>CM038675.1:94418223-96818223 GCA_021605145.1 Aegilops bicornis
GCATGATACGTGGTCCAAGGCGAGGCACAACCAATAGCATATCATGACCCGAGGTATGATGGGTCGGGCTAAAAATTAAGTAAGCGAACGGTATGACCCGATATGAGATAGTGCGCTGGCCACATCACATGCCACAACCCACAACACACAAACCCACAAATCTCCCCCCACCCCACCTCTCTCTCCCTCTCCCCCATGGGACGGTCTATGTTTCGCTTGTCATGAGATGCCGGGAGCTCGCTTCTAGTGATCTTGTACTGGGCCGGCCCATTAGTTGTTATCAAACCTTAGTTAGTTCGTCCATTTTCTTTCTTTCCTTTGTTTCTTTTTTTAACTTTTTCAAAAAGCGTTGAGCGAGCATTCAAATTGAGAGAAGAGTATTATTTACTAAAGATTCGCCCCATTATGATGGAATTCTCTCATCATAAGTATGACAGGTTGATCTTTATCTTAACGTGTTCTAGGGCTTGGTATGCCAAGATGTTGTTCTATAAAACATCTTTAGAAAACACACATATACAAGTTAGACTGTTAAATATGAGAGTTGGGCTCTGTGTAGTAAACTGATGAAGAGGCACTAGAATATGTCATACAAGCTCCTACCCACGGAAAAGTCATTTGGCAGACTAGTATCGATGTAGGCTTTACATAAAATTTGTTTGCACAAATTTTGCAGTTCAAAGCATAGTCCACTATTAAAATTGTTTTTTTGCGGGTACACTATTCAAGTTGTTAATGAGTGTTGTTTGGAGTTCTAGTCAAAAGTTAAAATTAACAATTCACCTAAATACCAATATATATAAGCAATGTTTTGAAATCACGGGTAAACTCTATGTGCCTCTAAATAAGATCTGGCAGGGAATTGTTGGAATCATTGGGCTTTTAGCCATTTACCATGTCCAATCAGTCCTAAAAATCCCATAGGCCTGTATGGCCGATTCTTGCATGAAAATGGGACTGAGGAAAGTTTAGTCCCTTCCCTATTATAGACGGTGTATTGGACCGACATGTAAAGTTGACACCTTCACACGCCGCTAAGAGATTGAGAATAGGACATATACACACGCGCTCCTACCCACCTCACCATGGAATGCCTCACAAGACGCTGGCCATGTTTCATGATTGAGCCATTCTAGGACTTATGCCACTTGTGTGTCCTATCTTCTTTTTGTCACATAAGAAAGAAAATGAAACACTTTTGCACTTGTGAAAAACGAAACCAAACTGTTGTGGACTGTTCCCTTCAGATCCTCATTACTATTTCAGTTTCGCTTCATTTAGTCTATTAGAAGTCAATCTTATTCCATGGACAAAGTCACTTCCTCTCCTTTGTCCATGTATCCTGGTTCCCAAGCATTGCGCCTCTTACGGTTTTCCCACCTCGCACCTATGCATAGGTCGCAAAGTGAGACAAGAGGGCCTCCGGAACCCCATCTTGTGATCCTGTACGGAAGAGGGTGATCAGGTTTTTGGCAGCGTTCTCTTGATGACATGTGACTGCTGGATTCTTCTCCATTGTGCCTGCACACAATGACCTCCTTGACGCCCACGACCTCCTCAGGGACATGGCGATCGGGCGCCTTATCTTCCACAACACCGTATGTGTTCTTACCCTTTTGTTTGAGATTGCTTGAGGAATTCACGTAGTAGAAATTGATCTGTTGATGTTACTTTTATCATATACTAGCCAGGTGGCCCTCGCAAATGCAAGGGCATGATCTTTAGCACGTTCTAAAATGTGAAGTGTTTCTTTTTGTCTTAAGAAAATACTGCCACTATTAGATAAACGCTTGTATTTGTGAAGACATGTATTCTGTTAATGATTGAAGGGAAGCTGTTTCAAGATCCCGTGCAGACATGTATTCTTTAAAAAATATGCAAATTTATAATGATTAAAGGGAAGTTGTCTCAGTATTCTATTAATCCATGGAAATCAAATATTCAAACTTACATGATCATAGATTGGAGATCTCCATGTTCATCTTTCTACCCCGTTGACCTCTATCGGAGGCGGCCCTCCTCACAACTGTGTTCGCACAATTTTCTAACCCTTGTTTTGTAATCCGCATGTCATAGTATGTCTGCTACATGATTGGTTAGCCGTGGTTGTGGCCTCGATGATAGTTCAAATGTGAGACAATATTTACAAACGTTACATGCCAACAAATAAAACATGTTGAAATGTCACATAATTATGCGCAGACAACGATTATTATTCCTTCTATTTTCCAACATAATACATTGTATATTCTCAATTATATAAATCTACCAGGAAACATATGAAATTAAGTTAATGTTTAATTATAAACTTATTCTCATTATTGAATGCAATATTGGCATCGTTATGCACTAAAGTGCGCTATAACTACTTGGTATGACCACTATATTATTTGCTTAAGTTAGAACTTTATTAGTTCATAGAATGCAGCCAAACAACATTAAAGCATATCATTTACGCTTGAACTAATTAAATACATATTTTTAAGTATTATACAAAAGATCTATATTAAATACATGAATTATCTAGTTGCAGTGGATTTCCTCATTAGTTGCTTTATCCCACAAATTCTGCCAAAAAGGTAACATATATGGCAAGTAAGTCACACCAGACGTTGTAATTTTTAAGTTCTAATCCATTGAACTTGACGACTTTGAAATTCATACCTGTCACGCATCTAAACTTCCATTTATCCTGGTTGGAGTGGAATGGTTCTAGACACTATACAATATTTCTAGCATAGCTCATAGGTAAAAAAGAACTGCAGAAAAATGGTACAATAGTCAATTAGTGCATCAGTCTTCTCGGAATCATTGACTCCTCACTATACACGGTTACATATTCTGGCAAACCTTTTTATTTCCGTCACACTGAGATGACCTACATCAAAAGGATAATTTGGTGATGGTGCCGAAAATAGTGTGGCAGGGTTGAGAGAAGGACCGTAGGTGGCTCTAGAAAAATGACTTTGAATGTTTGACAACAATCTTATCTCACGTTTTCTAGAAGTTAAGGGAGTAGCTAGCAACTTTCTCTTTTCTAGTGAGAAGGGATTAATAAATTATATTAGAAGGAAACTATATACGATGATTCAGATTCTATAATGAATCATTAACTGAACATTGACAAAGTGTGCAGGTACATATAGTAAAATTTGTGAAGAAAATAATCATGTAGAGAAAGTTCACCCTGTTCTAATTTTCTGACTTTTTCTTATTTCTGTTAAACTATTTTCGGCTTATTAACATCCCAAAATGTCATTTCTTTTGCATTTCAATCCTGTCTTGATAGGGAACGATAAAATAATTTTTAAAGCACAAAAAAAAACTAAACACATAATCTAACTATCTATGTTTATAGTTACACCACTAGTAGAAAAAGGGCCTATAGTCCCGGTTCATAAGGGCCTATAGTCCCGGTTCGTGAACCGGGACTAAAGGGTCGGTACTAATACCCTCACCCTTTAGTCCCGGTTCTATCCAGAACCGGGACAGATGGGCCTCCACGTGGCCTGTCCGCTGAGCCCAGGCAGGAGGGCCTTTGGTCCCGGTTGGTGGCACCAACCGGGACCAATAGGCATCCACGCGTCAGCATTTCTTTGGCTCTGGTTTTTGTTTTTTTTTTCAAAAGAGGGGGGGGGGTTTGGGGGGTTTTGGGGGGTTAATTTAGGTGTTTCATATATTGTGCTATAGCTAGCTAATTAATAGAGAAAAGTGTCATTTCTTTTGTCCGTGCTTGGTCGACGCTACGTACTATACATACATTATAGAGAGGACTAACTAGACATGCTAGCTAGCTAGTAATTAAGCAAACAGAAGATCGTCATGAACATATATATGCATACAGAGAAGTGATATCGACCACCTCTCCTTCTCCGAGAGATTGGTCGAACAACAAGTTCTCGTGATATCTATCCGACGCTACGGGCTACATATATACAATAATTATCTTTTAAAATACGGACGCGTGGTCCACATGGTATTCCCTGTCTTCAGCGATCACATAGTCAAGAAAGAATGCCGCCAATTCCTCTTGAATTGCTCGCATGCGATCTGGTGCTAGGAGTTCATCCCGCTGCCGAAACATCTAATTTTAAGAAAGGGGTCAATATATATATATATATATATATATATATATATATATATATATATATATATATATATATGAATGAAACTCAACACAAATGATGGTAATAAAATAAAATTGTGAATATTTTTATTTACGCACTTCAAATTGTTTGTCGGAGTAGCCCCTCTCATAGGTCGTGTGGCGGATGGACTCGCAAACGTAGTATCCATGTAAATCAATCCCTTGTTCCTGCCACAACCACTTTACAAGAAACAGAGGTCAATCAAACTGATAATTATATATAGCAAGCACATGCTAAATGGTATTGATGAAACTAGCGCTTGAATCACTAGGAGATGCGCGTGGAATATGCTACTATATAGTACTTACTTTCGGTGTCTAAATTGCAGCTTCTTCGGTAGTCCCGAGCTTCTTTGGTGAATTTTCCCCAAGCCCTGCCATACAAAGAAAACAATTACTTGATATCAGAAATGAACAAAGTTGCTGATATGGTGGATAATGATCGATTTAACTTACTTCTCGAGCATTTCAGTCATTTCCGCATACTCCTTGGGTCTTTTTCGTCTCGAGTCTAAGACAGTTACTACTCCCTGCTCAAGCTTAATCTCTAGGAGAATATAGTGGAACCTGCGCATTTACGCATGCATAACTCATCAATATTACATTTCTATAACCTGGACTAAATAAGGGAAACCGAATATGCCATAAGACAAAGAACACTCACGTGTAGTTGTAAGGAAAGAGTATTGTATTTTTGTGTTCATTTATTTCCAACGATCGTAGCAAGTTGGCCTCGGTTTCCTTGGCACGATATTTAACCTCATTTGCATCGATGAGATATGTGTTAATGAACCCAATATCACCCACTTGTTTTTTCTTCATTTCAGCGATCTTCAATCTGCATAATATAGTGAGGATATTTATAACTACATGCAATGAAAGAGCTGAGTTATATAGAGATACTTAATGACAGAAGTAGTACTACTTACAGACATGTAGCAGGTGACCGTTGCTTTATCGATGGCCAATTGATTGAAAAACTGATAGAACTCCTCAAATGGAATAGGCAACAGTTCAATTCCAAGGAGGTCATGCTCCTTTTAACTCTCAAATACAAAGTATTCCTCCCGCCGACTCTTTGCAGGTTTTCATGTACCAATCATGCAATCTTCGCATCATCGTTGTTAGAGAGCTTTCATCTTTGACGAGAGGCTTCCCGTACTCGTATCTTTGTATCTCGCACCTCCAAGAAATCAAATTGTACATCGTCGGGCAAGTAATCTTCAGGATTGCCATAAGGGCACCATCCTCGGATCGACGATGTCGCTAGCAGCACCTTGAGCGGGGGCACGATTCCTTCGCTTGTTCGCCGAGCTGGGCAATTTGTTTCCCAGCTCGTCGTTCTTTCATCCTTTGATCACCGACAAGATTTCCCGATCTCTCCGCCTCGGCAAATGCCTTTCAATAATGCGCTCATAGTTGCCTTTCGGCGGAGACTTGGGTGGTTTTGTCAGGCAGCGAGTGCGCTTCGCTTGACCGGATCTACCTTCTCCTCCGGAGGTGGATGTCTCTTTGCTTTCAACCCTTGAAACCAGTCATCCACTTCGGTCTGCGCGATCTTCGCGTTTTCCTCCTCGCTCCTCTCGTGACAAGAACTTCTCCGAGTCTTGAGAGAAGGACCGAATCAGTATCTCCTCCCGCCTTTGGCAAGATTGCTAGACGCCGCAGAAGCAGACGGAGCGGATGTCTTCTTTCCTTGCTTACGAGGCGGAGGAGAAGGACTACGACGCTACGGAGAAGCCGGAGCGGCGGCGGGTCTCTTCCGCCTTGCCGACGAGGCGGAGAAGGAGGAGGCTGGCTGCCCGGACGCCACGGTGCAGGCGGAGAAGGAGACGGAGTGCCGCCACGCCGGGAGAAGGAGCCGCCGAGTGCCTGATCGCCACTCACGGAAGAGGAGGCGGTGGAGGCGGAGTGCCCTGACTCGCCTGAGGAGGAGGAGGTGGCGGTGGAGGAGGCGGAGTGCCCCGACTCACGGAGGAGGAGGAGGAGGCGGTGGAGGAGGCGGAGTGCCCTGACTCGCCGGAGGAGGAGGAGGAGGCGGAGGCGTCCAGTTCGGAAGGTTGATGAGATCCTTCCGCCATAGGCATGGAGTCTTCAGAGTAGAACCCAGCCGATACTCCCCTTCACCGGTAGGGTGGTCAAGCCGGAGGTCCTCAAATCCCTCCGTTATTTCATCGACCATCACCTTAGCATATCCTTCGGGAATCGGCGGCGGTGAAAAGTCGAGTCGGGTTTATTTGGGATAAACAGAGCCAACAGCCGTCTTGACCTTTAAATTGCTCCATTGCGCCATAAGGTGGCAACTTTCAGCATCCGTGATAGCATCCACGGGATAGCTGGCAGGAGCCGTCAAGGCATGCTGCTCTGGCTGAAGCAGCTCGGTGGAAGCCACGCTGCTTCTCCGCTGAGATGGCAGGGTAGCTTCGGGGGAAGCTTCGGCAGGTCGTTTGTTGTGATCGGCTGCTTCTCGTTCCTCTTCTCGTTCCTCTAGCCCCATTACCCTTTCGTGCAGCGCCTGCATTAGGCTCTGCTCCAGTTTCTTCCTCCTCTCATGGGTTTTGTAACCCTCAAGCGTCCGGAAATCCAGCCTTCCATGAAAGGGAGCTGGCGTGCCTCGTGGTCCGTCCAGTGGTGATCAGGATTCGAGGGCCATTGTGAGCTCGTCCTTCTCCCCGTCTCGAACGAACTTCCCTTGCTGCTGCTTCGATATAATGCTTAAGCCTCTTGACTGGTATGTCCAATTGTTCGTCTGGCCCAAATGCACTTCCCGTTATAGGGTCCAAGGATCCGCCGCCCCAAGAACCAAGTCCGCAACGGTCTGGCCAGTTCATTGTCTCGGGTTCGATCCCTTTATCAAGCAGATCATTCTCAGCCTTGGACCACTTAGGCCGGGCTATGAGGTAGCCACCGACCCCGCGATGATGAAGCTTCTTCTTCGTAGCATTTCTCTTGTTTGTCGCTGACATCTTTTTACTCTTTTCCGATGTCTTGTAGGCCACAAATGCAGGCCAGTCATCTCTGATCTTCTCATATTTGCCTGTGAATTCTGGTGTCTCATTTTTTTCGACATACGTATTGAGGTCTTTCTTCCAATTCCTGAATAGTTCTGCCATCTTCTTAAGAGCAAAAGACTTGATTAATGGCTCTATTACTGGCTTCTCCGGATCATCCTCTGGCGGTAGGGTAAAATTTGACTTCAGCTCAGTCCAAAGATCATTTTTCTGCATATCATTGACATAAGACACCTCAGGGTCTTCATTCTTAGGCTTATAGCATTGGTGGATGCTGATCGGGATCTTGTCCCTAACCGTAACCCCGTGACCGAGCAACAAATGCCTTCTTTGTCCGGTAGGGTTCAATCGGTTGGCCGTCCTGCGCGATTTGTATGATCTCAAACTTTTCATCCGAGCTCAACTTTTTCTTTGGGCCTCGTCTCTTTACCGAAGTTGTGCTCGATCCGGAGGGCTAGAAAAAAGAACAAAGACGAGAGTTAATTAATATGTGTACATATATATATACCAAAACAAAGACGAGAGCTAGTCAGCACAGGCTTAACTAATATATATATCTGGCCGGACTCGGTTTGGTGATCACCGTAGCCGTCCTCACGGTCTACTTCTTGCACCGGCATTGGGTCATCGGAGCCATGTAAATCATAGCGAGCTGCTTCTTCACCCTCTCCTTCCAGACCATCGTTATCGACGTTGAGAAACATCATCGAGGAGACGGCATCACTTCCGTGTGCGATTATGTCCCTCAATAACGCTTCTTGTGCTTCGTCTCGGGGGGTGTCCATAGTTTCTACAAATATTTACAACATGGCAATTATTATTCAAACATGACAGATATGGATATATTAGTGCCAACGTAGAACTAGCTAGCTAATCACAATAAGGAATCATATTAGTGGCCTCGACGCTGCTTCTCTAGGGTTTGGGGTGGCCTCGACAACGCTTCAAGGGTTAGGGGTGGCCTCGAGAACACTTCAAGCTAGGAGGGTGCGTAATATCGACCCCCCTCCCCCACGTGTTGAAGCTATCGGGAGGGGGTCGGCGTTGAACAGTACATCTATGTCCCACAAGTAGGGTAGAGGGTCGTGGATCACCGAGCGGTCGAGGGTCAAGGGGTTGAAGATCGCCGAGGGGTCGGGAGGTTGCCTAGTGTCAAAGGATTCAACCAAACCATGTCTTCATCATTAGGCGAAAGTAACAGGTGCATGATGGTACGAAGCTCTCCAAAGTTGTTTTGGAACGGAGTCCCAGATAGGATAATTCACTTTTTGGTACAAAGTTCAGCAAAAAGGCAAATTATCCTATCCGGGACTCCATTCCAGAACAACTTTGAGGACTTCTGCACCATCATGCCATGGTTACTTCCGGCTAATGATGAAGCGATGGATTTCTTCAATACTTTGACACTATAGGAACCCTCGACCTGAAACCTTCGACCCTTGACCCCTTAATGACCCTCGACCCTCTACCCTAGTTCCCGACCCTAGACCCTCGGCGATCCTCGACACCCTCGTTATATCGACAATGACGCCTCGTGTCAAAGTTTCTTCTTTCTCCTCTATTCCTTTCTTTCTTCTTCTCCTCTTCTTTTCTTCTTATCCCTCGAGAAAGGAAAATAAGGAAAAGGAAGAAAAGAGGAAGAAGGAAGAAGGAAGAAGAAGAAGAAAAAGAAGAAAATAGAAGAAAGGAATAGAAGAAGCGGAGGAGAAGAAGAAAGGAATAGAAGAGAAGAAGAAAGGAATAGAAGAGAAGAAGAAAAATAGAATTTTTCTATTTTTTCTTCTTCTCTTCTATTCCTTTCTTCTTCTCCTCTTCTTTTCTTCTTTTTCCTCTTCTTATTTATTTCTCCTCTTCTTCCTCTCCTCTTCTTCTCCTTTCTTCCTCTTCTTATTTTCCTTTTTATATGAACATATCATCATATATATGAACATACATTTTCTTTGCATATGCATATGAACATACATACATACATTTTTCTTTCATATGAACATACATACATACATTTTCTTTGCATATGACCATACATACATTTTTCTTTGCATATGACCATTCATACATTTTCTTTGCATATGCTTTGCATATAAACATACATACATATGAACATACATACATACATATAAACATAACATACATACACAAAAAATTCTAAAAATCTGCCTAAAAATCTAAAAATCTGCCTAAAATTATCCATCCATCCATCCATCCATATAATGAACATATATAATGAACATAAAAAGCATGCATACATCATCCATATTATGTTCATATAATGAACATATATACATGAACATAAATCTGCCTAAAAAAATTATATGAATTTTTTTTATGAAGAGGACGAGGGGACAGGGAGGAAAGGGGGGTCGCCGGAGCCGGACCGAACGGGGAGGAGGGGCGGCGTCGAGGCAGGGGCGGCAGTGGGGGCGGGCGCCGGCGACGAGGTGGGGGGCGGGCGCAGGGGCACGGGCGGCGGCGGCGTGGGGAGGGCGCGGCGTGCGTGCTCGTGGACGGGCAGGGTCACGGGCGGCGGCGGCGCAGGGCGCGCCGTGCGTTCTCGGGACGGGGCAGGGGCACGGGCGGCGGCCGGCGTGGGGCGCAGAGGCGGCCGTGCTTGCTCGGGACGGGCAGGGGCACGGGCGGCGGCCGACGGGCTCGGGCGCAGGGCACGGAAGACGCGGATGGCGGCCGGCGGCGGAGACGGTGATGAGGAGCGAGCGATTTGGGCAGCCTGGCGGTGGGGGCAACTGGCTAGGGAGGCGATGGAGATGAGAAAATATCACAAGACTTGCTTAAATAGAAAGAGCATAGGACCCGGTTCGTGGCACGACCGGGACTAATGCTTTAGTCCCGGTTGGTGCCACCAACCGGGACCAAAGGCCAAATTTCAGCAGCCCAAAGGGCGGAAGCGTGACCTTTGGTCGGTTGGTGGCACCAACCGGGACTAAAGGGCATTAGTCCCGGTCGTGCCACGAACCGGGACTAAACCCACCTTTTAGTCTCGGTTGGTGCCACCAACCGGGACCAAAGGCCTGTGCTGCCAGCGCCAAATGTTTGGTCCCACCTCGCTAGTTGAAGGCGCCCGGCACTGGTTTATAAGCGCTGGTGTGCGTCCTTCGAGCTCCTCTCAAATGCAGGCTTCGGGCCTAATCATGCTCTTGCTGTGGGCCTATTGGGCCTCTGCGGGCCTGAATCCTGGCCCATGTAGGGTTTCTAGTCGTATTCAGGCCGTGGGGGCCTAGTAGGTGGTAGTTTTTTGCTTTATATTTTATTTCTTTTTGCTTTCAGTTTTAGAAAAAATATAAACTTTCTATTAGTGCCATTAGTTTTAAAATTTGAAAACACTTTTTTGTTTTCTTTGTTGCTTTATTTGTTTTATTTTGTTTCTACTTACAACAAAATACTTATTGTTGCTATTTTTATTTTTTAAAGTTTTTTGTTTTTTTTCTGCATTATTTATTTTCTTTTGGTTTTTGCTTTATTTTTTAATTCTTTTTTGCTTTTAGGTCAGCAAAATTATAAACTTTCTGTTAGTGCTTTTAGTTTTAGAAAAAATATAAACTTTCTGTTTGTGCCATTAGTTTTAAAATTCAAAAACACTTTTTTGTTTTCTTTGTTGCTTTATTTATTTTATTTTGTTTCTACTTACAACAAAATGCTTATTGTTGCTATTATTATTATTTTTTCAAGTTTTTTTGTTTTGTTTCCTGCATTATTTATTTTCTTTTGGTTTTTGCTTTATTTTTTAATTCTTTTTGCTTTTAGGTCAGCAAAATTATAAACTTTCTGTTAGTGCCATTTGTTTTAGAACAATTATAAACTTTCTGTTTGTGCCATTAGTTTTATAAAATTTGAATTCTTTGAAATTTGTGTGAATCACAAGTTTGTGAGCTCAACAAGGCGTAGAGGGCGGGCTTATAAACCGGTGTGAGCGCCCTTTGGTTGGCGAGGTTCTCAAAGTTGGCATAGTATGTTCATGAACAAAACGGACAATGGTATCATACTCGTGTGTTACAAAGTTGGCATGGTATCATCATAATAGTTCCGGGAGAAAGTCTTCACTTTTTCTTCGCTTGTGTCGTTTGCTTATTGCACCGTAACCATGGATAATCTTCATCATTTATCAGGATGCTTGGGTCAGCCTTGACTTTGAAGGGGGAATTTCATGAAACTTTTCATACTCTTGAGACATGTCCTGTCTTGCCCTCCACTCCTGGGATGTCCCTTTTTCCTGAAAGAACTATGTGGCGCTTTGGCTCATTGTATGATGTATTCGCTTCCTTATCTTTTCTTTTCCTCGGTCTGGTAGACATGTCCTTCACATAGATAACCTGTGCCACATCATTGGCTAGGATGAACGGTTCGTCAGTGTACCCAAGATTTTTCAGATCCACTGTTGTCATTCCGTCTTTGTGGGTCTACTCACCCGCCTCCTAACAGATTGACCCACTTGCACTTAAACAAAGGGACCTTAAAATCTACTCCGTAGTCAAGTTCCCATATGTCTACTATGTAACCATAATATGTGTCATTTCCCTTGTCGGTTGCTGCATCAAAGCGGACACCGCTGTTTTGGTTGGTGCTCTTTTCATCTTGGTCAATCGTGTAAAATGTATTCCCATTTATCTCGTATCCTTTCCAAATCATTACAGTCGAAGATGGTCCCCTTGACAACAAGTACAACTCATCACAAACAGTGCCTTTGAAATGCTTGCCTTTCTTTCGACATTGATGGTTGGTCGGAAGAAATCGACGATGGCCCAGGTACACATTCTTCCTGCAGCTTCCCAGGTATATACTATCGGTGTCAAGTAAACAGTGCGTGCATGCGTGGTATCCCTTGTTTGTCTGTCATGAAGGTTATCGAGAGCGGGCCAATCGTTGATTGTCACGAACAGCAACGCCTTTCAGGTCAAATTCCTCCTTTTGTGCTCATCCCACGACGCATACACCGTTTCCATTCCACAGCTGTAAAAGTTCCTCAACTAATGGCCTTAGGTACACATCGATGTCGTTGTCGGGTTGCTTAGGGCCTTGGATGAGAAGCGGCATCATAATGAACTTCCGCTTCATGCACATCCAAGGAGGAAGGTTATACATACATAGAGTCACGGGCCAGGTGTTGTGATTGCTGCTCGTTCCCGAAAGGATTAATGCCATCCGCGCTTAAAGCAAACCATACGTTCCTTGGGTCCTTTGCAAACTCATCCCAGTACTTTATCTCGATTTTTCTCCACTGCGACCCGTCAGCGGGTGCTTTCAACTTCCCGTCTTTCTTACGGTCCTCACCGTGCCATCGCATCAACTTGGCATGCTCTCCGTTTTTGAACAGACGTTTCAACCGTGGTATTATAGGAGCATACCACATCACCTTCGCGAGAACCCTCTTCACAGGAGGCTCGCCGTCAACATCACCAGGTCATCTCGTCGATCTTATATCCGCAATGCACCGCATACCGGGCATGCGTTCAGATCCTTGTAGGTACCACGGTAGAGGATGCAGATCATTAGGGCATGCATGTATCTTCTCCACCTCCAATCCTAGAGGGCATACCACCTTCTTTGCTGCGTATGTCTTGTCGGGCAATTCGTTATCCTTTGGAAGCTTCTTCTTCATTATTTTCAGTAGCTTCTCAAATCCTTTATCAGCACAGACATTCTCTGCCTTCCACCGCAGCAATTCGAGTACGGTACCGAGCTTTGTGTTGCCATCTTCGCAATTGGGGTACAACCCTTTTTTGTGATCCTCTAACATGCGATCGAACTTCAGCTTCTCCTTTTGACTTTCGCATTGTGTCCTTGCATCGACAATGACCCGGCGGAGATCATCATCATGATGCACATCGTCTGGTTCATCTTGATCTTCAGCAGCTTCGCCCGTTGCAGCACCATCGTGCACATAAATGCAGTGCAACTTGATGTTCGATAGCATCACCGTATTCAGGGGGCACATTGTTGTCATCGTACTCTTCTTCCTCGCCGTCTTCAATCATAACCCCTATTTCTGAAGGAAATATGCCCTAGAGGCAATATTAAAGTTATTATTTATTTCCTTATATCATGATAAATGTTTATTATTCATGCTAGAATTGTATTAACCGGAAACATAATACATGTGTGAATATATAGACAAACAGTATGTCACTAGTATGCCTCTACTTGACTAGCTTGTTAATCAAAGATGGTTATGTTTCCTAACCATGAACAAGGAGTTGTTATTTGATTAACAAGGTCACATCATTAGTTGAATGATCTGATTGACATGACCCATTCCGTTAGCTTAACACTTGATCGTTTAGTATGTTAATGCTTTCTTCATGACCCATACATGTTCCTATAACTATGAGATTATGCAACTCCGTTTACGGAGGAACACTTTGGGTACTACCAAACGTCACAACGTAATTGGGTGATTATAAAGGAGTACTACAGGTGTCTCCAAAGGTACTCGTTGGGTTGGCGTATTTGAGATTAGGTTTTGTCACTCCGATTGTCGGAGAGGTATCTCTGGGCCTTCTCGGTAATACACATCACATAAGCCTTGCAAGCATTACAACTAATGAGTTAGTTGTGAGATGATGTATTACGGAGCGAGTAAAGAGACTTGCGGTAACGAGATTGAACTAGGTATTGGATACCGACGATCGAATCTCGGCAAGTAACATACCGATGACAAAGGGAACAACGTATGTTGTTATGCGGTTTGACCGATAAAGATCTTCGTAGAATATGTAGGAACCAATATGGGCATCCAGGTTCCGCTATTGGTTATTGACCGAGAATAGTTCTAGGTCATGTCTACATAGTTCTCGAACCCGTAGGGTCCGCAACGCTTAAGGTTTCGATAGCGGTTATATTATAAGTTTATGAGTTTTGATGTACCGAAGGAGTTCGGAGTCCCGGATGAGATCGGGGACATGACGAGGAGTCTCGAAATGGTCGAGACGTAAAAATCGATATATTGGGCGACTATATTCGGACATCGGAAAGGTTCCGAATGATTGAGTATTTTTCGGAGTACCGGGTAGTTACGGGAGAAGCAATGGGCCTTGATGGGCTTTAGTGGGAAGAGGAGAAAGGGCCAAGGGCTGCTGCGCCCCCTCCCTCTAGTCCGGGTGGACTAGGGAAAAGGGCCGCCACCTTTCCTTCTCCTCCACTTCCTTCTCCCTTCCTCCCTCTTGGTGGACTCCTACTAGGACTTGGAATCCTAGTAGGACTCCACATCCTGGCCGCACCTAGCCTTGGCCGGCCTCCTCCTCCTCCATCCTTTATATACGGGGGCAGGGGGGCACCCCATGATACACAAGTTGATCTACGGATCTTTCCTTAGCCGTGTGCGGTGCCCCCTTCCACCATATTCCACCTCGGTCATATCGTCGCGGAGCTTAGGCGAAGCCCTGCGCCGGAGAAGTCATATCGTCGCGGAGCTTAGGCGAAGCCCTGCGTCGGTGGAGCATCAACATCGTCACCACGCCGTCGTGCTGACGGAACTCATCCCCGACACTTTGCTGGATCGGAGTCCGGGGATCGTCATCGAGCTGAACGTGTGCAGAACTCGGAGGTGCCGTACGTTCGGTACTTGGATCGGTCGGATCGTGAAGACGCACGACTACATCAACCGCGTTGTTATAGCGCTTCCGCTTTCGGTCTCACGAGTGCGTGGACGGACACTCTCCCTCTCGTTGCTATGCCATCACCATGGTCTTGCGTGATCGTAGGAAATTTTTGAAATTACTGCGTTACCCAACGATGGCATCCGAGCCTGGTTTTATGCGTAGATGTCATATGCACGAGTAGAACACAAGTGAGTTGTGGACGATACAAGTCATACTGCCTACCAGCATGTCATACTTTGGTTCAGCGGTATTGTTGGGCGAGACGATCCGGACCAACCTTACGCAGACGCTTACGCGAGACCGGTTCCCTCGGCGTGCTTTGCACATAGATGGCTTGCGGAAGACTGTCTCTCCAACTTTAGTTGAACTGAGTGTAGCTACGCCCGGTCCTTGAGAAGGTTAAAGCGGAGTCTATTTGACAAACTATCGTTGTGGTTTTGATGCGTAGGTAAGAACGGTTCTTGCTCAGCCCGTAGCAGCCACGTAAAACTTGCAACAACAAAGTAGAGGACGTCTAACTTGTTTTTGCAGGGCATGTTGTGATGTGATATGGTCAAGGCGTGATGCTATATTTTATTGTATGAGATGATCATGTTTTGTAACCGAGTTATCGGCAATGGCAGGAGCCATATGGTTGTCGCTTTATTGTATGCAATGCAATCGCGATGTAATGCTTTACTTTATTACTAAGCGGTAGTGATAGTCGTGGAAGCATAAGATTGGCGAGACGACAACGATGCTACGATGGAGATCAAGGTGTCGCGCCGGTGGCGATGGTGATCATGACGGTGCTTGGCGATGGAGATCACAAGCACAAGATGATGATGACCATATCATATCACTTATATTGATTGCATGTGATGTTTATCCTTTATGCATCTTATCTTGCTTTGATTGACGGTAGCATTATAAGATGATCTCTCACTAAAATTATCAAGAAGTGTTCTCCCTGAGTATGCACCGTTGCGAAAGTTCTTCGTGCTGAGACACCACGTGAGGATCGGGTGTGATAGGCTCTACGTTCAAATACAACGGGTGCAAAACAGTTGCACACGCGGAATACTCAGGTTATACTTGACAAGCTATGCATATAAGATATGACCTCGGAACACGGAGACCGAAAGGTCGAGCGTGAATCATATAGTAGATATGATCAACATAGTGATGTTCACCATTGAAACTACTCCATCTCACGTGATGATCGGACATGGTTTAGTTGATTTGGATCACGTGATCACTTAGAGGATTAGAGAGATGTCTATCTAAGTGGGAGTTCTTAAGTAATATGATTAATTGAACTTTAATTTATCATGAACTTAGTCCTGGTAGTATTTTGCAAATTATGTTGTAGATCAATAGCTCGCGTTGTTGCTTCCCTATGCTTTTATATGTTTGTTTTGATATGTTCCTAGAGAAAAGTTATGTTGAAAAATGTTAGTAGCAATGATGCGGATTAGATCCGTGATCTGAGGTTTATCCTCATTGCTGCGCAGAAGAATTATGTCCTTAATGCACCGCTAGGTGACAGACCTATTGCAGGAGCAGATGCGGCGTTATGAGCGTTTGGCTAGCTCGGTATGAGCAGAATCTGAGCGTTATGAACGTTTGGCTAGCTCAATATGATGACTACTTGATAGTTTAGTGCACCAGGCTTAACGGCTTAGAATCGGGACTTCAAAGGCGTTTTGAACGTCATGGACCATATGAGATGTTCCAGGAATTGAAGTTAATATTTCAAGAAAATACCCGAGTTGAGAGATATGAAGTCTCCAACAAGTTCTATAGCTAAAAGATGGAGGAGAATCGCTCAACTAGTGAGCATGTGCTCAGATTGTCTGAGTACTTCAATCGCTTGAATCAAGTGGGAGTTAATCTTCCAGATAAGATAGTGATTGACAGAATTCTCTAGTCACCATCACTAAGTTAGTAGAACTTCGTGATGAACTACAGTATGCAAGGGATGACGAAAAAGATTCTCGAGCTCTTCGCGATGCTAAAATCGGCAAAGGTAGAAATCAAGAAAAACATCAAGTGTTGATGGTTGACAAGACCACTAGTCTCAAGGAAAATGGCAAAGGGAAGAAGGGGAACTTCAAAAGGAACGGCAAGCAAGTTGCTGCTCGAGTGAAGAAGCCCAAGTCTAGACCTAAGCCTGAGACTGAGTACTTACACTGCATAGGAAATGGTCACTGGAAACGGTAATACCCCAAATATTTGGTGGATAAGAAGGATGGCAAAGTGAACAAGAGTATATTTGATATACAGGTTATTGATGTGTGCTTTACTAGTGTTTATAGTAGCCCCTGAGTATTTGATACTTGTTCGGTTGCTAAGATTAGCAACTCGAAACGGGAGTTGCAGAATGAACAGAGACTAGTTAAGGGTGAAGTGACGATGAGAGTTGGAAGTAGTTCCAAGATTGATATGATCATCATCGCACACTCCCTATACTTTCGGGATTAGTGTGGAACCTAAATAAGTGTTATTTGGTGTTGAGCATAAATATGATTTGATCATGTTTATTACAATACGGTTATTCATTTAAGTAATAGAATAAATTGTTGTTCTATTTACATGAATAAAACCTTATATGGTTACACACCCAATGAAAATGGTTCATTGGATCTCGATCATAGTGATACACATATTCATAATATTGAAGCCAAAAGATGCAAAGTTAATAATGATAGTGCAACTTATTTGTGGCACTGCCGTTTAGGTCATATTGGTGTAAAGCGCATGAAGAAACTCCATGCTGATGGACTTTCGGAATCACTTGGTTATGAATCATTTGATACTTGCGAACCGTGCCTTTTTGGGCAAGATGACTAAAACTCCGTTCTCCGGAACAATGGAACAAGCTACTGACTTATTGGGAATAATACATACCGATGTATGCGATCCAATGAGTGTTGATGCTCGTGGCAAGTATCGTTATTTTCTAACCTTCACAAAGATGATTTGAGCAGATATGGGTATATCTACTTGATGAAACACAAGTCTGAAACATTTGAAAAGTTCAAAGAATTTCAGAGTGAAGTGGAAAATCATCGCAACAAGAAAATAAAGTTTCGCGATCTGATCGTGGAGATGAATATTTGAGTTACGAGTTTGGTCTTCAATGAAAACAATGTGGAATAGTTTCACAGCTCACGCCACGGAACACCACAATGTTATGGTGTGTCCGAACGTCGTAACCGTACTTTATTTTGATATGGTGCGATCTATGATGTATCTTACCGATTTACCACTATCGTTTTGGGGTTATGCATTAGAGACAGCTGCATTCACGTTTAAATAGGGCACCATCTAAATCCGTTGAGATGACACCGTATGAAATATGGTTTAACAGTAAACCTAAGCTGTCGTTTCTTAAAAGTTTGGAGTTATGATGCTTATGTGAAAAAGTTTTCAACTGATAAGCTCGAACCCAAATCGGAGAAGTGCGTCTTCATAGAATACCCAAAGGTAACTATTGGGTACACCTTCTATCACAGATCCGAAGGCAAGTTATTCGTTGCTAAGATGGATCCTTTCTAGAGAAGGAGTTTTCTCGAAAGAAGTGAGTGGGAGGAAAGTAGAACTTGATAAGGTAATTGTACCTTCTCCCTTATTGGAAAGTAGTTCATCACAGAAATCAGTTTGATGATTCCTACACCAATTAGTGAGGAAGTTAATGATAATGATCATGAAACTTCAGATCAAGTTGCTACCAAACCTCGTAGGTCTTCGAGCAAAATCCGCACTGAGTGGTATGATAATCGTGTTCGGAAGTCATGTTTCTAGACCATGATGAACCTACGGACTATGAGGAAGCGATGATGAGCCCAGATTCGCGAAATGGCTTGAGGCCATGAAATCTGATGGGATCCATGTATGAGAACAAAGTATGGACTTTGATGGAGTTGCCCGATGATCGGCAAGCCATATTATATAAATGGATCTTCAAGAGGAAGACAGAATCTTGATAGTAGTGTTACTATCTACAAAGCTCGACTTGTCGCAAAAAGGTTTTTCGACAAATTCAAAGTGTTGACTACAATGAGATTTTCTCAAAGCTGTAGCGATTCTTAAAGTCTGTCCGAATCATGTTAGCAATTGTCACATTTTATGAAATCTGGCAAATAGATGTCAAAACTACATTCTTTAATGGATTTATTAAAGAAGAGTTGTATATGATGCAACCAGAAGGTTTTGTCAATCCTAAAGGAGCTAACAAAATGTGCAAGCTCCAGCGATCCATCTATGGACTGGTGCAAGCATCTCGGAGTTGGAATAAACGCTTTGATAGTGTGATCAAAGCATATGGTTTTATACAGACTTTTGGAGAAGCCTGTATTTACAAGAAAGTGAGTGGGAGCACTACAACATTTCTGATAAATATATGTGATTAACATATTGTTGATCGGAAATAATGTAGAATTATTCTGCAAAGCATAAAGGAGTATTTGAAAGGAGTTTTTCAAAGAAGGACCTCAGTGAAGCTGCTTACATATTGAGCATCAAGATCCATAGAGATGGATCAAGACGCTTGATAAGTTTTTTCAATAAATACATACCTTGTCAAGATTTTGAAGTAGTTCAAAATGGAACAGTCAAAGAAAAGTTCTTGCCTGTGTTACAAAGGTGTAAAATTGAGTAAGACTCAAAACCCGACCACGGCAGGAAGATAGAAAGAGAATGAAAGTCATTCCCTATGCCTCAGCCATAGGTTCTATATAGTAGGCTATGCTATGTACCAGACCTATTGGATCCCGTGCTCTGACTGTGGCAAGGGAGTCCAATAGTGATCTAGGAGTAGATCACTGGACCTTGGTCAAGAACATCCTTAGTGAGGACTAAGGAAATATTTCTCGATTATGGAGGTGATAAAAGAGCCCGTCAGAAAGAGTTACATCGGTGCAAGCTTTTACACTGATCCAGATGACTCTAAGTCTCAATCTGGATACATATTGAAAGTGGGAGCAATGAGCTAGAGTAGCTCCGTGCGAGCATTGTAGACATAGAATATTTGCAAAATACATACGGCTCGAATGTGACAGACCCGTTGACTAAGCTTCTCTCACGAGCAAAACATGATCATACCTTAGTACTCTTTGGGTGTTAATCACATAGCGATGTGAACTAGATTATTGACTCTAGTAAACCCTTTGGGTGTTGGTCACATGACGATGTGAACTATGTATGTTAATCACATACAGATGTGAATATTAGTGTTGAATCACATGATGATGTGAACTAGATTATTGACTCTAGTGCAAGTGGGAGACTGAAGGAAATATGCCCTAGAGGCAATAATAAAGTTATTATTTATTTCCTTATATCATGATAAATGTTTATTATTCATGCTAGAATTGTATTAACGGAAACATAATACATGTGTGAATATATAGACAAACAGTATGTCACTAGTATGCCTCTACTTGACTAGCTTGTTAATCAAAGATGGTTATGTTTCCTAACCATGAACAAGGAGTTGTTATTTGATTAACAAGGTCACATCATTAGTTGAATGATCTGATTGACATGACCCATTCCGTTAGCTTAACACTTGATCGCTTTAGTATGTTAATGCTTTCTTCATGACCCATACATGTTCCTATAACTATGAGATTATGCAACTCCGTTTACGGAGGAACACTTTGGTACTACCAAACGTCACAACGAATCGGGTGATTATAAAGGAGTACTACAGGTGTCTCCAAAGGTACTTTCGTTGGGTTGGCGATTTCGAGATTAGGTTTTGTCACTCCGATTGCCGGAGAGGTATCTCTGGGCCTTCTCGGTAATACACATCACATAAGCCTTGCAAGCATTACAACTAATGAGTTAGTTGTGAGATGATGTATTACGGAACGAGTAAAGAGACTTGCCGGTAACGAGATTGAACTAGGTATTGGATACCGACGATCGAATCTCGGGCAAGTAACATATACCGATGACAAAGGGAACAACGTATGTTGTTATGCGGTTTGACCGATAAAGATCTTCAGAGAATATGTAGGAACCAATATGGGCATCCAGGTTCCGCTATTGGTTATTGACCGAGAATAGTTCTAGGTCATGTCTACATAGTTCTCGAACCCGTAGGGTCCGCACGCTTAAGGTTTCGATGACAGTTATATTATAAGTTTATGAGTTTTGATGTACCGAAGGAGTTCGGAGTCCCGGATGAGATCGGGGACATGACGAGGAGTCTCGAAATGGTCGAGACGTAAAAATCGATATATTGGACGACTATATTCGGACATCGGAAAGGTTCGAATGATTCGAGTATTTTTCGGAGTACCGGGTAGTTACGGGAGAAGCAATGGGCCTTGATGGGCTTTAGTGGGAAGAGGAGAAAGGGCCAAGGGCTGCTGCGCCCCCCCTCCCCTCTAGTCCGAATTGGACTAGGGAAAAGGGGGCCGGCCACCTTTCCTTCTCCTCCACTTCCTTCTCCCTTCCTCCCCTCTTGGTGGACTCCTACTAGGACTTGGAATCCTAGTAGGACTCCACATCCTGGCCGCACCTAGCCTTGGCCGGCCTCCTCCTCCTCCATCCTTTATATACGGGGGCAGGGGGGCACCCCATGACACACAAGTTGATCTACGGATCTTTCCTTAGCCGTGTGCGGTGCCCCCTTCCACCATATTCCACTTCGGTCATATCGTCGTAGAGCTTAGGCGAAGCCCTGCGCCGGAGAAGTCATATCGTCGCGGAGCTTAGGCGAAGCCCTGCGTCGGTGGAGCATCAACATCGCACCACGCCGTCGTGCTGACGGAACTCATCCCCGACACTTTGCTGGATCGAGTCCGGGATCGCCATCGAGCTGAACGTGTGCAGAACTCGGAGGTGCCGTACGGTCGGTACTTGGATCGGTCGGATCGTGAAGACGTCACGACTACATCAACAGCGTTGTTATAACGCTTCGCTTTCGGTCTACGAGGGTACGTGGACGGACACTCTCCCCTCTCGTTGCTATGCCATCACCATGGTCTTGCGTGATCGTAGGAAATTTTTTGAAATTACTGCGTTCCCCAACAATTTCTTCGTGCCTCGTCCAAACATTATAGTGTGGCATGAAACCCTTGTAAAGCAGGTGGGTGTGAAGGATTTTCCGGCCAGAGTAAGACTTCGTATTCCCACATATAGGGCATGGACAACACATAAAACCATTCTGCTTGTTTGCCTCAGCCACTTGAGAAAAGCATGCACGCCCTTAATGTACTCGGAGGTGTGTCTCATCACCGTACATCCATTGCCGGTTCATCTGCGTGCATTATATATAATTAAGTGTGTCAAAAATCATTACAGAACATCATGAATAGATAGTTAAATGACCAAATTAATAGAAGTTCATCATCACATAAAAACCAAAGTACATACATAGTTCTCATCTAACAACATAAAGCTCTGCAGAGCATCTAAATTAATTAAACCATACATTGAAACTATGTAAAACATTTCAATGTGAAAACAACACGATCATAATCGCAACCAAGGTAACAACTGATCCAACGGCATAATGATACCAAGCCTCGGTATGAATGGCATATTTTCTAATCTTTCTCATCTTCAAGCGCATTGCATCCATCTTGATCTTGTGATCATCGGCGACATCCGCAACATGCAACTCCAATATCATCTTCTCCTCCTCAAGTTTTTTATTTTTCCTTCAAGAAATTGTTTTCTTCTTCAACTAAATTTAACCTCTCGACAATAGGGTCGGTTGGAATTTCGGTTCAACAACCTCCTAGATAAATAAAATCTATGTCACGTTGGTCGGCTTAATTTTCATAAACAATAAATGAACCAATAGTTATGAAAAGATAATATATACCACATCCGAATCATAGACAGGACGAGGGCCGACGGGGCGGATACCACAACCATCGCACTATATAAGATGCAATAATAAAAGTAAGAAAATAATACAAGTAAGAATATTTTTCCTTTCAGAAAGAAGATAAGAACAAGAGGCTCACCACGGTTGTCTTTGGCGATGAGATCGCCATGGGTGATCGACGGCGGTGAAGACGGGACGGGCGTGACGGACCGCTAAACCTAGACAAATATTGAGGAAAATGGAGGTTAGAGGTCGAGCTTGGAGAGGAGAAAGCTTAAGTAGTGTGGCTCGGGCATTCCATCGAACACCTTGTGTGCATAGGAGGTGAGCTAGAGCACCACCAAGCCCCTCCCCTCGGCCAAAAAAACAGAGCAGCGTGCTCTGCTCTTGTGAAAGTGGCTATATATAGGCAGCACCATTAGCCCCGGTTGGTGGCATGAGCCGGACTAAAGGGAAGCCTTTGGTCCCGGTTCATGCCACCAACCGGGACCAATAGTGGTGGGCCAGGAGCCAGGACCATTGGTCCCGTTCGTCCCACCAACCGGGACCAAAAGGTCAGACGAACCGGGACCAATGGCCCACGTGGCCCGGCCGGCCCCCTGGGCTCACGAACCAGGATAAATGCTCGCATTAGTCCCGGTCCTGGATTGAACCGGGACTAATGGGCAAAACAGGCCTCAACGATAGCCCCTTTTTCTACTAGTGCACTAACCTAGAAAGTTTTCAAGAGAAAACATTTTATTATAAAGGAAGCGATTTTAACATAGAATTAAAAAATCCCTTTCTTTTTGGGCGAAGGAAACGATTTCTCAGTAGTGCAATGAGCTTACACATATTAATAGTATATATCTCGGAGGGCCTTTTGGTCGATCTTTATTAGAAGGAAAGAAAGGTAGTACAACTTAGGTACAGTTAGGCGAGTTAGACTAAAACCTGCAGATTACATGACACCCAGGGAGCAAAGCCCCTGTTACAACACACCCACAGTGAACACATAGAAGTCAAACAGATAGCGGAACTAGTCCGATAAAGGGACCTGTGGCCAGGAAATCCAACTCGGTGCCCAGGCTCATCTGCTCCCGCTCAGAAAAAAACCAAAACAAATACTAGAGAAATTCAAACAAATCCAATTTTTTGTGTGCTAGATAATTTGATGCCCGAGGTCCGCTCCAAATTTTAACTCATTTGGACATCTGTGCAGCTCTCGGCAAAAAAAAGACAAATCAGGCTCACGCATCAAATTGTCTACCACACAAATAAAATTTTAATTTTTTAGTATTTATTTTAATTTTTTTTCGAGCGCAGGTGCAGATGAGCCCAGAGCAGAAACTCCGCGCCCCTTTTGACCAATCTTTATTAATAATATATAGTAGCCTGTCTCTCTGTCTCTCTCATCCTGTTCCTTTGAATTGTATGTGCATACCATGGTCGTTCTTGACTCTCTATGCATGGCCCCATTGTTCTTATTGGGTAACTGCTCCTAGCAGGAAAATAGTGTGGGAGTGCGAGACTAGTTGAAATCGAACTTAGAAGGTTTCAGCTGTCAAATTAACAAATAATTATTCTATAAGAAAATGATTTTCAAAGTCATCACAGACTGCACCTGTTGCTTATATGTAAGTAGAAAAGTTCCTCAACATGTCAAGCTTGTCCTGTCGTCTATGCATATCTATAAAACAGGACTATTTCCTATTTTGACCCGTATTTTGCTTTTAGTAGATAATAGATAGATATCTGATTACATGTCCTCTATGCATAGTAATTTTGTTCATGTGATCATCATGTTTATTTTGTTTATCATGATTTATCTAACACATTTCTTGATTAATTTATACAGAAATTTGCTAAATTACTCAATAGTTATAGGAATTACTTCCAATTCAATGGGGCTATCTTTGTAATGAGCAGTCATTTGGATTAGTTATAATCTCCATCGAATCGTGGCAACACACACGATGCTCCAGATGTATAGTAGTGCAAACAAATATCAACGTATATATATATATATATATATATATATATATATATATATATATAACTATTCATCACCCAGTGTGCAGAATAAGTTATTCTTCACCCGAGGTAATCTTACAATCATTTCATAAATAAATTACATTTGAAATACAAATAGTTACATTCATATTGATTTACTGCATAAAATTTGGCATAACAAAAAAAATATAGGTCAAAAATTGTATTTTATGTACATTTTACACTATATTTTTACATTTGTAATTTTACATAACATTAAAAAAATTACGATTTATTATAGGTTTTCTTACGTTCTCTTTTTATGTCTAAAATATGACAAAATTTATTTAAACGTAAAATTACGGTGCATAGATATCAAAATAGAGGTGGGTGAAGAATAACTATTCCTCACCCAGGGTGACGAATAGTCAATCCCTATATATATAGACACACACACACACAATATCTTATATGTGATTTAGTATGTTCTTGTGTTTATTATCAACCTACAAATGTCAATTATCCAAGATCAAAGCATATAACGGTAGCCGGACACAATATGTAGTTTCATTTTTATGGAACTCTATCAATGTCACAAAAAAGGCACGAATTCCATGAATATGGCCAATATGTAGGTTGGAAAACTAGGTCTACCAGATTCACTAAACCGACCTCAACCTCTAAAAAATAGGTAGTGCACTTCAAAAACTGATTGTGGCCTCCATATTTGGAGGATGGGGTGTTGTTTTGGAGCGCATTCTAACCAACCGACTGTGTGTGTAAGTGTGTGTGGGGGGTGAACTTTCACCCCTTTCTTCTGCAGAACTGCAATGGCACATTCATTCGTTCTAGTTCTGCGGCATGTATCCCACCAAAATGAATTCATTATTGGCAGCTGCCATGTGTCCCGCTCGTCCCACTCCCATTTCCCGCCTCCCCGCGCCCTTTACTCCAAAGTAAACTCTCCAGAGAGATAAACCAAATGGCATCCAATGTCCACCACACTCACCTATCTTCCTCACCACCACATATCTTCCTTCGCACTCACCTCACCTCCACCAGCTCGCCCCCACCTTCGTGGACCTGTCAAGGGATAGACTCTCGAGGAGCGCACTGCCCACTGGTATTTCGATGCGCTCCGTGCAGTACATCGAGAAGGTCGAGGTCAAGCCTGCCTCTCAACCACTCACCGATAGGTCATCTGTGGAGGCTGCAGCAAAAGACAAAGTTGAAGCAGTGGGTATTGATGGCAAAGACAATGTGGACATCGCCCCACATCCAAGACGTATGTTGATACCTAAGTCAGATACAAGCCCAAGTCAAAGGTACAAAGCCTCCACCTTCATGGAGAGCACTTCAAAAAGGCGGCCAACAACCGTCTATAATTATTTCTATTTGCGTTGTCATCTAATAGGTGTGTGATGTAGATGAACGTCTATTAAAAGAGTTATGAGCGGAACAGAAGGTGTAGAGGGGAATATTAGGAACAAATGGCATAGACACTGATGGTTAACCGCATTACGAAGAATCTGAGTTTGCACGAAAAGTCCTGGCCTCCAAGAATTATGGTGCACACAATATAACTGATTTGGAGGCTACAGTTATGGCGACTCCAGTAGTGCAGCTCTAAGTCTGGTAGGTAGATAGGCTTTAACTAATTAAATGTAGCTCTTATATCCTCGTCTTTGATGCAAACTCCATTTGCTTCAAAAGTAGAAATTCAAGTTTTGAAACACGGATGGGTTGGGTAGCCTTCCAGCTTAGGTCCTCATTAATTCAAAGAATTTGTGAAGTATTTGAATCCTTATGAAGTTTTCATGTGTCGGTCACTTGAATCATAGGATTGAATCTTACAGAAAATTTCCCTAATGAATCATTTATAATATATTTTATAGGAAATCTAGCATCCACTTGAACCTCTTGGAAAAAATCTTTTATTTTTCCTATGCTGCAATCAAACAAACTCAATTCTTGTAGGATTCGAATGGGCATGACATTTCAATACCGTGTTTTCTCTATTCCTTCGTTTTCACATTACTACGAATCGCCCTTAGATTTGTACTTCACTGAACAAGAAGTTGCTAAAGTTTCTTTCAGTCGAAGCATCTGATGTCATTATCCTTTTCTAAGCCCAAAACCCTAGAAACAATCATTCTACGCTACTCTCTTCCTTTTTATATACAAGGCCACTTCGTTTCTCGTGTCAAACTTTGACTTATAATTTTGGTCAAGAAAATATGTGTTGTATGTCAAAATATTATAGTACCAAAAATTTATTTCAAATGTGCATCCCATGGCATACTTTTGATGGCATATAACTCGTATTTTGTTGATAAAATTAATGGTCAAAGTCAGACATTTGAATGTGCTTGTATTAGTAGATGGAGGGAGTAATAACCGTGGAAACTTGGAGTTAGTTTCCATTTTCAAACATGTTTTCTAATAAAATTGTGGACTTTTGTTCTTCAACATCAAAACAGGAGAGGAGTTGTAGCATGTAGGGATGGGAGCTTGCAGATTTGGGGCCGCCCAATTGCCTTTCGATTAAGAAAAATGATTACACTTTGCATGTGCTTTAACCTATAATTACTTTAGATGGGGTTCATGTGCACAACTTTTGGCAGGTCCACCCATCCCACATCCTATGTTTTTCTTTTGACTTCCAAAGTTTAATTATTATATCTTTTGAATCGAAAATTCAATTTACATTTCATTTGCATATCCGTGTTTTTGTGAGCTTTCAAATAAGATTCATTTTGAAGAATTTTTAAAACTTTCTTAAGTTTCAACTGCTGACACTTGGTACGAGCAAATGACAAAATCACAAGCTTCAAAAACTAAAACTTGAACTTGGCGTGCCCTCATGCGGAATCAATGACTACGCAGATCGTGAGGCAAATTGGGTGGTTCAGCAAGTTTCAATTACTAAAACATGATAGGAACGATAATTTTAGCAAGTTGCAAAAACTAAAAGTTAAACCCTATAAGCCCAAAATCCTAAAACCATAAAAACATAGGAGACTTGGTAAAACTTGATGTTACGACTATTAAGTTTCAATATTTGAAACTTGGATTCTTTTTTAAGTTGTTGGCATTCAAGATTGGTCTTTTTCGAAAGTTCTCATCGCCATGAACACAAATACACAAAATAAAATAATTTTGACTTTCAGTTTAAAAGATAGTAGATTTAAATGAAAAGATGAAATAAAAAGGCATGGGATGTGGGTGAATGGCGCACGCAGATCTCGTAAAAGCTGCCAAAAGTATGCATGGATGGACCCGAACCTACAATAATCAAAGGCCTAAGACAAATCAAATTTGCGTATCTTAAAGCAATAAGGTTGTCGAGCATGAATGGGCTGGTATGCAGCTCACACCTGCGTGTCCCTGCAATTTCCCCGTCAAAACAAGGCGTGCACTTACAATGTTGCTTGCTGCACATCTTCAATTCTGATCGGGCATTGGTTAATTCTGCGATCACCTTACTCATGTACTTCGACACAAAAAAAAGCAAAAAAGTGAGCTAACCCATCTGTGGTGGATGGTTGGGAGGACATTATGTATTCCCAGCCCAACAGGGTTAAAATCCTAGACTTGAAAATGGTGCTCGACTTTTTTTGGATTTATGTTAGGCCTTCGAGCAATGTGCGTCTAGTGGAGCGAGACATTGATGATGTGCCAGCTCAGTATCTTAGAGGTGCTCATAGGGGTGGGTGTGGCGCTAGTAATGGCATGCTCAAGTCTTGGGTGCCATCTATGGTGCGCACGACGTCTGTTCCACTGTCCTTGCCTACTCTTAGGCCAACTCCAACACGGTGACCAATTTCCTCTGACCACATCTGTTTGGATCATAGCTTACAGAAACGCGGCCCAGCGCGCCGCCGCAATGGACGGGCACCTGTTTTTCTATCCGCCGTTGATAACACACAAGTATAGGGCATAAATTGTAGCTTTTTCAATAAATAAGGGTGTTGAACCCAACGAGGAGCTAAAGGTAGGATTTGTATTCCCTTCAAGTTCTATCAACCACCGATACAACTTGACGCACACTTAACATTCGCTTTACCTAGAACAAGTATGAAACTATTTTGTGGGTGTAGGGATAAGTTTGCAAGCATAAAACTAGAGGTACTTAGTGAGAATTAAACTACAAGTAATTTGCAAGATAATAAAGTTAGTTGTTTAGTAGAAAGCTTTTTGTAACACAAGAGAAGGATTTTGTCCCTAGGCAATCGATAACTAGACTGGTAATCATTACTGCAATTTTACATGAGGAAGAGGAATGAGCTAACATACTTTTCGTACTTGGATCATATGCGCTTATAATTGGAACTCTAGCAAGCATCCGCATCCACCAAAGATCATTAAGGTAAAACCCAACCATAGCATTAAGTATCAAGTCCTCTTTACCCCCATACGCAACAACCCCCTTACTTGGTATATGCTTACATCACTCTACTCGCCCCACCATAAGCAAATCATAAACGTATTGCAACACCCTACAACGGTAATCCCACACGCTATGCAACACGGGTGCACCAAAGGGCAACACAAAATAAAACATACAACTCAAACCAATCACGATCATCAATCAACCCATCGACAAAATTAATCTACTCAAACATCATAGGATGGCCATACATCATTGTATAATAATATATAGCATTAAGCACCATGTTTGACTAGAGATTACAACGGAGAGAAGAGGTGTTACGCTGCTGCATAGAGGGGGGGAGTTGGTGATGACAGCGGCAAATTTGTTGGTGTAGATCGCTGTCACGATGATTCCCTCAACGGCGTTCCGGCGCCACCAGGAGAGAGGGGGAGAGAGCTCCCCTCCTCCTTCTTCATCTCTGAACTCCCCTGCTACGTCTTGAGCTTGCGTTGGTTTTCCCCGAAGAGGAGAGGATGATGCAGCAGAGTAGTGTACGTATTTCCCTCAGTTTTTGAGAACCAAGGTATCAATCCAGTAGGAGGCCACGCGCAAGTCCCTCGTACCTACACAAAGCAAATAACTCCTTGCAACCAACGCGAATAGGGGTTGTCAATCCCTTCACAGTCACTTATGAGAGTGAGATCTGATAGAGATGATAGATAATATTTTTGGTATTATTGGTATAAAGATGCAAAGTAAAATAAAAAGGCAAAGTAAAGAGCAAAGCAATAATGAAGCATAGGAATATTAATATGATGAAAATAGACCCGGGGGCCATAGATTTCACTAGTGGCTTCTCTCAAGAGCATAAGTATTTTACGGTGGGTGAACGAATTACTGTTGAGCAATTGACAGAATTGAGCATAGTTATGAGAATATCTAGGTATGATCATGTATATAGGCATCACGTCCGAGACAAGTAGACCGTCTCCTGCCTGCATCTACTACTATTACTCCACTCATCGACCGCTATCCAGCATGCATCTAGAGTATTAAGTTAATGAAAACAGAGTAACGCCTTAAGCAAGATGACATGAGGTAGAGGAATAAATTCATGCAATATGATAAATACCCCATCTTGTTATCCTCGATGGCAACAATACAATACGTGCCTTGCAACCCTTTACATCCTTTGGGTAAGGACACCGCAAGATTGAACCCAAAGCTAAACACTTCTCCCATTGCAAGAACTACCAATCTATTTGGCCAAACCAAACGTATAATTCGAAGAGACTTGCAAAGATAACTCAATCATACATAAAAGAATTCAGAGAAGATTCAAATATTGCTCATAGATAATCTTGATCATAAACCCACAATTCATCGGTCTCAACAAACACACCGCAAAAAGAAGATTACATCGAATAGATCTCCACGAGAGAGGGCGAGAACATTGTATTGAGATCCAAAAAGAGAGACGACGCCATCTAGCTACTAACTGTGGACCCGAAGGTCTGAAGTAAACTACTCAAACTTCATCGGAGAGGCAATGATGATGATGTAGAAGCTCTCCGTGGTGGAATCCCTTCAAATGAGACTCGAACAGGCCCCAAGATCGGATCTCGTGGATACAGAAAGTTGCGGCGTTGGAATTAGGGTTTTGGCTCCGTATCTGATCTGACGGGGGTACGTAGGTAGAGATAGGAGGAAGGAGTACATCGGTGGAGCTTCGGGGGGCCCACGAGGCAGAGGGGCGCGCCTAGGTGGGCGCGCCCACCTCGTGGCCGCCTCTCTCCTTTCTTGACCGAGGGTCCAAGTCTCCTGGATCTTATCGATGAGAAAATCACGTTCGAAGATTTCATTCCGTTTGGACTCCGTTTGATATTCCGTTTCTTGAAACACTTTGAAATAGGCAAAAAACAACAATTACGGGCTGGGCCTCCGGTTAATAGGTTGGTCCCAAAAGTAATATAAAAGTGGAAAATAAAGCCCAATATAGTCCAAAACAGTAGATAATATAGCATGGAGCAATAAAAATTATAGATACGTTGGAGACGTATCAGGCATCTAAGCTTAATTCCTGCTCGTCCTCGAGTAGGTAAATGATAAAAGAGAATTTTTGATGCGGAGTGCTACTTGGCATAATTTCAATGTAACTCTTCTTAATTGTGGTATGAATATTCAGATCCGAAAGATTCAAGACAAAAGTTCATATTGACATAAAAATAATAATACTTCAAGCATACTAACTAAGCAATTATGTCTTCTCAAAATGACATGGCCAAAGAAAGTTTATCCCTACAAAATCATATAGTTTAGTCATGCTCCATTTTCGTCACACGAGAATGCTCTCATCATGCACAACCCCGATGACAAGCCAAGCAATTGTTTCATACTTTAGTAATCTCAAACCTATAAACTTTCACGCAATATATGAGCGCGAGCCATGGACATAGCACTATGGGTGGAATAGAATATAATGATGGGGGTTATGTGGAGAAGACAAAAAGGAGAAGGTCTCACATCAACAAGGCTAATCAACGGGCTATGGAGATGCCCATCAATTGATGTTAATGCAAGGAGTAGGGATTGCCATGCAACGGATGCACTAGAGCTATAAATGTATGAAAGCTCAACAAAAGAAACTAAGTGGGTGTGCATCCAACTTGCTTGCTCATGAAGACCTAGGGCATTTGAGGAAGCCCATCGTTGGAATATACAAGCCAAGTTCTACAATGAAAAATTCCCACTAGTATATGAAAGTGACAACATATGAAACTCTCTATATGAAAAACATGGTGCTACTTTGAAGCACAAGTGTGGAAAAGGATAGTAGCATTGTCCCTTCTCTCTTTTCTCTCATTTTTTAGTTTTTGGGCCTTCTTTTTTATGGCCTTTCTCTCTCGCTTTTTATTTCATTCCTCACTTGGGACAATGCTCTAGAAAATGATGATCATCACACTTCTATTTATTTACAACTCAATGATTACAACTCGATGCTAGAACAAAGTATGACTCTATATGAATGCCTCCGATGTGTACCGGATATGCAATGAATCAAGAGCGACATGTATGAACTAATTATGAACCGTGGCTTTTCCACAAATACTATGTCAACTACATGATCATGCTAAGCAATATGACAATGACGAATGTGTCATGAAGAACGGTATGGTGGAAAGTTGCATGGCAATATATCTCGGAATGGCTATGGAAATGCCATAATAGGTAGGTATGGTGGCTGTTTTGAGGAAGATATAAGGAGGTTTATGTGTGAAAGAGCGTATCATATCACGGGTTTGGATGCACCGCTAAGTTTGCACCAACTCTCAATGTGAGAAAGGGCAATGCACGGCAATCAAGAGGCTAGCAATGATGGAAGGGTGAGAGTGCGTATAATCCATGGACTCAACATTAGTCATAAAGAACTCACATACTTATTGCAAAAATCTACAAGCCATCAAAACCAAAGCACTACGCTGCATGCTCCTGGGGGGATAGATTGGTAGGAAAAGACCATTGCTCGTCCCCGACCGCCACTCATAAGGAGGATAATCAAATAACACCTCATGTTTCAAATTTGTTACATAACGTTTACCATACGTGCATGCTACGGGACTTGCAACCTTCAACACAAGCATTTCTCAAATTCACAACTACTCAGCTAGCACGACTTTGATATTATCACCTCCATATCTCAAAACAATTATCAAGCATCAAACTTTTCTTAGTATTCAACGCACTCATAAGAAAGTTTTTATTATTTTTGTATACCTAGCATATTATTATTATAAGCAAATTACCCTGCTATTTAAGACTCTCAGAACAATCTAAGTGAAGCATGAGAGATCAATAGTTTCTTTAAAACAAATCCACCACCGTGCTCTAAAAGATATAAGTGAAGTAGTAGAGCAAAACTATAAAGCTCAAAATATATAAGTGAAGCACATAGAGTATTCTAACAAATTCCAATTCATGTATGGCTCTCTCAAAAGGTGTGTACAGAAAGGATGATTGTGGTAAACTAACAAGCAAAGACGCAAATAATACAAGACGCTCCAAGCAAAACACATATCATGTGGTGAATAAAAATATAGCTCCAAGTAAAGTTACCGATGGAAGTGGATTTAAAGAGGGATGCCTTCCGGGCATCCCCAAGCTTTGACTTTTTGGTGTCCTTGTATTATCTTGGGGGTGCCATGGGCATCCCCAAGCTTAGGCTCTTGCCACTCCTTATTCCATAATCCATCAAAATATTTCACCCAAAACTTGAAAACTTCACAACACAAAACTCAACAGAAATCTCGTGAGCTCCATTAGCGAAAGAAAACAAAAGACCACTTCAAGGTACTGTAATGAACTCATTCTTTATTTTTATTCGTGTTAAACTTACTGTATTCCAACTTCTCTATGGATTATAAACTATTTTACTAACCATAGATTCATCAAAATAAGCAAACAACACACGAAAAACAGAATCTGTCAAAAACAGAAAAGTCTGTAGTAATCTGTAACTAACGCAAACTTCTGGAACTCCAAAACTTCAGTCAAAATAGGAAGACCTAGGCAATTTGTTTATTGATCAGCAGCAATTGGAATCACTATTTTATCAAGTTCTGGTGATTTTTAACAATTGTTTTCGTGGAACCGAAAGTTTCTGGAAATTACTGCAAGATCAAATAACTATTATCCAAGAAGATCCTATAGGTTTAACTTGGCACAAACACTAATTAAAACATAAAACCACATCTAAACAGGAAGCAGATGGATTATTTATTCCTAAACAGAAGCAAAAACAAAAAACTAAAAATAAAATTGAGTTGCCTCCCAACAAGCGCTATCGTTTAACGCCCCTAGCTAGGCATAAAAGCAAGGATAGTTCTAGGTATTGCCATCTTTGGTACTCGGAGAGGGGTATTTCCTTTCTATGTAATTCATTCTTATATTTAAGGTAAGCACATGGCCATTAATGGAAGAAGTAAGATTAAGCACATTACGGAAGTTTGCCTCTAAACTAGACTTCATCTCTTCAATAATTTCATTTTGATAAAAGCACAAGAGAGTAGTTGATTCAACCTTATCATTCATGGGGTGCCCAAATATAGTTCTCATTATTTCATATGTGTCTATAGCATCCCCTTCAAGAAAACCTTCATCAAAAATAGAGTCTAGGACTTGTTTGAAAGAAGCGGGCAATCCAATATAGAAACTTTTTAGGTAAACCTCAATTTGATATTGTGGTACATAGCTAGCCGAATCCTTAATAACCTATCCCAAGCATCTTTTAAAGACTCACCAAGTAAATAACGAAAAATTCCAGAGTCATCTTCATCAAAATTATTTAAGCTCTCATTGGTAACCCCGGTGGGTCTTTTTCAGAGCATCATTATTCATGAGCTTAGAGAGGATAGAAGGGTTATCCGAGGTACTAGAGCCCTGGAAAGGACCCTTAGTTCTTTTTGACTCGGCCATGGCAACGAGAAGGCAAACGGAAAAAGGAGAATAAGATTGGGAAAGAGACGGCGAATAAAACGGCAAGGGTGAAGTGGGGGAGAGGAAAACGAGAGGCAAATGGCAAATAATGTAATGCGAGAGATAAGGGATTGTGATGGGTACTTGGTATGTTGACTTTTGCATAGACTCCCCGGCAACGGCGCCAGAAATCCTTCTAGCTACGTCTTGAGCTTGCGTTGGTTTTCCCCGAAGAGGAGAGGATGATGCAGCAGAGTAGCGTAAGTATTTCCCTCAGTTTTTGAGAACCAAGGTATCAATCCAGTAGGAGGCCACGCGCAAGTCCCTCGTACCTACACAAAGCAAATAACTCCTCGCAACCAACGCGAATAGGGGTTGTCAATCCCTTCACGGTTTACAAGAGTGATATCTGATAGAGATGATAGATAATATTTTGGTATTTTTGGTATAAAGATGCAAAGTAAAATAAACAGGCAAAGGAAAGAGCAAAGAAATAATAAAGCGTAGGAAGATTAATATGATGAAAATAGACCCGGGGGCCATAGATTTCACTAGTGGCTTCTCTCAAGAGCATAAGTATTTTACGGTGGGTGAACGAATTACTGTTGAGCAATTGAGAGAATTGAGCATAGTTATGAGAATATCTAGGTACGATCATGTATATAGGCATCACGTCCGAGACAAGTAGACCGACTCCTGCATGCATCTACTATCATGTTACTCCACTCATCGACCGCTATCCAGCATGCATCTAGAGTATTAAGTTAATGAAAACAGAGTAACGACTTAAGCAAGATGACATGATGTAGAAAAATAAATTCATGCAATATGATAAATACCCCATCTTGTTATCCTCGATGGCAACAATACAATACGTGCCTTGCAACCCTTTACATCCTTTGGGTAAGGACACCGCAAGATTGAACCCAAAGCTAAACACTTCTCCCACTCCAAGAACTACCAATCTAGTTGGCCAAACCAAACGGATAATTCGAAGAGACTTGCAAAGATAACTGAATCATAGATAAAAGAATTCAGAGAAGATTCAAATATTGCTCATAGATAATCTTGATCATAAATCCACAATTCATCGGTCTCAACAAACACACCGCAAAAGGAAGATTACATCAAATAGATCTCCACGAGAGAGGGGGAGAACATTGTATTGAGATCCAAAAAGAGAGAAGAAGCCATCTAGCTACTAACTATGGACCCAAGGTCTGAAGTAAACTACTCACACTTCATCGGAGAGGCTATGATGATGATGTAGAAGCCCTCCGTGGTGGAATCCCTTCCCATGGAGCTCCGTAACAGGCCCCAAGGTGGGATCTCGTGGATACATAAAGTTCCGGTGGAATTAGTTTTTGGCTCCGTATCTGATCCGACGGGGTGCGTGAGGTATATATAGGAGGAAGGAGTACGTCGGTGGAGCTCGGGGCCCACGAGGCGGGGCGCGCCTAAGGGGGTGCCCTCCACCTCGTGGCCGCCTCCTCCTTTCTTGACCGAAAGTGTCCAAGTCTCCTGGATCTTATCTGATGAGAAAATCACGTCCCCGAAGATTTCATTCCGTTTGGACTCCGTTTGATATTTCGTTTCTTCGAAACACTGAAATAGGCAAAAAACAGCAATTCTGGGCTAGGCCTTCGGTTAATAGGTTAGTCCCAAAAGTAATATAAAAGTGGAAAATAAAGCCCAATATATTCCAAAACAATAGATAATATAGCATGGAGCAATCAAAAATTATAGATACGTTGGAGACGTATCATCCCCCCTAGATGGGAGGAGAGTTCCCCCTCTGGTCCATGGCTGCCATGGTGACGGAGGGGCGGCAGCCCCTCCGAGATTGGATCTCTCTCCGCTTTCTCTCGCTTCAAGTTCCTGTTTTCTGGCCCTTCACCGTTTCTTAAATTTCCGGAGTTCCGTAACTCCGATTGGGATGAAATTTAGAGGGAATATTCTCCAGAATATTATATTTCTTGCAGCGAAAGAAGGGCACCAACCGCCTTACGAGGTGGCCACAAGCCCTAGGGGCACGCCCTATGAGCTTGTGGGGCATGTGGACCACCTCTCACGCTGATTCTTCTTCCCAAAAACCACATATATTCCAAAAAAATCTCCGTAAATTTTTATCGATATGGGTATTCAGTGAAACAAAAAACATGCAATAAATAGGAATTGGCACTGGGCAATGGATCAATATGTTAGTCCAAAATTAATATAAAATGTTGCCCAAAGTATATGGAAGTTGTAGAATATTGGCATGAAACAATCAAAAATTATAGATACGACGCAAACGTATAAGCCGCGACCCATTTCCGACACCAATTTGAGCTGGTTTTCCGTCGACGCTGACAAGGTGTGGATGGGTGCGATGCCCACCCTTGTCCTCCCCTGGCCCGCTAGTCAGTCGCACAGCCACTTCCATTTCCCCCTCTATATCCCCCCAAAATCCATCCAGCCACTCCGCGATGGCCGACCTGCCAAGCCACATCACTGCCTTCCTCCTGTTGGCCACTATCGAGCGCGTGGCCTCTCGCCCTAAGAAGAAAAAGCCAAAGACGGAGCTAACGTCGGAGCAGAGGGCTGCCCGGAGGAAGGTGGCTGCGAAAAAACCAGCTGTCACCCACACCGCATTCGAGTCCACGTGGTGCAAGAGGCTGCCGTCGTGGAGAATTGTTTGCTCGGCACGAAAGCCGCCAAGTGTGCCCTTTTCATGCTCAGGGTTCATGGTGAGCAGGCCATATTCACCGCCGCCACCCTCGCTGTAGCCAACACAGGCTCGTCGTTGGTCGCCCGCCACATCCGTAGTCAGTGCACACCTCTACGACGTCGTCGACGTGCACGTTCCTATCTCAACACGACCCGGGCATGTCTCGCTACTCCGGATGAGCTAGGGAAGGCTCGTCGGAAGCGGGTAAGCACGCGCTGGCATTCCCGATGCCGGTGGCCATCGACCTCAATGCCACACATGTGGCCGGCCAGTCCACTGAGACATAAAGGAAGCGCCCCCGGGAGATCCCTATGGCGTACTACCCTAATTCTCGCAAGCTGTTCGATGGCCCACGTACATTAGGGCCAATTCATGAAAACCCAGCCTACTACAATGATTTCATTGAGGGTGTGACCAACGAGGGCGGCCAAGTGTACAATGAAGACGAGACCCAAAGCCAAGACGGCCACGGCGAAGGGCCAGAGGACATGGACGTTCACGACCAGGGCCAAGAATACACCTACGAACACGACATCCAAGGGTATAAAGGTGGTGTGGAAAATCGATCGCCAAGACCAAAGCCAACGAGTTGAGCTTGCAAAGATATCAAAAGAAGTGGAGATCATGATGATACACTTGAGCCAGATGTCGCCAAAGAGAAGAGGTTGGTTAGAGAAGAAGCAAAAGGAGGTGCTTGAGATAGATGGATGGACTATGGCAGAGATGTGAATTTTTGTATGTCTGCATGTGTGCTGGCATGATCTACGGCTGTCGGGGGTTGGGTGCGACATATACGAAAGGATGGCTTATCATGGTGGGGGCGAGTAAAACGTCGCTGGTGCCTGGAAACGGGATGAGGCGAAGGCATGGACGCCGGCGAATCTTACACGGCTTCAGGGCTCTCCGTGGAGATAACACCCCTCATCGCTGCTCAAGGGGTCTCCGCATGATCACTATGGCAAAGTGGGTACAAGGTTGCTCCTTGAGCTGTTCGAGGTGAGGAAGAAGAAGGGCACGGCTAGCTCTGCTCCCCTCTCTGTGTGTGTCTAAAACTATTAGGGTCCAACCTCTTGCATGGGTGCCCCGAGGGGTTTATATAGGCCTACCCCCTAGGGGTACAATGGTAATCCGGCTGGACGCGGGTCCCAGCCGTCTGTCTCTCTGGTCGCCGTCTTCTCCGCCGACTGCTGGGGCCCACCGACTAGTGGGCCCTGCCGACGGTCCAGCATGGGGCCGACAAGCCTTGTCCGCCGCGGGCGGGTCTTGCCGGCTGCGGATTACTGTAGCCGCGCTTCTAATGACGCGGGCTTGGTCATGGGGTCATGGCAACAGTGCCGCCGCCTGACGGGCGATCACTGTTGCCATTCCCTGTCTTGTCTGGTTAATGGCGTGCGGAGCCCATGGGAGGGGCCGGCCGACTCTCGGGGGCCGACTCCCAGCGGGTCCGTCTTGGGGCGCTCTCGCTGTCTTCTGCACTCTTGCCGATAGGTGAGTCCCGCCGTCTCTGGGTCGTACAGACAGGCCGTCGTGGGTACAGGATCTGCCCGGGGCTGATGTCAGGGCCGGCGTGGCAACAAAGGTTGCCACGGACGGAGATCTACATCAAGATGACGACGACTTGTGGCCATGCTTGCTCTTCGTGAACGGGCAGGGATGGGCAGCGGGCGCCACATCCCATCCCATCCGTAGTTGCATAGGCAGGAGGTGGTTGAGTCGCGGGCCGACTCCCCATAGCCGGCTTCTCTGGAAGCCGCCAGTTGGGAGTCGGCTCGTCTCGAGGCCGTCTCTGGGACTCGGCTGGGAGGGGCAGTCGGCGGTTCTGCCGCCAACTCTCAGAAGGCGGCTCTTCGTCTTGGGGTCTTGAGGGGCGCAGTCTGCCCCGATGTTTTGAAAGGTCTAGGGGCTCGGGTTTGCCTACCCGTGGCCCATTACTCCGACAGTAGTCCCCGAAGCTGGTGAGGCGCCGAGGGCGACATGTCGAGGAGCCTCAACAGTTTCATCCCTCTGGTGGAAGAATCTGGGCTTGGCTTGCCGTCTTTCTCTTAGGAGTCGGACTCGCAGGAGGCCGTCTTGCTCCTCAAAGGGTTGAAGGTCGTGGTGGGATCCAGGCAGCGTGCCTGATAAGCTTCCAGGCGGTTGCCCGTCGCGGGCCCGTCGTGCGACGCCACGCGGCAGGGTCAGTCTGCCCACCCACGCGCGTGACGAGACAGGCCTGTCAGGCGGGGCGGCCACTATCGCGCCTCGGCAAGACGGGCGGATCCGTTCCGGCCGCTGGCGGTTGGTTCCCCACGTCGTTATCGCGCAGTAACCCGTGGGTTAAATCGTGGGCGTGGGGTGCTGGCGCGATTAATCCCACGCCCGCCCCATCGGCTTCTCAGCCCATGGGCCTATAAGTAGGCGGGGAGGAGGGGGGCGGCGACGCACGCGCACCCATCTCCCTGCTTCCCCCGCTTCCTCTCGCTTCTTGTTCCTCTCGCTTCTTCTTCTTCTTGCCGCCGTCGCGCCTAACCACGCCAAGCCGCGGAGATGAGCAACTCATCCGCCGCTGCGCCTCCTGCCCCGCGCTCCGGCATGTGGGACGACTCCGAGGTGGACGACGACCACATCGAGTTCCTCTGCCAGACGCGTCGCATCCCCGGCAAGAACCGAGTGCAGACCCGCGCCGCACCGGCAGGCGAAATAAGGCCGGCGTCGGAGGAGGGCGAGCGGGTCATATTGCGCTCGCACCTCATGCGCGGTCTAGGGCTGCCGGCGAGCGGCTTCTTCTGCGCCTTCTTGGAGTTTCACGAGCTCCAGCCGCACCACCTCACTCCGAATACGGTGGTACTGCTGGCTGCCTTCGCCGCCTTGTGCGAGGGCTTCCTCGGCGTTCTCCCCACCATCGAGCTGTGGGGGGGATTTTTCCAGGCCAAGCTCGGCACGCACGTCGCCGGCGTGCCGGCTTCGTGCGGCACCTTCATCGCGATGAGGAGGCCAGTGGGCGACAATCCTTTCCCCGCCATCCCGCTGATCAAATCGGTGAAGATGTGGCAGCGCTCCTACTTCTACGCGAAGAACGTCGCTCCGGAAGGCGACTGGGTCAATCTGCCGCTTCTGAAGCCGGGCGTGTTGTCGGGCGGCTCCCGGCTGGTCCCATCGGGCCAGACGCTGAATCCTGCGCAGCGCCGCCGCCCGTGTAGCGACTCCAGTCTTGGCGGTCGAGAGGGCTGGGGCCGCCGTGGCGTGCGAGTCCTTCCGCTTCAAGGCCGACCTCATCTGATCTATCGGATGAGCGCCACCGACCCCTGATGGCTGTGCTCAAGGACATGCCCCACGGAGGTGGCGGACACGGTGAACTTCCTGGCGAACTGCAACCTTACGGCGGACTGGCAGTTCGGCAAGGAGCCATACTCGCGCGCCAACCCCCCGCCTGTGGTAAGTCATCTCTTTTCCTCTTCTGTTTTCTTTTTCAGCCGAATCCGACTTCTTATCTTTTTTGGTTCTTCCGAGTCAGAACCCCCTCATGCAACCCTCAGCCGGCACCACGGGGTCGGCCCGCGAATTCGTCCCCGACCGGGCGGAGAACGACGTCGGCGACCCTGACTTGGGGGTGGCGGCGAGGTCGGCCATCCGGGCGCGAGTTCCTCCGCCGGCTTGGGTGGTCGAGGCGGCACGAAGAAGCGCCGGGTCGGGCCGAGCTCGCTAGGCGGGCGGCCGAAAAAGTTTAAGGGGCCGGGCGCCGCGACCCAACGGGAAGAGGCGATCGCGAAGGCTAACCGCTTCCGCAAGGAAGTGAAAAAGCCGCCTCTGGTCTCCGCGTAAGTGCTTTTACTTTGTCTTGTTTTCTTCTGATTCATCTTGTCCAAATCTTTACATGTCTTCTTCGCATCAGGGCTCCCCTTACTCTAGAGAGGGTCGCCGCCGCCTCCGTCATGGGGTCGGCAGAGACGTCCGCTAATACTCGGCGGATTGACCCCGCCGCCGACCTCCGGGAGGCGACGGAGCGGAACGCGCAGGAGAAGCGCGACGAGGAGGAGGCCGCCCGCCTGGAGAAGGCGGAGGCCGAAAAGGCGGCGGCTTCCGCCCAGAAGAAGCTGGAGGAGGCCGAGGCCGCCGTCGCGGCTAAACGGCGAGCCGAGGAGGCCGCGCGCCTCCAATCAGCGTTGTTCTTCACCCCGCTGAGCTCTGCGCCGCCACTGCCGGAGTTCACAAGGCAGACGGAGGGAGCCGGCAGCGAGTTCCCCATCATGGAGAGGGGAGGCGGCGAGACCTCCATGTCGGGCACGGCCGCTGGCCGCCGCTGCGTTGCCGCCTCCGCAGCCGCCCGAAAGCGCAGCGAGGTAAACAACAGGCGGACCTGGCGCGCCGGCCGATCGAAGACGGTTGTCGCGGTTGCTCCTTCAAGTCGCCTCGCCAGCACGCCGCCGTCTAGAGAAGGAGACTTCGGCGCCACGCCCCTTGGAGACCGGCGCCGCCAGCTCGGCCATTCCAGACGTCGCGGCAACAAGCGCCGCGCTCGTTGGGTGGGTGCAAAGAGGCGGCACAGGCCCGCTGAACCAGACACTTCTGGATGTTCAGGCGAAGCTGCGAGCTGAAGGCGACGCCATCCAGAACTGCACCAAGGCGCACTTGGCGTCGCGAACCGCCGTTCGGGTATGTTTCTTCTTTGAATTTTTCCTTATTCTTCTCTGTGGGGGCGCGCCAGCGCACCCACTGGGTGTAGTCCCCGAGTTTCGGGCCGGCTGCTGAGCAGGCGGCTCGGAACTCTATCTGTCGATTTCCAAATTTTTACCTTGTCTGAAATGCTTATCGCAGGAGTATCACAACCTCCGCGCCACTGCCTTCAACCGCAACGTTGAGCAGCTGGGCAAGCGGACCGCCGACTTGTCGAGGAGCTGGGGTGAGTCTTATTTCTTCTTCGCGGGGGCGCGCTGGCGCACCCGCGGGCTGTAGTCCCCGAGATTCGGGCCGACTGCTGAGCAGTCGGGCCGGATCTTCCTGGTGACCTTCTTAGTTGACGACTTAAAGTCCCTTTTCTTTTTATTCTTCAGAGGCCAACGCCACTCTCCGACGGGAGCTGAGCACAGCCGACACTGCCTTGCGCATCAAGGGGAGGAGGCAGCAAGCTCGCCACGTAGCGCGACCTGATGGCTACGCAGCTGGCGGAGCAAAGGGAGCTGCTTAAGAAGGCGCAGGACGAGGCGGAGAAGAGAGAGGCTGCTCTCCTGGCCGAGTTCGAAAGTCAGCGCTCCTCCTGGACTGCCAAGGAGGCACAGCTGACCTCCGGCTTCCATGAAATCGATGACATCGTCGACGGTGAGTTTCTTTACTTTCCTTCTTTGAGCCGCTGACTATTGGTCAGGCTGACTCCTGGTTTTTTGACTTGCTTCTCTTTCGTCTTGGCAGACTTCTTCCCCGGCCATACACAGGCGGCCAATCAAGCCATTGAGGCTGATCGCGAGGCGCGGAGGGCGAGTGGTGCTGAGATCGCTGCCAACGCCCCCCGGACCCTTGACGAGCAGCTTCTGAGCATTGAGGCTCGTCTGCGGCCGGCCCATCGGATGTTGCGCCGGCTTCAACGTGTCGGCGCCCAGGTGATTACTGCCCTATGGACAGACATGCCGGCTCTGCGTACTCCCAGTCGGACTGCCGACTAGCTGGAGGTCGCGGCTGGCCGTCTTGAGGCCTGGAAGGGTTCCGCGGCCCGGGCTGGAGCGCGTCGGGCCTTGGAATTCGTCAAGGCGTGGTATCCAGGCTGGATCTGCTGCGTTCCGGTCAGAGGCCCAGGCGGAGCTGCTGGCTGCGGAAGACGCCCTCGTCGAGCGTGCGGCGGCGATCGCCGACTACACGGACACCAGCGTCTTCGTCCCTGAGCGGGCTGAGGACGGCAGGGAGGCGCCGCCGGAGTGGTTCGGGATGAACCCGGATTACGACGAGGACTCAGCGGAGGTGATCGGCTCTAGCGCCGAGGAGGAAGGCGAGGCGGAGGACGGAGATGAGATGGAGGCGCCAGAAGACGGAGCGGGCGACCAGCCTCAGCTCGACCGTGCCTCCAGCAATGAGCCGCGCCCGTCTGGGTCGGCTGCCACTGGAGATGATCAAGTCGAGACTGCTCAGCCGGCCGCCCCGGCGCCTGACGCCGGCGTCTCCTCCGGCACTCCAAACCCGTCTGCCGCTTCCTAGGCTGTTGTCTCGTCTTTATTTTATCTGCTTTGGTAGTCTTTTGAAAAAACTTGTTAATTAAGACAATTCCACCATGGGTGTATTTTGAACTTCTGCTTGAAGATTCGGCCAAGGGCCTATGCTGTGTAAATATTATCCTAATTCTATCTTTCCTTGCTCACTTCTCTTTATGGCTCTTTCCTTTGCCGCCTTCCCTTGTTCGCCGTCTTGCACAGCCGGACAACCGCTCATGGACTGCCGCTTGGATCAAGTGCTTGGCTACTCTTGGGAAGGCAAGTACTTGGCCATTTTTAGAGTCTTTTAAACAAGTTGGCTAGAAAGCAGCAAGTCGACTACTCAAGAGTCGGTTTTTGCAAAAGGGCTGGAAGCCGCTTAAGCTATGTTTATGCTTTAGGTCCTTAGCCATTTTCATGTGGCCTCCCATTCTTCCTTACTCTTGTCCACCAACAGTTGCTCATGAAGCTACGGCTCTTGACAGAGATTTGCTTAGGGCACCGCACACTACTTGTCCGATTGCAGAAAGCATTTTATAGCGCATATGGCGAGTCCCCGGGCCGACTAGTCGAACCCGGTGCCAAGCGGCATAACAAAGAGTAGAATACTCGAAGGCATAATTCTTATCATATAGATAACAAAAAAGGGCAGTCCCCGAGCTCGTCTGGGGGGGGCCCAAATCTTGGTACTTTAACACAAAAGGTAGCGTAGTACATACTGCATCAACTGTAAAATCTTCGGAGAAGATTTGCGTTCCATGGCCGCTCCGTCTCTTTGCCGGAGTCGTCCCTCTTGCATGCTCGGGGCTTCTGAGCGTCGATCAGGTAGTAGGAGTCGTTGCCCAGCACTTTGCTGATAATGAAGGGGCCTTCCCAAGGTGCCGACAGCTTGTGCTGGCCGGCTGTTCGCTGGATCAGCCGGAGCACAAGGTCGCCCTCTTGGAAAGATCTCGGCTTGACCTTCCTATTGTAGTAGCGGCGCAGGCTCTGCTGGTAGATGCTGGACCGGCTGAGTGCCAACAGCCGGCCCTCTTCCAGCAGATCGACGCCGTCTTGTCGTGCTTCTTCTGCTTCCTCCTCGGTGTACATGGTGACTCGTGGGGAGTCGAACTCTATGTCCGTTGGGATGATGACTTCGGCACCGTAGACGAAGAAGAAGGGTGTGAAGCCGGTTGACTTGTTTGGAGTCGTGCGCAAACTGCAGAGGACAGCTGGCAACTCCTCAAGCCAACAGCCGGCCGAACGCTCTAGTGGTTCGACCAGTCGAGGCTTGATGCCGGACAGGATGAGGCCGTTTGCTCGCTCCACCTGGCCGATTGACTGCGGATGGGCAACGGACGCTAAGTCCAGTCGGATGCCTTGCGTCGCGCAGAAACGAGCCAGGGCGCCTTTGGCAAAATTTGTGCCATTGTCGGTGATGATGCTGTGTGGTACGCCGTACCGAGTCGTGATGTCGGCGATGAAAGTCACTGCAGTTGGACCATTCAACTTCTTGATGGGCTTTACTTCTATCCACTTGGTGAACTTGTCCACCGCAACAAGTAAGTGAGTTAGGCCGCCTCGTGCTGCTTTGAATGGTCCCACCATGTCCAGGCCCCAAACAGCAAAGGGCCAGGCGATGGGGATAGTCTTGAGTGCGGAAGCCGGCTGAAACGGCTTGGAGCGGAACATCTGGCACCCCTTGCATTTTTGAACTAATTCCTTGGCCTCTTCTAGGGTAGTTGGCCAGAAGAAACCGTGTCGGAAGGCTTTGGCGACGAGTGCTCTTGAGGCCGCATGGTGGCCGCACTCGCCTTGATGAATGTCTTCGAGAATCGCTTGGCCTTGCTCTGGCTCGACGCAACGCTGGTAGACACCAGTGACGCTGCGCCTGACCAGCTCTCTGTTGACTATGGTGTAGGCTGCCGCTCGGCGTTGTACTTGCTGAGCCAGGATTTCATCGGCTGGTAGCTCTCCGCTTACTAGGAACTTCAGGATGGGCTGGGCCCATGAGGGTGCTGCTATTTCTTCAACTGCCAGTACTGCTACTTGGACGAGGGCGGCTGGGCTGGGAGGCGGCGGGCTGAAGTCCGCGGCTGCTTGGTGGGTTGACGAAGTCCCCGGGCCGACTGTTGCAGTCCCTGGGCCGAGCTCTGGAGTCTTCGCAATGGTCGCCGCAGTCCCAGGGCCGGGTTCTGAAGTCCCCGGACCGGCTTCGACTGCGGCATTCTTGGGGCCATCTGCAAGAATTCTCGTGCCGTCTTCTGAGGCTTTGGAGTCGGATCCGACTTCTTCAGGGGGGAGCCGACACAAAAATGGAGTCTGATTCTGGTGAAGGCTTGACAGATGGCTTGAGGAGGCGCTGAAGGGCGACGCCGGATGGTATTGCCTGGCGGGTGGAGCCGATTCTTGCCAGGGTATCTGCTTGGTCGTTGTCGTTTCTTGGCACGTGGAGGAACTCACACCCCTCAAAATATCCACTCAATTGCTGTACCAGGAAACGGTAGCTTGCCATATTTGCATCTTTGGCGTCCCAGTCGCCGGATGACTGTTGGACCACCAAGTCGGAGTCGTCATAACACAGGATCCGGCGAATGCCAAGTTCTTTGGCAAGCCGGAGCCCGTGAATGAGTGCCTCGTATTCGGCGACGTTGTTGGAGGCGGCGAAATGGATCTGCAGCGCGTACTTGAGCTTGTCGCCTTTGGGGGAGGTGAGGACAACGCCGGCTCCCAAGCCGGTGCGCATCTTGGAGCCATCGAAATGCATCCGCCAATGGGTGGAGTCGGGCGCTGGCGGCAGGTACTGGGTCTCGGCCCAGTCGACGAGGAAGTCGGCTAGTGCTTGCGACTTGATGGCGGTGCGGGGCTGGTAATAGATGGTGTAGGGGGGCAGCTCTATGGCCCATTTGGCCACTCGGCCAGAAGCGTCTCGGCTTCCGATGATCTCAGCAAGTGGGGCTGTGCAAACCACAGTGATTGGATGCTCTTGAAAGTAAGGCTCCAACTTCTTGGCGGCAAAGTGCACGCCGTAGCACATCTTCTGGTAGTGGGGGTAGTTCTGCTTGGAGGTCGAGATTCGGCTCAGGTAATATACTGGTCTCTGGACAGGTAGCGCCTTGCCTTCCTCCTTGCATTCAACTACAATGACTGTGCTGACTACCTGCTGGTAGCGGCAATGTACAGGAGCATGGGCTCCTTAGGAGTCGGGGCCGCCAGCACGGTGGGAGTAGTCAGCATATTCTTCAATTGGAGAAAAGCTTCATCCGCCTTTGTGGTTCCATTCGAAGAAGGTGGTCTTCTTCATGAGCTGATACAACGGAAGAGCTTTCTCGCCCAACCGACTGATGAATCGGTTGATGGACGCCAAGCAGCCGGTGAACTTCTGCACATCTAGCAGTCGGCGAGGTACTTCCATCCTCTCGATGGCCTTGATCTTCACAGGGTTGCACTCTATGCCACGTTCGGAGACCAGGAAACCAAGGAGCTGGCCGGCTGGTACTCCGAAGACGCACTTCTCAGGGTTGAGCTTGATCTGGAATCGGCGCAGGTTCTCAAAGGTCTCCTTGAGGTCTTCCAGCAGTGTTCCTCGCTTTTCCGTCTTCACCACCACATCATCCACGTAGACGTGGGCGTTCCTGCCAAGCTGCTTGAGGAGGCACTTCTGCATGCAACGCTGAAAGGTGGCGCCGCCATTCCTTAAGCCGAACGTCATGGTCAGGTAGCAGAAGGCTCCAAACGGCGTGATAAAGGCGGTCTTCAGTCTGTCAGCCGGGTTCAGCTTGATCTGGTGATATCCTGAATATGCATCTAAGAAGCTCAACAGCTCGCATCCGGCTGTGGAGTCTATCACCTGATCAATTCTCGGCAGAGCAAACGGGTCCTTGGGGCAAGCTTTGTTCAGGCTTGTGTAGTCAATACACATCCGCCATTACTTGTTCTTCTTGATTACCAAGACCGGGTTTGCTTACAAGGATTAATGTGTCGTCAGATGGAATTATTCTTTGCATGCAAAGTAAAAAAACAATTGAGAATGTAAAACAAATAGTAAAAAGGGGAAACAAAATTTAATTTGTGAGGAATAAAGAAATGTTTTTCTTTTGCTATCCGAATTGACACATTTTAATTAACTTGTTGCATACTGATATGTCTCCAACGTATTCATGATTCATGAAGCATTCATGCTATTTTACTATCTGTTTTGAATGATTAAGGGCTTTATTATACACTTATATATTACTTTTGGAACTAACCTATTAACCGGAGGCCTGTGCCATATTGCTGTTTTATTGCCTGTTTCAGTATTTCGAAGAAAAGGAATATCAAAAAGAGTCCAAATGGAATGAAACCTTCGGGAGCATGATTTTTGGAAACGATATGATCCGGCAGACTTGGAGTTCAAGCCAGGGAAGGCTTGAGGAAGCCAGGAGATAGGAGGGCGCGCCCACCCCCTGGGCGCGCCCCTGTCTCCTGGGCCCCTCGAGGCTTCCCCGAGTGACTTCTTTCGCTTATATAAGTCCACGCACTAAAAACATCGAAAAAGAAGATAGATCGGGAGTTCCGCCGCCGCAAGCCTCTGTAGCCACCAAAAACCTCTCGGGAGCCCGTTCCGGCACCCTGCCGGAGGTGGGAACCCATCACCGGTGGCCATCATCATCATCCCGGCGCTATCCATGACGAGGAGAGAGTAGTTCACCCTCGGGGCTGAGGGTATGTACCAGTAGCTATGTGTTTGATCTCTCTCTCTCTCGTGTTCTCTCTATGGCACGATCTTGATGTATCGCGAGCTTTGCTATTATAGTTGGATCTTATGATGTTTCTCCCCTCTACTCTCTTGTGATTAATTGAGTTTTCCTCTGAAGTTATCTTGTCGGATTGAGTCTTTAAGGATTTGAGAACACTTGATGTATGTCTTGCCGTGCTTATCTGTGGTGACAATGGGATATCACGTGCCACTTGATGTATGTTTTGGTGATCAACTTGCGGGTTCCTCCCATGAACCTATACATAGGGGATGGCACATGTTTTCGTCTTGACTCTCTGGTAGAAACTTTGGGGCACTCTTTGAACTACTTTGTGTTGGTTGGATAGATGAATCTGAGATTGTGTGATGCATATCGTATAATCATGCCCACGGATACTTCAGGTGACAATGGAGTATGTAGGTGACATTAGGGTTTTGGTTGATTTGTGTCTTAAGGTGTTATTCTAGTACGAACTCTTGAATAGATTGATCCGAAAGAATAACTTTGAGGTGGTTTCGTACCCTACCATAATCTCTTCGTTTGTTCTCCTCTATTAGTGGCTTTGGAGTGACTCTTTGTTGCATGTTGAGGGATTGTTATATGATCTATCTATGTTATTATTGTTGAGAGAACTTGCACTAGTGAAAGTATGAACCATATGCCTTGTTTCCTATCATTGCAACACCGTTTACGCTCACTTTTATCATTAGTTACCTTGCTGTTTTTATATTTTTAGATTAGAAAAACCTATATCTACCATCCATGTTGCACTTGTATCAACATCTCTTCGCCGAACTAGTGCACCTATACAATTTGCCATTGTATTGGGTGTGTTGGGGACACAAGAAACTCTTTGTTATTTGGTTGCAGGGTTGTTTGAGAGAGACCATCTTCATCCTACGCCTCCCATGGATTGATAAACCTTAGGTCATCCACTTGAGGGAAATTTGCTACTGTCCTACAAACCTCTACACTTGGAGGCCAACAACGTCTACAAGAAGAAGGTTGTGTAGTAGACATCAAGCAGTTTCTGGCGCCGTTGCCGGGGAGGTGAGTGCTTGAAGGTATATATTTAGATCTTGCAATCGAATCTTTTTGTTTCTTGCTTTATCACTAGTTTAGTTTATAAAAGAAAACTACAAAAAAATGGAGTTAAGTTTGTCTCATATGCTTCATCTTTTTAATATCTTTTGTGAGTTTGATGAAAAGGAAAATTGTGCTCAAGTGCTAGAAGAAGAATTACATAGAATGCTTGGCATGAAATATGTGAATGATGAGCATGATTGCAATGTTGTTAGTATGAATTCCTTGAATATCCATGATGCTAATGATATGCAAAGCCACAAAAGCTTGGGGATTCTATGTTTGATGAAGATGATATTTTTGTCCCCAAATTTTGATGAGCAAATTTATTATGATGATAGCATGCCTCCTATTTATGATGGTTATATTGATGAAAGTGGGTTTGGAAGAGTGCCAACTTTAGGAAGTAATGATCCCACTATTTTGGAGGATGTTGGATATTATTTTGATAATTATGAAACTGGATTTGGAGAGGTCATGACTTTATTTAGTGATGAATCCACTATTTGGAAGAGGTTCCAATTGATTATGAGAACAAAGATGCTATCTATGATGATTATTGTGACGACTTGTATGCTATTAAGAATACTAATAACCATGAAACTTGTCATCATGATTTTAGTTTTCAATTGGATGATGCTTCACATGATAGTTATTTTGTTGAGTTTACTCCCACCACTATTCCGAATGAGAAGAATTTTGCTTATGTGGAGAGTAGTAAATTTTCTATGCTTATAGATCATGAAAATAATGTTTTAGGTGCTGGTTATATTGTTGAATTCATTCATGATGCTACTGAAAATTATTATGAGGGAGTAATATATGCTTGTAGTAATTGCAATAATGTCAAGTTTCCTCTCTATGTGTTGAAAATCTTGAAGCTATGCTTGTTTTACCTTCCTATGCTAGTTGATTATTGTTCCCATAAGTTGTTTGCTCACAAAATCCCTATGCATAGGAAATGGGTTAGACTTAAATGTGCTAGTCATATGCTTCATGATGCTCCCATTATGTTTCATTCTTATCTTTTAGGTGAGCATCATTGTCATCATCATGCCTAGCTAGAAAGGCATTAAAGAAAAGCGCTTGTTGGGAGACAACCCAATATCTATCCTTACTGTTTTTGTGTGTCCACATGATTATGCTACTGTAATAATCATGTTTTATAGCATTTGTTTCAATAAAGTGTCAATTAAGACCTTTAGGATAGCTTACGGTGATAGTTGTGCTAATCCTGCTGAGAATCAGAAACTTTTGCACCCAGTAAATTAGTTTTGTTAATTCACAGAAACGTGCTTCTGATCTTATACTTTTTTATATGGATTGGTACACAAATTTCTTAGGACTTACTAATTTGGTAGAATTTTTGGAGTTCCAGAAGTATACGTTTGATACAGATTACTACAGACTGTTCTGTTTTTGACAGATTCTGTTTTCTGTGTGTTGTTTGCTTATTTTGATACATCTATGGCTAGTATTAAGTGGTATGAGCCATAGATAAGTTGGAATGCAGTAGATATTACACCAATATGAATTTATAATGAGTTCATTACAGTACCTAAGTGGTGGTTTATTTTCTTATATTAACGGAGTTAATCATAGCTCTGCACGTATATGTTTGTGCCATGTAGATATTTGCCCTACTTCCTACAGGTGGTGATTTTTTTTTCAGAAAGTGGATAGCCCTGGCCTCTCCATTATCATGGCCTTTTACAGCTGTAATTTATTAACGTGCAAAAGTTCTACAAACCAGCCTCAGTAGGAATAAAAATAAAAAGACAGGTCGTGAGTCATGGACTATCTGTTTAGAGAATTCAAAGGCAGAGTGGTCTTGCGTAGCATAAAGGTACAGGAGCATTTCATCAATTTTCAGTGAGCGTAATTTTCCCTTTTCAGCAAGGTTGTGTAGGGAATTTCTATATGCCCATTTGGTCATCTACCTCCTCCATTCATGTGTCCAAATGTGTGCTCTATGCTACATTAAATTTATGCATTGGTGATACAATCTGTTAGGCTTTTGTGATCAACCGACGTGGCTGGTTCTGCTCATCTTTATCCTACTAATAATATGTTATTGTGTGGACTTAATTAGTATATGATGGTGTGCACTTTTAAGTCATTTGGTGACCTTAATGGATCATGTAATCGAATGCTTAAGCCTTTCATTGTGGAAACTTGATGTTTTATCTGTGTGGCTATGCTTTCAACAGACTTGGGAATTAGTCATAGCTCTGCACGTATATGTTTCTGCCATGTAGATAATTGCCCTACTTCCTACGGGTGGTGATTTTTTTTTCAAAAAAGTGGATAGCCCTGGCCTATCCATTATCATGACGCACACAGCCGTAATTTATTAATGTGCAAGAGTTTTACAAAGAAGCCTCAGTAGCAATAAAAATAAAAAGACAGGTGGTGAGTTATGGACTGCCTGTTTAGAGAATTTCAAAAGCAGAGTGGTGTAGTGTAGCATAAAGGTACATGAACATTTCATCAGTTTTCAGCGAATGTAATTGTTCCTTTTCAGCAAGGTTGTGTAGGGAATTCTATATGCCCTTTTGGTTATCTACTTCCCCGTTTCATTTTTCCAAATGCGTGCTTTATGCTACATAAAATTTATACCTTTGGATTGTATTAACTGATTGTGATCTTGTCGAATTTTAACCAAATATATGTCACATCAAATTTATGGCCATAAACTGTCTCACCTCAGTTTTAATAGAGCTAGGCTGAAGTCCCACCAATTCTCAACTCCTGGTCTCACCTAACAGAATCATGGGCTGTGAAGAGGCGGTCTCACAACAGTGGTGCTGTTTGCATATCACCAGCGATCTGCGACCGGTGTTGTGGAGCGTCATTGCGTGCTGCGGTCGCGTCGTGCTACGAGAGTGTCCCATAAAATCACTACGGAAGCCCCTAAGTCACCTACTGCTGCAAGGGATGAGGACAGGTGCTTGCCAAGAGGTCACCCGATGCGCGGGGAAGTGTCAATGGTACGAGGCCGGTGCCACGATCGAGAAGAGGCGGGCTCGCAGCAGTGCCGCTGTTTACAAAGAGGTGGCCTCGCAGCAGTGCCACTACGACCTGTGTTGTCGAACATCACCAGGTGTTGCGGTCAAGTCGTGTGCAATGGTGGCCCATAGTGCTGCCATGGCATCGATCGCAATGCCAAAAGTTGCATGGCCTCGGATTCAACATTGTTGATGCTACAATGTCATCGACCGGCACCATCGGCAAATAGATGATGCTGGTTATGGTGTACGATATGGGTTAACAGCCAAAGATGCAGCGTGGTGGTGCAAGCTACGGTCCAAATGACATCATTGGGTTGCTGCTACACAGAGAACTACAACTAATGTCGAGACTTGGGCAGGTTTTTTCTGGCATGATACGTGGTCTGAAGGCGAGGCACAACCAATAGCATATCATGACCCGAGGTATGATGGGTCGGGCTAAAAATTAAGTAAGCGAACGGTATGACCCGATATGAGATAGTGCGCTGGCCACATCACATGCCACAACCCACAACACACAAACCCACAGATCTCCCCCCCCCCCCCACCCCACCTCTCTTTCCCTCTCCCCCATGGGACTGTCTATGTTTCGCTTGCTGCGAGATGCCGGAGCTCGCTTCTAGTGATCTTGTAATCGGGCCGCCCATTAGTTGTTATCAAACCTTAGTTAGTTCGTCCATTCTCTTTCTTTCTTTTGTTTCTTTTTTTAACTTTTTCAAAAAGCGTTGAGCGAGCATTCAAATTGAGAGAAGAGTATTATTTACTAAAGATTCGCCCATTATGATGGAATTCTCTCATCATAAGTATGACAGGTTGATCTTTATCTTAACGTGTTCTAGGGGCTTGGTATGCCAAGATGTTGTTCTATAAAACATCTTTAGAAAACACACATATACAAGTTAGACTGTTAAATATGAGAGTTGGGCTCTGTAGTAAACTGATGAAGAGGCACTAGAATATGTCATACAAGCTCCTACCCACGCAAAAGTCATTTGGCAGACTAGTATCGATGTAGGCTTTACATAAAATTTGTTTGCACAAATTTTGCAGTTCAAAGCATAGTCCACTATTAAAATTGTTTTTTATGGTACACTATTCAAGTTGTTAATGAGTGTTGTTTGGAGTTCTAGTCAAAAGTTAAAATTAACAATTCACCTAAATACCGGTATATATATAAGCAATGTTTTGAAACCACAGGTAAACTCTATGTGCCTCTAAATAAGATCTGGCCGGGAATTGTTGGAATCATTGGGCTTTTAGCCATTTACCATGTCCAATCAGTCCTAAAAATCCCATAGGCCTGTATGGCCGATTCTTGCATGAAAATGGGACTGAGGAAAGTTTAGTCCCTTCCCTATTATAGACGGTGTATTGGACCGACATGTAAAGTTGACACCTTCACACGCCGCTAAGAGATTGAGAATAGGACATATACACACGCGCTCCTACCCACCTCACCATGGAATGCCTCGCGCACGCGTCATGTTTCATGATTGAGCCATTCTAGGACTTATGCCACTTGTGTGTCCTATCTTCTTTTTGTCACATAAGAAAGAAAATGAAACACTTTTGCACTTGTGAAAACGAAACCAAACTGTTGTGGACTGTTCCCTTCAGATCCTCATTACTATTTCAGTTTCGCTTCATTTAGTCTATTAGAAGTCAATCTTATTCCATGGACAAAGTCACTTCCTCTCCTTTGTCCATGTCTCCTGGTTCCCAAGCATTGCGCCGCTTACGGTTTTCCCACCTCGCACCTATGCATAGGTCGCAAAGTGAGACGATGAGCCTCGGAACCCCATCTTGTGATCCTGTACGGAAGAGGGTGATCAGGTTTTTGGCGAGCGTTCTCTTGATGACATGTGACTGCTGGATTCTTCTCCATTGTGCCTGCACACAATGACCTCCTTGACGTCCACGACCTCCTCAGGGACATGGCGATTTGGCGCCTATCTTCCACAACATTGTATGTGTTCTTACCCTTTTGTTTGAGATTGCTTGAGGAATTCACGTAGTAGAAATTGATCTGTTGATGTTACTTTTATCATATACTAGCCAGGTGGCCTCGCAAATGCAAGGGCATGATCTTTAGCACGTTCTAAAATGTGAAGTGTTTCTTTTTGTCTTAAGAAAATACTGCCACTATTAGATAAACGTTTGTATTTGTGAAGACATGTATTCTGTTAATGATTGAAGGGAAGCTGTTTCAGTATCCTGTGCAGACATGTATTCTTTAAAAAAATATGCAAATTTATAATGATTAAAGGGAAGTTGTCTCAGTATTCTATTAATCCATGGAAATCAAATATTCAAACTTACATGATCATAGATTGGAGATCTCCATGTTCATCTTTCTACCCCCGTTGACCTCTATCGGAGGCGGCCCTCCTCACAACTGTGCCTGGCACAATTTTCTAACCCTTGTTTTGTAATCCACATGTCATAGTATGTCTGCTACATGATTGGTTAGCCGTGGTTGTGGCCTCGATGATAGTTCAAATGTGAGACAATATTTACAAACGTTACATGCCAACAAATAAAACATGTTGAAATGTCACATAATTATGTAGAACAACGATTATTATTCCTTCTATTTTCCAACATAATACATTGTATATTCTCAATTATATAAATCTACCAGGAAACATATGAAAGTAAGTTAATGTTTAATTATAAACTTATTCTCATTATTGAATGCAATATTGGCATCGTTATGCACTAAAGTGCGCTATAACTACTTGGTATGACCACTATATTATTTGCTTAAGTTAGAACTTTATTAGTTCATAGAATGCAGCCAAACAACATTAAAGCATATCATTTACGCTGAACTAATTAAATACATATTTTTAAGTATTATACAAAAGATCTATATTAAATACATGAATTATCTAGTTGCAGTGGATTTCCTCATTAGTTGCTTTATCCCACAAATTGTGCCAAAAAGGTAACATATATGGCAAGTAAGTCACACCTGTACGTTGTAATTTTTAAGTTCTAATCCATTGAACTTGACGACTTTGAAATTCATACCTGTCACGCATCTAAACTTCCATTTATCCTGGTTGGAGTGGAATGGTTCTAGACACTATACAATATTTCTAGCATAGCTCATAGGTAAAAAAAGAACTGCAGAAAAATGGTACAATAGTCAATTAGTGCATCAGTCTTCTCGGAATCATTGACTCCTCACTATACACGGTTACATATTCTGGCAAACCTTTTTATTTCCGTCACACTGAGATGACCTACATCAAAAGGATAATTTGGTGATGGTGCGAAAATAGTGTGGCAGGGTTGAGAGAAGGACCGTAGGTGGCTCTAGAAGAGGATTCAACATGGAGTTATGACGGCGGAGGTGGAGTTTCATTCTATTATGTCCTTGCACGTTCTTTTCGAGAAAAATGTCTTTGAATGTTTGACAACAATCTTATCTCACGTTGTCTAGAAGTTAAGGGAGTAGCTAGCAACTTTCTCTTTTCTAGTGAGAAGGGATTAATAAATTATATTAGAAAGAAACTATATACGATGATTCAGTATCTATAATGAATCATTAACTGAACATTGACAGTGTGCAGGTACATATAGTAAAATTTGTGAAGAAAATAATCATGTAGAGAAAGTTCACCCTGTTCTAATTTTCTGACTTTTTCTTATTTCTGTTAAACTATTTTCGGCTTATTAACATCCCAAAATGTCATTTCTTTTGCATTTCAATCCTGTCTTGATAGGGAACGATAAAATAATTTTTAAAGCAAAAAAAAAACTAAACACATAATCTAACTATCTATGTTTATAGTTACACCACTAGTAGAAAAAGGGCCTATAGTCCCGGTTCATAAGGGCCTTTAGTCCCGGTTCGTGAACCGGGACTAAAGGGTCGGTACTAATACCCTCACCCTTTAGTCCCGGTTCTATCCAGAACCGGGACAGATGGGCCTCCACGTGGCCTGTCCGCTAAGCCCAGTAGGAGGGCCTTTGGTCCCGGTTGGTGGCACCAACCGGGACCAATAGGCATCCACGCCAGCATTTCTTTGGCTCTGGTTTTTGTTTTTTTTTTCAAAAGAGGGGGGGGGGTTTGGGGGGTTTTGGGGGGTTAATTTAGGTGTTTCATATATTGTGCTTAGCTAGCTAATTAATAGAGAAAAGTGTCCTTTCTTTTGTCCGTGCTTGGTCGACGCTACGTACTATACATACGTATAGAGAGGACTAACTAGACATGCTAGCTAGCTAGTAATTAAGCAAACAGAAGATCGTCATGAACATATATATGCATACAGAGAGAAGTGATATCGACCACCTCTCCTTCTCCGAGAGATTGGTCGAACAACAAGTTCTCGTGATATCTATCCGACGCTACCGCTACATATATACAATAATTATCTTTTAAAATACGGACGCGTGGTCCACATGGTATTCCCGTCTTCAGCGATCACATAGTCAAGAAAGAATGCCGCCAATTCCTCTTGAATTGCTCGCATGCGATCTGGTGCTAGGAGTTCATCCCGCTGCGAAACATCTAATTTTAAAAAGGGGTCAATACATATATATATATATATATATATATATATATATATATATATATATATATATATATATATATATGAATGAATGAAACTCAACACAAATGATGGTAATAAAATAAAGTTGTGAATATTTATATTTACGCACTTCAAATTGTTTGTCGGAGTAGCCCCTCTCACAGGTCGTGTGGCGGATGGACTCGCAAACGTAGTATCCACAGAAATCATTCCCTTGTTCCTACCACAACCACTTTACAAGAAACAGAGGTCAATCAAACTGATAATTATATATAGCAAGCACATGCTAAATGGTATTGATGAAACTAGCGCTTGAATCACTAGGAGATGCGTGGAATATGCTACTATATAGTACTTACTTTCGGTGTCTAAATTGCAGCTTCTTCGGTAGTCCCGGAGCTTTTTGGTGAATTTTCCCCAAGCCCTGCCATACAAAGAAAACAATTACTTGATATCAGAAATGAACAAAGTTGCTGATATGGTGGATAATGATCGATTTAACTTACTTCTCGAGCATTTCAGTCATTTCCGCATACTCCTTGGGATCTTTTCGTCTCGAGTCTAAGACAGTTACTACTCCCTGCTCAAGCTTAATCTCTAGGAGAATATAGTGGAACCTGCTTGCGCATGCATAACTCATCAATATTACATTTCTATAACCTGGACTAAATAAGGGAAACCGAATATGCCACAAGACAGTAACACTCACGTGTAGTTGTAAGGAAAGAGTATTGTATTTTTGTGTTCATTTATTTCCAACGATCGTAGCAAGTTGGCCTCGGTTTCCTTGGCACGATATTTAACCTCATTTGCATCGATGAGATATGTGATAATGAACCCAATATCACCCACTTGATTTTTCTTCATTTCTGCGATCTTCAATCTGCATAATATAGTGAGGATATTTATAAATACATGCAATGAAAGAGCTGAGTTATATAGAGATACTTAATGACAGAAGTAGTACTACTTACAGACAGTAGCAGGTGACCGTTGCTTTATCGATGGCCAATTGATTGAAAAACTGATAGAACTCCTCAAATGGAATAGGCAACAGTTCAATTCCAAGGAGGTCATGCTCCTTTTAACTCTCAAATACAAAGTATTCCTCCCGTCGACTCTTTGCAGGTTTTCATGTACCAATCATGCAATCTTCGCATCATCGTTGTTAGAGAGCTTTATCTTTGACGAGAGGCTTCCCGTACTCGTATCTTTGTATCTGCACCTCCAAGAAATCAAATTGTACATCGTCGGGCAAGTAATCTTCAGGATTGCCATAACCGGGCACCATCCTCGGATCGACGATGTCGCTAGCAGGCACCTTGAGCGGGGGCCACGATTCCTTCGCTTGTTCGCCGAGCTGGGCAATTTGTTTCCCAGCTCGTCGTTCTTTCATCCTTTGATCATCGACAGTATTTCCCAATCTCTCCGCCTCGGCAAATGCCTTTCCAATAATGCGCTCATAGTTGCCTTTCTGCGGAGACTTGGGTGTTTTTGTCAGGGCATCCAGAGTGCGCTTCGATTTGACCGGATCTACCTTCTCCTCCGGAGGTGGATGTCTCTTTGCTTTCAACCCTCGAAACCAGTCATCCACTTCGTTCTGCGCGATCTTCGCGTTTCCTCCTCGCTCCTCTCAGACGGTAACTTCTCCGAGTCTTGTGAGAAGGACCGAATCCATATCTCCTCCCGCCTTTGGCAATCTTGCTAGATGCCGGCAGAGCGAGCGGAGCGGATGTCTTCTTTCCTTGCTTACAAGGCGGAGGAGAAGGACTACGACGGCCGGAGCAGCCGGAGCGGGCGGCGGGTCTCTTCCGCCTTGCCGACGAGGCGGAGAAGGAGGAGGCTGGCTGCGGACGCGCCGGTGCAGGCGGAGAAGGAGACGGAGTGCCGCCACGCCGGAGAAGGAGCCGGCCGAGTGCCCTGATCGTCACTCGCCCGGAAGAGGAGGCGGTGGAGGAGGCGGAGTGCCCTGACTCCCGGAGGAGGAGGAGGAGGCGGTGGAGGAGGCGGAGTGCCCCGACTCACGGGAGGAGGAGGAGGAGGCGGAGGCGCCCAGTTCGGAAGGTTGATGAGATCCTTCCGCCATAGGCATGGAGTCTTGAGCGTAACCCAGCCGATACTCCCTTCACCGGTAGGGTGGTCAAGCCGAGCTCCTCAAATCCCTCCGTTATTTCATCGACCATCACCTTATCATATCCTTCCGAATCGGCGGCGGTGAAAAGTTGAGTCGGGTTTCTTGGGATAAACAGAGCCAACAGCCGCCTTGACCTTTAAATTTCTCCATTGCGCCATAAGGTGGCAACTTTCGGCATCCGTGATAGCATCCACGGGATAGCTGGCAGGAGCCGTCAAGGCATGCTGCTCGGCTGAAGCAGCTCGGTGGAAGCCACGCTGCTTCTCCGCCGAGATGGCGGGGTAACCGGGGAAGCTTCGCAGGTCGTTTGTTGTGATCGGCTGCTTCTCGTTCCTCTTCTCGTTCCTCTAGCCCCATTACCCTTTCGCAGCGCCTGCATTAGGCTCTGCTCAGCTTTCTTCCTCCTCTCATGGGTTTTGTAACCCCCTGCGTCCGGAAATCCAGCCTTCCACGAAAGGGAGCCTGGCGTGCCTCGTGTCCGTCCAGGGTGCTCAGGATTCCCGAGGGCCATTGTGAGCTCGTCCTTCTCCCTGTCTAGAACGAACTTCCCTTGCTGTGCTGCTTCGATATATTGCTGAAGCCTCTTGACTGGTATGTCCAATTGTTCGTCCCCCAAATGCACTTCCCGTTATAGGGTCCAAGGATCCGCCGCCCCGAAGAACCAAGTCCGCAACGGTCTGGCCAGTTCATTGTCTCGGTTCGATCCCTTTATCAAGCAGATCATTCTCAGCCTTGGACCACTTAGGCCGGGCTATGAGGTAGCCACGACCCGTGGCGATGATGAAGCTTCTTCTTCGCAGCATTTCTCTTGTTTGTCGCTGACATCTTTTTACTCTTTTCCGATGTCTTGTAGGCCACAAATGCGGCCACCATCTCGATCTTCTCATATTTGCCCGTGAATTCTGGTGTCTCATTTTTTTCGACATACGTATTGAGGTCTTTCTTCCAATTCCTGAATAGTTCTGCCATCTTCTTAAGAGCAAAAGACTTGATTAATGGCTCTATTACTGGCTTCTCGGATCATCCTCTGGCGGTAGGGTAAAATTTGACTTCAGCTCAGTCGAAAGATCATTTTTCTGCATATCATTGACATAAGACACCTCAGGGTCTTCGTTCTTAGGCTTATACCATTGGTGGATGCTGATCGGGATCTTGTCCCTAACCGTAACCCCTTGCACCGAGCAACAAATGCCTTCTTTGTCCGGTAGGGTTCAATCGGTTGGCCGTCATACGATTTGTATGATCTCAAACTTTTCATCCGAGCTCAACTTTTTCTTCGGGCCTCGCCTCTTTACCGAAGTTGTGCTCGACCGGAGGGCTAGAAAAAGAACAAAGACGAGAGTTAATTAATATGTGTACATATATATATACCAAAACAAAGACGAGAGCTAGTCAGCACAGGCTTAACTAATATATATACCTGGCGGACTCGGTTTGGTGATCACCGGAGCCGTCCTCACGGTCTACTTCTTGCACCGGCATTGGGTCATCGGAGCCATGTAAATCATAGCGAGCTGCTTCTTCACCCTCTCCTTCCAGACCATCGTTATCGACGTTGAGAAACATCATCAAGGAGACGGCATCACTTCCGTGTGCGATTATGTTCCTCAATAACGCTTCTTGTGCTTCGTCTCGGGGGGTGTCCATAGTTTCTACAAATATTTACAACATGGCAATTATTATTCAAACATGACAGATATGGATATATTAGTGCCAACGTAGAACTAGCTAGCTAATCACAATAAGGAATCATATTAGTGGCCTCGACGCTGCTTCTCTAGGGTTTGGGGTGGCCTCGACAACGCTTCAAGGGTTAGGGGTGGCCTCGAGAACGCTTCAAGCTAGGAGGGGGTAATATCGACCCTCCCCCACGTGTTGAAGCTATCGGGAGGGGTCGGCGTTGAACAGTACATCTATGTCCCACAAGTAGGGTAGAGGGTCGTGGATCGCCGAGCGGTCGAGGGTCAAGGGTCGAAGATCGCCGAGGTCGGGAGGTTGCCTAGTGTCAAAGGATTCAACCAAACCATGTCTTCATCATTAAGTAAAATGTGGTGCATGATGGTGCGAGCTCTCCAAAGTTGTTTTGGAGCGGAGTCCCAGATAGGATAATTCGCTTTTGGTACAAAGTTCAGCAAAAGGCAAATTATCCTATCCGGACTCCATTCGTAACAACTTTGAGGACTTCGTACCATCATGCCATGGTTACTCCGGCTAATGATGAAGCGATGGATTTCTTCAATACTTTGACACTATAGGAACCTCGACCCTGAAACCTTCGACCCTTGACCCCTTAATGACCCTCGACCCTCTACCCTAGTTCCCGACCCTAGACCCTCGGCGATCCTCGACACCCTCGTTATATCGACAACGACGCCCCCCCCCCTCGTGTAAAAGTTTCTTCTTTCTCCTCTATTCCTTTCTTTCTTCTTCTCCTCTTCTTTTTCTTCTTATCCCTCGAGAAAGGAAAATAAGGAAAAGGAAGAAAAGAGGAAGAAGGAAGAAGGAAGAAGAAGAATAAAAAAAAGAAGAAAATAGAAGAAAGGAATAGAAGAGAAGAGGAGAAGAAGAAAGGAATAGAAGAGAAGAAGAAAAAATAGAATTTTTCTACTTTTCTTCTTCTCTTCTATTCCTTTCTTCTTCTCCTCTTCTTTTCTTCTTTTTCCTCTTCTTATTTATTTCTCCTCTTCTTCCTCTCCTCTTCTTCTCCTTTCTTCCTGTTCTTATTTTCCTTTTTATATGAACATATCATCATATATATGAACATACATTTTCTTTGCATATGCATATGAACATACATACATACATTTTTCTTTCATATGAACATACATACATACATTTTCTTTGCATATGACCATACATACATTTTCTTTGCATATGCTTTGCATATAAACATACATACATATGAACATACATACATACATATAAACATAACATACATACACAAAAATTTCTAAAAATCTGCCTAAAAAATCTAAAAATCTGCCTAAAAATTATCCATCCATCCATCCATCCATATAATGAACATATATAATGAACATATAAAAGCATGCATACATCATCCATATTATGTTCATATAATGAACATATATACATGAACATAAATCTGCCTAAAAAATTATATGAATTTTTTTATGAAGAGGACGAGGGACAGGGAGGAAAGGCGGGGTCGCCGAGCCGGACCGAACGGGAGGAGGGGCGGCGCCGAGGCAGGGCGGTGGGGGCGGGCGCCCGGCGACGACGAGGTGGGGCGGGCTGGGCGCAGGGGCACGGGCGGCGGCCGGCGTGGGGCGAGGGCGCGTGCGTGCTTTCGGGACGGGCAGGGCACGGGGCGGGCGGCGTGGGCTTGGGCACGGAGCAGGGGCACGGGGAGACGGGGATGGCGGCCGGCAACGGCGACGGCGACGAGGAGCGCGCGATTTGGGCAGCCTGGCGGCGGGGGCAACTGGTTAGGGAGGCGAGGGAGATGTGAAAATTTCACAAGTCTTGCTTATATAGAAAGAGCATTGGTCCCGGTTCGTGGCACGCCCGGGACTAATGCCCCCCTTTAGTCCCGGTTGGTGCCACCAACCGGGACCAAAGGCCAAATTTCAGCAGCCCAAAGGGCGGAAGCGGCGTTTGGTCGGTTGGTGGCACCAACCGGGACTAAAGGGGCATTAGTCCCGGTCGTGCCACGAACCGGGACTAAACTCACCTTTTAGTCTCGGTTGGTGCCACCAACCGGGACCAAAGGCCTGTGCTGCCTCGCGCCAAATGTTTAGTCCCACCTCGCTAGTTGAAGGGCGCCGCACTGGTTTATAAGCGCTGGTGTGCGCCCCTTCGAGCTCCTCTCAAATGCAGGCTTTGGCCTAATCATGCTACTGTCAGGCCTATTGGGCCTCTGCGGGCCTGAATCTCGCCCATGTAGGGTTTCTAGTCGTATTCAGGCCGTGGGGGCCTAGTAGGTGGTAGTTTTTTTTGCTTTATATTTTATTTCTTTTTGCTTTTAGTTTTACAAAAAATATAAAATTTCTATTAGTGCCATTAGTTTTAAAATTTGAAAACACTTTTTTTGTTTTCTTTGTTGCTTTATTTGTTTTATTTTGTTTCTACTTACAACAAAATACTTATTGTTGCTATTTTTATTTTTTTCAAGTTTTTTGTTTTGTTTTCTGCATTATTTATTTTCTTTTGGTTTTTTGCTTTATTTTTTAATTCTTTTTGCTTTTAGGTCAGCAAAATTATAAACTTTCTGTTAGTGCTTTTAGTTTTAGAAAAAATATAAACTTTCGGTTTGTGCCATTAGTTTTAAAATTCAAAAACACTTTTTTTGTTTTCTCTGTTGCTTTATTTATTTTATTTTGTTTCTACTTACAACAAAATACTTATTGTTGCTATTATTATTATTTTTTCAAGTTTTTTTGTTTTGTTTCCTGCATTATTTATTTTCTTTTGGTTTTTGCTTTATTTTTAATTCTTTTTGCTTTTAGGTCAGCAAAATTATAAACTTTCTGTTAGTGCCATTTGTTTTAGAACAATTATAAAATTTCTGTTTGTGCCATTAGTTTTATAAAATTTGAATTCTTTGAAATTTGTGTGAATCACAAGTTTGTGAGCTCAACAAGGCGTAGAGGGACGGGCTTATAAACCGTGTGAGCGCCCTTCGGTTGGCGAGGTTCTCAAAGTTGGCATAGTATGTTCATGAACAAAGCGGACAATGGTATCATACTCGTGTGTTACAAAGTTGGCATGGTATCATCATAATAGTTGCGGGAGAAAGTCTTCACTTTTTCTTCGCTTGTGTCGCTTTGCTTATTGCGCCAGTAACCATGGATAATCTTCATCATTTATCAGGATGCTTGGGTCAGCCTTGACTTTGAAGGGGGAATTTCATGAAACTTTTCATACTCTTGAGACATATGTCTGTCTTGCCCTCCACTCCTGTGGATGTCCTTTTCCTGAAAAGAACTATGTGGCGCTTTGGCTCATTGTATGATGTATTCGCTTCCTTATCTTTTCTTTTCCTTGGTCAGGTAGACATGTCCTTCACATAGATAACCTGTGCCACATCATTGGCTAGGACGAACGGTTCGTCAGTGTACCCAAGATTTTTCAGATCCACTGTTGTCATTCTGTACTGTGGGTCTACCTGTACTCGCCTCCTCTGACAGATTGACCCACTTGCACTTAAACAAAGGGACCTTAAAATCTACTCCGTAGTCAAGTTCCCATATGTCTACTATGTAACCATAATATGTGTCATTTCCTTGTCGGTTGCTACATCAAAGCGGACACCGCTGTTTTGGTTGGTGCTCTTTTCATCTTGGTCAATCGTGTAAAATGTATTCCCATTTATCTCGTATCCTTTCCAAATCATTACAGTCGAAGATGGTCCCCTGGACAACAAGTACAACTCATCACAAACAGTGCCTTTGAAATGCTTGCCTTTCTTTCGACATTGATGGTTGGTCGGAAGAAATCGACGATGGCCCAGGTACACATTCTTCCTGCAGCTTCCCAGGTATATACTATCGGTGTCAAGTAAACAGTGTGTGCATGCGTGGTATCCCTTGTTTGTCTGCCCCGAAAGGTTACTGAGAGCGGGCCAATCGTTGATGGTCACGAACAACAACGCCTTTAGGTTAAATTCCTCCTGTCTGTGCTCATCCCACGTACGTACACCGCTTTCCATTCCACAGCTGTAAAAGTTCCTCAACTAATGGCCTTAGGTACACATCAATGTCGTTGTCGGGTTGCTTAGGGCCTTGGATGAGAACGGCATCATAATGAACTTCCGCTTCATGCACATCCAAGGAGGAAGGTTATACATACATAGAGTCACGGGCCAGGTGTTGTGATTGCTGCTCGCTCCCGAAAGGATTAATGCCATCCGCGCTTAAAGCAAACCATACGTTCCTTGGGTCCTTTGCAAACTCATCCCAGATTTCTCTCGATTTTTCTCCACTGCGACCCGTCGCCGGGTGCTCTCAACTTCCCGCCTTTCTTACGGTCCTCACTGTGCCATCGCATCAACTTGGCATGCTCTCCGCTTACGAACAGACGTTTCAACCGTGGTATTATAGGAGCATACCACATCACCTTCGCAGGAACCCTTCAGGAGGATCGCCGTCAACATCACCAGGGTCATCTCGTTCGATCTTATACCGCAATGCACCGCATACCGGGCATGCGTTCAGATCCTTGTAGGCACCACGGTAGAGGATGCAGTCATTAGGGCATGCATGTATCTTCTCCACCTCCAATCCTAGAGGGCATACCACCTTCTTTGCTGCGTATGTACTGTCGGGCAATTCGTTGTCCTTTGGAAGCTTCTTCTTCAATATTTTCAGTAGCTTCTCAAATCCTTTGTCAGGCACAGCATTCTCTGCCTTCCTTTGCAGCAATTCCAGTACGGTACCGAGCTTTGTGTTTCCATCTTCGCAATTGGGGTACAACCCTTTTTTGTGATCCTCTAACATGCGATCGAACTTCAGCTTATCTTTTTGACTTTCGTGATTGTGTCCTTGCATCGACAATGACCCGCGGAGATCATCATCATGGGGCACATCGTCTGGTTCATCTTGATCTTCAGCAGCTTCGCCCGTTGCAGCACCATCGTGCACATCGTCTGCAGTGCAACTTGATGTTCAAGAGCATCACCGTATTCGGGGGCACATAGTTGTCATCGATTTCTTCTTCCTCGCCATCTTCCATCATAACCCCTATTTCTCCGTGCCTCGTCCAAACATTATAGTGTGGCATGAAACCCTTGTAAAGCAGGTGGGTGTGAAGGATTTTACGGTCAGAGTAAGACTTCGTATTCCCACATATAGGGCATGGACAACACGTAAAACCATTCTGCTTGTTTTCCTCAGCCACTTCGAGAAAAGCATGCACGCCCTTAATGTACACGGAGGTGTGTCTATCACCGTACATCCATTGCCGGTTCATCTGCGTGCATTATATATAATTAAGTGTGTCAAAAATCATTACAGAACATCATGAATAGATAATTAAATGACCAAATTAATAGAAGTCCATCATCACATAAAAACCAAAGTACATACATAGTTCTCATCTAACAACATAAAGCTCTGCAGAGCATCTAAATTAATTAAACCATACATTGAAACTATGTAAAACATTTCAATGTGAAAACAAATATGATCATAATCGCAACCAAGGTAACAACTGATCCAACGGCATAATGATACCAAGCCTCGGTATGAATGGCATATTTTCTAATCTTTCTCATCTTCAAGCGCATTGCATCCATCTTGATCTTGTGATCATCGCATTTACATCCGCAACATGCAACTCCAATATCATCTTCTCCTCCTCAAGTTTTTTATTTTTTCCTTCAAGAAATTGTTTTCTTCTTCAACTAAATTTAACCTCTCGACAATAGGGTCGGTTGGAATTTCCGGTTCAACAACCTCCTAGATAAATAAAATCTATGTCACGTTGGTCGGCTTAATTTTCATAAACAATAAATGAACCAATAGTTATGAAAAGATAATATATACCACATCCGAATCATAGACAGGACGAGGGCCGACGGGGGCGGATACCAAAACCATCGCACTATATAAGATGCAATAATAAAAGTAAGAAAATAATACAAGTACGAATATTTTTCCTTTCAGAAAGAAGATAAGAACAAGAGGCTCACCACGGTGGTGCTGGCGATGAGATCGCCAAGGGTGATCGACGGCGGTGAAGACGGGACGGGCGTGACGGACCGCTAAACCTAGACAAATATTGAGGAAAATGGAGGTTAGAGGTCGAGCTTGGAGAGGAGAAAGCTTAAGTAGTGTGGCTCGGGCATTCCATCGAACACCTTGTGTGCATAGGAGGTGAGCTAGAGCACCACCAAGCCCCCTCCCTCGCCGTAAAAAAACAGAGCAGTGTGCTCTGCTCTTGCGCGAGGGGCTATATATAGGCAGCACCATTAGCCCCGGTTGGTGGCATGAGCCGGACTAAAGGAAGCCTTTGGTCCCGGTTCATGCCACCAACCGGGACCAATAGTGGTGGGCCAGAGCCAGACCATTGGTCCCGGTTCGTCCCCACCAACTGGGACCAAAAGGTCCGGACGAACCGGGACCAATGGCCCACGTGGTCCGCCGGCCCCCCGGGCTCACAAACCGGGATAAATGTGATTAGTCCGGTTCTGGATTGAACCGGGACTAATGGGCAAAACAGGCCTCAACGATAGCCCCTTTTTCTACTAGTGCACTAACCTAGAAAGTTTTCAATAGAAAACATTTTATTATAAAGGAAGCGATTTTAACATAGAATTAAAAAATCCCTTTCTTTTTTGGGGCGAAGGAAACGATTTCTCAGTAGTGCAATGAGCTTACACATATTAATAGTATATATCTCGGAGGGCCTTTTGGTCGATCTTTATTAGAAGGAAAGAAAGGTAGTACAACTTAGGTACAGTTAGGCGAGTTAGACTAAAACCTGCAGATTACATGACACCCAGGGAGCAAAGCCCCTGTTACAACACACCCACAGTGAACACATAGAAGTCAAACAGATAGCGGAACTAGTCCGATAAAGGGCCTTTTGGCCAGGAAATCCAACTCGGTGCCCAGGCTCATCTGCTCCCGCTCAGAAAAAAACCAAAACAAATACTAGAGAAATTCAAACAAATCCAATTTTTTGTGTGCTAGATAATTTGATGCCCGAGGTCCGCTCCAAATTTTAACTCATTTGGACATCTGTGCAGCTCTCGGCAAAAAAAAAGACAAATCGGGCTCACGCATCAAATTGTCTACCACACAAATAAAATTTTAATTTTTTAGTATTTATTTTAATTTTTTTTCGAGCGCAGGTGCAGATGAGCCCAGAGCAGAAACTCCGCGCCCCTTTTGACCAATCTTTATTAATAATATATAGTAGCCTGTCTCTCTGTCTCTCTCATCCTGTTCCTTTGAATTGTATGTGCATACCATGGTCGTTCTTGACTCTCTATGCATGGCCCCATTGTTCTTATTGGGTAACTGCTCCTAGCAGGAAAATAGTGTGGGAGTGCGAGACTAGTTGAAATCGAACTTAGCAGGTTTCCGCTGTCAAATTAACAAATAATTATTCTATAAGAAAATGATTTTCAAAGTCATCACAGACTGCACCTGTTGCTTATATGTAAGTAGAAAAGTTCCTCCACATGTCAAGCTTGTCCTGTCGTCTATGCATATCTATAAAACAGGACTATTTCCCTATTTTGACCCGTATTTTGCTTTTAGTAGATAATAGATAGATATCTGATTACATCTCCTCTATGCATAGTAATTTTGTTCATGCGGTCATCATGTTTATTTTGTTTATCATGATTTATCTAACACATTTCTTGATTAATTTATATAGAAATTTGCTAAATTACTCAATAGTTCAAGGAATTACTTCCAATTCAATGGGGCTATCTTTGTAGTGAGCAGTCATTTGGATTAGTTATAATCTCCATCGAATCGTGGCAACACACACGATGCTCCAGATGTATAGTAGTGCAAACAAATATCAACGTGTATATATATATATATATATATATATATATATATATATATATATATATATATAGTGATGCTATTCATCACCCAGGGTGCAGAATAGGTTATTCTTCACCCGAGGTAATCTTACGATCACTTCATAATTAAATTACATTCGGAATTCAAATAGTTACATTTCTATTGATTCATTACGTAAAATTTGGTATAAGAAAATAAAAATATAGGTCATAAAGAAAATTTGGAGTTTATGTATATTTTACACTATGTTTTTACGTTTGTAATTTTACATAACATAAAATATTTTTTATAGCGATTATATATTTTCTTACGGTCCCTCTTTACGCCGTAAACAAGATAAAACTGATTTAAACATAAAATTACAATGCATTGGTTTTAAAATAGAGGGGGGTGAAGAAAAACTATTCCTCACCCAGGGTGTCGAATAGTCAATCCTATATATATATATATATATATATATATATATATATATAACTATTCATCACCCAGTGTGCAGAATAAGTTATTCTTCATCCGAGGTAATCTTACAATCATTTCATAAATAAATTATATTTGAAATACAAATAGTTACATTCATATTGATTTACTGCATAAAATTTGGCATAACAAAAAAAATATAGGTCAAAATTGTATTTTATGTACATTTTACACTATATTTTTACATTTGTAATTTTACATAACATAAAAAAATTACGACGATTATAGGTTTTCTTACGTTCTCTCTTTTATGTCTAAAATATGACAAAATTTACTTAAACGTAAAATTACGGTGCATAGATATCAAAATAGAGGTGGGTGAAGAATAACTATTCCTCACCCAGGGTGACGAATAGTCAATCCCTATATATATAGACACACACACACACAATATCTTATATGTGATTTAGTATGTTCTTGTGTTTATTATCAACCTACAAATGTCAATTATCCAAGATCAAAGCATATAACGGTAGCCGGACACAATATGTAGTTTCATTTTTATGGAACTCTATCAATGTCACAAAAAGGCACGAATTCCATGAATATGGCCAATATGTAGGTTGGAAAACTAGGTCTACCAGATTCACTAAACCGACCTCAACCTCTAAATAATAGGTAGTGCACTTCAAACTCTTTTTGTGGCCTCCTTATTTGGAGGATGGGGTTTTGTTTTGGAGCGCATTCTAACCAACCGACTGTGTGTGTATGTGTGTGTGTGTGTGTGGGGGGGTGAACTTTCACCCCCTTTCTTCTGCAACTGCAATGGCACATTCATTCGTTCTAGTTCTGCCGGCATGTATCCCACCAAAAATGAATTCATTATTGGCAGCTGCCATGTGTCCCGCTCGTCCCACTCCCATTTCCCGCCTCCCCGCGCCCTTTACTCCAAAGTAAACTCTCCAGAGAGATAAACCAAATGGCATCCAATGTCCACCACACTCACCTATCTTCCTCACCACCACATATCTTCCTTCGCACTCACCTCACCTCCACCAGCTCGCCCCACCTTCGTGGACCCGTCAAGGGATAGACTCTCGAGGAGCGCACTGCCCAATCGGTATTTCGATGCGCCCGCTCAGACATCGAGAAGGTCGAGGTCAAGCCTGCCTCTCAACCACTCACCGATAGGTCATCTGTGGAGGCTGCAGCAAAAGACAAAGTTGAAGCAGTGGTTATTGATGGCAAAGACAATGTGGACATCGCCCCACATCCAAGACGTATGTTGATACCTAAGTCAGACATGTGCCCAAGTCAAAGGTACAAAGCCTCCACCTTCATGGAGAGCACTTCAAAAAGGCGGCCAACAACCGCCTATAATTATTTCTATTTATGTTGTCATCTAATAAGTGTGTGATGTAGATGAATGTCTATTAAAAGAGTTATGAGCGGAACAGAAGGTGTAGAGGGGAATATTAGGAACAAATGGCATAGACACCGATGGTTAACCGCATTCTGAAGAATCTGAGTTTGCACGCAAAGTCCTGGCCTCCAAGAATTATGGTGCACACAATATAACTAATTTGGAGGCTACAGTTATGGCGACTCCAAAGAGTGCAGCTCTAAGTCTGGTAGGTAGATAGGCTTTAACTAATTAAATGTAGCTCTTATATCCTCGCCTTTTGATGCAAACTCCATTTGCTTCAAAAGTAGAAATTCAAGTTTTGAAACACGGATGGGTTGGGTAGCCTTCCAGCTTAGGTCCTCATTAATTCAAAGAATTTGTGAAGTATTTGAATCCTTATGAAGTTTTCATGTGTCGGTCACTTGAATCATAGGATTGAATCTTACAGAAAATTTCCTAATGAATCATTTATAATATATTTTATAGGAAATCTAGCATCCACTTGAACCTCTTGGAAAAAATCTTTTATTTTTCCTATGCTGCAATCAAACAAACTCAATTCTTGTAGGATTCGAATGGGCATGACATTTCAATACCATGTTTTCTCTATTCCTTCGTTTCACATTAATACGAATCGCCCTTAGATTTGTACTTCACTGAACAAGAAGTTGCTAAAGTTTCTTTCAGTCGAAGCATCTGATGTCATTATCCTTTTCTAAGCCCAAAACCCTAGAAACAATCATTCTACGCTACTCTCTTCCTTTTTTATATACAAGGCCACTTCGTTTCTCGTGTCAAACTTTGACTTATAATTTTGGTCAAGAAAATATGTGTTGTATGTCAAAATATTATAGTACCAAAATTTATTTCAAATGTGCATCCCATGGCATACTTTTGATGGCATATAACTCGTATTTTGTTGATAAAATTAATGGTCAAAGTCAGACATTTGAATGTGCTTGTATTAGTAGATGGAGGGAGTAATAACCGTGGAAACTTGGAGTTAGTTTCCATTTTCAAACATGTTTTCTAATAAAATTGTGGACTTTGTTCTTCAACATCAAAACAGGAGAGGAGTTGTAGCATGTAGGGATGGGAGCTCGCAGATTTGTGGCCGCCCAATTGCCTTTCGATTAAGAAAAATGATTACACTTTGCATGTGCTTTAACCTATAATTACTTTAGATGGGGTTCATGTGCACAACTTTTGGCAGGTCCACCCATCCCACATCCTATGTTTTTCTTTTGACTTCCAAAGTTTAATTATTATATCTTTGGAATCGAAAATTCAATTTACATTTCATTTGCATATCCGTGTTTTTGTGAGCTTTCAAATAAGATTCATTTTGAAGAATTTTTAAAACTTTCTTAAGTTTCAACTGCTGACACTTGGTACGAGCAAATGACAAAATCACAAGCTTCAAAAACTAAAACTTGAACTTGGCGTGCCCTCATGCGGAATCAATGACTACGCAGATCGTGAGGCAAATTGGGTGGTTCAGCAAGTTTCAATTACTAAAACATGATAGGAATGATAAATTTAGCAAGTTGCAAAAACTAAAAGTTAAACCCTATAAGCCCAAAATCATAAAACCATAAAAACATAGGAGACTTGGTAAAACTTGATGTTACGACTATTAAGTTTCAATATTTGAAACTTGGATTCTTTTTTAAGTTGTTGGCATTCAAGATTGGTCTTTTTCGAAAGTTCTCATCGCCATGAACACAAATACACAAAAAAATTAATTTTGACTTTCAGTTTAAAAGATAGTAGATTTAAATGAAAAGATGAAATAAAAAGGCATGGGATGTGGGTGAATGGCGCACACAGATCTCGTAAAAGCTGCCAAAAGTATGCATGGATGGACCCGAACCTACAATAATCAAAGGCCTAAGACAAATCAAATTTGCGTATCTTAAAGCAATAAGGCTGTCGGGCATGAATGGGCTGGTATGCGGCTCACACCTGCGTGTCCCTGCAATTTCCCCGTCAAAACAAGGCATGCACTTACAATGTTGCTTGCTGCACATCTTCAATTCTGATCGGGCGTTGATTAATTCTGCGATCACCTTACTCATGTACTTCGACACAAAAAAGCAAAAGTGAGCTAACCCATCTGTGGTGGATGGTTAGGAGGATATTATGTATTCCCAGCCCAACAGGGTTAAAATCCTAGACTTGAAAATGGTGCTCGACTTTTTTTGGATTTATGTTAGGCCTTCGAGCAATGTGCGTCTAGTGGAGCGAGACATTGATGATGTGCCACCAAGTATCTTAGAGGTGCTCATAGGGGTGGGTGTGGCGCTAGTAATGGCATGCTCAAGTCTTGGGTGCCATCTATGGTGCGCACACGTCTGTTCCACTGTCCTTGCCTACTCTTAGGCCAACTCCAACACGGTGACCAATTTCCTCTGACCACATCTGTTTGGATCATAGCTTACAAAAACGCGGCCCAGCGCCAACAAGAATGGACGGGCACCTGTTTTTCTATCCGCCGTTGATAACACACAAGTATAGGCATTAATTGTAGCTTTTTCAATAAATAAGGGTGTTGAACCCAACGAGGAGCTAAAGGTAGGATTTGTATTCCCTTCAAGTTCTATCAACCACCGATACAACTTGACGCACACTTAACATTCGCTTTACCTAGAACAAGTATGAAACTATTTTGTAGGTGTAGGGATAAGTTTGCAAGCATAAAACTAGAGGTACTTAGTGAGAATTAAACTACAAGTAATTTGCAAGATAATAAAGTTAGTTGTTTAGTAGAAAGCTTTTTGTAACACAAGAGAAGTATTTTGTCCCTAGGCAATCGATAACTAGACTGGTAATCATTACTGCAATTTTACATGAGGGAGAGGAATGAGCTAACATACTTTTCGTACTTGGATCATATGCGCTTATAATTGGAACTCTAGCAAGCATCCGCATCCACCAAAGATCATTAAGGTAAAACCCAACCATAGCATTAAGTATCAAGTCCTCTTTACCCCCATACGCAACAACCCCCTTACTTGGTATATGCTTCTGTCACACTCGCCTCCCACCATAAGCAAATCATAAACGTATTGCAACACCCTACAACGGTAATCCCACACGCTTGCGCAACACGGGGTGCACCAAAGGGCAACACAAAATAAAACATACAACTCAAACCAATCACGATCATCAATCAACCCATCAGACAAAATTAATCTACTCAAACATCATAGGATGGCCATACATCATTGTATAATAATATATAGCATTAAGCACCATGTTTAAGTAGAGATTACAACAGAGAGAAGAGGTGTTACGCTGCTGCATAGAGGGGGGGAGTTGGTGATGACGGCGGCAAATTTGTTGGTGTAGATCGCTGTCACGATGATTCCCTCAACGGCGTTCCGGCGCCACCAGGAGAGAGGGGGAGAGAGCTCCCCTCCTCCTTCTTCATCTCTGAACTCCCCTGCTACGTCTTGAGCTTGCGTTGGTTTTCCCCGAAGAGGAGAGGATGATGCAGCAGAGTAGTGTACGATTTCCCTCAGTTTTTGAGAACCAAGGTATCAATCCTGAAGGAGGCCACGCGCAAGTCCCTCGTACCTACACAAAGCAAATAACTCCTCGCAACCAACGCGAATAGGGGTTGTCAATCCCTTCACAGTCACTTATGAGAGTGAGATCTGATAGAGATGATAGATAATATTTTTGGTATTTTTGGTATAAAGATGCAAAGTAAAATAAAAAGGCAAAGTAAAGAGCAAAGCAATAATGAAGCATAGGAAGATTAATATGATGAAAATAGACCCGGGGGCCATAGATTTCACTAGTGGCTTCTCTCAAGAGCATAAGTATTTTACGGTGGGTGAACGAATTACTGTTGAGCAATTGACAGAATTGAGCATAGTTATGAGAATATCTAGGTATGATCATGTATATAGGCATCACGTCCGAGACAAGTAGACCGACTCCTGCCTGCATCTACTACTATTACTCCACTCATCGACCGCTATCCAGCATGCATCTAGAGTATTAAGTTAATGAAAACAGAGTAACGCCTTAAGCAAGATGACATGATGTAGAGGAATAAATTCATGCAATATGATAAATACCCCATCTTGTTATCCTCGATGACAACAATACAATACGTGCCTTGCAACCCTTTCTGTCACTGGGTAAGGACACCGCAAGATTGAACCCAAAGCTACACTTGTCCCATTGCAAGAACTACAAATCTATTTGGCCAAACCAAACGTATAATTCGAAGAGACTTGCAAAGATAACTCAATCATACATAAAAGAATTCAGAGAAGATTCAAATATTGCTCATAGATAATCTTGATCATAAACCCACAATTCATCGGTCTCAACAAACACACCGCAAAAAGAAGATTACATCGAATAGATCTCCACGAGAGAGGGGGAGAACATTGTATTGAGATCCCAAAAAGAGAGAAGAAGCCATCTAGCTACTAACTATGGACCCGAAGGTCTGAAGTAAACTACTCAAACTTCATCGGAGAGGCAATGATGATGATGTAGAAGCTCTCCGTGGTGGAATCCCCTTCCGGCGGAGCTCCTAACAGGCCCCAAGATCGGATCTCGTGGATACGTAAAGTTGCGGCGGTGGAATTAGGGTTTTGGCTCAGATCTCGATCTCGACGGGGTACGTAGGTATATATAGGAGGAAGGAGTACATCGGTGGAGCTTCGGGGGGCCCACGAGGCAGAGGGGCGCGCCCTAGGTGGGGCGCGCCCTCCACCCTCGTGGCCGCCTCTCTCCTTTCTTGACCGAGGGTCCAAGTCTCCTAGATCTTATCTGATGAGAAAATCACGTTCCTCAAGATTTCATTCCGCTTTGGAATCCGTTTGATATTTCGATTCCTTCGAAACACTGAAATAGGCAAAAAAACAACAATTCTGGGCTGGGCCTCCGGTTAATAGGTTAGTCCCAAAAGTAATATAAAAGTGGAAAATAAAGCCCAATATAGTCCAAAACAATAGATAATATAGCATGGAGCAATAAAAAATTATAGATACGTTGGAGACGGGGCATCCCCAAGCTTAATTCCTGCTCGCCCTCGAGTAGGTAAATGATAAAAAGAATTTTTGATGCGGAGTGCTACTTGGCATAATTTCAATGTAACTCTTCTTAATTGTGGTATGAATATTCAGATCCGAAATATTCAAGACAAAAGTTCATATTGACATAAAAATAATAATACTTCAAGCATACTAACTAAGCAATTATGTCTTCTCAAAATGACATGGCCAAACAAAGTTTATCCCTACAAAATCATATAGTTTAGTCATGCTCCATTTTCACACACGAGAATGCTCTCATCATGCACAACCCCGATGACAAGCCAAGCAATTGTTTCATACTTTAGTAATCTCAAACCTATAAACTTTCACGCAATATATGAGCGCGAGCCATGGACATAGCACTATGGGTGGAATAGAATATAATGATGGGGGTTATGTGGAGAAGACAAAAAAGGAGAAGGTCTCACATCGACGAGGCTAATCAACGGGCTATGGAGATACCCATCAATTGATGTTAATGCAAGGAGTAGGGATTGCCATGCAACGGATGCACTAGAGCTATAAATGTATGAAAGCTCAACAAAAGAAACTAAGTGGGTGTGCATCCAACTTGCTTGCTCATGAAGACCTAGGGCATTTGAGGAAGCCCATCGTTGGAATATACAAGCCAAGTTCTACAATGAAAAATTACCACTAGTATATGAAAGTGACAACATATGAAACTCTCTATATGAAAAACATGGTGCTACTTTGAAGCACAACTGTGGAAAAGGATAGTAGCATTGTCCCTTCTCTCTTTTTCTCTCATTTTTTTAGTTTTTTGGGCCTTCTTTTTTTTATAGCCTTTCTCTCTCGTTTTTATTTCATTCCTCACTTGGGACAATGCTCTAGAAAATGATGATCATCACACTTCTATTTATTTACAACTCAATGATTACAACTCGATGCTAGAACAAAGTATGACTCTATATGAATGCCTCGTGATGTACCGGGATATGCAATGAATCAAGAGCGACATGTATGAACTAATTATGAACCGTGGCTTTTCCACAAATACTATGTCAACTACATGATCATGCTAAGCAATATGACAATGACGAATGTGTCATGAAGAACGGTATGGTGGAAAGTTGCATGGCAATATATCTCGGAATGGCTATGGAAATGCCATAATAGGTAGGTATGGTGGCTGTTTTGAGGAAGATATAAGGAGGTTTATGTGTGAAAGAGCGTATCATATCACGGGGTTTGGATGCACCGGCGAAGTTTGCACCAACTCTCAATGTGAGAAAGGGCAATGCACGGAGGCTAGCAATGATGGAAGGGTGAGAGTGCGTATAATCCATGGACTCAACATTAGTCATAAAGAACTCACATACTTATTGCAAAAATCTACAAGCCATCAAAAACCAAAGCACTACGCGCATGCTCCTAGGGGTTTAGATTGGTAGGAAAAGACCATTGCTCGTCCCCGACCGCCACTCATAAGGAGGATAATCAAATAACACCTCATGTTTCAAATTTGTTACATAACGTTTACCATACGTGCATGCTACGGGACTTGCAACCTTCAACACAAGCATTTCTCAAATTCACAACTACTCAGCTAGCACGACTTTGATATTATCACCTCCATATCTCAAAACAATTATCAAGCATCAAACTTTTCTTAGTATTCAACGCACTCATAAGAAAGTTTTTATTATTTTTGTATACCTAGCATATTATTATTATAAGCAAATTACCCTGCTATTTAAGACTCTCAGAACAATCTAAGTGAAGCATGAGAGATCAATAGTTTCTTTAAAACAAATCCACCACCGTGCTCTAAAAGATATAAGTGAAGTAGTAGAGCAAAACTATAAAGCTCAAAATATATAAGTGAAGCACATAGAGTATTCTAACAAATTCCAATTCATGTATGGCTCTCTCAAAAGGTGTGTACAGAAAGGATGATTGTGGTAAACTAACAAGCAAAGACGCAAATAATACAAGACGCTCCAAGCAAAACACATATCATGTGGTGAATAAAAATATAGCTCCAAGTAAAGTTACCGATGGAAGTGGATTTAAAGAGGGATGCCTTCCGGGCATCCCCAAGCTTTGACTTTTGGTGTCCTTGTATTATCTTGGGGGTGCCATGGGCATCCCCAAGCTTAGGCTCTTGCCACTCCTTTTCCATAATCCATCAAAAATATTTCACCCAAAACTTGAAAACTTCACAACACAAAACTCAACAGAAATCTCGTGAGCTCCATTAGCGAAAGAAAACAAAAGACCACTTCAAGGTACTGTAATGAACTCATTCTTTATTTTTATTCGTGTTAAACTTACTGTATTCCAACTTCTCTATGGATTATAAACTATTTTACTAACCATAGATTCATCAAAATAAGCAAACAACACACGAAAAACAGAATCTGTCAAAACAGAAAAGTCTGTAGTAATCTGTAACTAACGCAAACTTCTGGAACTCCAAAACTTCAGTCAAAATAGGAAGACCTAGGCAATTTGTTTATTGATCAGCAGCAATTGGAATCACTATTTTATCACGTTCTGGTGATTTTTAACAATTGTTTTCGTGAACCGAAAGTTTCTGGAAATTACTGCAAGATCAAATAACTATTATCCAAGAAGATCCTATAGGTTTAACTTGGCACAAACACTAATTAAAACATAAAACCACATCTAAACAGGAAGCAGATGGATTATTTATTCCTAAACAGAAGCAAAAACAAAAAACTAAAAATAAAATTGGGTTGCCTCCCAACAAGCGCTATCGTTTAACGCCCCTAGCTAGGCATAAAAGCAAGGATAGATCTAGGTATTGCCATCTTTGGTACTCGGAGAGGGGTATTTCCTTTCTATGTAATTCATTCTTATATTTAAGGTAAGCACATGGCCATTAATGGAAGAAGATTAAGCACATTACGGAAGTTTGCCTCTAAACTAGACTTCATCTCTTCAATAATTTCATTTTGATAAAAGCACAAGAGAGTAGTTGATTCAACCTTATCATTCATGGGGTGCCCAAATATAGTTCTCATTATTTCATATGTGTCTATAGCATCCCCTTCAAGAAAACCTTCATCAAAAATAGAGTCTAGGACTTGTTTGAAAGAAGCGGGCAATCCAATATAGAAACTTTTTAGGTAAACCTCAATTTGATATTGTGGTACATAGCTAGCCCGAATCCTTAATAACCTATCCCAAGCATCTTTTAAAGACTCACCAAGTAAATAACGAAAAATTCCAGAGTCATCTTCATCAAAATTATTTAAGCTCTCATTGGTAACCCCGGTGGGTCTTTTCAGAGCATCATTATTCATGAGCTTAGAGAGGATAGAAGGGTTATCCGAGGTACTAGAGCCCTGGAAAGGACCCTTAGTTCTTTTTGACTCGGCCATGGCAACGAGAAGGCAAACGGAAAAAGGAGAATAAGATTGGGAAAGAGACGGCGAATAAAACGGCAAGGGTGAAGTGTGGGAGAGGAAAAAGAGAGGCAAATGGAAAATAATGTAATGCGAGAGATAAGGGATTGTGATGGGTACTTGGTATGTTGACTTTTGCATAGACTCCCAAGAACGGGCGCCAGAAATCCTTCTAGCTACGCCTTGAGCTTGCGTTGGTTTTCCCCAAGAGGAGAGGATGATGCAGCAGAGTAGCGTAAGTATTTCCCTCAGTTTTTGAGAACCAAGGTATCAATCCAAGAGGAGGCCACGCCAAGTCCCTCGTACCTACACAAAGCAAATAACTCCTCGCAACCAACGCGAATAGGGGTTGTCAATCCCTTCACGGTCACTTACGAGAGTGATATCCGATAGAGATGATAGATAATATTTTGGTATTTTTGGTATAAAGATGCAAAGTAAAATAAAAAGGCAAAGTAAAGAGCAAAGAAATAATAAAGCGTAGGAAGATTAATATGATGAAAATAGACCCGGGGGCCATAGATTTCACTAGTGGCTTCTCTCAAGAGCATAAGTATTTTACGGTGGGTGAACGAATAACTGTTGAGCAATTGACAGAATTGAGCATAGTTATGAGAATATCTAGGTATGATCATGTATATAGGCATCACGTCCGAGACAAGTAGACCGACTCCTGCCTGCATCTACTACTGTTACTCCACTCATCGACCGCTATCCAGCATGCATCTAGAGTATTAAGTTAATGAAAACAGAGTAACGCCTTAAGCAAGATGACATGATGTGGAGGAATAAGTTCATGCAATATGATAAATACCCCATCTTGTTATCCTCGATGGCAACAATACAATACGTGCCTTGCAACCCTTTCTGTCACTGGGTAAGGACACCGCAAGATTGAACCCAAAGCTAAACACTTCTCCCACTCCAAGAACTACCAATCTAGTTGGCCAAACCAAACGGATAATTCGAAGAGACTTGCAAAGATAACTGAATCATAGATAAAAGAATTCATAGAAGATTCAAATATTGCTCATAGATAATCTTGATCATAAATCCACAATTAATCGGTCTCAACAAACACACCGCAAAAAGAAGATTACATCAAATAGATCTCCACGAGAGAGGGGGAGAACATTGTATTGAGATCCAAAAAGAGAGAAGAAGCCATCTAGCTACTAACTATGGACCCAAGGTCTGAAGTAAACTACTCACACTTCATCGGAGAGGTTATGATGATGATGTAGAAGTCCTCCGTGGTGGAATCCCCTTCCGGCGGAGCTCCAGAACAGGCCCCAAGATGGGATCTCGTGGATACATAAAGTTCCGGCGGTGGAATTAGTTTTTGGCTCCAGATTCCGATCTCGACGGGGTACATAGGTATATATAGGAGGAAGGAGTACGTCGGTGGAGCTTCGGGGGGCCCACGAGGCAGGGGGCGCGCCCTAAGGGGGGTGCCCTCCACCCTCGTGGCCGCCTCCCTCCTTTCTTGACCGAGTGTCCAAGTCTCCTGGATCTTATCTGATGAGAAAATCACGTTCCCGAAGATTTCATTCCGTTTGGACTCCATTTGATATTTCATTTCTTCAAAACACTGAAATAGGCAAAAAACAGCAATTCTGGGCTAGGCCTTCGGTTAATAGGTTAGTCCCAAAAGTAATATAAAAGTGGAAAATAAAGCCCAATATATTCCAAAACAATAGATAATATAGCATGGAGTAATCAAAAATTATAGATACGTTGGAGACGTATCATCCCTCCTAGATGGGAGGAGAGTTCCCCCTCTGGTCCGACACCAATTTCCGACACCAATTTGAGCTGGTTTTCCGTCGACGCTGACAAGGTGTGGATGGGTGCGATGCCCACCCTTGTCCTCCCCTGGCCCGCTAGTCAGTCGCACAGCCACTTCCATTTCCCCCTCTATATCCCCCCAAAATCCATCCAGCCACTCCGCGATGGCCGACCTGCCAAGCCACATCACTGCCTTCCTCCTGTTGGCCACTATCGAGCGCGTGGCCTCTCGCCCTAAGAAGAAAAAGCCAAAGACGGAGCTAACGTCGGAGCAGAGGGCTGCCCGGAGGAAGGTGGCTACGAAAAAACCAGCTGTCACCCACACCGCATTCGAGTCCACGTGGTGCAAGAGGCTGCCGTCATGGAGAATTGTTTGCTCGGCACGAAAGCCTCCAAGTGTGCCCTTTTCATGCTCAGGATTCATGGTGAGCAGGCCATATTCACCGCCGCCACCCTCGCTGTAGCCAACACAGGCTCGTCGTTGGTCGCCCGCCACATCCGTAGTCAGTGCACACCTCTACGACGTTGTCGACGTGCACGTTCCTATCTCAACACGACCCGGGCATGTCTCGCTACTCCGGATGAGCTAGGGAAGGCTCGTCGGAAGCGGGTAAGCACGCGCTGGCATTCCTGATGCCGGCGGCCATCGACCTCAATGCCACACATGTGGCCGGCCAGTCCACTGGGACATAAAGGAAGCACCCCCGGGAGATCCCTATGGCGTACTACCCTAATTCTCGCAAGCTGTTCGATGGCCCACGTACATTAGGGTCGATTCATGAAAACCCAGCCTACTACAATGATTTCATGGAGGGTGTGACCAACGAGGGCGGCCAAGTGTACAATGAAGACGAGACCCAAAGCCAAGACGGCCACGACGAAGGGCCAGAGGACATGGACGTTCACGACCAGGGCCAAGAATACACCTACGAACACGACATCCAAGGGTATAAAGGTGGTGTGGAAAATCGATCGCCAAGACCAAAGCCAACGGGTTGAGCTTGCAAAGATATCGAAAGAAGTGGAGATCATGATGATACACTTGAGCCAGATGTCGCCAAAGAGAAGAGGTTGGTTAGAGAAGAAGCAAAAGGAGGTGCTTGAGATAGATGGATGGACTATGGCAGAGATGTGAATTTTTGTATGTCTGCATGTGTGCTGGCATGATCTACGGCTGTCGGGGGTTGGGTGCGACATATACGAAAGGATGGCTTATCATGGTGGGGGCGAGTAGAACGTCGCCGGTGCCTGGAAACGGGATGAGGCGAAGGCATGGACGCCGGCGAATCTTACCCAGCTTCAGGGCTCTCCGTGGAGATAACACCCCTACTGCTGCTCTGCGGGGTCTCCGCATGATCACTATGGAAAGTGGGTACAAGGTTGCTCCTTGAGCTGTTCGAGGTGAGGAAGAAGAAGGGCATGACTAGCTCTTCTCCCCTCTCTGTGTGTGTCTAAAACTATTAGGGTCCAACCTCTTGCATGGGTGCCCCGAGGGGTTTATATAGGCCTACCCCCTACACTACAACAAGAACCCCCCTATAACAACACATGATTTGCAACGCCTTAAGTATGTGTTGCAAAGGATCTGCCATAGCCACGCATATTTGCGTTGGGAACTTTATACGTTGCTTGTTGTGTGAACAACAACGAATACTTTGTGTTGCAGGTTGTGCGTTGCCATTTTGATAAATAGAGCAACATTTTATTTATAAGATAATAATATAGGTGCACTGTGCAGGTCGCATGTTAGTATTCATTATATTACATGATTGAAAAAGAAAAAAAGTGCTCAATGATACTCGAACCAGCCAACTTCCTTTAGAAAGGAGAGAACGAGCCAACTCGGATAGGTGCTTCCTGTGTTTTCTGTTCAGGTTTCACCTTAATGACAATGCGTTCCCAGCTGGGCCTTAGAAAGTCGGGGCCCATGAACATGCTCACTGGGGCTAGTGAGCCGGGCCGCCCATGATTTTTGTACGAATTCTCAAAACAAAAGTTGCTACTTGTACGTGTATGTTCACTTGAAATCCGACGATTTAGGAAATCAGGAATCTATTTTAAAAAATATATTTAACTAATTCTATTTTACTAGGTCTACAAAATTAAGTAGTGAAAATTGTTATTGTAATTTTGAAGAGTGTTCACACTTCTTGGAAAACATGGATTTTTTTAAAGTAAAAAATGGGAAAAATTCGTTGTGAATTTTAAAAATGTCATCATACAATTAAAAAATGTTTATCATCATGTATTTGATAAATATTCATCATCTATTTTAAAAATTATACATGCTCTATTTTAGCAATTGTTCATTGTGTTTTTCAATAATGCTCCTCATAGATTATCAAAAAGTCATAGTGTATTTAAAAAATGTTTACAGTGTATTCAAAATTTGTTCATCGTGTATTCAGACAAATGTCCATAAATTTCAAAGGAATTACGTATTTGAGAATAAAGTTGATCGTGTATTTTAAACATGTTTGTTGTGTATTTCAAAGTGGTCATCAAGTATTTTACATGTTTAATTTATATTTCAAAAGGTTTATTGTGTGTTTAGAAATGTTCATCACATATTTTAAGTTCTTTATTGCGCAGTTAGAAAAAGTTCATCATATATTTAAAAGTTTTCATAAAAAGTATTTAAAATGAAAAGGAAAACATGGAAAACATATAAAAATACGGGTTCCTTGTTACTGCCTTGGTCCCCTTCCTCTCTTTGGTCCAGTGACCTCGTTGTTAGCTTGAGGAGTGATGACTCTGCCATTTCTCTATTCTAAGTTCTAGCATCGCATTGCTTTCTCTAGGGTACTGGTTCCTTGGTGACGTTGACATGGTGGTGACGACAATGGCACATTGAGATAAGGACTTTCTGAACTCTCCTTAGGGATGATGCTTGGTCTGGCACTAACGAAGAGCCTGTGAGGATATGTATTTGTTTTTTTTCTCTGGATCGTATTATTTGTTGTGTCAACCAAGGGCAACAGTTGGTTGGCTATTTGTACAACATCTTTGACTTCTTCTACTTAATTTTGCAGCATTGCGTGGTTTTCTCTAACCCTCTGGGTCACTAGGTGAACACTGCAAGCATGTGTTGTGTGGTGTGATTTCTCAGTGGATGTTCCTTCTGTGGTTTATAGATCTCGTTGCTATGGACAAGTGTCTATTGTGTTTTCAGAGCCTTGTAAGATAAGGGCGCTTGCGGGTGTCTCTTTTTCGTGCTGTCGATTTAGTGTAATTTTCAAAATGTAGTCTAAATCTTCGTCGGTGGAGTCGTCTGTGTTCCACGTCCTGTTCTTCCCCTTGTCTAGCGAGATCAACAGTCATGAGCCCCGGGAAGTGAAGTCGTGCGCGCCGACAGAGGCCCACATGGGACACGAGACATTCCATTTCCTACCCTTTCCAGAGTTCACCATGTGGACATCGCATGTCGAGGCGACGTCCACGATCGACATGGACGGTCCAGCCTTGTGGTCGTTGCAACCCGGTGTGAACGACGCGGAGCTATCGACGTTCCCGTCCATGATTGCCAGCGTCACCTCCATGTCTACCATCGCCATGATCGCATTGCAGCCGACGTGAGCGCTACGCGCGGCCTTGCAGAGCGCACCGTATTGGTCGACGAAGTTTGGGGTCCTCCGCTACCATGCCGCCATGGTCTCTTTCACTCGCAACTCGCCGTTGATTTGGCCCTCTGCCATCTGGTGATGCCTGAGGAGGGCGAGGTTGTAGTGTTTGTCCTCATGCGCCAGCCGAAACGCCGACACCGGCGCCGGTTGCTCCTTCGACATGACGACGTTGATGTGTTCCTGCGCCTACTCCACGGTGAAGTCGGCATATACCAGTGCAGGTGCTGGCTCGTCGTTGGACGCCTCCCCATCATCGGGTCACCATCGCTCTCCTCAGGCATCATCGGGTCACCATCTCTCACCTCAGGCAAGCTCATTGGCATGCAGGGCTCTATCCGTCGCACATGAAAGGCCTACCATTCGACCGCAAGGCGGCCACCTCGTGCTTCTGCTCCGTCGAGAGGCACTCCTACAACGCGCTACAGATCTCGCAGCGGAGGTGGTGCGGAGGAGGAGCGAAAGCGGATGTGGTGTGATGTGGATTGTTCCGTGCGCGATCACATATAACTAGCGGGCAACGAATGGGGGCGTCGAAGTGGGTTTTCCAGTCTCTATGCCTATTTAAAGCTGGTAGGCGGGCGGGCGGACAAACTATGTCCAAACACCTTGGTCCGGACGTTTGCAAACATTTTAAGGGTTCGTTTTGGAGATACCCTAAATACGTCTCCCTCTGTTCACAAATATAAGATGTTTTAGATATATTTCAGTATAGGTTACGCACGAACTGAAATAAATGAACAACACACCAAAATACGTCTATATAATCGTCGCAAAAAAAAATACGTCTATATAAATCTGAATCATAAATAAGTTAGAACATTAGTGAATGAAGGAAGTATTTAGTTAAACTTGATGAGATGAACAATGTGACGTGGTACATTTAGAATTTTCGAACCAAGCAGATCAGTCAAACTAACAATGCAACGTGGGAACTCATGAGGTGTAAAGGTGGGTTCCAATAGCCAGCTACCCCAACGGAAAAAGACATCGTGCAAAATATAATGAGCGCACGGCGCGAGATGTTTTGACACGCGTGGCGGGATCTTGGAAATTTCCTGTTACCATATACGGAGAACGAATACTTATTAATCTAGCTCTATGAAACCCTAATCTTCATTCCCTCGAACGCACGACCACAACGCCGCCGGCTCTCTCCTTGCAACCGCCCACTATACTAGAGCCGCTGATCTCATCTTACCCGCCACCGCTTGCGCCTTCACGGCTCTCCTCCCCGCCGGATCTAGCCTCTCCGGTGTTTGTCCTCTTCATCCGGCCAACCCCTCACCGTCGTTGTCTCGCCGCTCGTTTACCTTGCGCCGCCGGACTGCCGGAGACGAAGACGAGCACCGTGGGGAAGTCGGTCGCCACCTATTCCTTCATTGCCTCCGTCATTCTAATCCACCTCCATCCGTTATCCTGGATCATGCGGCAGCGGTACAGGTTCACGGCGGTGGGCCACCACCGATGCGGGATGACGTCAAGTTCGAGCTCCCTCCACATCGCCTCCTCAATGGTCTCCGGCCAGCAGCACCGCTCGTGGCACGTCCGTTCAGCTCAGGTATCTCCACCTCGCCGATGCCTCCTCGTAGTCGCTTCGCCTACGTCCCTTCCGGCAGCACGGCCGGCATGGTAAGTCCACCTTAAGGCTGCTGTATCGCTCAACCCTCTACCCCGTCGCCCCCTTCTCTGATTGCTTGTTAACAATTTAACTAATTCACCAATTGAATTGTTAACTGCTGCACACTGAGATGCAATTTCCTCGTCCATACCTAACCTCATATTGTCGTAGCTTTATGAATCTGCTTAATTGCTAACCAATTACTACTAATAATCATCCCCTGCGGCACTACTGTCCTCTACTCAAGTGGCAACTAATTAGTGCCAATCATACTTGCAGTTCACTTCAACAATGTTACGTCATCTAATCTGCTCTGTTTTCCTTCGCAGGGTACAGGAGGTGTGAGATCCATAATGCTAGCTTCAGCAAAGTCATCCAAATCTGGCCAAAGGAACTCATGAGGATATTTTACAAATTACTATCGGTGTTCCACCCCAGTGGGATGACTGAATTCGTGTACGCCCAGGATACTCACCAGGTACTAATAAGTAATAGTAGTACCTCTCCACAAGTTTATGTTGTAGTCTCTAGCTAGTCTGTCTGAATGATTTCTGCGCGTCAAATCCTAGCTAGTGACTAGGCGCATGCATATCTGATTGATTTCTCAATGGTAGATGTAACGTGTCGAAATATTTACTATTCTATGTACTACCCACGAGGGAATTCCCAGTTTTTTTGGTTGATTTCTAAATGTATTCAGGCCCAGTTTAGCATAATTTCAAGTAGTAGCTCTGGATCGCCATACGGAGTTTATAGGTTACAAAACTGCCTAGTTTACTACAGTAACAGCAGTGCATTATATATACATGACAAACGCACCATAAATACAAGTTATGGAGCATGGGCTGTTATCTCCAAAGACAACAAAAATACCTTGTGATGAGCTAACATAATAAATTACACAATGTGGAGTATAGTGGAAAGGCCAAGGGAAAAGTCAGTTAATTTCAGCGAAGACTACGATGATGGCAGACTTCATCGTAGAACTTAATATAATCAACAATGATTACCTCATTTGCAACAACAATGAATTTGGTGTCCTGACTATGTACGTATGTATTTGAGTTAGACAGAAACTAGACTACCTTTTTGTCATGATGACCATATTCTTAACATATACATCTTGATAAATATTTTGGTTGGTCTTTAGGGGCCCAAGCTGTGGTTTTTGAGGCTGAGGGATGCTTGCTTTTGAACAGACAGATCTTCAATAATTGGATCCCTATTTGACAAGCAAATCCCTGATTGTAATGATCTTGGTGGTTTGTGTGAGGAAGATCGTGGCTTCTGTTTTGATTAGTTGATAAGGTGATATCTCAAGCCATTAACTTAATTTTTCAGTTTCATCTGGATATGGTTTTCCTATCAGCAGACGTAAAATGACATGATGATTGAATATTATGAAAAGTAGTGTTTTGTTAGGTAATATTTGCATAAGCTACAATCAGGAGAACATGGTTAATACTAATATCTGAATTTTGTTGCAATGGTAGATATTCTTGTGTAACTCATGCTTTCCTCATCCTTACAAATATGTTTACATGGTTGTTGCAAATTCTAGCCCTATTCTTATGATGGGATGATATGCAGCTCATCTTTCAAGAAGTTGGGATGGACAAATGAAGACCAAAACAACCCACCTTCAAGACGCCAGGAGAAAAGGCCTCCAACAAATGCAATTTGAAGAGAGCTATATGATTATGTTTAAGAGTCAAGACGACCGTCATCTGTTAATCTATTTCTTAGTTCTGGTGATGCTACATGTTGTATCAGGTTGATATATAGCTTATGTTATTTTGGCTTATGGGAATGTGAACAATGAACACGTGATGTGGAATTGGCATTGATGTTATAGAGTAATTAATTGTCATGTGATGTGAAAATACCCTGTGTTGGTTAATTCACTTGTGAATGGAAAAAATAGACTACATGGAATTGGGCTAACTGATAACTATATAGATTTTTTTTTCAATAGAAAATAGGAGAGATGGTCACGGTCTATAAAAAATGTGGACTGCTCTACCCATATTGGGCTGCATGAAAATATTACATATATATGCCCATTTGGAAAGCCGAAAAGCCTAATCCATATTGGGCTGGAGCCCATTTGGAAAGCCTAACCCATATTGAGAGGGTGGCCAACAACGTATATGTAGTGTTGTTAGACTATAACAATATACGTTGCTAGATAGCAACGTTTCTAGACGTCGTTTACCAACAGATGTATATACGTTGTTGTAGACCCTTGCAACGCCACCAACGGCAACGCATATTAATCCGTTGGTGTAGACCATCGCAACGCTTATACAGACCTAAAACAACGCATTGATGCGTTGCTATATGTGGGTTTCTGTTGTAGTGCTAGGGGTACAATGGTAATCCGGCTGTACGCGGGTCCCAGCCGTCTGTCTCTCTGGTTGTCGTCTTCTCCGCCGACTGCTGGGGCCCGCCGACTAGTGGGCCCCGCCGATGGTCCAGCATGGGGCCGACAAGCCTTGTCCGCCGCGGGCGGGTCTTGCCGGCTGCGGATTACTGTAGCCGCGCTTCTAATGACGCGGGCTTGGTCATGGGGTCATGGCAACAGTGCCGCCGCCTGACGGGCGATCATTGTTGCCATTCCCTGTCTTGTCTGGTTAATGGCGTGCGGAGCCATGGGAGGAGGCGGCCGACTCTCGGGGCCGACTCAGCGGGTCCGTCTTGTGGCGCTCTCGCCGTCTTCTGCACCCCCGCCGACAGGCGGGTCCCGCCGTCTCTGGGTCGTACAGACAGGCCGTCGTGGGTACAGGGATCTGCCCACGGGGCTGATGTCAGGGCCGGCGTGGCAACAGTGCCGCGCCGGACGGAGATCTCCGTCAGTACGGCGCACTGTGGCCATGCCTGCCCTTCGTGAACGGGGCAGGGATGGGCTGCGTGGCGGCCACATCCCATCCCGTCCGTAGTTGCATAGGCAGGAGGTGGTTGGAGTCGCGGGCCGACTCCCCATAGCCGGCTTCTCCGAAGCCGCCAGCCTGGGAGTCGTCTCGCCTCGAGGCCGTCTACGGGACTCGGCTGGGAGAAGCGATCGGTTCTGCCGCCGACTCTCAGAAGGCGACTCTTCGTCTTGGGGTCTTGAGGGGCGCAGTCTGCCCGATGTTTTGAAAGGTCTAGGGGCTCGGGTTTGCCTACCTGTGGCCCATTACTCCGACAGTAGTCCCCGAAGCTGGTGAGGCACCGAGGGCGACATGTCGAGGAGCCTCAACAGTTTCATCCCTCTGGTGGAAGAATCTGGGCTTGGATTGCCGTCTTTCTCTTAGGAGTCGGACTCGCAGGAGGCCGTCTTGCTCCTCAAAGGGTTGAAGGTCGTGGCGGGATCCAGGCAGCGTGCCTGATAAGCTTCTGTGCGGTTACCCGTCGCGGGCCCGTCGCTGACGCCACGCGGGCAGGGTCACCGCCCACCCACGCTGCGTGACGAGACAGGCTGTCAGCGGGGCCCGCCACTACGCGCCTCGGCGCACGGGCGGATCCGCTATGCCGCTGCTGGCGGTTGGGTTCCCACGCCGTTATCGCGCATAATTTCGTGGGTTAAATCGTGGGGGGCGTGGGGTACTGAGCGCAGTTAATCCCTCGCCCGCCCCATCGGCTTCTCAGCCCGTGGGCCTATAAGTAGGCGGGGAGGGGGGGGGGCGGCGACGCACGCGCACCCATCTCCCTGCTTCCCCCGCTTCCTCTCGCTTCTTCTTCCTCTCGCTTCTTCTTCTTCTTGCCACCGTCGCACCGAACCACGCCACGCCGCGGAGATGAGCTCCTCATCCGCCGCTGCGCCTGCCCCCGCTGGCCCGGCGTGTGGGACGGCTCCGAGGTGGACGACGACCACATCGAGTTCCTCCGCCAGACGCGTCGCATCCCCGGCAAGAACCTAGTTCAGACCCGCGCCGCGCCGGCGGGCGAAATAAGGCCGGCGCCGGAGCGGAACGCGCAGGAGAAGCGCGACGAGGAGGAGGCCGCCCGCCTGGAGAAGGCGGAGGCCGAGAAGGCGGCGGCTTCCGCCCAGAAGAAGCTGGAGGAGGCCGGGGCCGCCGTCGCGGCTAAACGGCGAGCCGAGGAGGCTGCGCGCCTCCAATCAGCGCTGTTCGTCACCCTGCTGAGCTCTGCGCCGCCACCGCCGGAGTTCACAAGGCAGACGGAGGGAGCCGGCAGCGAGTTCCCCATCATGGAGAGGGGAGGCGGCGAGACCTCCATGTCGGGCACGGCCGCGCCGTCGCCATGGCCGTCGCCTCCGCAGCCGTCTAAGAGCGCGCGAGGTAAACAACAGGCGGACCCGCCGGCGCCGCCGATCGAAGACGGTTGCCGTGGCTGCCGCCTTCAAGTCGCCGCCAAAGACGCCGCCGTCTAGAGAAGGCGACTTCGGCGCCACGCCCCTTGGAAACCGGCGCCGCCAGCTCGGCCATTCCAGACGCCGAGGCGACAAGCACCGCGCCCGTTGGGTGGGTGCGAGGAGGCGGCACAGGCCCGCTGAACCAGACACTTCTGGATGTTCAGGCGAAGCTGCGAGCTGAAGGCGACGCCATCCAGAACTGCACCAAGGCACACTTGGCGTCGCGAACCGCCGTTCGGGTATGTTTCTTCTTTGAATTTTTCCTTATTCTTCTCTCGTAAGGCCAGTGCACCCACTGGGTGTAGTCCCCGAGTTTCGGGCCGGCTGCTGAGCAGGCGGCTCGGAAATCTATCTGTCGATTTCCAAATTTTTACCTTGTCTGAAATGCTTATCGCAGGAGTATCACAACCTCCGCCAATCGACTTCAACCGCAACGTTGAGGAGCTGGGCAAGCGGACTGCCGACTTGTCGAGGAGCCGGGTGAGTCTTATTTCTTCTTCACGGGGCGCTGGCGCACTGCTGGGCTGTAGTCCCGAGATTCGGGCCGATCACTGGCAGTCGGGCCGGATCTTCCTGGCGACCTTCTTAGTTGACGACTTAAAGTCCCTTTTCTTTTTATTCTTCAGAGGCCAACGCCTCTCTCCGACGGGAGCTGAGCGCAGCCGACACCGCCTTGCGCATCAAGGGGGAGGAGTGCAGCAAGCTCGCCACAGAGCACGAGCTGATGGCTACGCAGCTGGCGGAGCAAAGGGAGCTGCTTAAGAAGGCGCAGGACGAGGCGGAGCAGAGAGAGGCCGCTCTCCTGGCCGAGTTCGAAAGCCAGCGCTCCTCCTGGACCGCCAAGGAGGCACAACAGACCTCCGGCTTCCATGAAATCAATGACATCGTCGACGGTGAGTTTCTTTACTTTCCTTCTTTGAGCCGCTGACTATTGGTCAGGCTGACTCCTGGTTTTTTGACTTGCTTCTCTTTCGTCTTGGCAGACTTCTTCCCCGGCCATACACAGGCGGCCAATCAAGACATTGAGGCTGATCGCGAGGCGCGGAGGGCGAGTGGTTCTGAGATCACTGCCAACGCCCCCCGGACCCTTGACGAGCAACTTCTGAGCATTGAGGCTCGTCTGCGGCCGGCCCATCGGATGCTGCGCCGGCTTCAACGTGTCGGTGCCCAGGCGATTGCTGCCCTATGGCCAGACATGCCGGCTCACAGTACTCTCCAGATCGCCGACCGGTCGGGCGGTCGCGATGGCCGCCGTCTTGAGGCTCGAAGGGTTCCATGCCCAGCCGGAGCGCTGGCCTTGGAATTCGTCAAGGCGTGGTATCTGTGGCTGGATCTGACCGCTGGCCGCGTTCGGTCGAGGGCCCAGGCGGAGCTGCTGGCTGCGGAAGACGCCCTCGTTGAGCGTGCGGCGGCGATCGCCGACTACACGGACACCAGCGTCTTCGTCCCTGAGCGGGCTGAGGATGGCAGGGAGGCGCCGCCGGAGTGGTTCGGGATGAACCCGAATTACGACAAGGACTCGGCGGACGTGATCGGCTCTAGCGCCGAGGAGGAAGGCGAGGCGGAGGACGGAGATGAGATGGAGGCGCCAGAAGACGGAGCGGGCGACCATCCTCAACTCGACCGTGCCTCCAGCAACGAGCCGCACCCGTCTGGGCCGCTTGCCGCCGGAGATGATCAAGCCGAGACTGCCCAGCCGGCCGCCCCGGCGCCTGACGCCGGCGTCTCCTCCGACCCTCCAAACCCTTCTGCCGCTTCCTAGGCTGTTGTCTCGTCTTTATTTTATCTGCTTTGGTAGTCTTTTGAAAAAACTTGTTAATTCGCACAATTCCACCCGCGGGGTGTATTTTGAACTTCTGCTCGAAGATTCGGCCAAGGGCCTATGCTGTGTAAATATTATCCTAATTCTATCTTTCCTTGCTCACTGCTCTTTATGGCTCTTTCCTTTGCCGCCTTCCCTTGTTCGCCGTCTTGCCCGTCGGACAACCGCTCTGCGGACTGCCGTTTGGATCAAGTGCTTGGCTACTCTTGGGAAGGCAAGTACTTGGCCATTTTTAGAGTCTTTTAAACAAGTTGGATAGAAAGCAGCAAGCCGACTACTCAAGAGTCGGTTTTTGCAAAAAGGGGCTGGAAGCCGGCTTAAGCTATGTTTATGCTTTAGGTCCTTAGCCATTTTTCATGTGGCCTCCCATTCTTCCTTACTCTTGTCCACCAACAGTCGCTCTGCGAGCTACGGCTCTTGACAGGAGACGGCTTAGGCACCGCACACTACTTGTCCGACTGCAGGAAGCATTTTATAGCGCAAGGCGGCGAGTCCCCGGGCCGACTAGTCGAACCCGGTGCCAAGCGGCATAACAAAGAGTAGCATACTCGAAGGCATAATTCTTATCATATAGATAACAAAAAAGGGCAGTCCCCGAGCTCGTCTCGGGGGGCCCAAATCTTGGTACTTTAACACAAAAGGTAGCGTAGTACATACTGCATCAATCGTGAAAATCTTCGGAGAAGATTTGCGTTCCATGGCCGCTCCGCCTCTTTGCCGGAGTCGTCCCTCTTATGCGTGCTCGGGCTTCGAAAGGCCGATCGTAGTAGGAGTCGTTGCTCAAAGACTTTGTCGATAATGAAGGGGCCTTCCCAAAGGCGCCGACGACTTGTGCTAGCCGGCTATTATTTGGATCAGCTGAGCACAAGGTCGCCCTCTTGGAAAGATCTCGGCTTGACCTTCCTATTGTAGTAGCGCGCAGCTCTGCTGGTAGATGCTGGACCGGCTGAGTGCCAACACCCGTCCCTCTTCCAGCAGATCGACGCCGTCTTGTCGTGCTTCTTCTGCTTCCTCCTCGGTGTACATGGTGACTCGCGGGGAGTCGAACTCTATGTCCGTTGGGATGACGACTTCGGCACCGTAGACGAGGAAGAAGGTTGTGAAGCCGGTTGACTTGTTTGGAGTCGTGCGCAAACTCCAGAGGACAGCTGGCAACTCCTCAAGCCAACAGCCGGCCGAACGCTCTAGTGGTTCGACCAGTCGAGGCTTGATGCCGGACAGGATGAGGCCGTTTGCTCGCTCCACCTGGCCGATTGACTGCGGATGGGCAACGGACGCTAAGTCCAGTCGGATGCCTTGCGTCGCGCAGAAACGAGCCAGGGCGCCTTTGGCAAAATTTGTGCCATTGTCGGTGATGATGCTGTGTGGTAGGCCGTACCGAGTCGTGATGTCGGCGATGAAAGTCACTGCAGTTGGACCATTCAACTTCTTGATGGGCTTTACTTCTATCCACTTGGTGAACTTGTCCACCGCAACAAGTAAGTGAGTTAGGCCGCCTCGTGCTGCTTTGAATGGTCCCACCATGTCCGTGCCCCAAACAGCGAAGGGCCAAAGCGATGGGGATAGTCTTGAGTCCGGAAGGTGAAACGGCTTGGAGCGGAACATCTGGCACCTTGCATTTTTGAACTAATTCCTTGGCCTCTTCTAGGGTAGTTGGCGGAAGAAACCGTGTCGGAAGGCTTTGGCGACGAGTGCTCTTGAGGCCGCATGGTGGCCGTGACTCGCTTTGATGAATGTCTTCGAGAATCGCTTGGCCTTGCTCGCTCGACAAGAACGCTGGTAGACACCAGTGACGCTGCGCCTGACCAGCTCTCTGTTGACTATAGTGTAGGCTACCGCTCAGCGTTGTACTTGCCGAGCCAGGATTTCATCGGTTGGTAGCTCTCCGCTTACTAGGAACTTCAGGATGGGCTGGGCCCATGAGGGTGCTGCTATTTCTTCAACTGCCAGTACTGCTACTTGGACGAGGGCGACTGGGTTGGGAGGCGGCGGGCTGGAGTCCACGGCTGCTTGGTGGGTTGACGAAGTCCCCGGGCCGACTGGTGCAGTCCCCGGGCCGAGCTCTGGAGTCTTCGCAATGGTTGCCGCAGTCCCCGGGCCGGGTTCTGAAGTCCCCGGGCCGGCTTCGACTGCGGCATTCTTGGGGCCATCCGCAAGAATTCTCGTGCCGTCTTCTGAGGCTTTGGAGTCGGATCCGACTTCTTCAGGGGGAGCCGACACAAAAATGGAGTTTGGTTCTGGTGAAGGCTTGACAGATGGCTTCAGGAGGCGCTGAAGGGCGACGCCGGATGGTATTGCCTGGCGGGTGGAGCCGATTCTTGCCAGGGTATCTGCTTGGTCGTTGTCGTTTCTTGGCACGTGGAGGAACTCACACCCCTCAAAATATCCACTCAATTGCTGTACCAGGAAACGGTAGCTTGCCATATTTTCATCTTTGGCGTCCCAGTCGCCAGATGACTGTTGGACCACCAAGTCGGAGTCGTCATAACACAGGATCCGGCGAATGCCAAGTTCTTTGGCAAGCCAGAGCCCGTGAATGAGTGCCTCGTATTCGGCGACGTTGTTGGAGGCGGCGAAATGGATCTGCAGCGCGTAGTTGAGCTTGTCGCCTTTGGGGGAGGTGAGGACAACGCCGACTCCCAAGCCGTTGCGCATCTTGGAGCCATCGAAATGCATCCGCCAATGGGTGGAGTCTGCACTTGGCGGCGGTAATCGGGTCTCGCCCAATGACGAGGAAGTCGGCCAGTGCTTGCGACTTGATGGCGGTGCGGGGCTGGTAATAGATGGTGTAGGGGGGCAGCTCTATGGCCCATTTGGCCACTCGGCTACAAGCGTCTCGGCTTCCGATGATCTCAGCAAGTGGGGCTGTGCAAACCACAGTGATTGGATGCCCTTGGAAGTAAGGCTTCAACTTCTTGGCGGCAAAGTGCACGCCGTAGCACATCTTCTGGTAGTGGGGGTAGTTCTGCTTGGAGGTCGACAAGCCGCTTCGGGTAATATACTGGTCTCTGGACAGGTAGCGCCTTGCCTTCCTCCTTGCGTTCAACTACAATGACTGTGCTGACTACCCTGCTGGTGGCGGCAATGTACAGGAGCATGGGCTCCTTAGGAGTCGGGGCCGCCAGCACGGGGGGACTAGTCAGCATTTTCTTTAACTGGAGAAAAGCTTCATCCGCCTTGTGGTTCCATTCGAAGAAGGTGGTCTTCTTCATGAGCTGATACAACGGAAGAGCTTTCTCGCCCAACCGACTGATGAATCGGTTGATGGACGCCAAGCAGCCGGTGAACTTCTGCACATCTAGCGATCGGCGAGGTACTTCCATCCTCTCGATGGCCTTGATCTTCACAGGGTTGCACTCTATGCCGCGTTCGGAGACCAGGAAACCAAGGAGCTAGCCGGCTGGTACTCCAAAGACGCACTTCTCAGGGTTGAGCTTGATCTGGAATCGGCGCAGGTTCTCAAAGGTCTCCTTGAGGTCTTCCAGCAGTGTTCCTTGCTTTTCTGTCTTCATCACCACATCATCCACGTAGACGCATGCTCCTCGCCAAGCTGCTTGAGGAGGCACTTCGCATGCAACGCTGAAAGGTGGCGCCGCCATTCCTAAGCCGAACGTCATGGTCGCAGCGTAAGGCTCCAAGCGGCGTGATGAAGGTGGTCTTCATCTGTCACCGGTTCAGCTTGATCTGGTGATATCCTGAATATGCATCTAAGAAGCTCAACAGCTCGCATCCGGCTGTGGAGTCTATCACCTGATCAATTCTCGGCAGAGCAAACGGGTCCTTGGGGCAAGCTTTGTTCAGGCTTGTGTAGTCAATACACATCCGCCACTGCTTGTTCTTCTTCAGTACCAAGACCGGGTTTGCTTACAAGGATTAATGTGTCGTCTGTATGGAATTATTCTTTGTAAAGTAAAAAAACAATTGAGAATATAAAACATATAGTAAAAAGGGGAAACAAAATTTAATTTGTGAGGAATAAAGAAATGTTTTTCTTTTGCTATTCGAATCGACACATTTTAATTAACTTGTTGCATACTGATACGTCTCCAACGTATTCATAATTTATGAAGCATTCATGCTATTTTACTATCTGTTTTGAATGATTAAGGGCTTTATTATACACTTTTATATTACTTTTGGGACTAACCTATTAACCGGAGGCCCAAACCATATTGCTGTTTTATTGCCTGTTTCAGTATTTGGAAGAAAAGGAATATAAAAAAGAGTCCAAATGGAATGAAACCTTCGGGAGCGTGATTTTTGGAAAGGATATGATCCGGGAGACTTGGAGTTCAAGCCAGGAGATAGGAGGGCGCGCCCACCCCCTGGGCGTGCCCCCTGTCTCCTGGGCCCCTCGAGGCTTCCCCGAGTGACTTCTTTCGCTTATATAAGTCCACGTACCCTAAAAACATCGAAAAAGAAGATAGATCGGGAGTTCCGCCGCCGCAAGCCTCTGTAGCCACCAAAAACCTCTCGGGAGCCCGTTCCGGCACCCTGCCGGAGGTGGGAACCCATCACCGTGGCCATCATCATCATCCGGCGCTATCCATGACGAGGAGAGAGTAGTTCACCCTCGGGGCTGAGGGTATGTACCAAAGAGCTATGTGTTTGATCTCTCTCTCTCGTGTTCTCTATGGCACGATCTTGATGTATCGCGAGCTTTTCTATTATAGTTGGATCTTATGATGTTTCTCCCCCTCTCTCTCTTGTGATGAATTGAGTTTTCCCTTTGAAGTTATCTTGTCGGATTGAGTCTTTAAGGATTTGATAACACTTGATGTATGTCTTGCCGTGCTTATCTGTGGTGACAATGGGATGTCACGTGCCACTTGATGTATGTTTTGGTGATCAACTTGCGGGTTCCGCCCATGAACCTATACATAGGGGATGGCACATGTTTTCGTCTTGACTCTCTGGTAGAAACTTTGGGGCACTCTTTGAACTACTTTGTGTTGGTTGGATAGATGAATCTGAGATTGTGTGATGCATATCGTATAATCATGCCCACGGATACTTTAGGTGACAATGGAGTATGTAGGTGACATTAGGGTTTTGGTTGATTTGTGTCTTAAGGTGTTATTCTAGTACGAACTCTTGAATAGATTGATCCGAAAGAATAACTTTGAGGTGGTTTCGCATCTACCATAATCTCTTCGTTTGTTCTCCTCTATTAGTGGCTTTGGAGTGACTCTTTGTTGCATGTTGAGGGATTGTTATATGATCTATCTATGTTATTATTGTTGAGAGAACTTGCACTAGCGAAAGTATGAACCCTATGCCTTGTTTCCTATCATTGCAACACCGTTTACGCTCACTTTTATCATTAGTTACCTTGCTGTTTTTATATTTTTAGATTAGAAAAACCTATATCTACCATCCATGTTGCACTTGTATCACCATCTCTTCGCCGAACTAGTGCACCTATACAATTTGCCATTGTATTGGGTGTGTTGGGGACACAAGAGACTCTTTGTTATTTGGTTGCAGGATTGTTTGAGAGAGACCATCTTCATCCTACGCCTCCCACGGATTGATAAACCTTAGGTCATCCACTTGAGGGAAATTTGCTACTGTCCTACAAACCTCTACACTTGGAGGCCAACAACGTCTACAAGAAGAAGGTTGTGTAGTAGACATCAAGCAGTTTCTGGCGCCGTTGCCGGGGAGGTGAGTGCTTGAAGGTATATATTTAGATCTTGCAATCGAATCTTTTTGTTTCTTGTTTTATCACTAGTTTAGTTTATAAAAGAAACTACAAAAAAAATGGAGTTAAGTTTGTCTCATATGCTTCATCTTTTTAATATCTTTTGTGAGTTTGATGAAAAGGAAAATTGTGCTCAAGTGCTAGAAGAAGAATTACATAGAATGCTTGGCATGAAATATGTGAATGATGAGCATGATTGCAATGTTGTTAGTATGAATTCCTTGAATATCCATGATGCTAATTATATGCAAAGCCACAAAAGCTTGGGGATGCTATGTTTGATGAAGATGATATTTTTTGTCCCCAAATTTTGATGAGCAAATTTATTATGATGATAGCATGCCTCCTATTTATGATGGTTATATTGATGAAAGTGGGTTTGGAAGAGTGCCAACTTTAGGAAGTAATGATCCCACTATTTTGGAGGATGTTGAATATTATTGTGATAATTATGAAAGTGGATTTGGAGAGGTCATGACTTTATTTAGTGATGAATCCACTATTTCGGAAGAGGTTCCAATTGATTATGAGAACAAAGATGCTATCTATGATGATTATTGTGACGACTTGTATGCTATTAAGAATACTAATAACCATGAAACTTGGCATCATGATTTTAGTTTTCAATTGGATTATGCTTCACATGATAGTTATTTTGTTGAGTTTACTCCCACCACTATTCCGAATGAGAAGAATTTTGCTTATGTGGAGAGTAGTAAATTTTCTATGCTTATAGATCATGAAAATAATGCTTTAGGTGCTGGTTATATTGTTGAATTCATTCATGATGCTACCGAAAATTATTATGAGGGAGTAATATATGCTTGTAGTAATTGCAATAATGTCAAGTTTCCTCTCTATGTGTTGAAAATCTTGAAGCTATGCTTGTTTTACCTTCCTATGCTAGTTGATTATTGTTCGCATAAGTTGTTTGCTCACAAAATCCCTATGCATAGGAAGTGGGTTAGACTTAAATGTGCTAGTCATATGCTTCATGATGCTCCCATTATGTTTCAATTCTTATCTTTTAGGTGAGCATCATTGTCATCATCATGCCTAGCTAGAAAGGCATTAAAGAAAAGCGCTTGTTGGGAGACAACCCAATATCTATCCTTACTGTTTTTGTGTGTCCACATGATTATTCTACTGTAATAATCATGTTTTATAGCATTTGTTTCAATAAAGTGTCAATTAAGACCTTTAGGATAGCTTACGGTGATAGCTGTGCTGATCTTGCTGAGAATCAGAAACTTTTGCACCCAGTAAATTAGTTTTGTTAATTCACAGAAACGTGCTTCTGATCTTATACTTTTTGATATGGATTGGTACACAAATTTCTTAGGACTTCCTAATTTGGTAGAATTTTTGGAGTTCCAGAAGTATACGTTTGATATAGATTACTACAGACTGTTCTGTTTTTGACAGATTCTGTTTTCTGTGTGTTGTTTGCTTATTTTGATACATCTATGGCTAGTATTAAGTGGTATGATCCAAAATAAGTTGGAATTCAGTAGATATTACACCAATATGAATTTATAATGAGTTCATTACAGTACCTAAGTGGTGGTTTATTTTCTTATATTAACGGAGCCTACTAGTTTTCGGTTGAGTTTTATGTTGTGAAGTTTTCAAGTTTTGGGTAAAGATTCGATGGACTATGAAATAAGGAGTGGTAAGAGCCTAAGCTTGGGGATGCCCAAGTCACCCCAAGATAATATTCAAGAATATCCAAAAGCCTAAGCTTGGGGATGCCACGGATGGCATCCCCTCTTTCGTCTTCGTTCATCGGTAACTTTACTTGGAGCTATATTTTTATTCACCACATGATATGTGTTCTGCTTGGAGCGTCATTTTCTCTTGTTAGTTATGCTTTCTGTTATTTAGAATAATGTTTTGCTTCTTTATTTTCAATAAAAAATGTCAAGGATAGCCTTTGCCATGCTTATTTTTCTAGTATACATGTTGCTGTTTGAAAACAGAAAGTTTACCGCTGTTGCAAAAATTCCCTAGAAAAGTAAGATCATGATATAATGTTGAAACTTTTTGCATAATGATCTATGATAAATCTTCTACAACTTAGTATTTTTCTCATAATTTTTGGAGTTAGGTAAGTATGATGAATCTTGCATTCTTTACAGACTGTACTGTTTTGACAGATTGCTGTTATGTTTGCATTGTTTGCATATGTTTGCTTGTTTAATGATTCTATTTGAGGAGAGGAGAATTAAATATGCAGAGACATTTAGTATGCTATGTTGAATAATAATTTTAGTGATTTGTTACAGTAGAAAATGATAAGGTTTTGCATTGGTTTATACTAACCTATCTCACGAGTTCTTGTTGAGTTTTATGTGGATGAAATTTTTGAGAAATAGAGAAACCATGATATGAGAGGAATTAAGGAGACACAAAAAATCAAGTTTGGGATGCCCAAGGCACCCCGAGATAATATTTCAAGAAGTCTCAAGCATCTAAGCTTGGGGATGCCCCGTTAGGCATCCCACCTTTCTTCTTCAACAACTATCGGTTAGTATTGGTTGAACCTAAGTTTTACTTCTTCACATGAGTTGTGCTATCCTTGCAATGTTATTTTTTTTTTTGCTTGCTGTTTGAATACAATACCAAGATCTGAAATTCTTAAATGAGAGAGAGTCTTCACATAATTGCATAATTATTTAGCTACTCATTGATCTTCACTTATATCTTTTTGGAGTAGTTTGTCAATTACTCGTGTGCTTCACTTATATTCTTTGAGTAAATGGTTGATTGAGTTGAATGTCATAAATCTGAAATTATATATGTCTCATTTTCTTACCCCATGGGGAGTAATGACTTCACATCTAAGAAGTAGAGGTTGAAAATTTATTGAAGGTTAGCAAGCGTTCACTACAAAAAAAATACACTTCCGTGATGATACGTGTTTGTCACAGTAGGTCACGTTTTTTGTCATGCATGTACATCCATGACGATTTTATGATAGAATCAAGATAGTCATACCTGTGCTGTCGTAGAAGTGTTTCATGACATTACCAAATTATCATCACGGAAGTGTCCACTTCCATGACGATAAATCGCGCGTCACAGAAGTGCTTTCGTCAAGGGTGACCGGCACGTGGCATCCACCGTAACGGAACACCGTTAAGCTATCGGGTCGGCTTTTTGATCCGATAACCCGTTAACAGCCCCGACCAATGGGGATTTTCCACGTGTAAAATCATCTTTGGCTGGAGGAAACACGTGTCGGCTCATCGTTGGGACAAATGTCATCCACTCATTGGACGGAAGGCGTCTATGATACGTCGACACGTGGCACGACCCAACAGAGGCCCATTCCTGTGAAAAGGCCGGCCCAGTAAAAGTTAGCAGGCCAGCTCATATAAGGCCTACTTGTGTCAGGTCCATTTAAGCCCACGGCCCATACGAGATGTGCCAATTCGGCCCGTCAACGGCCCGTTAAAGATTTGACACCATTGCAGCCCATCGTCAGTTCGAGCCCGTTAACAGCCCGCTATATATTTGGGCTCAATATCGGCCCGATGAGATTTCGGCCTGTTAACGGCCCATTTAATGGATGGGCCAATTTTCAGGATGTACATCTTTCGGCCTTTTAGCGACCCATTTAAATGTTAGGCTAATTTCCAGCCCGGTGTGTCTTTCAGCCTGTTGACGACCCATAAATCTGATGGGCCATTTATTGTCGGACCTGAGTTTTGGCCTTTTAGCGGCCCATTTAAGTGTTAGGCCAATTTCTAAGATCATACCGAGGGATGCAACGATGATGCAGCAGCCATGCATCTAGTACTGGAGTGTAAATTTGTGAGAAACAGTTAAGCAGTACGACCAGTTTCATGCAATCTAAAATGGGTGTTTTCAGGACGGAGTACACTGACGTAAGCGATAAGAAATGAGAAATCGTGACAAGCATTGACTAACCTCTGGATTTAGCTCGCCTGTATTTCCCTCTTCCTTAAATATACGTGGAAATGTTGTTTCTTGTAAGAATGCATCAGAAGCCTTCACAATGTCCTGGATAAGGAAAACACGAACCCTGCAGCCTTTCCTCGATAAAATGAAATAAAAAAGGTCTTCTGTAGCTGAAACAACCGAATGCATATCGAATGATCTCCAGTCTGAACTGCTGGCAGTATTCTCGTCTCCAGGTTTCTTTGAAGATTCTTCTGACGACTGTTGAGATATAGCTGCAATCTGCATTTGAAAGATAGTAGGGATGAAATGTAGTAACAAAAGCTAGAACGAAAAAGAACACCAAAGGGTCAGCTGCCACAGAAATTCATGACAATGATAGCAACTCAACACTATGATACATTTCTATTAGTCCCATGTCAGCTGATGTATGATGACCACCGCTAAAACTTGTACAGATAGCGCGGAATGAATCATCCATCCAACTTGCACATGCAAAAAATTTCTTCATTCATTTATTGAAACACGCTCACCTTTCGTATTTAATATTTTTTATTTGCGTTAATTGTATGTGTTTGGGACAGAAGGCGAAGGAGGTGGAGGGTATCGGCTTCAAGCTATGGTATACGGGGACGACTGCAAACAGAAATGGCGTAGGCATCTTGATCAACAAGAGCCTCAAGTATGGAGTGGTAGGCGTCAAGAGACGTGGGGGCTGAATTATCCTGGTCAAGCTAGTAGTTAGGGACTTAGTTCTCAACGTTATCAGCGCGTATGCCACGCAAGTAGGCCACAATGTGAACACCAAGAGGGAGTTCTGGGAAGGCCTAGAAGACATGGTTAGGAGTATAGCGATTGGCGAGAAGCTCTTCATCGGAGGAGACCTTAATGGCCACGTGGGTACATCTAACACAAGTTTCGAAGGGGCGCATGAGGGCTTTGGCTATGGCATTAGGAATCAAGAAGGAGAAGATGTGTTAAGCTTTGCTCTAGCCTACGACATGATTGTAGCTAACACCCTCCTTAGAAAAAGAGAATCACATCTGCTGACTTTTAGTAGTGGCCAACACTCTAGCCAGATCGGTTTCATTGAGAAGATAAAATAGGCGTGCTTTCCTAGCACTACTAGGAAAAGGGCTATTGATGGGATGGGTACTAATGGCGCACCTGTCAGATAGTGCGCCACTACTATATACTAATGGCGCACCATTTGTTGATGCGTCATTAGTGTGGAAGACACTAATGGCGCACCAGACACATGGTGCGCCACTAGTAATAATTTTTTTTCCATTTTTCCGTACATACTAATGGCGCATCCGAGCGAAGTGCGCCATTACTAGTTCTAACTAGTAATGGCGCACTGGACACAGAGTGCGCCATTAGAATATATACTTTTTTTGCAAAACTTCTAATGGTACCAGGGTCGACCCCCCGCTCCACCGGCCGCCGCCGCCGACCGCACCCTCCACCGACCCCCAGTCGCACCGCACCCTCCCTGCTCCACCGGCCGCCGCCGTCAAACCCGGCCGCACCTCCCCACTCCACCGCCGACGACCACCCGCACCTTCCCCACTCCACCGCCCGACGTCCCCCGCACCCTCCCGGCTCCACCGGCCGCGCCGCCGACCCGGCCGCACCGTCCCCCACTCCACCGCCGCCGCCGACCACCCGCCCCCTCTCCCCCGCACCCACCCCGGCCCCCTCCACCGTCACAAATGAAAGCAACTAAAATTTAAAAAAAAAACAAATTTGATGATATTTTTTCATATTCATAAATATTTTCAAATAACAAATTTGATGATATTTTTTTCAAATAACAGATTCACCGTACGCCGCCACCGCCCACGCGCCCCCGCCGCCTCCCTCTCCCCTTCCTCCGTCCGCCGCAGCCGCCCCCGCCGCCCACGCGCCGCCTCCCCCCCGAGCCCCGCCTCCCCCCCGAGCCCCGCCTCCCCCGCGAGCGCCGCCTCCCTCGCCTCCCTCCCTAACCCTCGGAGCCGCCGGAGACTTGGAGCCTCGGCGCCGCCTCCACGTCCACCAGGGAGAGGAGGCCCCACGTCCACCAGGACAGGAGGCCCGCGACCTCCCCGCCTCCCCCAAGCTCGCCGTCTCCGCCCTCCGTCGTCTCCGCTCCGGCCACCACCTCGTGGTCAGGTAATCTTCTTCTCCTCTCTTCCTCCTCTCCTCCCTCCCGGCCCCCTCCCCCTGACTGACTCGACTCCCCTGGCCTCCGCGCGCAGTTCACCGTCTCGGATCTCCGACTGCATCGCCTCCCGTGGCGGCAACATCCACAGCGTCGACGTCTTCGTCCCCGACGACGCCCCCGTACCTTCCCCCACTCCACGGTCGCCGACGACCAAGCGCACCCTCCCCCACTCCACCGTTGCCGATGACCCACCGCACCCTCCACTCCACCTTTTTCATATTCATAAATATTTTCAAATAACAAATTTGAACATATTTTTAAAAAAATTTATTACTGTTTTTATAAAAATTATTACTGTTATGATTTAAACAAGTTTGAAGATATTTAAACACAAATAAATATCAAACAACATTTTAAATGCATAAAAATAAAAATTGGGGAGCCTGGGAATCGAACCCAGGACCTCCTAGTGTGTGTGCTGCGTGCTGACCAGTCGGGCTAGTGGGTGGGTTCTGATCTAGACTGGGTTAGGTGGAATATAACCTGAGGGCTTGAATTGTAATAAAAAACATACTAATGGCGCACCGCTGCGGGGCGAGCCATTAGTAATCTCCCCCCTAGCTAATTCCACCCTCTCCCTCGCCAGATCCCTTCGTCCCTCTCCCTCGCCAGATCGACCCCCCCCCCCACCGCCACCACGACCCCCGCCACCCCCGCGCCCCCACCACTGCAGCTCCCTCGCGCCGCCGCCTCGCCGCCCACCCTCACGCCTCCCCCGCCCCCGCCCCCGTCCTTCCAGCTGCCCGGTCGTGCGTCCCCGCCGCTCCTTCGCCGCCCCTTGCAAAGACATCGTCCCCTCCCTCCCTTCCCCTAGCTTCTCCTCCTCCTCCTCTCATCGCCTGCGTGCCTTCTTACGCTCGGAAAGGTCAAGAAGGCGGCCCCTTCCTGGGATCGCCGCCCACCGCCTCCTCGACGCCGGGGCGAGAAGGCCGTGTCGGCGCCCCGCCGCCCTCGCGCGGACTACCGCGCCCAAGCTCAGCCCGCCCCACGCCTCACGAGGCGCATCACCGGCCGACCAAGTCCCAGACGTCCCGTCCCGCCGCCGCCGGACTATACGCCGCCCCCGCCGCCCAAGCCCAAGCCGGAGCCCAGGCTATCCAAGCTCGAGGTATCACCCTTTTTCTTCTCTCTAAATTTTCAAAATTAACAAATGTTCACAATCTTTAGATTTTGCTCTCTAAACTGTCCAAACTGTCCAAACCGTATTTAGTTTTTGCCCTTAATGAAATTTGACAGTGGAGGTCAGGGACGAGCGGCAGGCCGGCGACCAGCAGCACCCTCTCTTCTCCGTTCTTGATTCCTCCCAGTCTTGTAACCCTAGCCCATGATACAAGCGGTGGATAGTTAAAATCAATCAGTTAAGCTGCTGTGAATTGGGTACCCTATCTAGAGTAAGAAATGGGCTATCTAGGTTTGTGGAGACGATAGCATACATATATAGGTGAAAAGAAATGAGAATGAAATGAAAATGATGACAAATAGGTGTACAGTATAGTTATCCGAATTGAATTCTAGAGCCTACATACAACTACAGGCCTAGAGATTGACCTTCAGGTAGTCAAAACTAAGTAAGCTGCTGCTTTCATTGCTACCCTACCTAGGAATGGAAGGTCCAAACTTACAAAACTTGTCCCCAACCCAATCAAATACTAGAAATCGAAATCAAAATCAATGGGGCAAGTATAGTAGTAGTGGTTTTATTTTTGTTGCAGTTTGAGTTGAGAGCGCTTTTTGTTGTGGTTCAGCGGCAAGTTTAGAGATTTTGTTGGAAGGGTTCTTGCTTAGCTAGGTTGGTGGCAACAACCAGATAGTATCGTTGCGTTGACGATGATGAGCTTTATGGTAGGTTGCAAGTCCAATTCTCTCTCTCTCATCAACCTTGCTAGCAGCTCCATCTATCGAAGCACCTTACATATTTATTTTTGGAGTTTCCAGCTGTTGGCTACTATAGAAAGTGACAGAGTAGTGGTGATGTGTATGACTGACTGGTGAGGAGTGGCCATTGAGTGAAAAAAACATTCTGTAGGCACGGAATTGAGGCCCCCAGAATATTTCCCCTGGAACTTCCATGGTTTGAACCAATTAGCTTTGCTGCTGCTGTTAAGTTTCAGTTAATTTTTTTGGTTGAATTTTGGAGTACAGCACAAAGAAACCTTTTCAGTAGTTTGTCTTGTGCCCTCCATATTGTCTCATCTTCTTGTCTTGTTGTACTCCTGCTACTGCTTGCAAGTTCCAGGGTTTGCATCGATATTCCTGCTTGCGATGTAGTATGAAGGAGGATTCCAAGAGTGCAATAGTGCAGGAGTATGAACAATAGTGCAATAGTGCACTGCTTACAATAGCCCTAAAATCCAGTAGCAAATGCTCTCCTTTAACTGAAACTTTAAGTGAAATTTTAATTTAACTTTAAAATCAACTAAAACTTTAACTGAAACTTTAATTTAAACTTTAACTGAAACTTTAATTTAAGTTAACTTAAGTCTTTTCCTTCAATAAAAATTGTATGGTGGATGTCTTGTTGTAAAATTGTATGCATAGTCAGGCCCTTTCATGTTTTCAAGGAAACACCAGACTTTCCAGTTAGTGCTTTCTCAAATTTCTGCAATTTGCACTTCTTGAACTACTGCTTGGAACTAAACATAATTATACAATGAACTTCTGCAGGCTGATCTGAGTTGGACCATCCTCTGCAGCCAACTTTTCTTCGGCAAGAGGAAGAAAGGAGAATCAAGGTAGGGTTTCATGGCTAGAAGATATATTGTTGTACAACAATTTGTTACAAATTGCATTTATTGGTATATGTACGCTAGTTTAAGTCATATCGAGGAGCTTAGGAACTTATCTTGACTAATTTATTATAGAAAGCTGTCAGAGCTCACTTGTAGAAATTAGCAATAGCAAAATGTGGTTAAGATTTAAGGCATCCGGACTAAGCTTTGCAGCCTTTATATCTAATTTGTCAACTTGTGATGCTGCTGCTGTACCCCGAGAGGCCCTTGAGTTTGCCGGAATGTCGATTAACTTCCGTTCCGGCAAATTCGGGTACTCCATATGTCCTATTTTCAGCAAAGCTCATGCTGAAATTTTCCGTGAATTTTAGCATGACTTTGCTAAAAATAGGACATATGGGGTACTTGAGACTAATGCATGAGCCCGGGGGTATCTTAGTACTTAGTTAAGTAGGATCAATCGCCTTTATTCTTGCTGCATTAAACCATAGGTGGCAATAGAGCCAAGTGGTCTTTCCTTTTAAGCGTGGTACCTTTTTGTTTTTCTAATGTGTACTAGGTGCTCCCATCTTCTGTGTCATTGTTACCCTAATTTATAGTCCAGTACAATTGGCCTTTCAGTATAGCCTGTTATGATGCATGTTTTATGATCTGTTGTAAGGGTACTAATTGGTCTCTTCTTCTGCTTATCAGAGATGGCGGGAAGCAGCCACCGCCGCTCTGCGACACCGCATTACGAGCTGGATGCTTCCGAGTTCTTCAGTATCATACTTGGGACTTCAGTATCATCCATGACGCAGGTATATAAAACGAGAGATCTCCCCTTCACCCATCTCATTATGATATCTGTTGTTTGCTACATCACTCATTGTCCCAAACTGCAGAGGCTGCTGACAGCTTTATGAACATCCGATGGGTGAAGATCCGCCAAATAATGTGAAGCTGCGACAGGCCGGCAGCGGGTTTCGCAGCGATGGGATGTGGAGTTGGTGATCAAGGAGGGCCACATGTACTTGTCTCGTGGGTGGGAGAAGTTCTACCGTGCCTACGACCTGCTGGGGTACTTCCTTCTCTTCAGTCTGCAGCAGCGCCACCATGCTCATCGTGAAGGTGTTCAACGCGACTATGTGTAGCATGCGCTACGCTGACGATGATGCTGCCGGTACGTTCTGCCTCTTCTTATTCCTCTACATTTGGCTTTGTCTCACATCGATTGTTAATGGTCATTGTTGCATTTGGACAGGTAATGGGAGCAGCAATGACGGCTACTGACCAAAGCATCGACTATGGTCAGAGCGAAAGTAGCAACTATTTTGTCAGGCGAAAGCAGCAGCGATTCTGGCAGCAGCATAGACAACAAGAAGGATGATCCGGACTGGAGTGCGGGAGAAGAGGAGCAGAGTGGGGATGAGGAGCTGCAGGATGACGATGGGCATCAGGCTGAGGATGACCAAGCGCCTGTGGTGGCTGACCAAGGGCAAGAGATGGTGGTGGCTGACCATGGGCAGGAGATGGTGGTGGTGGCTGACCATGGGCAAGAGTGGAGGTGTCTGAGGATGACCTAGCGATGGTCATGCCCGTCCTGCCTGAAGGTGGCCTCGCGATGGTGGTGGTGCCTGACAATGACCACGCACCGGTGGTGGCGCCGGCGATCCCACAGCTGGGCGACATGACCACGCCAACTGTGGTAGAAGACTACATCCCACTGTCTCCACCGCCTCGCCGCTCTTGGCGCATCAGGCTGAGGAAGGAGAAGAAGAACAATGAGAACTGAACTATGTCAGGTATGTTAGATCTCCAAAATGATATATATATATATATATATATATATATATATATATATATATATATACTTAGTTACCTATGTTATCTCTAATATGCTCGATTTCCTATAGGTTAGCTTCATTTTACCTAAGTTGGCTCTAATATGCTAACTTAGAGCTTATTATATGCTTAGTTTCCTATAGGTTAGCTCCAAAATAACTTATGTTAGCACAAAATGATCAAGTTTACATAATAAGCTTATAGTCTTCTTCTTATTCTTCTTCTTTTCCAAAATGACATAGGTTAGCTTCATTTTACCTAAGTTGGCTCTAATATGCTAACTTAGAGCTTATATGCTTAGTTTCCTATAGGTTAGCTCCAAAATAACTTATGTTAGCACAAAATGATCAAGTTTACATAATAAGCTTATAGTCTTCTTCTTATTCTTCTTCTTTTCCAAAATGACATAGGTTAGCTTCATTTTACCTAAGTTGGCTCCAAAATTCTTCTTATTCTTCTTCTAGTGTTCTTCTTCTTCTAGTATTCTTCTAGTCTTCTTCTTCTTCTTCTTCTCCTTCTAACTTCTTGTTTATCATTTTGCAGATTTGATTTAATTCACGGAAGCTTGCATGGATGGAGTGCTTCTTTTCCATTTGTGTTTTTATTTTGTACCAATGTGAAACTTTTGTGAATTGATGGATAACGGTGTTGGATGAACAATGTGAAACTTTTGTAATATGTAACGATGGAACTATGTGTTGGCTATGTATGTATATATGATGGAACTTGTGTGTTGGCTATGATTGTTATATGGATGCTTGTTGTATATATATATGTGTTGGATATCTCATATGTGAAATAGTGACCTGAGATTAAGAAAAAACAAAAAAAATTAAAAAACTTGTTACTAATGGCGATTACCATGTAGGTGCGCCATTAGTATAGCGTATACTAGTGGCGCCTTTGTAGGCAAAACTAATGGCGCACTGCGTGGTGCGCCATTAGTATACCAGATATTAGTGGCGTGATACTAATGGCGCACCTGTAGTGCGCCATTAGTAGGCAAAACAGGTGCGCCATTAGTAGGCCTTTTCCTAGTAGTGTAGACTGTAAGGTGATACCTGGAGAGAGTGTTGTACCCCAGCATAAGCTGGTGGTTGCTGACTTCTCCTTTCGGATTCTTGTCCAACGGGATAAGCTTGCCAAAGTCGCTAGAACAAAGTGGTGGAAGCACAAGGGGGAGGTAGCTCAGGCGTTCAAGGAGAGGGTCATTAAGGAGGGCCCTTGAGGAAGGTTGGATGCAGACAGTGTGTGGATGCAGATGGCGACTTGCATTCGTAAGGTGGCCTCGGAGGAGTTTGGAGTGTCCAGGGGAAGGAGAAGTGAAGATAAGGATACCTGGTGGTGGAATGATGATGTCCAGAAGGCGATTAAAGAGAAGAAAGATTGCTTCAGACGCCTATACCTGGATAGGAGTGCAGACAATATAGAGAAGTACAAGATGGCGAAGAAGGCCGCAAAGCGACCTGTCAGTGAAGCAAGGGGTCGGGCATATGAGGACCTCTACCAACGGTTAGGCATGAAGGAAGGAGAAAGGGATATCTTATGCATCAAGGACGGAGCAGACAAACTCTTGGTGAAGTACGAGGAGATTAAGCATAGATGGCGGGAGTACTTTGACAAGCTGTTCAATGGGGAGAATGAGAGTTCTACCATTGAACTGGATGACTCCTTTGATGAGACCATCATGCGTTTTGTGCGGCGAATCCAGGAGTCTGAGGTCAAGGAGGTTTTAAAAAGGATGAAAGGAGGCAAGGCGATGGGCCCTGATTGTATCCCCATTGAGGTGTGGAAAGGCCTCTGGGACATAGCGATAGTATGGCTAATCAATCTTTTCAACCTCATTTTTCGGGCAAACAAGATGCCAGAAGAATGAAGACGGAGTATATTAGTACCAATCTTCAAGAACAAGGGGGATGTTCAGAGTTGTACTAATTACCGTGGAATTAACCTGATGGGCCATACAATGAAGCTATGGGACAGAGTCATTGAGCGCCACAAAGAAGAATGACAAGCATGACCGAAAACGGAAAATTAGTTTGGTTTCATGCCTGGGAGGTTGACCATGGAAGCCATTTTCTTGGTACGACAACTCATGGAGAGATATAGGGAGCAAAAGACGGACTTGCACATGGTGTTTATTGACTTGGAGAAGGCCTATGATAAGATACCGCGGAATGTCATGTGGTGGGCCTTGGAGAAACACAAAGTCCCAGCAAAGTACATAACCCTCATCAAGGACATGTACAATAATGTTGTGACAAGTGTTTGAACAATTGATGTCGACGCTGATGACTTCCCGATTAAGATAGGACTTCATCAAGGGTCAGCTTTGAGCCCTTTTCTTTTTGCCTTGGTGATGGATGAGGTCACAAGGGATATACAGGGAGATATCCCATGGTGTATGCTCTTGGCGGATGATGTGGTGCTAGTTGACGATAGTTGGACGGGGGTAAATAGGAAGTTAGAGTTATGGAGACAAACCTTCGAATCGAAAGGGTTTTAGGCTTATTAGAACTAAAACCGAGTACATCATGTGCGGTTTCAGTACTACTAGGTGTGAGGAGGAGGAGGTTAGCCTTGATGGACAGGTGGTACCTCAGAAGGACACCTTTCGGTATTTGGGGTCAATGCTGCAAGAGGATGGGGGTATTGATGAAGATGTGAACTATCGAATCAAAGCCGGATGGATGAAGTGGTGCCAAGCTTCTTGCATTCTTTGTGACAAGAGTGCCACAAAAGATAAAAAGGCAAGTTCTACAGGACGGCGGTTCGACCTGCAATGTTGTATGGCGCTGAGTGTTGGCCGACTAAAAGAAGACATGTTTAACAGTTAGGTGTGAAGGAGATGCGTATGTTGAGATGGATGTGTGGCCGCACGAGTAAGGATCATGTCCGGAATGATGATATACGAGATAGAGTTGGGGTAGCACCAATTGAAGGGAAGCTTGTCCCACATCGTCTGAGATGGTTTGGGCATATTCAGTGTGGGCCTCCAGAAGCTCCAGTACATAGCGGATGGCTAAAGCATGTGGAGGATGTCAAGAGAGGGCGGGGTAGACCGAATTTGACATGGGAGGAGTCCGTTAAGAGAGACCTGAAGGATTGGAGTATCACCAAAGAACTAGCTATGGACAAGGGTGTGTGGAAGCTTGCTATCTATGTGCCAGAGCCATGAGTTGGTCGCGAGATCTTATGGGTTTCACCTCTAGCCTGTACCCTAACTTGTTTGGGACTAAAGGCTTTGTTGTTGTTGTTGTTGTTGTTGTTGTTGTTGTTGTTGTTGTTGTTGTTACTTGTATGTGTTTAACACCATGCGCGCGCGACTCATTTTGTTAACATGGAGATGGGAACATGTTTTACATAAAAAAAATAAAAAAATAAAACCAAAGAATAAAAGGGCAAAATAAGAAAACAGACTGATAGATGCACAACAAGAAGAATAAAAGAGTTAACTAGGCAGAGTAAGTATAAGAAAAAAGATGGGCCCAAGAAATGGGCCAGCCCAAGGCAGAGGAGTTGTGCGCTGGTTTGTGTGACGGGCTGGCGGACCGTTTGTGTACGTATACGTACAGCTCGTATACGAAGGTGGGTATATATTATGGTCAAATAATCATACTGCTCTTATACAGTTTTACGGTTTGGGGGAGGGGGGGGGGTGTATCAAAGTAAGCCCCTTCTATAACTAGATGATACCCCGCACGTTGTTGCGGGGAATATTTTGCAATACATATGATTTATTATGTTTGATTATTATAAAATTCAAAAAAAATTATTTAATATAAATAGCATAATAGAATGGAAATTATCATTTATATTTGCATGTTAAGGTGAGTCTTTTTACATGCATGTTGCATGATGAGGTGGCATGCTTGGATGTTAAGAGAAATATGTTAGTGGGGTGGGCCTTTCCCATACATGTTGTGTGATGATATATCATGCTTGCACGTTGAGAGAAATTTATTGGTGAAGGCTAACTATTTAGATATAGAAGATTACGTTTATTTAAAAAAAAAAGCTACCAGAGGCTCCATGGTGAAGTCTCAAATTTATTGGTGAAGGCTAACTATTTAGATATAGAAGATTATGTTTATTTAAAAAAAAAGCTACCAGAGGCTCCATGGTGAAGCCAGCCATCGCGGCGGAGGCGACGGTGGCAATTTTCTGCTCAGTCTCCATATTGTCGAGGAACTGGTCCGGGCAAACGCACGGTGTGGACAGTCCAAAGCAGTCCCAAGTTTGAATATGGGCCGTGTGGACTCGCAAGTGGTTCCGAGGCTACGCGTTGATCAGCTCACCGGAAACTTACTACGAAAGAGGCAAAATCAGTTAAAGTAGTATGTAAGGTACTAACGTGAAAATGTTGACGTTAGCCGGACTGAGACAGTGACGGCACTAGGTAGGAGTAACGTGCTACCAAGTTCATGCAACTTGTTCCCTAAAAACAAAAGCTCATGCAACTTGGTCCCTTAAAATGCAAAAGTTCATGCAACTTGCATGGCCCAAGATGTGAATACGTACGCTTCATCTCGGTCAATCTAGTCAACACCGACACGACATTGATAAAATTCGCATCAATATATTCTCATTCAATGACACCTAGTGAACGCATTAGTTTTGGGTCTAAGATTCTATTGGTCTTGATTTATTGGTCTTTTTATTATTTTGTGTTAAATTTTGATCATGATTTTTAACTAGAAATGAATGCATGTCATAAAAAATATCATTAAAAACTATGTTTAAAGTAGTTTTTTATAACATGCATTAACAATTGATCTACATTTATGGTTAAATTTTGGCATAAAATGCAAAGAGTACCAATAAACGAGGACGGAGATAGTTCATAGTACTTGTATTTTCGGATAAATTCGTCTGCTTTTTATTTGCAAGTAGCCGCGCCTCATGGTCATACGGACCACACTCTCTTGTCCTCACCGGAAAGAGACGCGGCAACTCAAGCGAATCCCATCTCTATAACAGGCAGTTTTGCTTACCAGTGTTACCACTACCGTTGAGTAGGAGGCGGCGTAGTGTTCCTCTTCCTCCATTCACGCGGCACGACCGCCATGCACGGTTACTCCTCCATTCACGCTCTTGTGCTCCTCCTTGTGCTTCGGCTCGACGTGGCACAGCCGTGGCCGTTCTGCGGCAGAGGCAACTACTCGGCGGGCAGCACATACGAAACCAATCTCCTGGATCTCCTAGAATACCTCCGCCAGAATGCCTCCTCCTCGGCCTCCCTATTCGCCTCCGGCGCTGTCAGTGCCGCCCCGGACACCGTCTGGGGCCTGGTCCTCTGTCGGGGAGACGTCAGCCCCTCCGACTGCTTCGACTGCGTCACCTTGTCCGCCCAGGACGCCAGCAGAGCCTGCAACCGCAGCAGGGACGTGGGGCTCTGCTACAACCAGTGCTACGTCCGCCTGTCCAACCACGACTTTCTCGCCACCGCCGACCACTCCGGCGAGCTGCACCTCATCAGCGGTACCGCAATGAGTAAGTTGCATAAAACCACCACATTGAGGGCTAGCTTTGTGAAAAACACTAGGATACAGAATCGTTGCAGAAAGAACCACGTCTAGCGTAATTCTTTTGCAAAAACCACTGATCGGCGGATCGGGCCGTGTTAAGTGAGTTTATGACAGCTGGGGCCCGTTTTTCGCCTACGTGGCACTCCAGGCCGTCCCGACAGCCGGCAGACGGCGTTAGACGGCGCCGTTCGGTCTCGTCTTTAGTCATCCCCGCATATGTCCTCATTCTTCTTCCCCCTCCCCCTCGCTCCCGCCGCCGTCGCCCCCTCCCCCTCGCTCCCCCCGCCGTCGCCCCTTTGCCCCTCGCACTGCAGAGATGCGTAACCCGGTGAAAGGTGGAGTTGCTGGTGGCGGCGCTCCGCCCGGCAGCGGAGGAGGACCCGCAGTGGATCCAGGCGAGCTTTGCGGGAGCTCGAACCCTAGCAAGCCTACGGAGGAATCAGAGGAGGAGGACCCGCAGTATTCGATGGAATACCGGGCGGCGAGAGCATTCGCCGCGGCGGTGAAGGCCAATCCGACGGGAAGCCAACACATCGGGTCATCCTACGGCGGCGTATAGTGAGATCCACTTTTCTTTGCTCTTCCCCTTCCCGTTCTCCATTCAATGAGTACTCTCATTCAATTGCGTTGCTAGTGTACTCTAGGGTTAGGGTTCATATTGCTCTATCCTATCAGATGGAGTAGATGCTGTGGATTTGTTGTCATGTGCTCTAGGGTTGACATAATTTAGATTAGTTAAGATTCTGTGATTTGTTTATCCTTTGCCCTAGGGTTGACATTTTTAGATTAGTTGACAAATAAGCTGATTTAGTTGATTTTATAAACGAGCAGCAAAGTTATCCTGGTATAGTATATGATTATGATACTATTAACTTAGAAAAATGCATGTTTGTGCTTTGTTATTCAATTTATTTTAGGTACACTGTTAATTGGAGTGAAGTTAGACATTTGGTTAGGTTCACTGTTAAATGAGTTATCCTGTTATCTGCTTTATAAGTGACAAAGGATTGTATTAGTGCACTGACATGAGTTGTTTCATTAGTGTTATTCAGTTATAATTAAGCACTTATACTGCTATGTATTTTATATTATTTGCAGTCTGGATGATGAGGTTTGGGAATTGAGGATGCATTTCCATGACAGAGACAATATTGAGAGATCTCTGATGATGTCAAACATAACATTTTACAACCTAGTAGCACTGATAGAAACAGAAGGTTATGGATTTAAAGATTACATGTACTATGTCAGGGATCCTGGGCTAGGTATAGAAGGAATGGAAGAAATAGATGATGATGACAAGCTTGAGGAAATTCTAGACAACATAGCATTGCAAAATCAAAGGATATTGAATGTGACAGTTGTTAGGGCCAGTTCTCCAAATGCTGCAACTATAAACACCAGCTCCAATGTTATTGAGTAGCAAATCCCTCTAGAAGAAATTGGAGAGCCCAAACTATATCAGATAGATGAAGGAGGAGTGCTGTTCAATGCAGGAAATGTGCATGTAGCAGCAGAACTGGAGCCAATGCCCATTCAGTTTCAAACAGAGCATAGCACAAACAATTTGGAGGAGCAACTTGCTTTAGGTTATGTACAAGTGGAAGAAAATCATGTAAACAATTTAGAGGAGCAAATGGAAATTGAAAAGGTTATGGAGGAGACAAGGAGGAAGGAAATTGAAATGTTTAGGCAAAATAAGAAAAATAAAGAGAAGGACACTTCTTTGAAGAGAAAAGCTGCAGTGATGGATAATGAGGAGGACAGTGATGATGATGATTTGGAAGAATATGGTGATATCCTTGCTAGGCTTGAGGAGATGAAAAGACAGAGGGAAGATCCACTCCTTCATTTTGAAGGGGACACAGATGTTGAGGAAATGTATGAGACAAAGGAGGAGGAGGATGCACTATATGAGCCTGAAAGTGAAGAAGAGGAGGAAGAGGATGAAGAGAGTACTCTGGAGGAAGAGAGTAATCTGGAGCAGGTAGGGCAAGATGGACAGAAGAAGAAAAAGGAGAAGAAACACAGAAAAGGCCCAACAAGTAGATCACATGCAAGTGTAGAGGAGTTGTTTGAGGAGGACTGGATACCATCTTCTGATGAAGACAAGAAACCAATGGACTTGGGTGTGGAAGATGATGATGGTGTAGAGGCATTGGCATATGTTTTGCCCAATGGCAGGAAAAGCAGAGCTAAGAAGATGAAGAAAAGGTTATGGTATGATGAGAATAGAGCTCACCCAGCTGAGCAATTTGTGAGGCATCTTTGCTTCATTGATGTGTACCGATTCAGAATGCACTTCAAACAATGCACATTGCGAGCAGGGAACTATGAGTATCATAGAAATTGCAGTGATGTGGTTATAGCACAATGCATAGATGAGACATGCCCTTTTTATATATCAGCTTCTCAGATTGCAAATGAGAAGACTTTTACCATAAGGAAGCAAAGATGTGGTGCACACTTGTCCTACGTGTCGAGAGAACACAAAAGTTCTTTGCTAAGTGGGTTGCAAAGTTTTGTGAGGAAGCAATCAGAAATGACCCATGCACAACAATCACTACTATAATTAACACTGCAAAGAGCAAGTATGGAGTGGAAATATCAACCCACATGGCATACAGGGCTAAGAAGGCAGCAAAGAATGTTGTGTTAGGAGATCAGAAGGCCCAGTACACCAGGATTAGGGATTATTTGCAGGCTGTGCTAGATACTAATCCAGGTTGAAGGTGTATAGTGACAACAAGACATTTGAGGGAGCATCCAAGCACAAACCCTAGGTTTCATGGATTATTCTATTGCCTAAATGGATGCAAAGAAGGGTTTCTGAGTGGCTGCAGACCATTCATAGGTAATTCCTTGGTATCTAATGTGTGTTTGAATAATGTGTGTTTTCAAATAGTTTGCCTAATGTGTTTACTTGTTATAGGTCTGGATGGATGCTTCATAAAGCTCACTACTGGTCAACAGATCCTTGCTTTGCATCGGAAGAGATGGGAACAATAATATATTTCCCATTGCTTTTGGAATTGTTGATAAGGAGGACACAGATTTCTGGACTTGGTTTACATGTCAGCTGAAGGTAGCACTAGGTGGCCAATCTGGGAAGTTTGGCAACTACACAATAATTTCTGATAGGCAGAAGGTAATGAAATCCACTTGTGCTAGCTTTCATTTAGTTCTTTCTAGTAGTTACTTGCATTTAGGTGTAGCTACTTTCTGTACACAATCATTTAGTTTTTTCTAGTAGTTAGACAATCATTTAGGTGTAGTCACTAAGTTAGCTTTACTTAAATTCACACAGAGGCTGCTTAAAGCCATAAACAGAGTCTTTCCCAATTGTCCACAAAGGTTTTGCCTCAGACACATTTACCAGAACTTTCAAAATGCTGGGTTTAGAGGGCCAGAATTGAAGAAATACATGGATGAAGCAAGTTACTCATACACTGAGCATGGTTATAAGGTTGCAATGGATGAGTTGAAGAGATAGTGTGAGGCAGCATGGGCTTGGCTTAGTAAAATCCCAAAGCACACTTGGGCCAGACATGCCATGGACACAAATTGCAAAACAGACTTAGTAGTTAACAACTTAAGTGAGGTTTTCAACAAGTGGGTTCTAGATGTCAGGGCCAAGCCAATAAGAACCATGGTTGATGGAATTAGAACAAAATTAATGGTCAAGTTTAATACAAATAGAACAAAGACTCAGACTGTCAGATGGGAGATTTGTCCAACATATGCAGAGAAATTGGAGGAAGCAAAGAAGTGGTCTAGAAACTGCCAATCATTGATGGCTGGCCCCAACCTTTTCCAAGTTACTAGTGAGGAGAGAACATATGCTGTCAACCTAGCACAAAGGACTTGTGGTTGTAAGAAGTGGGATATGACAGCAGTTCCTTGCAATCATGCTGTTTCTGCTATACACAAGGCTAAACTTCAGCCAGAGGACTTTGTTCATGATTTCTTCAAAAAACCTATGTACCTGGCAGCTTACAGTCCTATAATATATCATGTACCTGCCCCTGACATGTGGCCAAGGACAAATAGTTTGGACACTGAGGCTCCTGTTTTCAAAGAACACAAGGGCAGAGCACATACTAAGAGGAGAAAGGGCCAATTTGAGAAGCCAGCTCCCAAAGACACTTCAAGAATGGCCTCAATTACCTGCTCCAACTGTAAAAAGGTGGGCCATAGGTACACCAATTGCCATGATGCTCTAAAGCCTGCACTTGCTATGAGAAAGAACAAACATCAGGTAACCACTCTGCTATGAGAAAGACTAAATTTGTTGTTACTTTGTTGCTTACAAATATTAAACTACTTGTTTCATTGCAGCCAAGCACCAGCTCTTACCCACCTGATAGTAGAAGCACACCAGCACCAGCAAGGACTGCAGCCTCTGCTGCTGCCAGTCCAGCTCCAGCAAGGAGGGCAACATCTGCTGCCAGTCCAGCTCCAGCAAGGAGGGCAACATCTGCTGCTGCTCCAGCTAGGAGGCAGCCAGCTGCTCCAGCTTCTCCCAAGGGTAAGGCAGCAGCCAGTAAATCTTCATCATCTGCTCCCAAGGGTAAGGCACCAGCTGCTCCCAAGGGTAAGGCACCAGCAACCAGATCTTCATCAGCTACTGCAAAGGGACCAAGGTTAGCTTTCATGCCTCCAAGACCAAGTGATGGTTCCCAGAGAGTCAGGAAGCCCAGCAACAGAATGAAGGATTACTTGACTGCCTCTGGTGCAAAATGGTGATGATTTGGTTGTGTTGATGTTTTATCAAACTATGGCATTTTGGTTGTGTTGTGAAACTATGTTGTTGAAGTTGTGCTACTCCAGTTATGCTACTCCAGTGTTGATGTTGTATCAAACTTTGGAATTCTAGTAGTCCTGTGATGCTCAACTATTATGATCAATTTGTGTCAAACTATGCCATTCTAGTAGTACTGTTGATGATGTGATAGTCTTGATCCTGTGATAGTCTTGATGCTGTGATACTCTTGCTGCTGTGATATTCTTGATGCCTACTTGATGCCTCGACGTCGACAAAAAGCCAAAAACCCCCTACTTGATGCCTACTTGATGCCTCGACGTCGACAAAAAGCCAAAAACCCATCACTTGATGCCTACTTGATGCCTCGACGTCGACAAAAAGCCAAAAACCCATCACTTGATGCCTACTTGATGCCTCGACGTCGACAAAAATCCAAAAACCCATCACTTGATGCCTACTTGATGCCTCGACGTCGACAAAAAGCCAAAAACCCTATCTTGGCCCACTTGATGCCTCGGCGTCGATAAAAAGCCAAAAACCCTAACTTGGCCTACTTGATGCCTCGGCGTCGATAAAAACCCAAAAACCCTATCTTGGCCTACTTGATGCCTCGGCGTCGATAAAAAGCCAAAAACCTTAACTTGGCCTACTTGATGCCTCGGCGTCGATAAAAACCCAAAAACCCTATCTTGGCCTACTTGATGCCTCGGTGTCGATAAAAACCCAAAAACCCTATCTTGGCCTACTTGATGCCTCGGCGTCGATAAAAACCCAAAAACCCTATCTTTGCCTACTTGATGCCTCGGCATCGATGAAAAGCCAAAAACCCTAACTTGGCCTACTTGATGCCTCGGCGTCGATAAAAACCCAAAAACCCTCACTTGGCCTACTTGATGCCTCGGCGTCGATAAAAACCCAAAAACCCTAACATCATTTGCAAACAGATTACTTAAGATAACATTAACCAGCTCTAAATACCACCAAATTCAGCACTAGTTCAAATCCATACATAATCATAGTTTGACATTCAGCACTAGTTCAAATATCACCACATTCAGCACTAGTTCAAATGCAAACATCTTACTTAAGATTACTTATCCATAGTTCAGGAGTACTCATATTTAATAGAATTTAAACTACTATCATTACAACAAATGCCAAACCACACCCTGCAAAAGGTCAGCAAATGCCAAATGATATTGCCCATTCTTCTCTTGCACTGCTTATCCATTTATGATGGCCTTGATCCCCTCCAGCTTCACATTGCTCTCTTCAACTGTCTTCTTGAGCTCATCAATGTGGATCTGCAAATTCTTCTTCTCTTCAGCTAGCTTCAACTTCATGTTCCTAATGGCAGTACCTTGAGCAGCTGCTATGTTCTTCAAAGTGTCATACTTCTCCTGCAACTTGGTTGTTTCAGCATCTTTCCTTTCTATCACTGCCCTCTGCTCCTGGGCATCCATAAGTGCATTGACATCTTCAACCAACTTCTCATAGCTGGCCTGGAGTTTCTTCTTCTCTTGTGTCAGGTCATGAACTGTAAATGAATGCATCAGACATTCCTCATTCCTGTCCATCTTACTCTGTTCATACATAGCCCATAACTTGGACAGTGCATTCTCAAGGGTAGTGGGCCAAGATGGATCAATCCATTCTACTAGTCCATAGTTTCTACCTTCCTGGAAAAAGAGTATTAACAAAATGAATTACATAACAGTGACTTGCTTACAATGATAGGCTATATTACTTTTTACTAAAATTCAGGTCATGCTCTAAAGTAAACAACTACTAAGTAAACAATGCTGGTGTGCTAACCCATGAATATTTTGTCCTAAAATAAGCTAACATGGCAGAGTTAAAAAATGACATAACTAAACAATATTGCCAGATCCAAACTAAAAAATGTTGGTCTGCCAACCCATGCATCTACTCTCTTAAAATATGCTAACCTGACAGAGTTAACAAAATGACCTAACTAAACAATGTTGCTAGAATCAGACTAAACAATGCTGCCAGAGTAAACAATTAATGAATCCACTGTCCAAACTTCATACTATAATACAATGCCTGCTTCCACAGTAAACAATGACTGCATCCACTGTCCTAACCTCACAATATGATACAATGACTGCTTCCACAGTACATATCCATGGTAAACAAATGACATATCTGTTTGGTAAATCAAAAACTTCCAATTAATTCAGCTGGAACCATACCTTCTCTGCACAACAAAGAAACCTCCTGCCAGTGTGAACCCCTTCGAATGCAACACGCCTTTCTGCTGCCTTCCCGTGTCCATGGCACAAAACATACATATATGTCTCAGGGCCCTCGAAATCTGAGTCTTCGGTGCTAGCAGGAACCTGGAGTGCAAAGGAATGACACAGATTTGGTCCAATCATTAAAAGAAGCTCATTCCAGAAATCCCTAAATATCTAACCCTAACCCTAAATCTGAGAACTGACCTTAATGGTGCCGTCGTCGGAATCTGAGCTCATGTACTGCCTGGTGTGCTCGCTGCTATCCGACCCATCACTCCACGACACCATGGCGCTATGGGCGTGGCCTTGTGGCGGCGACGGGTGCGGCGACCAAGAACAGAGCGAGAGCGAGAGTGAGAAGAGAGCGAGCGAGCAGAGTGGAGTAACGATTGGCGCTTTTGACAGACGAGACCGAATGGCGCCGTCTAACGCCGTCTGCCGGCTGTCGGGACGGCCTGAAGTGCCACGTAGGCGAAAAACGGGCCTCAGCTGTCATAAACTCACTTAACACAGCCCGATCCAGCGATCACTGGTTTTTGCAAAAGAATTACGCTAGACGTGGTGCTTTCTGTAACGATTCTGTATCCTAATGTTTTTCGCAAAGCTAGCCCTCAATGTGGTGATTTTATGCAATTTATTCTACCGCAATCACTGGCAGCGACGTCGCTGGCTACAACCGGGCGGTCACCGGCCTTCTCAACGCCACTGCGGAGTATGCGGTGGACAACTCCACGACGAGGTACTTCGCCACGGGGCACTGGGACGCAGGGCCCAACCCGGGGTTCCCCAGCATCTACTCGGCGGCGCAGTGCGCGGCGGACCTGTCGCCGCAGCTGTGCCGGAGCTGCCTGCAGGGCCTCGTGAGCAAGTGGTGGACCACGTTCCCGCGGAACGGGACGGGCGCAAGGATAGCTGGTCCGCGGTGCACCTTGAGGGCCGAAACTGGAACTCAACAGTTCTATGCGGGCAGCACCATGCTCCTGTTGCCGACCAAGGCGGCCGCACCGACGCCGTCTCCCACGGCTGTGCCAGGCAGCACGACAGGTCAGTTGGCTTCTATACTACTCCCTCTGTAAACTAATATAAGAGCGTTTAGATAATTAAAATAGTGATCTAAACACTCTTATATTAGTTTATGGAGGGAGTACTACTTACGCGTTGTACACTAATTTTGGGACAAAGGAGGAGTACCAAACACGAAAGAGTTGTATAGTGTGCTAATTGCAATTTTTGCACTCAAATCTGGTTTATATATTGGATCAATAAAATATTAGATACAACTAGAGATCACAAACAGAAAAACGAACTTAAACAATAATTTCTTGCTGTGAATGATCTTACTGGTTAATTTGTCTTACTTTCACAGTATACATAACAACTGTTATGCTATTTTCTGATTTGTACAGTCAAGAAATATACAAAAATGATGGATGGATACTCTTGCTATGAATAGAGCAATTGCTCAAACTATGTGTTGTTGTCCTAAGTTCGGAAGTATATGCAGTAATCTCAAAGTCCTGTGTTTTTAGGAGACTTTGGCGGGCAAAGCCGACGTGAACTCGTTTATTGAATTTTTAGGATTTAGAAGTTATTTACAAAGGAGCCCGATCGAGAGAGCAGCAAGCTAATCTACATCTATCCGGGAAAGCATAATTCGCAATCATAATGAATTTGGCTGTGATCCTTTTTAGCACATCTATTGGACCAAAGTAGAATGGCCAGTGCCGCTCTATGAAGCACCAACCCCAAAAAAATCATGTTCATTGTGTTAAAACGTAGCACACGGCCACACGCAATATCGCCCGTTATCCGCATATTCCACTACTGCAACCCCAGTCTGCTGCAACCCCGCAAGATGCTATTTAAAACCATGAACATAAGACAGGAAAACAGTTGCAATGTTTGACACATGAACTACTGCAGGTACTTACCAGGTTTTCTTTTTGTTTGGTTGCAAAACTACAGGGGGGAATACTTCAGGTAGCAGACTTGTTGGTGTTATACTTCCTATACTGGGTGTCGCTGCAATAGCTGCAATTACCTTTTGTGTGTGGAGTATCTGTAGGAAGAGAAGGTCGAGAAGACTAGGGCTTTCCACCCATTGTAAGTCATATGTGCCGGTACAGCAGATCTCCCACTTCTTAATGTTGGACACACAATTACTTGTTAAACACGTTATTCAGGTACAGGCAGGAGATCGACATCTACAGGAGATATTCATGGTCGTTCGATAGATAGATAGTTAGGCGCAGATATATTCTGTTGTAACTAGCTAGTCCCTTATCTCTTGTATTCCTTTCTTTCCAAGTTGTAATCTCCATGTAATCTTCAACCAACTCCTGTACGCGTTGTCAGGTTCACACCCTGCCTATATAACACGCAACACGTCGCCCTAGATCGGGTAAGACGTTTCCAGCTATCGCACATGGTATTCAGAGCCATCCTTTTCCCATCTAAGCTTTCTGCAAACTCCATCTAGCCTTAGCCATGTCTTCCTCCACCAGCGCCTTCCAACCTAGCCTTAATGGTCAGGTCACCGAGAAGTTGACGCGCACAAACTATGTGCTATGGCGCACGCAGGTCATCCCTCAGCTCCGCGGCGCCGGGGTCTTCGGCTTTGTCGACGGCACCCAGCCGGAACCGGCGAAGCTCCTCGTCACCATCAAGGAAGGCAAGGAGACTTCATCGCCCAACCCTCTCCACCCAATCTGGGTCAGGGAGGATCAGCAGGTCCTCGGCTACTTGCTGAACAATCTGACGAGGGAAGTCCTGCTCACGGTGACCACGGTCACCACCTCGGGCGCGCTCTGGACGACGCTCGCCGGGATGTTCTCGTCCCAATCCGCCAGCTGCATCAACAACATCCGGACGTCCCTCATCAACGCCCACAAAGGCAACCTCTCCGTCGCCTCCTACTTCGCCACCATGCGGGGCTACGCCGATGAGCTAGCTGCTGCAGGCAAGGCGTTGTCCGTCGACGAGCTCGCCTCCTACATCATCCATGGGCTCGACGCCGACTACCAGCCCCTGGTCTCCGCTCTTGACGCTCGTGTGACCCCTGTAACTCTCGATGATCTCTTCGCCATGCTGTCAAACTTCGATCAGCGGATGGTGCAGTTCCAAGGCTCCGGCGGCGGCGGCTTCAAGTCGTCCGCCAACGTAGCCACTCGCGGGCGGGCCGGTGGTTTCCGGTCTGGTGGCGGAAACGGTGGCGGCGCGCCATCACCTCGCTCTGGTGGACGGGGACGTCGTGGACGCGGTGGCAACAGCGGTGGCAGAAACCGCTCCGACTCCCCCCGGTGCCAAATCTGCGGCAAACCCGGACACACAGCAAAGGACTGCTGGTACCGGTATGACGAGGATGACTACGACTCCCAAGATGACGAGAAGGTTGCCGCGGCTGCTGATGGTTCCTATGGTGTCGACACAAACTGGTACGTCGATAGCGGGGCCACCAACCACATCACCAACGAGCTTGAGAAAGTCACCATGAAGGAAAAATACCGCGGCAAGGATCAAATCCACACTGCCAGCGGAGAAGGTATGAGTATACGTCATCTTGGTCATTCAATATTTCGTACCCCTCGTCGAAAAATTTATCTTTGAAAAATTCTACATGTTCCTAGTGCCAACAAAAGTCTTCTCTCCGTTCATAGAATTGCCATTGATAATCATGTCTTTCTCGAGTTTCACCCTTACTTCTTTTTGATTAAGGATCAGGCAACGAAGAAAATCCTTTATCGAGGTAGATGTGTTGGCGGCCTCTATCCGTTGATTCTAGAGTTTAGAAGATCAAATAAACAAGCTTGTGGAGCTATCAAGCTTTCGTCCACACGATGGCACGACCGTTTAGGACATGCTTCTTTTTCATTAGTAGAAAGATTGCTTAAGAAAAATAAGCTCCCGTTTGTTGGTGAGCGTTCTCACGAAACAATTTGTGACTCATGCCAAAGAGCCAAAAGTCATCAGTTACCTTACCCAGTTTCTATCAGTGTTTCTACCAAACCATTACAATTGATTTTCTCTGATGTTTGGGGTCCTGCCCCTAGTTCTGTTGGTAGACACACATATTATGTTAGTTTCATCGATGACTACAGTAAATTTTCTTGGATCTATCTTTTAAAGAAAAGATCCGATGTGTTTCAAGTTTTCAAAAACTTCCAAGCCCTCATTGAACGAAAATTTGATAGTAAAATCATTGCAGTCCAGTCTGACTGGGGAGGGGAATACGAAAAATTAAATTCCTTCTTCCAAACACTTGGTGTTTCACATCATGTGTCATGTCCTCATGCTCACCAGCAAAATGGGTCGAACGAAAGCACAGACACATTGTTGAGGTTGGCCTCGCACTTCTGGCAGGTGCCTCCATGCCTCTCAAATTCTGGGATGAAGCGTTTCTCACTGCCATTCACATTATAAATATGCTCACTAGTCTTGTCATAAATAATGAAACTCAGGTAGAAAGGCTTCTTCATATCAAACCAGACTATAAATCTCTTCGCGTTTTCGGGTGTGCATGTTGGCCAAATCTTCGACCCTACAACAATCGCAAACTCATGTTTCGATCAACCCAATGTGTGTTCATTGGCTATAGTGCTCAACACAAGGGTGTCAAGTGCCTCGATGTCTCCACCGGACGCGTTTACATATCCCGTGACGTTGTTTTTGACGAGACGAAATTCCCGTTCGCTGATCTTCACCCTAATGCTGGTGCATTACTTCGCAAAGAAATTCTCTTGTTGCCATCTCACCTCACTAGTTTTGATCAAGGGGGACAGAATATTGATGATCATGTGATGACTAACTCATCTAATGATGCCATGCATGAGCTTTGTGTTGATGAAACAGGAGCAAATTGTGAAGAAAATGACCAAAATAGTGCACAGATTGGCACATATTCTATGTGTCCCGTAGCAGGAGGCAGGTCAGCCTCGGGATCAGCAACGCGGCAGGTGCAGCAGGAAATCGGATCTACCTTGGGATCCGCTGGTGCAGAGGAGACAGGCGCCGATACAGAGGAGACGGGCACAGGCGCGCTGGACGAGCGTCCCCGCGGCGCTTCCGTCTCCGACACGCGAACTGCGCCAGACACGCAGCCTGCGCTGGATCCACGCCACGGCGACGCCTCCGCCTCTGACGTGCGGGCCGCGCCCGACACGCGGGCCACCTCGGGCGGTACAAGGTACGCCGCCCAACCCGTGGCGTACAAGAGGCGGAATCCCGCGCGAGCCAGGGAGGGCGCGGATCCAGGAGCTGGTCCCACCACGACCGAATCGACCGGCGCCAGAATCCGTGCCGCCGAGCCCCGCGGGATGGGATCTTCTGCGCCGACCCCAGGCGCGATGCTTCAGCCCTCAACCACAGAAGATCCGGTCGCTGCAATGCGACCTGACGCGGCTGCTGGAAGATCCGCCCCGGGATCTGTTGCAGGATCCGCGGCTGATGCGGCGGCACAGCCCACTGGATCTTCTGTAACAGGAGATACCGTCGCTCCACCATCTCGACGCACACGGCTACAACAAGGGGTAACTCAGCCTATAAATTATAAACACATGACAAAATACGGTCTTGTTTGTTCTACAGGAGAGCCAGATGAGCCACATAACCTTGAAGTGGCACTTCGCGACGACAAGTGGAAAAATGCAATGAATGAAGAATATATGGCACTAAAAGAAAATAAGACATGGCACTTGGTTCCTCCACAGCAAGGTAAAAACTTGATTGATTGCAAGTGGGTCTTCAGAATTAAGAGAAAATCTGATGGAACCATTGACCGCTATAAGGCTAGACTAGTTGCAAAGGGGTTTAAACAGCGATATGGCATAGACTATGAGGACACTTTTAGTCCTGTAGTAAAAGCTGCAACCATTCGTCTTGTCTTGTCTATTGCTGTTTTCAGAGGATGGAGTCTCAGACAGCTTGATGTAAGGAATGCGTTTCTTCACGGCGTTCTGGAAGAGGAAGTGTACATGAAGCAACCTGCTGGGTTTGAGAGTAAGAATACTCCCTCCTATGTGTGCAAACTTGATAAAGCTCTATATGGTTTAAAGCAAGCTCCGAGAGCATGGTACTCTCGTCTTTGTCACAAGATGCAAACACTTGGATTTGTTCCTTCTAAGTCAGATACATCCTTGTTCATTTACAACCCGATTCAACACGTGCATATTTGTTCTCATATATGTTGATGATATAATTGTGACTAGCTCATCTGATGAAGCAATTAGAGGACTCTTAAAGGACTTGAGTGCAGATTTTGCGTTAAAAGACCTTGGAGACTTGCATTATTTTCTTGGGATTGAGGTAAAGAAGCACCAAGATGGACTTCATCTCTCTCAAACAAAATATGCCACTGATCTGGTCAAGAAGGCAGGCTTACAAGGTTGTAAACCTTCACTTACTCCATTATCCAGCTCAGAAAAACTGTCTCTTACAGAAGGGGAACTATTGAGTCAGGAAGATAGCACCAAGTACAGAAGTCTAGTAGGAGCTCTTCAGTATCTAACTCTTACTAGACCTGATATTTCATTTGCTGTAAACAAAGTCTGCCAGTTTCTGCATGCACCTACCAATGTTCACTTGACAGCTGCCAAACGCATAGTCAGATATGTTAAGCATACTTTAAGTATAGGCCTGAATTTCAGCAAGTCATCTTCCACTCTTGTTAGTGCCTTTTCTGACTCTGATTGGGCAGGTTGTCTGGATGACAGGCGCTCAACAGGTGGTTTTGCAGTGTTCTTTGGTCCTAACCTGATATCTTGGTGTGCACGAAAACAGGCTACTGTATCCAGGTCAAGTACTGAGGCAGAGTACAAAGCATTGGCAAATGCTACAGCTGAAATCATATGGGTTCAGTCCATGCTAAAAGAGCTTGGTGTGAAAAACAAAAAGGCTCCATGCCTGTGGTGTGACAATCTTGGAGCCACCTATCTTTCTGCAAATCCTGTGTTCCATGCCAGGACAAAGCATATAGAAATTGATTTTCATTTTGTCAGAGAGAGAGTTGCTCAAAAGCAACTTGATATTCGGTTTATACACTCTAAAGATCAGATTGCAGATGGTTTCACAAAGCCTCTACCCACAAGAATTTTTGAAGACTTCAAGCATAATCTCAACTTGATGAAGTTGTGATTAAGGGAGGGTGTTAAACACGTTATTCAGGTACAGGCAGGAGATCGACATCTACAGGAGATATTCATGGTCGTTGGATAGATAGATAGTTAGGCGCAGATATATTCTGTTGTAACTAGCTAGTCCCTTATCTCTTGTATTCCTTTCTTTCCAAGTTGTAATCTCCATGTAATCTTCAACCAACTCCTGTACGTGTTGTCAGGTTCGCACCCTGCCTATATAACACGCAACACGTCGCCCTAGATCGGGTAAGACGTTTCCAGCTATCGCACATTACTAACATGCTAACTAGAGAAACGAAATTTAACACAGCCGGTACATTTGACAACCTGGGAAGTGTTGAATCAAGCTTGCTATCTCTATCAGTGCTACAAGTGGCCACAAATAACTTTGATGACAGCAATATACTCGGCGAGGGGGGATTCGGCACAGTTTATAAGGTATGCCAATAGCCTTTCATTTCAAGATACGCTAACTTTGTTTGGAAGATTATTTTGGTCTCAACTCTAAATTTTTGTTACACGTGATCGGTAATCGGTGTGGATCGAGGATTGCCGAAATTCACAATTTGTGCATAGTCGAAAGGGTTAGTCCAAATATATATATAAACTAGATATGCGTCCCTTACTCCCATATACCAATAGTATTGTGCAGAGTAGTGTTTTGTAAAGTTGTTCTTTAAATGAATTTATGTGGAGTAGTGATTTTACTTTGTATTCATGGCCTTAATGGAGGACAAAATAATTTATACAGGGAGTTCTTTCGGGACAAGAAGTGGCCGTGAAGAGGCTATCGAAGGGGTCGAGTCAGGGGATAGAAGAGCTGAAAAACGAGCTAGTTCTTGTGGCCAAGCTCCACCACAAGAACCTTGTTCGGCTTGTGGGTTTCTCGTTAATTAGAAGCAGGAGAGAGATTACTGGTCTACGAGTACATGCAAAATAAGAGCCTCGACACCATTCTTTTCGGTACCACAATCATCCTTCCTTAGCTAGAACCAATTTATGAAAGGGTACGGATCGATCTTAGTCCTTCATGTGTTTAGGGGGGTTGTACCGAAACGGAAGTGACCATTTTATTTTTTGAAAAAGCTAGAACCATTTTTTTGTCCTAGAAAAACAGCTAGAACCATCTTTTTATGCATGAAACTAAATAATTGATATGTTGTTACTTATTAGATCCTTTGGAGAAACTCCGATTGGACTGGGCAATTCGGTTCAAGATAATTGAAGGAGTCGCTCGAGGCCTTCAGTATCTCCATGAGGACTCTCAGAAGAAGATTGTCCACCGTGACCTGAAAGCTAGCAATGTTCTATTGGATGCGGACATGAGCCCTAAGATCGGAGACTTTGGCCTCGCCAAGCTCTTTGGGCAAGATCAGACTCGTGAGGTCACCAGCCGGATCGTCGGTACATTGTGAGTAAACTGATCACTACCGTTGTTGATCTATCTACTGTAATAACACATTCTTTCTGCTGTATGCAGCGGCTACATGTCTCCTGAGTATGTGATTCGTGGACAATACTCAGTTAAATCGGACGTGTTCAGTTTCGGCGTTCTTGTTATAGAGATCATAACGGGCCGGAGAAACAGCGGGCCTAACTTTTCTGGGCAGAATGAAGATACCTTAAGCATTGTAAGTATATGTATAATACAAAGTTTTCAATAGCCCACAATAACTCCGCTATAGCGAGGTAGAATGACCATACCTTAAGAGCATCGTAAGTATCTATTTGATACAATGTTTGAAATAGCTCGCTATAGTGTCCTATAGTTTTTGGAGGACCCATTCCTAAAGCTACGCATTTTTAGTTGCTACATTTAATTGATGCTATATGGCTATTTGGCTCCCGAGCTCATCAACTCCTGCCATGAACAGTACAATTAAAAAAATCTAGAAAATCCGGGAAAATACGGTTTTTTTTTATATGGAAGATGTTTCAGGGCAACGAGGTCCATGTCAATTTTCATGTCTGTTTGGACATCTGAGTAGTTCTCTGCCAAAAAGACAAATTTAGGGTATGTCTAATAGTTTACCTTCGATGTACTGTTTGAACCCATTTTGTCTTTTTTGTAGAGAGCTACTCAGATGGTCAAATAAGCTGAAAATTGGCACAAACCACACGCACTTAAAAGTAGTTTTTTTAAATTTACTGTTCATCGGCAGCAGATGTGCCCGGGCTCGGAAATGGATATTCGCCTAATAGCTTACTCTTTTTCGCTATAGCATTAAATTTGGACTCACTTAAATGTTTCTAAGCTTCTGGACGGCAAAAAAATATGGGCTTTCTTTTTTATGTATGATCATGTCTATGTCAAATAGGACAAGCGTTCCTCTCTCTCAAAATAAAATAAAATAGGAAAACCGTTTTGGTCCTAGTCCTAGCAGTTATTCCGAATATATCACATTGATGCTTGATTGTATTGTATTTTTCCAATTTTTCATGAAGCAAAAATGTTAAATGAATTTTAGTTCCACTATAGCTCCTCTATTGCTTATTATAGTTTCTGGCTGAGCCGCAAATAAATGGCACAGTCGGCTATTTAAAAACTTTGGTTCACAAAGAGAAATTTATAATTATTAACTGATACCAAGTAGATCAGTCTCATACGTAAAACTTGCTTATATGTTTGAGTGCAAGCTGAAGAAGTGCATGATTTATAAATGCTAGGTATGGAGCCACTGGACCCAAGGAACGATTGCAGAGGTGGTGGATTACTCCTTGGGCAGAAACTACCCAGCGGCCGAGGTTCTCAAGTGCGTCCATATTGGTCTCCTGTGCCTTCAAGAGAACCCGGTAGATCGACCTACCATGTCCGAGGTCATGGTGATGCTCAATAGCGATACCACCAGTTCTCTGCCTGCTGCCGCAAGACCAGCATTTTTGGCAGAAGCAAGTTCAGGTTTCTCTCACAGTACGGTTGTGCACTGACACTGGTGGAAAAACAGGCTTCCGTCCAGCTCCATAAGTCGCGAAGCTGTAGGAACCGCGACTAATGGGACCTTTAGTCGCGGTTCTGGAGGTGAACCGCGACCAAAGGCCTGGGCCCAGGGCGCTCGGTGGCCAGCTGGCGCACGTGAGGGTCTTTAGTCACGGTTTGCCAGGACAACCGCGACTAAAGGCCTTCGGGCACCTTTAGTCACGGTTTGCCAGGCCAACCGCAACTAAAGCCCCTCCCCTATATATACCCATCCAGCAGCCAACACTTAGCCATTTGGAGCCATTCTCTTCACAAGTGGGTGTAGATTCTCGCCTGTTCGTCTCTGCCGCGCCCTCGACGCCGCCCGCCGTCGCCCTCGCCCTCGACGCCCGCCCGTCGCCCTCGCCTACAGCAGCGCCGCCCGGCGGACCTCGGTACTGCCGCCTCGCTTCGCCCGCCCTCAACGCCGCCCGACCGGCCTCCCTCGCCCACCGCGCGCCCTCAACGCCGCCGACCGGCCTCCCTCGGTACTGCCGCCTCCCTCGCCCGCCGCGACGCATCACCCCTTCCTTGGCTTCTCCAGCGTGCACGCCCGGTGACAGCGGCGGTGCGTGCCTGCTCCTTCAAAATTAAAATAAAGCACAAAAGAAATAAAACAATACAAATTAAACAGAAAACAGGTTTAGGGGGCTAAAACCCTAAACCTGTGGCGGCCTTTAGTCGCGGTTGGCGGAAGAACCGCGACTAAAGGTCCTCCGCTTGACACCGCTTTGGCGCCCACGTGGACGGGCCGTTAGTCGCGGTTCTTAAGCAGCCGCGACTAAAGGTGGGGGGCATTAGTCGCGCTTATTTGGTCGCGGTTGCCCAACCGCGACTAATGGCAGTTGCGAACCGCGACCAAAGGCCTTTTTTCCACCAGTGTGACTCGCTGAATAGTGGAGCTGTTACCCGCGTGTTTGCTCCATGCCGCTGAAGTTCCTTCTAGCAGCCGCTACCTAGTGGTGTCATAGTGATGATGTTTGGTAGGTTGACATAACGGGTGCAAAGAGGACCACACAAAATTGAGTTTCATGCTCAAACTTCTTGAAATCAAGGCGAAACACAAAAATTCAGGTGCAAAACTCGATGACCTATTGTAGTTTCTACACGAACTTATTCCTGAGGGGAACATGTTGCCTACTACCGTCGATGAAGCCAAGAATGTCTTGTGCCCTCTTAATTGGCTGCATGAAATACCAATGTGCATCAATGATTGCATCGTTTATAGGAGAGAGTAAGGTTCTACAACCTTACCACCTTGGGTCTGCATGAAGCGGAAGTATATGCCATTGTTTGAATTGCAAATAATTTGGTCAAAGGACACCTGGATGCACACTAAAAAACATGTATAGAAAAAATGAAACAGAAAACAAACAATTATGCTAAAAGCATGGTACACAAAACAGTTTAGCAGCGATCATCATAAGGAAAACACACTGTTGCTACTCTCTGTAGAGTTGTTGGGCTTACTTGAATACGAAGGATGAAGTATTAGAGTACTCCCTCCATCTCATAATATAATATGTCTTTTGACACTACACTAGACTAGTGTCAAAAAACGTCTTACATTTTGGGACGGAGTAGTAGAAGATAGTATTTTACTCAGTTAAGAACTAAGGTTTATCGAACCAAAAGGATACAACAAACAAGCAACATTAACAAGTACGTGCACACACAAAGCAAATACTTGCACCCAATGAGGGTAAGAGGATTTTCAATCTCCTTGTTCTCTTAAGTTGCAAACATCAAATCTGGTAGTGACACATAAACGAATAAAATAAAATAAAAGCAAATGAAAACAGTGAGCAATTGTAGGTTTTCAGTAATAATAGAGAATGAACTCGAGGGCCATAGGTTCACTAGAGGCATCACACTCATAAACATAGCAATGGTGAGTAAACAAATTACTGTTGGGCATTTCACAGAATAGCGCATAGTTATGATTATTATTCTTTATGCCATGATTCATATACAGGCATTACGTCTATGACAAGTAGACTGTTAATCCAACTACTATTGCTCCACCCCAAGACAGCTATCCATCATGCGTCTCAAAGTATTAAGTTCATGACAAACAAGGTAACACTTTGGTAACATGACGTAATGTAGACAAACTAAACAATGTGTTCAAACCCCATCGTTTTATTCTTAGTAGCAACAATACGATACGTGGCTTGCAATTTCTCACGTCACAACGTAAGGACATCGCAAGATTGAACCCCACTACTATCCACCACTACCTCTGAAGATCTACTCATCTAATTGGCTGAAGAAGACTCATAGATCGAAAAGAATATATAGCTATAAAATCACACATAGATAAATTTCAGAAAAAGACTCAAATAGTTTCGATGAATAATATGATCATAAACCCACAATGCATCGGATCTCAGCAAGTGCACCACAAGAATTACATTGAATAGATCTCAGAGGAGATCATTGTATTGAATATTGAAATCAAGAGAGAAAGTCGTCTAATTAATGCTATGGACCCGTAGGTCCTATAGGAGCTACTCACACATCATCTTGGAAGCAGTAAGGCCGATGAAGATTGCCTCCCCAATGATTTCCCCTCTAGCAGAGTACCACAAAAGGCCTCTAGATTGGATCACGGAAGAACGAACGCTTGCGGCGGCGATAAAATTGTTTCGGGTCTCGCTTCAGGTTTTTTGAAATATTATAGAATTTATAGGTCTGGATTTAGGTCGGGGGTGTGAGGGGGGGCCACAAGTGCTGATGGCACGCTCCCCCAGGAGCACACCATGTGAGCTTGTGACTCAGTCATGTATCGTATGGTCTCTCCCCGAAGCTTCTAGGGTCTCTCGTAGTTCAAAAAGAATCACCGTAAAGTTTCATCGTGTTTGGACTTTGTTTGATATGGTTTTTCTGTGAAATAAAGAAATGGGCAAAACAGAAACTGACACTAGACACTAACTTAATAGGATAGTCCGTAAAAATAATGTAAAATGGCATATAAAGCATACAGGAATGATAATATAATAGCATAAAACAATAAAAATTTATAGACATGACGTATAAACTGCTAACCTGAACGGCTAGCAGCGACGGGTGATCACTACTACTAGTTGGTAAATCTAGCAGTGTTTTTAGCTAATTTGCATCGCCACAAATGTATATTTTAATAGTAAATTCACTTTACATTTGTAAATAACCCCAACTAAATGCAAAAATAGTATATGCAAGTTTGAATTGTCTATATTTCATGTATACAAACTGTCAAACTCAAATGAATAACAACACTGCCTTCTCTCTCAAACTGCCCACTTCCCCTCTACGAAACTTCAAATGTCCCCTTGATATCCACTCGGTTTCTAAAGCAAGGTACACAAATGTTGGAATTTCAAATTGTGTTGTCAAAGGACATCTAAATGCCCACTACAAGCATGTATAAAAAATGAAAAAAAAACAATGCAATTCTGCTAAAAACATGGTACGCAAAATATTTTAGTAGTGAGCAACTTGAGGAAAACGCTGCTAACGTGATCTAGCCACCGCTCCACCGCTGCTAGTAGGTAACTCTAGCAACTTTTGCAGATGACGTGCACACCGCTAATGTATCTTTTCATGTTAAATTCACTTTAAATTTGCGAACAACCCGAACTAAATGCCAAAATTGGAGATGTAACTCTGAATTGTCTATATTTCATGTTTACAAACTATCAAAGTCAAATAAGTAACAACACTCCCTTCTCGAATGTCTCCAGGATATCCACTCGGTTTCTGAAGCAACAAATAAAAATGTTTGGAATTTTAAATAGTTTGCACCATGCCTAAATGCACACTAAAAAACATGTATAAAAGTTGAAACAACAAACAGAATCAGTTGTGCTAAAAAAGGAAAAAACTGGTTAAACCATGTAGTAGCGTTTACATGCTCCGGACACTGCTAGTGTGTTAACACTAGCAGCATTCTTTTCTACCCGAATGCTGCTAGTCATTTAGCATATATATGCCACCAACAAGGTAGATTGGGAATATTCCCCATTCCCCCCCGTGAAATATGCTGCGCCATGCGCCGCTCGTCTCCTTGCTGGCCGGCGTCCTTGCTCCCAAACAAGGGAACTAGTCCATGTGCCCTGTCCTCGTGCTCCTTCTCCCCGCCCTTGGCTCGCCTTGTCCCCGTCCTCTCGTGTCATATGTGTCGTCGCTGGCGGGCCGGCCGTCACTTCTTCCTCCTCTCACCGACAGGTGAGCCTTGCTGCCTCCCTGTTCTCTCCTCCCTATCTCTGTTTACTCTAAACTACCTAGCTAGTCTAGTATTATTTCGTTGTTTTACTTAGTTATTTTGCTAATGTTGATTGTAGTCAGATAATGTGTTGTTATTTTTTGTGTTGATAAGTGTGATGTTGGTCATTTATGATATAGGTAACTATGAAGTTTGCCATCTTTTATGCCGATATTGTTGCATATATATGTGGTTGGCTATGATGTCGTACCGACAATTTAGCCGAGGCAGATTGTTTCGTGTTCTTCAGGAACATGTCAATGAGTGCCAATGTTTTGGCGAAATGTTGATCATGAATTTTTCGTCAAATTCCTGGCACTCAATTTGTCTGAAAATTAGCAAAGATGATGCCAAAAGTTCAATTGAATTTTATACATTTAAAAAAATATTTTATAGATAGTTTTAATACTTTTATTATATTTCAGTTGTGTAATATAGACATCTGTAAGGTGCATCATCCATGACTGCAGCCTCGTCATCTATAGCATAGCGCAATTTTTTTTGCGCATCTGGCTATTTTGCGGATTCGTCATCCAACATGGTTACACCATCCATCAAGACTACCACGACCACAACTACGTTGTCATGAATTCATGAAGATGAAAAAAAAATCATATACTTGAAAAAGTGCGTGAATTTGAAAAAAAAATGTGGGTTTAAAAAATGTTAACGAAGTTTGGTTTTTTCGAGACTTTCAATCAAATTCAGGAATGTGAAAAATCACTAAATTTCTAAAAAAAGAAAAAAGAAAATAAGAACGCAGAAGATGGGAAAATGAAAAAAAAAGAAATGGTCAGAAGTTTTTAAAAGTTATATATTGAAAACTGGCCGGAATCTTCTAGAAGCTTGACAAAATCAGTTTTATTTTTAGACACTTCACTGAACCAGTTTGAAGCTGGCGATACTCGATGGGCGGCTCATTAGGATAGGATTTACCGTCTCTATCTCATTAGCTTGTGATATTGTAATGTTCAAACCTCGGCGTTTGGCTGAGTACAACTCCTGTACGAGATGGAAGCCAACTGCGAGCCGATTAGGAGCGCGGTCTCACCGAAATTTATGCACAGGACCGACTACCTCGATGCCCTCTCACCCGTATCGGTCCAATCGAGGTCTCCGTGAATAGCGTGATGGCGGTTGAGCATGAGTCTGGATGGCCAGGCCTGCCGTGGGACCTCCTGGAGGACGTCCTCCGGCGCCTGCCCACCCTCGCCGACCAAATCCGCCTCAGCGCGGTCTGCCGGCCGTGGCGCTCCGGCGCCAAGCTGTTGCCGCCGCCCTTCCCATGGATCGTCTTGCACGATGGCACCCTCTTCGATCTATCCAACAACGCGGCGGCGTACCGGGCGCGTCTCCCAGAGGACGCCTACTGCTACAGCGCCGGCGACAACATGATATTCCTCCTGCGCCACGACGGCCGATGCTCCCTCGTGAACGCCCTCTCCGGCGACATGACCCACCTACCCGAGCTCGCTGCCGCGCTTCAGAAGAATGTCGCCCAGGACGACGACGACACCACCAGCAGGGGGCTCATGATAAGCCAGCGCTTGTCAAAGGTTGTGATGTCGTCGTCCAAACACGGCCCCATCATTGCCCTCCTGCTGGACTATGGAGTCGTTTCGTCAACCTGCCGGCCAGCCGGTGAAATCAACTCGTGCATGATCGCCGTGGTCGTGGCGTCCATAGAAGACATCCATAGAAGACATCACCTTCTTTCAAGGGAAGCTCTGCGCCCTTTGCTCTTTTAACGAAAGGCTCATCACCTTTGAGCTCAACAACGGCCGTCCGGACAAGCCAACGCCACCAGATATCCGCGTGCATCAACCGATGTAGAGGCCGGGAATTTTTACCCTCTTTCTGAAAAATAAGAAGCCAACGCCACCAGATATCCGTGTGCATCAATCGATGCAGAGGCCGGGAATTTTTATCCTCTTTTCAAAAAATAAGAAGCCAATGCCACAGGACCTCAAACCTGAGTATATATCCGGCACCGCTGTGGCAGAAACGGCTAATGATCAACACAACGGTCAACCAAACCATGTGACCTGGAAGGAGAGCGATATCTAGTCGAATCCAATGGCAAGTTGTTGATGGTGAAGCTAGGGACAAAATACATAACTATAGACAACAACCTCATGAAAAAAATACAAAACTCGCCATTTCAAGGTATGGGAGGCCGACGTGACCAACCACCGGTGGAAGAAGGTTGACGGAGGCCTCGATGGTCGGGCAATCTTTGTCTCGTTTCCATGCTCGAAGTCCATGCCTATTGCTGTCGACGGCCTTCAAGGAGCTCAAGAGGACTGCATCTACTCCCTGCGAACCATGGTGTTTATACCGATGTTGGAAGCCTGGAGGAGGCTAGAAGGCCCCCTCGGTGACTCTGGCGTGTACAATATGCGAACCAAGACATTCACACCATTGATGTCTAACTTGTCATCGCCGTTGCCATGCGAGAGTGGGCGGTTTCCAACATGGTTTTTCCCTATCGAAGTTTAGTGTACTGCTAGCAGGGTGACTCGAGTGTTTGTGTCGCTTGATTTGTTTGGCCCTCTGTCCCAATAGTTGTCTTAGACAAATTTAAGACAACTAATTTGGGACAGAGGTAATATTATTTTTGTATTCATTATCCATTTATTATAAAGATATATCTTTCATAAATTTATTAGGATTAGCTATGTAAGGAGTTGGTTAGTCAAATTGCCAATATCATTTTACCATGCATTCCAAATTTAGTATGAAAAAAATACTAATATATTATTTTTCAAAAAGCAAGTCTATTTTTCAAATAATACAAATTCCTCGATCATGAGTTCCTAAATCTGTCCTGTACCCAGCTAATGATGTTGATTTGGAGACTAATGGCCATGAGGGTCACATGGTTTCATGTCACGTGAAGAGTACAAGTAGTGATTCCGCAAAAAAAGTACATGTAGTGGGCGAGCTGAGCATAGCTCAAATTATTAGGTTTCTTGTGGTGGAACCAATCCATTAGGGTTCAAATCCTAGACTTGGCATTGATGGTTGCATTTTCCTGAATTTATTTCAGGTCTTTCAAGATGTCAGTTTAGAGGAAAGAGACGTTCCCGTCGACTATAAAGGCGTTTGTGGTGACTTCATCAATCTCAAGATGATGTGGTGGTCAGTTTTCTTGAGATTCTTATAGGGATAGGTTGTGCATGTGTGCATTTATAGAAATGAGTGTATGTGCATTTGTATTAGCGTTTACATCTGCATAGTGTTAAGAAAAGAGTACATGCAGTGTATTTTTATATAAAAAAGAGGACAATCTAACTAGTCTACGTCATTATAAATAGGACCCAATATGGAAAGAAAATTAGCATCTAAGGAGACGGGAGGCTCAGTCCGGGTGGTGCTTGTGGGCAATGAGGTCCCTCTTCCCAAGAGTGTAGTGGTCCATGATGGTGGTTCGGACACTGCAACTTTGTCGGGCAGATCGGCGTCGAAGGCCACGAGCTTTGCACTGTGCGAGGTTGCTCCGCAACTACCATCAGTAGTCATAGGGTGTTATCTCCACTGGTCCATTGGGACTCGCTAGGGATATAGGTGTTGCCGCTTCTTACTACGGAGGCGTCAATCGATGCAGAGGCCTGGGATTTTCACCCTCTTCTACACTACTATTAAACAAGAAAATATGGCGGACGAAAACTCTGTCAGGCCCACGCTCGCACAAGAGAAACAACCCACGCCCGCGCACAAGGGAAACAATCAAACAACCCACGTCCAATTTACACGAAGAGAAAAAACAATCGCAAAAGGGAAAGCACACGTCCGTTCCGCATGCATTGTTCAACAACACAGAAAGAAAGTTGCTAAATTAGCGGCAACCAATTTATTTTCCCTCGCCGCCGCTGCCGTTCCGCGTTGCCATCCAGGCGTACAGGTTAATCCGCGGCATCGCTGCCCTGGGCAGCCGGTGAGGCACCCGACCACGACGGCGACGATGAGCTCTTCGCCGACACAGGTGCCGCGCCCAGACTAGCTGAACTCTGTTGTCGTCCAGACGTTCAGGTTTACCTGCGCCATCGCTGCCTTCGTAGACGGCAAGGCACCAGACGACGGCCGCAACGACGAGCTCTTCGTCAATACAGGTACCTCCCAGATTGTCTGAACTTTGTTGCCATCCAGGCGTCCAGGTTGACCTGTGACATCGCTGCCCTGCGCAGCCGGCGAGGGACCCGATGACGGGTGCAACGAGCTGACCTGCCCTGCGTCATTCACGTCGGAGCTCTTCGCCAACAAAGGTGCCGCCCAGACTGTCTGAACTGCGTATACGACGATGTCACAGCGCCGATGAACTGCTCCGCACGTGCATGCTTATTTGCCAACATGTTGCCAGTGTGATCCATTTTGATTGATCCTCTTGCTTTTCTGCGTATTATAGTGATAAAAACATGTTGGCATTCTATAATTTATCAAAAACAAGAATGACTCTTATGGCATGAGCATATGCTAACATGGTCCCTATTGTACGTACCTGGCCTAAAACTGAAATCGTACCATGAAGCCTTGGCAAATGCACATGGCACCTAAAAGCCTCACCAAGCTGCATATGGTTCACCCATTGCTCAGTTAAAGTAATATGAACATAAAAAAGCCACACTCTGAAATAGACCTAGATGAATAGTATTACAAACTACTACATCCTATTACATTATGCCATGTATATTAATGCAAATTGAATTCATTTGGGTAGCAGACCTAGATGAATAGTATTACAAACTATTATATTCTGTAGCATTATGCAAGTAAATTAATGCAATTTGAATTCATTTGGGTAACAGACCTAGATGAATAGTATTACAAATAACTACATCGTGTAGCATTATACTAAGTATATTAATGCAAATTGAATTCATTTGGGTAAGCAGAGGCACCACAAGAAAGCTCTGAAGGTAAACAGTTGGTGGGAGTTGAACATAAAACTCTACTATGTCTGTATTCCGAGAATACTATTCCTTCAAAGATAGTTGTATGATAACACTCTTGACATTCGCAGGGTTGAAGGACTTCGTATGGCCCCTACCACTCCCAACAGGTAATGATCATAACCCAGTCACTCGATTGTTGCTCAACTGCTGAACTGTGTCATGATTTGCAGACCCTAAAAAAATAAAAGGCAGATGGATAGAGAGCAATATGCACAAAATAGGGATGAGATTAATAAGAGACGGGCGTGAGGCCTACAAACAGAAAAAAAAAATTGCCGCTGCCAAGATCAATGGCCTAAATAACAGAGTACACACACAGTTGGCTCTATCACAAGGTAACGATGATCAACTTCATGATATACGGCCCAGTTGTATTACTATATAATGATCTATTCTTCATATATTCAGACCGTAATGAGATTAAGAATCGGATGGAAATGGAGTGGTATGCACAAAATAGAGAGGAAATATTAAAGCGACAACGTCAAACCCGCAAGCAAAATAAGCATATTGTTGCCGTCCTCAATGGCAGTAACATTGTGTCACACATGCCAGCTACCGGACAATGGGCAGTCACACAACTGCAGAACATAACATGTGCAGGTGGTGCAGTACCAAATTCCATGCATTTCAACAGAGACATCCTCGATGAAAAAGAGAATATTTATGAAGATGATGAGTCCAATTGGTTGCACAGAAATGATGCGTACCAGATGCAACGAATTTCAAGACAAATGACACTCACCCAAATGTCAAACTGTTTGAGAATATTGTTGCCGTCCTCAATGGCAGTAACATTACTCAGTACAATCGTCGACCTACATATCCCAGAAGAGTCTTTTAAAAATAGGTTAGTTCATCGATTTTTTAATGGTGCTAAATTATCAAAAGTGTTTATTTCTTCTTTCTTTGGGCACTCTATAGTTGATTCAGGTACAGAGCCTTTTTATGGCATCGAACAACATCTATCAATCCAACATAATAATGATCACTCACGCATTCAGTGATCAGCAAGTAAGAAAGTACCCTCTCTAATCACAAAAAAAAGTCTTGTCTTTGTGACTGCATCCAAAGAAGTAGCACTATTTCTATTACCTGATAAACTGATATACTTTTTGTTGCTACAATTGTAGTCCAGTGTCTACGCACACAAGGTGCACATAAAAGAGGAATTGGGTCTTCTTATACTTTTTTTTTGTTTTTCATTTTCCAGTATATAAATGAGGTCATCTTCTTCTATTATTAAATTTGCATATTAGATGGCTGTAGGTTAAGTACTGGACGTACTTCATAGCCTCCTCCTCGCTGCACTGCTCCAGAAATACAACAAGTTACACAAGGTCCAAAACTGAAAAGCAGTAAAATCCATTCACAGGAAATCAGGTAACATGGGGCTGAATTTGATTTTATAGGGCTACATGTAACCTGCCATGCGAGGATATGTGCTCTCGCATAGTGACCCTGCGACTGCGAGCCCGCTATTTGGCTATCGTCTCACCCCTGTCACCCGGCAATCAGAACAAAATTCAGAACGAGATGGAAATTCAGTTGGATTTCCGACGAAGAACAAGATTCGTTCAAAGTTTGAGCACTGATGGGCGCAAACTAGCCATATGCACATCCGAAAATCCACCTCTAACAAGGAGAAGCAGGGCAGCCAGCACAAACCTCCCGTGTCGCCTCTCTGCCTCCCCGCGGAGGCCCGGGACCGTTGTGTGGTGGCGCGCCAAACGTCCCCGGCGACCCCTCCATCTGCGCCCCTCGCGCTACTCCTCTCCCTCCGTCTATGCTGCCGGCTCCTGCGCTACTGCTCCTGCTCCTCCCCCTCCTCCGCGGCCGGGCGCACCAAGGCCGAGGCGGCAACCGGCGCACGCGCGTATATGCGGCATCGGCGTTGTATTTGGCGTTGCCCACGACGGTGCGGATGGCGGAGGCATTGGCGCAGCAGCAGCATGCCCAGGGACTCCTTCGCCGTAACCACCGGGAGCACCGAGGACGGTAGCGGCGGCTTTTTCCTGAGAGCGGTGGGGAGACAGTGGAAGGGATAAGGTATGTGAAGTGTGTGGGTGTGGAGAACTGAGAGGAGGCAGCGAGGGGCGTGTCCAATTTTTTTCATCGATTCCTTTTCTTTTTATTATCTGTTTACAGTGATGCTACACACACGACACCGAATGCATAATTTATGCACGATGAGTCAGCTCGGCCTTTTATTATGTCTGCGAATCTACTTTGCAACCGACACTTCTGTGGCCGATCCTTGCACGACAGTGTGCTGCAGTTTTAGTTTATGGTTGGATGGTTGGATATGTAGCATCATCCAAACATCGTGCAAGAAAGTCGTCTGCATAGCAGCTCTCTTATGTCTGATGCATGGATCATTACCCTTGGATCATTTGTCGTGCAAGAATCGGCTGCAAACTGCCGTAAAGTAGTTTTGTTTCGTTTATATTACTCCCTCTGTTAAGATCTTACATTATGGAACGGAGAAAGTAGTTATCTAATTTATCTATTGGAAGTTGATCTTTTTACAGGCATGATTGTTTTGATAGTTTATAGAACTTTTTGTTGAGGATAAATCATGTAGGTCATTTTGTGGCCTCTTGATGTTAAATTTTATGGAGTACTTATGGGAGATATTTCGACACTCTTGAACAGATATATTTTGCATCATATCATAATACTTATTATTTTATGAAGTAGCACTATTTGAAAACTAAGTCGTATTACTTGACTTTAGTTTCATAGGGCATATTTAGAACAAAATTAGTTGTTATTTTAGTAGATTGAGAATTGAATAATGATGATATAAGAAATAAGGATCGTTAGGCATGACACATATGCACATGGCTCAATAACAATGACTCGCTAAAGAGAATAAGATTTAAAATGGATGTTTCTATTATAGATTATGATACGTGCGTTATACGTGCAAGTCTACTAGTTTTAAAAAAATAAGAAGCCGATGCCACAGGACCTCAAACCCGAGTATATATCTCGCACCGTTGTGGCAGAAACGGCTAATGATCAACACAACGGTCAACCAAACCATGTGACCTGGAAGGAGCGATATCTAGTCGAATCCAATGGCAAGTTGTTGATGGTGAAGCTAGGGACAAAATACATAACTATAGACAACAACCTCATGAAAAAATACAAAACTCGCCATTTCGAGGTATGGGAGGCCGACGTGACCAACCACCGATGGAAGAAGGTTGACGGAGGCATGGATGGTCGGGCACTCTTTATCTCGTTTCCATGCTCGAAGTCCATGCCTGTTGCTGTCGACGGACTTCATGGAGCTCAAGAGGACTGCATCTACTCCCTGCGAACCATGGTGTTTATACCGATGTTGGAAGCCTGGAGGAGGCTAGAAGGCCCCCTCGGTGACTCTGCATGTACAACATGCGAACCAAGACATTCACACCATTGATGTCCGACTTGATGTCGCCGCTGCCATGCGAGAGTGGGCGGTTTCCGACATGGTTTTTCCCTATCAAAGTTTACTGTACTACTAGCAGGGTGACTCAAGTGTTTGCGCTTCTTGATTTGTTTGGCCCTCCGTCCCAAATCAGCTGTTCTAGACAAGTTTAAGACAACTAATTTGGGACGGAGGTAATATTACATTTGTATATCTATGTATTTGCTAAGGTTAAATTCAGTATCCATACATTATAAAGGTATATCCTTCATGAATTTATTAGGATTAGCTATGTAAGTAGTTCCTTAATCAAATTGCGAATATCATTTTACCATGTATTCGTAATTTAGTATGAAAAAAATACTAATTTATTATTTTTCAAAAAGCAATTGTATTATTTAAATAACACAAAATTTTCGATTATGAGTTCGTAAATCTGTCCTGTACCTAGCTAATGTTGTTGATTTGAAGACTAATGACTGTGAGGGTGAACTAGGCGTAGCTCAGATGGTTCGGTTTCTTGTGGTGGTCATGTTTTTCTGAATTTATTGCAGGCCTTCTGGCGACGTTTAGAGCGAGGAGACGTTCCCGTCAACTATGAAGGCGTTTGCGGCGACTTCGTCAATCTCAAGATATGTGCCGACTCAGTCTTTCGAAGGTGCTCATAGGTATATGGTATGCGTGCGTGTGTGTTCGCAGTGGTGAGTGTTTATGCGTTGTGCGAGCTTGCTTGACAATGGCCATCGGTAGTCATGGGTTGGTGTCTCCACTGGTCCACTGGGACTTGCTGGGGACGCGGGTGTGTATGCCTCCTACCATGGAGGCGTCGACCCAGATTCTGTGGCGGATTTCGGGCTAGGAGTGAAAGGAAACGCCTTCTACTCTTCCAACCATGGTTGATGTACCGTGATGTGGGTGGGCGTTGGTATCTCGGACATGGATGCCAGGACGGTGGCCCTGGATGGCGGTTCACGTGGTTGGCTCTCCGATCTGCACCATGGCAGTGATGATAGCTTTCCCTTATTGGTCGTGTGGGCGATGAGAGGTGTAGCTGTGACGCCCGGATGATCAAGCTACAGTAATCCATTGTTAAGGGTGCCATGTCATCACATTACTATTGCTAAATCACTTTGGTTCGAACCGGTTCAAAGTTCAAAATTTAAATTTTTCAAAATGTCAAAACTAATATGTTCAAAATGTGGAAAATAATTCATAAGTAATTGTGGTGGTGGACCAACATTTTTAGAAAGTGATTGAATACCCCAGAGTAAATAAAACAACGTCTTAAATAATTAATTAAATGTCTTTTATAAATTATAAAATTGCAAACTACTTTGTTTAGTGACAAACCTGTTTATGGCATTAGCTTATTTAGTAACACTAATTTGGGTACTGTTTAGATATTTTCTAAAGCTAAAATAACTAGAAAATAAAATAGTAAAACAAATAAACAGAGATGAGTAAAAGAAAAATAGAAACAAGATAATATAAAATAAAACAAGATACCTCCCCCCCCCCCACCACCCCCCCCCCCACTGGGCCTTGGCCTAGGCCGGCCCAGCTCCTCCCTACTGTCCCCTTCCTCTGCTACAGGGATGCAGGGGGGATCGTGGCGCCCATCCGCCGGCGATGGCCGGGCGTGGTGGCCATCCGCCCCCCTGGTGCCCTACTAATACCCCCACGGCCACCCCCGAAACCCTAGATCGCCCACATATATCTCCCCCTCGATCCCCCATCTTCCTCCATCCCCTTCTGCTCGATCTCAAATTCGAGAACTCGCGTAGTTTACATTTGTCAATGAATCCTTGTATACATAGTTTTAAAAATCCACTTGGTGGATTGATTCAGGAGCAACTGTTCATGTTGCAAATTCTTTACAGGGATTCCATTCGACGCGGACTACACTAAGAAGCGAAAGACGCATTGAAGTGGCAAACGGAGTTGAAGCAAAAGTTGAAGCTGTCGGTGACATCTCCTTGGAGTTAGCTAATGGATTCAATCTTCTACTTAGAGATGTTTTATTTGTTCCATCAGGTCATAGAAACTTAATTAGTGTTTATTGTTTGGATAAAGATAATTATGAATGTTATTTTGGACATGGCAAGTGTGCCATATGGTTAAATAATGCTTATGTGGGCGATGCTTTACTACACGATGAGCTTTATTTGTTATCACTTCGTGCAAAAGTTTATTATGTATGCAATGTGAAAGAACATGTTTCCGCGTCGAATAAAGAACAAAAGAAAAGAAAGGGAACATTCGACTCATCGAAATTATGGCACTGTCGCTTGGGCCATATTTCCAAGGGGAGAATAGAAAGATTACCCAAAAGTGAAATTCTTCCTCCGTTAGAATTCTCAGACTTAGAACAATGCATAGATTGCATTAAAGGAAAGCATATAAAACAAATCAAAAAAGGTGCAATCCATAGCACGGGCACACTAGAAATCATCCACACTGACATTTGTGGACCATTTTCCGGTGAAAAGTGTGGATGGATATGACTCGTTCATAACATTCACAGATGATTACTCTCGCTATGGATATATTTATCCAATCACAGAAATATCTGAAGCATTGGATAAATTTAAAATATTCAAAGCTGAAGTTGAAAACCAGCATGATAAAAGAATAAAGATAGTCAGGTCCGACCGTGGGGGAGAGTACTACGGTCGGCACACACCATATGGCCAAGTCCCTGGACCTTTTGCAAAGTTCTTGCAGGAGACTGGCATAGTAGCCTAGTATTCAATGCCGGGCGAGCCTCAGCAAAATGGAGTAGCTGAAAGGCGCAACCGTACACTTATGAATATGGTGCGCAGCATGATGAGTTATTCCAACTTGCCATTGGGATTATGGATGGAGGCACTTAAAACCGCCATTCATATTCTCAATAGAGTACCAAGCAAGTCGGTGCCCAAAACACCGTACGAGCTATGGACAGGAAGGGTGCCCTCCCTACAACACTTCAGGGTGTGGGGGTGCCCTGCTGAGGCCAAAATGTTTAATCCAAACATTGCAAAGTTAGATCCCAAAACAGTGAGTTGCCACTTCATTGGCTATCCAGACAGATCAAAGGGTTTTCGTTTCTACTGCCCAGACAGATATACAAAGTTTATAGAAACAAGACATGCTGTCTTCTTAGAGGATGAAATGATGAGGGGGAGCTTGGTAGCTCGAAAAATTGATCTTGAGGAGAAAAGGGTTCATGCACCTAATCCGATGATTCAGGAGCCATTTTTCTCAGTACCAGTTGCAACTCCACCCATGACAACTATGGGGGTAGACCCGGAACCTGTCCGTCAGGAGCCGACTGAACCCGTTGTTGAGCATGAAAGGGAGGTGCAGCAGAAAAATTTAGAAGAAGTGCCAGAAGTTGAGGCACATAATGTGCCAGAAACTGAGGCCCTTAGAAGGTCTACAAGACCAAGAAAGTCAGCTATTTCTACCGACTTTAAAGTTTATAACACAGAAATGGTTCATGTGGAAAAAGATCCCACCTCATATGAAGAAGCCATGAGAAGCCCTCATTCATCGATGTGGATGAAGGCAATGGAAGACGAGATGAAATCGATGAGTTCCAAGGATGTTTGGGACTTAGAGGAAATTCCTAAAGGAGCAAAGACAGTAAGCTGCAAATGGGTCTACAAAATTAAGCATGACTCCAAAGGGAATGTAGAAAAGTATAAAGCATGACTCGTGGCAAAAGGATTTACACAAGGAGAAGGGATAGATTACAATGAGACATTTTCTCTGGTCTCATGTAAGGATTCCTTCATAATCATAATGGCATTAGTTGCTCATTTTGATTTAGAGTTACGTCAAATGGATGTAAGGACGACATTTCTCAATGGAGATTTAAAGGAAAATGTCTACATGAAACAGCCCAAGGGTTTTATCATGGAAGGCAAGGAAAATATGGGATGCCGCCTAAAGAAATCCATTTATGGATTAAAGCAAGCCTCTAGACGGTGGTATTTAAAGTTTAATCAAACGATTAAAACTTTTGGATTTAAAGAAAATATTGAGGATAACTGCATTTATGCAAAGTTTTAAAATGGGAAATATATTTTCCTAATCTTGTATGTGGATGATATTCTGCTTGCTAGCAGTGATGTTAGTCTACTACAAGAAACAAAGAAGTTCTTATCCTCGAATTTTGACATAACAGATCTTGGTGAAGCATCCTATGTTTTGGGCATAGAAATTCACCGAGATAGAAACAATGGAGTCTTAGGACTATCGCAGAAAGCATATTTAGAAAAGGTTCTTAAAAAGTATAATATGCATGAGAGTAAAGCCACACCTGCTCCTATAGTTAAGGGCGATAGTTTTGGGAAATTCTAATGTCCCAAGAACCAGTATGAGATCGATCAAATGAAAGGAGTACCATATGCTTCGGCAGTTGGCAGCTTATAGTATGCACAAGTGTGCACTTGCCCTGACTTAGCCTTTGTCACCAGGGTACTCGGTAGATATCAAGAGAATCCAGGCATAAAGCACTGGAAGATGGTAAAGAAAGCATTGCGTTATGCGGAAGGCACAAAGGACTACACGCTAATATACAGGACAAGTGATTCCCTAGAGATAAAAGGGTATTCAGACGCGGATTTTGCGGGGGACAAAGATGATAGAAAATCCACGTCAGGATACATATTCACCCTTTCTGGGGGAGCTATTTCGTGGAAAAGCTCCAAACAGTCGATAGTTGCATCATCCACGATGTATGCAGAATCCATAGCATGCTTCGAAGCCACGGGGCAGGCGATATGGCTAAAGAAATTTGTACCCGACTTGAAAGTGGTGGATTGTAAACCACTAAAGATGTACTGCGACAACCAGCCCGCGGTATTTTACGCTCACAATAACAAGTCGAGTAATGCTGCCAAAACAATAGAGATAAGGTATTATGTTATGAAAAATAAAATCCAGGATCAAACTATAAGTCTCGAGCATATAAGGACAAAAGATATGCTTGCGGATCCGCTAACGAAAGACTTACCACCCAATGTGTTCAAGGAACACTTAGCCGGCATGGGTTTAAGGGAAAGCCTTATGATTCCTGTATAGGCTCAAAAGGAACAGAATTTGTTTCTGAACAAAACGTATGTTGTAGTTGTATGATTCTATCGGCAATTGAGCTGTGACGATGAAACATGCTCTATGTACCAATATGTGATGAAACAAATAAACTAGAAAGTATAAGGTTAAAAGTAAAGTTGAGATCGAGGGGGAGAATGTTAGGTTGATCTCTCTCCCGTTCGAACCCAACGGGTCGAGCGGGCCCCTGACTCGCGCCCTGATCGGGGGTGCCCAACCAAACCATGGTTGGTGGGCCCCTGTCGCCGGCGCAATATAAAGAGGTGGGGTGTCGGGGCACGCATCATGAGGTTGACCGTGCACCACAACACCACCAACACACCAATCCGATCTAGGGTTGCGCTAGGCCGACGGGAAGCTCCACCACCGCCGCCATCCACTTCCTGACATCAGATATGTCAGGTTCACTGTTGTTATCTTTGCAACTTGATGAATCTTTTGGATTAAGTGAGCAAGCGCCACTTGTGATTCCACTGATATTTACCTTCCGAGGAAACCATGGATAACAAACTAAAGTGTGTTTCCCCTGCTTCAGTGCTGTCATCACCACCTGACGGCGCTGTTCGACGACGCATTGACGAAGGTATATATGCAGTTTCCAATCAGACGAAATAGATCATATAAGTTTGACTTGGATGATTTGGAGTCCATGTTCTTCTTTTTTCCTCAACCAGCTGCATGTACCATGTTGCTTTCTTACTGTCTCTCAACACAAGTTATACAGTATAATGCGTTTCACGCCCTTTTCGACCGGATTTTAGCTAAATGAGATGAGATTATCTTCTCTAGCTCCTCCACGTGCGTGATATTCTCCATCTCTTTGCTTGTTGCGTTCAGTTTTGCATTAACTTTTCATTGTGCTGATGAGATTAGCTATCTCTTCCTCCGCAGCCCACACAGCCGCGACTGCCTCCAGGAGCGCCTTCGTCGCCACGTGCCTCGTACTCTGCGGTCATTGCTGCCGCGACGGTTGCACTCAGGAACCTCCCCACGGCGTCCTCCCCATGCATGTCCGTCATACCAAGCTGCAGCGTACGTGGGGCCTCCAGGATGCTTGGTCGCTGGGGTGCTTGACCACATCGCCATCTCAGGATGACACGAGGAGATGGGGAGCGGCGAGGCTGGCTTCCTGGACCGGCCGCTTGATGTGGCTCGTGGAGTATTGCAAGCACAGGACACCGCCGGTTGGTGTGCTCAGCGTCGCTGCGTGGACGACAATGCTGATGCCGTGGTGCCGGCTCGGTGGAGGAAGGGATCATGACGCGAAGGTTGCACTCAGGAACCTCCCCCATGCATGTCCGTCATACCAAGCTGCAGCGTACGTGCCGTGGGGCCTCCAGGATGCTCGGTCGCTGGGGTGCCTGACCATATCGCCATCTCAGGATGACGCAAGGAGATGGGGAGCGGCGAGGCTGGCTTCCTGGACCGGCCGCTTGATGTGGCTCGTGGAGGATTACAAGCACAGGACACCGCCGGTTGGTGTGCTCGGCGTCGCCGCATGGACGACAATGTTGATGCCGTGGTGCCAGCTCGGTGGAGGAAGGGATCACGACGACGATGACTTGCGAATCGTTGGGGTTGGCCTCGACCATTGTTACTGCAGACTTTGCAGTCCTGCCGGGCTGCGATCTCACGGCTGGGTAGGAATCGTAGGAGAGGAGGGTAATGGTGCCCACGGCGATGTGTACCTACGTAGTGCTGCCGCCTCTCCATACCTTGGCCGACGCCGGCTATCCACAACAAAGTGGAACACATCCTGGACTACGGTTGAAATCATCTTCCTCGCGTGCTCACCTCGCTGGACCGCGTCAAGCGCTTTGGCGATCCCCTATTTGTTTTGGAATTGGATCCGAGTTCTGGACGATCATGGTGTCACGATAGGTTTTCTTCAAGCGATGGATTTGGACGAAGGAGGCGAGGTCAGGAATTACGTACGCGTGGGTCTTCTCTCTCGTAGAAAGTAAAAAAACATACTTTTATATCTCAGCCGTCAATCTTTATATGATTAACATAAAATCAATGGATAAAAAAGGATGACTTATGAAGAACTATAAAATCTTCCGTCCTTTATTATTAGGTAAAGATAGGGGTTGTAGTTTCTGATTTTATTAAGTGTCACATACTTTACTAGAGAATGAATTAATTAAGTTTAGCCTAGATGTGTTGCCACAAAACAGTCATTAACGGCGACTTCATGGAATTTGTCAGAGGCGATGCAAGATGGAGGCAACTCCGCGGTGCTAACAATAGCTGTATATAAAGTATGTTCTTTCTTAGCTAGCGATGTTGATGATGTAATTTTTTATTTCAATCATAGGGAGAATAATATTGCGCAAAATAATCCTGTACGACCGGGTCGTACGTGCGACCCGGCCGCACGGGGAGGCTGGCAGGTGGGACGCCCCCACGAGGTGCTCTTTCACAGGCGGGTCGTACAGGATTCGCCTCCTAATATTGCGGCCCATACTCGAGGTGAAGCTGTTGATTTTTTGGCATGATTGATGTACATATGAAGAATGTCCTTTCGTGGCTCGCAACTTTGTTCATCTAATTTTTGAGTTCACCCCTATGGAGTGTAATATTAAAGCGCATATTCTAGCTAGTCATGGCGGGTGGGAGCTATCGATTTTTTGGCAGGATGACCCTGCAGATTTTATTCTTTTTCTAGCAGACAATTTAAGTATTTGCCAATCAATAAAGCCCACCCTGAAGGCTTGCCCTAAAAAATAGCCTCTTATTTTCTCATGCATAGTGTTAATTCTACCACAATAATTTTGCATCAAATGCTTTTACACTTTAGAGTTCACTCCACCTTCACTTTTTTCCGTCCTCGGCCACTGACTTCGGGAATGTAAATAACATCAACAGAGAACTAACACAGTTTGATGTGAGTTGTCCCATCGTTTTGGACCGTCATTTTCATTCTGCTCTGTAGATCGATGGATAGTGTGAAAATGGACAAATCTGGTCCTTTTCTAAAACTGTAGCACAAAATGGACTGGATTAAAAAAAATGACAGAATGACCCACTTTGCATGATGTCGGGGACTGGGGCTCCATGCTAGATAGCATGGTATCCTGGGCTAGGGCGCCATATGCTAGATAGCACGACAACCTTAGTGGAGGTAGATGTTGCACCATCTAGCATGACGCCCCGGGCCAGGGCATCATGCTACCTAGCATGAAAGTGCAGCTCCGAGCGTCATTTCAAATAGGTCATTTCATGACAAAAATGTTGGTTCCCGGCCATCCTATGCTAAAGTTTCAAAAAAGGACATATCTGTCCATTTTCACATGAATAGCATCTGCATACATCAATCTACACCATCACGTCGTGTCATCCAAGCATTAAACATGGTCTGGACCACTTCTTTTGTATTGATGGGCCGGAGTTGTATATACAAGTGTCACACACACAGTCCCTAGGGCCCTTCTCGATGCTCCACTTTGAACAGGTGCTAAGACTATCGGCAGAAAAATCTAGTGTTACATATTTGCACTTGTAGAAAACATGGCCTTGGTTGAGGCCAAGATAAGGGCATTAATCTCGGTTCACTCACGAATCGGGATCAAAGGATGCATCAGTCCCAGTTCGTGAGGCCAAGGCGCTGGCCGGGCCTCGAGGGTTATTGGTGGGTTCGTCGGCCCTTTGGTGGGTTGCCTGACGACCACCAACCTCGCTCTAACCTGGCACCTTTAGTCTCGGTTGGTGGCTGGAACCGGGACCAAAGGTTGTCCTTTAGTCCCGGTTTTAGCCACAAACCGGGACTAAAGAGAGGCCTATATATACCCCCGCCCATGCCCGCGAACAGAGCCACTGCTCTATTTTTTTGGCCAGCCGTGGGAGAGGTTTGTGGTGCTCTAGCTCACCTCCTATGCACATGAGGTGTTCGATGAAATGCCCAAGCCAAACTTAAGTTTTCTCCTCTCGAAGCTCCTTGTCCAAGCTCCATTTTCCTCAAGATTTTTCAAGGTTTGGCAGTCTGTCTTGTCTCGTCCCCGTCCTCACCGCTGTCGACCGCCCGCGCTGATCTCGTCGCCGGCACCACCGTGGTGAGCCTCTTATTCTTATCTTCTTTTTAAAAGAAAAAAAATCTTACTTGTATGATTTTGATAGATACTTGTATAATTTTCTTACTTTTATTATTGTTTGTTATTATATAGTGCGATGGTTTTGGTATCCGCCTCTGTCGGCCTTCGTCCTGTCTATTATTCAGATGTGGTATATATTATCTTTTATAACTATTTGTTTCATTTAGTGTTTATGACAATTATGCCGACCAACATGACATAGATGTTTTTATCTAGGAGGTATGTGAACCGGAAATTTCAACCGACCTTATTGTTGAGAAGGTTTAATTAGATGCTCTAGAGAGCTATATGTTGTTCAATGAGGACTATGTATGAACTTTATGTATTTATTTTTTCAGTAATAACATTTGATCACTACTGTACTTTGGTTTTAATGTGATGGTGAACTTGTATTAATTTGGTAACTTCTCTATTTATGATTTCTGTAATGGTTTTTGACACACCTAATTATATATAATGCACGCAGATGAACCGACAATGTATGTACAATGACAGACGCATCTCCGAGTACACGAAGGGCGTGCATAATTTTCTCAAAGTGGTTGAGGCAAACAAGTAGAATGATTTTATGTGTTGTCCATGCCCTATCTGTGAGAATACGAAATCTTACTCTAACCCGAAAACCCTTCGGATCCACCGGCTTGAGAAGGGTTTCATGCCACACTATAATGTTTGGATCAAGCACGGAGAAAGAGGGGTTATGATGGAAGACAACGAAGAAAAATAGGATGATGACAACTATTTGCCCCCTGAATACGGTGATGCTGCAACGAGGAAAGCTGAAGATCAAGAGGAACCAGATGATGTGCCCGATGATGATCTTCGCCGGGTCATTGTTGATGCAAAGAGATAATGCCAAAGTGAAAGGGAGAAGTTGAAATTCGATCGCATGTTAGAGGATCACAAAAAAGGGTTATACCCAAATTGCGAAGATGACAACACAAAGCTCGATACCACACTAAAATTGCTGCAATGGAAGGCACACAATGGTGTATCTGACAACGGATTTGACAAGCTACTGAAAATATTGAAAAAGAAGCTTCCAAAGGATAATGAATTGCCCGACAGTACGTACGGAGCAAAGAAGGTTCTATGCCCTCTAGGATTGGAGGTGCGGAAGATACATGCATGCCCTAATGACTACATCCTCTACCGCGGTGCGTACGAGGATTTGAACGCATGCCCGGTATGCAGTGCATTGCGGTATAATATCAGACGAGATGAGCCCTGGTGATGTTGACGACGAGTGCCCCAGGAAGAGGGTTCCTGCCAAGGTGATGTTGTATGCTCCTATAATACCACGGTTGAAACGTCTGTTCAAAAACAAAGAGCGTGCCAAGTTGATGTGATGGCACAAAGCGGACCGTAAGAAAGACGGGCAGTTCAGAGCACCCGCTTACGGGTCGTAGTGGAGAAAAATCAAGAACATGGGGGGACTTTGCAGGTGATGCAAGGAACGTATGGTTTGGTTTAAGCGCAGATGGCATTAATCCTTTTGGGGAGCAGAGCAGCAATCATACCACCTGACCCGTGACTCTATGTATCTATAACCTTCCTCCTTGTTTGTGCTTGAAGCAGAAGTTCATTTTGATGCAAGTGCTCATGCAAGGCCCTAAGAAACCCGGCAACGACATTGATATGTACCTAAGACCATTAGTTGAAGAACTTTTACAGCTGTGAAATGGAAAAGGTGTACGTGTGTGGGATGAGCACAAACAACAGAAATTTGACATGCATGTGTTGCTGTTTGTAACAATCAATGATTGGCCTCCTCTTAGTAACCATTCAGAAAAGACAAACAAGAGATACCATGCATGCACACACTGTTTAGATGACACCGAAAGTATATCCGAAGGAAACGGTAGATCTAGTGAAAGCAAAGCGCACTCTGGATGCCCTGAAGCGACCACCGCCGCCTCCACCGAATTCCGACGATGTCCGCTGTATTAAAAAGACAAATGAGGATGCGCGGCGGTCGGGAAGTACTTCTAGTGATGCAAGATTAGCGCAACAAAGAAATGGAAAAACAATTCCCCAGCTCGGCGAACAGGCGAAGCAAACGTGCCCCCCCCCCCCCCCCGCTCAACGTGTCTAGCGATATCGTCGCTAATCATCCGGGGCTATTGCCCGATACTAATCCTGGTGATTACCTGAGTGATGATGTAGAGTTTGAAACATTAGAGGCAGTAGAGATCTTCAGATACGAGTACAGGAAGCCTCTCATCAAACCTGATCATCCTCCTTTAACAACGATGATGCGAAGATTGCATGAATGGTACATGGATACCTGCAGGAAGTCTGGGACGGCCTCATTGGAGTTGAGTTGCTGCCTGTTGAATTTATGGAGTAATTTCAGTTATTCAATCAAGACGCCCTCGACAAACAACTCATGACTTGCTACTGTATGTAAGTATTATTTCTGTAATTAAGTCTATAGCTCGGCTTTTTATTGCATGTATATATAATTATCCTCACTTATTATGCAGGTTAAAGATCATCGAATGCAAAAAAGAACAAATCTATGGCATTGGGTTCATTAACCCAAATACCATAAATGAATGGTCGGTTAAAAAAGAGTCAAAGATACTGAGGACTACTTGCTACAAGCGTTACTTTGACATCAAAACAAAGCTAAAATACTCTTTCATTACAACTTCAAGGGAGTATTATTGTCTTGTGCATATTCGGTTTTGCTTACTCGAGGTTATAGTAATGTAATTGATGAGTTATGCGTGCGCAGCTTCCACTTTATTCTGCTAGAGATTAAGCTTGACAGGGGATTAGTAACTGCCTTAGACTCAAGACGTAAAGATCCTCAGGATTATGCGAACTTGACTGCGATGCTCCAGAAGTAAGTTTAATCGATCATTATCGCACCATATCGGCAACTTTCGTTCATTTGCAGATATCAAGTACTCATTTCCTTTGCCTGTAGGGTTTGGGAAAAGTTCGCCGGAATGGTTCCGGCTGCGATTTAGACATCCCAAAGTAAGTAGTACTAGCTAGTTCCGCGCACCTCTTATTGATTCTAGTTTCATTAATACCATTTATCATGCTTGATTGTCAGTTTGATTGAACTCTATTTCTCGTAAAGTGCTTGCGGCAGAAAGGCGGGAATAATTTATGTGAATACTACGTTTGCGAGTTAATCTACAACTCGATCCACAATTTCTTTTTATTACAATAGGATTTTCTACAATAGCTTGTCACAGAACTAGTTAAGGTTTTCGACGTGTAAAAGTTATCAAAAATCCTGAAAAAAATACTGAACCAACACATTTATAATATAACATGATCCAACTGATGGATTGAAAAAAATATTACTGCATGTGTCCTGGAATTAGCGTGATTCTTTCTTGACCACGTCATACATAGAGACGGAGAAGGCCACGTCATACATAGGGATTGTAAAAGATGTTATATTGTATATATGTAGTAGCGTCGGATAGATATATGAAAACTTGTTGTTCGACCAATCTCGGAGAAAGAGAGGTCACTTCTTTCTGTACGTATATGTTCATGACGATCTTGTGTAATTAATGGTTCCTTCATTTGCTTACTAGCTAGCATGTCGAGTTCTTTCTATACGTATAGTAGCTAGCGTCGATCAAGCACGGAGAAAGAGAGGTCACTTCTCTCTATTAGCTAGCTAACACAATATGATAAAACCCCTAAATTAACCCTCCAAAACCCCTAACCACCCCCCCCCCCCCCCTAAAAAAACCCAGTGCCCGCTATCTGCTGACGCGTGGCTGCCTTTTGGTCCTGGTTGGTGTTACCAAACGGGACTAAAGGCCTCCTGCCTGGGCGCCCCGCAGCGGCCACGTGCAGCCCCTTCTGTCCCAATTCATAAGCAAACCGGGACTAAAGATTTTGGGTTTTTAGTCCCGACCCTTTTGTCCCTGTTTCAGAACCGGGTCTAAAGGCCCTCTGGAACCGGGACTAGTTCCCTGTTTTCTACTAGTGTAGTACTTCTTCCGTTCCCAAATAATTGTCTTTCTAGCCATCTCAAATGGACTACAACATACGGATGTATGTAGACATGTTTTAGAGTGTAGATTCACTCATTTTGCTCCGTATGTAGTCACTTGTTGAAATCTCTAGAAAGACAATTATTTAGGAACGGAGGGAGTAATTATGAAAAGAGAGAGCAGTGGTTTGGCAATCAAAATAGGCAAAAAATCAAATAGGTAAAAAACATCCTAATTAAAAGGGGGGAGCTTGGCAATCAAAGGCTAAGCACTTATGCATTGAAAGAGGGCTAAATCACGTACTCCTGCTACCGTCGCTCGACCCTAAAAAAACAGCGCACTCTGCTATTGTATAAACCCAGTTCATAGCCAGCAGTGAGATAGACTGGACCCTTCGTCAGATCATCACACGGCCCTTGTCTAGTCCACGACGTCCTCTCCTCGCTCGGCAAGAAGGTTAACATATAGGAGTACGCGTACCAGGAGTTTGTGTGTTATTAATGCATCTCGAGCAGTGCAGAATTTGTACGACGACACCACCGACACACGCACCTACACTATATGCACCCAGTGACCCTCTCAGCTTTCGCAGAGCCATTCGCAGGTTAACTTCGCTCTTGTCTGCAAGATGTTGGGGGTTGGTGAGATGAACCACGGGCTCGAGGCGAATGGGCACGGCAAGCCGGTGGCCATGGCGAAGCAGCAGCAGCTGCAGCAGAGGGGAGATCATGAGGAGACCCTGTGGTACGAGGAGGAGATCCATGACGACCTCAAGTTCTGCTACGCCTTGAACAGGTACGTAAATCTTACTAAGCCTCTTTGAGCGGTCATGGAATAAACAAAGCGATTTGTGTACAATTTTTCGCTTTTTGTGCTGCTTGAAAGCGTGCTGCACCGAGGGACAAGCAAGTACCAGGAGATTGCCCTGGTTGATACCAAGTGTTTCGGGAAGGCTCTGATAATCGACGGGAAGATGCAGAGCTCGGAGGCCGACGAGTTCATCTACCATGAGTCCTTGATACACCCGCCGCTTCTCTTCCATCCCAAGTAAGCTATCCTATCAGTCCCCGAATTGGGCTTGGTTTTCAGTCACTCTTAGGTCAATGCAATCTGGATATTTCATTCCAAACTACGAGTAGTACTCCATAGAGAGATTTGGCCTAAAGTATTGCACTTCTACCCAAAAATCATATCATTGCAGCCCGAAGACGGTGTTCATCATGGGCGGCGGCGAGGGATCAGCGGCGAGGGAGGCGCTGAAGCAAAAGACCGTCCAGAGGGTGGTGATGTGTGACATAGACGAGGTGCGTTGCGCGTACCACATAACACCAACAGATCGATCACGTCCACAAACTTGTTGATGTGGCTCACACAATTAAACACGTCTGTCCACACGTGCACGACGTCGGTCGGCAGGAGGTGGTGCACTTCTGCCGGACGCACCTCAGCGTCAACTGGGACGCGTTCGCCAGCGACAAGCTCTGCCTCGTCATCAACGACGCCGGGTACTACCTCCATTCTGGTTTATTGGTCCTAATTATATTTTGTGCTAAATGTTGATCCAAAATTTAACTCATAAAATATTATTGCATGTTATCAAAAATAATATCACCGAAAACTATGTTCAAACACAAAAATAATATCATCAAAAACTATGTTTAAAGGACGGGGGTAGTACTACACTAAACACTACTCACAAAAACCGAATCAATGAGCCAACTGGGCGTTGATTGATGGATGCTGCAGGGCTGAGCTAGAGAAGAGGCGGGAGGAGAAGTTCGACGTGATAGTGGGGGACCTTGCGGATCCCATGGAGGGAGGCCCCTGCTACCAGCTCTACACCAGGTCCTTCTACGAGCAGGTCCTCAAGCCCAGGCTCCACGACGGTGGCATCTTCGTCACACAGGCAAATTCAAGAGCATTGATTTTGCTACCTGTCGATGGATCTCAGTCAGTCTATTAACTCATGTGCTTGTCTTGTTTGGGGCTACAGGCTGGACCAGCCGGCGTCCTGACGCACAAGGAGGTCTTCTCGTCCATCTACAACACCCTTAGGCACGTCTTCAAGCGTGAGTGCTCATCCAATCAAGTTCTCTACTACTTATTTTTCGAAACATTAAGGTATCTACTTATGAACCACACATGACTTGCCTAAGGTATTTAGTTTACCCAGCCGGTTGTGGCATCTTGATGTGGCTAGTTGATGTTTCTAGCCTCTTTTGGCTCTGTGTGAGCTTTTTTTGCTTTTTTAAGACTTATGAGGACCTTTGGAACCATGTTGGCACTACTTTATTTTGTTAATAAGAGGGCCGTATGCATCGCACTGATGCAGAGGCCGGGGTTTTCCCCCTTTTCGAAAAAAAAAATGACTTGCCTTGTCTTGTTCTCCACGATGTATGCATACACAGGATGATTAATTCCAACTAACTAGGTCGCTGGACCTGCCTGGTTTTGATCACAGATGTGAAAGCATACACTGCCCATGTGCCATCCTTCGCTGACACCTGGGGCTGGGTCATGGTAGGCAGCACCTTGTCAATTAATTTGGATCTGATAGTAGAAAGCACTGTTATCATATTATGCAGTGGAGAGTAGTGATCCATGTGCTTCTGCCTTGTTGACAACATGCATTATGTAGGCATCAGATCACCCCTTCACCCTCACCGCCCAGCAGATCAACGAGAGGCTCACGGACAGGATCGACGGCGAGCTGTCGTACCTCGACGGGGATACCCTTATTTCTTCAACCACTCTCAACAAGACCGTCTTCCACTCGTCAGTCACCGCCTCCTCTTCCTCTCCACTACTACTACTCTTGGGGCACAAACAGATAACATGGACTTAAAACATGCAGGCTATTGAACGAGACACATGTGTACACGGAGGATGACGGGAGGTTCGTCCACGGACATGGGACTGGGAGGGCAAGCCCTGCTTAACTGCACGGGAACCCTTCGACCTGAAGCCACCGGCCGGGACGGTCATCTATATGCATGGGAAAACAAGGGGAGAAACCAAGTGCTAATTGATAGGAGCAATTCAAATTAAAACTGTCAAGATGAAGTTCTTTCGTGTTTGTTTCCTATGAGAATGATGACAATAAAATAATTATATTATGCCGAGTTTCATCCATAAATTGCAGAGTGTGTCCAATTGGATATCCCAGTGGATAGCTTCCTCATATCCCTGGCTAATAACATAGTGCCAGAAAAACAATATATGTTGAACAATGCTTTGTAGTGTCAGAAGAATCATTCGCCGGTACAGAGAACCAAGGTATCAATCCGTGGAGTTCTCCTGCGAGCACATGATTATACATACACTAACCTTTACCTTGGTCCCCAAGTTAATCTAGTGAGGTTGTCAATCTCACTGGATTTGCTGCTTACAAGGATTAATGTGTCATCTGTACGGAATTGTTCTTTGTATGCAAAGTAAAAAAAGAATCTCTACTACCTTAAAAAATGTAGCGTTCCCTCTCCCATCTTACGTCCCCACCCTTCGTCCAACCTCCTCGTACGACCCCCCACCCCTCCACTGATTTTATTTCCTCCCACCATCGATTTTCTTTCCTCCCTTCATCGGTTTTCTCTTTGGTTACCTATGATCTATCTGTCTATACCTATACTAATTAGAGACTCCCTAGAAATTGTTACATTAATCAGAAATAGGAGTCATTATTCTTTGTGGGACCGAATTATTATGGTATAGATCAGTTGATGCTATTTCCATACTAATTAGAGTCTCCCTAGAAATTATTACTTTAGTAAGTAGGAGCCATTAATCTTTGAGGGACCGCATTATTACGGTTTAGATCATCTCATGTGATTTCCATAATTTATTACGTGTAGATCAATCCATATATCCTTCGATTGGAACATTGATAGGAGCAATTCAAATTAAAACTGTCAAGAAGATAAGTTCTTTCGTGTTTGTTTCTTATGAGAACGATGGCAATAAAAGAATTATATTATGCCGAGTTTCATCCATGAATTGCAGAGTGTGTCCAATTGGATATCCCAGTGGATTGCTTCCTCATATCCCTAGCTAATAAGGTAGTGCTAGAAAAATAATATATGTTCAACAAGGGTTTGTAGTGTCAGAAAAATCGTTCGTCTGTACTAAGAACCAACGTATCAATCTGCGGAGTTCTACCGCGTGCACATGATTAGACCTACACTGAACTAAGAAACTTTACTTTGGCCCCGAAGTTAATCTAGTGAGGTTTTCAATCTTACTGTCTTAGTTGCTTACAAGGATTAATGTGTCGTCCGTATGGAATTATTCTTTGCATGCAAAGTAAAAAACAATTGAGAATATAAAACAAATAGTAAAAAGGGAAAACGAAATTTAGTTTATGAGGAATAAAGAAATGTTTTTCTTTTGCTATTCGAATCGACACATTTTAATTAACTTGCTGCATACTTAATTCAGTTCATCCTTTTTCAGTATGCCAATGGCGTGTCATATTTTTATTACACTTCCATAGTACCCACATAAATCACAAGCCTACCCTCTCATAAAATGATCTAAACCCTACACCTGCCCGCTTCCAATTCGTCAATTCCATGATGATGCTCTGGATCAATTGTCGAGGCTGTAGTTGTTGCTCGGTTCCTCCGAACTATGGCACCCCGTCTCAGAGGAACCAGAACACCCCGTATTCTAGCCCAGAGATCAGGTCTTATGAAATATGACACTGCTTGGCATAGAACAAATCAGCTCTTTATTACAAAAGATATGGATACAAGGGTCTGATATTACAAAGATCACATCGGCACGGCGACACTACGCCCGCTAAGGTAGATCTATGCTAGCAGCGGAACAACTCGTAGCAACGGAAGAACGACAACGGTGATGAACTCCACTCCGCAGGGACTCTGGCTGGAACGCATCCTAGCGCGCAAACTTGGGATCCTCAGCAAGCAAGCAATCATGGCAAGACCTGCAAACTGGCACGACACTCCAGGTGAGTACTTTGAATTTACTTGCAAGATCACAGCAACCAAAGCAATCAAGACAAACGATAATATGGCATTTACAGGTTAATTAATGATGAGCATGAGAAAACTAGAAAAATATCTGATGAGCATGGCATGAACATGTTGAACATAGCACAACTAAAACCATATGAAATGAGCATGGCATGTTACTCATGATATGAACATGATGATACTAGAACTAGTACGCAAGGGATCCAATGTTTAAGGCCCCTTGGACCAACTTACTCTTCTTGGAGGTTACCTCGTAACCAGCATAGATACCAATCATACTTACCATCGTGATGATCACAAGATCACCTCAACATCATCAAGAATACCATCGTGATCATCTCGTGACCACATAAACATCAACCAACTTCTTTCTCATCAAACCAGGGTTGTTTAAAAGTCATGTTATTATTACGGTTGACCCATAGTGTGACCTACTACGAACTGGGTCCATAACCGAGGGTGTGGCTATTGATAGATTATATACTCTGCACAGGTTAGTACGACGTACCCACACCACGGAATTCAAGGCATCGTGCTCCCATTCGGGAGGACCACCGGCATTCCGACAAAACCAACTTATTGCATGACACTCTCCCGACCATTGCGACAAATTCACTTTTGGGCTAAGTCATGGATGGCGCCGGATGCTAACTCTTGGCATCTGCGGCCTACGTGACTGGCCACCATCATGTCAAAACAAAAACAAATGGCCCCAAATGGGGACAATGGTACCATACAACTTTGGGCACACAAGGCTTATGGCCACATACCCTACCAGGGTAGCGCGTGCACATACACTTCCCTAGTTTGAAGCACTGGTGAGAGGCATGACAATAGACCGAATTAGGGACCCCAATAAGGGAAGTGTGGCTTCACTGGTCAGCTCGATTCGATGGCACTATGACTCAGCCAACAGGTTTGCTCAAGTTTGATTAATATCCGGTTAAACATGAATGTCTATGAGCCGAGCCATAATAACATGATGAAATGGCAATACATATGAGCATGGTATCAACATGAGCATAGATGAGAAACACAACCATTTAACATATGGATCATAGCATCAATAACAATAAATACTTTAATCTACTAGATGAAAATGAGCATGGCATAGGGATGATCATGCAGAATACAAGCACTTCAATAATAGATGATAATATAGCATATGAGCATATCGTTACAACTAGCATGAAATAATTACAAGAAGGAAACATGTGAATAATAATACTAGAAAATGATCATTTAACTATCAAGATGCACATGAACATGGCATAAAGATGAGCATGGATTCACAAGCATATGAAGCGTTCACAAAATATTAACATGCACAAAGTATTTAAATATTCAAGTGGAAACCATGGCTACTGCAAGGTCATCATGAAAGTGGCTGTTGTGGCTTGCCTGGGGATGAAAGAGTCATCGGGAATAAGTGCGCTGAACTCGCATAACTATTTACTGAAAATTTTCTCTCCCGGCGAAGCTGTTTAGGGGGCAAGGGAAAAATGGTCATTTTCAGAATGTTAGACCATCATGAAACTGGAACCAATGGAACCGTCTCGGCGGATAGAGAATGTGGGGTTTTGAATCGTCTGAATCAAAGGTATGGTCATGGAGATATGGTCGTTCGTTCGTTAGGCAAAAGACAAATAAAAACTTATTCATTTCTGCTGCTAACTGACGAACGCCCGCTATTAAAGGGTTTCGGCTGGCGGCTAAATAAAGAAAACGTACTTTTGGAAATACACATTCCTGCATAGAAAACATATTTCAGTTCTAAGCCGCAGAGAAAATACGCTTTCAACTACAGAAAATGTAAACAACAAAGTACGCTCTCACATATCCATGTCACCGGGTTAGCTGAGTCAACGGGTGAGACCGACATGCGGAGCCCACTGACGGGGGGTATTCGTCTTCCTTCTTGCCCACACGCGTCTGGCCGAGGCAGAGGCAGCTCCCGCTGGCGGTTGCCGGCGACTCCGGCCACCATTCGAGACGCACGGCCCACCGCTGTGCTCGGGAGTCCAAGGCGGTCCCGTTCGAGTAGGGCACAACCATCGAGGAGGGCTCAGCCGAGTAGGGCGCCAGCAGTAGTGGAAGGCGGCCACATCGACTTTGGCTACAAGGCCATGGGCCACCGGAGAAGGAGGGAGAGGGCGGAGAAGCTCTCACGATCTCGTGGGGTTCCTCTAGTGGTGGAGAGAAAGACGGAAGGGCTCGGCATTGTGCGAATTTAGGAGGAAACAAGCGGCGGCCATGGAGGCAACGAAGGGCGATGAGGGCTTCTCCGGCTCGATGGAGAGGTCGGCGAGGGCTAGACGAGGGTGGTGAGGCGGCTCGTGAAAAGAACCGATGTCAGGCATAACTTAAATAGTCGCGACATCGAGGCAATGGTCGAGGACCGCCATGGATGCGTGGTCGCGGCTCTGACGCGTCTGCGTACGCGTGCACTCGCGGCCAAGCTCGGGCGGTGACTAGATAGGGTCAGAGGAGCGCCTGAGGAGCAGGGAGGGGCAGACGCGGGAGGGGCGAAGTCTGGTCGGCCACAGTGCCGGGGGCAGGGTCGCCATGGCGCACCAAGGAGGAAAGAGGAGGGGGAAGGGGTCCAGAGCGAAGGCATGGATGCCATGGAGCTCTGTGACATGATGGGGCACGTGATAACAACGAGCAGAGGAGGGGTCGTAACTAAATGACGCTCTCGACGCAGCCAAATGAAGTAGAGCATACATATGGCATGTCAGACCGCGTGGTCACCGCATGCATTGACACGTGCATGGTGACTTGATGTATACTACACAACCTTCTTTTTGTAGACGTTGTTCGGCCTCCAAGTGCAGAGGTTCGTAGGACAGTAGCAAATTTTCCTCAAGTGGATGACCTAAGGTTTCTCAATCCGTGGGAGGCGTATATTGAAGATGGTCTCTCTCAAGCAACCCTGCAACCAAATAACAAAGAGTCTCTTGTGTCCCCAACACACCCAATACAATGGTAAATTGTATAGGTGGACTAGTTCGGCGAAGAGATGGCGATACAAGTGCAATATGGATGGTAGATATAGGTTTTTGTAATCTGAAAATATAAAAACGGCAAGGTAACAAGTAACAGAAGTGAGCGAAAACAGTATTGCAATGCTTTGAAACAAGGCCTAGGGTTCATACTTTCACTAGTGCAAGTTCTCTCAACAAGGATAACATAATTAGATCATATAACAATCCCTCAACATGCAACAAAGAGTCACTCCAAAGTCACTAATAGCGGAGAACAAACAAAGAGATTATTATAGGGTACGAAACCACCTCCAAGTTATTCTTTCTGATCAATCCATTGGGCTATTCCTATAAGTGTCACAAACATCCCTAGAGTTCGTAGTAAAATAACCCTAACATCAAGTGTTCTCAAATCCTTAAAGACTCAATCCGATAAGATAACTTCAAAAGAAAAAATCAATCCATTACAAGAGAGTAGAGGGGGACAAGCATCATATGATCCAACTATAATAGAAAAGCTCAAGGTACGTCAAGATCATGCCAAATCAAGAACACAAGAGAGAGAGAGAGAGAGAGAGAGAGAGAGAGAGAGAGAGAGAGAGAGAGAGAGATCAAACACATAGCTACTGGTACATACCCTCAGCCCCGAGGGTGAACTACTCCCTCCTCGTCATGGAGAGCGTCGGGATGATGAAGATGGCCACTGGTGATGGATCCCCCTTCCGGCAGGGTGCCCGAACGGGCTCCCGAGAGGTTTTTGGTGGATACAGAGGCTTGCGGCGGCGTAACTCCCGGTCTAGGTTTATTTCTGGGGTTTTCTGTATTTATAGGAAATTTTGGCGTCGGTCTCACGTCAGGGGGGTCTCTGAGTCGTCCACGAGATAGGGGGCGCGCCCTCCACCCTTGTGGACGGCTTGGGACTCTTCTGGCCCAACTCTTCCGCTTCAGGGGCTTCTTTTGGTCCATAAAAAATCCTCAAAAATTGGTACGTCAATTGGACTCCGTTTGGTATTCCTTTTCTGTAAAACTCAAAAACAAGGAAAAACGGAAACTGGCACTGGGCTCTAGGTTAATAGGTTAGTCCCAAAAATCATATAAAATAGCATATAAATGCATATAAAACATCCTAGATGGATAATATAATAGCATGGAACAATCAAAAATATAGATACGTTGGAGACGTATCAAGCATCCCCAAGCTTAATTCCTGTTCGTCCTCGAGTAGGTAAATGATAAAACCATAATTTTTGATGTGGAATGCTACCTAACATATTTATCAATGTAATTTTCTTTATTGTGGCATGAATATTGAGATCCATAAGATTCAAAACAAAAGTTTAATATTGACATAAAAACAATAATACTTCAACCATACTAACCAAGCAATTATGTCTTCTCAAAATAACATGGCCAAAGAAAGCTTATCCCTACAAAATCATATAGTTTGGCTATGCTCCATCTTCGTCACACAAAATATTCAAATCATGCACAACCCCGGTTTCAGCCAAGCAATTGTTTCATACCTTAGTATATTCTCAAACTTTTTCAACTTTCACGCAATACATGAGCGTGAGCCATAGACATATCACTATTTGGAATAGAATGGTGGTTGTGGAGAAGACAAAAAAGGAAGATGGTCTCACATCAACTAGTCATATTAATGGGCTATGGAGATGCCCATAAATAGATATCAATGTGAGTGAGTAGGGATTGCCATGCAGCGGATGCACTAGAGCTATAAATGTATGAAAGCTCAACAAAAGAAACTAAGTGGGTGTGCATCCAACTTGCTTGCTCACGAAGACCTGCGGCATTTTGAGGAAGCCCATCATTGGATATAAAATCCAAGTTCTATAATGAAAATCCCACTAGTATATGAAAGTGACAACATAGGAGACTCTCTATCATGAAGACCATGGTGCTACTTTGAAGCACAAGTGTGGTAAAAGGATAGTAGCATTGCCCCTTCTCTCTTTTTCTCTCATTGTTTTTGTTTTTTTTTTTGGCCCTCTCTTTTTTTGGCCTTTCCTTTTTTTATTTATCTTTTTTTTGTTTTTTTTTGTCCGGAGTCTCATCCCGACTTGTGGGGGAATCATAGTTCCATCATCCTTTCCTCAATGGGACAATGCTCTAATAATGAAGATCATCACACTTTTATTTACTTACAACTCAACAATTACAACTCGATACTTAGAACAAAATATGAATATATATGAATGCCTAAGGCAGTGTACCGGGATGTGCAACGAATCAAGAGTGACATGTATGAAAGAATAATGAACGGTGGCTTTGTCACAAATACGATGTCAACTACATGATCATGCAAAGCAATATGACAATGATGAAGCGTGTCATAATAAATGGAACGGTGGAAAGTTGCATGGCAATATATCTCGGAATGGCTATGGAAATGACATAATAGGTAGGTATGGTGGCTGTTTTGAGGAAGGTATATGGTTGGTGTATGGTACCGGCGAAAGTTGCGTGGTACAAGAGAGGCTAGTAATGGTGGAAGGTATATGGCCTCAATATTAGTCATAAAGAACTCACATACTTATTGCAAAAATCTACAAGTCATCAAAACCAAGCACTACACGCATGCTCCTAGGGGAAGGGTTGGTAGGAGTTAACCATCGCGTGATCCCGACCTCCACACATAAGGAGGACAATCAAAGAGATACCTCATGCTTCAACTTTGTTACACAACGGTTACCATACGTGCATTCTACGGGACTCACAAACCTCAACACAAGTATTTATCAAATTCACAATTACACCACTAACATGACTCTAATATCACCATCTTCATATCTCAAAATAATCATAAAGAATCAAACTTCTCATAGTATTCAATGCACTTTATATGAAAGTTTTATTATATCCCTCTTGGATGCCCATCATATTAGGACTAAATTTATAACCAAAGCAAATTACCATGCTGTTCTAAAGACTCTCAAAATAATATAAGTGAAGCATGAGAGTTCATCTATTCCTTCAAAATAAAACAACCGTCATGCTCTAAAAGATATAAGTGAAGCACTAGAGAAAATGATAAACTACTCCAAAAGATATAAGTGAAGATCACTGAGTAGTCGAATAATTATGTAACTATGTGAAGACTCTCTAACATTTAAGAATTTCAGATCTTGGGATATTATTCAAACATCAAGAAAAATAAAATAAAATAAAATGACGCTCCAAGCAGAACACATATCATGTGGTGAATAAAAATATAGCTCCAAGTAAAGTTACCGATGCACGAAGACGAAAGAGGGGATGCCTTCCGGGGCATCCCCAAACTTAGGCTCTTGGTTGTCCTTGAATATTACCATTGGGGTGCCTTGGGCATCCCCAAGATTAGGCTCTTGGCACTCCTTATTCAATAGTCCATCGAATCTTTACCCGAAACATGAAAACTTCACAACACAAAACTCAATAGAAAATCTCATAAGCTCCGTTAGTATAAGAAAATAAATCACCACTTTTGGTACTGTTGTGAATTCATTCTTTATTCATATTGGTGTTATGTCTACTTTATTCCAACTTCTCTATGGTTCATACCCTCCGATACTACTCATAGATTCATCAAAAATAAGCAAACAACACATAGAAAATAGAATCGGTCAAAAACAGAACAGTCTGTAATAATCTGTAACTATCGAATACTACTGTAACTTCAAAAATTATGAAATAAAATTGTGGACGTGAGGAATTTTTCTATTAATCTTTGCAAAAAGAATCAACTCAAAATCAGTCTTCTGTAAAAAATTACAGCTAATCTCGTGAGCGCAAAGTTTCTGTTTTTTACAGCAAGATCGCATTAACTTTCACCCAAGTCTTCCCAAAGGTTCTACTTGGCACTTTTTTGAAACAAAAGCTATAAAACATGATTCCTACAGTAGCTTAATTATGTGGACACACAAAAACAGTAGGGGTAAATATTGGGTTGTCTCCCAACAAGCGCTTTTCTTTAATGCCATTTAGCTAGGCATGATGATTTCAATGATGCTCACATAAAAGATAAGAATTGAAACATAAAGAGAGCATCATGAAGAGTATGACTAGTACATTTGAGTCTAACTCACTTCCTATGCCTAGGGATTTTGTGAGCAAACAATTTATGGGAACAAGAATCAACTAGCATAGGAAGGCAAAACAAGCATAACTTCAAGATTTTCAACACATAGAGAGGAAACTTAATATTATTGCAATTCCTACGAGCATATATTCCTCCCTCATAGTAATTTTCAGTAGCATCATGAATGAATTCAAAAATATGACTATCACATAAAGCATTATTTTCATGATGCATAAGCATAGAATTTTTATTACTCTCTACATAAGTAAAAATCTTCTCATTCGGAATAGTGGGAGAAAACTCAACAAAATAACTATCATGTGAGGCATAATCCAATTGAAAATCAGAATCATGATAACAAGTTTCATGGTTATCATTATTCTTTATAGCATAGAAGTCATCACAATAATCATCATATATAGCAACTGTGTTCTCATCATCAATTGGAACCTCTTTCGAAATAGTGGATTCTTCACTAAATAAAGTCATGACCTCTCCATATCCACTTTCATAATTATCACAATAAGATTCAATACCCTCCAAAATAGTGGGATCACTACTTCCTAAAGTTGACACTCTTCCAAACCCACTTTCATCAATATAATCAACATAAATAGGAGGCATGCTATCATCAGAATAAACTTGCTCATCAAAACTTGGGGGACTAAAAATATCATATTCATCAACATAGCATCCCCAAGCTTATGGCTTTGCATATCATTAGCATCATGGATCTTAAAAGAATTCATACTAACAACATTGCAATCATTCTCATCATACAAAAATTTAGTGCCAAACATTTTATAGATTTCTTCTTCTAGCACTTGAGCACAATTTTCCTTTCCATCATTTTCACTAAAGATATTAAAAAGATGAAGCATATGAGGCAACCTCAATTCCATTTTTTGTAGTTTTCTTTTATAAACTAAACTAGTGATAAAACAAGAAACTAAAAGATTCGGTTGCAAGATTTAAAGATATACCTTCAAGCACAAACCTCCCCGGCAACAGTGCCAGAAAACTGCTTGATGTCTACTACACAACCTTCTTCTGGTAGACATTGTTGGGCCTCCAAGTGCAGAGGTTTGGAGGACAGTAGCAAATTTCCCTCAAGTAGATGACCTAAGGTTTATCAATCCGTGGAGGCGTAGGTTGAAGGTGGTATCTCTCAAGCAACCCTGCAACCAAATAACAAAGAGTCTCTTGTGTCCCCAACACACCCAATACAATGGTAAATTGTATAGGTGCACTAGTTTGGCGAAGAGATGGTGATACAAGTGCAATATGGATGGTAGATATAGGTTTTTGTAATCTGAAAATATAAAAACAGCAAGGTAGCAAGTAACAAAACTGAGAAAAAACGGTATTGCAATGCTTTGAAACAAGGCCTATGGTTCATACTTTCACTAGTGCAAGTTCTCTCAACAAGGATAACATAATTAGATCATATAACAATCCCTCAACATGCAACAAAGAGTCACTCCAAAGTCACTAATAGCGGAGAACAAACGAAGAGATTATTGTAGGGTACGAAACCACCTCAAAGTTATTCTTTCCGATCAATCCATTGGGCTATTCCTATAAGTGTCACAAACAGCCCTAGAGTTCGTAGTAAAATAACACCTTAAGACACAAATTAACCAAAACCCTAATGTCACCTAGATACTCCAATGTCACCTCAAGTATCCGCGGGTATGATTATACGATATGCATCACAGTATCTCAGATTCATCTATTCAACCAACACAAAGAACTTCAAAGAGTGCCCCAAAGTTTATACCGGAGAGTCAAGACGAAAACGTGTGCCAACCCCTATGCATAAGTTCACAAGGTCATTGAAGCCGAAAGTTGTTCACCAAAACATACATCTAGTAGATCACGTCATATCCCATTGTCACCACAGATAAGCAAATCCAAGACATACATCAAGTGTTCTCAAATCCATAAAGACTCAATCTGATAAGGTAACTTCAAAGGGAAAACTCAATCCATTACAAGAGAATTATAGGGGGAGAAGCATCATAAGATCCAACTATAATAGCAAAGCTCACGGTACATCAAGATCGTGCCGAATCAAGAGCACGAGAGAGAGAGAGAGAGAGAGAGAGAGAGAGAGAGAGAGAGAGAGCAAAGACATAGCTACTGGTACATACCCTCAGCCCCGAGGTTGAATGATGACCCACAAGTATAGGGGATTTATCGTAGTCCTTTCGATAAGTAAGAGTGTCGAACCCAACAAGGAGCAGAAGGAAATGACAAGCGGTTTTCAGTAAGGTTTTCTCTGCAAGCACTGAAATTGTAGGTAACAGATAGTTTTGTGATAAGATAATTTGTAACGAGTAACAAGCAATGAAAGTAAATAAAGTGCAGCAAGGTGTGTTGGAAATATGCCCTGGAGGCAATAATAAAGGATTATTATTATATTGACTTGTTTATGATAATTGTCTTTTATTCATGCTATAATTGTATTATCCGGAAATCGTAATACACGTGTGAATACATAGACTACAACATGTCCCTAGTAAGCCTCTAGTTGACTAGCTCGTTGATCAATACATAGTCATGGTTAACTGACTATGGACATTGGATGTCATTGATAACGGGATCACATCATTAGGAGAATGATGTGATGGACAAGACCCAATCCTAAGCATGGCACAAGATCGTGTAGTTCGTTTTGCTAGAGCTTTTCCAGTGTAAAGTATCTTTTCCTTAGACCATGAGATCGTGTAACTCCCGGATATCGCAGGAGTGCTTTGGGTGTACCAAACGTCACAACGTAACTGGGTGACTATAAAGGTGCACTACAGGTATCTCTGAAAGTGTCTGTTGGGTTGTCACGGATCGAGACTGGGATTTGTCACTCCGTATTACGGAGAGGTATCACTGGGCCCACTCGGTAATGCATCATCATAATGAGCTCAAAGTGACCAAGTGTTTGGTCACGGGATCATGCATTATAGTACAAGTAAAGTGACTTGCCGGTAACGAGGTTGAATGAGGTATTGGGATACCGACGATTGAATCTCGGGCAAGTAACATACCGATTGACACAGGGAATTGTATACGGGGTTGCTTGAATCCTCGACATCGTGGTTCATCCAATGAGATCATCGAGGAGCATGTGGGAGCCAACATGGGTGTCCAGATCCCGCTGTTGGTTATTGACCGGAGAGCCGTCTCGGTCATGTCTGCATGTCTTCCGAACCCGTAGGGTCTACACTTAAGGTTCGGTGACGCTTAGGGTTGTATGAATATGAGTATGCAGCAAACCGAAAGTTGTTCGGAGTCCCGGATGAGATCTCGGACGTCACGAGGAGTTCCAAAATGGTCCGGAGGTAAAGAATTATATATAGGAAGTGCTGTTTCGGCCATCGGGAGAGTTTCGGGGGTCACCGGTATTGTACCGGGACCGCCGGGTGGGGCCACCTATCCCGGAGGGCCCCGTGGGCTGAAGTGGGGAGGGAACCAGCCCCTGGTGGGCTGGTGCGCCCCCTTGGGCCCCCCTTGGCCGCCGCCCCCCATCTAGATGGGATCTAGAGGGGCCGGCGCCCCCTAGGGGGCCTATATAAAGGGGGGAGGGCAGCCGCACCCAAGTCTTGGCGCCTCCCTCTCCCCCGCTACACCTCTCCTTCTCGCAGAAGCTCAGCGAAGCTCTGCCAGAACCCTGCTGCATCCACCACCACGCCATCGTGCTGCTGGATCTTCATCAACCTCTCCCTCCTCCTTGCTGGATCAAGGTGCGGGAGACGTCATCCGCTCCGTACGTGTGTTGAACACGGAGGTGCTGTTCGCACTTGGTCATCGGTGATTTGGATCACGACGAGTATGACTCCCCCAACCCCGTTCTCTTGAACGCTTCCGCTCGCGATCTACAAGGGTATGTAGATGCACTCCCCTCTCTCGTTGCAAGATGAACTCATAGATGGATCTTGGTGAACGTAGAAAACTTTTTATTTTATGCAACGTTCCCCAACAGTGGTATCAGAGCCAGGTTTATGCGTAGTTCTCTATTGCACGAGTAGAACACAATTTGTTGTGGGCATAGATGTTGTCAACTTTCTTGCCGCTAATAGTCTTATTTTGCTTCAGCGGTATTGTGGGATGAAGCGGCCCAGACCGACCTTACACGTACACTTACGTGAGATAGGTTCCACCGACTGACATGCACTAGTTGCATAAGGTGGCTAGCGGGTGTCTGTCTCTCCCACTTTAGTTGGAGCGGATTCGACGAAAAGGGTCCTTATGAAAGGTAAATAGAAGTTGACAAATCACGTTGTGGCTTTTTCGTAGGTAAGAAAACGTTCTTGCTAGAACCCTATTGCAGCCACGTAAAAGATGCAACAACAATTAGAGGGCGTCTAACTTGTTTTTGCAGCAATTGCCTTGTGATGTGATATGGACAAAAGTTGTGATGTATGATGAATGATATATTGTGATGTATGAGATCATGTTCTTGTAATAGGAATCACGACTTGCATGTCGATGAGTATGACAACCGGCAGGAGCCATAGGAGTTGTCTTAATTATTGTATGACCTGCGTGTCATTGATTCAACGCCATGTAATTACTTTGCTTTATTGCTAAACCGTTAGCTATAGTAGTAGAAGTAATAGTTGGCGAGCAACTTCAAGGAGACACGATGATGGAGATCATGATGATGGAGATCATGTTGTCATGCCGGTGACAAGATGATCATGGAGCCCCGAATATGGAGATCAAAGGAGCTATATGATATTGGCCATATCATGTCACTAGTATATAATTGCATGTGATGTTTATTATGTTTGTGCATCTTGTTTACTTAGAACGACGGTAGTAAATAAGATGATCCCTTATAATAATTTCAAGAAAGTGTTCTCCCTAACTGTGCGCCATTGCTAAAGTTCGTCATTTCGAAGCACCACGTGATGATCGGGTGTGATAGATTCCTACGTTCACATACAACGGGTGTAAGACAGTTTTACACATGCAAAACACTTAGGTTAACTTGACGAGCCTAGCATGTACAGACATGGCCTCGGAACACAAAAGACCGAAAGGTCGAACATGAGTCGTATGGAAGATACGATCAACATGGAGATGTTCACCGACGATGACTAGTCCGTCTCACGTGATGATCGGACACGGCCTAGTCGACTCGGATCATGTAACACTTAGATGACTAGAGGGATGTCAAATCTGAGTGGGAGTTCCTTAAATAATTTGATTAGATGAACTTAATTATCATGAACATTAGTCTAAAATATTTGCAAAATGTCTTGTAGATCAAATGGCCAACGCTCATGTCACCATGAACTTCAACGCGTTCCTAGAGAAAACCAAGCTGAAAGATAATGGCAACAACTATCCGGACTGGGTCCGGAACCTGAGGATCATCCTCATAGCAGCCAAGAAACAATATGTCCTAGAAGCACCGCTAGGTGAAGCACCCATCCCAGAGAATCAAGACGTTATGAATGCTTGGCAGTCTCGTGTTGATGATTACTCGCTCGTTCAGTGCGGCATGCTTTACAGCTTAGAACCGGGGCTCCAAAAACGTTTTGAGCAACACGGAGCATATGAGATGTTCGAGGAGCTGAAAATGGTTTTCCAAGCTCATGCCCGGGTCGAGAGATATGAAGTCTCCGACAAGTTCTACAGTTGTAAGATGGAGGAAAATAGTTCTGTCAGTGAGCACATACTCAAAATGTCTGGGTTGCACAACCGCCTGTCCCAGCTGGACATTAACCTCCCGGACGAGGCGGTCATTTTCGGTGTCAAAACCGGCGGATCTCGAGTAGGGGGTCCTGAACTGTGCGTCTAGGCGGATGGTAACATGAGACAAGGGACACGATGTTTTTACCCAGGTTCGGGCCCTCTCGATGGAGGTAATACCCTACTCCTGTTTGATTAATATTGATGATATGGGTAGTACAACAGTAGATCTACCACGAGATCAGAGAGGCTAAACCCTAGAAGCTAGCCTATGGTATGATTGTTGTTCGTCCTACGGACTAAAACCCTTTGGTTACAATGGTAGGAAATCTACATATCCGTATCGCCAAGCTTGCCTTCCACGCCAAGGAAATTCCCATCGGGATACGGGACGAAGTCTTCAATCTTGTATCTTCATAGTCTAGGAGTCCGGCCAAATATGATAGTTCGGCTATCCGGACACCCCCTAGTCCAGGACTCCCTCAGTAGCCCCTGAACCGGGCTTCAATGGCGACGAGTCCGGCACGCATATTGACTGCGGCATTGCAAGGCGGGTTTCTCCTCCGAATACTTCATAGAAGGTTTTGAACACAGGATAGTGTCCGGCTCTGCAAAACAAGTTCCACATACCACCGTAGAGAGAATAATTTTTGCACAGATCTGTTGACGTATTCCGCGGCGTGACATCTCACCATGGCCAAGCCTTTATTCGAATCATTTTTTACTGTCCCACCTCAGCGCGTTTAGCGAGGCGGTTTCCTTGGCACGTCTTATCAAAGCATAGATCATGCCCCCTTATTCCGGGATTCTCATCAATACGGACGTGGGTAACCCATCCGCGCCATTGATTACGACGCTTGGGAGATAAGCGAGTTTTACCAGGCTGGTGGGAGACGCATAGTTTCGTCCGTCCATATAAGGGGATAAGGATCCACCTTTTCACCTACGCCTTCTTCCTCCTTTGCTCATCCATTTCCGCGCACTCGAGCTCCAGCGCCCAAGTCCGCATGAAGGAAATATGCCCTAGAGGCAATAATAAAGTTATTATTTATTTCCTTATATCATGATAAATGTTTATTATTCATGCTAGAATTGTATTAACAGGAAACATAATACATGTGTGAATACATAAACCTACAGAGTGTCACTAGTATGCCTCTACTTGACTAGCTCGTTAATCAAAGATGGTTGTGTTTCCTAACCATGAACAAGGAGTTGTTATTTGATTAACGGGATCACATCATTGGTTGAATGATCTGATTGACATGACCCATTCCATTAGCATAGCACCTGATCGTATAGTTTGTTGCTAGTGCTTTTCTTCATGACTTATACATGTTCCTATGACTATGAGATTATGCAACTCCCGTTTGCACGAAGAACACTTTGGGTGCTACCAAACGTCACAACTAATCGGGTGATTATAAAGGTACATTACAGGTGTCTCCGAAGGTACATGTTGGGTTGGCATATTTCGAGATTAGGATTTGTCACTCCGATTGTCGGAGAGGTATCTCTGGGCCCTCTCGGTAATGCACATCACATAAGCCTTGCAAGCATTTCAACTAATGTGTTAGTTGTGAGATGATGTATTACGAAACGAGTAAAGAGACTTGCCGGTAACGAGATTGAACTAGGTATTGGATACCGACGATCGAATCTCGGGCAAGTAACATACCGATGACAAAGGGAACAACGTATGTTGTTATGCGGTCTGACCGATAAAGATCTTCGTAGAATATGTAGGAGCCAATATGGGCATCCAGGTCCCGCTATTGGTTATTGACCGGAGAGGTGTCTCGGTCATGTCTACATAGTTCTCGAACCCGTAGGGTCCGCACGCAACAACGCTTCGATGACAGTTACTATGAGTTTTTATGATGTTTCTGTACGAAGGTTGTTCGAGTCCCGGATGAGATCACGGACGTGACGAGGAGTCTCGAAATGGTCGAGACATAAAGATTCATATATTGGAAGTCTATGTTTGGACATCGGAAGTGTTCCGGGTGAAATTGGGAATTTTACCAAGTACCGGAGGTTACCGGAACCCCGGAATGCTAATGGGCCAACATGGGCCTTAGTGGAAAGGAGAAAGGGGCCCAAGTGCTGGCGCACCTTCCCCCTTCCCTAGTCCTATTAGGACTAGGAGAAGGCGCCCTCTCTCTCCCTTCCCACTTGAGGAAACCTAGTTGGACTAGGATTTGGGGGAATCCTACTCCTAGTAGGAGTAGGACACCTGGCGCACCTCTCCTTGGCCGGCCAGCCCTCCCTTCCCTCCTTTATATACTGAGGGCAGGGGCACCCCATGACACACAAGTTGATCATTGAGATCGTTCCTTAGCCGTGTGCGGTGCCCCTTCCACCATATTACACCTCGAAAATACCGTGGCGGAGCTTAAGTGAAGCCCTGCGCCGGTGGAACATCATCATCGTCACCACGCCGTCGTCTTGACGAAACTCTCCCTCAACACTCGGCTGGATCGGAGTTCGAGGGACGCCATCGAGCTGAACGTGTGCAGAACTTCGGAGGTGCCGTCACGTTCGGTACTTGGATCGGTTGGATCGTGAAGGAGTACGACTACTTCCTCTACGTTGCGTCAACGCTTCCGTTGCTGGTCTACGAGGGTACGTAGACAACACTCTCATCTCGTTGCTAAGCATCACCATGATCTTGCGTGATCGTAGGAAAATTTTTGAAATTACTACGTTCCCCAACACCGCACACCCCACCTCAACCTTCTCCAACTATGTCAGGAGCGGGAGGCAGGTGGATGGCCTCCTACGTCACGGAGGGGCACATCAAGAAGCTGCGGAAGGCCGGATACTTGTCCAGCGACATCGCGCATCGGCAGCCCGACGAAGGGCAGCTCATCCCCACCCCCAGGCCCCATGAGAGGGTGGTGTTCCTCCCCCACTTCCTCCGCGGACTAGGGTTTCCACTTCACTCATTTGTCCGGGGGCTCATGTTCTACTACAGCCTAGATTTCCACGACCTGGCCCCGAATTTTATCCTCAACATCTCGGCGTTTATCGTCGTGTGCGAGGCCTTCCTCTGCATCCAGCCCCACTTCGGCTTATGGCTGAAGATCTTTAATGTCAGGCCGAAGGTAGTGGGCGGCCGCCAAGCGGAGTCTTGAGCGCCATGGTTGGCAAGATGGCCAAAGTCCTATGGCTCGAGGGCTCCTTTGTGGAGACCATAAAGGGATGGCAATCGGGGTGGTTCTACATCACCGAGCCGCGCGATTCTCAATGGGCGGCGGCCCCCGAATTCCGATCTGGCTTCCCCACATGGCTCACATCATTGAAAGAGACGGGCCAGACGTGGGGGGATTCGGATGAACTGTCCGGACTCCAAACTTGCGTCCGAAACATGGTGGACAAGAATCTCAGGCTTGTCAACGTAATCCAGGTGATGCTCATCCGCCGGATTCTCCCATGCCAACAGCGGGCCTTCAAATTGCGGGAGTTCGATCCGGCACAGCACCAAACCTTGAACCGGCTCTTCGACACTACGTACGAAGATGCCTGGAAGGTGCTGTTCAAGGGCGCCGAAGCTCCCGCATCCGCCATCAAGATCGCGGATTCAGCTCGCAGCGTCAAGCCAGCGAGGTAAGTTATTTTACACTTTACGGACTCTTTTTTCATAGTTTGACTCTATGCGGGATCTAAAACTCCCTAACCTTTGACAGGACTGGCTGAAGACGTCCGGACAGATTAACTGTCCGGCCCCTTTGCCAGAAGACCCAGCGGACGCCCGATTGACGGGGCTGCTGGTTCCGGCACCTCACGTGGTGCCGGAGAAGAAGGCCGAGAAGAAGGCCACGGGAACTCGAAAGAGCTCCCGGTGCAAGGTGCTGTCGGACTCATCGCGCGACAACCCTGAGGCGGGGTCCTCCTCTGAGGAAGAGAAGGAGGAAAAAGAATCCTCTCCCCCAGCGGGGGAAGAGAAGAAAAGGAAGGACGCCTCGACTGGGGAGGCTGGAGGGTCCAAGAAAGGAAGGACCCTTCCTCCGGACTTCTCCACCAACGCCGACAACGGCGAGGAGTGGCCATCAAGGGCCAAGCCCCTGGCGAGATCGTAAGTGTCCGGACTCCAGAATAACTCATGGATTTTTTCATTGCATAGTGTTCTCTAATGCCGAACAATCATGCAGCCTGCCCAAGGACGAGTTCGCCGCTTCGTCGAGCGGGTCCCTGAGTTCGTCGGAAGTGGAGAGTACTTCACTTCCGGCCGCCTCCTCACCTCACGCTGCGGACGACGCCGAGGTGGGGCCCTGAGGGGGGCCTGGTCAAGAGGAGGTGGCGCAGGAGGCGCCGCAAGGCAGCTTCCCGGACTCCAGGCGCGAGGGGAGCGAGACCCCCAGGGGCTCTAAGCCCGACCCTTGTCCGGACTCCATACCGGAACCTTCAGCGGTTCCGAAGTCCGGCAAGCGGCCCCTTCATAGGAAGGGTAAGACGCCGTGTCCTCCGTCCAACCGGAGGCACCAGATAGCTTATTGGAGGCGCTTAACAGCGCCTCCATCGAGGAGGAGCACCGCACTGTTATGAGTGTGGTGATCCAGAAAGTTTAGTCCGCCAAGAGCGGGCTGACTGAAGCCTGTACCAGCCTTCTAACAGGCTTTGAGGTAAGTTTAGAATATGTAAAAAATATTACCGCATAGACAGTAGCCCCCGATGCTTAGTTCGGTGTTCGGAAAGAAAAGCCAGACTAAGGATCTAAAAAGATATGCGCATGAGTCTAACATAAGTATGTCAATATGCGAATGCAGGCTGCGCTGCTGACCTCTGCCGCACTAACTGCGGAGGTCAATGCATTGAAAAAGAGCCTCGAGCGGTCCGAGAACGAGCTCGGCCTTGCCAAGAAGCAGCTCGAGGACAGGGAAGGTAAGCAATACCTTATTTAATAAATACCTTATAGAAAGGATTCGGTTGCAAAAAATGGCAGGAATAACGTGGGTATTGTAGGGGCCATGAGCGAGGTGGCGACCCTGAAGGAGGCGGTGTCTGCGGCCGAAAACAAAGCGAAGCGTGAGCGCACCGAAGCGAGAGAAGGGGAGGCACAGCTGGCGGAGGTACGGCAAGAGCTCCAGGCTCTCGTGAAAAAACACGAGGGTTTGGAGCGTGACTCGAAGACTCGAGAGTCCGAGCTTGCCTCGGCTCTTGAGAGTGCCAAAGCTGCTAAGGCCGAGGCTCAAAAAGCCCTCCAGGAAATTGAATCATTAAAGAAGATAGCGGCGGGTAAGGCATTCTTTATGCAAAGCAAGCATGTGAAAGTGAATTACCTATTACTTAGCCGGATTTGGAGCTCTCCAGGAGCATTTGCAGATCTGCCCCGTAGTGTGTTTGATGCTGCCGCATTCTACCGCGCCAAGGAGGGGAGCTCGACGGAGAAGGTGTTCTGGTCTCAGTATGCTGAGGCCGGACATCCGGTGCCCCTAAGCGACCAGCTGAAGCAGCTGGTCAAGCTCCACAAGGTTGCCGAACAGTCCATGAAGGGCCTCATAGTTCGGCTGTGGCCATTGGAAGCCATGCACAGGAGCTACTTTGGGCTAGTCACGGCGGCTGGTGGACGCCCGTCCATGGATTGAAGTCATCAAGCGCTCAGTCTGCATTGAAGGTGCCCGTCGGGCCCTAGCCCGTGCTAAAGTGCACTGGGGCAAGCTGGATGCAGAGAAGCTTGTGACGGGCGGGCCACCGAAGGGCAAGGATCATCGCAAGCCCGAAATGTACTATGAGGGCGTCCTGAAGGGTGCCCGCCGTATAGCGGATGAGTGCTCCAAAGATGTAATTTTTTAGTAGACTCGCGTTTGTTATCATGTATGCTGAAAACTTGTTCATATGCGCTAAGCAACGCTTGTTAATTTAAAATATTACCTTCTGGGCGGCCGTTTATCAAATTTGAGAGATGGCAAGTCGTTGGCTTCAGCCCCCATGCCACGAGTGCTGGGGTGTTCGGGATAAACTTGAGCGCTCTTGTTCCCATTCTTGGGCCCGTCGAGGGAGGCGTTCAACGCAACGAACAAGGCAACCGAACTTATACAGCTTGAGCACTCTCACTTAGCCATAGAATTCTATAATTTTAAATTTCGGCGAAGCCCCTAGTATTCGGAAGACAGAGTTCGGGGTGATATCCACGCGTTGGCCGGATAATGCCGACTCCTCACTCTAAGCGGCATAAGTCTTTAGGGACCTGAAAAAACCTCTCGAACAGCGACCGGCTCTCGCCCTATCATGACGGTCAGTTTTAGCTTTCTCCAGTGAGGTGCTCAACCCAGCTCAACCGGGGCACAATCGCAGTGGTTCTCCGGTGCTACAGGCCGATATAACGGAACGTAAGGTACCAAAACATGGGAGCCGGGCAAACCCAACTATTGACCAAAGACATGATTCGGAGCCGAAGCATATAATGCTATAAGTTCGGGGTGCCGCACTTGTGAAAGTGTTCGGACTTATCACACCATATTTTTGGGGTATTTAAGCCCCTGGTGTATTGGCCGTACAAAAGTGTACGGGTGCAACATGTCATGAAATCAACATATATATAGATAAAGAAAGGAGTGCAATAATAGGCAAAAGCTATGTATTGTTTATTCAAAAAGGAACTGCAAAATAAAAGCAGAACGATACAAATTGTGCGATAAGCAAGGGATGGGACTATTTAACATGTCCCCCTCCAGGGGTAAGCTGCGGGATGGTATGTAAAACAGGTATAATGCTCGTAGTAGAGACCACCTGGACACTCGACGTAACTACGCTTCCCTGGCTGTTGCATCGTGAGTTCGACGCGAATGCCGGACAGGGCTTCTGGAGAAGAGAGTCCTGAAAGTAAGAAAAAAGAAAAAAGAAAAAGAATGACAAAACCGGGAGCCCCTGGTGCGGTTGAGCCGCATTCTGGGCATGCCGTGGTCGTGCCCCTCCCCTTATGCCCATGGTATCTCCAGAGCGTAGTTATGTACGCGTAGTACTGGCTTCGTAATTTCGCGAGGGCTGGGGTTGTGGCCGGATTCCCACGCGTGCTTGGATCGTGCCAGGTGGTCTTGTTGTAGGTTACTCCGGGCGCGCTTGACAGTGTCCGGACGTTTAGTGGCCGGACTCGAGAATTGCTGTGAGAGGCTGCCTTGCACCTCCGCCGCGAGAGCGTTCGGTGTTTCCATTCACCGTGATTACTCCTCGAGGGCCTGGCATCTTGAGCTTGAGGTAGGCGTAGTGCGGCACCGCATTGAACTTTGCAAATGCAGTTTGTCCGAGCAGTGCGTGATAGCCGCTGCGGAACGGGACTATGTCGAAGATTAACTCTTTGCTTCGGAAGTTATCTGGGGATCCGAAGACCACTTCGAGTGTAACTGAGCCTGTACAATTGGCCTCTACACCTAGTATGACGCCTTTAAAGGTCGTCTTTGTGGGTTTAATCCTTGAGGGGTCTATGCCCATTTTGCGCACTGTATCCTGATAAAGCAGGTTCAGGCTGCTACCACCGGCCATCAGGACTCTGGTGAGGTGAAATCCGTCAATAATTGGGTCAAGAACCAATGCGCGAATCCGCCGTGATGGATGCTAGTGGGTGGTCCTTCGATCAAAGGTGATCGGGCAGGAGGACCATGGGTTGAACTGGGCGATCGGCTCCATCGCATATACGTCCCTTAGTGCACGCTTCCGCTCCCTTTTGGGTATGTGGGTTGCGTATATCATGTTCACCGTCCGCACTTGTGGGGGACGCCTTCATCATCTATTGTTCGGCGGCGGGCTCTTCCTCGTCATCGCTATGCAGCCCCTTGTCGTTGTTTTCGGTGCTTAGCTTGCCTGCTTGCTTGAACACCCAACAATCCCTGTTGGTGTGGTTGGCTGGTTTTCGGGTGCCATGTATCCGCGAAGCGATCGAGTATTCGGTCCAAGTTGGACGGGCCCTGGGTATTTCTTTTGAATGGCTTCTTCCGCTGACCGGGTTCAGAGCCTCTGAATCCGGCATTGACTACCGTATCTTCGTCATTGTCGCCGTTAATGCGGCGCTTGTTCTTGTTGCGACACGACCTGCCATTGCTGTCCTTGGTATCCGAACTACTAGGGTTTTTGTTCAAGTTGTTACTACGAGCTAGCCAGCTGTCCTCTCCCGCGCAAAAGCGGGTCATGAGTGTGGTGAGGGCTGCCATGGATTTCGGCTTTTCCTGTCCTAGGTGCCGGGCTAGCCACTCGTCGCGGATGTTATGTTTGAAGGCTGCAAGGGCCTCTGCATCCGGACAGTCAACGATTTGATTTTCTTGGTTAGGAACCGTGTCCAGAATTGTCTAGCTGATTCTTCTGGCTGCTGAATTATGTGGCTGAGGTCATCGGCGTCTGGTGGTCGCACATATGTGCCCTGGAAGTTATCAAGGAATGCGGCTTCCGTGTCCTCCCAACAACCAATTGATTATCTTTGGCAAGCTGTTAAGCCAATGCCGAGCTGGTCCTTTAAGCTTGAGTCGGAGGTATTTGATGGCGTGTAGATCATCACCGCGGGCCATGTGGATATGGAGGAGGTAGTCCTCGATCCAAACCGCAGGATCTGTTGTGCCATCGTGATGATTCGATGTTTACGGGTTTGAAACCCTCGGGATTTGATGATCCATCACTTCGCCTATGAAGCATATTGGGTGTCTTGGCGCCTGCATGTATTGGGCTATATCACGACGCAGCTCAAATGAGCTTTGTCTACTGTGTTCGGCCCGGCCGGAGTTGTTGTATCGGCGTGACGGTTATCATCACGTGTCGTGGGGCGCCCACGCGATCCGTAGATCGATCTTGTTTGCCTTGCCTTGTCCTCCAATATGTCTCGCAGGTCTGGCGCGTTTCCCTGTGCCTTGGTCGAGCGGCGCCGAGGTGCGGCTTGAATGGAGGGTCTAGAGGCCTCTCTGTCGCGGCCACGGGGTGGCCGGTCGGCCGCATCATGCGCTGGTGATGTAGGTTTGGGTGCTGCTTCCTCTAATTGGGGTAGCAGCCTGCGTTTTGGGTATCTCTTGGAGGGGCGTTCGAGTTCATACTCTTCGCTGCGAGGACTTCAGTCCATCCGTCGCCTAGCAAGTCTTGGTCAGCTCTAAGCTGCTGCTGCTTTTCTTGAGGCTGCTTGCCGTGGCCATAAGCCTGTTTGAAACGCTCTTGTTGGCGGGATCCTCAGTACGACAAATTCGTCGCCGAGGCTTGCCTCATCTTCGGAGGGAGGCACGTAATTATCGCCCTCTACCTCTCTTTCTGCCGACCGTCGTGCGGACTTGCTCCTCCCTCCTCCCCGCTGAGTCCTGCCGAGGGGGGTTGTCTTCGACCTTTATGCAGGGGTGTTATTTTCTCCCGTGCCGGAATCACCGTTTTTGCTGTGGCGGGATTTAGAGCTGCGCCGCCGACGCCGGCAACAGGCTGTTTCTTGGAGGGGTCATCCTCCGCTTTTCCATCGCCGTTCCCATCTTTTGGGATGTCCACCATGTATATGTCGTATGACGAGGTGGCCTTCCAGTGCCATGTAGGCGCTGGTTCTTGGTCGTCTCCGGCATCATCGTCCATACCGTCGATGTCTTCAGCGTCGAAGTCGAGCATGTCGGTTATATCATCGACAGTGGCTACAAAGTGGGTGGTGGGTGGGCGTTGAATTTCTTCGTCGTCCGCATCCCAACCTTCCTGACCGTAGTCCGGCCAGGGCCCTCCTGATAAAGAGAGAGACTTTAGCGAATTCAAGATGTCGCCAAAGGGGGAGTGCTGAAAGATGTCCGCGGCAGTGAACTCCATGACCGGCGCCCAATCGGATTCGATTGGCCGGGGCACGGAGGGTTCGGAGTCCGGAGAGGAGTCCGTCACCCTGGAGTCAAGGTCTTCACAAAGGACAGGGATGGAGTTCGGCTCGATCGCCGTTGAGATCGTAGCCCCCGAGGCGGTGTCCAAACAACCGTCCTCGATCGGCGAAACCGGCTCCGGATTAAGGGTTGGAGCGGGCACTGGTGCGGCCCCCAGGGCACTGTTCAGCAGCAGAGCTAGATCATACCCATCGGGACAGTGCGGCGCTCTTGGCTGTGGCTCGAATCCGTCGAAGATCAAGTCTCCGTGGACATCGGCCATATAGTTCAAGCTTCCAAATCTGACCTGATGGCCAGGGGCGTAGCTTTCGATCTGCTCCAGATGGCCAAGTGAATTGGCCCGCCGTGCAAAGCCGCCGAATACGAAGATCTGTCCGGGGAGAAAAGTCTCACCACTGCAGCGTCGTTGTTGATGATCAAGGAGCCATCGGGCCTATAGGTGACGACACGCAGGAACTCTCAATGAAAGCACCAATGTCGGTGTCAAAACCGGCGGATCTCGGTAGGGGGTCTCGAATCGTGCGTCTAGGCGGATGGTAACAGGAGACAAGGGACACGATGTTTTACCCAGGTTCGGGCCCTCTCGATGGAGGTAATACCCTACTCCTGCTTGATTAATATTGATGATATGGGTAGTACAAGAGTAGATCTACCACGAGATCAGAGAGGCTAAACCCTAGAAGCTAGGCTATGGTATGATTGTTGTTCGTCCTACGGACTAAAACCCTTTGGTTTATATAGACACCAAATAGGGTTAGGGTTACACAGAGTCGGTTACAATGTTAGGAAATCTACATATCCGTATCGCCAAGCTTGCCTTCCACGCCAAGGAAAGTCCCATCCGGACACGGGACGAAGTCTTCAATCGTGTATCTTCATAGTCCAGGAGTCCGCCAAAGATGATAGTTCGCTATCCGGACACCCCCTAGTCCAGGACTCCCTCGGTCATTGACAGAATCCTTGATCGCTCCCACCGAGCTACAAGAGCTTTGTGATGAACTACAATATGCAGGGGATGGTGAAAACTATTCCTGAAGTATTTTCAATGCTGAAGTCAGCAGAGGTAGAAATCAAGAAAGAACATCAAGTGTTGATGGTCAATAAAACCACTAAGTTCAAGAAGGGCAAGGGTAAGAAGAACTTCAAGAAGGACGGCAAGGATGTTGCCGTCCCGGTAAGCCAGTTGCCGGGAAGAAGTCAAAGAATGGACCCAGCCTGAGACTGAGTGCTTTTATTGCAAAGGGAAGGGTCATCGAAGCTTAAACTGCCCCAAATACTTAGCGCATAAGAAGGCCGGCAACACTAAAGGTATATTTGATATACATGTAATTGATGTGTACCTTACCAAGATTACTCGTAGTAACTCCTGGGTATTTGATACCGTGTCGTTGCTCATATATGTAACTCACAGCAGAGCTGCGGAATAAGCGGAGATCGGCGAAGGACGAGGTGACGATGCACGTCGGGAATGGTTCCAAGGTCGATGTGATCGCCACGGCACGCTACCTCTACATTTACCTATGGGATTAGTTTTAAACCTCAATAATTGTTATTTAGTGCCAAGTTTGAGCATGAACATTGTATCATGATCTCGTTTAATACGAGATGGCTACTCATTTAAATCCGAGAATAATGGTTGTTCTATTTATATGAGAGATATGTTTTATGGTCATGCTCCGATGATCAATGGTTTATTCTTAATGAATCTCGAACGTGATGTTACACATATTCATAGTGTGAATACCAAAAGATGTAAAGTTGATAACGATAGTCCCACATACTTGTGGCACTGCCGCCTTTGGTCACATTGGTGTCAAGCACATGAAGAAGCTCCATGCTGATGGACTTTTAGAGTCTCTCGATTATGAATCATTTGACACATGCGAACCATGCCTCATGGGCAAAATGACCAAGACTCCGTTCTCCGGAACAATGGAGCGAGCAACCAACTTATTGGAAATCATACATACCGATGTGTGCGGTCCAATGAGCGTTGAGGCTCACGGAGGATATCGTTATGTTTTCACTCTCACGGACGAGTTAAATAGATATGGGTATGTCTACTTGATGAAACACAAGTCTGAGACCTTTGAAAAGTTCAAGGAATTTCAGAATGAGGTAGAGAATCAACGTGATCGAAAAATAAAGTTCTTACGATCAGATCGCGGAGGAGAATATTTAAGTCAAGAATTTGGTACACACTTAAGGAAATGTGGAATCGTTTCACAACTCACGCTGCCTGGAACAGCTCAGCGTAACGGTGTGTCCGAACGTCGCAATCGCACTCTATTGGATTTGGTGCGATCTATGATGTCTCTTACAGATTTACCGCTATCATTTTGGGGATACGCTCTAGAGACTGCTACATTCACTTTAAATAGGGCACCGTCTAAATCCGTTGAGACGACACCGTATGAATTATGGTTTGGGAAGAAACCTAAGCTGTCGTTTCTAAAAGTTTGGGGATGCGATGCTTATGTCAAGAAACTTCAACCCGAAAAGCTCGAACCCAAGTCGGAAAAATGTGTCTTCATAGGATACCCTAAGGAAACCATTGGGTATACCTTCTACCTTAGATCCGAAGGCAAGATCTTTGTTGCCAAGAACGGATCCTTTACGGAAAAAGAGTTTCTCTCGAAAGGAGTAAGTGGGAGGAAAGTAGAACTCGATGAAGTACTACCTCTTGAACCGGAAAGTAGTGCAGCTCAGGAAAATGTTCCTGTGGTGCCTACACCGATTGGAGAGGAAATTAATGATGATGATCAAGGTACTTCGGATCAAGTTGCTACTAAACTTCGTAGGTCCACAAGGACACGTTCCACACCAGAATGGTATGGCAACCCTGTCCTGGAAATCATGTTGTTAGACAACGGTGAACCTTCGAACTATGAAAAAGCGACGGTGGGCCTAGATTCCAACAAATGGCTTGAAGCCATGCAATCCGAGATAGGATCCATGTATGAAAATAAAGTATGGAATTTGACAGACTTGCCCGATGATCGGCAAGCGATAGAAAACAATTGGATCTTTAAGAAGAAGACGGACGCGGATGGTAATGTTACCATCTATAAAGCTCGACTTGTCGCTAAAGGTTATCGTCAAGTTCAAGGGGTTGACTACGATGAGACTTTCTCTCCCGTAGCGAAGCAGAAGTCCGTCCGAATCATGTTAGCAATTGCCGCATACTATGATTATGAGATATGGCAAACGGACGTCAAAACAGTATTCCTTAACGGCTATCTTAAGGAAGAATTGTATATGATGTAGCCGGAAGGTTTTGTCGACCCTAAGAATGCTAACAAGGTATGCAAGCTCCAGCGATCCATTTATGGGCTGGTGCAAGCATCTCGGAGTTGGAACATTTGCTTTGATGAGATGATCAAAGCGTTTGGGTTTATGCAGACTTATGGAGAAGCCTGTGTTTACAAGAAAGTGAGTGGGAGCTCTGTAGCATTTCTCATATTATATGTAGATGACATACTTTTGATGGGAAATGATATAGAACTTTTGGACAACATTAAGGCCTACTTGAATAAGAGTTTTTCAATGAAGGACCTTGGAGAAGCTGCTTATATATTAGGCATCAAGATCTATAGAGATAGATCGAGACGCCTCATAGGTCTTTCACAAAGCACATACCTTGATAAGATATTGAAGAAGTTCAAAATGGATCAGTCCAAGAAAGGGTTCTTGCCTGTATTACAAGGTGTGAAATTGAGCTCGGCTCAATGCCCGACCATGGCAGAACATAAACAAGAGATGAGTGTCATCCCCTATGCTTCAGCGATAGGATCTATTATGTATGCCATGCTGTGTACCAGACCTGATGTAAACCTTGCCGTAAGTTTGGTAGGAAGGTACCAAAGTAATCCCGGCAAGGAACACTGGACAGCGGTTAAGAATATCCTGAAGTACCTGAAAAGGACTAAGGACCTGTTTCTCGTTTATGGAGGTGACGAAGAGCTCGTCGTAAAGGTTTACGTCGACTCTAGCTTCGACACCGATCTTGATGACTCTAAGTCACAAACCGGATACGTGTATATGTTGAATGGTGGAGCAGTAAGCATGTGCAGCTACAAGCAGAGCGTCGTGGCGGGATCTACATGTGAAGCGGAGTACATGGAAGCCTCGGAGGCAGCGCATGAAGCAATTTGGGTGAAGGAGTTCATCATCGACCTAGGAGTCATACCGAATGAGTCGGGGCCGATCAAACTCTTCTGTGACAACACTGGAGCTATTGCACTTGCCAAGGAGCCCAGGTTTCACAAGAATACCAGGCACATCAAGCGTCGCTTCAACTCCATTAGTGAAAATGTTCAAGATGGATACATAGAAATTTGCAAAGTGCATACGGATCTGAATGTCGCAGATCCGTTGACTAAACCTCTTCCACGAGCAAAACATGATCAACACCAGAACTCTATGGGTGTTCGCTTCATCACAATGTAACTAGATTATTGACTCTAGTGCAAGTGGGAGACTGTTGGAAATATGCCCTAGAGGCAATAATAAAGGATTATTATTATATTGCCTTGTTTATGATAATTGTCTTTTATTCATGCTATAATTGTATTATCCGGAAATCGTAATACACGTGTGAATACATAGGCTACAACATGTCCCTAGTAAGCCTCTAGTTGACTAGCTCGTTGATCAATAGATAGTCATGGTTTCCTGACTATGGACATTGGATGTCATTGATAACGGGATCACATCATTAGGATAATGATGTGATGGACAAGACCCAATCCTAAGCATGGCACAAGATCGTGTAGTTCGTTTTGCTAGAGCTTTTCCAATGTCAAGTATCTTTTCCTTAGACCATGAGATCGTGTAACTCCCGGATACCGTAGGAGTGCTTTGGGTGTACCAAACGTCACAACGAATCGGGTGACTATAAAGGTGCACTATGGTATCTCCGAAAGTGTCATTGGGTTGTCACGGATCGAGATCGGATTTGTCACTCCGTATTACGGAGAGGTATCACCGGGCCCACTTTCGGTAATGCATCATCATAATGAGCTCAAAGTGACCAAGTGTTTGGTCACGGGATCATGCATTACGGATGCGAGTAAAGTGACTTGCCGGTACCGAGATTGAACGAGGTATTGGGATACCGACGATCGAATCTCGGGCAAGTAACATACCGATTGACAAAGGGAATTGTATACGGGGTTGCTTGAATCCTCGACATCATGGTTCATCCAATGAGATCATCGAGGAGCATGTGGGAGCCAACATGGGTATCCAGATCCTGCTGTTGGTTATTGACCGGAGAGCCGTCTCGGTCATGTCTCCAGATGTCTCCGAACCCGGAGGGTCTACACACTTAAGGTTCGATGACGCTAGGGTTGTATGAATATGAGTATGCAGCAAACCGAAAGTTGTTCGGAGTCCCGGATGAGATCCCGGACGTCACGAGGAGTTCCGGAATGGTCCGGAGGTAAATAATTATATATAGGAAGTGATGTTTCGGCCATCGGGAGAGTTTCGGGGGTCACCGGTATTGTACCGGGACCACCGGAAGGGTCCCGGGGGTCCATCGGGTGGGGCCACCTATCCCGGAGGGCCCCGTGGGCTGAAGTGGGAGGAACCAGCCTGGTGGGCTGGTGCGCTTCTGGGCCCCCTGCGCCTAGGGTTGGAAACCCTAGGGGTGGGGGGCGCCCCACTTGCCTTGGGGGGCAAGCCTCCCCCCTTGGCCGCCCCCCCATCTAGATGAGATCTAGAGGGGCCGGCGCCCCCAGGGGGCCTATATAAAGGGGGGGAGGGAGGGCAGCCGCACCCAAGTCTTGGCGCCTCCCTCTCCCCTGCTACACCTCTCCTTCTCGCAGAAGCTCAGCGAAGCTCTGCCGGAACCCTGCTGCATCCACCAACACGCCGTCGTGCTGCTGGATCTTCATCAACCTCTCCCTCCTCCTTGCTGGATCAAGGTGCGGGAGACGTCATCCGCTCCGTACGTGTGTTGAGCGGTGGTGCTGTCCGTTCGGCACTTGGTCATCGGTGATTTGGATCACGACGAGTACGACTCCCTCAACCCCGTTCTCTTGAACGCTTCCGCTCGCGATCTACAAGGGTATGTAGATGCACTCCCCTCTCTCATTGCAAGATGAACTCATAGATGGATCTTGGTGAACGTAGGAAATTTTTTATTTTATGCAACGTTCCCCAACAAGGTGGCCCAATCCTTTTTGTAGCAAAGGACAAGCCTGGACAATTTCTTATAATGAGAAAAGCGCTCCCGAGGACACATGGGAATTATCATCAAGCTAGTTTTCATCACGCTCATATGATTCGCGTTCGGTACTTTGATAATTTGATATGTGGGTGGACCGGTGCTTGGGTACTGCCCTTACTTGGACAACCATCCCACTTATGATTAACCCCTATTGCAAGCATCCGCAACTACAAAAGAAGTATTAAGGTAAACCTAACCATAGCATTAGACATATGGATCCAAATCAGCGCCTTACGAAGCAACGCATAAACTAGGGTTTAAGCTTCTGTCACTCTAGCAACCCATCATCTACTTATTACTTCCCAATGCCTTCCTCTAGGCCCAAATAATGGTGAAGTTTCATGTAGTCGACGTTCACATAACACCACTAGAGGAAAGACAACATACATCTCATCAAAATATCGAACGAATACCAAAATCACATGACTACTAATAGCAAGACTTCTCCCATGTCCTCAGGAACAAACGCAACGACTCACAAAGCATATTCATGTTCATAATGAGAAGAGTATTAATATGCATTAAGTATCTGAACATGTGATCTTCCACCAAGTAAACCAATTAGCATCAACTACAAGGAGTAATCAACACTACTAGCAAGCCACATGTACCAATTTGTGGTTTTGATACAAGATTGGATACAAGAGATGAACTAGGGTTTTGAGAGGAGATGGTACTGGTGAAGATGTTGATGGAGATTGACCCCCTCCCAATGAGAGGATCACTGGTGATGACGATGGTGATGATTTCCTCCTTCCGGAGGGAAGTTTCCCCGGCACAACAGCTCCGCCGGAGCCCTAGATTGGTTCCGCTAAGGTTCCGCCTCGTGGCGGAGGAGTTTCGTCCCGTAAGCTTGCTTATGATTTTTTTTCAGGGTAAGAGACTTCACATAGCAGAAGATGGGCACCGGAGGGCCAACAGGGGGCCCAGGAGACAGGGGCGCGTCAAGTAGGGGGGGGGGGTCCACCCTCCTGTCTAGGGTGTGGCCCCCCTCTGGTGTTTTCTTCGCTCAATAATTCTTATTAATTCCGAAGCTGACTACCGTGGAGTTTCAGGATTTTTGGAGCTGTGCAAAATAGGTTTCCAATATTTGCTCCTTTTCCAGCCAGAATTCCAGCTGCCGGCATCCCCTCTTCATGGTAAACCTTGTAAAATAAGATAGAATAGCCATAAGTATTGAGACATAATGTGTAAAAATAGCCCATAATGCAAAATGGATGTATCAACTCCCCGAAGCTTAGACCTCGCTTGTCCTCAAGCAGAAGCCGAAAATCGAAAAATATGTCCACATGTTTAGAGATAGAGGTGTCGACAAAAATAAAATATGGACATGAGGGCATCATGATCATTCTTATAACAGCAACATATATAGATTTTCTCATATGATTTCTTACGCTCAAGTAACAATCAATTCACAATGTCAAGTATGGTTCGAAAACTTTATTGGGAACTAACAAACTATAATCTCAGTCATTGAAGCAATTGCAATTTATCATAACATCAGAAAGAGTCAACAATAGAGCTTTTCAGCAAGTCCACATACTCAACTATCATATAGTCTTCTACAATTGCTAACACTCATGCAGTACTTGTGGTTATGGAGTTTCAACCGGACACTGAGAAAGATAGGGACTTATTGTGTTGCCTCCCAACGTATTCACCTTTGGGTGATGTCAACAATCATAATTCATGCTAACTTACATCCAATTGGATATATATATCTATATATATATATATATATATATATATACACTTACTTATATATATATATATAAGGATCTTTCAAACACGAGGAGCCTGCCAAAGGATAAAATGAAAAAGGAAAAGGTGAAGATCACCTTTACTCAAGCATAAAGTAAAAACATAAAGTAAAAGATAGGCCCTTCGCAGAGGGAAGCCGAGGTTGTCATGTGCTTTTAGGGTTGGATGCACAAAATCTTAATGCAAAAGAACATCACTTTATATTTCCACTTGTATATGGACCTTTATTATGCAGTCAGTCGCTTTTATTGCTTCCATAACAAGATCGTATAAAGCTTATTTTCTCCGCACTAATAAGTCATGCATATTTAAAGAGCAATTTTTATTTCTTGCAACATGACAACTTACTTGAACGATCTTACTCAATCCATAGGTAGGTATGGTGGACTCTCATGGCAAAAACTGGGTTTAAGGATATTTGGAAGCACAAGTAGTATCTCTACTTGGTGCAAGGAATTTGGCTAGCATGAGGGAGAAAGGCAAGCTCAACATGTTGGGAAGATCAATGACAATATACTTTAACTGAGACGTGAGAAAACATAAACCATTACGTTGACTTCCATGTCCAACATCAACTATTTAGCATGTCATACTTAATGAGTGCTCACAATCGTAAACGATGTCCAAGATAGTATATTTGTTTGTGAAAACCTCTATGTCCTTATTACTTCCTATTAATTGCAACGATGACCAAAACTACGTTTGTAAACACTCAACAACTTTTATGCCTCATAGTTTCTGTGTGAAGTTATTACTATCCATAAGATCAATATGAACTCTTTTATTCTTTTTATTCTTTCTACTTTCTCAAGATCATGGCAAGATAGCAAAGCCCTTGACTCAACATAATCTTTATTATAGATAGCTCACGGACTCGATTACATAAAGAGATCACAAAGCAAAACTCAAAACTACTTGATACCAAAACTTCAATCTAATAGATCAAGATACTACTAAAAGGATCGAACTAAGTAAAACGGTAAAGATAGGAGTGTGATGGTAATACGATACCGGGGCACCTCCCCCAAGTTTGGCAGTTGCCAAGGGGAGTGCCTATACCCATGTGATTATATCCTCGGAGGTGGTGAAGTAGGAGTTGTTGATGATGTAGGCTTGTCGTCCATCTTCCAAGGCATAGGCTCACCATCATAGAATGATGATCGAGTCTCCGGGATCCTCAAATCTGCAGCCAAACTCATCCTCTTGAATCTATATTCATACTCACAGTTTTGGTTTTGCAGGTCATAGATCTGGGCTTGGAGGTGCTCAATTTTCTCTTGAAGCTTGAAGATGGTCTCCCCAATGACCTTGGCATCTAGCTTGTGGTTGTTGGTGAACTCCGTGATCATCATCTGGTTGGCGTTGAGTCCACGCTCCACAATCCCTTGGCACTTCGAGCTTTGTCTCGCTTCCGGTACGCCTTGGTCCCTCCACATCGCGGATGTGCAGCACCCACTCACGTATCTCAATGGTTTGAGGGTGTTGCAGCACCTCCGCGAGATAGGGATTGATGACCCTCTCGAAAAACTTGTCCTTGGGAGCGCTTGGAGACGTCATGATGCTCTAGATCTGTCAGAAAAACAACTCGAAATGAAAACATAGGATATTTGCGTGATACGGTGGTCAAAGCCTTCGGGAGATTATATAATGAATTTTTACCGACCAAAATACGTAACGTGTAAGAAAACGGAGTCCGGGAGGCACATGAGGTGGCCACGAGACAGGGGGCGCGCCCTCCACCCTCGTCGAGGCCTCGTGTCCTTCCCGGACTCCGTACCACATACCTATTACTTTTCGGAGTCCGAAACATTCTGGAAAGTGTCCCTTATGTATTCCTCCGGGGTTACAGTTTCAATAATATTAGTTTCAACATTGATAGGATTACCTGAGATATAATGTTTGATTCTTTGACCGTTCACCACCCTCGGACTTGTGCCTTCGAAGTTGTTGATTTTTATGGCACCGGAACGATAGACCTCCTCGATAACGTAAGGACCTTCCCATTTAGAGAGAAGTTTTCCTGCAAAAAATCTTAAGCGAGAGTTGAATAATAACACATAATCACCTACATTAAATTCTCGCTTTTGTATCCTTTTGTCATGCCATCGTTTAACTTTTTCTTTGAATAGCTTGGCATTCTCATAGGCTTGGGTTCTCCATTCATCAAGTGAGCTAATATCAAATAACCTCTTCTCACCGGCAAGTTTGAAGTCATAGTTGAGCTCTTTAATAGCCCAATATGCTTTATGTTCAAGTTCAAGAGGTAAGTGACATGCTTTTCCATAAACCATCTTATACGGAGACATACCCATAGGATTTTTGTATGTAGTTCTATAGGCCCATAATGCATCATCAAGTTTCTTGGACCAATTCTTTCTAGATCTATTCATAGTCTTTTGCAAAATTAATTTGAGCTCTCTATTGCTCAACTCTACTTGACCACTAGACTGCGGGTGATAAGGAGATGTGATTCTATGATTAACATCATACTTAACAAGCATCTTACGGAAAGCACCATGAATAAAATGTGAACCACCATCAGTCATAAGATATCTAGGGACTCCAAACCTCGGAAAAATAACTTATTTAAGCATTTTTAATAGAAGTGTTATGATCAGCACTACTAGTTGGAATAGCTTCTACCCACTTAGTAATGTAATCAACAGCAACTAAAATATGTGTGTAACCATTAGAGGCAGGAAAAGGTCCCATATAATCAAAGCCCCAAACATAAAATGGTTCAATAACAAGAAAATAATTCATAGGCATTTCTTGACGTCTACTAATATTACCAATTCTTTGACATTCATCACAAGATAAGACAAACTTACGAGCATCTTTGAAGAGAGTAGGCCAATAAAAACCGGATTGCAATACCTTATGTGCAGTTCTATCTCCAGTGTGGTGTCCTCCATACGATTCAGAGTGACACTTGCGTAGGATCTGTTCCTGTTCATGCTCAGGTACACAACGCCTAATAACACCATCTACTCCTTCTTTATAAAGGTGTGGGTCATCCCAGAAGTAATGTCTTAAATCATAAAAGAACTTTTTCTTTTGTTGGTATGTGAAACTAGGTGGTATAAATTTAGCAACAATGTAATTAGCATAATCAGCATACCAAGGAGCAGTACGAGAAGCATTAATGACTGCTAATTGTTCATCAGGAAAGCTATCATCAATAGGTAGTGGGTCATCAAGAACATTCTCTAACCTAGACAAGTTGTCTGCAACGGGGTTCTCAGCTCCCTTTCTATCAACAATATGCAAATCAAATTCTTGGAGCAAGAGAACCCATCTAATAAGTCTAGGCTTAGCATCTTTCTTTTCCATAAGATATTTAATAGCAACATGATCAGTGTGAATAGTAACTTTAGAATCAACAATATAAGGTCTGAACTTATCACAAGCAAATACAACTGCTAAGAACTCTTTTTCAGTAGTAGCATAATTTCTCTTGGCAGTATCAAGAGTTTTACTAGCATGCTGGATAACATTCAATTTCTTATTAACTCTTTGCCCTAGAACAATACCTACAGCATAATCACTAGCATCACACATAATTTCAAAAGGTAAATTCCAATCAGGTGGCTGAACAATAGGTGCAATGATCAAAGCTTTATTAAGTATTTCAAATGCTTCTACATAGTCATCATCAAAGACAAAAGGAATATCTTTTTGCAATAAATTAGTCAAAGGCCTATAGATTTTAGAAAAGTCCTTAATGAACCTCCTATAAAAACCGGCATGACCAAGGAAACTTCTTATACCTTTTATGTCCTTGGGACATGGCATCTTTTCAATAGCATCAACTTTAGCTTTATCAACTTCAATACCTCTCTCGGAAATCTTATGCCCCAAGACAATGCCTTCATTAACCATAAACTGGCACTTTTCCCAATTCAAGACGAGACTAGTGTCTTCGCATCTCTGCAAAACTCGATCAAGGTTGCTCAAGCAATCATCAAAAGAGGATCCATAAACGGAGAAATCATCCATGAATACCTCACAAATCTTTTCACAGAAGTCAGAGAATATAGCCATCATGCATAATTGAAAGGTAGCAGGTGCATTACATAAACCAAAAGGCATACGTCTATAAGCAAAGGTACCAAAAGGGCAAGTAAAAGTAGTTTTTGATTGATCTTCCGCTGACACAGGTATTTGAGAGAAACAAGAACAACCATATAGAAAGCAGAAATGTGTGTGTTTGGATAGTCTTTCTAGCATTTGATCAATAAAAGGTAAAGGGTAATGATCTTTCTTAGTAGCTTTATTTAATTTACGGAAATCAATTACCATCCTATAACCTGTAACAATTCTTTGCGGGATCAATTCATCTTTATCATTAGGAACGACAGTAATACCTCCCTTTTTAGGAACGCAATGGACAGGACTTACCCAATCACTATGAGAAACAGGATAAATTATACCTGCCTCAAGGAGCTTTAGTATCTCCTTTCTTACCACTTCTTTCATCTTGGGATTCAATCGTCGTTGAGGATCCCTAACTGGTTTGGCATCTTTCTCCACATTTATTTTGTGTTGGCATAGAGTGGGACTAATGCCCTTAAGATCATCCAGAGTATATCCAATAGCAGCACGGTGCTTCTTCAGAGTTTTCAATAATCTTTCTTCTTCTTGCTCTGAAAGGTTAGCACTAATAATAACATGATATATTTTATTTTCATCAAGATAAGCATACTTAAGATTATTAGGTAATGGTTTGAGCTCAAACACGGGATCAACCTTAGGTGGAGGGGGGTCGACTAGGATTTCAACAGGTAGTTGTGTTTCAGAATAGGACCCTGTCGAAGGAACACTTCGTCTATTTCCCTTCTTTCTTTCATAAACATATCATTTTCATGGTCTAGCAAATATTGTTCTAACGGATCAGTAGGAGGCACGGCAATAGAAGCAATACCAATAATATCATCTTTACTAGGTGATTCTTTATCACGTGGTTATCTACGAAACTTAGCAAAATTAAACTCATGAGACATATCCCCTAAGCCAATAGCAACAACATCCTTTTTGCAATCAATCCTAGCATTAACAGTATTCAAGAAGGGTCTACCAAAAATAATGGGAAAAAAGTCATCTTGGGGAACTAAGAACAAGAAAATCAGTAGGATATTTAACCTTCCCACACAAGACTTCACCATCTCTAACAATCCCAACTGGTGAAATAGTATCTCTAATGGCAAGCTTCATAGTAACATCAATACCTTCCAATTCAGCGGGTGCAATATCATGCATAATTTCTTTATATAAGTCATAGGGTATTGCACTAGCACTAGCACCCATATCGCAAAGCCATGATAACAATGATCTCCTATTTTAACAGAAATAACAAGCATGCCTACAACAGGTCTACGTATCTTAGCATCTGGTCTAACAATATTAGCAGTCTCACCACAGAAATAAATAACATGCCCATCAAAATTATCATCCAAGAGATCTTTAACCATAGCAATACTAGGTTCAACTTTGATTTGCTCAGGAGGTGTATAAGTCCTAGTATTACTCTTACGAACAACAGTCGAAGTTTTAGCATGATCCTTTATCCTAACAGGAAAAGGAGGTTTCTCAACATAAGTAGTAGGAACAATAGGATCATTATAAATGACAGTCTTTTCTTCAACTGTAATAGGTGCAACTACTTTTACTTCAATGGGAGGATTATATTTAAACCACTTCTCCTTAGGGAGATCAACATGAGTAGCAAAAGATTCACAAAAAGCAGCTATTATCTCAGAGTCAAGTCCATACTTAGCGCTAAATCCACGAAAAGCATCGGTATCCATAAAAGATTTAACACAATCAAACTTAGGTGTTATACCTGACTCCTTACCATCGTCGGAACCCCAATCTTCAGAGTTGCGTTTAATTCTTTCCAATAAGTCCCACTTGAATTCAGTAGTCTTCAGCATATAAGAACCAGCACATGAAGTATCAAGCTTGGTGCGGTCATTGGGAGAAAGCCGAGCATAAAAGTTTTGGATAATCATTTCTCTGGAGATCTCATGATTGGGGCATGAATATAACATTGACTTAAGCCTCCCCCAAGTTTGAACGATGCTTTCTCCTTCGCGAGGCCAGAAATTATATATGTAATTAACAATGAACAAGATGCATAGGATAGAACTTCTGGTGAAATTCAAACTTCAATCTTTTATAATTCCAAGATCCCGTATCATCACATAGCCTATACCATGTCAATGCATCTCCCTTCAAAGATAAAGGGAAGACCTTCCTTTTGACAACATCATCAGGAATACATGCAAGCTTTAATAATCCACAAACTTCATCCACAAAGATAAGGTGTAAATAGGGATGCAATGTTCCATCTCCTGCAAAGGGATTAGCTAGAAGTTTCTCTAAACTACTAGAAATTGCAGCATTAACAACGAGGCGTAAACAATACTTGGTCGTTACTGCAACCATAGCGAGTCCCACGTCCAACTTTGGCCCGGGGAACGGCCCATCGTGAAGTTACGTTAGCTGATGGTCCTCCTTGATTATTTAAGGATAAATATCCCTCTAATCGATCTAGGTTTCCTAAACAAACTGAGCCTCCCCAACACATCCATGTGGACCATGGCGGCGCAACCCATCAAACGGATCGAAGCCAGCCATGGAGCATCGGCCTGGAAGAAGCGCAGCAACGGAAGAGTCACGTGGATATAGGGTCACGTGCCGCGTCTGCCAGCAGTGGAGCAGCCGAGGTCCTCGTTTCCCACCGCCGACTGACGACCGTACGCTTAGGCGGCGGCGACCATCGATATCTGCAAGACCAGCGCGGCGGCGGGCAACAACAACACTAACGAGTCAGGCTTCCTGTCCGGCGACATCATCTCCCACTCCCCTTCCGCCCCCAGCCTGCTACCACCACGGCCATCACTCAAGGTGCTCAATCCCCTTCTCTTCCTTCCCCCAACTTCACTCTTTCGACCTCCCTTTTCCTGTAGCTTATAAGAATTTGCAAGGTGAAATAGAGAGGTTGGCCAGGCATTCAAGGAGAAGGAGGTGAAATAGAGGTTCCCTAATTGTTGAGTTCTGCAATTTCGAATAGAGTTAACACTGATTCACTATCGGGAGTGTCTGTGCTTGAACAAACACTGATTCTCCATGTTACCAATTTCCTGTGATATCTTCTCAAAAATAAATATCTCATACCGCAATTGTAGTGGTTGGTTGCGATCTAGCAGGAGTAATCCAAACATGCCTAGGAGCTAGTAGTACTAAGTTGTGTTTAAGTTTGTTTTAATTAGGAAGCGATCAACGTTGCCGTGTAATTAGATTAGGTAAGTGAATTTGAGTTTAGCTTGGAGTATGCTTCAATTAGGCAAGTGTGGTCGTGTGTCAAGTAGTAGTAATCCGACTTGGATTTGTACCTTGTCAGGTTCGTGGTTGTGTCCATGTAGATGCGTTGGTCATGTACAAGTACTAGTCCATATCCAGTCATGCTATGCTTCGTATTAGGTGTGTTGAGTCCGGGGCTGCGTGAGATTTGTACTGTGGAGAATAATAAAAAGAAATAAATAAAAGAAAGGGCTCACCAAGGGTCCTTGGCCAAAAGAAAATTCGCGTCCGTGTTTTTGTGATCTCTTGAAGAGATGCTATATTAATGTGAATACAACACAAAAGTACAATTTATCTTGGTATGTTCTATCTATACTACTATTGTTGTGACTGTGACTACATGTTGTAGACTTTTTATTTAAGGAAACATAATTATGTAGATGTTTGCGTCTTTACAAAACCATTATACTAAATAAGCCCACTTGTTTTCTTAATGCATTAGCGGTAGGTCGCTCTGATCCTGTGTGTGTTTGTCCTGATGCGAATGGAGTTGCTCAGTTTCTAAACAAGCACTAACCCGTAAGTCTGCATATCTTGTTCCTACTTTATTGGTTCATGTATAGGTAAATTTAGTGCTTAGAGCCTTATTGTTGTTCTGGTGCATATACATAGTCTATGTTTGCATATAGACCATATCGTTATGTACAATTTTTTTTATCGATATGGCAGTAAACCCTTTAGATGGATAATATGGGGCACGATACACACTTTTAACCTATCTTGTTTATTATTTCCAATAATATAAGATTGGTGTGACTTGTCTTGCCATTTTGTTAGAACTAATAATAGCCACTTGCCTATGTTGGAACAGGGAGGAAAGGAAAACAAGCCACCGAGTATGGATAAACTATCTTCCTAGACACACAAGAATGGTACAGCCTTTGCTGATTCTACAACCTCCGCCAAACATGTAAGACTTAATTTAATTGCATTAACTTCCATAATGAGAAGCAAGTGTACAATTCCTACTGACATGTAGAAATTGATGCAAATAACTTACTACTAGATCCTGATCTTTCGGATGGTGAAGTAATGTAGAAATGTGACTCATCTAAGCGATGTGATCGCGTAGATGGCTTTGGTGGAGGAATTAGAGCAAGAGATTTGCGAGGACCAACATTAAGTAAGCTGAATTGGTTTCTAAACTTCAAGCCTCTAAGCAAGTGAAACAAGTACTCGAAGGAAAGTTCAATGATATGGTGCAAGAAGTGTTAGAAATTGCGCGACTTGTGTATGATAAATCTCTAAATCATAGTTCTCATGAAAGACAACATGATAAAGTAAGTTCTCATACATTGATTTTATATGTTATTATACGTTGTGCCAATTTATTTGCATGGACTGAGTTTCATAAACTACTCAACATTTTGTAGGACTGATGGTGCACCGTAATATACAGAAGCATTAGGAGGCATTGTAATGGCAGATGAAGATATCCATTCAAACAACGAGTGGTGCCCCTCGATTGAAGATTAATTAATATTATATTTTCTAGTTGTCACGTTTTCTAGATAGATATGATCAAGTACATTGGTAATATAAGGAGTGCTTTTAACTCAAATTTGTTTAATGATATTTTAATTTCAGAATTGTATGTCAGAATATTGATATTTCTATTAATAAATGCGGCTATGACCCTTTTAGTTCAGATTATTTTGCTTTTATATCAATGTGCATGTTAATATTGAAATTTGGATGTTGCATAAAGTGATCGATGAACGGAGTACATATATTTGCTTCAGAAGGATATCAAAGTGTGAAGAGAGTGGTTGGTACTGATACTTTGGCAAGCGTGATAACATTATTAGCGAGGAGAAAAGTGGTCGTTAATAATACAATTGTGGTTGTTATTGCTTTGGGCATGACGACGACACACCATCCCGTCGTTAAAAGAATAACGACCATGATGTGGGGTCGTTATTCTTTTGACGACGGAGCCTACTACGACCAGCAGATTGTGGTCGTTAATGATCTTTAACGACCACAATCCGACCTTTAATGACCACATATACCGTTGTTAAAAACCGTTTTCCTAGTAGTGCTATCATACTCGAAGGAATCTCAAAGTAAATATTTTCAGTAGGTTCAGTAGGTTGAGGAGCAACTCATTGCTCTTCTGGTCGGGGTGAAGATACCCCGAACAAGCCCCTCAAAGGATTAGACTCCATAGCAACAAGTGACAGAAAATTTCAGCACACTATATAAATGTTTCCTTACCAAGCTCCACTGACCAAAGGCGCTTCACTCCCCGGCAACAGCGCCAGAAAAGAGTCTTGATGACCCACAAGTATAGGGGATCTATTGTAGTCCTTTCGATAAGTAAGAGTGTCAAACCCAACAAGGAGCAGAAGGAAATGATAAGCAGTTTTCAGTAAGGATTTCTCTGCAAGCACTGAATTTGTAGGTAATAGATAGTTTTGTGATAAGATAATTTGTAACGAGTAACAAGCAATGAAAGTAAATAAAGTGCAGCAAGGTGGCCCAATCCTTTTTGTAGCAAAGGACAAGCCTGGACAATTTCTTATAATGAGAAAAGCGCTCCCGAGGACACATGGGAATTATCGTCAAGCTAGTTTTCATCACGTTCATATGATTCGTGTTCGGTACTTTGATAATTTGATATGTGGGTGGACCGGTGCTTGGGTACTGCCCTTACTTGGACAAGCATCCCACTTATGATTAACCCCTATTGCAACCATCCGCAACTACAAAAGAAGTATTAAGGTAAACGTGACCACAACATTGGACATATGGATCCAAATCAGCCCCTTACGAAGCAACGCATAAACTAGGGTTTAAACTTCTGTCACTCTAGCAACCCATCATCTACTTATTACTTCCCAATGCCTTCCTCTACGCCCAAATAATGGTGAAGTGTCATGTAGTCGACGTTCACATAACACCACTAGAGGAAAGACAACATACATCTCATCAAAATATCGAACGAATACCAAATTCACATGACTACTAATAGCAAGACTTCTCCCATGTCCTCAGGAACAAACGTAACTACTCACAAAGAATATTCATGGTCATAATCATAAGAGTATTAATATGCATTAAGGATCTGAACATATGATCTTCCACCAAAAAAACCAATTAGCATCAACTACAAGGAGTAATCAACACTACTAGCAACCCACAGGTACCAATTTGTGGTTTTGATACAAGATTGGATACAAGAGATGAACTAGGGTTTTGAGAGGAGATGGTGCTGGTGAAGATGTTGATGGAGATTGACCCCCTCCCGATGAGAGGATCGTTGGTGATGATGATGGTGATGATTTCCCCCTCCCGGAGGGAAGTTTCCCCGGCAAAACAGCTCCGCCGGAGCCCTAGATTGGTTCCGCCAAGGTTCTGCCTCGTGGAGGCGGAGTTTCGTCCCGTAAGCTTGCTTATAATTTTTTTTCAGGATAAGAAACTTCATATAGCATAAGATGGGCACCGGAGGGCCAACAGGGGGCCAAGGAGATAGGGGGCGCACCCAGTAGGGGGGGCGCTCACAGTTGGGGGGCGCCCCCACCCTCCTGGCCAAGGTGTGGTCCCCCTCTGGTGTTTCCTTCACTCAATAATTCTTATTAATTCCAAAATTGACTTCCGTGGAGTTTCAGGATTTTTGGAGCTGTGCAGAATAGGTTTCGAATATTTGCTCCTTTTCCAGCCAGAATTCCAGCTGTCGGCATCCCCCCTCTTCATGGTAAACCTTGTAAAATAAGAGAGAATAGCCATAAGTATTGAGACATAATGTGTAAAAACATCCCATAATGCAATAAATATTGATATAAAAGCATGATGCAAAATGGACGTATCAGTGAACTACTCCCTCCTCGTCATGGAGAGCGTCGGGATGATGAAGATGGCCACCGGTGATGTATCCCCAGTGAACTACTCCCTCCTCGTCATGGAGAGCGTCGGGATGATAAAGATGGCCACCGGTGATGTATCCTCCTTCTGGCAGGGTGCCGGAACGGGCTCCCGAGAGGTGTTTGGTGGCTACAGAGGCTTGTGGCGGCCGAACTCCTGATCCAGGTTTATTTCTGGGGGTTTCTGTATTTATAGGAATTTTTTGCGTCGGTCTCACGTCAGGGGGGTCTCTAAGTCGTCCACGAGATAGGGGTGCGCGCCCAGGGGGGTAGGGCGCGTCCTCCACCCTCGTGGACGGCTCGGGACTCTTCTGGCCCAACTCTTTCACTTCGGGGGCTTCTTTTGGTCCATAAAAAATCCTCAAAAATTGGCACGTCAATTGGACTCCGTTTGGTATTCCTTTTCTGTAAAACTCAAAAACAAGGGGAAAAATAGAAACTCGCACTGGGCTCTAGGTTAATAGGTTAGTCCCAAAAATCATATAAATAGCATATAAATGCATATAAAACATCCTAGATGAATAATATAACAGCATGGAACCATAAAAAATTATAGATACGTTGGAGACGTATCATGACTGAGCGTGTCCGACCATGTCCAGGGTGTAGTCCCTCCAAAATAGGGCCCCTCTAAAGTGATGGTTTGAAGAAAGGCACTCTGTGTTGTTGGGATACCTCAGGTAAAGTTTGTTGTAGCAAAATTGGGCCAGATGCTGAGGTAAAATGGGATGATTACTTGGAGTAAAAGACGTCAGAGAGGCTTAAGGTAGGAAGTACTACTATCATGTGAAATTTAAGATGATTTGGACAAAGATTGAATATAGTTGCTTCACAACTGCCAATCTCGTCCAGATAATGAATTTGGATGTTGCACTCATATAGATGAATGGATAGAGCTGAAATTTGTTGGAGAGTTATCATTTGGAAAAATGAAGGCACTATAAAAAATTCATACCATTTGGTCATGCCAAAATGGTACTTCCTTCACATTGGTTTCCTCTAAACAGAAACTTGACAGAATTATTGAGAATTATTGGCTCAATGAAATGTGTTTGGAGGAGGGACGTTATATAGGTATGAGAATGTCCTGATAATTTTTTAGAAATTATGGAGCAATATAAAATATAGTTGCTTCACAACCTGAAAATATGACAAGAATCAAAGATTGGATGGTGTGATCACCGTGAGCATGGAATCTTGAATATTTTTGCATATCCAAGGTTCATATGGTCCAAAGGAATTTTGAGAATTTTGTGGGAATTTTGGGAATGACAGAAATGTAGGTTGCTTCACAACCTAGGGCAAAAAGGGTTGGTCTAAGCAAAAAGGGCAAAAAGGTGTGAACCGAGGATTGCCAAAAATCATAATATGTGCATAATCGAAAAGGTTGGTCCAAGTATATATATGAACTAGATGTGTGTCCCTTACTTCCATATACCAATAGTATTGTGTGGAGTAGTGTTTTGTAAAGTTGTTCTTTGAATAAATTTATGTGGAGTAGTGATTTTACTATGTATTCATGGCCTTAATGGAGGACAAATTAATTTATTCAGGGATTTATTTCAGGACAAGAAGTGGCCGTGAAGAGGCTATCGAAGGGGTCGAATCAGGGAATAGAAGAGCTGAAAAACGAGCTAGTTCTCATGGCCAAGCTCCATCACAAGAACCTTGTTCATCTTGTAGGTTTCTCCTTAGAAGCAGGAGAGAGATTGCTGGTCTACGAATACATGCAAAATAAGAGCCTCGACACCATTCTTTCCGGTACCACAATCATCCTTCCTAAGCTAGAACTAGTTTTTTTGTCTAGAGAAACAACTAGAACCATTTTTGTATGCATGAAACTAAATAATTGATACGTTGTTACTTGTTAGACCCTGCGGAGAAACTCTGATTGGACTGGGAAATTCGGTTCAAGATAATTGAAGGAGTCACTCGAGGTATTCAGTATCTCCATGAGGACTCCCAGAAGAAGATTGTCCACCATGAGGCCTTCAGTATCTCCATGGGAAACATCAAAACCTTGTTCTCGCGGGACTAAGAGCTCTTGAAAGTTCTGAAGCTACACAGCAAGAACGGGATGGGAGCACTAGCCAAACACAAACACTATCAAGTCGACGCACCCCTCTCCCATGACTATAAGACTGGAAGGGGCAACATCTCGCAATTTGTAGACAACACCCTACCAGTTTCAGTCAACACTCTAAACCTTTTATTTCCATACATCAAGGACAACATTTTGACAAGTCTGCAAGGATTTTCGACCAAAAATTTCGGCAGCATAACACGTTGGGTAGAAATTTGTGAAGCATTGAAACAATAGTATTATATATCACATATTGTTTCGAGTAGAAATACAACAACATGTGTGCTTTGCCTCGTCCTATACCATCCATCAACAACACTACCAAGATGGATGATATCCGGGAGCAACTACGTACCTACTGCAATGCATCCATCCTACCAACACAAGACAAAAATTCTTAGAACAAGTAACTAATCTCGACAAACGGCAACCAACGGCTCCATCCATCATCATGGCCTCAGGCTTCACCACCAGAACCTCCGTCCATCCTTCTTCGGTCACACAACAAACTAACGAGATCCTGCCATAAGCATATCAACCGGTGCCAACAACTTTTGACGCATCATTGCACAAGCGCCTGCACACCAGCCCAGTCCGGTAAACATTAGTACCAGTGCATCTTCCATATATGATATAATATCGAAAGGACAGCAACAGCAGCAGATATCATATTAATTAACAAATTATCTTTTACTTGCCGACAACAACAATGTAGCCTACAACAACACCTATATACACACACAACCCATACCATGATGTTCAATTCGAATCGAGTCAGAGCATGGATGATCAACCAACCAATTGACAGATCAAAGATGGATTAAGCTGAAGATGGAGTGAACCTACCCTGGGGTCTCGCCGCCGAACTTCTTTTGGTCGAGGTCCTGCTCGTTCTTGACCAAGAACTGCAACCAGGGTCATGTCCTTGTTGCTGAACCCCAGGTACTGTGCTGAGACGGCATAGAACATGCAATCCGCCAACAAACAGAGTTACTCGGTTCCATTTTACGCCCAATAGAATAGAACAAAACGAAATAAAAAATGTTATGACTATATTGATTACATATGTCCGCAGAGTCGCTTATTCAATAACTGAGAAATTCGATCGCCAACAAGTCAAGCATGTAAAATCTAAAAACCTTTGGATACCAACATGAACCAGAAAACAGTAAGAATAAGGGACTTCTCCATAACCCAAAACTAGTCCAAAGTTCCCCTTTTCTATGCCTCCATGTGAAGGAAATATGCCCTAGAGAAAATAATAAAGTTATTATTTATTTCCTTATTTCATGATAAATGTTTATTATTCATGCTAGAATTGTATTAACCGAAACCTTAGTACATCTGTGAATACATAGACAAACAAAGTGCCCCTACTATGTCTCTACTTGACTAGCTCGTTAATCAAAGATTGTTATGTTTCCTAAACATAGACGTGTGTAGTCATTTGATGAACGGGATCACATCATTAGGAGAATTATGTGATGGACATGACACATCCGTTAGCTTAGCATTATGATCATTACAGTTTCAATGCTACTACTTTCTTCATGACTTATACACGTTCCTCAGACTATGAGATTATGCAACTCGCGAATACCGGAAGAACACCTTGTGTGCTATCAAACGTCACAACGTAAATGGGTGATTGTAAAGATGCTCTACAGGTGTCTCCGAAGGTGTTTGTTGGGTTGGCATAGATCGAGATTAGGATTTGTCACTCCATGTTTCGGAGAGGTATCTCTGGGCCCTCTCAGTAATGCTCATCACTATAAGCCTTGCAAGCATTGTGACTAATGAGTTAGTTGCGGGATGAAGTATTATGCAACGAGTAAAGATACTTGCCGGTAACGAGATTGAACTAGGTATGATGATACCGACGATCGAATCTCGGGCAAGTAACATATTGATGATAAAGGGAAGGGAACAACATATGTTGTTATGCGGTTTGACCGATAAATATCTTCGTAGAATATGTAGGATCCAATATGGGCATCTTGGTTCCGCAATTGGTTAATGACCAGATTTGTGTCTCGCTCTTGTCTACATAGTTCTCGAACCCGTAGGGTCCGCACGCTTAACGTTCGATGACGATATGTATTATGAGTTATGTGTTTTTGATGGCCGGAGTTTGTTCGGAGTCCCGGATGAGATCACGGACGCGACGAGGAGTCTCTAAATGGTCGAGACATAAAGATTGATATATTGGACCATGTTATTCGGACACCGAAAGTGTTCCGGGAAAGTTTGGGTAAAACCGGAGTGCCGGAGGGGTTACTGGAACCCCCCGGGGGAACTATTGGGCCACCATGAGCCTTAGTGGAGAGAGACGGGAGCAGCCAGGGCAGGCCGCGCGCCCTCCCCCCTCGGAGTCTGAATTGGACAACGGAAGGGGGGCGGCGCCCCCCTTTCCTACTCCCTCTCCCTCTCCTTTCCTTCCCCCTCTCTTCCTTGGAGGGTAATCCTACTAGGACTAGGAAGTCCTAGTAGGACTCCTCCTCTTTGGGCGTGCCCCAAGGGCTGGCCGGACTCCCCCTCCCTCCTTTATATACGGGGGCAGGAGGGCACCCTAGGACACACAAGTTTCTCTTATCCGTGTGCAGTGCCCCCCTCCACGGTTACACACCTTGATCATACCATCATAGAGCTTGGGCGAAGCCCTGCGCCGGTAACTTCATCATCACCGTTGGCACGCCGTCATGCTGACGGAACTCACCCTTGTCCTCAACTGGATCAAGATCACGAGGGACGTCATCGAGCTGAACGTGTGCTGAATGCGGAGGTGCCATACGTTCGGTAGTTGATCGGTTGGATCGCGAAAAAGTTTGACTACATCAACCGCGTTATTGAAACGCTTCTGCTTTCGGTCCACGAGGGTACGTGGACACACACTCCCCTCTCGTTGCTATGCATCACCTAGATAGATCTTGCGTGATCGTAGGAAATTTTTTAAATTACCGCGTTCCCCAACAGTGGCATCCGAGCCAGGTGTATGCGTAGATGTTTTATCCACGAGTAGAACACAAAGGGTTGTGGACGATAATAGTCATACTGCTTACCACCAACGTCTTAATTTTATTCGGCGGTATTGTTCGATGAAGCGGCTCGGACCGACATTACATGACCACGTTCATGAGACTGGTTCTACCGACGTGCTTTTGCACATAGGTGGCTGGCGGGTGTCTGTTTCTCCAACTTTAGTTGAATTGAGTTTGACTACAGCCGGTCCTTGTTGAAGGTTAAAACAGCACACTTGACGAAAAATTGTTGTGGTTTTGATGCGTAGGTAAGAACGGTTCTTGCTAGAAGCCCGTAGCAGACACGTAAAACTTGCAACAACAAAGCAGAGGACGTCTAACTTATTTTTGCAGGGTTTGTTGTGATGTGATATGGTCAAGGCATGATGGGATATGAATTGTTGTATGAGATGATCATGTTTTGTAACAGAATTATCGGCAACTGGCAGGAGCCATATGATTGTCACTTTATTGTATGCAATGCAATCACCATGTCAATTTTTTACTTTATCACTAAGCGGTAGCGATAGACGTAGTAACAACAGTTGGCCAGACGACAACGATGCTACGATGGAGATCAAGGTGTTGTGCCATTGACGATGGAGATCATGACGATGCATCGGTGATGGAGATCATGAGCACAAGATGATGATGGCCATATCATGTCACATATTTTGATTGCATGTTATGTTTATATTTTATGCATCTTATTTTGCTTAGTGCGGCGGTAGCATTATAAGATGATCCCTTACGAAATTTTAAGGTACAAGTGTTCTCCCTGAGTATGCACCGTTGCTACAGTTCATCATGACGAGACACCACGTGATGATCAGGTGTGATAAGGTCTACGTTCACATACAACGGGTGCAAGCCAGTTTTGCACACGCAAAATACTCGGTTAAACTTGACGAGCCTAGCATATGCAGATATGGCCTCGGAACACTGAGACCGAAAGGTCGAACGTGAATCATATAGTAGATATGATCAAAATAGTGATATTCACCATTGAAAGCTCACTAGTAGAAAAAGGGGCTATCGTTGAGGCCTGTTTTGCCCATTAGTCCCGGTTCAATCCAGAACCGGGACTAATGCGAGCATTTATCCCGGTTCGTGAGCCCAGGGGGGTGGCCGGGCCACGTGGGCCATTGGTCCCGGTTCGTCCGGACCTTTTGGTCCCGGTTGGTGGGACAAACCGGGACCAATGGTCCTGGCTCCTGGCCCACCACTATTGGTCCCGGTTGGTGGCATGAACCGGGACCAAAGGCTTCCCTTTAGTCCCGGTTCATGCCACCAACCGGGTCTAATGGTGCTGCCGATATATAGCCCCTCACAAGAAGAGCAGAGCACACCGCTCGCTTTTTTCCGGCCGAGGGAGGGGCTTGGTGGTGCTCTAGCTCACCTCCTATGCACACAAGGTGTTCGATGGAATGCCCGAGCCACACTACTTAAGCTTTCTCCTCCAAGCTCGACCTCTAACCTCCATTTTCCTCAATATTTGTCTAGGTTTAGCGGTCCGTCACGCCCGTCCCCATCTTCACCGCCGCCGATCACCCATGGCGATCTCATCGCCAACACCACCGTGGTGAGCCTCTTGTTCTTATCTTCTTTACGAAAGGAAAAATATTCTTACTTGTATTATTTTCTTACTTTTATTATTGCATCTTATATAGTGCGATGGTTTTGGTATCCGCCCGTCGGCCCTCGTCCCCTGTCTATGATTCGGATGTGGTATATATTATCTTTAAATAACTATTGGTTCATTTATTGTTTATGAAAATTAAGCCGACCAACGTGACATAGATTTTATTTATCTAGGAGGTTGTTGAACCGGAAATTCCAACCGACCCTATTGTCAAGAGGTTAAATTTAGTTGAAGAAGAAAACAATTTCTTGAAGGAAAAAATAAAAAAACTTGAGGAGGAGAAGATGATATTGGAGTTGCATGTTGCGGATGTCGTCGATGATCACAAGATCAAGATGTATGCAATGCACTTGAAGATGAGAAAGATTAGAAAATATGCCATTCATACCGAGGCTTGGTATCATTATTCCGTTGGATCAGTTGTTACCTTGGTTGCGATTATGATCGTATTTGTTTTCACATTGAAATGTTTTACATAGTTTCAATGTATGGTTTAATTAATTTAGATGCTCTGCAGAGCTTTATGTTGTTAGATGAGAACTATGTATGTACTTTGGTTTTTATGTGATGATGAACTTCTATTAATTTGGTCATTTAATTATCTATTCATGATGTTACGTAATGATTTTGACACACTTAATTATATATAATGCACGCAGATGAACCGCAATGGATGTATGGTGACGGACACACCTCCGAGTACATTAAGGGCGTGCATGCTTTTCTCAAGTGGCTGAGGCAAACAAGCAGAATGGTTTTATGTGTTGTCCATGCCCTATATGTGGGAATACAAGTCTTACTCGACCGGAAAATCCTTCACACCCACCGCTTTACAAGGGTTTCATGCCACACTATAATGTTTGGACGAGGCACGGAGAAATAGGGGTTATGATGGAAGACGGCGAGGAAGAAGAGTACGATGACAACTATGTGCCCCTGAATACGGTGATGCGAACATCAAGTTGCACTGCACGATGTGCACGATGGTGCTGCAACGGAGAAGGCTGAAGATCAAGATGAACCAGACGATGTGCCCCATGATGATGATCTCCGCCGGTCATTGTCGATGCAAGGACACAATGCGAAAGTCAAAAGGAGAAGCTGAAGTTCGATCGCATGTTAGAGGATCACAAAAAGGGTTGTACCCCAATTGCGAAGATGGCAACACAAAGCTCGGTACCGTGCATCGAATTGCTGCGGTGGAAGGCAGAGAATGTCGTGCTCGATAAAGGATTTGAGAAGCTACTGAAAATAATGAAGAAGAAGCTTCCAAAGGATAACGACTGCCCGAATGTACATACGCAGCAAAGAAGGTGGTATGCCCTCTAGGATTGGAGGTGGAGAAGATACATGCATGCCCTAATGACTGCATCCTCTACCGTGGTGCCTACAAGGATCTGAACGCATGCCCGGTATGCGGTGCATTGCGGTATAAGATCGACGAGATGACCCCGGTGATGTTGACGGCGAGCTTCCCAGTGAAGAGGGTTCTGCGAAGGTGATGTGGTATGCTCCTATAATACCACGGTTGAAACGTCTGCTCGTAAACGGAGAGCATGCCAAGTTGATGCGATGGCACAGTGAGGACAAGAAGAAAGACGGGAAGTTGAGAGCACCCGCCGACGGGTCGCAGTGGAGAAAAATTGAGAGAAAGTATCGGGATGAGTTTGCAAAGGACCCAAGGAACGTATGGTTTGCTTTAAGCGCGGATGGCATTAATCCTTTCGGGAGCAGAGCAGCAATCACAGCACCTGGCCCGTGACTCTATGTATGTATAACCTTCCTCCTTGGATGTGCATGAAGCGGAAGTTCATTATGATGCCAGTTCTCATCCAAGGCCCTAAGCAACCCGGCAACGACATTGATGTGTACCTAAGGCCATTAGTTGAGGAACTTTTACAGCTGTGGAATGGAAACGGTGTACGACGTGGGATGAGCACAAAAGGAGGAATTTGACTCAGAGGCGTTGTTGTTCGTGACAATCAACGATTGGCCCGCTCTCAAGAACCTTTCGTGACATAAACAAGGGATACCACGCATGCACGCACCGCTTACTTGACACCGATAGTATATACCGGGAAGCTGCAGGAAGAATGTGTACTGGGCTATCGCCGATTTCTTCCGACCAACCATCAATGTCGAAAGAAAGGCAAGCATTTCAAAGGCGAGGCAGATCACCGGAAGAAGCCCGCCATGCGCATCGGTGATCACGCATTTGCTATGGTCAATGATTTACACGTAATCTTTGGAAAGGGTCCCGACGGACTAGCTGTTCCGAATGACGCTGAGAATCACGCACCCATGTGGAAGAAGAAATATATATTTTGGGACCTACCCTACTGGAAAGACCTAGAGGTCCGCTCTTCGATCGACGTGATGCACGTGACGAAGAACCTTTGCGTGAACCTGCTAGGCTTCTTGGGCGTGTATGGGAAGACAAAAGATACACACGAGGCACGAGAGGACCTGCAACGCTTGCACGAAAAAGAGGGCATGCCTCCGGGCAAAGATGAAGGTCCCGCCACCACGCTTCATTTAAAGAAGAGAAAGAAACATTCTTTCAATGCCTGCTCAAGATGAAGGTCCCGACCGGCTTCTCGTCGAATATAAAGGGAATAATAAATATGTCGAGAAAAAGTTCCAGAACCTAAAGTCTCATGACTGCCACGTGATTATGACGCAATCGCTTCCGGTTGCATTGAGAGGGCTTCTACCGGAAAACGTCCGATTAGCCATTGTGAAGCTATGTGCATTCCTCAATGCAATATCTCAGAAGGTGATCGATCCAGAAATCGTAGCAACGCTTAAGGAGTGATGTGGCGCAATGTCTTGTCGGGCTTCGAGCTGGTGTTCCCACCATCCTTCTTCAATATCATGACGCACGCCCTAGTTCATCTAGTCGACGAGATTGTCATTACGGGCCCGTATTTCTACACAATATGTACCCCTTTGAGAGGTTCATGGGAGTCCTAAAGAAATATGTTCAGAATCGCATAGGCCAGAAGGAAGCATCTCCATGGGCCATCAAACAGAGGATGTCATCGGGTTTTGTGTTGACTTCATTCCTGGCCTTAATAAGATAGGTCTCCCTAAATCGCGGTATGAGGGGAGACTGATCGAAAAGGCATGCTTGGAAGAGACTCAATAATACGCAGGGACGGATATTCTTGGTCTCAAGCACACTACACAGTTCTACGTAACTCTACCTTGGTGACCCCTGTATGTCGATGAACACAAGAACAGTCTGCGCTCCAAACACTTTGAGCAAAGGCGACGATCGGATTACATGTGAACACATCAGGACTTTCAGCAGTTGGTTGGAAACACGTCTCAGAGGTGATAGCACTGTTTGTGATGAGTTGTACTTGTTGTCCAGGGGACCATCTTCGACTGTAATGATTTGGAAAGGATACGAGATAAATGGGAATACATTTTACACGATTGACCAAGATGAAAAGAGCACCAACCAAAACAGCGGTGTCCGCTTTGATGCAGCAACCGACAAGGGAAATGACACATATTATGGTTACATAGTAGACATATGGGAACTTGACTACGGAGTAGATTTTAAGGTCCCTTTGTTTAAGTGCAAGTGGGTCAATCTGTCAGGAGGCGGGGTACAGGTAGACCCACAGTACGGAATGACAACAAGGATCTGAAAAATCTTGGGTACACCGACGAACTGCTCATCCTAGCCAATGATGTGGCACAGGTTATCTATGTGAAGGACATGTCTACCAGACCGAGGAAAAGAAAAGATAAGGAAGCGAATACATCATACAATGAGCCAAAGCGCCACATAGTTCTTTTCTGTGAAAAGGGACATCCTGGGAGTGGAGGGCAAGATGGACATGTCTCAAGAGTATGAAAAGTTTCATGAAATTCCCCTTCAAAGTCAAGGCTGACCCAAGCATCCCGATAAATGATGAAGATTATCCATGGTTACGGCGCAATAAGCAAACGACACAAGCGAAGAAAAAGTGAAGACTTTCTCCCACAACTATTATGATGATACCATGCCAACTTTGTAACACACGAGTATGATACCATTGTCCGCTTTGTTCATGAACATACTATGCCAATTTTCGTAACTCGCCAACCGAAGGCGCTCACACCGGTTTATAAGCCCGCCCTCTACGCCTTTGTTGAGCTCACAAACTTGTGATTCACACAAATTTCAAAGAATTCAAATTTTATAAAACTAATGGCACAAACAGAAAGTTTATAATTGTTCTAAAACAAATGGCACTAACAGAAAGTTTATAATTTTGCTGACCTAAAAGCAAAAAGAATTAAAAAATAAAGCAAAAACCAAAAGAAAATAAATAATGCAGGAAACAAAACAAAAAACTTGAAAAAATAATAATAATAGCAACAATAAGCATTTTGTTGTAAGTAGAAACAAAATAAAATAAATAAAGCAACAAAGAAAACAAAAAAGTGTTTTGAATTTTAAAAATAATGGCACAAACAGAAAGTTTATATTTTTCTAAAACTAAAAGCACTAACAGAAAGTTTATAATTTTGCTGACCTAAAAGCAAAAAGAATTAAAAATAAAGCAAAAACCAAAAGAAAATAAATAATGCAGAAAACAAAACAAAAAACTTGAAAAAATAAAAATAGCAACAATAAGTATTTTGTTGTAAGTAGAAACAAAATAAAATAAATAAAGCAACAAAGAGAACAAAAAAAGTGTTTTCAAATTTTAAAACTAATGGCACTAATAGAAAGTTTATATTTTTTATAAAACTAAAAGCAAAAAGAAATAAAATATAAAGCTAAGTTGAAAGATGATGGCAAAACCTACATAGACTGGGTCCATAACTTGAGGATTATCCTCATTGCTGCATAGAAAAATTATGTCCTGGAAGCACCGTTGGGTGCCAGGCCTGCTGCAGATGCTACTGATGACGTTAAGAACGTCCGGTAGAGCAAAGCCCGATGACTATTCGATAGTTCAGTGTGCCACGCTTTACGGCTTAGAACCGGGACTTCAAAGATGTTTTGAACGTCATGGAGCATATGAGATGTTCCTAGAGTTGAAGTTAATATTTCAAGGAAATGCCCGAGTTGAGAGATATGAAGTCTCCAACAAGTTCTATAGCTGCAAAATGGAGGAGAATAGTTCTGCCAGTGAACACATATTCAGAATGTCTGGGTACCATAACCACTTGACTCAGCTAGTAGTTAATCTTCCTGATGATAGTGTCATTGACAGAGTTCTTCAATCGCTGCCACCAAGCTATAAAGGCTTCGTGATGAATTATAATATGCAAGGGATGAACAAGACTATTCTCGAGCTCTTCACAATGCTAAAGGCTGCGGAGGTAGAAATCAAAAAGGAGCATCAAGTGTTGATGGTCAACAAGACCACTAGTTTCAAGAAAAAGGGCAAAGGGAAGAAGGGGAACTTCAAGAAGAACGGCAAGAAAGTTGCTGCTCAGGAGAAGAAACCCAAGTCTGGACCTAAGCCTGAAACTGAGTGCTTCTACTGCAAAGGGACTGGTCACTGGAAGCGGAACTGCCCCAAGTATTTGGCGGATAAGAAGGATGGCAAAGTGAAAGGTATATTTGATATACATGTTATTGATGTGCACCTTACTAATGCTCATAGTAGCGCCTGGGTATTTGATATTGGCTCTGTTGCTCATATTTGCAACTCGAAAGGGGCTACGGATTAAACGAAGATTGGCTAAGGATGAGGTGACGATGCGCTTGGGAAATGGTTCCAAGGTCGATGTGATCGCCATCGGCACGCTACCTCTACATCTACCTTCGGGATTAGTTTTAGACCTGAATAATTGTTATTTGGTGCCAGCGTTAAGCATGAACACTATATCTGGATCTTGTTTGATGCGAGACGGTTATTCATTTAAATCAGAGAATAATGGTTGTTCTATTTACATGAGTAATATCTTTTATGGTGATGCACCCTTGCTGAGTGGTCTATTTTTGTTGAATCTCGATCGTGATGATACACATATTCATAATATTAAAGCCAAAAGATGCAAAGTTGATAATGATAGTGCAACTTATTTGTGGCACTGATGTTTGGGTCATATCGGTGTAAAGCGCATGAATAAACTCCATGCTGATGGACTTTTGGAATCACTTGATTATGAATCACTTGGTGCTTGCGAACCGTGCCTCATGGGCAAGATGACTAAAACTCTGTTCTCGAACAATGGAACGAGCTACTGACTTATTGGAAATAATAAATATAGATGTATGCGGTCCAATGAGTGTTGAGGCTCGTGGCGGGTATCGTTATTTTCTTACCTTCACAGATGATTTGAGCAGATATGGTTATATCTACTTAATGAAGCATAAGTCTGAAACATTTGAAAAGTTCAAAGAATTTCAGAGTGAAGTGAAAAAACATCGTAACAAGAAAATAAAGTTTCTACGATCTGATCATGGAGGTGAATATTTGAGTTACGAGTTTGGTCTTCATTTGAAACAATGTGGAATAGTTTCACAACTTACGCCACCTAGAACACCATAGCAAAATGGTGTGTCCGAACGTCGTAACAATACTTTATTGGATATGGTGCGATCTATGATGTCTCTTACTGACTTACCGCTATCGTTTTGGGGTTATGCTTTAGAGACGGCTCCATTCACTTGAGATGACGCCTTATGAACTGTGGTCTGGCAAGAAACCAAAGTTGCCGTTTCTTAAAGTTTGGGGCTGCAATGCTTATGTGAAAAAGCTTCAACCTGATAAGCTCGAACCCAAATAGGAAAGGTGCGTCTTCATAGGATACCCAAAGGAAACTATTGGGTACACCTTTTATCACATATCCGAAGGCAAGATATTCGTTGCTAAGAATGGATCCTTTCTAGAGAAGGAGTTTCTCTCGAAAGAAGTGAGTGGGAGGAAAGTAGAACTTGATGAGGTAATTGCACCTTCTCCCTTATTGGAAAGTAGTTCATCACAGAAATCAGTTCCAGTGATTCCTACACCAATTAGTGAGGAAGCTAATGATGATGATCATGAAACTTCAGATCAAGTTACTACCGAACCTCATAGGTCTTCCAGAGTGAGATCCGCACCAGAGTGGTATGGTAATCCTGTTCTGGAAGTCATGTTACTAGACCATGGTGAACCTACAAACTACGAGGAAGCGGTGATGAGCCCAGATTCCGCGAAATGGCTTGAGGACATGAAATCTGAGATGGATCCATGTATGAGAACAAAGTGTGGACCTTGGTGGACTTGCCGGATGATCGGCAAGCCATAGAAAATAAATGGATCTTCAAGAAGAAGACCACGCTGACAGTAATGTTACTGTCTACAAAGCTCGACTTGTTGCGAAAGGTTTTCGACAAGTTCAAGGAGTTGACTACAATGAGACTTTCTCACCAATAGCGATGCTTAAGTCTGTCCGAATCATGTGAGCAATTGCTGCATTTTATGATTATGAAATTTGGCAGATGGATAGAATTTCTGGATAGCACAGTAGGATACTTGAATAAGAGTTTTTCGATGAAAGACCTCGGTGAAGCTGCTTACATATTGGGCATCAATATCTATAGAGATAGATCAAGACGCTTAATTGGACTATCACAAAGCACATACCTTGATAAAGTTTTGAAGAAATCCAAAAGGGATCAGTCAAAGGAAGGCTTTTTGCCTGTGTTACAAGGTGTGAAGTTGAGTCAGACTCAATGCCCGACCACTGCAGAAGATAGAGAGAAAATGAAAGTCATTCCCTATGCTTTAACCATAGGTTCTATCATGTATGCAATGTTGTGTACCAGACCTGATGTGTGCCTTGCTATAAGCATAGCAGGGAGGTACCAAAGTAATCCTGGAGTGGAGCACTAGGCGGTCAAGAACATCCTGAAATACCTGAAAAGGACTAAGGATATGTTTCTCGTTTATGGAGGTGATAAAGAGCTCATCGTAAACGGTTACGTCGATGCAAGCTTTGACACTGATCCGGATGACTCTAAGTCACAAACCGGATACGTATTTTTCTTGAATGGAGGAGCTGTCAGTTTGTGCCGCTCCAAGCAGAGCGTCGTGGCAGGATCTACGTGTGAAACAGAGTACATTGCTGCTTCGGAAGCAACAAATGAAGGAGTATGGATGAAGGAGTTCATATCCGATCTAGGTGTCATACCTAGTGCGTTGGGTTCAATGAAAATCTATTGTGGCAATACTAGTGCAATTTCCTTGGCAAAGGAATCCAGATTTCACAAGAGAACCAAGCACATCAAGAGACGCTTCAATTCCATCCATCATCAAGTGTCAGAAGAAGACATAGAGATTTGCAAGATACATACAGATCTGAATGTTGCAGACCCATTGACTAAGCCTCTTCCACGAGCAAAACATGATCAGCACCAAAACTCCATGGGTGTTAGAATCATTACTTTGTAATCTAGATTATTGACTCTAGTGAAAGTGGGAGACTGAAGGAAATATGCCCTAGAGGAAATAATAAAGTTATTATTTATTTACTTATTTCATGATAAATGTTTATTATTCATGCTAGAATTGTATTAACTGAAAACTTTGTACATGTGTGAATACATAGACAAACAAAGTGTCCCTAGTATGTCTCTACTTGACTAGCTCGTTAATCAAAGATTGTTATGTTTCCGAAACATAGACGTGTGTAGTCATTTGATGAACGGGATCAAATCATTAGGAGAATGATGTGATGGACATGACCCATCCGTTAGCTTAGCATTATGATCGTTACAGTTTCATTGCTACTGCTTTCTTCATGACTTATACACGTTCCTCAAACTATGAGATTATGCAACTCGCGAATACCGGAAGAACACCTTGTGTGCTATCAAACGTCACAACGTAAATGGGTGATTGTAAAGATGCTCTACAGGTGTCTCCAAAGGTGTTTGTTGGGTGGGCATAGATCGAGATTAGGATTTGTCACTCCATGCTGATCACTATAAGCCTTGCAAGCATTGTGACTAATGAGTTAATTGCAGGATGAAGTATTACCGAACGAGTAAAGAGACTTGCCGGTAATGAGATTGAACTAGGTATTATGATACCGACGATCGAATCTCGGGCAAGTAACATACCGATGATAAAGGGAAGGGAACAACGTATGTTGTTATGCGGTTTGACCGATAAAGATCTTCGTAGAATATGTAGGACCCAATATGAGCATCCAGGTTCCGTTATTGGTTATTGATCGGAGTTGTGTCTCGGTCATGACTACATAGTTCTCAAACCCGTAGGGTCTGCACGCTTAATGTTCGATGACGATATGTATTATGAGTTATATGTTTTTGATGACCAAAGTTTGTTTGGAGTCCCGGATGAGATCACAGACGCGACGAGGAGTCTCGAAATGGTCGAGACATCAAGATTGATATATTTGGCCATGTTATATTCGGACACCAGAAGTGTTACGGGAAGTTTCGGTAAAACCGGAGTGCCGGAGGGGTTACTGAAACCCCCCGGGGGAACTAATGGACGACCATGGGCCTTAGTGGAGAGAAAGGAGGGCAGCCATGGCAGGCCGCCCCCCTTCCGCCCCCCCCCCCTTGGAGTCCGAATTGGATAAGGGAAGGGGGGCGGCGCCCCCCTTTCCTACTCCCTCTCCCTCTCCTTTCCTTCCCCCTCTCTTCCTTGGAGGGGAATCCTACTAGGACTAGGAAGTCCTAGTAGGACTCCTCCTCTTTGGGTGCGCCCCTAGGGCCGGCCGGCCTCCCCCTCCCTCCTTTATATACAGGCGCAAGGGGCACCCTAGGACACACAAGTTTCTCTTCGCCGTGTGCGATGGCCCCCTCCATAGTTACACACCTCGATCATACCATCGTAGAGCTTAGGAGAAGCCCTGTGCCGGTAACATCATCATCACCGTTGCCACGCCGTCGTGCTGACGGAACTTACCCTCATCCTCAACTGGATCAAGAGCACGAGGGACGTCATCGAGCTGAACGTGTGCTGAACGCGGAGGTGTCGTACGTTCGATACTTGATCGGTTGGATCGCTAAGAAGTTCGACTACATCAACTGTGTTATTTAAACGCTTGCACTTTCGGTCTACAAGGGTACGTGGACACACTCTCCCCTCTCGTTGCTATGCATCACCTAGATAGATCTTGCGTGGTCGTAGGAATTTTTTTGAAATTACCGCGTTCCCCAACACCATGATCACTCTATCTTACTTGTACAAGGCCACTATTTTACAAGAAAAAATAATAATGTTGGTGAAGAGAGCAAAAAACCAACAGCGGCGGCTACCACGCCGACGCACTTGCACTGGACTCAACACACCCACATGGACAAATAGGAGAAAAAAGCTTACTCCAAACATATACAAAGTAGTAGTGTACAACCATGCAATGCATCAGCCAAAACAGAAAAGCATGGTCCAAATAATGATGAAGCTGCATGTTGGGATTCATGGGTAAAACTTTCGTAGCCACCAGCTTGTCGTTTCCACAGGCAAGATGGTTTTCCTAGAACATCTTTCCTTCGACAAGGACATCCATAGATGCTAGTTAAAAAAAACAGGTCATCGTGCAAATTGAGCGTGCTCATCAGGTAGGTAGCAAATTCAAATCTTAACATTTGAATGATGTGTGCGATACAATCAAGCATCATTGTTGCCAAAAGAAAATTAAGCTTCAGAAACAAGGTAAAAGAAACCACGACACCGACCAAGGGCTTTCATATGTGTTGGACAGTTGGTGAAAAAGGAGATGGAGCACAAGTGCCAGCAAACATCACAAGGAAGAATGAGCACAAGTGGCCAGAAATTTCAGTACCATAACAATTGCATAACTGAGAAATTTGATGAAAACGCGCCAACAAGTAATGCAAAAACTAAAAACCTTTGGATTCCAACATGAATCAAAGAACAGCAAGAATAAGGGACTTCTCATTCATAACCCAAAATCAGGCCAACACTACAAAAAAATACACTTCTGTGATGATACGTGTTTGTGACAGTAGGTCGCGTTTTTTGTTATGCATGTACATCCATGACGATTTTATGACAGAATCAAGATAGTCATACATGTGCTGTCGTAGAAGTGTTCCATGACATTACCAAAATTATCATCACGGAAGTGTCCACTTCCATGACGATAAATCGTAGCGTCATGTAAGTGCTTTCGTCAAGGGTGACCGACACGTGGCATCCACTGTAACGGAACGCCATTAAGCTATCGGGTCCGGTTTTGTATCCGATAACCCGTTAACAGCCAAGACCAATGGGAATTTTCCATGTGTTAACAGCCCGTATTGTTGTTTTTTTTGCCTATTTCAGTATTTTGAATAAAAGGAATATCAAGCAGAGTCCAAACGGAATGAAACCTTCAGGAGCGTGATTTTTGGAACGAACGTGATCCATAGGACTTGGAGTGCAAGTCAAGAAGCAGCTGAGGCAGCCACAAGAGGGTAGGGCGCCCCCCCCCCTATAGGGCGCGCCCCCTATCTCGTAGGCCCCTCGGGCGGCCACCGACGTACTTCTTCCTCCTATATAAGCCTACGTACCCGGAAAACATCCAGGGAGCCACCGAAACACAATTTCCACCACCGTAACCTTCTGTATCCGCGAGATCCCATCTTGGAGCCTTAGCCGGCGCTACGCCGGAGGGGGAATCGACCATGGAGGGCTTCTACATCAACACCATAGCCCCTCCGATGAGTTGTGTGTAGTTTACCACAGACCTTCGGGTTCATAGTAATTAGCTAGATGGCTTCTTCTCTCTTTTTGGATCTCAATACAACGTTCTCCCCCTCTCTTGTGGAGATCTATTCAATGTAAACTCTTTTTGCGGTGTGTTTGTCAAGATCCGATGAATTGTGGGTTTATGATCAAGTTTACCTATGAGAAATATTTGAATCTTCTCTGAATTCTTTTATGTATGATTGAGTTATCTTTGCAAGTCTCTTCGAATTATCAGTTTGGTTTGGCCTACTAGATTGATCTTTCTTGCCATGGGAGAAGTGCTTAGCTTTGGGTTCAATCTTGCGGTGTCCTTACCCAAAGGATGTAAAGGGTTGCAAGGCATGTATTGTATTGTTGCCATCGAGGATAAAAAGATGGCGTTTATATCATATTGCATGACTTTATCCCTCTACATCATGTCATCTTTCTTAATGCGTTCATCTGTTCTTATGAACTTAATACTCTAGATGCATGCTGGATAGCGGTTGATGTGTGGAGTAATAGTAGTAGATGCAGGCAGGAGTCGGTCTACTTGTCGCGGACGTGATGCCTATATACATGATCATGCCTAGATAATCTCATAATTATTCGCTTTTCTATCAATTTCTCGATAGTAATTTGTTCACCCACCGTAATACTTATGCTATCTTGAGAGAAGCTTCTAGTGAAACCTATGGCCCCCGGGTCAATCTTTTATCATATAAGCTTTTGATTTACTTTTATTTGCATCTTTACCTTTTGCATCTATATTATAAAATACCAAAAATATATTTATCTTATCATACTATCTCTATCAGATCTCACTTTTATGAAGTGGCCATGAAGGGATTGACAACCCCTTTATTGTGTTGGTTGCGAGTTCTTTGTTTGTTTGTGTAGGTGCGTGGGACTTTTGAGGATCCTCCTACTGGATTGATACCTTGGTTCTCAAAAACTAAGGGAAATACTTACGCTACTCTGCTGCATCACCCTTTCCTCCTCAAGGAAAACCAACGCAAGCTCAAGACGTAGCAGACAGCCGGACTATATGCATATGCCGGACTGTTGGGCTATGAAGGTTCAAGATAGAATACTTCATCCCGTGTCCGTATAGGACTCTTCTTTGCGTGGAAGGCAAGCTTGGCGATTTGGATATGAAGATTCCTTTCTCTGTAACCGACTCTGTGTAATCCTAGCCCCCTCCGGTGTCTATATAAACCGGAGGGTTTAGTCCGTAGGACAAGAACAATCATAATCATAGGCTAGCTTCTAGGGTTTAGCCTCTACGATCTCGTGGTAGATCAACTCTTGTAATACTCATATCATCAAGACCAATCAAGCAGGAAGTAGGGTATTACATCCATCGAGAGGGCCCGAACCTGGGTAAACATTGTGTCACCCTCCTCCTGTTACCATTAGCCTTAGACGCACAGTTCGGGACCCCCTACCCGAGATCCGCCGGTTTTGACACCGACATTGGTGCTTTCATTGAGAGTTCCACTGTATCGTCACCATAAGGCTTGATGGCTCCTTCAATCATCTACAACAACAAAATCCAGGGTGAAGTTTTTCTCCCCGGACAGATCTTCGTATTCGGCGGCTTCGCACTGCGGGCCAACTCGCTTGGCCATCTGGAGCAGATCAATAGCTACGCCCCTGGCCATCAGGTCGGGTTTGGAAGCTTGAACTACACCGCCAACATCCGCGGAGACTCGATCTTCGACGGATTCAAGCCCATGGCTATCGCGCCCTGCCGCCACGATGAATATGACCTAAATCTGTCATCGGACTGTGGGCAGAAGATAGCGCATGTAATCGCTCTGGCCCTAGATCCAGAACAGAGCGTGGCATCCAAGGACGGGAAGCTCAAGCTCGCCATGGAGGCCGCAGACTCAGCGGCGCTAGAGCCGATCACTGATCTGACCTCCAACGAGTCCTGTATCATCGGAGCCTCGGACTCGTCTCCGGCCATAGGTTCTGAACCGCGTGTATCCGCACCCATCGACCGGGCGCCTATCTTAGAGTTCAGCTCCGTGAACATGTTCCAACACTCACCCTTAAGCGATGTGTTAAACTCATTAAAGTCCCTCTCCTTGTCAGGAGATTCTTGGCCGAACTATGTCCGGCTTGAGTGGGAAGCGGACGACGAAGAGCTTCGTTGCCCACCCACCACCCACTTGATAGCCACTATCGACGATTTGACCGACATGCTTGATTTTGGCTCCGAAGACATCAACGGTATGGAGGACGATGCCGGAGAAGAACAGGAACCACCGCCCACAGGGCGCTGGACATCCACCTCTTCATACGATATATACATGGTGGATACACCCAAAGAAGACAATGGCGATGACAAAAAGGATCCAGTCAAGGATCAACTTCCTGAGAAACAGCCTAAGCGCCGACGTCAGCAGCGTTGTTCTAAATCACGCCATAGTAAAAATAGCGATACCGGCACAAGAGAGAATAGCACTCCGGACGATGCCGAAGACAACGAAGACCCCACCAAGCCAAGTTTCGAACAGGCTGAATGGGAAGACGGGCGAGCCAGCCCCGATGAACAGGCCGTGAACGACGACTCAGAGGACAACAATTACATGCCCCTCTCCGAGGACGAGGTGAGCCTCGGCAACAAAGAATTTATCGTGCCAAAGGATCCCGTCGAGCAGGAGCATTTTAAGCGCCGACTTATAGCCACGACAAAGAGCCTGAAGAAGTAGCAGCAGCAACTTCAAGTTGATCAAGATCTTCTCACTGATAGATGGACAGAGGTCCTGGCAGCCGAGGAATACGGACTCAAACGCCCAACCAAAAGTTACCCGAAGCGCAAATTGCTACCTCAATTCGATGACGAGGCGCCGGAGCCAGTACTACCAGTGCATAATGCGGCTGATCGACCACCGTGCGGCCGCGATAAAACGGCAATTCAGCCAGAACACAAGCCGGCACTGCCTCGCCGAACAAGTAGAAACACAACAGCTCGGGGATACACATATGACCTGTGGTACCACTTAGAAAACAGAGCAGGACAAACCAGATCGATATATGGATCGCGAGGGTGCGCCCCAACACGCAACGACGGCCACCAAGCCGGATATGACAAATATAAACCTGTCTGGTCCGAATACCGCAGACCAGCTCAATCTGAGCTGCGTCCTGACATAGCACGACACAGAGGCGCCGCACACCCCTTATGCTTCACTGATGAAGTAATGAAGTAGTTTACCACAGACCTTCGGGTCCATAGTTATTAGCTAGATGGCTTCTTCTCTCTTTTTGGATCTCAATACAATGTTCTCCCCATCTCTTGTGGAGATCTATTCGATGTAAACTCTTTTTGCGGTGTGTTTGTCGAGATCCGATGAATTGTGGGTTTATGATCAAGTTTATCTATGAATAATATTTGAATCTTCTCTGAATTCTTTTATGTATGATTGAGTTATCTTTGCAAGTCTCTCTGAATTATCAGTTTGGTTTGGCCTACTAGATTGATCTTTCTAGCCATGGGAGAACTGCTTAGCTTTGGGTTCAATCTTGCGGTGTCCTAACCCATGATGTTAGGGGTTGCAAGGCACGTATTGTATTGTTGCCATCGAGGATAAAAGATGGGGTTTATATCATATTGCTTGAGTTTATCCTCTACATCATGTCATCACTGCTTAAGGCGTTACTCTGTTCTTATGAACTTAATACTCTAGATGCAAAAGGTGAGTCGGTCGATGTGTGGAGTAATAGTAGTAGATGCAGGCAGAGTCGGTTTACTTGTCACGGACGTGATGCCTATATACATGATCATGCCTAGATAATCTCATAATTATTCGCTTTTCTATCAATTGCTCGACAGTAATTTGTTCACCCACCGTAATACTTATGATATCCTGAGAGAAGCCTCTAGTGAAACCTATGGCTCCCGGGTCTATCTTTTATCATATTTGCTTTCAATCTACTTTTATTTGAATCTTTACTTTTTGCGTCTATATTATAAAATACCAAAAATATATTTATCTTATCATACTATCTCTATTAGATCTCACTTTACATGAAGTGGCCGTGAAGGGATTGACAACCCCTTTATTGCGTTGGTTGCGAGTTCTTTGTTTGTTTATGTAGGTGCGTGGGACTTTTGAGGAGCCTCCTACTGGATTGATACCTTGGTTCTCAAAAACTGAGGGAAATACTTACGCTACTATTGCTGCATCACCCTTTCCTCTTCAAGGAAAACCAACGCAAGCTCAAGACGTAGCACCAAACTTCTCCTTTTTTGCAAAAAGATGCCTGCACTTGTTCCCTATTTACAAACAACTCCTTGTCTCTCACAATCAGCCTTATCTCCTCCCCACCACATCTAGAAGGCCGTGGTAAATCTGGCGCGATGGCCACTGCCGGCGTCGTCCACCCCCAATCTTGGTGTTCCGTGCAATGCATGGGTATCTACGCATGGGAAATTATGTCGAACAGGGCTAGTTGTAAGCAGGCTAGCTCTACACCCATGATGATAGTGACTCGAGACGGTGAGGCTGACTATGGTATGCCAAACACGGCGCCTATACTCAGGTTTCATCTCCGGCACAGGGTGCAGCACATAATAATTTGACCAACGCGTAGTACAGTGATAGTACTCCTACTACATTGGTAGTACTACTACTAGTACTAGTAGCACCACCGTCTGGATTTAGGAGTACTACCACGTCCATCTGGATTTTAGTATTTGACTAGCAATATCTAGTAATGCATGTCACAAAAAATGTACTACTCCCTCTGTAAATAAATACATGGTGTATTGTTTTATTCCTGTCGGCGAGAGAACTTAATGTCTTTTTGCTAACTAATTGGATTACATGCAATGAACTAAACACTGCATGTCATGTTTGGTAGTCTCAAGTCATTGAAAGCATGCACGTCCCACATCTCTCATTGGTTTTTTTAGGGGTACATCTCTCATTGGTTGATATGTCACGAAATAAGAAATGAGGAGGGAGTTAATGCACCGTGCCTAAGTGTTTTGGGATTATTTGGTTTTCGTAAGGTGACTTACACAACATTTTTGTTTACATGCATTAACATTTTATTAGTTAAACCAAAGGTCAAAACTTGGCGCAAAATGCAAAGGGGACCAATAAACCAGTAAACATCAAACTTCTCTCGTTTGGCCCCAACTAGAGGTCCGGTGAGATGACTATACTGCACCGGCATGGAGGGGGACGCAGCTTCATTGACTTACTGCAACTGCATTTGGGTGAATGACACGTGGGCCCAAGGGGTGGCTGGCCCACCTATCATACAGCCAAAGGCAGGTGCAGTAGAGGGCCGAGGAGTAGTACGAAATCCTACGCACCTGCGCATGCTAACCAAGGGCAAGAGTGATCACTCAAATCGCAAGATCAGTTGACTATAAGCTAAGCTAGACCCATGGAGGCGATGAGCGCGAGCATCAGCCGACTGTGCCAGGTATTGCTTGAGGCCGCCAGGGCGAGGGGCCGCTTGGACGACAGCTTTGTCTCCTTGTTCGACGAGGTCCTCGTCGGTTTCCTCGACAAGTTCACCGTCGTCAAGAAGCTCGCGGGCAACTTTGACGCCCATGCTCTGCGATGACCGCCACCCTCAACAGCCACTATGGTGACAACCTCTTCGACGCACTAGTGGCCTGCGACTGCCAGCCGTCGCGCCGGAGAATGTCCACCTCGAGGTCGCGCTCGCTGCACAGCGCCAGGCGCAGCAAGACACCATCGACATAATCACCCACGTCTACGTGCAAATCGTCCACAAGGACTACTACATGCAAGAGGAGGACGATAGGACGCTGGCCTTCTTGGAACGCAAGGCAACCTTGGACGGCATTGGTCAGAAGCACGTTGAGCTCGCCGCCAACGCCGCTTCTCCTCACACGTCGGTTAGTGACCCGGCGCACTAGGGCGTGAGGATGTCGTTGATGGATCCGTATGTATTTTTATCTTTCCGTCAAATCCATGTAGTAGTATATGGTACTACTAGTAATTATCTTACCTTTCGCATCAACTTCATAATTTTTGTAAGTACTCCATGCATGAACGGGGCCAGAACCAAACTTCTCATTACTCTAGGCAAAATCGTTATTTTCTATCTATCGGTCGCCCCATGGAGCAGAACCAAATTTTACAAGTTACAAGTTCAAAAGGAAAAGTATGTCGTGTTCGCGTCGCACCCCCACACGGTTGGTCCACGCACGCTCAAGGGGAATGCGTGCGGTGTTGCATTTTCACTTACAAGTGGGACCGCATGATTGAGCAAACCGACTATCGGCAAACCCCCACCCCGCCCACCGCGCGATGGCTGAGAAAACAGGAGGGAGAAGAGATGGTTGTAGCACGGACTCCAAGAAAATTGGTGTTGGATGGGACTCGTGTGGGTGGCGTGTGCCGTACTGCTAGACGTGAATGCTAGTTATGGACCATGCCACCCCACTATATCGAGCCTATATCAAGGTACGTAGAACAAATTTCCTGGAGTCCCTGCTCAGCCCTCCTCTATCTCCCTTCTCAGGCAGCCAGCGGACGCGCGGAACCCATCGTCTGTTTGCTCACATGCGGTCTCACATGTCAGTGAAAACGCAAGAGGACCCACTGAACCTGCACATCTTTCACCTCGACGTGCTGGTGATGAAAAACAAATCCAATAAAGATCTTCGGTGGCCGCTTTTGGAGTTACTCAAGAGTAGTAAGATTCTATTTACAGCTTAACCCAAGATGCACATCACGTGTCTTCAACTACCACTCTATTTTCTTGCATGACATGACCTGGATGCTGAATGTCCCACGTGTCGGCAAAAGGAGGAAGAACCCGACCAAATCTTCGGTTGTGCTCTCGGATTAGACTAGTTGTGCTAACTTAATAAATTTATTGCGTACTCCCTTAGTTCAAAAATACCTGACTTCCATTTGTCCAAAAATGGATGTACCTATATACTAAAACATGTCTAGATACATCTATATTTTGACAAATAGAAGGCATGTATTGTGGAACGGAGGGAATAGAATGGATGCAAGTTTTTGTATTGGGAAGAAGAGTACATCGATATATTAATAGAGCGCAATTTAGTAGATGTTCTAGCACTTTTAGCTAGCATAGAGGCTAGAGATGAGACTAGTGCACTTCTTGATACTCCTACTAGAAAAGATGCTAGACATGAGACTAGATGCAAGGAAGCAACATCTACTTCTTTACACTCGAAGAAGAAAGAAGCACGCAAGATCGAGCCTCTACAGATCAACAATGAATGCATCGAGAAGGCACTAATCCAACTTACAGGAGCAGTTATGGAAGTTGGATATCTTCTGGAGTAGTAAAATGTATTCTTGTGGTTCTTGTTTTCTTTGGTCTTGCTTTTGTGGTCAAAATTATCGTTGGAGTTCGTGCAAAACAGAGGTTTGTTTGGGGTCATGTGTTGGAGTTGGCCTTACAAGTGGGACCGTAGTTGAGGAAACCGACTATCGGCAAACCCCCACCTTGCCCGCCGCGCGATGGATGAAGTTAGAGAAACGACGAGGTTGAAGAGATTGCTCTAGCACGGACTCCAAGAAATAATATAGTGTCAGATGGATGTTGTGGTGGTGGCGTGTGCCGTACTCCTAGACGTGAATGCTTGTTCTGGCCCATGCCACCCTACTACTCCTAGTACTACTTATATAGTACTAGTATCGAGGATTCGAGGTGCTGGTTACATACAGCGAACGGATGATGCTTCAGTGCCTTAAGGCACCTACCTTTGTGTCTATGACATGTGGGCCCGACAAGTGGCAGGCCCACACGTCAGTGACCCAAAGGTAGGTGCCTTTATAATCAAGCTGTGTGTTCACTGATGAACACATTAACATATGGCTACAAGAAAACACCAGCATAACGCGAAGCATGGGAAGCTAGTACAAATAGTGTACTACTATTGTTGATTGGCCTCATCCGATAACCTGTTACAATGTACGTACAATTATGTATTCAGAAAATATTTTTTTGCCTCGTCACACCACTCATTCAGAGAAGCAACTCGAAAGCCATTCATAAATTTAGTAAGTTTATCACAGGCATATCATTTTATTACATACAACAGGTCATCAACCCACATCCACAACGAGGATACATTATAAATACTAAAGTTCTCATCACACAACAAATAACAAGCAATGAAATGAACTTCAACTCAACCATTCCTCGGTGTTGGAAACGCTTGCTTTGAACCACAAGTGATTCTCTGGGATGGGCCATCCATTGTCGATCTCGAGACCAACGCAGGACTGATCATCCAGGCTGAAGCGGCCTACTATATCAGTACCAGGGTAGGGAACCACCCAAATGTCCGAGGTATAGACACAGTTGCTTCTCATAAATGGTAGTAACGTTGTGTCAACAGCAGTTGGATCGCCTTTCACCATCATTGGATAGTTTTGTCCAAGGAAGAGCGAGTTTTCTCCAAGACTATCAATTATGTACCAGGGAGAAGGAGTTGGCGCTAGCACACTAGTATCCATTCCAAATACCATGCAACGGGTGTTGGAATAGGTCCAGAGAGTGCGACCATGGGAGACTGCACTTGCTTCCTTAGTAGTAACATCATCGGAGGGCTGTATACACACAAGAAGAGGTGATCCATCAGAATTAGTTGCCAGGTGCCACAGAGTATATGGGCGCTGCTCGTCCTCATGCTCGTGATCATCACCATCGTCATCTCCCCCTTGGTTATAAAAATTTTCAAGTATAGGAGGTGGAATGTTCACAGGACCTTGGAAACACAAGAAGAAGGTTAATTAGTAAAGGGAAACTTGCTAACCCACATGCATGTGGATGAAACAATTATAATTACGGTGGAAGGCAAACGTACCGAAGGCATAAGGATTCCATGCAAAAAACAGTGCCACGAGTGGTGGCAGCAAACACAAGGCCCTCGTTGTGTACAGAAACTGATTTTTGAGCAATATCCATCTAGTCAAACCACGAAGGATGGCAACAAGCTTGTCGAATATAGCAACAACTTCATAGTTGTTGTAATTCCAAGAGCGGTAGGGAACTCGAGAAATTGCTATCTTCCGTAGAAGACAGTCACCATGATCATATTTGAACGTGCGTACAATACTGGTGTGCTCAACCACTGGGCAGTCTGCTGAGATTTTTGGAAGTGGAACCCGGTCACGAGTGTACACACTCACAAGTTCCCACTCGCAGTTGGACCCAATGTAAACAGCCCAATCTCCATTTGCGCCTGCCCAAGCCTTACCCTCAAAAGATGGCATCTTAACATCATACGTATCATTATCAAGCGGCATCAACTTGCACAAGGTGAGGCCTCCGTAAATCCCGCCCGATCATCGTGGTCACGGCAAAGAAGATAGGGGAGATCAAACTGCTCCTTGACTCTTGGGTTCCTTGTAATGATGTTATTAGTTGAGTCGAGAATGGTCTTGAACGAACCTGCCATGCTAGCCGAGGTGATGACGTTGCACCGACCAATGAGTTCCTCCACCACGTCATCTTTCAGATCGGGGCAATAATAACGGGGTCATTTTCGGCCTGTTCCCTCCATGGAGAATACGATCGAACAATGGCAGAAGAAAGGGTGAAGGGCTGAAGGAAAATGGAGGAGGGAGAGGAATAGTGTGCGACAGCAGTTCCAAATCAAGAGGGAAAGGCGAAGAGTCGGTGGACGGTTGCCAGTTTGCCACGGTTCACGAAGAGGCGCCCCGGCCTACACGTCCGTTCGGAAATACTAGTAGAAAAGGACTCGCCGTCGTCTCACTGATATGTTGGAACGGGACCACATGTCAACGAAACATGGTGTGTAATTTCTCGTGCAAAATGCGATCTGGCCGCGTTGGCCCGAGGTGCTGCATTAGTTATCGACCTTTATTTTTTAATGACGTGCCATTCAGTTTTGAAGCACGACTAACTGCTTGTCAGACGCAGAGAAAATATAAACTACTCTACCACTACTCCACCTCCAGTACTAGTAGTATAAAAAAGATATATAAGTTGGAGCTTCAGTGCTTTCTTGCTAAGGGCTGCCCACTTGCTTCTCACACTACCACCCTCTCTCCAGATCTAAAAAAGACAGCCTCTCTCTCCCTCCTCACCGGTGGTCACAGATCCACCGGGGAAGAAAAGGACGTGCAGCGTTGACGCACTCGTCGTCGGCGAGCAAGGTCACGCACTGACGACAAGGCTGTCCTCTCAGACCTAGCGCCCGTGCGGGATGGCCTTCATCCCCAAGCTCGCCGCCGTAGTGTGTGCAGAGGACGACGACCACGAGCGAAGCCACTTCCCGCCGACCCTCAGGTATGCTACCTCTTTTTGAACCATACCCTTGTTCTATTGCCCCATCTGGCACGTCGTTGCATGTGGATCTTTTTCCACTCCACCATCTTCCCAATTTGCTATCCTCTGCTCTGCTAGCCACGCAGACGAAAACCATAATTTGCACTATTAAAGGAAACCCTACTTCATGCAGACTAATCCATGTCTGGGTTGAATAAGGAAAGGAAGGGAGACTGTAGTGTCCAAGAGTAGGCATCGAACCCGCATCTAGGTTGAAAAAGGGAAAATCAGTAGCTAAGGAACGAGTCTCGTGTCTCTTGGTTGATGAAGGGTAGAAAGGCATGACAACGCAATAGAGAATGACCAGGTCGATCGGTTTGTTGTCCTCACATAGGAAAAAGGTGGCTAAAGAGAACAAAAATGGGACGTAATCCACATATGCTGCCTGGATATTTGTTGCTGTGGGCAACCATACCTCCCTCACCACTCTGCGTCCGTGGAGGTACATCGTACTGGTGCGCCCACTGTCCGAATGGGCCTCCCATGCTCTTATTGCAACTTTTGTTCTGTTAGTATAACGCCAGCAGTCAAGTCAAGCAATGCTACTGCTAAAGTAATGCCACATTTAACTAATGCCGCTCTCAGTCTAATGCCACCGATAAATTTAAGCAATGCCATTTAATGTCACTGGATTATTTCAGCGTTAGCTGTTGATTGTGGATGTATTAAAGATTTTTCGGCTAAGGCATTCTAATGTTGTTGCACAGCCAGTATACCAACGATGAAACTTGTTACTACCCTCAGATTTTTGCACTGTTAATGCTTATAGATTACATACCTCACTTTCATGAGATAAGTTAATTTTTTTTGTACAGCGTCACCAAAATGCCAAGGTGCTGATGTCATTTTATTTTTGTTAAACTGCACAAATAATTATGAAGACAAGAGGAAAGGTCAAGAGTGGGCACCTCCTCCTCCGGCTGTTCTCTAGATTCATTCGGTCAAGTTTTTATGTTTGATCAATTATCAACATTGGGATAGCAATTTTTAAAGTCCCCCCGAGTTCGAAATGATATTTACCTTGGAGGTACATGGTTTGCAATTTTTTATACTGTCATTAGTTAATAATGCTAGTTACCTTCAGACTTTTGTATTTGGTTTAATGCTCATGCACAGCTAGTATACCAATGCTGAAACTTGTTACCTTTACATTTTGTATTGTTAATTCTTATAGAAATCTTCCAGTGCTAGAGTTTATTGAAATCTGTTCAGTAAAACCATTGTACTGTACCCTGTAATAAACTAACTACTCTACTGTTGCACTAGCCACCGGATTAGTGTATATTTGTAGTATTCGAATGGTGTTGCATTAGCGTATGGACATAAATAAAGTGTGGCAAGCTTTCCCAGATATGTGCTCAAGAAAACTACTACCTGTTTTTCTAAATACTAGACGTTTGGGTACTTTAAATTGAACCGTGAAAACGTCTTATATTAAGGAACAGATGGTGTAGATTTCACTCAAATTATCCCGATAAAGCTAGTCACATCTTTGTTAAAATTAATGTTCATTATGTTATCGGAGGAGGTCTGTATGTTTGTCTCTAATGCCTGTCGACTACATACCTGACATCATGATGTAATGTTCAGTCATTTCCTTTTATACAGTGTCACTGAATTGTCAAGGTGGTGATGGCATTTTATTTTAGTTGAACTGCACAAAATATGCTTAAAAGAAGAGGAAATGTCAGGAATGGCTCAATTTTTTAGAAAAAACTATGTATGCCTTCCTGACATCAGCCGATGTTGCTTTATTTATTCCTTCAAACAGGTGGTTAGAAATAGTCTTGCTACCTTTTCCTATTAAGAAATTGGAATGCTTATATTTGTGAGTCTATGCTTCAACTAGTGCCACTTTTATAGTAATCACACTTTCAATATCTATGCAAACAGGGATGCTCGATTTTAGTGGAACTGCACAAAAAGTCCAACTGGTTCAACATTAGGAGCATGTTTTTTTCCAAACCTTTATATCCAATTGGTAGCACTATGAGCTGTTCATTACGAAGGTACATGGTTTGCTACTATCTTGCTACTCTTTTTGTACTGTCATTAGATAGTAATACTAGTGGTTTGCATGTGAATTTATTGGTAGGGTGGACCTACATTGGAGGTGCAGGACAGGATTCAATGATTGGATGCTTAATTTAGGTTGTATCGATTTCACCTCTTCCATCACTGCGAACATGGATATCCTTGGTCTGATGAAGAATAGGCGCTATATTTCTGCTCTGAACCAGCAAATCAATTCAGTATGAAATTGTCCAGGGCAAAACATAACTGTATCAGATTGTCCAGTGCAGAACATGACAGATGCTAAGCGGAAGAGACATGTTTAAACCGAAAATACATGGTGTGGTATATGTTTACTAGCTGCTTGATATTTGTGCAGACAGAGATGTCTTCCCGTTGCTATTTGGCAAACAAACAAAGTGTCCGCAATTTTGGTTGAACTGCACAAGAGAATAGTATAGTCCTTTGCATGCAAGATGCAATTTGAAAATAGACACAGAAAGATTGGATAGTCACTTCATGGACTGCAGAAAAGTAGTAATGTACTATTTATTGGCCAACACTAGGTGCTTCATTGCTTTGGTCTGATTATACAATGGGCATCATTTTGCCTAAGTTAAAGTTTGTATTCCGAAAATAGTCTCGCGGTGTGATCGAGAGAAGACCAAATCATATTGCGGTGGATGTTCCTCCATCATGTGTGGTTCATTCTCATGGTTCCAGCTGTTGGTGAAACGACTTACGTTTGCAAGAGGTGATTTCACAAACAAATTTCTCTTTCAGTCTGTACTGAATGTTGGCCAAGAGAAGCATCCATGTTAGTAGGAAGAACATATGTTTTTTCTAGATCTTTGCTTTTGGAGCTACATATTTGTATATGATCTGTGAATCATTGAGATGCATTAACATGTTGATCTTATGTATGGGAATGGTACTAGTTAGTTTTAGTTACGACGCAAGATCAGAAGTTGCTGATCTTTGCTTTTGGAGCTACATATTTGTATATGATATGTCAATCATTGAGATGCATTAACAGTTACTTATTTCTGTTCGCTCAGTGTTTACAAGTTACTGGTTGATCACTAGCTAGCCTACTAATGCGCTCCTGGCAGTTTTATTTGCGACGCAAGATACGAAGTGGCAGTTTTTTGAATAAAAATGCCTACCTCTGAAGAAACTGACAAACTACACTATCCTACCTACTCGATCCTACACGGATAAATAGCGGATCACGCATGTACTACCTCCTTTCCGGTTTGCAGGGCTCAATTCAAGAAACGACCTACTCGATCCTACACGAATAAATAGCGGATCACGCACGTACTAGTACCTCCTTTTCGGTTTGTAGGGCTTAATTCAAACCTCTCACCAACCAAGGTACTCCCTCTGTCAGGGTTTATTAGTCCCATGAGAAAAGCAGCAAAACCAAGGCATGGCAATAATTAACGGCATGCAAAAGTTTAAGCCTAATTAATTCCGTCAATTTAAGTGGCTGCATGCGTGCCCTTGGCTGTGACTCGTTGCATGCTGCTCCGCGTACTGGCTGTGATCGATTCTGAGTGCCTGCATGCAGCCGGCCATAATTAAGGCAGCTAACTGATGCGAAAAAAGATGCGCTTTAATTGTTGCGGGCTTTTTAAATCTGTGGAATCATTATTGACAAGAAGGGAGATGATTCGAGTGCATTCGTTTGACCGCCACGCTGGCGTGCGACCCGGACGGGACGGGACGCACAGTCATAATTTCAGTTTCTCTAGTTTTCCACGGTAAGCTACGGCGCTAAGCCATTATGCATTGAATTCTGATGACCGTCGGGCTACCTTCCGCCCATAAGTATTATTTCCCGGCCTTCTCCGGTGGCACCGTGACCGAACTCGCCATATCCTCATAAGCCCCCACCTGCCCGACGTTGCTCGCCACGTCCGCCATGCCCCCGCCCGTCCACGGTAGGCGACGTCGGAAGCGGTCACTGCCGGGACTAGTGTTTGGGTTTTCACCGGAAGGCAGACGGAGGGAGGAGGCATTCTATCTGTCTTTAGATGGCAATGCGGAGATCGAGGAGTTATTGGAGCGCGACTGCCTGGCGGAAGAGCAGGAGTTGTTGGAGCGCGACCGCCTGGCGGAGGAGCAGCGTATCGCTGATTTGCGCCGCCAGCGGGACATGGAGCAGCAGCGCACCGACGCTCTGAGTCGCGAGCAGAGCGCCCGCAACTGGGACGACGACGTGGAGGCCGGCGCCCGGCAAATAGCCCTGGAGGCTGTCAGGCAGGCACACGTTCGCGACGCCGATTTTTACTACCAGCTCATCAAGTGGGTTTCCCGCTTGGAAGCCGAAGCTTCGGTGGACCACGCCGGCATGGAAAGGGCCAACGCGCGCGAGCAACGCGCCCTATCGCACCTCTTGCAAGTCCGATACGAGGCGCAGGAGGCCGGTGCCGGAATTTAGCGTGTACCACAGATGGCGGTTGGCATCGTCTAGTTAGCTAAGAGTAAGTTAGTACTTGTATGCTACTAGAGTATTAGTGGGAGTAGATAGTTAACTTGGCTATGATGGTTGTCAACGTGGAAGTTCAGTACTCTATATGTGGATCAGAACAGTTACTTTGCTCTAAATGTTGAACTTTCCGTTTGAACGTATGGAATGGGATGTTATTTTTTTAAATGGGTTGTATTTGTCCTCCACGGGTTTAGAGGCTGACTTGTGGGCCTACCAAGTTGACGCGTACACAATCAGGAGATTATTATATGTGGAGAGGATGACAGCAGGGACCCGCCAAGGTCATGGCAGTACGCAAGCAAGTGCCTCCTTATTCAAGCCAATAAAAAATGGCTCCTCCTAGTGGATTTCTGACATCTGGGTCCCATGCCATTGTCAACGTAGTCAATAAACGAGAGAATTGCACAACGAGCGGCTGACACCAGGGACCCAGCAGCTCGCCCAGTTATTTTTGTTTTGGGTTAATTTGATAAATGCCACTCCAAATCTGGTGTTTCCAAGAAATGCCACTACAATTTCGAGACTTTGAAAAAATGCCATTTCATGCCATTTCTAGTGGCATTTTTCGAAGTCTGAAGTGGCGTTTTTCAAAGTTTGCAAAGTGCAGTAGCGTTTTCAAAGTTTGCAAAAATTGTAGTGGCATTTTTCAAAGTTTGGAAATTGCAGTGGCATTTTTATGAATCGCCATAATAGGAGTGGCATTTACCTAATTTGTTTTTGGGACGGAAGCAGGGTGTTAACTGGGCTGTGCAGGACACTCTGGCCTGTCTAGACAGCCTTTTCTTTTATGTTTACCACAGACCAGCCCAGTAGTTTTTTTTCTTTCTAAAAATGGCTAGCCCAGTTTTTTTGTGATTTGTCAAGTAAGTCGCTTTATCAGGCCTGTTGAGCTGTAAATCTTTCAAGACGAGGAGAGCTTCATTCGGCTGTCCGAGAAAATGGCCTATCAGTAATGAGAAATGGGTTGTACATTTTTAAAACACATCAAACCGGCAATTAGTTTCAAATATCTTTTTTTTCATTTGGAGATTTTAAATTGCATTTATTTTTATACTTAGACAATTTATTGGATTTTATATTTATATACATTTATTTTTAAAATCAGTCTGAATGTGACTCGAAATTTCGGAAATAAAAACAGTTCAGACTGCACCGACATATGCAAAATTTCGTATAATTTTTTAACCGTGGCCACAATATGGGCTGTAATGCTAACAAAAAGAATATGGGCTCCAAAAAAACCCGTAAAAATTAGCAAATGGGCTATAAATTATTTGAAATAATGGCAGATGGCATGTATGCTGTTTTTCACGGATTTGAGGCTTTCCTAAAAAAATGTTGACGCACAAGCAGTGACTGTTGGATGTCCATCCAACGGCAGTCATGCTTCTTCAATCTCTGGTCTTCCTGCTCCAGCCGCTCAAACAAGCGCCAGCGGGACTGCCTGCTCCTCCCTCCTCCCATGGCGGTTGTGCTGCCGCGCAGGCCTCACCGCCCCACCATACTCCCATCGTTGGCCTAGCCATCCCTCTACTCACCCACACCTGTTGTTAATCTCCAGCGACGGCAGACGAACCAGTAAACCCTCGTACAGTCGTACTCCCCTCCGCGTGGGAAACAACTGTCGAGTCTTTCCTGGTTCCGTGTCGTTCCCTTCCTAGGCCTCACCATCGTCCACCGCCCTGATGCTCTCGGCGTGGCGTGGTCAACGTGGTCAACGACCGACATGCATCTGAAGTGGACTATACGTGGAGAGGCTGACAGCTGGGTCCACGGCTGCCCGCAAGGAAATGCCTCCTTATTACGCGCAAAATAATGATTCCTCCACCTGACATCTAGGACCCACCGAAAGGGCCTCTGTATTTCGCGAAAAAAAATGTTACCGCCGCTGACAGCTCGGACCCACCAGCTATATCTTCGCACGCAAGGAAGTGCCTCCTTATTACGCACAAAAAAATGAATACTCCCCCTGCTAGCTGGGACCCAGTATAGTGGGCCTACTAAGTTGACGGGGACGGAGGGCTTTGTCAACTTAGTCAATATACACGATTCTAGCTCAACTGACCGTACGATGTCCATCCAACGGCCATAGTGCTTCTTCAACCTCTGGTCTTCTTGCTCCAGCCGCCCAAAGCAGCGCCGGTCGTGTCGCCTGCTCCTGCCTCCCATGGTTGGCTGTGCTGCCGCGGAGGCCTCACCGCCCCCATACTACTCCCACCGCTGGCCAGGCCATCCCTCCACTCCACTCACCCACACCCCCTGTTATTCTGCGGCGACGGCAGCACAGCCGAACCAGTGAACCCTCATACTCCTCTCCGCGTGGGCATCCACTGCCGCATCTTCCCCGGCTCCGCGTCGTCCCCTTCCTAGGCCTCGCCGTCGTCCACCGCCGTGGTGCTCTTGGCGCGGTGTGGTCAATGTGGTCAATGACCGAATTCCATCGGAAAAGTACTGTACGTGGAGAGGCTGACAGCTGGGTCCACGGCAGCCGCAAGGAAGTGCCTCCTTATTACGCGAAAAATAATTATTCCTCCACCTGACAGCAGGGACCTACCGGACAGGCCACCAGTATTTCGCAAAAAAAAACGTTTCCCCCTGACTACTGGGACCCATCGGACGGGCCACCGCATTTCGCGAAAAAAATGTTTCCCCCTGACTGCTAGGACCCATCGGACGGACCACCGTATTTCGCAAAAAATACATTCCCCCCGCTGTCAGCTCAGACCCACCGGAAGTGCCTCCTTATTACGCACAAAAAATGAATACTCCCCATGCTAGCTGGGACCCACCATGGTGGGAGGCTGACTTGTGGGCCTACTAAGTTGACTAGGACGGGGGCATTTGTCAACTTTAGTCAATATGAATGATTCTAGCTCCAGTGAACGTACAATGTCCATCCAACGGCCGTAATGCTTCTTCAACCTCTGGTCTTCTTGCTCCAAATTACCAAAGCAAAGACCGGTCGTGCCGCATGCTCCTCGCCTCCCGTGGGTTGTGATGCCGCAGGCTTCACCGCCTCCTACTACTCCCACCGCTGGCGGGCCATCCCTCTACTCACCCACACCCCATGTTATTCTGTGGCAGCAGCCTCACACATGGCCGGACGGTGGACCTCGTACTCCTCTCCGCGTGGGCATCCACTACCGCGTCTTCCCGGCTCCGCCTCGTCCCTTCCTAGGCCTCGCCGTCGTCCACCGCCCTGGTGCTCTCGGCTACCGTGGTTAATATGGTCGAGGAACGACTTCCATCGGACGTGGACTAGACGTGGAGAGGCCGATTTGGGTCCACGGCCGCAGCAAGGAAGTGCCTCCTTATTACGCGGAAAATAATGATACCTCCACCTGACAGCAGGGACCAACCGGACGGGCCACTGTATTTCGCGAGAAAAACGTTTCCCCCTGACTGCTAGGACCCACTAGCTACATCTTCGCACGCAAGGAAGTCTGTCCGGGAAAAAAACGATTCGCCCCCCTGACTGCTGGGACCCACCAGCTACATCTTCGCACGCAAGGAAGTGCTTGACCGTCGGGACCCACCTGGTCGAAGCGTACCTAGAGTTGTCATTCTGGTCGCGAACATGTACGTACATACTGGTGGATGTAGAGGCACGCACGTGTCGTAGTAGAGGCGCGCATGTGTCGTAGTAGAGGCGCGCACGTAGCATGTACACGTACGTACAGCGGCCAGGGTGCAAGAAAGAAAATACGGCCACGTACGTACATACGGGCAGGGTCTCAAACGCCTACTCGCGCATACGTACGGCCAGGGCTCGTGTACATGGCTGGGTCGGAACGGAGAAACTACATCGTCGTCGTGTTCATGGGGAGGCAACGGAATGCATCGTGTTCATGGGGAGGCAACAGAATGCGTCGTGTTCATCAGAGGCAGCAGGCAGCGTGGGAGCCAACCGGCTTGGACGAAAGCAGCGATGGAAGCGAGGCTGGCATACCGCGGAAACGGAGGAAGCGGCCTTGTGTTCGGTAGCCCACGTTTGAAGCAGGATCCTGTTCATCGGGAGGTGCAGCGTACCGCAAAAGCGGAGGAAGCGGACCTCCCTACGGTCAAAGCAGGGGTCCTGTTGATCGGGAGGGGTGTGGCGTACCTCAAAACGGACGAAACGGACTTGTGTTAGAGCGCTACGGTCGAAACAGGGGTCCTGTTCATCGAGAGGGGTGTCGCGTACCGCAAAACGGGACTCCACGGGATACTGTTCATCTCCACCGTCGACCTCGTCCAACCTCCACGGGCTACCATCGACCTCCTGCAGCCTCCACGGGCTCCTGCTCATCCAGCCTCCACCGTGCGCTACTCCACTGGCTACTGTTCAACCACCCCTCCACGAGCACCCCTCCACCGTCTACTGTTCATCCAGCCCTCCACGGGGTCGTCCGGTTCATCCAGCCCTCCACTCCACGGGGTCCTGTTCATCCACCCCCACTGCTCACTGTTCATCCAACCCCCGCAACGCTCACTGTTCATCCAATCAATCGTCTTGATTAGCAGCAGATGGCGAAGAATCGCTTCGATCGGGTTCGATTAATAGCCATTGATCGATCGCTCGGGTTCGATGAACGCGTAGCTTCGCAAAGCAATCGCCGGGTTCGATTAGAGCTCAACGCCTCGCTCGGTTCAGTTAGAGCCAACGCATCGCACACACGCGCATACGTGTATGAGAGAAACGCGCATCGCTCGGCCCCCGACCGCCCACCGTAACCGGGATCTCTCCGAAATTTTCCTCGCCCTCGCTTCTACCACGGTTTTTCCGTCATGGACGGCCCAAAGAATGTCATGCAGCTGCGTCTCCGGCCCGCCTAGGACGAAAAGCCCATTTTCTGTCATGATTTTTTGTCATAGAAGTAGGAGCCCACCACATCTATGATGATACCGGGTTTTGTCACAATTATCGTCATAGAAGTGTCATAAGTATGACAAAAAAAATTCGTTCGGCCTAAAATGTCACGGATGTGTCTTTTTTTTGTAGTGCTAGTCCCCGTCCTCTATGCCTCCATGATCTCTCTATCTAGCTATACTTGGACAAGACTGCTATTTTACAAGCAAGAAAATATAATGTTCATGAAGAGAGCAAAAAACCAACAGCGACGACTAGCACGCCGACACGGGTGTAGTGGACTCAATACATCCACATGGACAAACAGGAGAAAAAAACTTACTCCAAACAGATACAAAGTAGTAGTGCACAGCCAATGCAACGCATCAGGCAAAACAAAAAAAACATGGTCCAAAATAGTAAGGATGAAGCGGCAAGTTGGGAAGCCAGAAACTCATTCATTCATGCACTCAAATTCATTCGATTATAAAGCAACACTGACCTCAAACACTTCGTTAGAGATCTATAGAATGGGGACATCAAAGGTTCCTCCTCCAAGGTCAAATACAAACGCCCCAATCTAGATCAGCGAGCACAGCTTGCCATCTCTAGTTTCAACCCAAGCATCTCCACCTAGAGCCTTCAAAATAAAGTAAAACAGTAAGATTTTGAGTTTGTCAACTGGGACAGTATAATCAAAATAGTGCTTCAAGTATAGCCTAACAATATTGACAGTATAGCCGAATGTCTATGCTAAAATGCAACTTGATGTTTGCTGAAATTCATAATCATAAGATGTTTGTCTCTAAAACTTATGTGTTTAGTGAACCGTATTTACATGTGAGACAAAATTAAAATTCTCTTGCGTAGAAATACTTCAGGTTCGATCTCCTTGAATGGGGAAAAGTACAGACGGTAGCAGAAGATACAACAAACAAGCGAGGCAGAATCGTCCATTACTTCTCATCCTAAGAATGGTTTTGAGTAATCGCGGGACATGCAATAACTTAGGGATCAAACTCCCCAAATATTTGACATTTAAATGGAAGGATAGCGTGTTTCCTTCCATTGAAACGGTTAACTACATTATATCAATACAAACATCTGCTGGTCTTACTGCAGCCACGTAAAATGTGACCACAACACATCAAGTGCACCATTTAGTCATCATGTCTGTGTGCATATGAAGCCATGCAAAGAGAAATTATAAACAAGAGTAAGGATTAAATGTCGGATTGTTGCGTGTCTCTGAAAGTGGCAAACCTACAGCAAGTGCAATGTCGCGCTTCCCGGAAAGCAAGAAAGCTTTTGCCCAGTCTGGCTGGCCTTGGTGCTCGGCATTCTCTAGCATCCTCCAACGCACGCACACCTTGCCCCCTGTGGCCAACAAAGGATTTAGTTAAAAAGCAACGTGGCATCATTCCGGTCGAACTCAATAGCCTAAAATGCAGTTTCACTCCGTTGTGATGATTCGTTCAGATCACTATATAACAAATACTAGTAAGAGGCAAGCTCAAAGAATAGTGACAACTCCCACTGGAAATTTAAGTACCAGATAACTAGTTGTTTTAGGTTGGCACAGCTCAAATGCTAATTGTTTCAACTCTAATGACACACACAACTGAAGGCAACAACAGTGAGCAATATCAGTTACAGCCTCACCCTTAGAGTCACCATTTTAACTCGCTGCTTCCGATTAGTCATCTAAACTAACTTGTGTGCAAGCGCGCACACATCAGGCCATAACAATCACCAATATTAATTACAATGAGGTTTACTTCACAGTCAGAATCACAATTTATAAACTTGGGACTTCAGATTAACCATCTAATATACCAGCACGCATATATGGCTGACAAATAATTTACTAGAAAGCATAGTGGCGGTTCCTATGGAAGTATCCACCATTCATAACAGAGAGATAAACCACAACTATAATTAATGACCTAAAAGAAGCAGAACAGATCTTCTCTAAAGCAACAACAAAGATGTGAGTTTAAATCTAAATCATGCTTCTTCCATCCACTTGAAATCCTCACATAACAACTCACTTCTGCAGCTAAGCAATTAATAGTGACTAATGGATAATAGCATCTGAAAATTCAGTAGCAGGACTTTCGTTGTAGCACCTTGGGGCATTTCCTTTAGCACTAACTCCACTGCCCACGAGAAAATCATATATCTCAAGCACGGCGACTTTCTCAAACAGCCCGACCCCAAACCCGGCATCCTTCTCCTCGCTGCCTTCACTACCAGCACATCCCCCTCCTTCATCGAGTATGTCCCGAAGCGAGCGGTACACAATCCCGGGTTGCTTGGCGCAGCTGAACATGGTGTGGCACTTCCTGGAGCTGGTGGTCCCATACACCATGGCGGTGCACTTGGCGCCGACCCACATGCCCTGGGTCCTGGACCTGCACAAACATTTAACCAGATTGAAGCCAAAATCATTTCTAAGTAGAAATATAACATTTAGTTGCAATGCACATTGCTATTGCCTGCATCTAAAGCGCAAATGTAATGATTACATATTAATCGACAATAAACGGTAAACCAGAGATCTTATTGTTTATCTCCAAGCATAAAAAGTGAGGTCCATGGAGTAGAGACCTATCCCAGGGCGCTTACTTGTGGCAAGAAAAACAAAACCTTGTAGGCATGAACGGCTAACTTAAAAATGATTCTATGGATGCTTATCTCCAGCTAGATAGTTGGCGGCACTCACCCAGGCTATGTCTTTCAGGCATGAAGAAGTACCTACTTAAACATGCATTGGAGTATGTTTGACGCACTTAAAATGCATTGAATATTTACATGCACCATTTCAAAGGACAACTGAAATAAATTGCATTATAGTGAAATTACAAGGATTGGTAACAACCTGCATCTTGGCTTCAAATCTAGTTTAGCCTGCAGCTTCTATGTTCTTCGACCTAGCCATATTCGCCAGCATCAGCCTTCCTCCTACCGGCGGCACATCCAAGATTATCTAGATAAGTGACAAAAAGCGTAAAGTCATACACAGTTGGACCTTCCAACAGAATCATGGTGACAAGCGCTAACTGCTCATTGCAACCTACCATGCAATGACATCGTGAACTTCTCTCATTACAGAGCATGCTCTTGACAGTATGCCGCTTCTCTACTTTTGCAACTTCCTTGGATATCTTCCAGCTTCATATCCAGATATGTAAGCTGCATTTTTACTTTCTTCCCCATTACTTTTAGCATCATCTGCACAATGTATTACGAAACTTATAAACAAAATGGACGAATCACATCAACTACAAAATTCACATTAATCATTGCCACTCCTAAGGAAAATTGAAGTACCAGATAACTACTTGCTTTAGGTTGGTCACAGCTCAATGGTAATTGTTTCAACTCTAATGACAAACAGAACTGAAGGCAACAACAGTGAGCAATATCAGTTACAGTAGGTTTGACCTCACCCATAGAGTTACCATTTTAACTCGGCGCATCAGATTAGTCATCTAAACTAATTTGTGTGCACGCACACACGCATCACAGGCCATAACAATCAACAATATTAATTATAGAGAGGTTTACTTCACAATCAGAATCACAAGTTCCAAATTTGGGACTTCATATTAGCCATCTAATATACCAGCACACGTACACAGCTGACAAAAATTTACTAGAATGCATAGTGACAATTCCTATGGAGAGGTGAAGCCACACTTGAGCAATGTAGTCAATTGACTACATAGCTTCTTACGAAAACAACATACAACAAGTAGAAATTATTCCAAAATATCTTATAAATGCATCCACCTGACTACACAACGCTCAATTGACCACACAAGATTGGATTCCTGGCGCAGCCAATGCCTATGGAAGTATCCAACATTCATAATACAGAGATAAACCACAACTGTAATTAATAACCTAAAAGAACCAGAACAGATCTTCGAAGCAATAACAAAGATGTGAGGTTTAAATTTAAACCATGCTACTTCCAGCAACCTCAAATCCTCACATAACAACTCACTTTGCAACTAACGAATTAATAGTGACTAATGGATAATAGCATCTGAAAATTCCGTAGCAGGAGTATTGGTGTATCACCTTGGGGCATTTTCTTCAGCACTATCTCCGCTGCCCACGAGTAAATCGTACTCCCTCCATTCCATAATGTAGTGCCTATAGATTTTTATGAAAGTCAAACTTTGCTAACTTTGACCAAGTGTATAGAGAAAATTGTCTACATCTACAATACCAAACATGTACATTCTGAAAATATAACTCACGATGTATCCAATGATGTGCATTTGGTATTCTAGATGTACCTATTTTTCTCTATAGATATGGTCAAAGTTTGTAATGTTTGACTTTTAAAAATTTATAGGCACTACATTATAGAACGGAGGGAGTATATCTCAAGCACGGCGACCTCCTCAAACAACCCAACCCCAAACCGGGCATCCTCCTCCTCGGTGCCTTCACTACCAACACAGCCCCTACTCCATCGAGTATGTCCCAGAGAGCGCGGTAAACAATCCCGGGCTGCTTGGCGCAGCTGAACATGGTGTGGCTCTTCCAGGAGCTGGTGGTCCCGTACACCATGACAGTGCACTTGGCGTCGACCCACACGCCCTTGATCATGGACCTGCACAAACATTTAATCAGATTGAGGCCAAAATCATTTCTAAGTAGATATATAACATTTAGTTGCAATGCACATTGAAAGCACAAACATAATGATTACATATTAATCGACAGTAAACGGTAAAACAGAGATCATATTGTTTGTCTCCCAAGCATAAAAAGTGTGGTCCATGGACTAGAGACCTATCCCAAGGTGCTTACTTGTGGGAAGAAAAAGAAAAACTTGTAGGCATGAACAGCCGACTTAAAAATGATTCTATGGTTGCCTATGTCTATCAAGATTGCTGGAGGCTCTCATCCAGGCTATGCCTTTCAGGCATGAAGAACTAAATACACGCTTTATCAATCTCCAATCAAATTGTGGTTGAGAACAGATCAACACTTACTTACACATGATATATTGGCTTGAAAATCTACAAGGGATCAGTGTTGACGAAGCTCTGTTTCAAAATGACTGGTTAGTGTTGGCAAGGGTAATACGAAGTTCAATCTACAAGGGATCAGTGCTAGACTTTTTTATTTTCTTTTTGGTCTTCTGCCAGACTTAAAAATTGTAGGCATGAACGGCTAACTTAAAAATTGTGCATGACGTGTGATGCATTGCGACAGATATAGCAGCATTAGGACAATTAAAAAAATCTACAAGAAGAAATAGAAGGCCATGCAGGGAAGATGTGTCAAAATAAATAAATATGTCTAATTAACAAGAAAAATGCCCACTTTATGTAATGAGGGCAATTCGATAGCAATGAACAAGTGAACTGGAATTTTTGGTAGCAAAGCCCATAAAGTTTTAACCTATTGGATTACTAAGATATCACAAATCGTCGAAGCAGACATTGCAAAACAAACATTTTTCATAGATCTAGGATGATCTTATTTCTTTTATTAAAAGAATTTTCTCAAATCAATTCTAAACTACAGCTGATAGTACGGACAATTACTAGAGCCAGGATATAACTAAAGCACGAATGAGCAAGCCTGGAAAACAAAGCCAAGTAAGCCAACCTACAATTACCAAATATAGCACAGTGTCGATGTCAGAACCACACGTGGATTAAAAAGTAGCAGTGCAACAACCGGTGGACATCATGATGCTTTTTATCAGTTCATTCATTATCCATCATGTCTTGATCAAAACCAGAAGGCATTAACGCTTAAACAATAGTACAATCATACTAGTATATGACAAATGAGCGATAAATAAAATTACTGAATTCATTCTCAAATAGAATGCACACTCATCATATCAACGCACTAAGACACCCTCTTATTTCTCCCTATAATTTGTAACAGATTAACTCGGACTATAATAGGTTGCAGACTTGTGGCCCTGTGACTCAAAATCATTGATAGAAGCCACTAGCTCGGTGTGAAAATTCGGGTACTTGTATAAGTCTGTCAAAAAGATATTTTAGATCAATGAATTTGCATTGGAGAGTAATGTAAAACCAGATTATAATAATCCATGAAACTAGAGACCTTGCCTGCTTCAGGTTGGGAGCTCGGCCAAAAATAAAAAAGCTAATGTATGTTACAATAGCCCCCTAAGAAGCGATGTATGTTATAATAGCCCCCTAAGAAGCGCCACACCTGTACTAAACTTGCACCGGAACTGAACCTGGAGGGAGGAGAAGGCTGCAGAGGAGGTCGCGGTGCTTACCCCTGCGTTGGAAACCAGGAACATGTTGTCCTCCTTGTCATAGAGCCTGTTGGGGCCGCGAAAATTCACATCTCAGACTCTCCAACACCTCCTCCAGGCCTGCAGCAGAGAGGGGGCTTTACGAACAGCAATGTCTAAAAATAGCTCTCTCCACATTCAAGGGGCAGCTGCACATCCATAAAGTCGCCTCTACATATTTGTCGACAAACGATGGCTTGTCTGAAAATAGCAATGCCATACACCACGTTAGTACAACTGCGCACATAATGTATGGTACATTTAGCAGACACAACCATACTTGGGCAGGTACCAGGTTCAAGTATTGTTGCGTCGGCTGAATGTACCAGGTCCAAGTACTCATGTACTAGATGGTAGCTTACAGTCGATCAATATTTTATCTCTATTTTTGCTTTGTAGGAATCTTATTCTTGGGTGTTGTATGATTGTTCCAGCTGAATGTAACAGGTCCAAGTAGTATAGTATCCGCTAAATGTACCAGGTTCAAGTATGATTGTGTCGGGTAAATGTACCAGCTACAGGTATGGTTGTGTTGGGTCAATGTACGAGGTCCAAGTATCTTTGTGTCGGCTAAATGTACCAATTCCATGTAGAGTTGTGTCTGTTGAACGTATGAGGTCCAAGTACGATTGTATCTGTTGAATGTATCAAGTTCATATGGTTGTGTCGGGTGAATGTATCAAGTCCAAGTATGATTGTGTTGGCTGAATTTAATATGTCCAAGTACTCTTGGGTTAGCTTTTAGTTTACAATCGACCTACATTTTATTTATTTTACTTGATAGTTATTTTATATTGGATATTGTACAGTTGTTCCGGCTGAATGTATTAGGTACAAGTAGAGTAGAGGCTTAATCAATCTTGCTGGTGGCCCCATGGCCTGGCCTAATTAAGCTGCAAGAGCACGGAGGCGAGGCATAGTAGATGTTGGGTGGGAGTTTCTAGAATAATTTTTAATTTTTTGGTTAGCTCTTGATGTACTTTTATATAGAGAAAAATTCACTATAGGTTTCAAAACTTGAGCCGTTGATACTTTAGTCACTGTATTTCAAAATACCCTAAATACCATCCATATACTTGCTCTAGGGGTTCACTTCGGTCCATATATATATGATTTTGTGTACGTATACGCTGATCTGGCCGCGTCAACGCTAGCCACGCGTGCAAAAATGACCTACACAGATTTCAAGCCCCAGCACCATTGCTGCTAGTCCTGCTACTGGGCGTCGCGCGGCCATGCGACGCAGCTCACCGTGGCGCTTAACCAGGACGACATGATGCTCCTCTCCTTCAAGTCCTCCCTCCTTGCCGACCACCTCGGATCCATCTCCGGCTGGGGCTACGCCGACGCCATGCCCTGCGCCTGGAACGGCGTCGTCTGCATGGCCTTCCCCACCACGTCGTCCTCGGACCAGATGAGGGTCGTCAGCGTCGTCCTGCCCAACGAGCAGCTCGTCGGCCCCATCTCGCCGGAGCTGGGCCGGATCGAGCACCTCCGCCACCTCGATCTCTCTGGCAACGCGCTCAACGGCACCCTCCCCGTCGACATGTTCCGCGTGCTGGAGTTCCACATCCTCTCGCTCGCCAGCAACGGCATCACGGGGGCGCTGCCGGAGCATGTCGGCCTGCTGCACAGCCTCTGCGCCCTCGATCTCGCCGGCAACGCGCTCTCCGGCGCCATACCGGGGAACCTCACCCTGCTCCGGAACCTCATCGCTGTCTCCCTCGCCAGCAACTACTTCTCCGGCGCGCTCCCCGTCGGTGGGTTGCCGGCGCTGCAGGTGCTCGACGTCAGCTCCAACATGCTTGACGGCTCCGTTCGTGGCGGGTCAAAGGGCGACAGCGTTCGCCGGCAACGACGAGCTGTGGAGGGCCATCATCAGGAGGAGAGCACGGCAAGCAGAAGCTGGCCACCAACCTAGCCATTGCCGCCGGCGACATGGCCAGCATCGCCATCCTGTTCTTGGTGTTCTTCTACGTGTACCAGGTGAGGAAAAGAAAGCAGCGGCAGGAGGTGGCGAAGCCGGAACACGATGTTCTAGAAGCCAGAACCGTGGGACGAGTCGCCGGCCGGAGCCTGTCAACATGCTGTCCTGGGAAGAAGGCAGTCGACGAATACGACGATACCGAGGAGGATGTGACGGACACGTTGGCCTCCTTCGTTGCCAAGGAGGAGAAGCAAAAGTCAGGCGAGGAAGCGGTGGCGGCCAAGAAGGCGAAAGCGAGTTCGATGCCCAGATGTGCGCCATCGCCAAGCTCCGGCACGGCAAGATCCTGCGCCTCCGCGGCTTCTACTGGTACTGGGGCCGACGATGGCGAGCATAGAGGTCCTTGACCCTGGCGTCCGCGACGCGAGTCAGGGCAAGGTCGTCGACAAGCGCATCGACCGCGGCGGGGTCATACGCGTCTGAACCGAGGGGCTAGGTGACGTAGCCGCAAAGGTAGCGCATGGCCGCGACGTCGACAAGGGAGCCATTGACGCGGAGGTCAGTAGGAGGGGAGGAGCTCGGCTGGAGACGGCCAGAGAGGATCTCGAGCAGCGTGGACTTGTTGGCGTCGCTGGGGCCGACGATGGCAGGTGAAGCACCACCTTCTCTCATGACCGCGTCTCTCTCGTCTCCCTCGCCCTCCCCATCCACGCCGACGGCCACCACCACCCCCCACTATCCCCTGAGTCCGGCCGCGACGCGCTCTCCGACGCGACAAAGGGCGTGACGATCCGCTCGCTCGGACACTCTGATCCCGGGATTGGTTTGGGGGTCGTTTTGACTCCAGATCCAATTCGCGATGGGAGGAGGGGCGAGCGGGAGGAGCCCGTCAGATCGAAGACCTGGAGGCGCTGCTGCGGGCGGCGAACAAGGCGGAGAAGGCGGCAGTGCGCGCGCCGGAGAAGGCGAAGGGAACCAAGCTAGCTCTAGTCGAGCGAATCATGGCGAGAGTGATGGAAGAGGAGGCGGATCGTAAGTTCCAATCAGGAGGGCATCTCGACCCGGATCAAGTGCTGGATTGGGCGGCTGCGGAGGCGTCGTCCACATCGCGCGTTCAACGGGCGAGATGGAAACCTTTCCGCCGGGATCCATGGTGAGGAGGGGGAAGGAGGCAGGGGATCACCTGGAGGTTGCGATTGGCAGTGTATTCATACACTTGGGAACCAACACTACCAAAAAACTGGGGTTGCCGACGGCCAAATCTATGCCGACGGGCCCCGTCGGCATCTATGGACCTATGCCGACGGCCAAGGGTAGGTCGTAGGCGTAGAACAGCCGTCGGCATACATCCATCTATGCCGACGGCATAGACTAGGCCGTCGGGACCGCCCGAGGTACGCCTATGGGGCCCGCCGGCATATGACAGGTCGTCTGCATAGCCCGGGCCTACCTGCCCGGTCAGTGCTGACCATTTGACGGCGTTGATCCTACGCCGACGGGCAGTAACGGCGGCCGTCGGCATATATGTGGCAGAGGTATGCCTACGGCAAAGTCGTTGGCATAGGCCCCTCTGCCACGTCATCGATCCGTGTGCCACGTCACGTCATTGATCCGTGGGACAACCTCCGTGTGTGCACAGATATGCCGACGGCCTTGCCGTCGGCATAAGTTTATTTTACTTAATTTTTTTAATTTTACTTTGGTTACCTATGGCAGAGGTATGCCTACGGCACAGCCGTCGGCATAGGCCCCTTTGCCACGTCATCGATCTGTGTGCCACGCCACGTCATCGATCCGTGGGACAGCCTCCGTGTGTGCACAGATATGCCGACGGCCTTGCCGTCGGCATAAGTATATTTTACTTTATTTTTTTATTTTTACTTGGTTTTGTTATTTTTACTTTATTTTAGTTTTTGTTTTTTGCATAAGATAATTATGCCTTATCTAAAAAAACATACCCAATGGTATATCGATTGCGAACGTCGCTATCGCCGTGTCATGGAGGGGGGAAACGGTCGACACGGAAGGAATTCTAGTTGGGGGGATTCGGGGTGTAGCTATGTCACCGAAACATCGCACGGGTCCTGATGCATATGTGAAAGTGTTCATGCATGTGTAGACGCCCGTCTTGGGGCTCCGGGGTGGGGAGGTCCACTGGTCAAAGCCCGTCTGCAAAGTCAAAGGGCTAGATCGGCGTGGTCAAACGCTTCTGAGGGTTAGGCGGACGGGCCACTGGGGTAGCAATGCCACCGAGGCGTCGCATCGGGCCCTCATACATGCGGGGTGGTGTGGTGGCATGTCCAAGAGGCGGCACGCAGAAACCGGGTGTGCCCTTCACGACGGCGCCGACCGGCACTGGAGGGGCGAAAGCAGACGCGTCGGGTCTACGGAGGGATCTTGCCGTGGAGTCCGCCGGATGTTGCTCGAGTGTTCCTATGGGCTGACCTAACACAGCCGGGTGGGGAGGTCCATCGTCAAAGCCCGTCCGTGCAAAGTCAAAGGGCTAGATCGCGTGGTCAAACGCTACTGAGGTTAAGCGGGACGGCGGCGGCAGGGGGGTAGCAATGCCACCGGGCGTCGCCAAGGCCCTCATACATGCGGGGTGGTGTGGTGGCATGTCCGAAGAGGCGGGACGCGTCTCCGGGGCGTGGCCCCCCTCACGTACGGCGATGACATGGTAACCGGTGCGACGCATGTATGAGGGCCCGGTGCGACGCTCCGGTGGCATTATTACTCCCAGGCCCCTGGCCCCTACCGTGTAGACCTCACGCAGGCGTGGCTGCCGCCCGTGTCCCGGAGGGGGGAAACGCCACGTCCGGGCCGACACGGAGGGTATCTTTGGGTGGGTTGGGCGGAATGGTGTTGGGGGTGCAGCTATGGTGCAGGCTACGACAACCATGTGAAAAGGTCCATCGGCCAGACCCAGTCCGGCGGAAGTCAAAGAGCTAGATCCGGCGGTCGTTTGTGTTAGGGTTAGACGGGACGGGGTACCGGAGGGGGGTAGCAATGCCGCCAGGTGTTACGGTGGGCCCTCCTATGCTTGTCTTTGGGCAAGGTGGGACTATTTTTACAAGGTGTCGAGAGTCACACATATGTCGTAATAAAAAATAAAAAAATGCAAAGTATCTATGCCGACGCGGCTTAGCCGGCATAGCAACAAGACATGTCCACGGATCGATGGCGTGGCAAGGGCCGAGCCTATGCCGACGGCCAGCCAGCCGTCGGCATAGGGCCGACCTTATCTCCTTGCGGTTCGCCCCCACCACCCATTCGCCATCTCCGCCTTCCTCCCCGACCCACACCCACGCCGCCGCCCACCACCTCCGCCGCCCGCTCTGAGCACGCCACCGCCGACCCCGAGCCCGCCGCCGCCCGCGCCTCCCCACCTCGGCCTCCCGCCCCCACTCCGGCCGCCCGCCCGACCTCGCGCCTCCCGCCCCACTCCGGCCGCCTCGCCCGACCCATGGCTCCCGCCTCGACCTCGCGGCCGCCTGACCTGCTTGGCCGCCCCACCCCTACCGCGCCTCCCCGCCCCAACTCCGGCCGGCCCTCTCGAAGGTGATTTTTTTTGAAGTTTTTAGTGTTTTTTAGTAATTTTGTAGCTAGTTAGATATAGATAGTTAGATAGGTATTTAGGTAGGTATTTAGATAGTTAGATACATAGTTAGATAGATAGTTAGATAGGTAGATAGTTAGATAGATAGTGAGATAGGTAGTAAAAAAATTTGGTTAGATGAGATGCTATATGTTGCATACCTTGAAAAAAATTGGTCACGATGATGAATATGTGATGGCGATGATGAATATGTGATGACGATGATGAATATGCGATGGCGATGATGAATATGTGATGACGATGATGAATATGTGATGACGATGATGAATATAGGTAGTAAAAAAATTTGGTTAGACGAATAGGTGATAATGATGATGATGAATATGTGATGACGATGATGAATATATATATAAGGTTGTTAGTTTTTTGCCTACATGATGCAAAAATAAATGAATGCATGTTTAAATGTTTTAAATATGCTCTATGAGTTGTGATGTTATAATTTTTTGTCGCGATGGAATTTGCAGGCTTTGTGGTTTCGCATTTCATTGGAGTGACCGTTGTCCGATGCGTTGGTCCCCCTGAGCATCCCTCTGCTGTTCGACTACTTCGTCTACAGCCGAGGGTGAGCTACAAGTCCATCTCCTCCAATTTTTCATATCACTAGATTTCATTCTCAAGTCAACTGGCGTAACCTAGGCGTCTCCCGTCCGAAAGGGTTGCATCGATAAATATGCATTAAATTGCATATTTATCACCGCGGCTCTTTCGGATTGTCCAGCGTTTTCTATGGACAACCCGAGGATGTGTAGATTGGGTATGTTCTCCATGTTCTACCCGTTCGAGACAGGATTTGGTGGCGCCTCCCATTGTTCTCGTAGCACATTCTCTCGGCTATTTGCCGAGATGTGTATCTGGAGAACAGCGGGGAGGTGCTGCCGAAATTTTGTCTCGGAACGGGGTAGAATGGAGAACGTACTCAATCTACACATCCTCGGGTGGGATTAGGACCCATCTTTACCTATTAGAGATGTAGGTGGATTAAACGTGGTATAAACTGAAAATTTGATGTGATTAATTTAAGTGAATCCTTAATTATGTTGTGTGGGTTGCAAAAAAGCAGAGGCTGGCAGATAATCGATTGGATGTACGGTGGTTTTATCCGTCGGAATCGAGTAACATCGAGTGGATCGCGAAAACCGATGTGTATTTGAAGGAGATATTCCGTCGTCAATGAGAATTATCCCACCATGCCCTATGCGAGATGTGCCGACGTCACCGTAGAAATCAGACGGACATGAGTGAGCACCTTCGCACGCACGGATATATGCCAAACTTTGACATGCCGCCGATAAACATAGCCGAGCAGGACCGTGGTAGAGAGGAGGTGATGCGACAACGCATCGATGGATATGAGGACGACGGGGTCAGGGACATGCTAGATGATGTCATTGTTGCGAAACGGCAAATGCGACACCTTCAGAGAATGAACCGGAGGAGCGGAGGCAACCGCAAAGGCCTTCTTGGAGGTCTTGGCCTCGTCGAAGAAACCTCTTTATGCGGGTGCGAAAATATCTCAGCTGGATGCCATCTCATGGCTGATTGCACTCAAGGCTGAAATCGGCTGTAGCCAGAAATGCTTGAAGCATTCACGGGAGTATGGGCTAACAGCCTCCACGAGGGTCATGAACTGCCGAAAAGCATGTACGATACAAAGAAAATCATGAAGGCACTCTCTATGGATTATGAGAAAATAGATGTTTGCTCAAGAATTGCCTTTTGTTTAGGCACGCAGTATGCGGATGACAAGTACTTGTAGGAAGTGCGGTTCGTCTCGGTACATTGAGGTGGTCGGTGAGGATGGTGAGAAAAAGCAGCTAACCATCCCGTTAAGGTTCTTCGATATCTTGATTTTATAAAAGACTGCAGCGCCTTTTCATCACGAAGGAGTCTTCCAAAATGATGAAGTGGCACAAGGAAGGTATAAGGTACAATCCAAAAAATCGTACATCCATCGGGAGGGAAGCATGGAAGTCATTCGATGAAGAATACTCGAGGAAGCAGCCGAGGCTGGGAATGTCAGAATAGCCATATCAGGTGATGGGTTGAATCCATATGGTATGTCGTCCAATCCATACAACTGCTGGCCTGTGTTTGTAATTCCGCTCAATCTTCCTCCCGGTGCCCTAATGCAACGGAAGACCATGTTCTTGTCGCTCATCATTCCGGGGCCTGAATACCCGGGGAAGCAATTGGGTGTGTTTATGCAGCTGCTTGTGGATGCTTTGCACCATTCTTGGTACTTTCCGAGGTTGACATACGACCGGGATATGCAGAGAAATTTCTTGATGAAAGTTTGGTTGCACTATTGCATGCATGACTTTCCCGGCTATGCTTTATTCTGCGGATGGTGTACAAGTGGTAAGATGCCATGCCTAGTGTGCATGCAGGCTCTGCGAATGATTTGGCTGAGTAAGGGTGGCAAGTATGTAGCCTTTGACCTGCATCGACAGTTCCTCCCTCGGACCATCCAGACAGAAAGACAAGAAGAACTTCACGAAAGGCCGGGTTGTTCATGAAGTAACCGAGATTCCAACATTTTCGGGGGCAGATGTTCTTGCTCAGCTAAAAGCTCTCAAGCCTAAAGTCAAAGGCAAAGGAAAAGCCAAAGCCAAAGGCTTCGAGGGATATGGTGAGACGCACAACTGGACTCACATTACCCCCTTCTCGCAGCTTCCCTATTTCAAGGACCTCAAACTTCCTTACAATATTGATGTGATGCACACGAAAAGAATGTGGCAGGGTCCCTTTTCCACACGATCCTCAACATTCTGATAAGGCGAAGAATAACGTAAAAGCTAGAGCCGATCAACAGAGAATTTGTGATAGACCACGCCTGAACATGAAGCCTCCCACAGGCGGTCGAAAAAACTGGTTCAAGCCAGATGCTGACTTTGTCCTTAAACCGCCAGAAAAAAAAGAAGTACTTATCTGGCTGAAACAAATTTTGAAGTTCACCGATGGTTATGCATCGAATATAAGGGAGTCAATCTTTCAACGGGCAAAGTGACCGGTCTGAAGAGTCATGACTACCATGTATGGATTGAGCGGATAATGCCGGTGATGGTTCAAGGCTATGTCCCCGAGCATGTCTGGCGAGTGCTTGCCGAGCTTAGCCATTTCTTCCGCACGCTCTGGTAAAGAAGTAAGTAAAGAGGTGATTGAAAAATTGCATAAGAAGGCACCGGAGTTGATAGTCAAGCTAGAGAAGATCTTTCCGCCAGGCTTCTTTACTCCGGTGACACATCTCATTCTGCACGTCGCGAACGAGGTATTGTTGGGGGGCCCTATGCAAAATCGCTGGCAGTACGGCCCTGAGAGGCAGAACAAGCATCTCCGACGGAAATGCGGAAACAAAGCTAAGATTGAAGCTTCCATGGCTGAGGCAGTTATCCTAGAGGAGGTGTCAGACCTCAGGACATCATACTATCCAGACCATGTTCCCCATCTACATAACAAGGTGCCTCGATACAATATAGAAGAGCCCAAGTATCAACCTAGGCTCGATCTATTCAATGCGCAAGGTGGGAGGGCTGGGGCCCCGAAATCTTATAACATGCCACGACAAGAGTGGGAGGACCTCATGTTCTATATCTTGCACAACATCAAGGAAGTTGAGGAAGTGTGGATGAGGTAATACCACTACACCATTCCTTTATGTCTTCCACATCATCATGTTCCATGTTCACTTAGTCCCGGTCTAACACCGCTTTTCTTTTTTTAGTGATTTCGTTCAAGAGGAATGGACGGGAGTGAATCCTCCTACTAAGGCGGAGGCACTTACTCTTCTCCGTCATGGAAACCCTGGACGTAAAAATTTTGTTGCTTCGTTCATGGAGAAAGTAATTCCCACACTCCCCTATTAAATACCTAGTTCAACATTTATTAGTTAACCGAACTAATGCACGCAACAATTTCCATTATACTTGTAGGGAAAAGATCCGAACATTTCTATGGATGATGAATTGAGATGGGTTTCCATGGGTTTTGACCCTGCCGTCATGACATGTAAAAAGTATGATGTGAATGGGTATCGCTTCCATACAGAGGAGCACCAAAACAGCCGACCCGATCCCAAAACTATAAATACCGGAGTGTACACCCCCGGTCAAAATTCAGTAGACTACTACGGAAGGGTACAAAATATGTACGAGGTTAAATTCCGCCAGGGACGTGAGACCCTAAGTCTGCCTGTGTTCAAATGCCGATGGTTCGATCCGCGGGAGGGGGTAAAACATACGCCTTCCATTGGTTTGGTCGAAGTTAAACCATCAACCGTCTATGCCGGAGCCGATCTCTTCATTGCGGCTACCCAAGCTACACAAGAATATTATCTGCCTTACCCATGCCAGAGAGAGTATCTAAAGGGTTGGGAAGTTGTGTTCAAGGTGTCGCCACATGGTAAGCTACCAGACCGAATGAAGACGACATTACAACATTAACCCCATGACGACGAGGGAGTGTTCTATCAAGAGCAACCTGATGATGATGATGATGTGGTTAGAAAGCGATGACGCTAGACCATTGGGTGATGATGATGTGGATCCAAACGCGTCGACGATGCACGGAATGATGGTGAGACCATTGTCAGTGAAAATGACATACTTATGCTAGAAAATTTAAACGAAGACGCTGACGACGAGGAAGAGCCTCCACCTCCGTCGGACAACGAAGATGATATGATTGATAGTGATGATGAGACGGACCGAGAAATAGGTTACAACAGTGATGATTCATATGGGTTCTAGCAGATGTACGTTTCAAGCCTTTTTATGCATTTTTATTAATGTGTTTATTATCATGCCTTTTTCTTCATTTCACTAATTTACTAATTGCTTATTCTCTTTTCAATGCAGGTTCATGGAACATGGGCAAGGGGAAGGCCGATGGCGTGGGTTTCCTACGCAAGGTCGTCGGCCTGCCTAGTCGGAGTGGTCGAGCATGTAATCCTCCCCCTCGGCTACTTGACGATGACTCCTCACAGGAGGTCGAGGGAGAGGTGCCCCTAGAGGAGGAGGGGGTGGGGGGAGAGCCTCTAGAGGACGAGGTGCTGGGGGGAGAGCCACTACAGGGGGTCGCGGCCAGAAAGAGCGCACCCTCACTGACTTAGGGGTGTTGTCTTCGAGGCCCTCCTCTAGTGAGGTACACTCTAGGGAGGAGGAGGAGGAGGACGAGGAGGAGGTGGAGGAGGAGGCACGCGAGGAGGAGAAGGAGGAGGAGGAGGTGGAGGAGGAGGCACGCGAGGAGGAGGAGGAGGACGAGGAGGAGGTTGGGGAGGGGGAGGCAGGCGAGGAGGGGGGTGGTGGCGGGGATGATGGTGGTGACGGGAAGGGGGTTGACAACAAGGGATGGCTGCGTGGCAACGCAAAGCTACCAAAGCAGGTTCCTGCTACTGAGGAGCAGAAGTGGCTCATTGAGCCCACGGGAAAAGAGTAAGTGGTTCATTATTTTGCTTGTCACATGCTTATTCCGGTTGTTATTTATTTTGCTTGTCACATGCTAATAGTTCATTCTTTGCAAAAGAATCGGATATATTCTAAAGGGGTCCGTATTCCCAACGGCCTCATCACCGTCTTTGCTTTGAAGTTATCTTGGCCGGGTTGTCTTGTCTGGATCGGTCGAGCAGCCGGACCGTCGGGTTTTGGCCACGCGCTGGGACCACTGGGAAGCGGCCCTCCACGCGGACCATGAGACCCATGCCAAGGCCGTGATCACTACTTTCTGGGTGAGTTATCTTCAGAAGCACAAGTCCATTCAAGTTTCATGAATGATTTAACTCATGGCTTCTTCCATTCTTGTTTCATGCATGATTGTAGAAATTCTATCGAGTTCTTCCGGAGCACAGGGCTAGAGCGGACGGATCGTGCTGCGCCAATGCAAGAAGAAGGCCCGCCAGATCTTGACGAGTGCGCTTATGTGGCCATATCGACATACTACCACGACGTTCTTGGTGTGAAGATGACCAAGGAAGAAGCGCGGAGGATGGGCATTACCTTGGAGAGGCCGAGTTCTTGGCGGTAAGTATAAAAGATTTTTCATTATGCTTTCATATATTGTGCTTTCATTATGCTTTCATTACCATGTGGTACATTTCACCGTTTCATGTTGACATGCCATTATGCTTTTATTATGTAGGTGTGTCCAAATTGGTGTTATGGAAAAGACGAGTCCCGGGCGGCATTGGTGGATCTTGGGTGTGATGAGGCTGGAGCACAGGCGGCTACGAGAATCAAAAATAAGGCTAACCGAGGGACGGAGGGAGTACATGCTCAGGGAAACCAAAACCACTATCTCCACAAGGCAGTTAATGTATGACTAACCCCATTAAACATTCTTCTTCTTCTATTTACCATCACTTTCTTATGTATGACTAACCTCTGTTTGGTGGTGCAGGAGGAGAAACTGAAGCGGCCGCTCTCAGACATGCAGGCGTGGGAGATCGCCCATACGCGGAAGGACTCCAAGCCTGGCGAGCCCAAGTACTACGGCAAGAAGACCGCGGGGAGGAAGAAGGCCTACTCCGAAGCGTATCTGAAGTTACATCCGGACACACCTGACCCCATTGCGGCGGATCTGGACGAGAGGGCGGTGGTGATCATGGGGCTCAAGGAGCGTGGTTGGGAGGCGGTTCTCGATGCTGTGGTCACTCCGACTATCTCCTACACACAGCTCCGTCGGATCGACCCGAGCCTGAGCCAGCGCACGAGCCAGCCAGTGACCAGTGCACAATCCCTCTTTCAGGAGCAACAATCCGTAAGTACTTTCCCTCTTATCTTCATTGCTCACTTTATTTTCCGCATCTAGTAGTTTTATGAGTTCCATCATGTCATACCGTAGTCCTACCTGGAGTACACACGCCATGAGACCATGGCGTGGCATCAGAGGCTTCATGAACACCAAGTGCAGAGGGATCGCCACCGGAGCAGGCTTTTCAGAAATGGCGGCGGCAGGTGTCCTCGATTACCAAAGACAATGCCCTCCAAAGACAACCCGTGATGTCGACCTTTGAGGAGTTTGTGGCACAGCTGGCCCCTCACGGTTAGTTCATCCCCAATCTATTCACCCAAAGCAAGTCATGCCTTTCAACACAGTCATATATCCCATTAATATGTCTTTTCGACATCCAGGGAACAGATGGATCTACCGTTGGCGGTGGTCTTCGCAGCACTCCGGAGACACGGAGCCCGACCACTCGATCCACGGAGGCGGAGGTGGAGGCGATCTTGGTGGTAGCGCTGCCGCTAGCAGTGACGACCTGGGCTTCGGCGGTCTTGGCGGTGACGACCTCCGCGGTGCTCGACGTCCTGGCGCTTAAGCCATTCGGGGACTTGTGTGCTTATGCTTATGTTTCTTTAGATGACTTGTGTGTGGTGATGATCCTTTAGATGACTTGTGTGCTTCTCTATATGCTTATGCCTTATGATTGTGCTTATGCCTTATGATTGTGCTTATGCTTATGGTTGTGATGATGCTTATGCATATATTGTTCGGATGGTCTTTGGATGATATCACGATATGTCTTGATATGTGTTGTATATGTGTTGTATATTTGAATTGAATTGATCTGAAAACAAACAGGAAAAAGAAAAAACAAATGCAAGATATGCACGGCTATGCCCTCGGCATAGAGGTGGCGTGAGCTACCATTTGGTGACACGTGGCATCTATGCTGACGGCCTAGCCGTCGGCATAGTTTTTGAACTAATCCCCTACGACTAGGCCGTCGGCATAGATGCCACGTGTCACCAACTGGTAGCTCCTGAGGAAGGGATATGCCGACGGCCTAGCCCTCGGCATAGTTTGAAACTAAGCCGGCGGCTAGCCCGTCGGCATATCCCTGGCCCACGTAACGGCTGGACCCCACGGGGCATACCTATGCCGACGGCCTGGCCGTCGGCATAGTTTGAAACTAAGCCGACGGCTAGGCCGTCGGCATAGGTATGCCACTGCGTGGCGGCCAAGCATTGGTCATACTTGACGGCGCCGCCGTTAGACACGGGCGTCCGACGGCCTCGGACGCTGCCGACGTTACCGACGGCCGACGGGCGTTACCGGCGGCCGGCGTCGGCATAGATGTACGGACCCCGTCGGGATATCCTCTATGCCGACGGCCTTTCTATGTCGACGGCCTCCCGGGCTACGCCAACGTATATGTTGCCGACGGCCCTATGCCGACGGGGCGTCGGCCCGCCCCTGTCGATTGACGGTCGAGGTATGCCGGCTGGCTGTCGGCATAGGGGGCGATTCTGGTACTGCAGGTATGGGTCTCTGTGCCGGCCTTCTCTGTTCAAGGCAGCTCCGATGACAAATCAAGCGCGTCGGCAAGTTTCATCCATGGATTCGAGGACTGTTGAGGAGCGGGGAGGGAGAAGGGCCCAGCGGGTCAACCAGCGTGATGCGGATAAAGCGGATGGGCAGCAAATCCGTGCTCGTGTGGGGAAGGCGTATTTACAGAAGACGCATCCACAAGGGAAGGACGAAGAGTTGGTGGATATATATGGGTAGCTTTGGTCCATCCCCTCACCGAAGAGAGCTAGGGTTCCTGCCGCCGGCGGTAGGCTAGTCTGGATCCGCAAGGATCTGTTTCTAGCCAAAAAAATTGCCGCAAGTGATTGTTACCCGGCTAGAGAATGTGACGCCCCCGACTCGACCATACACTAATCATACACGCAAATGTGTACGATCAAGATCAGGGACTCACCGGAAGATATCACAACACAACTATAGACACAAATCAAAATAATACAAGCTTCATATTACAAGCCAGGGGCCTCGAGGGCTCGAATACAAGCTCGATACACAAGAGTCAGCGGAAGCAACAATATCTGAGTACAGACATAAGTTAAACAAGGATTCCTTAAGAAGGTTAGCACAAAAGCAACACGATCGAAGAGGCAAGGCATCCTGCCTGGGACCTCCTAACTACTCCTGGTCGTCGGCGGTCTCCACGTAGTAACATCCGTCGGCGGTGGCATCTAGCTCCAAGGATCCACCATCTGGTTGCATCAACCGGAAAGAAGAAGGAAGGGGGAAAAGGGGTAGCAAAGCAACCGTGAGTACTCATCCAAAGTACTCGCAAGCATCGATCTACACTAAGTGTGCATTGGTATCAAATGGAAGGGTTGTATACGTGTCTTGAGCTGCAGAATGCCAGAATAGAGGGGGAAGGCCTAGCCTATCGAAGACTAGCATCTTCAAGCAGCTCCAAGCATCTTGCAGCATGTAGAAGAGTACAGAATAGCAGTTTAATTAACAAGCATGTTATAACATTAAGGCCCAGAGATTCTACCTCGACTCCCTGCGAGGAAGCAATCTCGGAGCCACATATCCGTCACATATCAAGTATCCATTTCTAGTTGCATAAGATCAGGATACAAGTCTGAACGTCCATTACCGTGGACACGGTATTGAATAAAGATCTTCCTGCAGGGTGCACCACGTTACCCAACATGCTCGATCGACCGGTGGACACACCTTTCTGGGGTCAATGTCCGGCCTCGGAAGATCAACACGTCGCAGCCCTACCTAGGCTTAGCAGAGAGGTCCCCGCCGGTCTACATCCTAAGTGCTCATGGGTCTTGGGCCCATCGCCCGCAACACTCCGGGTCGTTGCGCGCAGGGTGAATACCAGCACCGCCTCGGATGGCCAAAGACGATCCGACCATGCCGCATCACGAATCGGACATCTGACAAAGCTTCGGCTGATACCACGACGTCAAGGCCCATAACTATTCTCGCGTGGTGGTTAGTGCGTAAAGGCCAAAGGCCAACTCAGAACAAATACCCAAACCTGTTAGTGCATTATTAAAAGGAGTGACGGCTGTCCGGGACAAGTCCGGAGCTATCACCCTCCCGGTGATACCGCTAAGCGACCACCGCCACTATCACATCGCGACGGGTGCTCTCCGGGCCCGCCCGGCTTTCTAACGGTCTCCAAGAAAGTCAAGGTAACTGTGTCCAGACATCAAGGGGAAAACCCAAGGAATCACCCTCGGAGGATTCCACTCGATGTAATCATCAAGGTGAACATAAAAGGAACCACCCTCGAGTTTCACACTTGAGGTGTTGCACGACAGAGCCGTAACGGGAATGGTGAAAGAGGAACCACCCTCGATGACCACACCGAATAGCTACACTACAGAATTATCATCAGGAGTGCGTTAAGAGGGAACAACCTCGGCACTCGATAGTAGCTCTGTAGAGTCGAGCAACTAAAGGGACGTGATGTGATGTGAGGTGTCAGGCTCTGGTCGTCGATCACGTAGATCGAGTCGTCGATGATGAAGCAGGGGCAACAAGGACAAGGTGGGGGTCATTGATAGATCACTATCCAACCTATACTAAGCAGTTTAGGGTAAGCAGGTAGGTAACAATAGCATGTACAAAAGCAGGCTATGCATCAGAATAGGAGCAAAAATAACAGTAGCAAAATCTAATGCAAGCATGAGAGAATGGAATGGGCGAAATCGGGATCATCAAAGGGGGGGCTTGCCTGGAAGCTCCACTGAAAGGGAAGAAGAATTAAATCGTCGGCGTGAGTAAATCACAGGGCATCGCTGACGGTCTCGTGGTCTCTAGGAGAGAAGGGGAAGAAACAGTAAATATAATGCAAACAGACGCATGACATAGCGTAACATGGCAATATGTTGTGCCGGGTGTGACCTAACGCATGGCTACACTATATAGGTGAAGGGGGAATTCAACCGTGAATGTTTTCCCGGTTCCGGACCTGTGTCAGACAGATGACGGGAGGGGGAATGTTCCATTTCAGCATGCTAGGGGCATGTGACAGATGAACTGACCGCGGATTCGGATTCGTTGGATTTTTCTGAGCAACTTTCATGTAGAAAACATTATCATCCAAGTTACGGATTATTTTCTATGATATTTCAAAGTTTTATTACTATTCTGAAATTAATTTTAATTCGAAAATAATTGCTAAAATGCTAAGCGCACCCAGCACAGGGTACACAGAACTGTACCCAGTGGCTGACAGGTGGGCCAGGGGGTTCCAGTTGACCAGTCAACGTTTGACTGGTCAACAGGGGTGGGCCCCCTGTAACAGGCTCATTTATCTAACTACAGATTAGAACTAACTAATCTAGTTTATTAGCTTAGTTAAACCTAATTAATTAAGTTGATTAAACAATTTATTTTTATTATTTTTATTATTTAAAAAAATATTTTTTTCTATATATTTTTTTGTTCTTATCCAGGGACTGGGCCCCGTGTGTCATAGGCACAGGGGCCAACGGGTCGGGCAAAGGGCGCTGGGGCGTGGGCGCCCGTCCAACGGGGCACGACGAGGCCAAGGCCGGCGATGGACACCAGGGCGTGGTGGGGCACCGGCCAGGGGAACCAGGGCCGCGGCAAGCAGCAAGGGGGGCGTCCCGGGGAGGAGCTGCGGGCTCGGCCGCGAGTGACACCGAGACGGACGACGAGCGAGGCGCGGTGGCGGCGGCAGTCAGCGGTTGCGGGGGCGACGGGCGTGAGCCGGGTGAGCCTAGTGCGCGGCCGGAGCGCGGTGGCCGTACGCGGGCGTCGGGACGGCTGCGGTGAGCACGAGGACGCGGGGCGGAGAACACACACATAAAGGGGGCTTCAGGAGGGGAGTCGGACGGAGGGGGCTCACCAGCCCTGTAGAGGTGCAAAGGCGCACTCGGGGGAGGGCCGGAGTAGCGGGGCGACGGCGCGCGACGTTGGGACGACGACGGGGTGGCGGTGACGACGGCCAACGGCGTCGGTTCGACAATGAGGCGAGGCCATGGCGTCAGGCAGGCGTCGCGCAAAGGAGAGGAGGGCGAGGAGGAGTCCGGGAGGCGAGCAGCGATGCGATGGGGTCGACGGTCAGCAACAGCGGGCGTCAGGGCGGCGCAGTCGCCAGGTTTGTGCCCCCGATCTCGATCCAGATCGGGGGGAGGGAGCGAGCGGCGTTGGGAGAGTGGGGGAGATCGAGGGGCGAGTGGGCTAGGGTAGGTGGAGGGGAGGGGATCCTTATCCCCTCGACACGGACGGCGACGAGTCGGCGTGGTGGCAACCGGGCGCGCCCCGTCTCGCGGTCGGAGGAACAGGAGGGGGCGACCGGGGAGCTAGGCGGCCGGCTGGGCCGCCCAGGTGGCCAACTGGGCCGGCTGGGTTGAAGCCCAGTAGGGGGAGGGGGGTTTTGTTTTCCTTTTGCCTCTTTTTTTTAACTTTTGTGCTTGCTTTTAGTTTCATCTCATTTTAGCTTTTATAACATATACAACTAGCCCCTAAATTAGTATTTATAGTTAGGCTACTGCCCTAAATAATTTGGTGCAATAAGAAAAGAGGTTTGTATTTGTTTATTATTTAAAAAGCATTTAATATTTGTTTTAAGCCCCGGTTTTCCTTAGTTTAGGGCATCTAAAACACTTTATAGAAATGTTGGTTCACCACCACATTTATTTATGGAATATTTTTCACATGATGGACATTTTAGTTTCCATGTTTGTGAAGTTTGAATTTTGGACTTTTATTTTAAATTTGAAATTTGAACTGTGTTTGAAAGCAAAGGGGGAATTAGTAATAGTAAGAGTGATGACATGGCACCATTACCGGAGGATTACTGTATCTTAATTATCCGAGCATCACAATTCTCCTCCACTACAAGAAATCTCGTCCCGAGATTTAGGAGGTAGAAGGAAACAAAGCGGGGTATTTATCACAAAGACGATCCTCGCGTTCCCAAGTAACTTCATCTTCAGAAGGATTTTGACCACTGAACTTTAAGTAATTTGATAACTCTCAGACGGGCGTGACGTTCAGCTTGAACGAGAACGCAGGTCGGATACTCTCTGTAAGTGAGATCATCTTGCGGGGGTTAAGCTTTAAAAGCCATGTGGTTGTTGCAATAGGACTTGCAACTCAGGGCATCGGGCATGTCATTTAGCCTTGCCATGGGTATACAAAATACCATAGTTATAGTCTGTAATTGCTTCCATTCATCACAGCATTCGGAGATCCAGATCTAGCTGAGTAAATAATTTCTTCAGACTTCGATGATCGGTGAAGATCTAGCAATGAGTACAAAAAGGAAATGTCGCCACGACTTCGATGCAAACTTATCTGCAACAAGTTCAAGGTCAAGGACTGGAAACGACTGGAGTGTTTTCAATTCTCACAAGAGGAGAAGCGTTTAACGCATTCAAGGAATAAATCTGTGCTTCGTTATTTCAAACAAGATGAGCATGGTAGCACACTATCTCATTTGATGGATGTAGTAGATGGACGGTTTTAGTGGCGCAAATTATAGAACCAGTATGTGTTTTTAACCATTCAATTTCAACGGAGACGTTGTGACTAACCATTGTGGATCGACATTGGCCCATGGAAGCAGCTTGGAATTCCGGCCAAGTGATGGCGGTTCCAACAGGTAAGGAACGCATATGGCTGTCCCACCATTGAGCAGCGGGACCTTTCAGGTAGTAAGCCGCAAAGGTGACATAGTTGGCAGGGGCTACATCAGCAAACTCCAACTCGAAAGTGATGTCATGAAGCGAGTCGTCAGCATCAAGGGGCTAAGTTGAGCTGCGGTAGATGACAGGGTTGAGACGTGCAAAGTTTTGCAGTGTCACTGGGCGGGTTGCTGATTCATATTGGGGCACGGAAACTGAGCCATGACTACTTCCATGAACTCGTGATTCCGCATCAAACTGATGTATCATTCCGGCCATGTATTCAGGTGGTCACGACTAGCAGATCTAATCATCCTGCTTAGGTGCAACAGGGGGTAGTTTAGCAAGGGGTGGATCAAGTGTATGGAGTCATTCATGATGTAATCTAAACAATGAGCAATGGCGCAGTATGTACAAACCAGTAGTCATTGAAGACATACAATTACATATGCGGGGCCAATTGCACGATGCTCATATGAGTTCGGACAAGAGAAACATATAGACATACTAGGCGGCACGCATGCACGCGATGAAAGGATACCACAATGGGACATAGCAGAGGCTACATCCACATCGCAGAAAAACCTCATGAGCGAAGGATTTGCAAGTGACGATATAGGGTGCCCTCGATAAGAGGATCCTGCGGTCAGTGAACATTGAGAAGCCGATCTTGGCCCACACTTCGAGAAAGGGGTAACACAAACCTCCGGATGGATGTGATCACGAGAACCTAGTATAGAGTTAGCAAAATCATTTAACCCGAATAGAGGAGAGATCAGAGTCCCAGAGTAAAGGTCGAGGAGTAAAAGATCCTAATACCACCCAATGGCAACGTGGGCCTGTAAGAAACACAGCCATGTTAGTAAATTAGTTTTTCAAAGGCTAGACTCAACTTCGGCCAAGGAGTTGGAAAGGGGGTTCCTACAGGCAGTCGGCTCTGATACCAACTTGTGACGCCCCTGACTCGACCGTACACTAATCATACACGCAAATGTGTACGATCAAGATCAGGGACTCATGGGAAGATATCACAACACAACTCTAGACACAAATCAAAATAATACAAGCTTCATATTACAAGCCAGGGGCCTCGAGGGCTCGAATACAAGCTCGATACACAAGAGTCAGTGAAAGAAACAATATCTGAGTACAGACACAAGTTAAACAAGGATGCCTTAAGAAGGCTAGCACAAAAGCAACACGATCGAAGAGGCAAGGCCTCTGCACAGGACCTCCTAACTACTCCTGGTCGTCGGCGGTCTCCACGTAGTAACATCCGTCGGCGGTGGCATCTAGCTCCAAGGATCCACCATCTGTTTGCATCAACCGGAAAGAAGAAGGAAGGGGGAAAGGGGTAGCAAAGTAACCGTGAGTACTCATCCAAAGTACTCGCAAGCATCAGATCTACACTAAGTATGCATTGGTATCAAATGGAAGGGCTGTATCTGCGGACTGAACTGCAGAATGCCAGAATAGAGGGGGAAGGCCTAGCCTATCGAAGACTAGCATCTTCAAGCAGTTCCAAGCATCTTGCAGCATGTAGAAGAGTACAGAATAGCAGTTTAATTAACAAGCATGTTATAACATTAAGGCCCAGATATTCTACCTCGACTCCCTGCGAGGAAGCAATCTCGAAGCCACATATCTGTCACATATCAAGTATCCATTTCTAGTTGTATAAGATCAGGATACAAGTCTGAACGTCCATTACCGTGGACACGGTATTCGAATAAAGATCTTCCCTACAGGGGTGCACCACGTTACTCAACACGCTCGATCACTCTGGCCGGACACACCTTTCTGGGGTCAATGCCCGGCCTCGGAAGATCAACATGTCGCAGCCCTACCTAGGCTCAGCAGAGAGGTCCCCGCCGGTCTACATCCTAAGCGCTCCGGGGTCTTGGGCCCATCGCCCGCAAACACTCGAAAAGTTGCGCTGAGGTGAATACCTGACCGCCTCGGATGGCCAAAGACGATCCGACCGCGTCAAGATTGCTGAACCGGACGTCGACAAAGCTTCGGCCGATACCATGACGTCAAGGCCCATAACTATTCTCGGCGTGGTGGTTAGTGCGTAAAGGCCAAAGGCCAACTCGTAACAAATACCCAAACCTGTTAGTGCATTATTAAAAGGAGTGACGGCCGGGACAAGTCCGAGCTATCACCCTCCCGGGTGATACCGCTAAACAACCGGCCGCCATTGTCATATCAAGACGGGTGCCGGGCCCGCCAGCTTTCTATGATCTCCAAAGTAAAGTCAAGGTAGCGTGTGTCCAGACATCAAGGGGAAAACCCAAGGAATCACCCTCGGAGAATTCCACTCGATGTAATCATCAAGGTGAACATAAGAGGAACCACCCTCGAGGTTCACACTTGAGGTGTTGCACGACAGAGCCGTATCGGGAATGGTGAAAGAGGAACCACCCTCGATGACCACACCGAATAGCTACACTACAGAATTATCATCAGGAGTGCGTTAAGGGGGATGACCCTCGGCACTCGGTAGTAGCTCTGCAGAGTCGAGCAACTAAAGGGGCGTGATGTGATGTGAGGTGTCAGGCTCTGGTCGTCGATCACGTAGATCGAGTCGTCGATGATGAAGCAGGGGCAACAAGACAAGGTGGGGGTCACTGATGGATCACTATCCAACCTATACTAAGCAGTTTAGGGTAAGCAGATAGGTAACAATAGCAGGTACAAAAGCAGGCTATGCATTAGAATAGGAGCAAACAATAACAGTAGCAAAATTAATGCAAGCATGAGAGAATGGAATGGGAGATATCGGGATGATCAAAGTGGGGGCTTGCCTGGAAGCTCCACTGAAAGGGAAGAAGGGTCGTCGTCGACATAGTCGATCACAGGGCATCAGCAGCGGTCTCGGGGTCTACCAGAGAGAAGAGGGGGAAGAAACAGTAATTATAATGCAAACAGACACATGACATAGCGTAACATGGCAATATGGTGTGTCGGGTGTGACCTAACGCATGGCTACACGATATAGGTGAAGGGGGGATTCAACCGTGAATATTTTCCCGGTTCCGGACCTGTGTCAGATAGATGACCGGAGGGGGAATGTTCCATGTTCAACATGCTAGGGGCATGTGACAGATGAACGGACCACATATTCGGATTCGTTGGAATTTTCTGAGCAACTTTCATGTAGAAAACATTTTCATCCGAGTTACGGATTATTTTCTATGATATTTCAAAGTTTTATTACTATTCTGAAATTAATTTTAATTCAAAAATAAATGCTAAAATGCTAGTCGCACCCAGCACAGGGTACACAGAACTGTACCCAGTGGCTGACAGGTGGGCCAGGGGGTCCCAGTTGACCAGTCAATATTTGATTGGTCAACAGGGGGTGGGCCCCCCTGTCATAGACTCATTTATCTAACTACAGATTAGAATTAAGTAATCTAGTTTATTAGCTTACTTAAACCTAATTACTTAAGTTAATTAAACAATTTATTATTATTATTTAAAAAATATTTTTTTCTATATATTTTTTTGTTCTTATCCAGGGACTGGGCCCCGTGTGTCATAGGCACAGGGGCCAACGGTTCGGGCAAACGGGCGCTGGGGCGTGAGCGCCAATGGGCACGCAGTGGGGGTTCCGAGGGGAACCAGGGCGGCAAGCAAAGGGGGCGACCGGGAGGAGCTGCGGGCTCGGCCGCGAGTGGCACCGAGACGGACGACAGCGAGGTGCGGTGGCGGGCGGCAACGTTGCGAGGCGCGAGCCGGGCGAGCCTGGCGGCGCTGCCGAGCGCTGGTGTGTGGCGCGAAGGCCGGGACGGCTGCGGTTAGCACGAGGACGCGGGCGGAGCACACACACGTAAAGGGGGCTTCAGGAGGGGAATCGGACGGAGGAGCTCACCAGCTCAGAGAGGTGCAAAGGCGCGCCGGGGAGGGCCGAGAAGGGGCGACGGCGCGCGACGTTGGGACGACGATGGGGTGGCGGTGACGACGGCCAACGGCGTCGGTTCGACGACGAGGCAAGGCCGTGGCGTCAGGCAGGCATCGCGCGAAGGAGAGGAGGGCGAGGAGGAGTCCGGGAGGCGAGCAGCGACGCGATGGGGTCGGCGGTCGGCAACGGCGGGCGTCAGGGCGGCGCGGTCGCCAGGTTTGCACCCCCGATCTCCATCCAGATCGGGGGGAGGGAGCGAGCGGCGTGGGGAGAGTGGGGGAGATCGAGGGGCGAGTGGGCTAGGGTAGGTGGAGGGGAGGGAATCCTTATCCCCTCGACACCGACGGCGACGGGTCGGCGTGGTGGCAACCGGGCGCGCCCTGTCTCGCGGTCGGAGGAACAGGAGGGGGGCGACCGGGGAGCCACTACTAGGAAAAGGCCTACTAATGGCTCACCTAATTTGGCCATTAATGGCGCATTAGTGGTGCGCCATTAGTACCACGCCATTAGTATATTTTACTAATGGCGCACCACTGGCGCGCCATTAGTATTTGGTGTACTAATGGCGCACTAGTGGATGCGCCATTAGTATATACAACGATGCGCCATTAGTATGCCTCCTGTGGTGCCATGTATACCCAGGTGCTTTGGCATACTAATGGCGCACGACGGCAAGATGCGCCATTAGTAACTTCGGCATACTAATGGCGCACTTTTTAGTGATGCGCCATTAGTATCCTTTGGCATACTAATGGCGCCTTTGTGATGATGCGCCATTAGTATGAATATTAGGTTTTTTATTTTTTATTTTCTGTTTTTTGCACAGGTTACAAAATGTATAATTGGACAAAATATAGACAGCACACAACAACAACAAATTCATCGAATACAATAGAAGATTAGTCTCTGAATACAATTCATCATATTATTATCTGAATACAATTCATCATATTAGTCTCCGAATTGAAAAGACCGAACAAAGATAGAACATTATATTACAAGTCTCGAGACCGCGAGTAGCAAGTTTGTCTTCACATTACAAGTCGATATCGATCATCTAAACTACCATCACATAGAAGAGAGCTGCGGTCAACACGATGAGCATCATCACGATGAAACTTCGTCTTCATCCGGTTCCTCCAACGCTCCCTCCCTCTCCCGCTAGATAGCGGGCGTATCTAGATTCCGCCTCGGCCCTAGTGGTGTACCCTTTGTATGCTATTACCGCTGAATCGGTGAACCTGTCTCCGACACTCCTCCCCGTCAGAGACTCCGGGAACCTTACCCTTGTACACGACATACGACGGCATTGCTATGCACTAGCCAAACGAAACATTAGTACCAATTCACAGACAATACATAGGCAATATATAAGTATGCAACAGAACGATCGGAAGAGAAAAGCAAGACATTAATAGCATCGATTACATCTAAGTTGAACGACTCTCGAAACCAAAGAGACATACTACAAGTTCATTAAAGTTTAATTACAACATGAGCCAATCGATGTTTGAGAACTAGACACAGCATCACTTTGCTTTCGACTCGACTCAAGGGACGGAGGCGTGGATGAAGCCGCCGTCTATCATCGAGTCATGAAAGAAGCAGGCGTTGTCAGCCTGCATTTGTAGCATTGTGTCGATGTCACCGTTGGACGGTTGATTTCGAGGTAGAACTGCCCGAGGTACGAAGCGACATCTTGATGGATGATTTCCGCAAACTCCATTTGGATGCGAAAGAATTCTTGTTTGATGTCCGCGTCTGGATTGCCGACACGCCGTGGCCCAATCTTTGAGTTTACTCGGTAGCGAAGTTGATGATGGTCCCGCACGATCGCCCGCATGTGATGGATGGCGTAGTAGGCACCCTTCCGACCGCCCGGCTGCTTGACGCAGCGTAACGTCAGACAGGGGAGAACACGTGCTTGCCGTACTTACGAATAGGCCTGGTGAAGGTGCCTCCAGATTGGGCGTGGCCGGGAGAACATCATCAAGAACCTTCTTGACATTTGTGTAGTCTACCTTCGATCGACGGTCGGGTCGAAATACGTGGCCATGGAATATTTGGGGCTTAGGAGGATGAGCGTGCAATGTGTGTCACTACAGAAAACACGGGTTGTTAAAAGAAAACGATCGAAATCTAAGAATTCATATGTTACGGGCGGTTGAGGGGAGGACTTACTCGGGAAAGTAAGGCACGAGGAAGTTATCCTTATCTTGGTTTGCCGTAATGACGCCTTGAGGTAAGAACTCGCGACTTGCCGGTCCCAGCGCTGCCCAAGATCTTGGCACGCATGTAGAAGGGGTCGACTATCACGATGTCCGGGTCTTGTCGCGAATGATCCGCATCTCCATACTCAGCGAAAATAGCCGAACGAAGGTGTAGTGCAGCGGATGAAGGTTCAACATAGTGTGGATGTCATCAAACCGCAGGACGATCAGACGCCCGATGGAGTTATCCACAAAGCCCTTGCCCTCGGCACCTTGGCCCACGAAAACCGGGTATGCCACATCCTTCTCTCGAGACGCCGCTTCTCCAAAGAAAGAACAACATCATGCAGACTCCGCATAGCACCGGTTGCAGCATTGAGCATATTTGTCGGTAGCATCTCCCTACCCGCCACATGCACCCTCCTCGAGATATCCTCAGGTGAAGGTGGCCCGTCCTGAGCACGGATCATACTCGGTGCCGCTGGCCCGCACCCTTGTTAGTCTTTCTTTTGCGTGCCTTCTTCTTCTCCTGTAATGGGACCGAGTTACGCTCTGACCGCCTTCTTGAGTGTGTTGGGGCTGATAATATTTCGCACCTCGCCTATCTCGAGGCTCGGTGAAGTCGGCAATGGAGGCGTCTCTCGAGCTGAACGCAGACGGCGCCTGCTGCAACTTGGCTTCTCCGCGGTACCAGCTAGATCGCGACGCGTCTTTTGTTGGGTTGGGTTCTTGAGAAGGAGGCCCCATGAAGTCGCCACCGTACCCATGATCGGCAAAATCTGATCGACGTTGGCAAATGTATCATCGTCGTCGTCGTTCGATCCCGTGCCATATGCATGTTTGGATCGATGGCATAGGGAAGTCCGGCACCATTGCGGCGGTCTTGCCATGGGGCCGACTTAGCGGCAACACGGCCGGGCGGTGTTGTCTTTGGGGTGGTGTCCCCGCCCCCAAACGAATCTGGCTCTTCGGCCAAAGCAGGGCCAGCTCAGCAAAGCGCCGAGGGTCATCACGTCATCATCGCCGGCCCCGACGGTCGAATCGGAGGTAACACCTCGTCGCAGCCTGGCAGCACCGAACCAGTTCAACCCTAAACAAGTTGGGTGGCATCCGGGTACCGTGGAACAAGGGGTTGCCAGTTGAACGATTTTGCCCTTGGCGACATCGACCAACTCATTGTTCACGGCGCGTGAGAGTGCACGGAACGTCGGGCGGCGCCCGCGAAAACATGTAGGGCGTCGGGGATGCCGATCAAAAGGCAAGGAGATGAAGTCCTCGACCGAGAGAGGCTTAATTAGTTACCGTGATGATGGCGCCGAGCTCGGCTAATGTCGAGGCACCGCCAACGGCGGGCGTCAGCGATTGACGGAGGGGCCGCTTGCTGCAGAGGTGCCGGCCGGCGTACACCCGGTGCATTAAGCTCCGTGCGGCATCGGAGACACCAATGCCGCCTCCGCCGGAGACACCAATGGCCCGCCATCGCATTCTGCGAGTTGCTGGCCGTGAAGCTAGGAATCGGGCGGCCCTGTTGGCCGCCCGCAATCCACGACTCAACCCCTGGATCAAGGTAGGCACAAGGGCGGTGATCGTCGCCCGAGTCGTTGTTCCACTTGCTCTTGGACAATCTCCGGAATCCGCGCCACCTGTGCCTTGAGTTCTTGAACCTCGCGCTACCGGCTTTCCGAGCTGGTCTTTTCTCCTTCCGCACACCAAATGTATAGTATGCCCCCATTTTGTGGACAAGCCTTTGCCGCCACACGACCAGCCGACGTCGACTTATCGAAGCTTATCCTTGTTCTTCATTACATTCAACGCCCTATTTAGAGTGGTGTCCCAAGGGTTGCTCTTAGTCGACCCACGCCATCGCTTTTCGATGCGCTGCGGAAGGAATGTGAACCATTTAGAAATTTGGCTTCATTAATTAGAATGCAACCATATGGAGCTAATTATCCCGGGGTGGTATTCCTTACGAGAACAACCTCAAGCGCCCTGGTCTTCGGATCCGTGGTAAGCTCCTTTGTTTTCGGGTCCTTCTTGTACCGGGCCCTGACAAAGTTCATGGTCTGCTTGTCACCGTATTTATAGAAGAGGGGCGGTAGGCCTTGCTCGGCACGCTCCGCGTCCTCCTTCTCCCATATAGGCTCCGCCACTCTGTAACCGCCGGGACCGAGTGTGTGTTCCCCTAAGTTCAGCTCTCGCGTTTCTTTCCCCCACTGACTTGATTGGGAGTTTGCGGTGCTCGAGCAATTGATCTTGAAGTCGTTGTAGTCATCTTCGGTGATCGAAGGATTTTTCTCCTTGATCTTCTCATAACTCTCACCTTTCTCGATCATTCTCTTCACATTGCTTTTCCAAGTAGACAAGGCCTTGCTCATCTTCGTGAGGGCAGCATTGTTCACTTTATTCCCTTTGAGGCTTGTGTTTTCAAAAGCAGCGGGGAACTTGTATCGTTCGTGCAGCTTCGTGAATAGGAGGTTGCGCAAATTCCCTCGGTCAGGATGCCTCAGGTTCTGGTGTTGATCGAGACGGTGCTCCGGAGAATGCACCCGAGCTGAAGCGAGTACCCTTGACTATTCGTTCGGGCGCCGTTGGATTCCCGTCGGAGTCCACTTCAGTAACTTCCTCCTTGAGGGTGCGGAGCACGGTCGGGCGCCAGTCCTTCCGTTGCCTCTTCTTCATTGGCTGCCATCCGTCAATGCGTGCGCCGCCATCATCAGTGGTGGCATCCTCGGCGGCACCATCAGTGGTGGCATCAGTGGGGTCATCCTCGGCGGTACCATCAGTGGTCTCAGGATCGGTGGGGAAGGCGGCGTCCTCATACAAGTGAGTTGTTCCTCCATCTCCTGGGACAGCTCCCAGAATGCCTTGCCTTGAACCCCGGCCTCATCGTTGTGGGCCATGTTTCTCTCTAAATAGAAACAAAGTTTGGTCAAAAGTTGGTTATTGTCAAGGAACAAGATCATGGTCTCATCATTTAGGGTTTGTCGACACCGAGGCATCCTAAAATCTAAGCTTTTATCATTGAGGGTTTTTCGACGCCGAGGCACCCTAAAAGCCTAAGCTTTCATCATTTCGGTTTTTATCGACACCGAGGCACCCTAAAAGCCATGCATTAGTCACAAATGCACGCCGGGCACTTGATCCTACTTAATTAACTACTAAGATACCCGGCCCATGCATTAGTCACAAGTACCCCATATGTCCTATTTTTAGCAAAGTCATGCTAAAATTCACGGAAAATTTCAGCATGACCTTTGCTGAAAATAGGACATATGGAGTACCAATTTGCCGGAACGGAAGTTAATCGACATTCCAGCAAACTCAAGGGCCTCTCGGGTGGACAGGCAAAAAAGGCCTCCATCACAACTTGGAAAAATATATATCAGCAAACTCACGGGCTTTTGCTTTTGCTTTTCAGTGCCATATTGTATCTAGTACCAGCAAATTAACATCTAGTAGCAATCTTCCTAGTCTAAGCATCATCCGACTGGTAACTCTACCAGTTTGGTTCAATTAAAAAAGACCGTAATCGCTGTACCAGCTACCACATTGTTCACGGACAGCTACCAAACTGTTTCCGTATCAAAACAACATGGTAGCTGTAAATGTGGCAAAGAAGCACAATAAATCTGATAAGTTGGTATACAGCTTCAGGTTCCATACAAAGTCAATTGCCAATGGGCAAAAAAAGTAAGTAGCTAGTTAATTGCCTTATTTTCAGTGTAACAAAAATTATGGAAAGCATGAGGGTTACACTATAATTATAGGAAAATTTACACTGTTATTAGGGGAAGTTTTATACTGTAATTACATATAAGAAGCATCAGGGCTACACTGAAAATTGCTGAGCTTACACTAAAATACATACACCTTGCAGGGCTTGTACACACAAATTCAGTTAGATGATCTAACACTGACAAAATAAAGGAAACACCCTCTTGAACCAATACAGAGATATGAAAGCACAAGTTACTAGCATTTGCCTAAAAACTACATAACTAGGATATGAAAGCACAAGTTACTAGCATTTTCCTAAAAACTACATAACTAGTGGACCAACTCTCTAGATCATGGGTGCTCGGGGGAAAGTAGCACAAACAGACAATGCAAACAACCAATCAACTAGTGAAGCCAATCAAGAACCTAGAGATATAGCTAGCAAACTGAGAAGCACATGCAGAGCAAGAGCAGAGCAGAGCAAAAGAATAAAGCATCAACTTTGCCAAGCGTATGAAATTGCTTAGGTTCAACAGAAAACAAAAATGCCCTGTTTAATTGACCAAACAAGTGTTTTTATAGGCATAATACAGCAGCACAGCCCCTGTATAAACTAAACTGATAGCACCTCCGAACTTAATATTGATTGATGCACGCAGCCTTCTATTGTTGCATAGTTATTTATTTATTTTATTTGTGGTGTATTGCACAGTACTCCTAGTGATTCTTGGTGAACTGTGGAAGATTAAAGTACCAGATACTAACCATTTCAATAAATATTAAAATGGCCAAAAAGGCATCATTTGATGAAGCAAACTTGAAGCAGTAGATTAACCAAAAATAAGCTTAACCCTTCATATACTAACCATTTTAATCATATTCATATATTTTAATCAAGTCCAGCGGGAGGAATCTCATAAAATTATATTAAAGAGTTGTAAAAGACCCGGAGACTACATTGAGACTCATTTTGTATATCATAGTTTGAAATGGCGGGGAGGAAATCTGATTGACAAATGTTGAAGAAAATGGCGAAAGAACAGTTTGCTTTGTGCTCACCATGCAGGGGAGGAGGCGACGAGGTCCGGGTGGTGGTGGTGCTCCGGCGACACCTACATTGTACCCATGGGCATTCAGCAATTTTGCATAAGAGAGCATGTCTTAGGCTCAACCACTTGTTCAGGTTTATGAAAAAATTTAACCAATTTAACCAATTTAAGCATATGAAACCATGCCATTGCCAGGATATACATTATGTTTTTTATTTGTATGAATAACATACATGTTGTGAGTGTACAGCGATGAAATCATCAATAAGTAGGATTAGTGATTCTTAATCATTAATAAGGTAGCACTAGTGATTTTTTTGGAGGACAAGACTATTTCTTATTAGTCAGTTAAGTAAACAATTAGATACCTGATGCATATAAGTAGATATTGTTAACAAACTATGAAAAGTAGTTCAAGTACGGAACATAAAGATACCAATGTCATTTATAAGGACTTGAACCATAATACCCCCAAAACCTAAGATCTCTAAGAGGATGATTAATAATAAAATTTAGAAGGAAAACAATAAATGAAGCATGATTGCGTGAGAATCATACAAGCTGCAAATACTCAACAATTATTTAGAGTCTTCTGTGTGCTTATTCATTATGTTACCATTCACACTTTGCTTACTTAACTGAGATTTTAGCCATAGCCGGAACTCAAAACTAACCAACTAATATGGTTAGAAAGAAACAACAGATCCTACATGATTATGTTTCAAAAAAAAAGAAAATAGCTGCTCCCCAGTAACTTCATGCATATTTTGCTTCTTAACTGCCCGGTGAAATGAATCACGGAAGTTTTTTGCGGCTAGGCTTCAAGCTCTTATTACTGTACTAGTTGATAATGATCAACTGGCTTTGTCAAAAACAGGTGCATCGCTTATAACTTCTTATATGCACAAATGGATCTTGTTAGACAGCAGAAAAAGGAAAACTAGAAAAGAAAGGCTATTGTGCTAAAACTAGACTTAAACAAGGCCTTTGATACAGTTTCTTGGGATGCTCTGTTTGCTATTATGGAAGCTAGAAGTTTCGATGGTAAATGGATTATGTGGATCGACTCCCTTCTTACAACCGCTAAAACTTTTATTCTGTTGAATGGAATCCTGGGCAAGTGGATAAACCTGGGCTGGGCAAATGGAATCCTGGACTGGACTTAAGATCAACTTCTCTAAATCCCCTTTTCTCCCCATCAACCTTGACGATGTGGAGACTACAAATATTTCTAGAGTGTTGGGCTGACCGATCAAATCTTTTCCTCAAAACTACCTCGAGCTGCCCTTGTGCGACTCCAAGTTGCCAAGAGAGGCTTTTCTCGCCAGTTCTTACGATGCAAAATGATGGGGCGAGGAAGAAAGAGAGACGCACCTAGGATGGGATGGATCTGCAGACGGCCACGGCCAAGCGGCGTAGGGGAGCAAACCCTAGCTACCCGGGGAGCAGAGGAAGCAGAGGAGGGAGGTGTGGACGGGGCGGCGCTGGTGTCGGGGCGGCGTCGAGGGCGGCGGGCCGACGGTGGTGTCGGGGCGGCGCTAGCGACGGTGGTGTGGATGGGGCGGCGCTGGTGTCGGGCGGCCGAGGGCGGCGGGCGACGGTGGTGTCGGCAGACTGGCGACGGTGGTGTGGACGGGCGGCGCTGGTGTCGGGCGGCCGAGGGCGGCGGGCGACGGTGGTGTGGATCTGGCGGCGCTGGTGTCGGGCGGCGTCGAGGGCGGCGGGCGGCAAGGCCGGGAGAGCAGAGGAAGCAGAGGAGGGAGGTGGAAGGGCGGCGCTGGTGTCGGGAGGCGCCGAGGCGGCGGGCGACGGTGGTGTCGGGCGGCGCGGGCGACGGTGGTGTGGACGGGCGGCGCTGGTGTCGGGCGGCCGAGGGCGGCGGGCGCGGCGACGCCGGGAGAGGAGAGGAAGGGGATCACGGGCGAGGGCGAGGGAGAGAGAGGGGATCGATACGAAGTAGGGGCGGCACAATACTAATGGCGCACCACCCCTCGGTGCGCCATAAGTACATACATGCTAATGGCGCACCTCACCCAGGTGCGCCATTAGTATTTTTTTTTACTTCTGCTCGAGCCAACAGGGTTATCTACAACCTGACCTGATACACATCAAGTCTTCTCTACTAGCTCGACTGGTCAGCAGCTAGTTCTCACACCAGGAGGTCCTGGGTTCGATTCGAGGCTCCACGATTTTTTATGCATTTAAAATGCTGTTTGATACTTATTTGTGTTTAAATATGTTCAAACTTGTTTAAATCATAATATTAATATTTTTATATGACAGTAATAATTTTTAAAAATATCATCAAACAGTAATGCATGCCGTGGAGCGGGGAGGTGCGGGGGTCGGCGGCGGTTGAGTAGGGGAGGGTGCGGGGGTCGGCGGCGGTTGAGTAGGGGAGGGTGCGGGGTCGGCGGGCGGTTGAGTAGGGTAATCGAGGGTGCGGGCGGTCGGCGGCGGTTGAGTAGGGAGGGTGCGGGGGTTGGCGGCGGTTGAGTAGGGGAATCGAGGGTGCGGGCCGTCGGGCGGTTGAGTAGGGAGGGTGCGGGGTCGTGGCGACGGTTGAGTAGGGGAATCGAGGGTGCGGGCGATCGGCGGCGGCGGTTGAGTAGGGGAGTGGTGCGGGGGGTCGGCGGCGGCGGTTGAGTAGGGGAATCGAGGGTGCGGGCGGCGGCGGCGGCCGATGGACCGGATCTGGCGAGGTGGGATAGCGATCGAGATGGAGGGGGATCGAGATCGAGTGTCCATGAAATTAAAAAATATTCATGATAGTTCAAAAAGTGCCCATGAAATACAATCGAGAAATGAAGTCTACGGTCTAAATACAATCGATCTTAGCTAGCTATCTCTTCACAATCTTCTTGCCCTTCTTTTTCGCAAATGGAGTTCTTCTATGGAACGGACGTCCTTTAGGTAGGGTGGTCCTGCTTCTTCTTGTGGTGTATGCTGCTACTTCATCATCGCCGCCATGTTCGATCCTCGGTCGCCGTACTTGTCGAAGTCTTGCTCATTGGCTACTCCATCCATTCCGATGATCTTCCTTTGCCTCTCTTCACGACAACACGACTGGGCTTTGGCGGGTCGGTAATGAAGAAGCATTGGTCCACTTGGGAAGCCCGTACCCATGGCTCATTTTTTCGCGGTGACGCTTATGCGCTCAAGGGTCTTGGATTTGGCTTCGGGTATAACCATGGTGGTGAAATACCGGTCTTCTTTTATGACGCTCTTGGCCCATCGACACGGAACATCGGGACCTTCTCTCGGCGTAGCTCAGCTCCCAGATCTCCTCGATCCTTCCGTAGTATCTGTCCTTGTCGTTACCGGTGTAGGATTCCATCGTTACCCGGTGTTACGATAACCATCGCTCTTCATGTCCTTGGCCTCGGTGTAGAATGTGTAGCCGTTGATATCGTGACGCCTCATAGGTCATCAGGTTGTGCTCGGCGCCTGTGACAAGGCGAATATGAGTTGTTCTTCCGCGGAAGAATCCTCATGTAAAGGGTACGCATGAAGCTTCTGCTTGAACCAACGCGTGAACATGAGTTGTGCTCTTTGAGTATATCTCCGTCAGTCCTCTCGCTGGCCTCGGTCATCGTGACGCCTTCTTAATAAAGGTTTTGTGCTCTACTACCCAAGGATCGACCACGTCTATGTGTTGTAGCGCCGACTAGGTTTGCTTCTGTCAAAGTCGGCGAAGTCGACCCTCGAAGTCGACATGCATTTAGCGGCGACCCTCACGGTAAACCCATCCAGCGAGCCTGCCGAGGTGCTCGCTGACGGGCAGACCAACGGGGTTCTCGATGCCTAGATAATTCGTGCGATGGGAGATGCACTCTTGGTCGAAAGCCCCGGCTATGCTTCCTTCGGACGTGACATGTTGCGAACGTATCCTTTGATGACACCATTCATCCTTTCGAGCGGCATCATGCTGTGCAGGAACGTCGGCCCGAGTTGGATGATATCCTCCACTATATGGACCAACAGATGCACCATAACGTCGAAGAATGCGGGCGGGAAGTACATCTCAAGCTCGCATAGTATCACCACGATCTCTTCATGTAGCCTTCTGAGTTTCCTCACGCCAATCGACTTCCGAGAGATGACGTCGAAGAAGTTGCATAGGCCAAATAGCGTTTCACGGACGTGTGTGTCCATGATCCCACGGATTGCAACTGGAAGTATCTGCATCATCAGCACATGACAGTCGTGAGACTTCATCCCGCTGAACTTCTGCTTCGCTGGGTCTAGGTATCTGCTTATCTTCCCCGTGTAACCGTAAGGAAGTTTTACTCCTAGGAGGCAGGTGAAAAACTGCTCGATCTCCTCCCCGACTTAGAGTGAAGCACGCGGGAGGGTAGTCATTTCCGGTCTTCTTGGCCTTTTTGCCTTTGGCGACGACTTTACGTGTCCTGCCGCCTCATCATCATCATTAGCGTGAAGCTCCTGCACGATGCCCATTGATTTCAAGTCTGCCCTTGCTTTCGCCCATCTTTGGTCCTCTCCGGCATGTTGAGCAGCGGTACCAAGCAGACTCTCGCACGTTCTTCGTGATATGCATGACATCAAGGCTGTGAGGCACACGGTAGATCTTCCAAGACGGCAAGTCCCGTAAAACAGACCTCGCTTTTACATACCTTCAGCAGCGGCTCGCGCTTTCGCTTCTTTCCGGCTCGGCGCCTTTTGCTTCTTTCGGCGGTGGGCAGTCTTTCCAATTTTTCAACAGCTTGTCTATTTCCTCGCCGCTCCTCGTACCGCAGGCGTTTTCGAGTTCGGTTTCACCATCGAACAGATCCTTGCGTTTCCTCCACGGGTCATCGCCGCGAAGCCACCTTCGATGTCCCATGAACACGGTTTGAAGACCCGGGATCTCTATCTAGTCGGGCGATACGTTGTGTCATCCATGCACCTTACGCATCCAGAAAATCCGTGGACTACCCGCCCTCCGAGATATCCGTGAATCGAGATAGTCGTGGCACCGCCGTGAGCAAAGGCGGCTCTCATAGGGAAATATTCTTTCTCTGCGGCGTCCCACGTATTGGTGGCGTTTTCCACAGCGTGTCAAGCTCCTCTTTCAGCAGCCCGGATACAGATTGATGTCGTTCCTGGTTGTTTCAGCCCTCCAATTAGCATACTCATGTGAATGTACTTCCTCTTCATGCACAACCAGGGGAAGGTTGTACATCCACACAAACACAGGCCAGGTGCTATGTGTGCTTCTCCGGCTGCCAAACGGATTGACTCCATCGGTGCTCGCGCCCAAAGACGATGTTCCTTGGATCGCTCCCCAAATTCTGAGTCTTCGAAGTTCAACGCTTGCCACCGCTCGCATCCTTAGGGTAACTCAACATCTTGTCTTTTTATCTATCTCCGGATCATTTGCGTCATCTTCTCGCTTCTTCTCCTGCCTATCCGCGTGCCAACGCAGGAGCTTTGCTACCTTAGGGTCCGCGAAATACCGCTGCAGACGAGGAGTGATCGGAAAGTACCACACCACTTTTCGAGGAGCTTTCTTCCTCTTCTTGTATCGAGTGAGGCCGCACACCGGACATATGGTAGACTCCGCGTGCTCGTCCCGATAAATGATGCAATTGTTCATGCACACATGGTATTTCATGTGCGGTAAATCGAGAGGACACACGATTTTCCTCGCCTCCTCCAAACTGGTCGGGCACTTGTTCCCCTTGGGAAGACGTTCGTGCCAGAATGACATGTTCTCGCCGAAGCATCGCCGGTCATTTTGTGTTTTACCTTCATCTCCAGAGCCATGAGCGTTACTTTCAGGCGGGTATCCTCGGGCCTGCATCCTTCATACAATGGAGTAACCGCGTCTAACTCAAGTTGATCCATCTTGGCTTTCTCTCGGGCGGCAGCTCTGGCGTTATCCGTCCGCTTGAGAAGCAGCTCTTGAATATGAGGGTCCTGCACCCAGCCCATCGATGGTCTAGCGTCGCTCGCTCCGCCGGCATCATCATCTTCATGATCATGCCCGTCGCCTGCTCGGCATCTTCCTCATCATCATGTCCTGCATCTTCTACATGTTGATCGTACAGCATCACCGTCGTGATCATCTCCACGGGATTCTTCGTCTTCTCGCCTACTTTGAGCAGCGGTGGTTGTCTTGCTGCCCTTCCTCATTTCTTGCCCGGCCCCCATGGACGACTTCGTAGTCATCTTCATCACCTTGCCACCGATAGCCATCCATGAAACCACGCAAGAGCAGGTGGTCCCGCACCTGCCCGGACCGCAATAAGGCTCTTCAGCTTGCATCTTCGACACGGACATCTTATCTCCGTCTCGTTCTTTTGAAGCATCCACTACTAGGAAAAGGGCTATAGATGGAAATGACACTAATGGCGCACCGGAAAGATGGTGCGCCATTAGTATATACTAATGGCGCACCGCCATACGATGCGCCATTAGAGTCTAAACTACTAATGGCGCACCATTAGTACCAAAATTTTTGTTTTTTAACTAGTGCGCCTGTCCAAACATACTAATGGCGCATCCTGCCCGAGTGCGCGATTAGTAGTTGTAACTACTAATGGCGCACCAGGGTGTGGGTGCGCCATTAGTACCAAATTTTTTTTTAAAACTAGTGCGCTTGTTCAAACATACTAATGGCGCACCCACCGTGGTGCGCCATTAGTAGTTGTAACTACTAATGGCGCACTAGTGTGTGGGTGCGCCATTAGTATAGAAACTTTTTTTTGAACTAGTGCGCCTGTCCAAACATACTAATGGCGCATCCTGCCCGAGTGCGCCATTAGTAGTTTGGGTGCGCCATTAGTACCAAAAAAAATTTTTTTAAACTAGTGCGCCTGTCCAAACATACTAATGGCGCACCCGCACCTGGTGCGCCATTAGTAGATGTAACTACTAATGGCGCACCGGTGTGGGTGCGCCATTAGTATAGAAACTTTTTTTTGAACTAGTGCGCTGTTCAAACATACTAATGGCGCATCCTGCTTAGGTGCGCCATTAGTAGTGGTAACTACTAATGACGCACCATGCAAGAGGTGCGCCATTAGTAAGTGGGCAGCAACAAGATATTTGGGACAGCCTCTCCTACCCACACACTCACTTTCTCCCCACTTCATTCTCTCCACCTCCTCCTTGTCTCGGGTGCCTCCTCTTTTTCACCTCATTTCCACCATAGATTCATTCAAATTAAGTGGTTAAATTACCTTGTTTTAATAGGTAAGTAAGGGGGGAAGCTATATTTAGGTTGTTCTCCTTACAACAATGTGCACATGCATTTTTTACGGCCTAGCTAGATCTATGTATGTTCGTGGTGTTGCATATGTTTGTGGTGTTTGCATATGTGTTTGTGTTTGGAGGTGTACTGGTATTTGAAATGCGATAGTTGCCAATATTTTGCCGGAATGTTGATTCATTTCCGTTTAGTAGAATTTTGGCATTAAGCATCCTTTTGGTCCTATTTTTAGGGAAAGTCATGCCAAATTTTTCTTGGTTCTAAAATATCGCTTTTGCTCTACCTCGCAGCGACCATGGTCCGCACGATGACCGAAGGCATCGTGAATAGGTTTTGAGGTCCGCGAAGGCGAGATGCTTCAAAAGAATGAGACGGAGATAAGATGTCCGTGGTCGAAGATGCAAGCTGAAGAGCCTTATTGCGGACCCGGATTCCGGCAGGTGCGGGACCACCTGCTGTTGCGTGGTTTCATGGATGGCTATCGGTGGCAAGGTGATGAAGATGACTACGAAGTCGCCCATGCGGGCCGGGCAAGAAATGAGGAAGGGCAGCAAGACAACCACCGCGGCTCGGGCGGGCGAAGACGAAGAATCCCGGCGATGATCACGCGTGATGTTGTACACAGTCATCATGTAGAATATGCAGGACATGATGATGAGGAAGATGCCGGAGCAGGCGACGGGCATGATCATGAAGATGATGATGCCGGGCGGAGCACGACGCTGGACCATCGATGGGCTGGGTGCAGGACCCTCATATTCAAGAGCTGCTTCTCAAGCACGGATAACGCAAGAGCTGCCGCCCGAGAAAGCTTAGATGGATCAACTTGAGTTAGACGCGGTTACTCCATTGTATGAAGGATGCAGGCCCGAGGATACCCGCCAAAGTAACGCCATGGCCCCGGAGATGAAGGTAAAACACAAAATGACCGACGATGCTTCGACGAGAACATGTCATTCAGCACGAACGTCTTCCCAAGGGGAACAAGTGCCCGACCAGTTTGGAGGAGGCGAAGAAAATCGTGTGTCCTCTGGATTTACCGCACGTGAAATACCATGTGTGCATGAACAATTGCATCATTTATCGACGAGCACGCTGGAGTCTACCATATGTCCGGTGCTTGGCGTCACTCGATACAAGAAGAGGAAGAAAGCTCCTCGAAAAGTGGTGTGGTACTTTCCGATCACTGCTCGTCTGCAGCGCTATTTCGCGGACCCTAAGGTAGCAAAGCTCCTGCGTTGGCACGCGGATAGGGAGGAGAAGAAGCGGGAAGATGACGCAAATGATCCGGAGATAGATAAAAAAGACAAGATGCTGAGTCACCCTAAGGATGCGAGCCCGTGGCAAGCGTTGAACTTCGAAGACTCGGAATTTGGGAACGATCCAAGGAACATCGTCGAGCACGAGCACCGATGGAGTCAATCCGCTTGGCAGCAGAGAAGCACACATAGCACCTGGCCCGTGTTTGTGTGGATGTACAACCTTCCCCGTTGTGCATGAAGAGGAAGTACATTCACATGAGTATGCTAAGTGAAGGGCCGAAACAACCAGGGAACGACATCAATCTGATCTGGGGCTGCCGAAAGAGGAGCTTGACACGCTGTGGAAAACGCCACCAATACGTGGGACGCCGCAGAGAAAGAATATTTCCCTATGAGAGCCGCATCTCACGGCGGTGCCACGACTATCTCGATTCTGGATATGTCGCGGGCAGGTAGTCCACGGATTTTCTGGATGCGTAAGGTGCATGGATGACACAACGTATCGCCAGCTAGATAGAGATCCCGGGTTTTCGAAAACCGTGTTCATGGGACATCGAAGGTGGCTTCGCGACGATGACCCGTGGAGGAAACGAAAGGATCTTTTCGATGGTGAAACCGAACCCCGAAAACGCCCGTGTACGAGGTGCGGCGAGGATATAGACGAGCTGTTGGAAAATTGGAAAGACCGCCTTGCCGGAAAGAAGCAAAAGGCGCCAGAGCCGGAAAGAGGCGAAAGGCGCCAGAGCCGCTCTTGAAGGTATGGAAAACGAGGTCTGCTTTTCCGGGACTTGCCGTCTTGGAAGATCCACCGTGTGCCTCACAGCCTTGATGTCATGCATATCACGAAGAACGTGGTGCGAGAGTCCGCTTGGTACCCTGCTCAACATGCCGAGAGGACCAAAGATGGGCAAAGCAAGGGCGGACTTGAAATCAATGGGCATCGTGCAGGAGCTTCACGCTATATATGATGATGATGATGATGATGATGATGATGATGATGATGATGATGAGGCGGCAGGACACATAAAGTCGCCGCCAAAGGCAAAAAGGCCAAGAAGACCGAAATGACTACCTCCCGCTGCGGCTTCACTCTAAGTCGAGGAGATCGAGCAGTTTTTCACCGCCTCCTAGGGAGTAAAACTTCCTTACGGTTACGCTGGGAAGATAAGCAGATACCTAGACCCAGTAAGCGAAGTTCAGCGGGATGAAGTCTCACGACCGTCACGCGTCGATGACGCAGATACTTCGGTTGCAGTAACTGGTGGGATCATGGACGCACGTCCGTGAAACGCTATTTGGCCTATGCAACTTCTTCGACGTCATCTCTCGGAAGTCGATTGGCGTGAGGCAACTCAGAAGGCTACAGGAAGAGATCGTGGTGATACTATGCGAGCTTGAGATGTACTTCCGCCCGCATTCTTCGACGTTATGGTGCATCTGCTGGTCCATATAGTGGAGGATATCATCCAACTCGGGCCGACGCTCGCACAAAGATGATGCCGCTCGAAAGGATGAATGGTGTCATCAAAGGATACGTTCGCAACATGTCACGTCGAGAAGGAAGCATAGCTGTGGGCTTTCTCAATCGAAGAGTGCATCTCCCATCGCACGAATTATCTAGGCATCGAGAACCCGTTGCTGGTCTGCCCGTCAATAGGCACCTCGGCAGGCTCGCTGGATGGGGTCACCGTGAGGGTCGCCGCGAAATGTATGTCGACTTCGAGGGTCGCATCACGACTTTGAAAGAGCAAACCTAGTCGGCGCTACAACACATAGACGTGGTCGATCCTTGGGTGGTAGAGCACAAAACCTTTATTAAAAAGACGACAATGACCGAGGCCAACAGAGGACGGACGGAGATACACTCAAAGAGCACAACTCATGTTTCACGCGTTGGTTCAAGCATAAGCTTCGTCGTACCCTTTACATGAGGATTCTTCCGCGGAAGAACAACTCATATTCGCCTTGTCACAGGCGCCCGAGCACAACCTCGATGACCTATGAGGCGCATTTATATCAACGGCTACACATTCTACACCGAGGCCAAGGACATGAAGAGCGATGGTTATCGTAACTCCGGGTAACGATGGAATCCTACACGGTAACGACAAGGACAGATACTACGGAAGGATCGAGGAGATCTGGGAGCTGAGCTACTGTTGGAGAGAAGGTCCCGATGTTCCGTGGTCGAGATGGGCCAAGAACGTCATAAAAGAAGACCGGTATTTCACCACCATGGTTATACCCGAAGCCAAATCCAAGATCATGGGCGCATAAGCGTCACCATGAAAAATGAGCCATGGGTACTGGCTTCCCAAGTGGACCAATGCTTCTTCATTACCGACCCGCCAAAGCCCGGTCGTGTTGTCGTGAGGAGAGGCAAAAGGAAGATCATCGGAATGGATGGAGTAGCCAATGAGCAAGACTTCGACAAGCACGGCGACCGAGGATCGAACATGACGACGATGATGAAGTAGCAGCATACACCACAAGAAGAAGCAGGACCACCCTACCTAAAGGACGTCTGCTTCCACGTAAGAACTCCATTTGCGAAAAAGAAGGGCAAGAAGATTGTGAACAGATAGCTAGCTAAGATCGATTGTATTTAAATCGTAGCCTTCATTGCTCGATTGTATTTCATGGGTACTTTTTGAACTATCATGAATATTTTTAAATTTCATGGACACTCGATCTCGATCCTCCATCTCGATCGCTATCCCACCTCGCCAGATCCGGCCCCCCCGCCGAAAGCACCCCCAGTCCACCGGCCGCCGACCCCCCGCACCCTCGATTCCCTCCATCTTTTAAAATGGCTTTATAAATGCTCTTGTCTTATAAAAAATGCTCTTGTCTTATAAAAAAATGCTCTTGTCTTATAAAAAATAAGTATCAAACAGCTTTTTAAATGCTACTGTCTTATAAAAAATATTATTGTTATTATTTAAACAAGTTTGAACATTTTTAAACACAAATAAGTATCAAACAGCTTTTTTAAATGCTAAAAAAAAATTGTGGAGCCCACCTCGATCGCTGTCCCACCTCGCCAGATCCGGTCCCCCTCGCCGCCGAGCACCCAAAAATTTGTGGAGTCCACCGGCCGCCGCCGCAGACCCCCCGCACCCTCGATTCCCCTACTCAACCGTCGCTTGACCCCGCCCAGCGCACCGCCTTATAAAAATAAGTATCAAACAGCTTTTTAAATGCTCTTGTCTTATAAAAAATATTACTGTTATTATTTAAACAAGTTTGAACATATTTAAACATAAATAAGTATCAAATAGCTTTTAAATGCTAAAAAAAATTTGTGGAGCACAGGAGTCGAACCAGGACCTCACAGTGTGAGAACTGGAGGCTGACCCGGTCGAGCTAGTAGAGTGGGCTTGACATGGATAGGTTCCAGTAGTAGATAACCTTTTGGCTTTTGTGGAAATAAAAAAAAATACTAATGGCGCACCACGGTGAGGTGCGCCATTAGTGGACATGCTAATGGCGCACGCGTGAGGTGCGCCATTAGTATCAGGATCCCCCTTCGCCCGATCCCCCTTGGCGATCCCCTCGCCTGATTCTCTCCCTCTCGCCCCACCGCCCGCCGCCCGCTGCCCTCGCCGCCCTCGCCCTCGCCCTCTCCCTCCCTCGCCCTCTCCCTCGCCGGGCGACGCCGGGGCCTTCTTGCCACGCCGCCTCGACCCCTTGACCCGCCGCCCGGGCGCCGCCGACGCCGCCCGAAACCCGCCGCCCGGACGCCGCCTCGACGCCGCCCGACCTGCCGCCCGGGACGCCGCCGACGCCGCCCGACCCCGCCGGGACGCTGCCCCGCCGCCCAGCCGCTGCCCACCTCGACCCCGCCCGTCCACACCACCGTCGACCCGCCTCCCTCGACCCGCCCAAGGTACTTACTTGATTTTTCCTTCTCTCGCAAAAAACAGCTAGTGAAAGTTCCGAGATGTGCATATCATAGGTTACGAGTAATATGCCACTTATCATATTGGCCAAATTTCAAGGAGCATATTACTTTATTTCAAAATGGAAGTCTGTGGAATCATTTCACTTAATTTCAAAGTGGGGCATTCTCCTTGATGCAAGAACAACAAAACAGTGCATGGATGTAAGAACAATACAAACAGTCCCAGATTTTGAAACTTGCCCCAACCCTGGTCCCATCTGAATTTAGTTAGTGTTCAACCTAAGCTTCAGAACAAAAGAATTCATATCCCAGCAACTACTGAAATACTCCACAATGACCAGAACATGACCACAACACCAATACACCATCAACATTTTAACTGAAATTATTAACAATTTGGGATGGGCTGGGATGTTTCTCAGAACATATTAACATGCGGGATGCTCTCCCAAACATATTATTTTTTATGTTGTTTCTGCTAATTCCACTTTAAAAAGTATTGAAGAATAAATCTGTTTCAACTTCCATACATCTCTGTACATCATTATGTAAGCTTAAATAGCAACACTTAAGTTAATAATATGCTATTGAGTACTGCATCCAATTCTCTGTTTGTTCTTGCATTTAACTTATACTCAGATCTCATTGTATTCCTTGGAATATGCAGTTCATCAGCTCGAGAAATATTTTAGGCGAGGGACACGTCTAAATTGGCCTGAAGGTGCTTGTTACAAGAGAAAGCATCAGCAGTCGAGAAAACTACACCGCTAAAGGTTTTGATTCCCCTGATTATTCCTTTTTAGTTTTATTTGGTAATCCTTTTTTTACCAATTTTCAAAGAACCTGTGTATTTTTTAAGCCAAAGTGGAAAAGCTGCAAAATCTGAAGTATAAGCGCAAACAAACAGGGCCTTACATAAGTAACTGCACATGACTTTCTCAAAAAAAAAAGTAACTGCACATGTATAGATAAGTCTTCTTCCACTGGTTTGAGACTATGTATGGTAGTGCAATTTAGGTTATTTGTTCGACAACAGTCTGATTGCTGAAAACATCTGTTGCCGTATCTGATATAATCTTTTACCACAAGTTTGAGACCATGTAAATAATATTGCTGTTTGACATGACATGACATTACGGTATATTGCTTATCTAGGCTGTATGGAAAGGCAGATTACTACTCCTTTCTCAGCCATGTTCAATCAATCTTATGGCCTGTCGACTTTACAACATATTTCATTAGGAGCTAACAGTCTCATTTGATCACTATTAGATTTACGGAGCTGTAGTAATGATGCTAGCCTCGTTAAACTCTTTCTTCGTAATATTGTCCTGCGATTCCAAGGATTGTCATAATTTTTTTCCAAGTTTGCAACGGACTGATGGTGTCACTCATCTAATCCGGAAATGTGCTGTTTTTATGTACTCTTGCTTCGGCCTATCTTTAATCATGTAAAAGAAAGTCCAGAAAGCCAGTTAAGTTGAGTAGTTGAACCTGGTCCATGGATATTTTGAAAAATTTAAGTTTGTTATATACCCTCCTTTTGACATATTCAGTCGCAATAAATAATGTCAATTCCATGCTAAGCGTGGTGTGCCCAATGCTGTTAGTGACAAGCTGTTGTTTTAATTGCAACATTTCTTGACACACCCTTTGTGCTTTAGTGGTTGGATTATTAGTTTAGTAATTTCTTGACACACCCTTTGTGGTTTGCCATGTGTACATGTGTGAGAGATAGTGAGAGGAGACAAGAAGAAGGGGATTTTTTTAATTGGCTTCTTGCAGTTTGAAAATTCAGTTTATTTGGTTCCGAAAATTCAGTTAATTCAGTTAGGCACACAAATTGATGTGCTTTGTAAAACTTGTTCATGTACTGAACTACTAATGTCTTGTGATGCTCTGAATTACTTGTGATGCCTCTGAATTACTTGTGATCACATTGAGAAAGACTTGTAAAGATGATGATCATCTTTAACAGAAAACAATTTGTGATGATTTTGCTAGTTTGCTGGGTTTTGTCTCCGACCATCGTGGTCGTGATGATATTGCAGGTACCCGAGAGGCCCTTGAGTTTGCGGAATGTCGATTAACTTCCGTTCCGGCAAATTGGTACTCCATATGTCCTATTTTCAGCAAAGGTCATGCTGAAATTTTTCCGTGAATTTTAGCATGACTTTGCTAAAAATAGGACATATGGGGTACTTGTGACTAATGCATGGGCGGGGTATATTAGTAGTTAATTAAGTAGGATCAAGTGCCCGGCGTACTTGTGACTAATGCATGGCTTTTAGGGTGCCTCGGTGTCGATAAAAACCGAAATGATGAAAAGTTAGGCTTTTAGGGTGCCTTGGCGTGAAAAACCCTCAATGATAAAAGCTTAGATTTTAGGATGCCTCGGTGTCGACAAACCCTAAATGATGAGACCATGATCTTGTTCCTTGACAATAACCAACTTTTGACCAAACTTTGTTTCTATTTAGAGAGAAACATGGCCCACAACGATGAGGCCGGGGTTGGCGGCAAGGCATTCAGGAGCTGTCCCAGGAGATGGAGGAACAACCTCACTTGTATGAGGCCGCCGCCTTCCCCACCGATCCTGAGACCATGGATGGTGCCGCCGAGGATGACCACACTGATGCCACCACTGATGGTGCCGCCGAGGATGCCACCACTGATGATGGCGGCAAGACGCCGAGATGGCAGCCGGTGAAGAGGCAACGGAAGGACCGGCGCCCGATCGTGCTCCGCACCCTCAAGGAGGAAGTTCTTGAAGTGGACTCCAACGGGAATCCAACGGCGCCCGAGCGAATAGTCAAGGGGTACTCGCTTCAGCTCGGGTGCATTGTCCGGAGCACCGTCTCGATCAACACCGAGAACCCGAGGCATCCCGACCGAGGGAATTTGGCGCAACCTCCTCTTCACGAAGCTGCACGAGCGATACAAGTTCCCGCTGAATTTGGAAACACAAGCCTCAAAGGGAATAAAGTGAACAATGTTGCCCTCACGAAGATGAGCAAGGCCCTGTCTACTTGGAAAAGCAATGTGAAGAGAATGATCGAGAAAGGTGAGAGTTATGAGAAGATCAAGGAGAAAAATCCTTCGATCACCGAAGATGACTACAACGACTTCAAGATCAATTGCTCGAGCACATAAGCTCCCAATCAAGTGAGTGGGGAAACAAATGCGGAGCTGAACATAGGGGAACACACACTCGGTCCCGGCGGTTCTGAGTGGCGGAGCCTATATGGGACAAGGAGGAGGCGGACCGTGCCGAGCAAGGCCTACCGCCCTCTTCGATACATACTGGCGGTGACAAGCGGACCAGGAACTTTGTCGGGGCCCGGTACAAGAAGGACCCGAAAACAAAGGAGCTTACCACGGATCCAAGACCAGGCAGCTTGAGCTTGTTGCGGTAAGGAATACACCCCGCGTAATTAGCTCCATATGGTTGCATTCTAATTAATGAAGCCGAATTTCTAAATGGTTCACATTCCTTCCGCAGCGTATCGAAAGCAAGAGCGGGGTCGACTCAGAGCAACCCTTGGGACACCACTCTAAATAGGGGTTGAATGTAATGAAGAACAAGGATAAGCTCAAGAAGCCGGCGTCACCGGTCGTGGTGGCCGGCAAAGGCTTGTCGACAAAATGGGGTCATACTATACGCTGGTGTGCGGAAGGAGAAAAAGACCAGCTCGGAAAGCGGTAGCGAGAGGTTCAAGAACTCAAGGCACAGGTGGCGCGGATTCGAGATTGTCCAAGAGCAAGTGGAACAACGACTCGGAGCGGCGATCACCGCCCTTGTGCCTACCTTGATCTCGGGGTTGAGTCGTGGATTGCGGGCGGCCAACAGGGCCGCCCGATTCCTAGCTTCACGGCCAGCAACTCGCATAATGCGATGGCGGGGCCATTGGTGCCTCCAGCTGGAGGCGGCATTGGTGTCTCCGACGCCGCACGGGAGCTTAATGCACCCGGTGTACGCCGCCGGCACCTCTGCAGCAAGCGGCCCCTCCGTCCACTTTGCACGCCCGCCGTTGGCGGTGCCTCTACATTAGCCGAGCTCGGCGCCATCATCACGGTAACTAATAAAGCCTCTCTCGGCCGAGGACTTCATCTCCTTGCCTTTGATCGGGCATCCCCGACGCCCTACATGTTTTCGCGGGCGTCGCCGACGTTCCGTGCACTCTCCTCCACTTCGTGAACAACGAGTTGGTCGATGTCGCCAAGGGCAAAATCGTTCAACCGGCAACCCTTGTTCCACGGTACCCGGATGCCACCCAACTTGTTTAGGGTTCAACTGGTTGGTGCTGCCAGGCTGCGACGACTTGTTACCTCCGAATCGACCCGTCGGGGCGGCGATGATGACGTGATGACCCTCGGCGCGGCTGAGCTGGCCCTGCTTTGGCCGAAGAGCCAGATTCGTTTGGGGCGGGGACACCACCCAAAGACAACACCGCCCGATCGTGCGGCGCCAAGTCGGCCCCATGGCAAGACCGCCGTAACGGTGCGGACATCCCTATGCCACTTTGGATCCAAACATGCATATGGCATGGGATCAGAATGACGGCAGCGACTACGATACATTTGGCAACGTCGATCAAGATTACTTTGCCGAGCATGGGTGCGATGGCGACTTCATGGGGCCTCCTTCTCAAGAACCAAACCCAACAAAAGGCGGTAATGCGATCTAGCTCGCATCATGGAGAAGCCAAGTTGCAACAGCGCCGTCTGGCGTTCAGCTCTCGTGAGACGCCTCCATTGCCGACTTCACCGAGCCTCAGATAGGCGAGGTGCAAAATATTATCAGCCCCAACACACTCAAGAAGGCGGTCTGTGAGCAAAACTCGGTCCCATTACAGGAGAAGAAGAAGGCACGCAAAAGAAAGACTAAGAAGGGTGCGAGCCAGCCGGCACCGAGTAAATGCGATCCGTGCTCGGGGCGGGCCACCTTCACCGCAGGATATCTCGAGGAGGGTGCATGTGGCGGGTAGGGCGATGCTACTGAACAAATATGCTCAATGCTGCAACCGGTGCTATGCGGAGTCTGCATGATGGTGTTCTTTCTTTGGAGAAGCGGCGTCTCGGGGAGAAGGATGTGGCATACCGGTTTTCGGCCAAGGTGCCAGAGGGCAAGGGCTTTGTGGATAACTCCATCGGGCGTCTGATCGTCCTGCGTTTTGATGACATCCACGCTATGTTGAACCTTCATCCGCTGCACTACACCTTCGTTCGGCTATTTTCGCTGAGTATGGAGATGCGGATCATTCGCGACAAGACCCGGACATCGTGATAGTCGACCCCTTCTACATGCGTGCCAAGATCTTGGGCAGCGCCGGGGACCGCAAGTCGCGAGTTCTTACCTCGAAGGCGTCATTACGGCAAACCAAGAAAAGGATAACTTCCTCGTGCCTTACTTTCCCGAGTAAGTCCTCCCCTCAACCGCCCGTAACATATGAATTCTTACATTTCGATCGTTTTCTTTTAACATTCCGTGTTTTCTGCAGTGACACACGTTGCACGCTCATCCTCCTAAGCCCTAAATATTCCATGGCCACGTATTTCGACCGGACCGTCGATCGAACGTAGACTACACAAATGTCAAGAAGGTTCTTGATGATGTTCTCCCAGCCACGCCAAATCTGGAGGCACCTTCACCAGGCCTATTCGTAAGTACGGCAAGCACGTGTTCTCCCACAATCTGACGTTCTGCTGCGTCAAGCAGCAGCCGCTGGCGGTCGAAGGGTGCCTACTACGCCATCCATCACATGCGAGGCGATCGTGACGGGACCATCATCAACTTCGCTACCGAGTAAACTCCAAGATTGGGCGCGGCGTGTCGGCAATCCAGACGCGGACCTCAGGCAAGAATTCTTCGCATCCGATCGGAGTTTGCGGAAATCATCCATCAAGATGTCCTTCGTACCTCGGGGCAGTTCTACCTCAGAAATCAACCGTCCAACGGTGACATCGACACAATGCTACAAATGCAGGATGACAACGCCCGTTCTTTCATGACTCCCACGATAGACGGCGGCTTCATCCACGCTCCGATCCCTTGAGTCGAGTTGTTCAGTTCTGAAACATCGATTGGGTCATGTTGTAATTAAACTTTAATGAACTTGTAGTATGTCTCTTTGGTTTCGAGAGTCGTTCAACTTAGATGTAATCGATGCTATTAATGTCTTGCTTTTCTCTTCCGATCGTTACATTTGCATACTTATATATTGCTTATGTATTGTCTGTGAATTGGTACTAACGTTTCGTTTGGCTAGTGCATAGCGATGCCGGCGTATGTCGTGTACAAGGGTAAGGTTCCGGAGTCTACGATGACTGGGAGGAGTGTCGGAGACAGGTTCACCGATTCAGCGGTAACAGTTACAAAGGGTACACCACTAGGGCCGAGGCGAATCTAGATACGCCCGCTATCTAAGCGGAGAGGGAGGGAGCGTTGGAGGAACCGGATGAAGACGAAGTTTCATCGTGATGATGCTCATCGTGATGACCGCAGCTCTCTTCTATGTGATGGTAGTTTAGATGATCGATATCGACTTGTAATGCGAAGATAAACTCGCTACTCGCGGTCTCGAGACTTGTAATATAATGTTCTATCTTTGTTCGGTCTTTTCAATTCGGAGACTAATATGATGAATTGTATTCGGAGACTAATATGATGAATTGTATTCAAGGACTAATCTTCTATTGTATTTGATGAATCTATTGTTGATGTGTGCTGTCTATATTTTGTCAAATTATACATTTTGTAACCTGTGCAAAAAACAGAAAATAAAAAATAAAAAACCTAATATTCATACTAATGGCGCATCACATGATAGTGCGCCATTAGTATGACGATGCATACTAATGGCGCATCACGGAAGTGCGCCATTAGTATGCTTCTTGATTACTAATGGCGCATCCGGAGGTGGTGCGCCATTAGTATGCCAAAGCACCTGGGTATACATGCCCCCTGGGAGGCATACTAATGGCGCACCCTTGCATATACTAATGGCGCACCAGGTGGTGCGCCATTAGTAAAAATTACTAATGGCGTGCTGTCAATGGCGCACCTCTGATGCGCCATTAATGGCCATATTAGGTGCGCCATTAGTAGTGGTATTTCTAGTAGTGATCTCGGCCTTCCCGGACCTCAAAAACCTATTCACGATGCCTTCGGTCATCGTGCGGACCATGGTCGCCTGCGGGGTAGAGCAAAACGATATTTTAGAACCAAACAAAAATTTGGCATGACTTTCCCGGACCAAAAAGAATGCTTAATGCCAAAATTCTCGCCGAAACGGAAATGAATCAACATTCCGGCAAAATATTGGCAACTATCGCATTTCAAATACGGTACACCTCCAAACACAAACACATATGCAACACCACAAACATATGCAACACCACGAACATACATAGATCTAGCTAGGCCATAAAAAGTGCATGTGCACATTGTTGTAGGGAGAACAACATAAATATAGCTTCCCCTTACTTACCTATTAAAACAAGGTAATTTAACCACTTAATTTGAATGAATCTATGGTGGAAATGAGGTGAAAAGAGGAGGCACCCGAGACAAGGAGGAGGTGGAGAGAATGAAGTGGGGAGAAAGTGAGTGTGGGTAGGAGAGGCTGTCCAAAATATCTAGTTGCTGCCCACTTACTAATGGCGCACCAGCAATAAATGCGCCATTAGTAATCCAGGTTACTAATGGCGCACCTTCTGGCGGTGCGCCATTAGTAGTTTTACAAGAAAATAATACTAATGGCGATTGATCCATGATGCGCCATTACTAGTTTAAACTAGTAATGGCGCACGGTTGATCGATGCGCCATTAGTAGTATTGCAAAAAAGGAATAAAAAATATAATAAAAAAAACAACATTAGTGGCGCTCATGCGGAAGGGTGCGACATTAATAGTTACAACTATTAATGGAGCACTGTGTGTGGATGCGCCATTTGTATGTTTGGACAGGCTCACTACTTCAAAAAAATTGATACTAATGGCGCACCCTTTGCAGTGCGCCATTAGTAGTTTCAACACTAATGGCGTGTCGTAAGGTGGTGCGCCATTAGTATATACTAATGGCGCACCAACCGTGCAGTGCGCCATTAGTGTCAATCCCATCTATAGCCCTTTTTCTAGTAGTGAGCTAGGCGGCCGGGTGGGCCGGGTGGCCAATCGGGCGGCTGGTTTGAAGCCCGATGAGGGGAGGGTTTTGTTTTCCTTTTGCCTCTTTTTTGTTAACTTTTGTGCTTGCTTTTAGTTTCATTTTATTTTAGCTTTTATAACATATACAACTAGCCCCTAAATTAGTATTTATAGTTAGGCTACTGCCCTAAATAATTTGGTGCAATAAGAAAAGAGGTTTGTATTTGTTTATTATTTAAAAAGCATTTAATATTTGTTTTAAGCCCCGGTTTTATTTAGTTTAGGGCATCTAAAACACTTTATAGAAATGTTGGTTCACCACCACATTTATTTATGGAATATTTGTCACATGATGGACATTTTAGTTTTCATGTTTGTGAAGTTTGAATTTTGGACTTTTATTTTAAATTTGAAATTTGAACTGTGTTTGAAAGCAAAAGGGGAATTAGTAATAGTAAGAGTGATGGCATGGCACCATTAACGGAGGATTACTGTATCTTAATTATCTGGGTGTCACAGAGAAGCAGTCAAGTATCAACAGCCGAAGAAGTTTAGCTTCTCCAAGGATCTGTGGAGAGGGGAATCGGGCAGGGCGACCTACGCTGAGGTGGTGAAAGGCATGGACGGAAATAGGGGAGGCGGCCGTCGTGGTGGCGGAGGAGGAGTTGGTCGGGGTGACACATCTCGAGCGACAGGTGATCAGATCAGATCCTCAGCGCAAGAGCAGATGCAGCAGGTGCCGCAGCAGTTGAGCGGCTTCCACCACCAAGCCCCTGCTGGGATGCAAGCACACCCAGGTAATTTTGGTCCTGTCCAGCAATTCAATAGTCAGGGGGGGATGCAAGGAATGCAGCCGTGGCAAGGGGTCCAATTCCCACAGTTTAATCAGTGGTCGCAACAATTCCTCCATGCAATGCCAATTATGCAGCAACAGCAACAGCAGTATGGTCCTCCACCTACACAATTCCAGTCTGGACCTACTCAGTTTCAGGGTTTTGGGGAAGGGCAGTCAAGCTCCTTCCAACAGAATCAACAGAACATGCAGCAGAAGAAGAAAACCAAGAGTTTCAACTCCCAGAAGGAACAACAGGGGAAATCGAGTAGTGTTGAGAAAGCTGACAGTAGTCAAAGCAGAAAGGAAGAGGTTGTTATCAATTATGATCCAAAGTTGAAGGATGTGATATGCTACAATTGTGGAGAACCTGCTCATTTTGTTGGGACATGCCCTATACCAGAGAACTATTTTATTTGTCACAAGGCAGGACATCACATGGACAACTGCCTAGAGTGGTACAAGCCTCATGCCACTGCACAGTACTTTGGAAGTGGAAATGCTGGGCTAGGTTTCTTTCACATTGAATCAGAGGGCAAGGATGCTACCAAGTGGTTGAACTTAACCAATGTCTGTGTGGCAATGATTGAGGATGGATCTATCAACACTCAAGAGCTAAAGCACAACTTTTCTGAGATCTGGAAGACCAATTGGCCATGGCAAGTGAGACAACTAACGGAGAAGCATTTCCTGGTCAGATTTCCACCTCATAAAAAAGTTAAGGACTTGGTGGACAGGACCAAAATTGTTTCTTTTGACAAGTGGGATGGTGAGGAAGTGGCATATGCTGAGCTGCAGGAAGTGTGGGTCACTATGATGGGGATTCCAGTTAATAAGCTCTCATGGAAAGTAATATCCCAGATTGCTTACATACTGGGAATACTTGTCAATGTGGACTGGCATGAAATCTTCAGAAGCTTCTATGAAAAAGTTAGAGTGCAGATTGCAGTGAGAGATGTTTCCAAACTTCCAACTGAAAGGCTAGTAGAGATTGATAAGGAGTTGTTCCTCATTTCTTTTCTGGTTGACACTGCACCCAACTTGGAAGCTGCTGCCCGCAATGAGGAAGGGTCAGAAAAATCAGATGAAGATTTGCTAGAAGGAGATCCAAACAAAGATCTACATATGCAAGGGCCTAAGGACATGGAGACTGATAGGGATAAGAACAAAAAAGGATCTGCTAAAGGTCCAGCTCAAAACACCCAAAACTCTCAGAGAGCCCCATCACACTCAAGAACCCCTATGGAGGTGATGAATTCTCTGGAAAAAAGGGTGCAGAGTGTGATACAAGATATGAAGACTGATGGAGTTGTCAAAAAAAGCATTAAAAGGAGTTTGCCTGGGGAGAACATTGGTGTACAGCTTCTTGAGCAATTCAATGAGGAATCTGAGGAAGAAGAAGTGGCAGAGATACCATCCCAGCAAGACACTCAAGGTGGACCAGCAAAGAATTGGGGCTCTGTGGTGGCGCCCAGGATGAGCACCAGAATCAAAAGAGATGGGAAGACTGCTATTCAGAGAGCTGAGGAACTCAAGAAAAAGAAAGACCTGGAGATGCCTAAAGGTAATACAAATAGTAACTCCTTTTCTACATTTAATGATGAGGTGTTATTATCAAAAGCCAGAAAGGCTGGTCTAAATTTAGGTGATGATGTAGAAACTATTAATCATAATATTCAGGCCGTTAGGCTGATTGAGAATGATAGAATTGCTAGTTTTAAGGATTCACACCCTGAATGTTTTCTCCCTGCTAACTTAGATATTAGTTTTGGGGGAGATGATAAAGAAACATCACCAGCTGTAGGACCTAGTTGTGCTCACATTAGTGACACAGCAGGTAATATCCCTACTTGGGCTGAGGTGGTGTCAGGTAAGAAGAGTAGCTGTAGAAAACTGAAATTTAATTATGGTAGTAGGATTGATATGGAATGTTAGGGGGCTTAACAAGCCTGATAAACTAAGTGCAGTGGGGAAACTCATTAGAGATACCCATGCTGACTTGGTAGGGTTTTCTGAATCTAAGAAGGAAGCTTTTACTAGTTATCAACTTAAGACCTTAGACCCTAGGGAGGAATTCACCTGGAATTGGATGCCAGCTATTGGTACAGCGGGTGGTATTTTGGTAGGTATCAAACAAGATGATTTGGAGATTCTTAATGTAGATACCCTTCAGTTCTCAGTTGCTTGTTTGATTAAAAATAAGAGGGGTGGCAGTATTTGGAGATTTATTGCAGTTTATGGGGCTGCCTATGATAATCTTAAGTAAGAATTTATAAATGAGCTCCATAATACTATGGAGGCCTGGTTGGGTCCTACTATTATTGGTGGTGACTTCAACCTGGTAAGAAATAGTGATGAGAAAAGCACTGGAGCTATGAATCTACAGTGGGTGACTTTATTCAATGATTGGGTCAATAGATATGCCCTGATTGAGTTAAAAAATTATACTAGAAGTATACTTGGGCCAACAACCAGGATAATCTGGTGATGGCTAACAATGATAAGGTGTTTATTTCCACATGTTGGGAGAGTTTATACCCAGTTGTTCAGCTCAAAGCCCTTCCTAGGGTGGGTAGTGATCACACCCCCCTAGTTTTTGACACTGGAGCTATTAAACCACCAAAGGATAAACAGTTTAGGTTTGAGAAGTGGTGGCTCCAGGTGGAGGGTTTTGTACAATTGGTTAAAAATACTTGGAACAAGCCTTGTTCTATTGTGGACCCTATGGACAGATGGCAATTCAAAATTAGAGTGCTTAGAAGGGTGTGTAAAGGGTGGAATGCCAATTATGAGGCTTCAAAAAATAGGAATAAGCAACAGTCAGTTGCTGAGTATAATATATTAGATATTGAATCAGAGACAAAAGTGCTCTCCCCACCTTCTAAAGCTAGGATGGATAAGATTGCCCTAGATCTCCAAAATATTTGGAAGTTAGAAGAGATTAAATCTAGGCAAAGATCCAGAGAGATAAATATATTGGAGGGAGGGAGAAATACTGCTTACTTCCATGCTTTGGCTAATCAAAGGAGGAGGAAGAAGCAGATTAGTGTGTTAAATGGCCTAGATGGCCCTGTAGAGGATACTAAGGGGATTATAGACATTGCTGTAGAATATTACAAGCAATTGTTTGGTAGGGAGGAAACCCTGGAGATTGCTTTGGATGATGATTTCTGGGAACCTTCTGAATTGGTCTCAAATGATCACAATAGGAAATTAGAAGCAAATATCACTAAGGAAGATGTCAGGGAAGCTGTTTTTGGGTCTTATGCCGAAGGAGCACCTGGCCCTGATGGCTTCCCCTTCCTTTTCTATCAATATTTTTGGGATACTATTAAGAGTGACTTAATGTTGTTGGTGGATGCTTGGAACAATGATTCATTAGACTTATACAGATTAAATTTTTCTCTGTTAACCTTGATCCCTAAGGAGCCTGATGCTGATATTATCCAGAAATTTAGGCCTATTGCTCTGACTAATTGTAGCTTTAAGATTTTTGCTAAATGCCTAGCTAACCAGCTAGGAGATATTGGGGATGACATTATTTCCCAAAATCAAGCAGCTTTTATAAAAGGTAGGTAAATAGTAGAGAGTGTGGTAACAGCTCATGAGATTATTCATGATGTTGTGATCAACAAGAAGGAGGCCTTTGTCTTTAAGCTGGACTATGAAAAAGCTTATGATAAAGTCAGTAAGGAATTCCTCTTGAAAGTTATGTATCAAAGAGGTTTCAGCCCTAAGTGGATGAGGAAAGTTGAATCTTTGCTTTATAAAAGTTCAGTTGGGGTTAGAATTAATGACTGCAATAGTATTTTCTTTGAGACTTTCAAAGTAGTCAGGCAAGGTGACCCTGCATCTCCAATGCTTTTTAATTTAGTGGCAGATGTATTCAGTAGAATGCTCAATAAAGCTGCCAAAAACAATTTGTTGACTGGGATGATGAGTAACATCTTCCCATAAGGGATTATCAGCCTGCAATATGCAGATGATACTCTCTTGTTCCTAGAAAATAATTTAGAATCTGCAAAAAACTTAAAATGGTTACTGACTTGCTTTGAGCAAATGTCTGGGTTGAGGATTAACTTCCATAAGTGTGATCTGGTGCCCATTAATGTTGATGAGGAGGAGATCCAATGTGTGGCACAAGCCTTATCTTGTGGCCTGGGTTCCTTCCCTCTGAAATACTTGGGTTTTCCTCTTCACCACTCCAAACTGAGGAGAGAAGATTTACAACCTGTGGTAGACAAAGTTTTGAAAAAAGCAGCAGGGTGGAGAGGGAGACTGCTAGGATATGAGAAGAAATTAGTCCTAGTGCAATCTTGTTTAGCTAGCATTCCTACTTACCTGATGAGTATGATCAAGTTTCCTATTAACTTGATCAATTCTCAAATGGCCCGTTGTTTTTGGGATAACTATGAGGGTCACCATAAATACCACCTAGCTAGCTGGGGTTTGTTGACTCAGAAGAAGCAATATGGTGGTAACGGGATTCCTAACATTGCTGATATGAATCTTTGCTTACTTGATGCTTGGATTGACAAGTACAGAAAGGGGACCAAAAGATATGGAAGAAAATTGTTGATGCCAAATATAGGACTAATAATCCTAATATTTTCTCATGTCCTTAGAGTAATGCCTCTTCCCCATTTTGGAAAGGTGTCCTTTGGGTTGCTAAAGCAGCAAAGATAGGCTACCCAATGGAAAGTGGGGAATGGGAGGAAGATTACATTCTGGGAAGATCAATGGTTTGGGTCCGGTAGCTTGGCCACTCGATTTTGGGATTTATATATCATTGCCAATGAGCATAATAAAACCATTGCTGATGTTTAGGATGGGAATAGTCTTAAAGTTACTTTTAGAAGATGTGTAGATAGTAGACTACTACATCTTTCGTTTGATTTGCTGAGCATTGCTCAATCTGTTATCTTGAATGATGAGGAAGATTCTATTATTTGGAAATTAGAGAACAAGGGGAGTTACTCAGTTAAATCCCTGTATGCCATGATCAACTTTAACGGGATTATCCCTTTAAATGTACCAAATTTATGGCAATTGTATGTTCCTCCTAACATTCATATATTTCTTTGGCTGCTTGCTCATGATAAGTTACTGGTTAGGAGTAACCTCGGCAAGAGACAGCACATAGATGATCATAATTGCTTGTTCTGCTGTAAGGGTGAGACTAGTAATCACCTCTTCTTTGAATGTGTTGTGGCTGCTGAGATATCAAAAAATATTCATAATGTGGCTGGATGCATGCCCCAGCCTGGGCTTAAAAATGTGGTTGATAAGTGGGATAAACACAATTCACTACAAGCTGAAAATATGCTCATCTCAGCTACTCTCTGGGTTATCTGGAGAAGTAGGAATGATTTGTGTTTTAATAATGCCTCATGGATGGGTGTGCAGGTGATCTTGAGGAGAATTGCAGGCTTCTGCAATCAATGGAAGATCATGTGCAAAGAAGCTGCAAAAGAGCGCATGGAGAGGATGATATCTTCTCTATGGGAGTTGTCCAGGCAACCACCTCTGCTGCTTTGGCCAGAGCCAGGCTGAGGAAGAAAGAGTTGTGGATGAAGTACTATATGAAGAAGAAAGCAGAAGGCTGGCTGGGCATTGAGAGTGGGATGCTCATTGAAGGATAGAGAAGGAGAAACCCCAATGTATCAGGCTTTCTGTTGCGTAGATTGTGCATTTAAAATTTTAAATTTGTCGTTAGGCAGGTTTAGATGGTTTGTAAGTGAAGTAAGTCCGAGTTTAGAATTTTCAGGCCGGGGGGGAGCAAAACCCCTCCCGCAGGCTGTAACAACACATGGATTCTGTGGTTTCATTTTTAAGTAATGGAACCAGGGTGTGAGCCCTTTTGATCTAAAAAAAGCACCACCTTTACTATTACTAGCAACCATCGAGGAAGACGATGAGCTAGCGAGCAAATCAATGAAGAGCGGAGGAGTAGAAAGCAGAAGGTGCGAGGTGGAGGCCGCAGGCATCAACTACCACATCGCCGTCTCTGGCTCTCCGCCCGGCCTCTCCCGCTCAACTCAAGATATGGAGCAGGCCCGATGACCTCCTCCTCGACACCGCCGGCGACCCTGCTGCGCCTGCACCTCCGCCGGTGAGCCGCAGCAGCCGGTGCCGCCTAGTGCTCCGTAACGTCAGCTCCTGCGCGAGCCCCGGCGAGCTGCTCGCCATCGTCGGCCCCAGCGCCGGCAAGTCCACGCCGCTCGAGATCCTCTCCGGCCGCCTTGAGACCAGCTCCTCCCCTCCTACTGACCTCCGCGTCAATGGCTCGCCTGTGGACGCCACGGGCTGCGGTCGTGCGCCTTCTCTGCGGCTATGCCACCCAGCACGACGTCGTCTTCCCGCTGCTCACAGTGCGCGAGACGCACCACTTCAGTGTGCGCCTACGCCTCGGCCCGGACGCATAGGACCCCGCCGCGGTTCACGCACTCGTTGACGACCTTGAGCTCGCTCGCGCCGCCGATGCCAGGGTCAAGGACCTCTCCGGCGGAGAGCGCCGGCGCGTGTCCATCGGCGTCGAGACCGTGCGCGACCCCTCCGTGCTGGTGCTCGACGAGCCCTCGTCGAGCCTCGACAGCGCGTCCGCGCTCCAGATCGTGGGCGCGCTCCAGGCCAAGGCCGAGTCGCGCGGGCACACCGTAGTGCTCAGCATCCACCAGCCCGGTGCGCGCATCGTCAATATGTTCGACGTTGTGCTCCTGCTCACCGCCAACTCCGTGCTCCACCACGGCTCCGTCGATGCGCTCCACTCGCTGCTCGCTGGTGCCGGCCTTGGCTCCATCTTCTACGACCTCGGCGACGACAAGGCGACGGAGCGGGTGGGCCAGGTGCACGGCGCGTGCGATGGGGGTGTGCGTGGCGACCTAAGACGAGGTGCTCCGGCGGGAGTGGATCGAGGAGGAGTGTCGGTGGGAAGCAACTGTTTTATCACTGGCAATTTTGCAATAAAAACACTGCTTCCCTGCGTATTCAAGCGGCTTAGAGGACCTGGCAGTCAACGCCCGGTTGCTCGAGTTGACCACAGCCAATTTAGCGTATACGTAGACAAAATCGTATATATGGACCGAAGTGAACCCCTAGAGCAAGTATATGGATGGTATTTAGGGTATTTTGAAATACAGTGACTAAAGTGCCAGCTAGCTCAAGTTTTGGGACCTACGATGAATTTTTCTCTTCTATATAATAGGTGTGTATCAAGTTATTTAGACCCCGAATTTTAGTTCTTATATAGTTCCTTATTTTTCCTTTTCTAATTATTGGCACACGAGAAATTTACTTTTTTTGGTATTTTGGGCACACCAAAAATTGTTTACTTCTGAGAATTTTTTTAAAAAATTGTCTACTTTTTAGAATTTTTTTTATTTTATGTCTTTTGCTTGTTAACCATTTTTCATTTGTGGTGTATTTTCAACATGCCGCCACCGCCCGATCCAGGGGTCAGAGTTTCCTCTAGAGCAATACAATAACCGATGAGAGCCGCGACGACCCAGGGGTCAGAGTTTCCTAGTATAACATGATTAGAACAACGCCATTTGATCTTCGGGGTATAAGTTATGGCTATGTTGTGTCGAGGCGCATTCGTGGGCGTTTGAGGGGCCGAATTTGATGTCCGTGGCTTGTAGAAGCTCTTAGCACTTGTACCAGGTACATATGCCACGGCAGGTTTCTGGTACAACATGTTTAGAACGCGCACGTAGGTGTTCTGGATACAAGTTATTGATGTGTTGTTTCCTGGCGCATCCGCAGATGTTTAAGGGGCCAAATTTGCTATAGGTAGCTTGTAAATGCTCATAGCACTTATATCAAGTACTTATGCCCGTGAACGTGTTCCTAGTACAGTATGATTAGAATGACGCCAGTAGATGTTCCATGTACAAGTTGCAGCCGTGTTGTGCCCAGGCATGACCCCACGCATTTGATTTCTGCGGCTTGTAGATGCTCTTGGCAATTGTACCAGGTACATATGCCGGGTAGGTTTTCCTGGTATAACATGATTAGACCACGTCAGTATGTGTGCCAGGTACAAGTTATGATCATGTTGAGCCCTAGCGCGCTCGCGGGCATTTCAGAGCCTAAATTTGTTGTCTGTGGTTTTTTATGCTATTAGCACTTGTACCAGGTACATATGCGCGTGCAGGTATTCCTGGTACAACATGATTAGAATGGCACTAATAGATCTTCCTTATACAAGTTGTGTCCGTGATGTGCCCGTACGCGTCCGCGGGAGCTTGAGAGCCCGAATTTGTTGTTCGTGGCTTGTAGATGCTCTTAGCACTTGTACTAGGCACATATGCCCTAGCAGGTATTCCCAGTACAACATGATTAGACTGCACCAGTTGATCCAATAGCATAATGATACCAAGCTTCATTATCAACGACATATTTTCTAATCTTTCTAATCTTCAAGTGCATTGCATCCATCTTGATCTTGTGATCATCGATGACATCGGCAACATACAACTCTAGTTTCATCTTCTCTTCTTCAATTCTTTTCAATTTTTCTTTAAAAAATTCAACTAAATTTAAATTCTCGACAAGAGGGTCAGTTGCAATTTCCGATTCACATACCTCTTAGATAAAAATATCTATGTCAACTTGATGGACATAATTGTCATAAACACGAAATGCAACAAATAGTTAAGAGAATATACCACATTTGAATCATAAACCGGATGAGGGCCGACGGTGACGGATATCAAAATCATGCCACCATGTACAACAAACGACTTACAGGCAAGAAAATTATACAAGTAACTATCTAAATCACGCAAACATGTTTTTTTATATAAAAAGGATAAGAACAAGAGGCTCACCAAGGTGGTGCCGGTGACGGGACGATGCGGGCGATCGACAGTGGTTAGGACGGGGACGGGAAGGCACTAAGTAAACCAGACCTATATATGCAAACTAAGGAGTTAATCTGAGCTCAAATTTATAAATCAAATAAACTCCCACGTATAATTACTCCCAAACTAAAACCCACAAATCACTATACATATAGAGCATTGCAAGAGCTAATCTAGCAATGAGAGATGAAAGGACAAAGTTGCTAACCTTTATGAACACTTGGATAGATGGGGTGCCTTCAAATCTTGGTAAATCTTGGCAAAAATGAAGGATGAGCTCGAGTAAGAGGGGAAGAACAGAGAGAAGAGAAAAGGGAAAAATGGGCTCGGACTGGACGAAGAGTTTATATATACAAGGGCATATTTAGTCCCGGTTTGGTGTTCTTCTAGTCCCGATTACAAACCGGGACTAAAGGGGCTCGCGGGGGGCGCAACCTGACGTCAGCCTGCCACCACCCCTTTAGTCCCGGTTTGTGTCACAACCCGAGACTAGAGATACATAACGAACCGGGACTAATGACGCCCGCACCCTAGCCCTTGGAACCTGGACTAATGGTCACATTAGTCCCGGGCCGTTATCAAACCGGGACTAATGAGGCTCACGTAAAGTCGTTTTTCTACTAGTGTCCATTTCTATTGAACATCTCCTTTGCTCTCTTCCTCTCGTCGTGTCGACCTTTCTTAACCCCAGAGTTGACTCATAAGCCTCCTCTGTTGTCGCTATCATCATCGTCATCTTGAACGTCCAGAGCAAGGTACATGACCTCAATTTTTCGGAGGAGCCTCCTCATTCCTCATCTTGGCCATTTGCTTGTACTTCCCCTTGAGCTATCTTCTCATACAACAATGTGTTGAACATGTCGAAAAATATGACTAGAGTGTTCGCATATCCATTAATGCTGGCACCACTTGGAATCGTGTTCTTCACTTGGTCCAAACAACTCGCTCCCCGGCTGCAACTCTCGAGGACTGTACCCCCAACGCCAACGGCTTGTGAGAGGTTTTTCATACCAACTGGACGGATGCTTCACGTTCCACGATGCACCTCATATACTTCGAAACTGTTTGGTCATTCCCGGAGACTGCATCACGTGAGACATCTTCCCATGTCAAAACTAGAGCTACGCCTTCTTCGTTGGTCTAGTTTGCTTGCCTCCATGATTTCTTCGTCGACGCTTGGGAAGCACATAATTCCTATGATGCCGCTTGTCTCCCCCGCTTCATTTTTAGTCGCACGTTAGGGGAGAGGCGTGAATTTTGTGGAGGTGAAAGTACGCAGCACAATACATGCAACCTAAACCAACTTAGTGGCTGTCATTTGTGACCGTAATTTGGTACTGTACATTGAAATCGAGCAACCCAGGTGAGAAATTAGGGTAACCAATGTGTTAAGCGCGCGTGTGCAGCACTTTTTCTTTCAGGAAGCACGTGAAATGCAGCTGCCAAAACGTGCCCGTGTGGCGTGTGCTGCCAAAACTGGAACGTAGTACTACGTGCTAAGTGATGTAACTAGTGTATGAGTGATCGGAAACTAATACTACGACCATTCCAGAATATAAGGTGCACACTCTTTGAGATATACTCCCTCCGCTTCGGAATTACTCGTCCAAGAAATGAATGTATCTAGATGTATTTTAGTTGTAGATACATCCATTTTTGTGACAAGTAATTCCGAATGGAGGGAGTAACTTTGACCATCAATTAGACCAATGATAGTCCCTAACTTGAGCAAAGCAGGAACAGGAATTTTCATTCAAGCCGGTGAGAATGAGCAAGGAACAGGTATCTTAATCTCTGCAGCTTGCGGAAGTGTTGAATCTCCACTACAGGCAGAGGCTACAGCTCTACAGGTTGCCGCACAAATTGCTTCCCACATCACTAGCAACCAAATTACTTTCGTAGTGGACAATCTGACGCTAGCTCAGGCAGCGGCGTCAAGGAATCTCCCTGGGCACTGGGAAATCAGAAGACACCTAACAAACTTTTTTCGTGCAACAGCGAACATTCAAGCTCAGGTTTTTCATATTCCTAGGAAACTTAATGTAAAAGCACACAGTTGTGCAGCTTTTTCCTACAGAGAAAATCATCCCCCGAGCAATAAGTTTGCTTGTTGTAAGCTAGAACATGCAGGTGGTCATTGTCCTACGCTTGCAAAGCTAAGCAACTTATGTATTAAGGACTGCCAAATCCTTGATGTAACCTGTATCTGAAATTAATACAAGGCGCATCTGGCGCCACCACTTGTCCAAAAAAAAAAAACAACTTGAGCGAGAAGAACCATGTCTTCATCATCTATTCTTTCACCACAACATATGTGGTAGCACACCTTCTTTCAATTATACAGCTGGAGAAATGTGCAAAAATTGCAAATAGGCCATGCAATCAAATATGCTCTCCCCTCTCAGTTTTACACACTGCTTCACCCTGCATACGACGAGACTAACCAGCAGATATCTCCTTTGCTTGCTAAGTGCCAAGGCACACTGATCACATTCAAATACGCAGAAAAATCGCATGGAAACCAATGGTTGGATGGTGGTACTACCCCAAGCTTACCAAGAATCAAACCTTAGGCTTGACCTTTTGTTTTCTCATTAATGTTCTGTTACCATCGATTGAGAGGAAAAAGGAATTACACACACTTTCACTTCCCCATGAATCCTACTTGCATATAATAGCTTAAAAAATATTTTCACTTGACGCCAGCGTAACTAAAATCCAACTACCACAAAGAATGCAAGTTCTAGAAGCATGAGGATGTTTGTGCAATACTAAATACTACTTGCGTTCCTAAATATAAGTTTTGGCAGTTTACTGAACCAACAAGACGTCTTATATTTAGAAACAGAGGGTCTAGTAAATAGGATAACAAAAGCCCATTGCAGCTTTTGGAGCATGAGATAATATTAGCAGAGCTTTTGGAGCATGAGATATATTAGCACTGAACACAGAATTCTGAAAACAGTTAGCAGACTGAGCATTTTCGTTCTTCATTTTACCTACCTCCACTGCTTGTCCAAGTAGTTGAGATATTTCGACATACAAATCCAACATGTTTCTGGAACCTTGTCATGGGAATAGTTCACCAAGGCTAGGAATACATCAAGGACGAATCTTTGAGATTCAGGTTTCAGGGCGACACGGATTAGCATTGCTGTCCAGGCATTTGGGGCCAAACTGATTGCTTGACGGAATGATTGAACACCATTGATCAACCTTCTGATCATTCTACTTCTCTACAAGTTCAAAAGCAGAAACCTTCAGTACATACACACTTGGGCACTATAGCATGTAACACAGTGCTGATATGAAATGCCACTAAAGACCAACTCATGTAGCTCATAGAATCATCATCCTCTTTTTTTCTCTCTGATTAAACAGACCAACTGTTTTGGGGGATTTGGGAAACAGACACCTATCGCTATTCTGGGATGATTCCGAGGGATGCAATGATGATGCAGCAGCCATGCATCTAGTACTGGACTGTAAATTTGTGAAAAACAGTTAAGCAGTACGACCAGTTTCATGCAATCTAAAATGGGTGTTTTCAGCACGGAGTACACTGATGAGAAATCGTGACAAGCATTGACTAACCTCTGGATTTAGCTCGCCTGTATTTCCCTCATCCTCAAATATACCTGGAAATGTTGTTTCCTGTAAGAAGGCATCAGAAGCCTTCACAATGTCCTGGATAAGGAAAACACGAACCCTCCAGCCTTTCCTCGATAAAATGAAATGAAAAAGGTCTTCTGTAGCTGAAACAACCGAATGCATATCGAATGATCTCCAGTCAGAACTGCTGGCAGTATTCTCGTCTCCAGGTTTCTTTGAAGATTCTTCTGACGACTGTTGAGATATAGCTGCAATCTGCATATTGAAGGATAGTAGGGATGAAATGTAGTAACAAAAGCTAGAAAGAAAAAGAACACCAAAGGGTCAGCTGCCACATAAATTCATGACAATGATAGCAACTGAACACTATGATACATTTCTATTAGTCACATGTCAGCTGATGTATGATGACCGCCGCTAAAATTTGTACAAACTGTTTCAGCACTGGATGCATTCAAATCCTTTCGGGTCTTACCATAATAGCTATTCCCATTTCCTAGTAAACAAGGGTAACAAGGGACTTCTTATTCATGCTCAAAAATCAGAACTAGAGCCACGATGCTGCAGCCATCGCAGACATGACAATATTCTTACCAAGTTATAAAATATTAAGACTTGAGAGTGCATTTCAAACAGTTCCAACAAGACAAGAAACAGAAACAAAAACAACTAAGAACTACATACCAGCCGCTCCAGTCGATTCCATCTGATGGATCCATCATCACGTATCAGAAGCTCCCTTAATATTTTCCTCATATCAGGGCTTGGGTCTGCAAGGAGCCTCCCAATGACAAATGGGTAAGCGCTCTCAATAACTTTGAAATCAGGATCCAGTGCTTTTGCAGTCCCTTCTAAAGAACCAAGTGCTCTTATCACCAGTGCATAATCAGGAGGAAGAGAGAAATTAAAATCATACATGACGTCATACAGATGGTTCATTACCCCCTGTAAGAGAAGCAAATAGCGATTTAGAATGGACCAACTCATCCAGGTTAGGAAACTACGAATTGAAGGGGCAAATGAAGGCGGCAGCAATACACAAGACTGGAGAATGTGACAGAAACACGAGTGACCAAACAGTGTGTATGTTAGAACCATCAGCTCAGGTAATTGCTTACACAATGTTGGAACCTCAAGTGTGCAGAGAGAAGAAAATGCCATTGTTCCATTAATTTTTTTTATATCATGTCTACTACACTTTTCGAGATGCATCAGAAAATTGTCATTCTAAGCATAGCTTCACTGTGGTTATTACTAAAGCATTCATGTTATTTTAGCTGTTTGTTCGGTTCAGTTAAGGACTATATAGCACATGTGCACTCCTAGGTCTCAACTATGATTAAGGTGTCCGTTGATTTTGACATTGCACGACAGAATACAAATTATCATAGCAGAACATATACTGGAAAGAAGAACACTAACTAACCTGAAAATCATTTGATTGCCTCCTTCCATCACCAAAGGCAACACTCAATGCAGTTGCAACTGCGTGTAGGTCTGTTCCCTCAGGAACAAATCCGAGTGAATGGAAGTCGTTCGCCAAGCCCAATGGGTCACGATTAACATAGTGCACAAGCTGAAACAAGTGAACTCAGTTCCCATTAAGTTCTACTTCGTATTTGAATCAAGTAACACGAATGAAACCAACAAGGCCATATAAACTCATAATAAAACATGTGTGCACTTTTTTTAAACCACTCATACCTGCTTATATGGTAGTACACATGTACTAAAACACGCCAAGACCATTTAGTATATTATAATTTGATCCAAGTCACATAACTAGCTTAAACTTTTCACGTGCGTGAGTACAGGTGTATTGCTTTACTTCTCAGTTCTATATTACTTGGCAGATACAGAACTCTTACTTTTTACTAACTTAAATTTCAAGCAAATTTCATATCTATACTAAGTTGTGATAATTGTGAAACGATAAGATCGTTTAGTCGACTATCTCTTGGCAAAGCTCCAGACTCGACTTCCTACTCGACATTTAGCATAGGAAATGAGGTTACCAATGTAAACCGATCCTAAAATTATACTCACAGAGAACTCTTCTCCAATCTTTGAAAACCATAAACTAAAAGCCTAAACCCAATAGGTTCGAAATATAGTAGTACAGAAAACAGGATAACAGGTTTAGCCAACATATCATCTAAGTTTGAAATATATCTAGTTTTGCCATTAACAAGAATGGCACTCTTTATAAAGATGTTCCAGGTGAATGCACAAAAACCAAACAAGCAACAAACATACTTGCATGTAAAAAGATGAAGCTTACCATCTGTATGAGTCCCACTCGATAGTGTCTTGGAATATCACCCATCATACCAAAGTCAAAATATGCAAGAGACCCGTCTTCAGTTGCCACCAGATTACCTGGATGGGGATCTGCATGGAAAAACCCATCTTCGAGAAGTTGTCTCAACGAGCAATAGAGACCCTATAAAGTTCACACAAAAACATTACCATACAAAATAAGAACACAACAACCCAATGAAACTAACCAGATGACTTGCAAAGATAATGAATAAGTATGATGAAAAGAGCGAAACACTCATACAGAAGATAGTCCAACTTTGGCAGCTAACCAAAATACTATAGAAACAATTCAATTATTTACAAATCTTGCACGAATCATAAAAGGAAAGGTAACTAGTCAACGCAATATCAATAGTATGTATGTAGCTATGTCTGTATCCAGTCAAAAGAAATGTCGGTAAAAAATTCTGGTTAAGGAACACTGCAAGTTTACCTCATCAATCATCTTTTTCCTGTTCAGATTGGCTTTGCTGATGCGCTCAGCATCGGTCAGCTTGATCCCGTCAATCCATTCCAGTGCTAGTATAGATTTACGTGTATAAGTCCAGTAGACCTTTGGGACCTTGATACTGGTCCTGCCTTCACCACCTGAACCTGACAAGAAAACAAGATGATGGCTTCACAGAGTTGCATATGTCAATTAATGCAGATGGAGTTCGCAGCTGAAAAGATGTTTGATGTTGAGAAATCTGAATATTTACTGTGTCCAGAGTGGACTCAAGTAAGATGCCCTGCTCTATTACCTACTTAACAACTCAGATAACCTGTTCCATTACCAGCTTAAGTACTCAATTCAATACCTACTTCTTATAGTTAGGGTACCGGTACCTTCTAGGCTTGCTAACTTCTAGCTGACATTGATGCCTAATTCCTTCTGTTGTAATCCCCATGCCAATGATATGTATATACAGGTTACTGACAAACACAAATTGAATAGATAAGATATCAAACTCACCATGAGAATATAGGATTGCAAATCTTTCAGCATTCTTCCCTTCTAAAACATAATCGATCTCATCAAACATGTGTCTAACCTGTTGAAACAAAAGGTGCACTCTGAATTAACTATAATGCACTGCATATCAAAGTCTAACCAACTGGACTCGAACCCAGGTTGGCTCAACCTCTCCAAAAATAATTGCCAAAACGCCTGCCCAAAGAATTCGGATAAATACAACTTTCTTGGTGACTAGCTGCCCATGTAATTCTGTTGATAACATTTACAGGAAACATATATCATATACTTATTGTTTATGATTTAGAAAGCAATACAGAAAGCATCACAATAATAAACTACCCAAGGTAAGTCACTTGGATGTAAATTACCACGAAGAAAACCATAACAAGTTGCTAAAACATTTGAGGCCATCATACATGCTTAAGGGAGAAAAAATCATAAAAATTTCTATAGTATGATATACAGATAATCCAAAGACAATCCACCATAAATGTGTTCTGAGAAAAAACCATATGTGAATTTTATCCGACACACTGAAGTGGCAGAATTCAAAGCAAGAAACACTATAAAACACTGAATTTTATACAACACATTGAAGTGGACAGAATCCATAGCGAGACATGCACTATAAAATACTATATTTCATATGTATGAAAGTAATCTGAAAAAAACAACTTGGACAAAATTATATTAATCAGGGAAGATAAGAAATAAGAAAATATAACGGCCAAGGGTCAAGATCAGAGCTAAAAAGATGTGAAAACTCACAATTTCATTAACAGCTACCAATAAATCTTTGCGGGCCTTAGCAAATCGTTTTAGCTGTCCTCCAATCATATTGAATAGAAGTGCATCTAGGGTCAGCAAGGGTGCCATTCCAGGCCTCTGAACTTTGATTGCAACAAGCTCTCCAGAGTGTAGATGAGCTGCATGACTTGAAATATCAAAGGGATGCATTTCAATTTGGAGAACTCAGGTCTGAAATATATGCTAAAGGAAGCAAAATAAAATAAATGAGAACAAAGATGATCATATGAAAATAGCCAAATCCTAATCAGATACAACTAACCTTTGTATACTTGCCCCAGTGATGCTGCTGCAATTGGCTCTGGGCTGATATCAGCAAATAGATCAGACATTCGAGAGCCCAGTTCAGACTCGATGGTCCTGATTGCTTCTGAGTAGGAAATGGTGGTATTTGATCCTAATGAGATTGTTGTCAGCAAGCACAGTGAAATAAAATCGTCAATAAATAAAAGAAAGAGGAGTAAAATATAGTACTCCCTCCGATCCAAATTAATTGTCGCCGCTTTAGTGTAACTTTGTACTAAAGTTGTACTAAAGCTGCGACAATAAATATGGATCGGAGGGAGTACAACAAGTTCTCATCTTTCAGATTCTGAATTTAGTGCTGTTAATTACAGAAAATCTCATTGGGTTATTGCCATTTTAGGATCAAAAGTTTTCAGTGGTCATATATTGATGCCTTGATTCCAGAACCTTATCTCCATCTCTAATCCCTGACCTTCTCAAGTTCTCATTCCAGTGCAAAAGATAATATCCTTAAAAGCTTGGCATAGAAAGTCATATCACTACAATAGTGTTGGTTTTCGATCAAGTAAGCAAAACTATGTAAAGCACGATAAGATGATACCTGCAGCTTCGAGAGCTCTTGACAATATGCGCTGGGCAATATATCAGGGCGCGTGCTCAATGCCTGTCCAAGCTGCATGGTGTGGAAGGATAAGGAAGCGATTACATTATGAACTCCCAACCGTGGCCAGGGAAAAGGATTACACTATAAATCTCACAAGTCCACCACTATACCAAAGCCATGTGAGCACTTTAAATGTTGATGTAACTAGACCATTCCTGTGCTAATTGCAGAGGTTCTGGTAGTCATGGTAATAAATTTCACATTTTAGACACTTTTTAAATATGCAAAAGGTAAACAGCAGCAATAATATAACACAAGAAGTTATGCCGCACTGTAGAGATCTCCATTCTTTATCATTTTCTACAGACATTGTTCTGGCCTACCTTGATGTAAAAAGGCCCCAAGCGTATCAAGGTCTCCCGGAACTGAAACAGGGAAAATGACAACCACACAAGACACTCAGTTCCTCCACAGATAGAACAAGTAGGCAACAGGAAGGAAGGAAGGTAGGACAAAGAAAAATACCTTCTCAGCTCGTTTATGCACGTCGCTGAGCAGTAAATGCCAAACAGTAAGCTTCACAACATGATAAGAGATAGTTGCTGCCCTGTACACTGCAAGGAACGGACCGAAGCCACGGTCGGCAAAGAGCGTATGGGAACTTGATCCCAGGATTCTTCTAAACTGTGATTCCAGCGACTCCTTCCTGATCTTTGCGTACTCCGATGACGGTCTCCCACCATGAACGCTTGTGAATGCACTTGAGTAGCTGCAAAACAGGAAATGGCTGGCTTAAGAATCATGTCTCCAGAGTCCAGCCAAGCAACACCAGAACTATTTAACCTGCGGTTGGAGCGAAACCGTTAATTTTTCCCCCTTGAACGGAAAAATTAAGTTATTTTTTGTTCAGGTGGCAACCCCACTTACCACCAAACGGAACAAATAAGTTAGCATTGAGTTATCCGAATTGATTTAATTGGAATTGAGAATCACTAGTGAGGTTAAGAAAACCTGTGCACACATCATTCAGTTATAAAAAAAAGTACAGCACCGCAATTATACACCAATTGATTTATGGGCATAGGGCATAATTGGCACAGCTCTGCATGCGTGTCAATTTCCAACTAGAGTATGCAGGAAAAACGCCGGAGCTGACAAAGGGGATTACTGACAGAGGAGTAAATAGATATAACAAGCGTGTTCCTCTATGTCTATGTACATTATTACGCATGTTGCCACTTTGCGAGGGTTCCTGCGGGGACATCTAATTTCCAAATGGAGCAAAAAAAAAATGCGATTACCTCCTGACAGATGGCGCGGCGGAGAGGGGCCGCAGGGCGAGGTCGGCGGCGGCGGCGGAGTGGAGGGGGCGGAGGAGGGGGAGGGGGCCGTGGAGGTGGCGGTGGTGGCGGCCGAGGTCGGCGCCGCGGGCGAGGAGGAGGAGCCGCGAGGTGGGGCCCGCCATGGCCGGGATCTCATCAGCTACATGCAGCTCCGGCTTCCCACCGAGCAGAGAAGAGAGGGAGAAAAGGGGGCAGGGGGAGGGGAGGGGAGGGGAGCGTTTGCTTGGGAAAGAGGAGAGGGAGGAGACGGCGCCACGTGACCGGACCACGGGGTCGTGCTGGCGCTTTGCTCCGTTCCTTACTCGGTGCTGGGCCGCTTGCTCTCTCGGGGCCGAACCTGCCCCCCCTGGGCCGTGCCATGCGCGCCATACCACTGGCCCGCGTTATCCCGGCACGGCCCGCGGCTAAGTGGCCAGATCGGCGCCTTCTGTGCCGGTTACGAGTTCTGGTGTCCACGCGCCTGCAGAAGAAAGTGAGAAAAATAGGAAAATCCGAAAAATAAAAAAAGTAATGGTTTTTAAAAAAATGGAAAATATTGAAAAAGTTCACAATTTTGAAAAAGTACACAGCTTGAAAAAAGTTCTCATAAACGAAAATTTTCACAAAGATTAGAAAAAAAAGTTTGTAGTTTAAAAAAATCAATAGGTTTCGAGAAAAGTTCTACAATTTGAAAAGGTTCACGCATTTTTTAGAAATAATAATAATAATTTGGAGAAAGAAAAACAAATTTGAAAACAGTTCACGAATCTGATAAAAATGGAAAAAGGGAAAAAGGAAAGCTAAACCAACAAATAAAAAGAAGACAAAAAATAAGAAAGCCGGCAAAAACCCATGATGGGGAAAACAAGAAGAATAACATTCCAGCAAAACCATCAGCCCAATCATTGAAAAGGTTCCCAAAGACCCGGTGAAACAAATAAGCTACATGGCCCGACCCAATTACATGCATAGCCCAGTGGAGGGTGTGCGCCGGTTAGCGAACTATGCAATAACTGGCGCTTAAGGTGCGGCGCGGAACAGGAACTGGGAGTGGGTTGTGCCCGTCACGATGCCTGGGGACATGCCTGAGCTGCAAGGCCACCCAATTATTATTTTTTTATTTTCATGATATTTATAGCAAAAAATAGGCCCAAAGACTAATCATCAACTCGAAAAGCACGTGGGCCATTAGGGCTAGCATGTCATAGATTGGCCAGTTTAATACTGGGGGCGAGGCCAAGCAAGTAGACCAAGCAGCGAGTGAGGAAGCTTCATGGGTTGTGGTCTACTTTTGCTGAGTGTGGACCCCCTTTTGCAGTTTAATGAAGACCCCTTTTTACCGAGTGTAGCACTCGGCAAAGCCCTGTTTGCCGAGTTTTGTTGTTTTACCGAGTGTTTTGTCCAAGATACTTGACAAAGTGTCTGTTTGCCGAGTTTCACATTTTTGCCAAGTTAGGTACCCTGTAAAGAGCCTAACACCCGCTCTTCTTGAGTTTGTTCGACCACCGCAGCCGCCATATGCACAAGTTCTCTGATTTGCTCTTCAGCCACATCTGGCATGTCTTTTTTCCCTATCTTCGGCCACAACTAAAGGCGCCAAATATTTCAACATTGTTGAAAGCGCCCACGTTCTCCCAGCGTAAGTTTGTAATGGGCAAACCCATAGCGTCCATTCAATCGGCTTTCGACCAGTATTTTCCATCTTTTTTCATATATGTTTTTTCTTTTTTTTACTTAGTTTGTGTTCAGTATTTTTATCCCAACTTTATTTTTCTTAAAATATCATGAACATTTGTATTTAATGAAGTTTTTTTAGTAAGTTTTAAATTTGTGAACCTTTTAAAAATTTATGAACTTTTTATTTAATCATGAAGAAAATTCAACTCCATGATTTTTTTAAAATTCATGTACTTTTTTATCTAATCATGAATTTTTTCAAATTCATGAACATTCTTCTAAAATATTTGAAATCTTCTAAATAAAAAACTGTGTGAAATAATAACGAGCTGGAAATATAAAACCTAGATGAAATGACAATCATAAAGGGAAATCGCCAGGCAAAGCGCTAAATGGGATGTTACCTAGTGTGCGCAACTAATAGAAAATCTAGGGTGGCTTGCAGGTTGTTGATCAGCCAGAAGCACCAACTGATATCTTCCAAGGCCTTTTGTCAACACCAACTAGAAAATGCTAGATTTTGACATGGAACATATGATGGTGTACATTTAGCATGGAAAAAAATCAAGGTCAAATGATGAAGCAACAGAAATTTCACCTTCAAACCAGACCCGTTCTCTCGAAACCAGGATTGTTCTCGGACATGGTCTGGTTTGTAAGCAGTGTACTTCAAAACACTTACAAAACCTACTCATTTTTACCATAACATATTGATTATATACGAGGACACCATGTCAAGTTAATGTTTTTTAGACTTTGTTTGCCCTTTTTGGAATTTAAAAACCAGTAACCTCCCTGTTCGGGGTTGAGTCTTGGCAACCCAGGGTTTGCAATTCCTATTTTCTTTGGATAAGGCATACGCATAGACTCAAGAACGTAAGCATGATTTTACAACCCAACTTTTGAAAAAAAAAGCATGCACTTGCAGTTAAAATTTGAATGCACTTAATGCCTATGAATGGAAATATATAGGGGGCAAAAATATAGAAAAGAACAAAGCATAAAATGAGAAAATGAAAACAAATAATGTACAAACAAATGAAACAAAAGAAAAAAGGGAAAGAAATTACAGAGAGCCACGTGGCACAAACCTGGCAAATGCCTTATTTGATGAGTACCACGTGGCAAAAACTTTGCAAATGCCTTGTTTGCGAGTGTCGGCCTTTTTTTTACAAATGGTGGGTTTATTGACTCAAAATGGAATATCAAGATGATACCGACACAAAGAGCACACATCCGATCTCTGCATAGCTAGATTGCATACGGCCAACAACAACACAAGCACACAAAAACACGCCAGCAAATAGCAGTCATATAAGACCAAAGCTATGTGTAACCCAAAGCAATCAGATCCGCGATCGGCAAACTACAACATTGACCATATTTGCACCAATCATCTCATGACACGACATGGATGATGAGGTTCTTTAACAGCAATGCCTTCAGGAACGAATCGACACTCGAGCGCCGCCGTCACTGGATCCAACCATGCAAGGCTGGTATCTAGGTTTCCACCCTGAAGAACCAGTCTGAGCATATCCGAACAATGCCTTCAACAAGATAACGACATAAAAATATCGTCATTGCTAGGTATAACCAACATGGGCTTTCACCCGGAACTCGAGACCGATGTCACTTATGTGTTGTCGTCATCATTTTTTCATGATCCCAGCTGTTGCATGCGACGTGGACCCTTTGCATAAGTTGTCGTCTGTAGTTTGCACTTTCCCTCCAAAGTCAACCACCAGATCTAGAGAGAGGAACCCTCACGAAGACCTTTCAGTGGCCACCGCAATCCGCCGCAGGTGTTGGGGCAGACCAACCCTCCTCGGTGACACATGCTGAGCGGCCTCCCGGTGACACCAACGCCGGACAAGGTAGATGAAGGAGATACCATAATTTCATTTTAAACATATCAACACTTTTGAAATTAAGGTTGCACGAATGTTTTCGTAGTTATATGGCACTTTGTTTTGAAAATACATGAACATTTTAAAATATAATAATATTTTCAAAAGTACAAAGAGTTATTTTTTATATCTATATATTTTTGTAACACATGACTATTTTGCTCACTTTTATGATTTAAACATATTTTTAATAAATTTTATATCAAACTGGAAAAAAAATACAAAGTTTCTATATTGCTATCGTCACGCATCGATTGTGGCTCATTAAGATGCCGCCGCCTGGCGGCCAACTGCTGTTGCCCGCACTACACTGTGCATAGCAGCCAACCTCATTGGGAAAGAGGGCGTCTGTAGTTCCATTTTACTATCTTTAATTATTGTTCGAAAAACAATACATATCATCCATTCATGATTATAATTTGTGATTTCCCTAGTGCCTAATGCCCTGATGCGCTTTAGTGGGACCATGATGTTTGCATCCTTTTTTTGAAGCAAAGACCGTAGAACAAAAGGTTCGACGGTAAATTTTCATTAATTAAGTTACGTACAGACACAAAGAAATGAAAAAGAGAAAATCACCCAATGCCCTTTTTGTGTAACATTAGGAAATTACGCTAGGTGCTGTTCAGACCAATGCCCTTTTTGTAAATTACATTAGGAAATTACGCTAGGTGCTGTTCAGACCAGGATGTTTGCATCCTTGGTAGTTCCATGATTTATTCAGTAGTGTTTTTGGCGTGTTTAAGACGATAGCTACGTTTGACATCTCTAGGTCATTAGTTGGAAGCTATAGGCCCCAGGTAGCTCCTTTACTTTGTGTAGATATGCGTTGTGCTGTCCCGTCATATCAGAGAAAGAAGAAATCGCCCTGGAATTCTATTCCTGTGTCATCGGTGTGCTCGTGTCTGTTGTGTTCACCTTATGTTCTATCTTTTTGGTCCTTGGGCTAAAATCGAAACACGTGTAGACCTCACCCCCATAGTTTTCTTTTGGCTTTCTTTATCCTTGGCGCTGGCGGTTGTGCTCGTAATATGGTTGAATGTGTTTTCCCTATCAGTACAATTGATATGGTTTCAGATGTGCTCTGTTATATTTTGATACACCCTCTTAATTTGGTAGATATTGAAATGACAATGGCTTGCTGTAAAAAAATGACAGTGATGTTTTTTTTCAGATAAAGATAAAGTGGCTTAAAACTGATGATAAAGTAGTAAATCTTACATTTGTTTACTCAGAACATCAAAGCATAACCTCCGGATCGATCCACTACCACCATCGACATAGGTATAGTGTCGATCTATAGGACTCTACTATTGCCGATATGTCGGTTCTTATTTCATGATTTTTGTCAGACTTTTGGATCTGGCTGTATGCTTCTTAGTTATGCAGAGACCGGATGTTACTCATAATGTTTTATATCCGCTTGATGCTACATTCTGAGATAATAAAATCGCCCTTTATCAAAAAAAAAACAATAAGATGAGTTTTTTGTTGTTGCCTATGCAAAGCTTTGGTCTTCTATGACAATGTTGTTGGCTTGCTGGTTGTTGTGTGCTTGTGTTGGTGTTAGTTGTGTGCATCCTATTTATGCAGGCGGAGTTTGTGCTCATTGTGTTTGTATTCTCTTGATGCTTCATTTAAGCAAAACAAATCCATCCGTTGTTGAAAAGAACAATAAAATGAGACGTATTGATCTCGTAATTTTCTTTTACACCTGTTAGGATCATCAAAATCTTAACGAGTATACAATATTCATGCTGTGCCTACATGTGCTACTCTGAATAGTGACTATCCATACGTCTGGGACGTATTGATATTGGTCTTGATAGCTTTGCCACATGCTTGCATTCACAGATTTTGATAGCTACTGCCATCATCTACTCACTACTATGATTTTTATCAAATTAATTACACTCGGTTTCTATATTGCAAATTTACAATTTGTCTGTGCCTATAGATTTAGAATTAACGGGACTAAGAAAATTCACCAATACAATGTGATTTATCTATTGAACGCCACCTTCATAAAAAAATCCACAAAAGATGAACGGAACTACTATATCTGGTGCAAACTTAATTAGTTCATCACTACGGCTCTAGGGTTCCTCCCTCCCGCCCCCCGCCGCCGCCGGCCTCCCTAGGCCCCGCCGCCACCGCCGTCCGCCGGCCGGCCCCTCCTCCCCCCCCCCCCCCATCTCCCTTCCCTGGATCCGCTCTGCCGCCTCCCGGGAGGTGGCAGGCCATGGCTCCCGCCCCTTGGCCGTCCCGTCTCCCCTTCCCTCCTTGCCGCCGCCGGGCGCCCAGCGTTGGCGGGTGGTGTTGGCGGCGGCGGGCGGCCTGTCCCCAGCGTGGCTCCTGCCGGTATGGAAGCGGCGGTGGTGCTCCTCGGCTTGATGACAGCCCGGCGTCCCGGCAGCGGTGCCCGGCGGCTCACGTGGTGGTGGTGCGGCCCCTTGGCGGCGCGACGGCGTGGTGGCGCAGGTTGGCCGGTGGCGCGCCCCATCTGGGTCCTAGTGGGCCCGCCCCCGGTGTGGCTTCGTCGTCGTCTGTGTGGTGAGGTGGTGGAGAAGCTCGGACGGGGGGCAGCAACGCCAACGGCGTGCCAGCAGCGGCGCGGAGGCGGGAGCTGTCCGGGCCTCTGAGGGCCCGGCCGGGGCTGTGGGTCCACGGGCCCGGTAGGCTCCTGCTTTGGCGTCTAGTCGGCTACCGTCGTGGACGGTGGAGGTGGGGCCCTCCTGTATGCTGACGGTGCTGCTGCCCTAGTCCGGCTCCCCTTCTTCATTGTGCAGGCCATCTTCGCCGTGCCGTGGTGAGACAGCGTGGGAATCTTCGTGTCCGTGTTGGCGAAGGCTGGTGGTCGGTTTGGTGGCGAGCTCCGGAGTGCCAGAGGTGGAGGATGGGGTCGGGAGAAATCTCTGTTTGCTTGGCCGACACCGACGCGGTGGCGCCTGAGGGTACCACCGGACCTTCCTGAAGGGCGTCGGGGCTACCCTTCCCCTCCCCTGACCACGTACCGGGGGAAACCCTTGGCAGCAGTGTCGTCATCGTCGCGTCCCTTCTTGGAGGTGTTGATTGGTACTGGCGCTTCGGAGTCTCGGAGCTTGGGGGACGATTTCCGGTGGACGCAGCGGTCGCGAGGCTTCGTCGTTTTTGTCGATCCGCCGTTATCGACATTTGTTTCTTTTCTTTTTTCTCTTTCTTTTCTTTTGGGCATGTTTGTGCTGCTTCCGCCCCAGCACCTATCGTTGGTTGTATCGGATGGTTGCTTTATAATACAAAGCGGGGGAAAACCCTTTTTCTCGAATTAGTTCATCACTACTTTTAACTAATGTATGTTATGTCATTTTCGTAATGTGCAAGCACTTATATAAAGCCAACATGTGTTCCTTTTCAGAAAACTCTATTAAGAACCTCATTAGACCAGCCTAGCTAGAGCACAGTTGTCTTCCAGACCACCCCAATGGCGGTGAGGATCTTGGTGTTCTTGGCCATCTTTCTCTTCGTGGGACCGACGACAGACGGCAGGGAAGACCAGCCGGCCGTGCCGGGGGTCATGTTGTTTGGTGACTCGCTGGTCGGCGTGGGTAACAATGATTATATAGCCACCTTGGTGAAAGCAAACAGGGCTCCCTACGGCAGGGATTTCAAGGACCATGTCGCTACAGGGAGGTTTGGAAATGGAAAACTGCTTAGCGATATCATAGGTAGGTCAGAACCTTATTAGATCTTGTTTGTACAAATGGATTTTTTTAACATTTCACATGAACTCTTACTAGTGTTATGGCATGCTTATCTTGTGTTACAACTTGCATGGTACGTTGCAGGTGAGAAACTAGGGTTTAATGGCTCTCCTCCTGCATATCTTAGCCCACAGGCATCAGGGAAGAATCTTTTGATTGGAGCCAACTTCGCATCTGCTGGATCCGGCTACTACGATCCCACATCACGTATGTATGTAAGTACCATCTCTATCGGTGGCTTATCATGGCACTTTAACAATAATGGGAAGAAACAAATAAAAACAGGAAAAATAGATTTGTACTCCTGGCTGGTAGATGGCTTTATTAATTTAAAGTCGGGCTCGGCATGAGCCTTTTCTCTAAAAAACAATAATGGGAAGCTGTTTGTACTGAAATGTATATATGTTGCATCCATCACGTACTTATGTCTTATTGAATTGTGTGTGGCAGCATGTAATCCCTTTGTCCCGACAACTGGAGTATTTCAAAGAGTACCAATCGAAGCTGAGCGTGGTGGCTGGGAGTAACCATGCTCGATCCATCATCTCAGACTCACTCTATATTATTAGCGCTGGATCAAATGACTTCGGCTTCAACTACTACATCAACCCTTTGCTCTTCTTGACAGAGAATGCTGATCAGTTCTCTGATCGCCTCGTTGGCATCTTTAACAACACCGTGACGGTGAGCAAGACCAGACCTGCAGCTTCCTCCTTAATTAACAAGGATCACATGATTAAAATCATGTAATTTTTTAACCTTTTACTAATTGTAGCAACTTTACGCTATGGGAGCACGACGTGTTGGTGTTTTTTCATTAGTGCCGTTGGGCTGCGCCCCATTGGCGATCACAGTGTTTGGCCTTGGGAGAAGCAGGTGTGTGCCAAGGCTCAACGATGATGCACGAAGGTTTAATGGGAAGTTGGATGCAGCTGTTGACTCGCTGTCGAAGCGATACAATGATCTTAGGATTGCTGTTCTGGACATCTACACACCATGGCAAAGCCTTGCCACCTCCCCTGGGGCACATGGTAGGATACATAGGCTACTAATCCTTGCCTCCTTGGAATGGTGCCATGGTGGCCATGATGCATCTCTATTTTCTTGTCGCATCAACCTTGCTCATTCTGTTCATTGATTCGAACTGAAAATGTGTGGGTTTATGTTGTCAGGGTTCGCTGAGGCAAGGCACGGATGTTGTGCTACGGGATTAGTGGAGTTCACAGTGTTCCTTTGTAATTCTTTGTCCATCGGGACATGTCCGAACGCGACGATACACGTGCATTGGGACTCCATCCACCCGTCGGAGGCAGCCAACAGAGTGATCGTAGATTCTCTCGCTGAGAGGATCAACAAGCTGGTTATGTAAAACCCTGGACCTAGTACAGTGCTGTATGTACCAGTTAGTATTACGCTACATATGATACGTATCACTAAAGTATGTCTCAAAATAAACTGTAGATTCTCACGTGTGTTTTTTTCGAATATGCACGAGCGTGCATATCATATATTAAAGAATAAAGGCAAAGAGTGCCTCCACCATATATTCCCACTTGTTGAGGCCACAAAATAATGTGTAAGTTACCTATAAGTCGCTACGTATCTGCTACAGCTCTATGTATCTATCTATCTATCTTTTTTTTGCATGGTAATACGTGTCTCATTCATATCATAAAGATCAAATTACAAGTCACGTAAAGACCGACATGACAAAACTGAAAAGATAGCAGAACATTGCTAAGCTTGACACCAACGTCCGTCACTTGCCTCCGGCACCACCACAGCAGCCACCAAAGAAAAAAATGACGTATCACCTCCTCATCCGAGCTCGACGCGGCTCCATCGCTGATATGCAGCTTTGCGGACCTCCAAGGTGGCTCACCAAAGATGAAGCCATTGCCGTTGAACGAATCAGACCGGGGCAACACCCCGGACACGCTATCGAACTCCAGATCTGAGACCCCACAACGACTAAGACGCCGAAGTAGGAAACCATACCTGCCATCCATCAACCACGAACCCAAAGACACGCTCGTTACATCTTCCAGATGTAAATCGTCGATGCAGATCACAATCTGCATCTGCTCCCGAACTACCTCCCAAGCTCCGGCGCCCGAAACCTTTGGAAGCGGGCGATAAATGCCGTCATAGCGGAGCCCGAGGACACAAGTCCACCACAAGGATGCCGTCGCCGCCACGATATCCCCGCTTGAACAGACTGGTTCCCAAATCCATCACCGAGCAAAGAGACGATCGCCTCGCCGGAGAAGAACCTGGAGCTTCTTTATTCAGCATCGCCGTCGTCGCTGTCGAAGCCAAGACGTCGGACGATCTAAAAACCTAAGCTATTAGGGCTCTAAACCTAAAGCAATCTAAAAAGTGCTTGATGGGTTAATCAGAAAAAAGATAAATAAGTTAGAAATTACCACAATAATTAGAAACATCTGGTCGTTGATTTGGTGGACTTAGAAACATCTGGTCGTTGATTTGGTGGACCCCTAATTTAAAAGTTGTATTTAACGGATTAGATTTAAGAGCGCTCCATCTCAAAAAAAAAAAACGCAACAATGCTTAGCCTAGGTTGTACGTGCCCCTATATCCTAAAATAAGATTACGTGCAATTCAAAAAAATGTACACACCTTATATCTATCTCCATGTCCTCCATCTCAAAAAAATGCGCAGCTATCATTAGGGTTGCATGTATGTGCCGCTCCATCCTAAAATAAAGATTATGTACAATTCAAAAAAAGTACGTACCTTATATCTATCTGCATGTCCCTTTAAATAAACTAAAAGAAAAAATAGAAGATCTCACCTATGTACATATCTTAGATAAATAAACTGGAAATTACCACAATAATTAGAAACATTTGGTTGAAAGAAAAAAAAACTACTAGATCTCTACATCTCATGTTTAGAGCTCATGTCCCTTCAAACAAAACAAAAAACTAATTCTAAAAAAAAAAGCTACTATATGCCACGTTCAAAAAAGCTACTAATATATCTTTCCCTTAAAAAAGCTACTACATCGTATGTATCTTTTTTAGCTGCATTTCCTGTACAAAAAATCTACTAACGGATCTCAGGTTCCTTTATGATTCCTAGAATAAAGATCGCAGAAGCAGTCCCTCAGAAAACAAAAAACGCACGTAGCGGTCATCCCCTATGTCCCTAATTTCATGTAGCAGTTGTCCCAAAAAAAAATTAAAAATAGGTACAAAATCTCACGTAAAAAGCTACTATTATATCTTTTCTGTAGAAAAAGCTTAATAAGTCTCTGGGAGTTTGTTCAAAATTAATAGGTGTAAGGGGGCCTAACACTGCCAATGCCGGTCCCAAGACCAGAAAAAAGTGGAGGGCGCATAAAAAATATAACACTACGCCTATGTGTTTGGTCTTCATGACTTACTACCATCTTTTTGTAAATTGGCCATAAGTCAATCGAGTGAAGATCAAGAGCAGCCATCATATACGGTGGTACAAAAACATGGACTGGAAGGTTAGTCACTAACAACACTTTCTTAATTAGTTTATTGGTTCAACAACCGTACAGTGGCAAAAATAAATAAGGGGGATGAGACCCACAGATCAAAAAACTAGACCAATCTCTGCCTAAACATGTGTTTGCACATGGAGAACTCTACGTAGCTCTCAAGAGTTGCAATAAAGGGGTGGACTAAGGGTAATATTATACAAATAAACATTCTAAAGGCACAGAAAAACACTTTTGTTATAGTTCTTCTTCAACAAGATGTTGGTATTGACCTTTTATTAGACGAGAATAAGTACATGAAAAATTTGTATACTACAACTATCTTCAAAATAAGAACTAACATATCAATGCTAACATGACATGGCAGGATGGATATGGTTTATCGATATGCATAAGTAATGGAATGTGCATCAGCATTTGATGGAACAGCTCATTCATATATACCTAACATCGACACTCAGTATAATCTGATATTTGAGGCTCATTACATCGTTTAGAGCCTGAATGTGAATAGGGGTATGAGGAGCCACTGCGAATGTCGTCTCACAAGCACGAATAAAGTGGATAGGCGTAATTAAATTAATATTTACACTACCTTAATTACAACTGTTCAACAATACAAACATAGGAAAAGGATAATAAGAAGGGGAAAAAAGTTAGACCTGCAAGCAGAAGATGGCAACCGCTATGGAGGACGAAGATGACGTGTCGGCCGGCCTTGATTTTCAATAATATGGATGTGTCTTATTGAGGATGAACTAAGTCCGGATCCAATATGGCTACGACACATGAGATACATTCCCACAATGAATCAACAATAACACTGATGTTGCTCTTTGCGTGTATGGACATCAGCCGGCCGCATCAATCAGGCGGTCAACAGAGAAAAGGGGGTTGTCTTTTCTCTATGAATAGTTGAACATCATCCGGGGGCGGCAACACGGGAGTCAACGCAGAAAGGAAGGAAAGGAGAAATGAGACGAAGGGTATCGGGCAAGGCCAGCCTCTGTATGAAGATGTGGACTATGGAGTCCTAGAGATGCCTGAATGTTGTGTGCATCTACGTGAGCCTGTTAGACTAAGAGCCTAATTAATCATTCAAGTACGAAAAAATTATTTTACTACAAAAAGCACAAATGATCAGCTATAAATTGTGCTATAAGCATCAACTATGAATTACTAAAAACACTAATTAATGTACAATGTCTAGGAAAAAAGTATAGTGCATAGACACAATTTTAGCATAAATTGTGTAATATTTGATGATGCAATCTTTTTTAAATATAAATCCATGCTAACATATACTTGATGGTCATATGAACAAAAGAAATGATCGTTACAAAATCACCTATATTGACTCAAATTTGATGCCTAGGATACTTCTCGAGGAAACATTATATACCAAAGATAAGAAACTTTAATATGCCTCAAGGGGATTGTAAAGCTACCCACCCACCATGTGCACACCACTGCAGCTGCATAGGAAATCCCATGAATTTGAGGACGTAGCACTAAAAAACTTCAGCAACAACATGGCCTCTAGATATCTCACCGAAACATTAAAGGGGTAACTCTTATATCCTAAAAATCACCACCTCACGACCAACCCAAAAACCTGGTGAATATGAACTTATTTCAGCCAAACTATATTAAGTACTAGCCCGCACGAAGAGCGGGCCACTTTGCTAGTTATATACAATGACACACATATTTGAGGTGGTTGAAATAAAATAAACGCCGAATATGCTATTGCTCCTGCAGCTAAGCATTTTGAGCTCAGTCATTCTTGGGCAGCGAGAGCAGAAGTGTCCGTGTCTGTCAGCAGCCCTGCACCTGCTAACTCTGAAGATACTGAAGGAAGCCCTGTAGCTGATCAAGATCGTGCCGGTAAGAGCGAAGCGCCAATTCAGAAAGAACCACGGCCCAAGTCCAACCGGCCCAAAAGACTTCCCCACTGGCTTGCTAGCCCAACCGCTAAGCGGGTGTACCGTTATATAGCTACAGGAGTGCTACGTTTGTCTTCGGCTAGGATTTGAACGGCTCTGGCCATAGCTTGTAACTGGCCTATCCGAATAGAGGTGTGGGTGGTTGGGCGGAATCCCTCTATCGAAATTCAAATTCCAGTTCCTCCTCGCCATGAAATCCCTAGATTGAGAGAGTAGTTAGTGAGATCCTCACATCTGGTAATCAGAGCCTCGTCGCCCTGGAGTTGCCGCTCCATCGCTATGCGACGCGTTTCAGCGAACGGTGACGGATCCAGGCCATGGAGGAGCTCAGCGCCGACAGCCGCACCGTCTACGAACTCCTTCGCCATGAGTTCACCAGCGACATGGACAACAAGCTCCGGACTCATGGTGAGTCGCTCCTCAAAACGATGAGCAATATGATCGAAGCGAACAACACGACACTCGGCAGTCTCATGTCGGCGTGGGCGGATGGGATCCGCGCCGAAATTGCCCTCGACCTCGAGCAGATCATGACGGATTTCTACAAGATGGAGCCGCCTGAGCCGGATCCCAAGGCCGACGCGACTTCTTCTTCGCGCAACACTGGGTCGGGTCGTGGCGCTGCTGCGACCAGCGCCCTTGGCTTCGACAACGAACACCGGGGGAAGGCACATAACATCTATGTCCCTCCTCCGGTCAGAGGTGCGCGCGATTTCGTTTTTTCCCTAGAAAATTTTCTCCCCGTGATCCTCATTCGATGGATACTGTTGAGTATTCCTCGTTTTCCATGCATCTGGAGATTCCCAAGTTCGATGGCTCGAATCCGAGATTGTGGCAAAACCGTTATGAAGACCAATTCAGGTTGTGGAGCATGCCTCCTCACAGATGGTTGTCATTGGCCACCGCTTATTTCGAAGGTGCTGTTGCACGGTGGCTTGAATCTATGCAGAGTCGCATGCCAAATACCAACTGGTCAGAATTTTGTGCTGCATTACAGAGCCGTTTTGGGCACAACCAACACTAAACCCTGCTCAGGAAGCTGTTCCGAATTGCTCAAACAACTACTATAGAAGACTATGTAGAATGCTTTGCTGAGCTGTATGATCAGTTAACGGTGTATGAAGATACACCCGACTCCCTGCATTATACCACCAGGTTTTTGGATGGTTTGAAGCCTGGGGTGAGGATGGCTGTTGCACTAAGAAACCCAAAGACTTAGATGCAGCGTACGAACTAGCTCTATTCCATGAGTAGTTAGGTGAAACTTATTCTTCTACCAATTTCTCTGCTCCAAGGAAATCAGTACAAACTCCCAACTATACCAGTTTGAAAGTTCAGAAATAGGAGGACCGACGAATTTCAGATTCTGTCAGCAGTGTAGCTCAGGAAGATAAGTGGACAGCACTCAGAAATTATAGGAAATCCAAGGGGGTGTTTTTTCTTTGTGGAGAGAAATGGTCCAAGGATCATGTGTGGAAGGCCACAGTTCAACTGCATTTTGTACAGGAAATGATAGAACAATTACAATCCAATTCCACTGAAGAGTCTGAATCAGATAGTGAACAACATGATCAATCTTCAGTCCATTCCATCAGATTGTCTGCTGCAGCTATGGGGAACGAACCAGAAGCTCCAGTTTTACAATTGGAGATTGATTTGCAAGGCAATAAATTTCAATTTCTTGTTGACTCAGGCAGTACACATTCTTTCCTGGATTTGCAACACAGTTCCTTAGCAGGAGTCAGCCCAATTAAAACACTCACTGTTACAGTAGCTGGAGGTTCAACAATTCAGTACCAGCAGCATATCAAAAATTGTGTGTGGCAGAGCAATGGTGCTACTTTCATTTCAGATTTCAAGCTGTTGCCCCTACAAACTTATGATGGCATATTGGCCTGGACTGGTTGGCTCAACACAGTCCTATGTATATTGATTGGGTTGAAAAATGGTTGTCATTCAACAAGCAGGGTCAGACAGTCACTTTACATGGCATTGGATCTAAAGAGTGTTCTTATACCAGTGTCTCTATTTCTGCAATTCAAGCTGAAGGACAAGCCGCAGTTACTCCAAAAATTCAGTTGTTGTTGGAAGAATTTGCTAATGTTTTCGAAATCCTACTCAGTTACCTCCTAGAAGAGACTATGACCACAATATCAGTTTAATTCCAGGAGCCAGACGAGTAACAGTTAGACCTTACAGAATAGCACCATAGTTAAAGGATGAACTTGAAAAACAAATTGCAGAAATGTTAAAGTCCGGTGTCATCAGACCCAGCAAAAGCCCTTTTTCTTCTCCAGTAATTCTGGTTAAGAAAAAGCGGTGGATGGAGATTAGTAGGGGATTACAGAATGCTAAATGTTATCACTATCAAAGGGAAGTTCCGCCTGTGATTGATGAACTTTTGGATGAATTAGCTGGTGCTGCTTGGTTCACTAAGTTAGATCTTAGGGCTGGTTACCATCAGATCAGATTGGCTGCAGGGGAAGAATATAAAACAGCTTTCCAGACTCACCTTGGCCACTATGAGTTCATAGTTTTGGCTTTTGGTCTTAGTGAAGCTCCAGGAACATTTTCAGGGAGCCCTGAACAACACCTTGTCCCTAGTTAACAGGAAGAATACCTTGGTTTTCTTTGATGACATATTAATTTTCAGCAAGTCCTATAAGGAGCCACTACTAGGAAAATTCTTATACATAGAATTTTAGCGATGCTTGCTGTTTAGGCCCACGCTCTTGGTATTTACCCGATGGCGCCCGATAAACAGACGTCTTTCTTGCTTAGCGGGCCTCCGGGGCCAAAAGGGCAGGCCAATTAGCTGTAGCGTGTGATGTGCTCTGGCGCTATAGCTAGTGGGCTTAGCAGTAGCGCTAGCCCTTTACCCGCGCTGCTGTTAAGCCCACTCCCTCCCCCGCACGCCGCTGGCCCGTTACCCTACTCGCGCCCCCGGCCTCATCAGCTCACTCACACCCTCCACACTCCTTCCACAATCCCCCCCCCCCCCCCCCCGCGCGCCGCCGTCGACCCTCGCACGCTGCCGTCCCCCGCGCCTGCCCTCCTCCCTGCGTCGGCCGCCCCTCGCCCACGCCGATCCTCCTCCCCACCGGCCGCCCTCCCCCGCGTCGGCCTCCTCCCCCGTGTCGGCCTCCTCCCGCGCCAGCCGCCCCGGCCCCCGCGCCGGCTCTCCTCCCGTGCCGGCCCTCCTCCACCGAGAGGTACATCCTCCTCCCTCCTTCCTCCTCCTCCCTAGTTTCTTTTGAACCCTGGCAAGTTGAAAAATTTAGGTTTTTAGTCTTTGTTGTTTAATCACAGGAAAATGTAGTATGAAACCTAGCTGCTAGTTAATCTTAGGATAATGTAGTATGAATCTTAGGATAATGTAGGTTTTTAATCTTAGTTGTTTAATCTTAGGTGTTTAATCTTAGTTGTTTAATCTTAGTATAATGTAGTATGAACCCTAGCTAGTTAATCTTAGGATAATGTAGTATGAATCTTAGGATAATGCAGTATGAACCCTAGCTAGTTAATCTTAGGATCATATTTTGAACTATCACATTTGTTTTTATTTTTTTTAGTAAAAACAATTATTCCTGTTATATGCAAATTTGAAGTGGATATATGTCATATTTTGAAGATGTCACAATCTTAGTTGTTTAACCGAGTGGCATATGTTTTGCCAGAAATGTTGATTCGTTTACGTTCTGGCAAATTTCAGGCGCTCGATATGTCCTGCTTTTAGCAAAGGTCATGCCGTTTTTGCTAAGTGTTTATTAATTTTGTTTTCATAATTAAGCATTTTGTTATCGACATCAACGATTCCTATCCCGCATCCTCGTTGTTGACTCAACGGAGGACTCCTGCTTGAGCCGAGGGGCCATGTCCGGGACTGGGCTCCGCCGGGCTGGTACTGGGTTGTGCTACCTTCTGTGAGCGCAGCTTAGTGAGGAGCCAGCCCGTCGTCGACCCGGAGCTTCTTTGGTGACTCCCACTGAACCTAGAGGAGCTATTATTCGAGATGTATTAGTGATATTATATGATGATCTTTGCTACAAACAACTATATATGTATTCGATGATGGATTATTAATTACCTATTAGTTATTTGCTTATTGAATGCAAAAGATTAGCGTGGTTTGTGCTACAAACTACTATATATGTACTCGATGATGGATCTATCTATCTATCTTCTATCTATCTATCTATTATCTATCTATTATATCTATCTATCTATCTATTATATACTTAAAACGATAGAAAACGAACGGTGATGATTTGACACTCTAAACTTAAGATGTATCAACAGTTAAGATTAGACAAGCTATTATATACTTAAAATGATAGAAAACGAACGGTGATGATTTGACACTCTAAACTTAAGATGTATCAACAGTTAAGATTAGACAAGCACTACACATCAGAAAAACTGAATAAGACAAAAGAAAAAACTCTATGGAAATCTTGATCGTACACGTCTAGAAAGATTAGGCAAGTACTACAAACGTCCAAGAAAAACTGAGATGTGCAAGTACTACACGTCGTACAAGTCTAGAAAGATTAGACAACTCACATGTAAAGGAAATACTTAAAACGATAGAAAACGAACGGTGATGATTTGACACTCTAAACTTAAGATGTATCAACAGTTAAGATTAGACAAGCACTACACATCAGAAAAACTGAATAAGACAAAAGAAAAAACTCTATGGAAATCCTGATCGTACACGTCTAGAAAGATTAGGCAAGTACTACAAACGTCCAAGAAAAACTGAGATGTGCAAGTACTACACGTCGTACAAGTCTAGAAAGATTAGACAACTCACATGTAAAGGAAAACTGAGATAGACAAGTACTACATGTCAAATAAAGTTCTATAGATTCTCAAAAAGAAACGGAAATGTTAACGCCCACACGTATGAGCGTTTGCACATCGCCCACACGCCTCCACCATCACTCATTTTGCCACGTATGAATAGATGACATCAGCAGATTTTTTTTTGGTTTTCGGCTTAAAAATGTTGTATCTCCTAAATAAAAAAGCGAACTAAAAGTCCGTTTTCACCATTAAATCCGTCTCGACGAGATCTTCGAAACTAGACCCCATGTTGATATGTTTTGACGAATTATTTTTTTTGCCAGAAGTTGCCACGATGTTTAGACTGCAGTTGCCATAGGGCTTAAACTAAAGTTACCATGTGGTAATTTTAGTTTGTAGATCATGGCAATTTTAGTATTTTGATGATGGCAACTCCAGTACTTTGACCATGAAAATTATTTTTTGTATGAACCATGGCAATTTGACGTGCATGTATCATGGCAATTTTAGTTTATGGTTCATGGCAAGTCTAGTTTCTTAATTCCCCGTTTTATAAATGTCAAAATTTACTTTTAAATGTAGAAGAAAATATTTTTTTTGGTTTTCGGCTTAAAAATGTTGTATCTCCTAAATAAAAAAGCGAACTAAAAATCCGTTTTCACCATTAAATCCGTCTCGACGAGATCTTCGAAACTAGACCCCATGTTGATATGTTTTGACAAATAATTTTTTTTGCCAGAAGTTGCCACGATATTTACACTGCAGTTGCCATAGGGCTTAAACTAAAGTTACCATGTGGCAATTTTAGTTTGTAGATCATGGCAATTTTAGTATTTTGATGATGGCAACTCCAGTACTTTGACCATAAAAATTATTTTTTGTATGAACCATGGCAATTTGACGTGCATGTATCATGGCAATTTTAGTTTATGGTTCATGGCAAGTCTAGTTTCTTAATTCCCCGTTTTATAAATGTCAAAATTTACTTTTAAATGTAAAAGAAAATAGCTGAAACATATCATGGCAACTTCAGTGTAAACATCATGTCAATTCATATGCAATAGACATGGCAACTTTTAATTCAATTTTTTTTTATCAAAACATATCAACATGGGATCTAGTTTTAAAGATCTCATCGCGAGGGATTTAATGATGAAAACGGATTTTCAATCAGATTTTTCGTTTAAGAGAAAAAACATTTTAAAAACTGAAAATCCAAAAAGATTCCTACATGCATGCATGCGATGACGTGGCAATCTGTTTACATTAAAGACGTGTGGTGCGTCTTCTTTCCTACCACACGTATGGCAGTTAGCGCAACCCAAAAGAAAATCTATAGGAAGCCGAATCGTACATGTCTAATAAACATTATATAACGTGCATCAATCACGTCCTACTACTAGCAATCTCTCATAAAAAAGAAAAAAAAGTACTCTGCATGTACATGCCTTCTACTATAAAAAGGAGCCCGCTGCTGCATGCACGTACTTTTTAAGAGAAAATCAAAACCACTGCATGTAAGTGTGAATTAAAGGCAATAATTTTTCCCCATGTACGGATTCGACAATCATCCTCCTGGGTCAATCCCAAGTTACAGTCTGGAGGCAGCCATTATACATCCCTACATTGATAAAAAAAAAGACTCCGACGTACCCGCAGATACCAGTGAGCAGACTGCTGTAAAAAATACTAACCCCCAAGTTAAAGTCCAGAGGCAGTCATACGTCCCTACATCTATCTTCTATTATATCGTGTAATAAGGATTCCAGTCACTCCCGGACGCTCTCAGCGATTCGGACTTCCTGGCCGTCGGATCGGGCTGCTTGATCGGATCTGGGCCGTAGGATGAAGCCGCTGGAGGACCACAGCCGTCGGATCGAAGCTCGCTCCTGTAGCAATGAACAGTTTCACCCCGTTCGTGCCACTGCTTGTAATTCCGGCGCACCCGGGGGCATTTTCGTCATTCTACGCACATGGGTATAAAGGTGGCGGCTCCCGTGGAGATGACCTAGCCGCCTCCTCCTCTCTCCCTTCCTCCCGCAGCCGCCTCCCTCCCACCCTCCCGCGCGCCTCCTCCCCCGCCTCCCATGACCACATCGCCGCCCGCCGCCACCCGCCTCCCAGCCGTTGGCGGCGGATCCACATAACAAAGCCCCTCCTCCCTCCCCAATGATGAGCAGCAGCGGGAGGGAGGGTCAGCCACCTCATCCGAGAGAGAGAGAAAGAGAAAGAGAGAGAGAGAGAGAGAGAGAGAGAGAGAGAGAGAGAGAGAGAGAGAGAGAGAGAGAATCCTCCTCCCCACTCCCACTAGTAGAAAAATGGCCTATAGTCCCGGTTCATAAGGGCCTTTAGTCTCGGTTCGTGAACCGGGACTAAAGGGTCGGTACTAATACCCTCACCCTTTAGTCCGGTTCTATCGAATCGGGACAGATCAACCTCCACGTGGCCTGTCCGTGAGCCAGGCGGGAGGGCCTTTGGTCCCGGTTGGTGGCACCAACCGGGACCAATCAAACATCCAGCGTCGACATTTCTTTGGCTCTGGTTTTTGTTTTTTTCAAAGGGGGGTTTGGGGGTTTTGGATGGTTACTTTAGGTGTTTCATATATTGTGCTATAGCTAGCTAATTAATAGAGAAAAGTGTCATTTCTTTTGTCCGTGCTTGGTCGACGCCTTCGTACTATACATGCATTATAGAGAGGACTAACTAGACATGCTAGCTAGCTAGTAATTAAGCAAGCAGAAGATCGTCATGAACATTTATATGAATACAGAGATAAGTGATATCGACCACCTATCCTTCTCCGAGAGATTGGTCGAACAACAATTTCTCGTATATCTATCCGACGCTACCGACTACATATATACAATAATTATCTTTTAAAATACGGACGCGTGGTCCACATGGTATTCCCCGTCTTCAGCGATCACATAGTCAAGAAAGAATGCCGCCAATTCCTCTTGAATTGCTCGCATGCGATCTGGTGCTAGGAGTTCATCCCGCTGCCGAAACATCTAATTTTAAGAATGAAACTCAACACAAATGATGGTAATAAAATAAAATTGTGAATATTTTTATTTACGCACTTCAAATTGTTTGTCGGAGTAGCCCCTCTCACAGGTCGTGTGGCGGATGGACTATAAGCGTAGTATCCAGAAATCATTCCCTTGTTCCTGCCACAACCACTTTACAAGAAACAGAGGTCAATCAAACTGATAATTATATATAGCAAGCACATGCTAAATGGTATTGATGAAACTAAGCGCTTGAATCACTAGGAGATGCGCGTGGAATATGCTACTATATAGTACTTACTTTGGTGTCTAAATTGCAGCTTCGGTAGTCCCGGAGCTTTTTTGGTGAATTTTCCCCAAGCCCTGCCATACAAAGAAAACAATTACTTGATATCAGAAATGAACAAAGTTGCTTATATGGTGGATAATGATCGATTTAACTTACTTCTCGAGCATTTCAGTCATTTCCGCATACTCCTTGGGATCTTTTCGTCTCTAGTCTAATACAGATACTACTCCTTCTCAAGCTTAATCTCTAGGAGAATATAGTGGAACCTGCGCGCATGCATAACTCATCAATATTACATTTCTATAACCTGGACTAAATAAGGGAAACCGAATATGCCACAAAGACAGTAACACTCACGTGTAGTTGTAAGGAAAGAGTATTGTATTTTTGTGTTCATTTATTTCCAACGATCGTAGCAAGTTGGCCTCGGTTTCCTTGGCACGATATTTAACCTCATTTGCATCGATGAGATATGTGTTAATGAACCCAATATCACCCACTTGTTTTTCTTCATTTCTGCGATCTTCAATCTGCATAATATAGTGAGGATATTTATAAATACATGCAATGAAAGAGCTGAGTTATATAGAGATACTTAATGTGAAGTAGTACTACTTACGAGACGATAGCAGGTGACCGTTGCTTTATCGATGGCCAATTGATTGAAAAATTGATAGAACTCCTCAAATGGAATAGGCAACAGTTCAATTCCAAGGAGGTCATGCTCCTTTTAACTCTCAAATACAAAGTATTCCTCCCGTCGAGACTCTTTGCAGGTTTTCATGTACCAATCATGCAATCTTCGCATCATCGTTGTTAGAGAGCTTTCATCTTTGACGAGAGGCTTCCCGTACTCGTATCTTTGTATCTGCACCTCCAAGAAATCAAATTGTACATTGTCGGGCAAGTAATCTTCAGGATTGCCATAACCGGGCACCATCCTCGGATCGACGATGTTGCTAGCGAGCACCTTGAGGCGGGGGCACGATTCCTTCGGCTTGTTCGCCGAGCTGGGCAATTTGTTTCCCAGCTCGTCGTTCTTTCATCCTTTGATCAGCAGCGGTACTTCCCGATCTCTCCGCCTCGGCAAATGCCTTTCAATAATGCGCTCATAGTTACCTTTCGGCGGAGACTTGGGTGGTTTTGTCGGGGCAGCAGTGCGCTTCGCTTTGGACGGATCTACCTTCTCCTCCGGAGGTGGATGTCTCTTTGCTTTCAACCCTTGAAACCCGGTCATCCACTTCGGTCTGCGCGATCTTCGCGTTTTCCTCCTCGCTCTATCGTGCGGTAACTTCTGGAGTCTTGAGAAGGACCGAATCTATATCTCCTCCCGCCTTTGGCGATCTTGCTAGACGCCGGCGAGAAGCGAGCGGGCGGATGTCTTCTTTCCTTGCTTACGAGGCGGAGGAGAAGGACTACGACGCGCGGAGCAGCCGGAGCGGCGGCGGGGTCTCTTCCGCCCTTGCCGACGAGGCGGAGAAGGAGGAGGCTGGCTGCCGGACGTGCGGTGCAGGCGGAGAAGGAGACGGAGTGCCGCCAGCGCCGGAGAAGGAGCCGGCCGAGTGCCACGATCGTCACTCGCGGAAGAGGAGGCGGTGGAGGAGGCGGAGTGCCTGACTTCGCCGGAGGAGGAGGAGGCGGTGGAGGAGGCGGAGTGCCTGACTTCGCGGAGGAGGAGGAGGAGGCGGAGGCGTCCAGTTCGGAAGGTTGATGAGATCCTTCCGCCATAGGCATGGAGTCTTCAGAGCAGAACCCAGCCGATACTGACCGATCGGTTAATAAAATTTCGGTCTTGTGAGAATACTGACCGATCGGTTAATAAAAGATTTGCTAACCGGAGATCCACCCCATTCCTTGCTTTTTTTTTACCGTGCTTCCACAAAAAAATAGTGACTATCATTTTCAAATAATGCATTCAGCCCCTTGCATTTGCGACGTGCCCAGGCTTTACAAAAGTGCTAGCTCCGCCACTGGTTCACATTGTTCATGTAAATTGTATTATCATTGTCATTGAATGCTAATATTGATCATAATATAGGCTGGTTCCAAAGTAGTTTTGAAGACTTCAACATATCCCAACAAGAGGAATGTTGCGTATGGTACTATTCGTAATCTTGATCCAAGAACTACGGCGTGTGGTATTGAGTTAGGTGCTGAATTTGCCCTTGTGCGCATAGATCAACCTTTGCTTGATAACGAGGAGTTGGTAAGGGAAGTTTCTGATTGCAAGACAATTGGTGAAGCGTACTCTTCAGGATACTTAATTGCATGGCCTTCAGCTTTTGTAAGTTAAAGCTTCTCTTAAACATTTTGAAATCATATTTGTGTGCATTTAATCACATATATCTAACGTGCAATTTTCTTTTACAGATTCGAGAAGGATAATTGAGTTACGGTTGAATTCTCGGATGCGGAAGCAAATAAAATCTAAAGATTTTATCTATCAATAGTCGTAGTTTAGATTGATATATTGAAAAATGTAATATCATCCACAAGTTCTTTTTCTTTCGTCAGTTGATGCAAATTCTATGGTGTAATATTCTTCATAGTTGTGTTTTCTATGCTCAAAATGATATGAATGATATCTTTATTGTAATGCATATGTATCATACACTTGTATATTCTTAATCAGTATCTTCATATTGAGGATTTCTATATGTGTTGTACTTCTATTTCTATACCATTTTGATGCTGCTGGCATAATGATAAAATGATCAACCACTTGTGCAATTGCATCAATTTTATTAAATAAATTTATATTCCATAAAAGAGGTATTGAATTTTGTGATTAATAATAAAAAATACACCAATTATGTTACCATATTGATATAGTAGTGTTACTATAGTTACAAAATTTTGTTACTACGATGCGTAACAACTATAAATTATAGTGTTACGATAGTCCGATATTATGTTACTAGTTGATGTGTACCGCTTGTGTTACTAGAGTTAGAAAAACATGTTACCACCAATGGTGTACGTTTGTGAAAATGTGTTACTCTGGGTGTTACTATAACTACAAAAATGTGTTACCAATGTGTTTGGTAACACATAATATGCATGTTACTATACTATAATTGTAACACTATTTTTAACATATGGTAACTATTACTATGTGTAACAGTTGACATCACTTAGTAACATGGGCTAATGGAACACATTTCAAATTGTGTTACTCTCTGACCTAGTGACACACTTTTGGGCCTGTAGTAACACAAGACGGTGTTACCAAAGGTCTGTCCTGTTGTAGTGACTCCCCTTCACCGGTAGGGTGGTCAAGCCGGAGCTCCTCAAGTCCCTCCGTTATTTCATCGACCATCACCTTAGCATATCCTTCTGGAATCGGCCGGCAGTGAAAAGTTGAGTCGGGTTTAGTGGGATAAACAGAGCCAACAGCCGCCTTGACCTTTAAATTGCTCCATTGCGCCATAAGGTGGCAACTTTCAGCATCCGTGATAGCATCCACGGGATAGCTGGCGGGAGCCGTCAAGGCATGCTTTGCTCTGGCTGAAGCAGCTCGGTGGAAGCCACGCTGCTTCTCCGCTGAGATGGCGGGGTAACCGGGGAAGCTTGGCAGGTCGTTTGTTGTGATCGGCTGCTTCTCGTTCCTCTTCTCGTTCCTCTAGCCCCATTACCCTTTCGCGGCAGCGCTGCATTAGGCTCTGCTCCGGTTTCTTCCTCCTCTCATGGGTTTTGTAACCCCTGCGTTCGAAATCCAGCCTTCCACGAAAGGGAGCCAGGCGTGCCTCGTGTCCGTCCAGGTGCTCGGATTCCCGAGGGCCATTGTGAGCTCATCCTTCTCCTATGCAGAACGAACTTCCCTTGCTGCGCTGCTTCGATATAATGCTTAAGCCTCTTGATCGGTATGTCCAATTGTTCGTCCGTCCAAATGCACTTCCCGTTATAGGGTCCAAGGATCCGCCGCCCGAAGAACCAAGTCCGGCAACGGTGCAGCGATTCATTGTCTCGGGTTCGATCCCTTTATCAAGCAGATCATTCTCAGCCTTGGACCACTTAGGCGGGTTATGAGGTAGCCACGACCCCGTGCGATGATGAAGCTTCTTCTTCGCAGCATTTCTCTTGTTTGTCGCTGACATCTTTTACTCTTTTCCGATGTCTTGTAGGCCACAAATGCGGGCGATCATCTCTGATCTTCTCATATTTTCCCGTGAATTCTTGTGTCTCATTTTTTTCGACATACGTATTGAGGTCTTTCTTCCAATTCCTGAATAGTTCTGCCATCTTCTTAAGAGCAAAAGACTTGATTAATGGCTCTATTACTGGCTTCTCCGGATCATCCTCTGGCGGTAGGGTAAAATTTGACTTCAGCTCGGTCCAAAGATCATTTTCTGCATATCATTGACATAAGACACCTCGGGGTCTTCGTTCTTAGGCTTATACCATTGGTGGATGCTGATCGGGATCTTGTCCCTAACGAGAACCCATAGCGAGCAACAAATGCCTTCTTTGTCCGGTAGGGTTCAATCGGTTGGCCGTCAAGGCGATTTGTATGATCTCAAACTTTTCATCCGAGCTCAACTTTTTCTTGGGGCCTCGTCTCTTTACGAAGTTGTGCTCGATCCGGAGGGCTAGAAAAAGAACAAAGGCGAGAGTTAATTAATATGTGTACATATATATATATATATATATATATATATATATATATATATATATATATATATATATATATATATATATATACCAAAACAAAGACGAAAGCTAGTCAATACAGGCTTAACTAATATATATACCTGGCGGACTCGGTTTGGTGATCACCGAGCCGTCCTCACGGTCTACTTCTTGCACCGGCATTGGGTCATCGAGCCATGTAAATCATAGCCAGGTGCTTCTTCACCCTCTCCTTCCAGACCATCGTTATCGGCGTTGAGAAACATCATCGAGGAGACGGCATCACTTCCGTGTGCGATTATGTCCCTCAACAACGCTTCTTGTGCTTCGTCTCGGGGGGTGTCCATAGTTTCTACAAATATTTACAACATGGCAATTATTATTCAAACATGACATATATGGATATATTAGCGCCAACGTAGAACTAGCTAGCTAATCACAATAAGGAATCATATTAGTGGCCTCGGCTGCTTCTCTAGGGTTTGGGGTGGCCTCGACAACGCTTCAAGGGTTAGGGGTGGCCTCGAGAACGCTTCAAGCTAGGAGAGTGCGTAATATCGACCCCCACGTGTTGAAGCTATCGGGAGGGGTCGGCGTTGAACAGTACATCTATGTCCCACAAGTAGGGTAGAGGGTCGTGGATCGCCGAGCCGGTCGAGGTCAAGAGGTCGAAGATCGCCGAGGTCGGGAGGTTGCCTAGTGTCAAAGGATTCAACAAAACCATGTCTTCATCATTAGGCGAAAGTAACAGTGCATGATGGTGCGAAGCTCTCCAAAGTTGTTTTGGAGCGGATTCCCGAGATAGGATAATTCGCTTTTTGGTACAAAGTTCAGCAAAAGGCAAATTATCCTATCCGGAACTCCATTCGAGAACAACTTTGGAGGACTTCGTACCATCATGCCATGGTTACTTCGGCTAATGATGAAGCCATGGATTTCTTCAATACTTTGACACTATCGGTACTTCTATCGGAAAAGGAAGAAAAGAGGAAGAAGGAAGAAGGAAGAAGAAGAAGCAAAAAAAGAAGAACACAAAGAGGAGAAGAAGAAAAGAATAGAGGAGAAGAAGAAAAAATAGAAAAAAAATTCTATTTTTTCTTCTTCTTCTCCTCTTCTTTTTCTTCTTTTTCCTCTCATTCTTTTTCTTCTTCTTCTTTCTTCTTCCTTCGGATCCTAGAACCCTCGAACCCTCGACCCTAGAACCCTCGAACCCTAGAACCCTCGAACCCTCGACCCTAGAACCCTCGAACCCTCAAACCCTTGTGCCTCGAAACCTCGACCGGCCTCGACGACCCTCGACCCTCAAAACATTGACCCTCGACCCGGCCTCGGCGACCCTCGACCCCTCTATGACCCTCTCGACCCTCTAGCCTAGTTCCCGACCGTCGACCCCTCAGCTATCCTCGACACCCTCGTTCCCGATAAAAAGAAGAAGAAGAAGGAGAAGAAGAAGAAGAAGAAGAAGAAGAAATGAGAAGAAGAAAAAAGAGAAGAAGAAGAAAGAAGAAGAAAAATAGAAGAAAAAAAGAGAGGAGAAGAAGGAAAGAGGAGAAGAAGAAAAATAGAATTTTTTCTTCTTCTCCTCTATGCCTTCGTCTTCTCCATTTTCCCTCTACGTCCTCTTCGTATTATTTTCTCCTCTACGTCTCCGTCTTCCTTCTTCCTCTTTTATTCTTTCTCCTTATTTTCCTTCTTCCTCGACGACCCTAACTCTAAACAGTACAACTTCCTCGACGTCCCGCCTCTCTCTAATGAACAAAATAAAATCTATGAATAAAAAAACATCATATTCTATGAACAAAAAAACATCATATTCCATCCACATCGATCCATGCATACATCATATATATGACCATATCTATGAACAAAAAAAATTCATATGATCATCTATGAACAAAAAAAATCACATATATATGCAGAAAAAAAAACATTAGATCAACACTGCAAAAAAGCATCATACATATATCCATACATCAATATATATACATTTATGAAAAAATCATGAACATCTCTGGAAAAAAAAATCATGGCGGCGGCGGCAGGGGGGCAGGGCAGGTGCGCTGTGAGGCTCACTTGTGGGCGGAGGCGACGGCGAGGTCGCGACGACGTGGCGGCGGGGAGGCGGAGGCGACGGCGAGGTCGGGAGGCGGAGGCGACGGGCGAGGTCGGGAGGCAGGGGCGGCGACGGCGAGGTCGGCGAGGTCGCGGAGGCAGGGGCGGCGACGCGAGGGCGCCGCGACGGGCGGGACGGCGACGACGAGGCAGGGCGACGGGCGTTAGCAGATGCGGTGCGGCGATTTACGGGGGCAGACGGGCGGCGACGACGGCGCGGCGGCGATAACGGCGGCGACAACGAAGCGGCGGGCGACGCAAGCGTGGTGACGAAGCGGCAGCGGCGGGCGGCGTCGGGGCAGCCTGGCGGCGTCGGGGAGGGGAAAATGCGCGATGAATCTGAAATTTCCCAAGTGCTTTCTTATATAGCAAGGGCATTAGTCCCGGGTCGTGGCACCAACCGGGACTAAACCACCCTTTAGTCCCGGTTGGTGCCACCAACCGGGACCAAAGGCCAAATTTCAGCAGCCCAAAGGGCGGGAAGCGGGTGTTTTGGTCTTGGTGGCACCAACCCGACTAGGGGGCATTAGTCCCGGGTCGTGCCACGAACCGGACTAAACCCACCTTTTAGTCTCGTTGGTGCCACCAACCGGGACCAAAGGCCTGCTGCCCCCGCCAAATGTTTAGTCCCACCTCGCTAGTTGAAGGCGCCCGGCACTGGTTTATAAGCGCTGGTGTGCGTCCCCTTTCGAGCTCCTCTCAAATGCAGGCTTTTGGGCCTAATCATGCTACTGCCTGTGGGCCTATTGGGCCTCTGCGGGCCTGAATCCTGGCCCATGTAGGGTTTCTAGTCGTATTCAGGCCGTGGGGGCCTAGTAGGTGGTAGTTTTTTTGCTTTATATTTTATTTCATTTTGCTTTTAGTTTTAGAAAAAATATAAACTTTCTATTAGTGCCATTAGTTTTCAAATTTGAAAACACTTTTTTGTTTTCTTTGTTGCTTTATTTATTTTATTTTGTTTCTACTTACAACAAAATACTTATTGTTGCTATTTTATTTTTTTCAAGTTTTTTGTTTTGTTTTCTGCATTATTTATTTTCTTTTGGTTTTTGCTTTATTTTTTAATTCTTTTTGCTTTTAGGTCAGCAAAATTATAAACTTTCTGTTAGTGCTTTTAGTTTTAGAAAAAATATAAACTTTCTGTTTGTGCCATTAGTTTTAAAATTCAAAACGCTTTTTTGTTTTCTTTGTTGCTTTATTTATTTTATTTTGTTTCTACTTACAACAAAATGCTTATTGTTGCTATTATTATTATTTTTTCAAGTTTTTGTTTTGTTTCCTGCATTATTTATTTTCTTTTGGTTTTTGCTTTATTTTTTAATTCTTTTTTGCTTTTAGGTCAGCAAAATTATAAACTTTCTGTTAGTGCCATTTGTTTTAGAACAATTATAAACTTTCTGTTTGTGCCATTAGTTTTATAAAATTTGAATTCTTTGAAATTTGTGTGAATCACAAGTTTGTGAGCTCAACAAGGCGTAGAGGGACGGGCTTATAAACCGGTGTGAGCGCCCTTCGGTTGGCGAGGTTCTCAAAGTTGGCATAGTATGTTCATGAACAAAACGGACAATGGTATCATACTCGTGTGTTACAAAGTTGGCATGGTATCTTCATAATAGTTGCGGGAGAAAGTCTTCACTTTTTCTTCGCTTGTGTCGTTTGCTTATTGCGCCGTAACCATGGATAATCTTCATCATTTATCAGGATGCTTGGGTCAGCCTTGACTTTAAAGGGGGGAATTTCATGAAACTTTTCATACTCTTCAGACATGTCTGTCTTGCCCTCCACTCCCAGGATGTCCCTTTTTCCTGAAAGAACTATGTTGCGCTTTGGCTCATTGTATGATGTATTCGCTTCCTTATCTTTTCTTTTCCTCGGTCTGGTAGACATGTCCTTCACATAGATAACCTGTGCCACATCATTGGTCCCGGTTCGTCCCACCAACCGGGACCAAAAGGTCCGGACGAACCGGGACCAATGGCCCACGTGGACCGGCCGACCCCCTGGGCTCACGAACCGGGATAAATGCTCGCATTAGTCCCGGTTCTGGATTGAACCGGGACTAATGGGCAAAACAGGCCTCAACGATAGCCCCTTTTTCTACTAGTGTCCCGTCTCCGCCGCCGCCTCTCCCGTCCCCCTCTCATCTCCACGCCCCCTCGTCCCTCTCTCCTCTCCAGGGTTTCCCATCCCCCTCTCCCCTCCATGGTCCTCGGCAGAGGCAGCACGGGCGGCCGCCGCACCACGCGAGGGAGCGCCCTATCAGGCCACATCGGAGAGGTCCTGGATGTCGTGGTGAGGAGCGAGTGCTGCCGAGACAGCCGTCCGCAGCATCGTCGCTGTCGTCCACGGTAGGTGCCCAGGCAGAGCGCGGCGGCGCTGGAAGGTCCGTGTGAAACCTCAACGGCGTGGAGGAGCAGCGAGGAAGAGGATGGGGTTCATGCTGCGGGTGAGGCTAGCCTCCTTCGCGGCGGCGGGCGGCGGCTACTTCCTCTACAAGGACTACAACTCGCCCACGACTCCGCAGCCCTCAAGGTACGGTGTACACCCTCGCACACATCTGCACCTCCGTGGACTGCAACTCCACCCAGGCCGCTGCTGCAGGTTCACCTCTCTCTCTCTCTGATGGCTGGTCATCTCATTCTCTTGGATTGTAGGTCATCACTATCACAGGGCAGGACAAGGTCCTTGCAGTAGCTTGTCATCGATCTCTGCCTGCTCATATCTGGAGTATGATGAGAATTTGGTGATTTTGTGCAGTACTTTAGCTTGCTGTACACTTGTAGATATATGTAGCGAAAGCAAGTAGGGCATATGATTTTTGTAGCTTTTATTATGATACATCTTTTAAACATGTGCTTTCCTGTACTTATTATTAGCAACCGTAGCAAGAATGGTTGCCGATCTCTGTTGGACACACTCGGATGGAGATTTAGATATTTGCATCAGATATCTATATTTATTTTAATTCTGCTTGCTCTGATTAAAATAGAAAATACCATCGTTATCTTATACGTTGTTCTGTTAGGATTGAATACAACAAGACACGTGCCCATTTCCGCTATTGTACCCTTGAATAAAATGGTAAATACTGCAGTTGTCATATACAATCTCTCAGGAGTGAATACCACAAGTGCATTTTTGTTAATATCCCCTCCTTCCTGATGTATTTGTTTCTTGGTAAAAGTGAATTTCCAATGATATTTTTGTGCTGGAGCAGGCTACAAGGTCTGTATTCGGCTGTGCATATTTAATTTTAGTATCTGGTGGAGATGCCCTATTCAAGGAGAGGGAGGGTGTGTAAACTTTGTGAGATCATGTCCTATTGATGACTTTGCAAACTTACAAGGAGGCGGTGTTAAGAAATCTAAACAGTTTATGAACTATATAGGAAGACATTTATAGGTTAGAAATAGTCTGTTCTACTTCTGCAAATTATCTAGATAAGTGATGAAGTTTAGTTAGTATTTTTTCCGTGTCACTTCTTTATCTAGCAAAATTGCGAACCCATGGTATGAGCCACTATTGCAAGCATCATCATTATGTTCTGAGGGAAACATCAACTTTCCAAAGACAATATCCCAAACTGGACAGTTGATACATGGAACCATTTTACTTTAACATTTAAAGTATGGCTGCAAATCTGGGATGCAGGAGGTGAAAATTCATTGTCTACCCAGTTTCTCAGCTTTCCTCTTTCAGAAGCAAGAGATTTTTCAAGACCTTGCTCCACTGCTGTGGCACTCCTTTGGCACCGTTCCTGCACTGCTCCAGGTAGGTTACAATTATTGCAAAGTTCTAAATTCAGTTGCAATGGCAAGAGTAAATGTGAACTTGTGCAGTTCTAGTTATTTGAGTTACGGTGGTTGTGCATGTGTATTGATTCTTTCAATATGAAATTTATTGATGGTTCTGTGCATTTTCCTAATTCAGCCCATCTTGGTGTTTTGAAAATATATGCAGGGGTTATGTCAATCTACCCTTCACTTTCATCTCCTACTTAGTCGCCAGTTGCATCAAACCGTGTCTGCAATGCACTTGCACTTCTTCAGGTATGCTTTTACATGAGAAAGAAAGGAAACCCTCACTCCTGGTGGGCCTTCTGGTGGGTTGAGAAGACTACTGCTTTCATATCATGCTTGCTTGCCATCTGCCCCTCAATTTCATTTTACTAATTTTTTAATTGTAGTGTGCTGCTTCACACCCTGATACCAGGATCTCGTTCTTGAATGGTACTATAAGCGCTAATGTTTCTATGCCAAGTCTTAAATATTTCCATTGTTTATAATTATTAAAAAGCTTTCCTCATTTTGGTGACTTTACAGAATAAGCAAATCTTAACTAGCAGTGGTTAATAATTGAGTCTTCTTCCTTTTCCTTTGCAACTCACATCCTACTGTACCTGTACCCGTTCCTAAATACTACCAGCAAGACCAGACCTTTTGAGTACCTGAGGCTTACCAGCTTGGGTGTTGTTGGTGCTCTTGTGAAGGTAATTTAAAACTAGATACTTACGCAAACTAGGAATGGATGGCCCAGATTGATTTTTTCTTTAAGTTGTGAGAGGGTTGAACTAGAGGGGAAAACGGTGATGGGGATTGGTTGTATTCTTTTTTCTAGACTATATATTGTTCTTTTGGTATTCTCATTCCAGTAATCCAGTCATTTTAATCTAATGGACTCGTTGGGATTGGATCCCAGGAATCCCAACAATAACCGTTATTTTTGAACCAAACAGGCTAATGATTTGTTAGAAATTATATTGTTTCTTCTTTTTGATATCCGATTTTCTCTTATTTTGTAGATCGGAAGTGGACTGAAAACTGAGATATGGCATGTCTTGAGAAATGCTAATGCCATGATAGTTTGATGTCTGTAGCAGCTCTTTTATTTTCGTTGAAACGTTTCTATGTGATATTGAGCACCGTATAAGTATCTTTTGGCAACTTCTACCATATATGTTTTACTTGGAAATTTAGCCCTGGAGCATCTATTTGAGCATGGTTCAACATTGCATAATGCAGTTGTTTTGTATTTGATTGCAAGATTTGCGCCTAGAATGCATAATGCCGAAATAGTAGGACGTGTTGCTGCTCTTGTCTTGTGGTGTTTGCGCCCACATGGCTTGCGGCCATCAGGCAGATCTTGTAGTTCATGACTTCACTTTTTACACTATCTAGCAAAGAAATACCGAGTTGCTGGTTACTTTCTTCCACTGACTATGACCTGCCACATTCATCTATAGGTATATCGGCGTCAAATGACAAAAGAATGCCTCCAGAAAGTTTGTTCATCAGGCACAAGCAAACGACAAAATGCAGGATCAAGTACATAAAGTTATCTTTTGCTTTTTTTATCCTTCAAACAGCCAAGTAAATTGATTTCTCATGGCTCTGTTTTCACTTTTATAGTGGAGTTCTCTTTCAACAGAAGATCTGCGTGATCTTTTTACTCTTCATGAACAAGTCAGGTGAACTCTGCTTCTCATGGCCCACTGTAGCATTTTCTTTATGAAACATGTAAAGTTAAAACACTGATTTTGTATCTCATTCATTATTATTCCCTAGCCTCCAAATGATACTAAATCTGTTGTATTAACATGATTGGATTTTGTGTTTTCTTTTGCTACTAAATAATATTTGCTGACAAAATCTTATTCCGGTTTCAGTGCGAGGGAAAGTTGCATGCTATATGAGTGTTAAAACGCCATCGAGCGATCTGAACAGAGCCGTGGCTCGAGTCGTTTGCGCTGTCCAGATCCATGGGTCAGGATTGATGCTTTCTGGTAACTCCGACAGTAGCCGAGTAAATGCAAGCATGGGGCGCTTCAGCCAATCTATATTTTTAATCTGTAAGCAGTTAGTTGTTCCTGATGAAAAGAATGTGATATGGATCAAATAAACATGGTTACAATTAATTCGTAGTGTTGTGTTTCGTTTGAAGGGATTGTTAACTGTATTTATTTTATTTTGGAATCATGTCTGCATCATTATTTGAGAAGAATGTGATGGGAAATCTGTTGCATGAACTAATTGTGTATGAACACTTTTATTTGCACACAGAGTTAGGATTTGGGCCACCGAGCCAGGCAGGGCGCCTGTGTATACTCAATTTTGATAGGTGTAGGTGTACTGTTACATTTAGTTGGTTACTGACTTTTTATAATATTTTTGTCCATCAGGTATTCCTGTGGTATAACTATCACGTGCCTGATCATATTCCTGTGGTACCCTGCAACTCATGTGCTTGTGTTGAACATTACATGTGCCTAAGATTTATTAAACCATGGAATAGATATGGAAAATTAGCATAGAACTATAGATACACTATTTAGGCCTTGTGTACTTATGTTCAGATTGAAAAATTCATGTATCATGTCCTTCTGTAAGAAACTTTCTAATAAAAATGATTGGAGTGCTATCCTTTGGCCATACAAAAGCATAGAGGAATTGTAAGTAATGTGGTCGATGCTCGATAGTATCAGGTTCGTGTGAGGCAGTCCCTATGAAGTACATCGACGAGACAGATGAATTGCGGCACTTATTAGTATGCTTACTGATTATAGCTATGTAGTTGGCTCTTTCTTATTACCTACTCTTATGTGTTCTTACTTTTGGTATCAAACTTCATGTCGAATGGTTATCTTTTGGGGTCGTATGAACGCACCGAGCTTGATCCTGCCTTATAAACTTATGTTGATCTTGAGCTCTATCACAATTAAATGTCTCTTTACTTTATTATCCTCTATAAGTGCAAATGTTATACTTGGTTTCTACTAATATAGTGTTATATACTTCGGCAAAATGCTGGGACTGGCACCCTCGCGCCAAGGCGTGATTCCGATCTAGTAATTAGTAAGACACAGGACAAACAAGCCATCATATTGAGTCACATATATTAAATTATCTCAACCGCTATTTTAAGAAATTAAGGGCTAAGATTTAAAGATATAAGCGTTATGTACAAATAATATTAGTAGGTGCAAATAGTGCAATATGTCACGTCTAAATAGATACATGTTTGCCTGGAAAAAAAATAGATGTTTCGACCATATGTCACATCTAAATAGATATATGTTTGCCCGCCAAAAAAAAAAAGATAGATGTTTGGACCATAGCAAAACACGATTGACAGGAAAAAGAAAAGAAGCGGTCCGGTTAGCACACGGTCAGACACACAGCTGATTGATTTGAAGTCAAACAAGAGAAAGAAAAGTCAAGTACCACACGAACACACAGAAGTTCTATATATGTACTATTCACTCAAGAAAAAACACAACTCATGAGGGTTAGAATCGGTGTGTACATGCATGTTTGGATCGGACCAAAAGATTGCTATACACTCCCTCAAAAAAAAACTTACTATACACGTGCAAAAGAATAAAAATAAAACTAACGAGCCCACACATCTGTATTTGAATCGGAACTAAGCTTGCCTTTTTCTTATTCGGAAACCCAACACAAGCTTGCTAGGCAACGTAGACAATATTTTTCTTGGACAGATTGGCCAGTATTTTATGTGATGGCACCATTGCTTATGTAATCAATTAATTAACACATTTAGCAATTTCTTATGCGTCCAAAAATAGCTAAATCATGGAATATATTTTATATGAAAAAAATGCAATTACCTACGCATACGCATAAGCGTTCACATTTATTGTTTTGAGCGTATTGCATGGCAACATGATTTTCAGTTGACTCTGTAAATAGAATGTGATTGGAAAAATAGGCAGCAGCTGGTAATTTTTACTAGCATATGAACTTAGGATTAATATATATTAATTGTTTTTATTTTTTCCAATATCCTCAAAAAGTGTGGAATAAAATACATTTTATATGACAGGTTAAATATAATTAGTTGTTCATCATTTTTTCCTCAATCAAGTTTGGTACAACCAAGAAATAATAACTAATTATTAATTTATTTTTGGCTATACTGACAACTATTATTATCCTACAAATTAGTAGATCGAACGTAGAGCAGTGCAAATATGTCAAATGCTTGAGCAACCAACACAAAACACACAATGAATTCCTTGAAAAACAAAAGGTTGCTACATGAAAATCGAATGGCGTCCTGGCTGGGCCTAATTTAATCACATGCTCCTAGAGTTTAACACAATAAATTAAGCAAGTGAAATAGGAAAATAAGAAAAGGTAAGCTTGGGTATTCCGTCATGAATATTGTTAATGATATGACAATCAAACTGAGGTAGATGTGGAGGTGCAGAGAGGAGAAGGATCATGATTTTTTATACGAATAAAGAAAAAAATGCATTGTAGTTGGCACAATCTTTCTTGATGGGTAGACAACAGATGTGCCAACTATAAAACAGTTAACTTATATACAGTAGAACATTTATCACAGTACAAACTCCATTCATGCTTCATTATCACTGCTACTAAGTCTCCATTAAAACTAGAAATAAATATGAAAACGAATATGCACTTTGTGTAATAATGGAATTAAAGTACTATATATGTATTGCTTTAACTAAATTAGTGATATTATATTTCTATAATCAATAAATTTGTACTTTACTAAGTTTTTTATATCCATTTATATTTTACTAAGTTAACAACACAAGAAACCTCTAATGCATAAGTAGCATCAATATAGCATTCTTAGATCATATGTTTGAATTTTAAAGGAGTTTCTTTTCATGGACCATAACTTAACTTCATATTCATGTTGCACAAAAACAAATTTAGTAATGTTTCGTCACGCCTTACAAATGAGTCAAAATTTAATATTTTATACTCAATTAAGAAAATTTTAATAACAAAGGAAGTATAACTTTAAAATATTAGAATCATAAATGAAAATCTAGCCGCGCAAATGCGCTGGTAACCCTGCTAGTTATATGATGATCTTTGCTACAAACTACTACAAACTACAAATTTTAGGTGTTCTAGTTGTTATATGATGATCTTTGCTACAAACTACTATATATATATATTCGATGATGGATTATTAATTACCTTTTAGGAAATGTCTGACGTCGAAAGGGAATTCGCTATGTGCGATTACTGCGAAGATGAGCGTGGTCTGTGCGACAGGCCTCGCTTGGTAGAAGGTCGGCGCTTCAGCATCAAGCTCCAAGAGACCTTCGATTTTGATACGGTACGCAATGATGACAAGTGTTTTTTGTTATTTTTGCATGACTTCTCTGCTTCTTCAACGTGTAATTTCCGTCTTTTACAATTCAACTAGCTTATCCCATGCCATGCAAGACGCTATGTCTTGGAGAACATGGGTTTTGAAGATCATGAAAGCATGGAGACAATGATAATTCAACTAATGACCCATCATGGTTATGATTTTGCTGTAAATCTTTACAATTCCGTGAAATCAACCAATTTTGGTTGCCTGAATTGGGAGCCCTTTGCAAGGCATATGATTTTCATGAGGGTATGCTTCTCACCTTCGATCTTGGTGACCCTGACATCGACGAAAAGAATATGACCATTTGGGTCCTTGTTGACACGCTTCTAGTTCTACCGCTGTGTGAGTTTCTCAAACATATTTATTAAGTAATTTATATTGTTTATTTTAAAATATTTGACAACTTATTTCCATTGACAGCTTATTTTCATTCTTCAAAAAATGTACGGAAGATGGTAGACAGAACCTACTACTACAATGATGAAGCACAATTAACTTATAAGGAGAAAGATAGTCTTATCGCATTTTTTACTGATCTTGAGAATTGCAATAACTATTATTGAATTCCTCAAAGTTATGGTCAATATGTGCCACTAGTGCACGCGGTGTGCTACAGTAAAATCAATGGAGATAGCATGGTAAGATTTTCTACTATTACGACATCCGTGCATCTTTTGCATAAATTCTTCTAAAAGTAAACTACATTGCTAACTACAATTACTATGTTTTTGAACAGAAAATTCCGATGGATTGTGTGCCTCATCTGATGTTACCAAGAGGCCGCGTTCACGTTATGAGCTTACGACGACCACGACCAGGCCAGCCGCAGTATCCACATCACTCCTGTCCATACCGGATTTCTAAAAGCGAGGAAGCCATGATAATAAATGATTGGAAAAAATGTTTCGACCATCGTAGAGAGATACTTGGAAGCAACATTGTGCGTAGGCCAAGACTTGGAGACAGGATGATCTCCGTTCTTCATTATGGAGAGTCCATTTTCCTTAATGAAGAGTCAATACCTATCTTGTTTTATGATATTTTACCTAAGAGAGGGTAGAGTAGGTCCAATGAGAGGAGTAGGTCCTAGGTAGAATGTGTTATTATGTGCTACAATGTGTTAGAGTTGAGGAGGATGAGGAGTTGTGATTATGACTCGTGACCAACTTGTTATATATATGATGTCTCATTGACGAACATTGTTTGGTGGTGATGACTAGTGGTAATGAATATGCTATTTAAATAGACTAGTTCATGATGAGTTGTTATTGTATAAGATATATCTGTTTAAACATGTACTGCGCCAAAATATGAAAAAAAACATAAATTTTAGCAGTGGCGCGGGCCAAAATATTACCAGCAGCGCTCATTTACCAGTAGCGCTTTCCAGGGGCGCGCTCGTATTAACTGAACATACTAGTAGCGATGGCTTGAACAAGCGCTACTGCTACAAAATAATTGTAGCACCGTAGCAGTAGTGCGCCTGCCCGCGCTATTAGTAGCAAAAAGAAAACCCAACGCTACTAGTAAGGGTTTTCCTAGTAGAGAGCATTTGAAGCATGTCAGAGAAGTTCTTGCTTTGCTAAGAGCTAATCAATGGAAAGTCAAATTGTCAAAGTGTGCATTTGCTCAACAACAAATTGGTTACTTGGGACATACAATAATTGCTCAAGGCACTACAAAAAAAGACACATCCGTGACAGTTTGGGCCGAACGAATTTTTTTTGTCATACTTATGACACTCCTATGACGATAATTGTGACAAAACCCGGTATCATCATAGATGTGGTGAGCTCCTACTTCTATGACAAAAAATCATGACATAAAATGAGCTTTTCGTCCTGGGCGGGCCAGAGACACAGCTGCATGACATTCTTTGGGCCCACTTATAGAAAAACCCTTACCAGTAGCACTGGTTTTTTGGCTATTAGTAGTGCGGGTAGGCGCGCTACTGCTACGGCGCTATAGCTATTTTTTAGTAGTAGCGTTTGTTTCAACCAGCGCTACTGCTACCTATGTCTAGTAGTAGCGCGCCTCTGTCCATCACTACTGCTAATAGTAGTAGCGTGGCTATACGACCAACGCTACTGGTAAAGCAGCGCTGCTACTACTCCAAAACCCCACGCTACTGCTAGTATTTTCTTTGTTTTGCTATATTCGTATTTTTACAGGTTTTATACAATTACAACATACACATACACTGCAACTATAAGAAAAATGAATGTCTCATCATCATCATCAAAGTGGCACAACATAGTCTCATCATATCATCATTATCGAACACAAATGATGTCGATCTCAACATAGTCTCATCAACGTATGCTTGGGCCGTTCAACTCGTTCCTCGAGTACGTCAGGGACAGATGCGTGCCATGCCCGGCTATGGATAAGGAGTGAACTGCCCTCATCTTCTCTCATGAGGCACACGACTCTTGAAGCACCTCGGGGCATCCTGCTATGACGCCGTTCAACTGGGCCACCTGCTCGAGCACCCTCTTGGGCCGCCGTTCAACTACACTGACGACGTCCGAGGCCGAGTCCCAGCGAGGAGCTTGTCGCCTCCTATGCTATGTGCTGCACGAGAACTGCGGGGCTCCTGTTCGTCAACGTCGCAGCGAGGGTCGAGCACTCAGACCACAGTGGCTCCCCCCTAACCTTGCTCTGCATCGATATGATACTATAGCACTGACAGATTTTTTGTTTTATGTTAATGTATAAAACGTTGACAGAGATGCAAACTTAGACACCCAAGCTGTGCGTGTGCAGAGCCATAGGTGAGGCATCCCGGAGAGCAATCCATTCAGGATTGCAGATTTCTGCTAAAAGCTCAGAGGCACCAAGGTGCGCACCCCACACAGCTAAGGACGATTTCAGACAGGAAATGAAAACTGAAAATAAAATGCAGAAGGTGCTAGGCATAAAGAGAGCCAAATTGCGCCTAAATCTGTGTGGGAAACGTTTGGCATCGGCGCACCGGCCCAACGCTCGGCCGGTGCCCCTCGCTCGCTTGCTCTTTTCCACGGACGAAACGTTTTTTTTCTTCTGTGCTTCTTCTTCCTCCCGTGAGCGCCGCCCCTGGAAGCATGTCCCCTCCCCCCTCCCCCTCCTCCCGAGCTGCGACTGGGCCACCACGATCTCCATCGCCGGCGGCCAGGCTCCCCTCGCCGGCTGCCATGGCTGCCTGCCGCCATGGCCAGATCCATCCCCTACCTCGAGCCTTCACGCGGGCGCATCCCCTCCCCCCTTCCCCCTCCCCCCGGGCTGCGACTGCGCAACCACGACCTCCATCGCCGGCGGCCAGGCGCTCCCTCGCCGGCCACCATGGCTGGATGTAGCCCGCTATACTAGTGTTGCAACCGTCACCTAGAACAGCTTCAACAGCTGCTGAAAAAAGCTTCAACCATAGACATAAAAGCTTCAATGGAACTGCACAATAAGGGGAAGCTGCAACCGCAGTTGGTTTTTGTTACTACTGGCGAAGGTTTTTGCTACATCCATCATGGATGGCGAGCATGGTGATGGCGAGCTGCGAGGACGGTGGCGCTCGCGCTGCAAACATAGCGGAGGCATTGCAGAACCTGCCGCACGCCCTCATGCTACAACAGTTAACCAAAAATGCTTCAAACCAAGATGAAAAAAGCTTCAACCAGATACATCAAAAGCTACAAGCAGTCATTGCCATGGCGGAGTGCTACAACCTTCGACATAAAATGCTACAACCCTTGATGAAAAAGCTTCAACCCGAAACGATAGAGAAAGCATTAACACGGGCTGCTACAAAGAAAAAAGCTGCAACAGTTGATAGAAAAGCTTCGACCGTAGATGAAAAAAGCTACAACCATTAAAAAAGAAAGCTACAACCATACATTGCATAACCAGAAAAGTTGCATCCATTGTAGAGAAAGCTTCAATTGTATGTGTGAAATGCTTCAACCTGCGTGTGTCGCCACCGAGCCGCAATCACAATGGATGGCTGGCGGCCGTCGTCGACGCAATTTCGTGCAGCGATGAGCATCAACGGCGAGGGGTGGCGGCAGAGCTACAACCGGAGAGAGCTACAAGCGTCGCCGCTGCAAGCTGCAACCGCAGATGTAGTTGTTTCATGTGTCGCGGCGACGATGAGGACGGCCGGTGAGGGTTGGAAGCGGCGACGGGGACGGACGGCGAGGGTTGGAAGCGGCGATGGAGAAGGGCGGCGAGGTTGTGGACGGGCGGCGAGGGATAGGATACGCGGCGCGGCGCAGCCCAAGCGAGGGGATCGAGCCGAGGAAGAAGAAGTTGGGGGTGAGGTTTTTTTTTTTGCTCCAGATCCAACCGCGCGCGGCTCGCATCGAACGGCTAGGGCTGGACCGGCCGAAACTGTTCGGCCGGTGCGCCGGCGCCTATCGTCGCCCAATCTGTGTGCACCTTCTTCCTCCCTGGATGGCGGCATTTGGTCTTCTTCCCCGTAGCAGTAGCCGAGTAGCTTGGAGGTAGGAGGGTGTGTGTGTGGCTCGCATGGCAGCCCCCTGGATGGTGTGGAGATGGCAGGGCATATGGGTTCCTGTGGCGGCGCTCGGCTGGTTGACCTTCTCGCAAGAGCCGCCTCGACCTTCCCGACGAAGGTTGCTTCCGGGGCTCAGGATCGCCAGGGGCACGCGCAATCTGTCTTAACCGGCCCATGATCACGCTGTTGGGTGAAGATCAGCCAGCCTGAAGACGCGAGAGGAAGACTTTCCAGATAATGCTTCCGCTACACTTTCTGCCAATGCTGCTTTTTGTTCTCTCCCGATGATGGTGATAGCTTTATTTTGTTGGATAAGCAAGAATACTGTACATGGAGAGAGATACAGAGCATATGCAGAATTAGATAAACGAAGAACAGGGTAACACTAAAAGTGTGTGTGCCATGCACGTAGAGTACTAGTTGTACCGGAGGTGGTCCGCGCATGCACAAGTTGAGATGTCTACTGTAGTTGGAAATTTTGATTTTTCCTTTATTTTCTTGTCTCAATATCCACTAGTCCAATTCTGCAAAATTATGTATGCCTACTTTTTACTCTTTCATAAAGTGTGTGCACGACTGTGTTTTCAACACCAAACACAGATCCAAAACCAAAATACCCACCCACCCCACCCAAGTCTCAGATTTTCCTCGTTCTTAAAGAATGGAAACAAGAAGTTCAAAAATAAAAAAAATAATAAGTTAAACTTTTAAAAAATAGAGCGCTTCAAAATTCATAAAAAGGATTAAGAAGTAAAACCAGGAAGTCCATATTAAAAATATGGAGAAGTTCGATGATTATAGAAAACTCAGATATCCTCATTATTAAAGAATGGAAACAAGAAGTTGAAAAATAATAAAAAAAGAAGTTCAACTTTTAAAATATAACGCTTCAAAATTTCATAAAAGAGGAGTAAGAAATAAAACCAGGAAGTCCATATTAAAAAGATGGAGAAGTTCGATAATTATAAAAAAACTCAGATTTTCCTCGTTATTAAAGAATGGAAATAAGAAGTTCAAACATAAAATAACAAGAAGTTCAACTATTAAAAATAGAGCGCCTCAAAATTCATAAAAAAAAGAAATCAGATTAAAAATTCATAAAAAAAATCAAATATTTTCACGTAACCGAGAGAAGATCATGTTGATAACTGCCATAAGTTCATGTACTACACGGTGTGCATTTTGTATTAAAAAAGAATAAAAAAGTAAAGGTTAAAAGTTTTGTTGTTATAAGTTCAAGTCCTTCGTTGGAGAAAGTTAAAAAAAATATTGTGAGAGAGATTTGTACAAAAGGAATATCATTTGTGTAACACTGACGAATGGATGAGAAAATTACAAATGAAAATACGTCACAGAAGTTTAACTGAAAACATCAGGAAATTCAACTACTACACTGAATGAATTTCAGATAATTGTTTTTTAAAATCGTCGCGGGTATAAAAAAATGATCAACACGGGAAAGTTGCGTGTTCACAGCAGCTTTCCACCGGTATATCACTTGCTCAATTCGGGTGAGTGTTCCGGTGAGTGAATGAAGAGCTACGAGCAACAAAAAGCACGTGAAAAACAGAGTGAAGTTCAGGCAGAACTGCCATCGAAGTTCAAGTACTTCACGCAATGCATTTTCGACGAATCTGTTTCGCGATAAAGGCAGAACGACTGATCTCGTCGTTTATGAAATTACTTGAAAATGGCTGGGATTCAGAAAAAACCATCAACATGAAAAAGTTCGCATTTTCATAGCTTTTCAACAGTATATTATTTGCCCTGTTCCGATTAAGTTTGTAGAAATTACGGTGAAAATACGTTTTCAGCCATTTCCAAAAAGTTTCGCATTTGTTCGGGCTTTCCAATGCCATATCATTTGCTATGTTCGGACGTATGATTAAAAAAATATATCGAAAATACAAACTTGGTAGAACTTGTACCGTTTTCTAAATTACTCTTAAACCATTCAAAATTAGAAAAAAACTTTCAACATGAGAAAAAAGCGCATTTTCATAAGCTTTCCAACGCGATATTATTTGTCTCAATTGGATTAGGCGTTTGGAAATGGCAACAAAAATACGAACTCGGTTGTTCAGTTTGCGAAATTTTACGATTTTCCACATTACTCTTTAACCATAGGGAATTAGAAAAAACTTTCAACATGTGAAAGGAGCGGTTTTACAGCAGCTTTCCAACGCCATATTATTTGCCTCATATCGATAAACGGTTTAGAAATACGATCGAAAATACGATTCACGTTTTTTGTATGAAGAAAAAAACGGTTTTCAAAACTGCTCTTAAACCACTTACATTTTGCCAAAATTTTAAGTTGGGTCATGATACTGGTGTCCATAGCTTTCCAACGGTATATCGCAAGCCCCATTTGGGCAATGTTAACGGAAGTTCAACCTAGCACTAGAGGAAGTCTAGGTCGAACAAATCAGGCAGTAAAATTGCAAAAAACGCAATTTCATCACGACCCGAGAGCAAAATCCGCCAGCAAGCGAGATTTCTATTTATAACAAGTATTTAGTTGCTAAAAAACTTTCTAGATTACACCAACATCATATAAAACACTACTAACCAGAATAATTCGCGGGGGAAGCCACGGTTGCAAATATAGCCCGAAGGTCGGGTTCGTACAGAGGGAAGTTCAGGCGCGTGTACAAACAAAAATACGTCACAGAAGTTCAACGTGAAAATAGCATGAAGTTCAACTACTACGCTGAATGAATTTCTGATGAAAAACTTTTAAAATCATTGTGAGTATGAAAAAATGATCAACACGGGAAAGTTGCGTGTTTACAACAGCTTTCCATCGGTATATCACTTGCTCAATTCCGGTGAGTGAATGTAGAGCTAGGAGCAATGAATAGAGATATACGAGAAAAAAGCACGTGAAAAACAGAGTGAAGTTCAAGGTTTCATACCGAGAAGTTCAGGTACTTCACGCGATGCATTTTAGGCGAATCTGTTTCGCGATAAAGGCAAAACGAATGATCTCGCCGTTTTTGAAATTACTTGAAAACGGCTAGGAATCAGAGAAAACTTTCAACATGAAAAGTTTCGCATTTTCCGTAGCTTTTCAAGGGTATATTATTTGCGCCATTCCGATAAAGTTTGTAGAAAATACGGCGAAAATACGTTTTTCACCATTTTCGAAACTGACTTAAAACCATAAAGAATTGAGAGAAATAATACATACCAAAAAGTTTCGCATTTGTTCAAGCTTTCCAACTCCATATCATTTGCTGCATTCGGACGCACGTTTAAAAAATTATCTTGAAAATACGAACTCGGTAGGACTTGTACCGTTTCTAAATTACTTTTAAACCGTTCAAAATTAGAAAAACACTTTCAAAATGAAAGAGTAGCACATTTTCATAAGCTTTCCAACACCATATCATAAGCCTCAATTGGATTAGCCGTTTAGAAATGACGTTGAAAATACGAACTCGGCTGTTCGGTTTGCGAAATTTTACGTTTTTTCAAATTACTCTTTGACCATATAGAATTAGAGAAAACTTTTAACATGTGGAAGTAGCGGTTTTGCAGCAGCCTTCCAACGCCGTATTATATGCCTCATTTCGATAAACGGTTTATAAATGCGATCGAAAATACGATTCACGTTTTTTATGTGAAGAAAAAACGGTTTTCAAAACTGCTCTTAAACTACTTACATTTTGACAAAAATTTAAGTTGGGTCATGATACTGGTGTCCATAGCTTTCCAACGGTATATTGCAAGCCCCATTTGGGCAATGTTGGCGGAAGTTCAACCTAGTTCACAGGGAAGTTCAACGTACTATTAGCGGGGCAGGTCAGGTTGTGATCAGAATATTATTCTCATCCCGTGTGTGTGTGTCTCTCTCTCTCTCTCTCTCTCTCGACTATCAGACCTATATAGGGCGCGATCAGCAAATTCGCAACTTCAGCCCAACAGCCCGAACCGGTACCACTCGAGGCCCTTGCCGGCACCGTCGCGCCTCCTTCCACCGCACTGGCTGGCGCCGGCCTCCTCCGCCCCCCGCCGACCGCCCCCTCCGCCCGCGCGGCGCCCTCTCCTTCCTCCCGTGCCGACCGCCTCCCTCCCCCGGGCGCCTCCCCCTCCCTCCTCTCCGCCGACCGCTTCTCTCCACCGCGTGCCGCCCTCCTCCTTCCCTCGCGCCGGCCACTTCCTTCCCCTGGGCACTGCACTCCTCCTTCCCCCGCGCCCTGCCTCCCTCTACTGCGCGTCGACCTCCTCCTTCCTCGACGCCTGCCACCTACCTCCATCGTGCAGATCCACGCCACCCCCGACTTCCTCATTCATCCTACTGGCATGTCTCGGGCGTCGCCCTCCGGCAACCGGTGATACTCCCCCGCCACCACTTTGCCTCCTTGCCGATGGGGCTACGCCGCCGCCGCGTGTAGGAAGTCCATCGCCTCCACCCCAGGCTGTTCAATGCCGCCGTCGTGGATGTGCCCCACTCCAACTCCGTGGCTAGCGATTCAGAGGAAAACAATGGAGCCTGCAGAAGGAACCTCGGGGTCGAGGAACCAGTTCTTCAGTCCAACTGCTTGCTCGGCCGCCGGTCGCTCAAGGAGCTGAGTGCAAGCCACCCCCGGGCTCTTCCCTCGATGCTGTTGTCTCGTACCTCTCTCTGATCGATCTCCCATGTTGGAAATAAATCCTCTATAAGTTCACCTCACATATGCTGGTCCGTTCATGATAAGATATTCTCATGGCACGCGCACCGCCCCATAAAAATGTGCATAAGATGTAGTGCTGGTTGTGTAGGCAATGAGGTGTGTGTCTGGTTCTCTCAGTGCGTGTGTGTGTGTGTTCATATGTGTTAACTGGTGGCTGGTGGTGTGTGTGCAGGGTACGGCTGGCAATAAGTAGTACGTAGGTGGCAAAGTGTTTTGAGGAAGCAGCAAAACGAGGCATAAAGCTGGTGAGTAGGTATGGCTGCTACTGCACTTGTGCGGCTACTTCCGCGAATGAACCTGGTGCACTATATGCGTATGAATATAAGATCAACCCTACTGAGAGGTACATACTGTTCATCTAACACACGGCAAAAAGGAGAATGCATTTTGAAGTAATTTGTTGTTTCGTTATGTTCAAATTATTTCTTCGCCATATAAAGAACATATGTTCCAGTATGAAAACTTGATGGATATTTTCTTATGTACGTCCTATCTACTGAATTATAGCATAAATATTTCCTGGATGTTCTGTATTCTTTCTTTGATTTGTTAGTTTAGTGTCTACTCTAGTTTGAAATATTAACCACTAAGGGCCTGGAAAAGATTTTGAAATCCTCAATTGTAGGACAGTGGTATTGTGAATGGTTCTGTATTGACATTCAGTAGCATAGAGCATAGAGATAGTAGCATAGAGAAACGTTGTTGTGTTGTGGATGACAAAAAAACACATGTGACTGCAAGTCCTTGTATTACTACATGGGAAGTACAAAATTACTTTTTCCGAGAGTTCACTTAAAATCGTGGATAGCAACTAGCCATACAAACTTAATTCTAGAATGGTTGCAAACTTGTAATGTTTTTCTCCCCAAAATTTCTCTTTTGATTTTTCTATAGGTCTTCCTCTGGCTCCTGCCCTTCCTCTAACATCGTCCACTTTGAAGACACCGATGCGCCGCGTCAGGTCGTGGAGCAAGCCGGTGCAAAAAGAGGACTCCTACAACGGTTCTCCAGGTTGTCCGCTGTGTCAATGACACTCTCTCACATCAATATCTCTCTTTCTTTGCTTCTGCTATTAAAATGCGTACATGTGTGTTATGCTGATTGAGTAGTTTGGGAAGATGCAAACAGGGAAGATGCAAAAATAACATGTTTATATGGTTGTTTTTCATGCCCTTTAGGTGTTTGTCACTATTCCTGTGAGCACCAATTTTTAAAAATGTTTACTTTGTGCTCTCGCATATTTTTTTGGCAGTACAAACACATCACCATAGTGAATACAGATGCGACAACTTGGGAAGTACTAACATTAATGTTTGGATCAAGTTCAGAAATGTTGCGTGCATAGGTGCATTGGCTCTCCGGCCTCCTCTCTCTACCTCTGGTATTTACTCCGGCGAGGTGAGTAAGCGGTGACTGATTAGCTGCTGCTTTTGCTATTACATGATCTGAAGAAACTTGGGAAGAATTTGATGCTTATTGCGCTACTACAGAATGAGTGGCATTGTGCCCCGTGGGTGTTCGTTCTAAAGCTTGAGAGAGGACTGTGTTCCATTTGTGCTCACAAAAAAAATTGTACGAAATAAATTTCTTTTCCAATATACGCACATGTGGTCAGCAAAAAAACAGGATGAACTATTGAAGTTCATGCCTGCGTACAACTTTCACTCTAAAAAACACTTGCAGGTGCGGCTGGTTATTGCTTCTTGCTGCCGCTATTTTTATCATGATTTCGTGTGTGCACTACAGGAGTGTTGTTGTTTCGAGATCAGTTGCTCAACGACAGAATTTTGTATCTCATAGTACAAGTATTACTACTGGGAAGGTTCAGAAATAAGAACTCAAAAGAAGTATTGACAGCGTAACTATTGTATATTCAAGGAGTCGGGTTTTGCTCCTGCATCATCTCTTCTCCTCCATTCGACAAAAGCCTCTAGATAAGTTCACACCTATGGTTTTGCTCTTTCGTGTAATTCTTGAGGCCACACTCCCTCGGTTTTTGTTCCAGAGAAATTAAAGAAACATGTAGAAGTTTGGGGTATAAAATTCTGTAAGTTTGAAATCGGGAAACTAGTAAGTTCAGACAAAATTAAAACTATCAAAGAACATGAGAGTTTTTGTCAAAGAACTGAGGCTTCCCCATGCTAGTACAAACTTTTTAAATGTGTGAACTTTGTTAAAGCAAAAACTGAATGGGTGGCAAGATGAATATAGTTGTTATTAAAAGTTTCTTTTTGAACTTCTCTTAATATACATGAACTTGATTATCTTTTTAACCGGTTAAATATACATGGTTGGCAAGATGACTATAGTTGTTGTAGCAAAAACAGTACATTTTTATAAAAAGTTTCTGTTTGAACTTCTCCAATTAATATACATGAACTCGATTATCTTTTTAACATGTACTCACATGAGCTCGTTTGGATTAGTGTGTATACTTGTAACACAATCAGTTCAGATCTCGAGAGACTGTAAGTTTAGTCGGCCTTGGCATCACGAACAGGTTCAGTTCGATCTCGCACAGTGGGCAAGTCCCCGATGGTGTGTCCGTCAGTTCTACTCGCACAAGTGGACCCTTCAGATCATGCAAGTGGGAAGGTCCCCAATGGTAAGAACTTGTTCCATTCCTGCTGCTATCAAGTTGTTTGTTAATATGCTTACAAGAAATGAAATATCCTTTTTGATGTTTCTTTGTTGCCAAAGAAAAAGCTAATATTTATGGAAATATGCAGTATAAACATTTGTTATGGAGCAGCAGGTGGGCGAGGATCTTCATCTCGGCAGTACAACTGCACCCTCCGCCGCTGTTCACGAGAAGAGCTGCGTGCAGGCCACTCTGTGCTCCGCCCTGGATTTTTTCAATGATCAGGCCGCCGTCGTCATGGTTCCTGCCCCACGATAGTTGTACTGATTCATGCCCCATTGTCGTTGGTCTTTTTTCGGCTGGATATAGGGAGCGGCCCCAGGGAGCCCCTTCATCAGTGGTTCATTGGTCTCTCAGGTATGAAGGTGAGCTTCAAATAGAGTAGCTAGACTTATCTGCCTTCCATTTTACGAATTTTGCTGGGAGCTAGAAGTAACTATATGGAGAAAGTTGGCATCTCCGTTTACCTAAACATGCATAACACGTGTGATGCTAAAGAATTCTTGGGTCCTTGTGCAGAAAAATCATCAGTTCACACTTCAAAATCCTGTAAGTTTAGATATATCACTAAATAGGTTCGGAGAAAATAATTCTGCAAGTACAATTTTGAATTTCTTGTGAAGTCATACTAGTACTGATCAATATGGAGTTGATTGAAAAATATAGTTGATTCTTTGAACCTTTAACCTGTCATTATATTGCTGACTCCCCTATATGTAGGTGCTTGTCCAGCAGGCTATAGAAGGCTATATATAAATGCTGTTTTTGATCTCTTGTAGTGCATAGAAGGCTTAAAAAATCATGTTTCTCTAGTTGAAAATTTTGATGTTATGTAGGTGCTTGTTAGAACTTGGGCACGAGCTCGTCCAGCAGGGGTGCTGGCAGCCGTCCAAGTGGAGCGTTGAAAACAGTACGAGTAGAATCACGGGTCACGACCACCAACTTCACCGAGTGCTGCACATCCGTCCAAGTCGAGCACACACACAGGGAGAACACCAGCGCCTTTGCTTTGCACATTGCTTGGTCATGCATTATTGCTGATGGATGCAACAAGTGTTTTATTACTTTGATCTTCTACAAGACTCAATTTTGTCTCAGTTTTCGTGGATGCTAGCCGGCAAGTGACATAATTTTGGTTGCCATTTCTCTATGTAGCAGATTCCATCCGCACAAAAAATGCTACTGCAAATTCTTCTATGTAAAATATGAATAAGGTTCAATTCACAAAAACATGTGGAAGTTCGCTTGGGAAATTCTGCAGTCTATTTGATTATGTCAGGATGTACAGAATGGCGACTCTTTATTGTGTGCCTTTAGCACAATTTAAAATTACTCATTGACTGTATGTCTAATCGGTTTTTCTTTGTTTACAGAAAAACTAATATGTGAGGATTATCTCAGGTTTCTTTTTGAACTTGTAGCGTTACTGTACATGAACTTGTACATTACCTTGTTATCAATTTATGTGTATGTGTGTTGGTAACCACTGCTACTAGCTACTAGTTACCGATCTGACCGTTGGATTAGTGCAGCTGCTCTATGTAATTAGCTTTGGCATTGTAAAAATACAACAAGTTCATAGCTAAAAAAGTTATAAGTTCAACACAGTGTACTAGATTAATTTTTTGTTATGGATAGTACAGATGCACGTTGTTGTGTAGTACATGTGTCCATTGATGTGTTCACCCCCCCGCCTTGCGCAGCATCCAACCGACCGGACCAGCCGCCGGCCAAATCCAGCCTCGCCCCCGAGCTTCGTCTTCTTCCTTGACGAGACACGCAACAGCCACCCCAGTTCGGGTGTAGGAAGTTCCTCAGTACGAGTTAAAAACGGTGGTCCGTTCGGAATAAAATAATGGCAGAAATTCAAATTGTAAAGTTCAAGCAAAAAAAGAAACCCCATGAAAATCCTGCTTAGTAAGTGCCTCAGTACAAGTCGTAAAATGAGAGAAGTTCATAACAACGTTGTCAAAAAATGTTGAGTTAAAAAAAAGAAACAAGACAAACACATTTTCTTTTTGAATAAAATATTATTCAGTTCGATGATACAAACCATACAAGTACAGGGGCGACCATATAGTAAACCATTGAAAACTTACGAGAAAAATATTACCCAAAAAACAGAGCAAAGTCTAATTAGTGAAAACACGCTTAGTACAAACCAATGCAAGTATCAGTATAAGTACCCTTTCTTGGAACCATTCAAAATTACTCTACAAAAAACAGCTCAGTACAAACATACACATATATCAGTACGACTACTCTGTTTTTCAGACGAGAAAACAGCATAATCCGTCATGCCGTATTCAAAATCACTCTTAAACGGTTGTGAAGTAAAGAAAACGTTCAACATGACTAAGTTTTGCATTTTCGATAGCTATCCAACGGTATATTATTTGCCATATTTCGACAAACTTTTTAAAAAAACCGCGTACAAAATCAAATTTGACCGTATTCGAATTCGTTTTTAAACCGTAAGGAATTAGAAAAACATTTCTATACAGAAAAGTTGCGCATTTTCCATAGCTTTCCAACACCGTATCATTTGCGTCAATCCGACAAACTGTTTGCAAAAATTCGAGAAAAAATGTTTCGCCCAGAATTTCACCGTTTTTCAAATTACTTTTAAATCATATAGAATTATAAAAAACAATACATATATGAAAGATGCGGATTTTCACAGCTTTCCAACGCCATCTTATTTGCTCAATTCCGACAAAACGTTTGAAAATTGTGTCCAAAATATGATTCACGTTTTCGGTTTTGAAAAAAACGTTTTTTTCAAAACTGCTCTTAAACCATAATGATTTTGGAAAAACGTTCAATATAATTGAAATGTGGTTGTCAAGAGCTTTCCAACGATATATTACACGCCCCGTTCCGACAAAAAAATTAAAAAAAGTTTTTGAACTAAAGAAGACGATCTGTTAAACACAACTGAAAGCATCAGTTCAACCGCTTTAAAAACATCAGTACAACCACCTGAAACCGACAGTTCAAAAAAGGTAACAGAATAATATTCTGTTACGCGTAACAGAATAGCCCAGATGTATATATATCATGAAGCGAATTGAACGAAACAATAATGAAATAGAAGCAACATATATAGTAAACATAGTTAACAAATATATCGTACTGAAAGTAATTAACTAGAGTGCGGCACCATACATCTAATAGTTTCGTCGTACTGAGACATTCAAAGTTTCGTCGTACCGAGAAAGTAACAAGTAACTAAACAGACACATTGTTTTTAAGCAGTGGACTCTTCCCATCTGTCCATATCCGGGAGGACGGACCCAAGCTTAGTGAAAGGCGTCATGTCCTGACGTTGTAGAGAAATGCGGGTTCGGACGCCAGCTCGTGATATTTGGCCACTGTATAACATCACATTCTCTTCGAGGACATCTTTCATGATGATGGACGCAATTTCCTGCTGGATCTGGTAGAAATCATTTCGAAGTCGATTATCCGGCATGACTCCAAAGGCTTCGGCCCATCTCTGGATATGGGTATTGGATGAAGATTTCATGCAAACTGATTGCACATGCCTTCTGCACTCCATCATTAGATGGATGACGTAGAATCCATCGTTCTCACTTCTTGCGGGTTGCTGAATGTAACAGAAGTCAGTCTTGTGTCTGAAACAGACCCCTGCCTGATTTGTTTTTTTGCTTTGGATGTAGCCACCTCGCATGCTGAAGCCCAGCATAGCTCTGTCCAGAACATACATTATGTGTGTGTAATCTTTCTTCTTTATGTTGTTCGACGGGTCCAAATATAGAGCGCGGGAGTAACAAGGGTAAAGAACGATGAGAACGGCACAACACCCCCCGCTGCGCAAAATACACGATCAAGTTAGCCTCCATGTGTGCAAAGTAATTATTGAAATGCACGAAAGGATGTATGTGTTATAGTGCTATCCGTGGATGACTTACCCGGGATGATAAGGTAGGAGAATCGTTTCTTTGTCCTTATTGTTGGCCAAGAATTCTTTGATGTACTGAATCGCATATTGACGGTTGGCATCATTGATTGACAAGAAGCACTCATGCATGTAGTATGGGTTCGCGACCGCAAGACCCGTGACTTGCTCTCTCCGGACGATGTAGTTCATGTGTAGCGCATACAGGCGGACGGACGTAAAATCGAGTGTCCTCATTTGAAACATCTGGAAGATGTAATCGAACCTCAGGAAGAAGAGGTCGACGCGGCATGTGTGGGCGTACATGTTGCAACTGGTCGGCACATGAACCGTATAAAGTGGGTATCCTGGATCATCCGAGGCGAGGAGGCTTCTCTCTGTCGAAAGCACATGGTCATGGAGTCTCCTCAGATCCCCTGTTATGGCAGCTAGTGCATTCGCCGGTACCATTGGCTCTCCCGCGACATGGATTAATGGCACATGTTTCATCGGTACACTGTCAACCTTGGTCGAGGGAAACCCGTGTAGCCCGCTTTCACACTCGCCACGGAGACCCTTAAGGCGTTATCAGGCATCTGCCGGCGGTGGAACAATCGATCCTTGGGCTTCACTTTAGTACCCTTCCCACATCCACCAACCCACCCTTCATGTGGTAAAGGAGGGTGCATGGAGTGGAGTCGGCCTACAAAGACATATATGTGCGGCATCAGAGATCCAAAAAGAATGGCAACTGAAGATTAATTAATTAGTTGAGTTGATGAAGGTGCGACGCGTATTTGCCGTGAGGGCTTCGAGTTCAGCCAATGTCGACGACCCGACGTTCAAGCCAGAGATGGAGCTAGGGCTGCTCTGACAGCTGGGTGCTGGAGTAGGTGCGGGTGCGGGTGCCATACTAGGTACGGATATGGGTCCGGTGTTCATTGAGTTGCTCCAGGTGAAGCTGGGCATCGGAAAATCACTTGGTGGCGCGTTTAGGTTTTGTTGCGCCCATGTGACGACAGTTGGAATCAAGCTTGTAAAGGCAGCTGCCATATCATGTCTACAGGCAGCCATTATCTCAGCTTTGGTCTCAGCTTTTGCTTTCACCATCGCCCGCGCTACCTTCTCGTCGATAGTCACTTGACTGAACTTCTTCCTCTGTCTTTTGGCCCGCAAGCTTGTGTTGCTCTCTATGCAAAATGGATCGTGAATCATTTACGAATGCGACTAGAATGTATTAGACTTCGTTGATCAGAACCTAATATGTAAAGTGGTAAAAGGATAATTACCAGTATTCCCATGAATTTCCTAGTCGGCCCATCGGTGAAAAAATCTTTTTCTTGGGGTCCCACGAGAATCGGGCCCTGATGAAGTCGTGCTCCTGCTGGTCGGTGAACTCTGCCAATGGGTCTGGGATCCATTGACGTTCACGTTCTACGTCCTCCTTAGCCCACGCGGGCCTCTTTCCCGTGTAACCACGACTTCCAAGGCGGTGGTTCCCCATGTTCTTTGCCTGCAGCTGCTTGCCTCTCTTCGACCTGGCCTTGGCAGCTTCTTCATTGCAAGTCTCCTTGAACTTTTCAAAGTCCTCTATCATAATATTCGGATTGTCTGCAACAATGTCGGCGTAGGTTTCATGGTCTACTTGAATCACCTTTTTCACCCTAGTTTTCCAAGCGCTCAATGCGTTGCTGAACTTCCCTAGGGCTTTGGTGTTGATTTTTTTCATGGCATCATCATCCCATGGGTCGACATCGTCATTCCGACCGGGGAAAAGGAATCTTGCGTGCAACCTAGTTAGGAGTAGCTTCTTCAAATGTTCATTCTTCCGTATTTTTGTGGTGTTGATGTTGGCGGTATCCCGTAGGATGCATGCTAGTTGGTTGCTGTAACACGCTGCCACTTCTCGCGCCTCTATTGGCTCGAACTCGCCAGGGTGCACCGCCATGACCACCAGTCTTCCGGTGCCGAGCTCATTTGGGCGTCGTGTCCTCTTTTCCTTCTTTCCCTCACTGGCTTGGGAGGTCCCACCTTCCGTGCTGTAGTTAGCAACATCATCAGCGCCAGTCTCAGTGCCGGTGTCGTTGTTGGCATCAGTGTCGGCGCCGGCGCCACCACCGTCGTTCTCCGTCATGACAAGGGGGTCCTGACACCCAGCTTGCTGTCTCTACTGATCCGCCAGAAAGTCAAGGTAGGCGTGTGCTCGACCTAATTGGGACTGAGAACCTCCAGCCTCATCGGTGTCGGTCATGTTTCCTAGGGTTCAATGTCATAGTCGTTTAATTGTCGAGCTTTATATAATAAAGTGAATAATGACAAAAAAAGTGACCTTTGTTTTGCCAGAAATGTCGTTTCATTCCCAGAGCGACAAATCTCGAGCACTCGATATGTCCAACTTTCTAGCACAAGTCATGCCGAAATTCACGGAAAATTCCAGCATGACCTGTGATAGAAAGTGCACATATAGAGCGCCTGAAACTTGCCGGAATGGAAATGAATCAACATTTCCGGCAAAACATAGGTCACTTTTTTAACAGCAAGCATTTTAGCACTCTAACAACCATTTTAACAGACACATTATGAGCACTCTAAGAAGCTGAAACAAACATCACATACTTTGTTGCTGCTGACATATACACAATCATGAACATTGCTGCCCAATTGATGCAAAAAATATCAACTATACCGATCTAACAGCTCATTAACCAATCTAACAGCTCCACTCCCCATTGCATCATTATGAACACTTTAAGAGCCACATTATGAACACTCCCCCTTGCATCATTATGTGCTGACATATGAAGAGGGAGGGAAGAGGGGGTGGCGCACCTCGGGGGTTGGGATCGGGGTCGCCAAGTAGAGAGGCGGGGGGGGTTGAGGGCGTCCTTCTCCTCCTCGTCGATCTGCGCCTAGCTTCAATCTTAGAAAGACCTAATTTGGTCAGAGAGAGAGAGAGAGAGTGACCAAATTTTCAAACACTTCCATTAAAATTCCTCATTTTCAAAATGGCCAGCAACATAAGCTAATTTTCAAAAACTGTAATTTTCATTTTTCATTTACATTTAAAAACAAACACTAACAGCAAATTAAGCTAACTAACACTAACATCAATTAAGCTAACAGAATACACTAACTAACTAGCACTAACAGCAATTAAACTAAGCACCATCACTGGGCTAACACTAACACTAACTAACACTAACATCAATTAACTAACTAGCACTAACAACAAATTAAGCTAACTAACACTAACTAACACTCACATCAATTAAATTAAGATAACAAAATACACTAACTAACACTAACTAACTAACACTAATTAACTAACACTGGGGAGGGGAGGGAAAGGCACCTGTCCAGTGCTCGCTGGCCTTGCTGGGCGTCGCCAGCTGCTTCATGGAGGGAGGCGCTGAGGGGTCAGGGTCGGTGGCCGGCATCGGGGTCGCCAGGGTCGCTAATCTGCAGAGACACATACCGGAGCGGGAGGGGGTCAGAGAGAGAGAGAGAGAGAGAGAGAGTGAGAGAGAGAGAGAGAGAGAGAGAGAGAGAGAGAGAGAGAGAGAGAGAGAGAGAGAGAGAGAGAGAGAGAGAGAGAGAGAGAGAGAGAGAGAGAGAGAGAGAGTCGGGGCTGAGGTGTCAGAGAGGAAGGAAGAGGGGGCGGGGGCCATACCGGAGCGGGAGGGGGTCGGTGGCCGATGTCAGGGTTGGGCTGGCATCGATGACGGCGCGGGCGGAGCGGGGCCGGCGTCAGCGACGGCGTGGGCGGGGCGGTGTAAGTGCATCTAGTGCCCCTTAGTGATTTTGGAGTATTGAAGACTTATAGGTTAAGAGACTGATGCGTTTATGAGTGTACACAGGTCTATAAGTCTATGAGGAGTTTGACATTTACAGATAAAGTCGACCCCTAAAAATGAAGCTCTTCGACTGAAAGCTTTGGATTTCTGAAGACTTACTGAAGACATTGAAAGTGAAGAAATTGTTGTGACCTTGAAGACTTGGAAAACATTCGAGGAACATGAAGCATGAAGACTATGTTTTTCGTTGTTTCATTTTCTATTTCTTGAGTCATAGGAAACACCGTACTGTTAAAGGGGGTCGAGGAAATACTAAGGAAAAATTTCCATGTGATGCTCAACTCAAAATCCTACACCTACCGATCCCTTCGAGTGAAGCCATTGGAAATCTCACACAGTTCAGTCATATTCTTCGGTGACAGAGACGAAGTTGTTCTGGTCTCTGAGGAATTTGTTCTAACTGAGGAGTTAGGAATTCACGAGTGCGGATTGCCTACACAGTGAGGAACATGATAGCCCTGAGGAATTTGAGAGTCAAAACTTCTGACCGTTGCTGTGCTATGCGCCAGCTGTCCAAAAATATCTACCCACCTAACGGTCATATTATTGAAGGGCATTTATGTCTTATCATGTCGGGCTTCTCCCTAGGCTATAAATAGCCGCCCCCTACAACCACTAGCTGGTTGGCTTCTCTGAGAGAAACTGACACTTGTCATTTGAGAGCAACCCATCCTCCGAGGACTTTGAGCGAAAATCATCAAGTGAGGAAGACCCAAAAACCCAAACCCAAACACCTTCAAACCCAAAGTGATTGAGCATCACTGAAGAGATTGATCTTGTGTGGATCTGACACTTATTTCCTTTGAAGACTGTGCTTCTCCCAGACGGTTAGGCGTCAAGGTCTAGAGCATCCAAGAGGAATTGTGGATCACCGAGTGACCGAGTTTGTGAAGGTTCGGAAGTCACCTGAAGACTTACCACGAGTGATTGGGCGAGGTCTGTGTGAGTTTATCTCAAGGAGAATACGGTGCGGACTGTGTGTCCGGGACTGTGTGTCCTTTGGTTTAAATACCTAGCTGCTCCAACCAGATGTACAACTGAGACAGCAATTGGAACTGGTCTACCAAATCATTGTCTTCACCAAGCTTACTAGTTCTATTTCCTCAACTCTTTCAATGCCTCATTTCACCTCTTGTGTAATTGTTCATATTTGTTTGAAGACTTTGACTAAAGACTTTCTCAATTTCCTGAGTTCAATTTCTTCAGTCTGTTAGTCTTTATCTTGTGTTATCTTGTGTTTATGCTTTCTGTACTCTGTGCTTGTCTTCATTTCATCATGATGACTATGCTTGTGTTCTACCATGTTTACTTTTGAGTACTTATTTCGCTGTAAGTAGTTCTTCGCTTAGGAATTTCCAATTCTTCAGTGAAGAATTCATAAAAATCGCCTATTCACCCCCCTCTAGTCGATATAACGCACTTTCAATTGGTACCAGAGCAAGGTACTCCCTTGTTCTGTGTGATTTTGGTTTAACCGCCTGGAGTTTTAGTTATGTCGACTGCAGGTGTGAGGATCGTATCCTGCCCCATCTTTGACGGTCATGAGTGCCCTTGATGGAAGGCCATGATGAAGAAGCGACTCATGGCTATGGACAGCGAACTGTGGACCGTCACTGAGATTGGTCTTACCGATCTATGCAACATGGCGGAGGCTGATGACATTCGCAAGTACATTCTACTTAACCTCACTGCGAAGGATGTCATCTGCTCCTTGTCACAAAATCAGTTCAGGAACGTCATGCATCTCAATCAAGCGAAGCTAATCTGGGACCGTCTCTCTGAGGTCTATGAAGTTCATCGAACCCGTCATGATCCTTGGTTTGAGGATTACAAGGAATCTCTTAATGCGATGACATTCGAACCAGAATCATCATCATCCACATCCTGCCTTATGGCAAACAGTGCTAAGGTAACTGAATGCTACCTATCCGATTCCAGTGATGATGAATCTGGAGATGAATTTGGACCTAGCTATGTCAAACTTGCTTCCCTTGCCACTAAACAACAAAGAGCTCTTGAAAAAGTTCAATACATGCTAAATAAGAGCGATGATATGTTGGGTGAAGAAATGGATCAGTCAAAAGCTTTGGCTGAAAGTCTTAAGAGACTTCATTCCAAGTTTGACGACCTTCAAGGTCATCATAACACTCTCTTATCTGATCACGAGAAGCTTTCCCTTTAACTTCTTCAAAGAAAGAAAGATCTTGAGAAGCTAAGAGTGAATTATGAAGGTCTTCACAAGGTGCGCGATTCATTGCTTGCTCAACAAATCAGCGCTACTCAGGAAGAATTTGTTCCTCCATGTTTGAAGTGCATTGAATGTGAATCTGCTAATTCTTCACCTGAATGTTCAAATGCTTCTAATGCTACAAATTCTTCATCTGTCTCTGCTATCACTAATTCCTCATTTGAGGACATTGCTAGTATCACTGATGATGCAGGGTTGAAGGAATTGTGCATGACAGGCATGTACAAAAGCCTCAAAAGGCATCAGATTCTTTGTGATGTGCTTAAAAAGCAGATCCTCAACAGGAACCCTAGGAAAGAGGGTATTGCCTTTGAGAGGAAACTCAATGCTGATGGAACATATTGGAAACCTGAGCAGTACCCCAAAACCTCATGGGTTGCTGCAAAGGGACCTCCAGTTGATCCATTCAATTTATCTGGCTTTACATGTGAATCTCCTCATTCTTCTGATGAGTCATTTGACTCCAACTATAAATTGTTCAAAAATAAGAATGGTGAAGTATTTGCTAGATATGTTGGCACTAACTGCAGGAACGGTTCCCCTATGAAGAAAATCTGGGTTCCCAAAAGGTGCTTTGAAAGTCTTCAAGTGAATGTCCTTATGACACCACCTATGAAGAATAGGAACCCCATATCAAATTATTCATATGAACCAAATTCTTCATATGGATCCAAGTCCTCATACGGACAAAATTCCTCACGTGGATCAAAGTCCTCATATGATCATCATCGTGCTAACCCCTCTGTTTCGCAGGGAAGAGCTAAGGGCTATGAATATCAACATTATTCTTCTAATCATTATGTTCATAAGTCCTCGAAGAATTACTCTGCTTATTCATATGCTTATCCTAACTCTTCTTATGTGAAACGAAATGGACAAGCTTCTATGCCACCTTTCTCATATGGAGCTCGCAGAGTGATGAACTCTTTGCCACCCCTTCAGATGTGGGTGGTGAAGAAAAGGAACTAATCTCTCATGTAGGGTCAGGTCTCGATTCGTTTTTTAAACGTCTGAAGAGTTTGCTGGAGACCTGAACATTGCCTGAAAGGACACAGGCTAATCATGAAGAAATGAACTTTCATTTCTCACGTCCTCATACTGATTTATCTGTGCTATTGCTTGATGAAATTCATCTGATGATATTGATGTCATATTCTTCATTGATGAAGTATATGAGTTCGTAAGTTGCACTAATTAATCTGAAGGATGATCAACCCAAAGCCAATGAGTGGGTCCTCGATAGTGGGTATACGAATCAAATGACTGGTGACAAGAATCTATTGATGGATGCTCCCTTATCACCGTCACATCTGAAGCATATCATCTTCGCTGACAAAGGCAAAAGTCAGGTATTGGGTCTAGGTAAGGTTGCGATCTCAAAGGATAGACACATGGACAAAGTCATGCTTGTCGAATCCTTAGGATGCAACCTCATGCCTGTCTCAATGCTTTGTGATCTCGATATGGTTGTTGTCTTTGGCAAATATGGTTGTGTTGTGATCTTGGAAGCTGACAATTCCAAAGTCTTCGAAGGCTTTAGGAGAGGAGACTTGTACATTGTTGATTTCTCTACAGGACCACAACCGGCAGTATGCCTACTTGCAAAAGCTTCAGAAGGCTGGCTATGGCATTGACGACTTGGTCATGCTGGCATGAGGAATCTGCACATGCTTGCGAAGAAGAAGCATGTCATTGGCATTGAGAATGTCAAATTCCTTAAGGATCATTTATGCGGAGCCTGTGAAGCTGGAAAGATGACAAAGGCCAAGCATCCAACGAAGACTATCATGACTACCACTCGACCATTTGAATTGATTCACATGGATCTCTTTGGTCCTAACCATTACTCTGCAATTTTAAATGATGCTACTCAATATGGCTTTGTTATTGTTGATGATTATTCTCGTTACACATGGGTACACATTGTCCCTTACAAACATCAAGTGCAGGAAGTCTTCAAACAATTTTCCTCGAGGGCTTCAACCAAGTTTAGTGTGAAGATCAAGCACATCAGAACTGACAATGGGACCGAGTTCAAGAATTCTGGTCTTGATGGCTATCTTGATGAACTTGGTATTACTCATGAGTTATCTGCTCCTTATACTCTTCAGCAGAACGGCGTCGTGGAGCACAAGAACAGAACTCTTGCTGAGATGGCCCGCACTATGTTTGATGAATACAAAACGCCTCGTCGTTTCTGGATTGATGCAATTGATACTACATGCCACATCATCAACAGAGTATATCTTCACAAATTCTTCAAGAAGACTGCTTATGAACTCCTCACTGACAAAAAGCCCAATGTGAGTTATTTCAAAGTTTTCGGTGCTAAATGTTGGATTAGAGATCCTCATCACACTTCCAAATTCTCACCGAAAGCACATGAGGGTTTTATGCTTGGTTACAAAAAGGACTCGCACACCTACAGAGTCTTCAACAACGTTCTTCACAAAGTTGTTGAAACTGTAGATGTGCGGTTCGATGAAACTAATTGCTCGCAAAGAGAGCACCTACCTTCTGTGATAGATGAACCAACACCTGAGGAATCTATCAAGTTCAAGGCTACTGAGGATATTATTCCTACCGAAGAATCTGCTGATGAATTCATTCCAGAACATGAAGAACGTCGAGCTGGAGCACCTGAAGAAAATGGTGCTGAGGAAAATGGTCCTGAAGAAAATGCGGATCAAATTCCTCGACGACAGCCCGCTCATCCTCGCGTTGCAAACAAAGTGCAAATTGTGAGAATAATCAATGACATTGAAGCACCAGGTCCTCTCACACGCTCAAAAGCTTCACATTTGTCTAACTTTTGTGGGAACTTTGCTTTTGTCTCTATCACAGAGCCCACTAAGGTAGATGAAGCATTTCTGGAGCCTGGGTGGATTCAAGCTATGGAAGAAGAATTACATCAGTTCGAGCTCAACAACGTCTGGGAACTGGTCAATCGTCCAAATCCTCGCAAGCACAACATCATTGGCACAAAGTGGATCTACCGCAACAAGCAAGATGAAAACGGCTTTGTGGTGAGGAATAAGGCACGGCTTGTAGCTCAAGGCTACACACAGGTTGAAGGAATTGATTTCGATGAAACTTTTGCACCTATTGCTAGACTTGAGGCTATTCGCATATTACTTGCTTATGCTAACCATCATAATATTACCTTATATCAAATGGATGTGAAAAGTGCATTCCTCAATGGTAAGCTTGAGGAAGAAGTATATGTTGCTCAACCCCCAGGTTTTGAAGATCCAAAGCATCCTGACAAAGTCTTAAGACTCAACAAGGCCCTGTATGGCCTCAAGTAGGCCCCTCGGGCATGGTATGATACTTTGAAAGAATTCCTCATGAAGAAAGGCTTCAAACCCGGTTCACTCGACCCAACACTTTTCACTAAGTCTTATGATGATGAATTGTTTGTGTGCCAAATATATGTTGATGATATTATCTTTGGCTGTACTGACCAACGTTATAGTGATGAATTTTCCTATATGATGAGTGAAGAATATCGAATGTCTATGATGGGAGAATTAAAATTATTTTTAGGTCTTCAAATTCGTTAACAGCGCAATGGCATATGCATATCTCAGGAGAAATACCTCAAAGATGTATTGAGGAAATTCGGCATGCAAGACTGCAAAGGGGTCAAAATTCCAATGCCCACAAGTGGCCATCTATGCACTGATGAAAATGGTATCGACTTTGATCAAAAGGTATACCGCTCCATGATTGGCTCTTTATTGTACTTATGTGCATCTAGGCCAGATATTACGCTTAGTGTTTGCATGTGTGCCCGATTTCAAGCTACACCGAAGGAATCACACCATAAGGCTGTGAAGCATATTCTTCGATATCTAGCGCACACACAACACTTGGATTATGGTACCCCAAGGGCTCGGCTTTTGATCTCGTTGGATATTCAGACTCTGACTATGCTGGTGACCGTGTGGACCGCAAGTCAACATCTGGCACATGTCATTTCCTCGGACGATGTTTGGTCTGTTGGTCCTCAAAGAAAAACAAAACTGCGTATCACTCTCCACTGCGGAAGCTGAGTACATTGCTGCTAGATCGTGCTGTGCTCAATTACTATGGATGAAGCGAACACTCAAGGACTATGGCATCAACGTGAAGAATGTGCCTCTCTATTGTAACAATGAGAGTGCAATAAAGATTGCTCATAACCCAGCTCAGCACTCGAAGAGAAAGCACATCCAGATTCGTCATCATTTTCTTCGCGATCATGTGTTGAAGGGCGACATCTCCATTGAGCATGTGCGGACTGAAGAACAACTAGCCGATATCTTCACTAAGCCCTTGGATGTGAAGAGTTTTAGAAAGTTGAGGTCTGAGCTAAATATCTTAGAATCTTTGAATGTTCTTTGAAAAGGACACTCATCCTAACACTTATGCTCAATTGATGACTTAGATGCGCAACACACAAAGTAACGTTTTTCTTCAATCAATGAAGACTAACCCTCTAAGTGTGAAGAAAATTAACGAAGAAATTGACTCTCAGAGCCCTACGACAATTGTATGCGGTGTCTGAAGTCAGCTTTCGTATACGATGGGTTACGCCACCACCAAAAGTTGAAAATCTTCAATTTGAGTTTTTCCTCTGTTTGAAATTCCTCAGTTTTTCAAATTCTTCAACTTTGCATTGTCTTCACTATTTCCGTTGTTTTTCTTCATTGGATAATATTAGCAGAATAACTATTCTGCACACCACTTCCGCACTGCATGCTGAACGCAAGTGCACTGCATCTTCTTGACGACGAGCACTGCAATATAGACTAGTGAACTTCGCGTCGGAAAAAACTGCATGCAGTGTTTTTCTGGTACTGTTTTCGCTCTAATTTTTTGATTGTTTATCGGTACGAGGCGTATAATATACCGTTGGAAAGCTATGGACTAGGCGCAACTTCGACATGTTGAACAGTTTACGAGATTCCACACGGTTTAAGAGCAGTTTTGAAAATGGTGCGGCGGATGACGAGTGGCAGCGAGCGTTTTTTCGCATTTTTTTCTAAACCGCTTGTCGGAATGAAGCAAATGATATGCCGTTGGATACATATCGTCGAGGCGCATCTTTTTCATATATAAATCTTTCTCTAATTCGTTACGGTTTAAGAGCAGTTTCAAATTTACTAAATCGCGGAATTATGTTTTTCAAGTTTTTTAAAATTTTCGGTACTATTTTCGCTCCAGTTTTTGAACCGTTTGTCGAAACGAGGCGTGTGATACACCGTTGGAAAGCTACGAACGAGGTGCAACTTTCATATGTTGCAATGTTTTTGAGATTCCTTATGGTTTTTAGTTTATTTTGAAAATCGTGCGGCTGACTACTAGAGGCAGCGATCGTTTTTCGCGAAATTTTTACAAAACGCTGCTCGGAATGATTCAAATGATACGCCGTTGGAAAGGTATCGACGAGGCGCAACTTTTTCATGTAGAACACTCTCTCTAATTCTTTACGGTTTAAGAGCAGTTTTAAATATACCGAAACGCGGACACTATTTTTCGCGACACCCAAATCGACGTGGGTACTTCATCCGACTGAAAACCGCACTGCAATGGACGAAAAACCGCACTGCATCACACGGGTAAGATAACTCCATGGTTTGTTTTATTCAAACGTAATTTTTTCAAGAACGAGAAAGTAGAGTGCACTTCACATCGGGTGTAAATGAACCACAACACTATCAAGAAGCGAACCACATTGCTTTTTCTTCTCTTCTGTAACATTTTTTTGCACTTACGGGATGAACAACATTATACGGCCGACTGCACTGCTTCAGAGTGAAAATCGCACTGCAACAAATGGGCAAATAAACTTCATGTTTTTGTTGTGAGACGTAAGATTTTCCAGATGAGTTTTTGTTGTTTCTTTTTCAATTTTTTCCACAAATGATAATGGACTTTTCTTTCATTGTTCGTCTTTTTGCTGCAAAAAATGAAAAACCAAACAGCGAGTATAGCAAATAGTGGACTTCATAATGCACATTAACTGCACGATTCATCAACTAGCAAACCTTCATCATTTCTTTCAGAAAATATCCCTAAAAAATATACAATACAAAAAAGAACTTCATAGACGAGCCGCACAAACCGCAAGCAGTGCCTGAATGGACTGCATCTTTTTTTACAAAAAAGATGCATTTGACTGAAGTGGACCACAGTACGCCTCGAAGTGGGTTGCATCAACCTTTTTTCATGAAAAAGAACCTCTCCAACATATCAAATGAGCTGCACTGGACCAGTTTAAACCAAAACAAAAAACTGGTTGAACGCTGTTTTTTGGCTGCACCCGCACATGGAAAGAACTGCAGCACTGCACGCAATCTGTAGCTCATGTGCGGTTCTGCTATCTTCGGCTCCGGACATCTCCTCTGGGCTCGACGAAAATGACACCCCTGCCGTCCCATCTGACAATGCCATATATTAGCAATTGAAAAAAGTAAGGATGAGCACCACCTCAGCCTGTGCAGTGTGGACGGTGAGAAGCGCAGTGCGATGGCACGCGGGAGGGGCACAGAGGGAGGCAACCATGGACTGCAACCGCAGCCTAACTACACACCCCTTCATAGTGAAACCGCACTGCCATGGCGTGCTCCGTCAGAGAGGAGCTCATTTATGGGTGGCTGGGGAATTCGGCCAAGGCGTCGACCGGAGGGAGACGAAATGGAGGTCCTGCCCTCCCCGAATGGGACGAGCCCCATGTGCCGGCACCTCTCCCCGCCATGAGCACGCTCCTCTGCCCGCCGCTCTTTGCTCCCCAATCGATGTGGGTGAGGGGAAAGGAGAGACAGACGCAACCGAGCTGCACGGGGGGCACGACCGAGCTGCACAGGGGCGGCGACCGAGCTGCATGAGGTGGGGCGGCGACCGAGCTACATGAGGTGGGGCGGCGACCGAGCTGCATGAGGTGGGCGACGACCGAGCAGCATGAGTTGGCGCAGAGGTGGTGGCGAGGCGACCGAGATCAGGGGTGGGGATGGGTCGCGCGGAGGAAGCGGGGCGCCGGCAAGGCGCGGGGACGATGGGCGGCTCGCCTGCAAGGCACGTGGAGGGAGCAGCGCAAGGCCCGTGTAGGTAGGGCGGCGGAGGGGAAGAAGGAAGTGGTGGTGCTGGAGGAGGAGCCCAACACGACATGGACCTCGCCGAGCCCCCCATCCGGCCACCACGCGCGGGAGGGCGTGGATCTGGGCCCTACACAAGCTCTAGTAGCGCCGGAGGAAGGTGGAGGGAGGCGGGTGGGGAGGCCGTGGCCCTACAGATACGGCAGTCAAAGGCCGGGGCTGGCCCGATCTGGCGGCGAGGGAGGTTGTGGGGTCCAGCGGTGGCTGGCGGTGATGTAGAAGGTGGGCGGCGCCGATGGGGAAATCGGTGGGGATCTGGGTAGAAATCAGTGGCCGAGATGGGAGGTTGGTGGGTGGGGGTCTTGTGAAGCCAGGAGGAGGTGCGTGGAGGCAGGGCCATGGCGTTGGTGGGGATTGCGCAGGGCTCGACCATGGAGGAAGAAGGTGGAGGGATGGGGGAGAGTGGGTGTGGGACGAGGGGTGGTGGGTGGTGTTTTTTGAGCTCGATGGCTGCGTGCAGTTTGGTCGCGCCTCGGTTTGTTTTTGACACGGTGTTAGCAGAATAAGCGATTGATGTGTAGAATAAGCTCTTAAAGGGTGTTATCATAATAGACCCACCCTATATATATATATGTGTGTGTATATATATATATATATATATATATATATATGAGTTTATGTCCTCCACAACATTCACTTATTGCTATTTCTTCAAGTTGATCTTCTCTTCTAAGTAAATATGATCGGACCCTTCCCCCTCTATGGTAAACTCAACCCAATCTTTTCACAAATTCTTCATGTGCGTTCTGTTTGAAACTCGTTCAAAATCTTCACTGAATCCTTGTCAGCTGAAGAAATTGTGAACGGAACTTTTAACTTATCGTATCTAAATTTTCGGTTTTGCCGCTCAAACAGTTCCGCATCCCGTGATAATACTTATCTATTCACCCGCAATCTCACAATCGCCACCTCACAGTATGTGGGTGACACATGTCACGCAAATGAGAAGGGCAAGGGGCACGTTGGTCCGAATTCTTCGGGCGTCCAATTTTTCACTCCCTCTATAAATACCCTAGCCTCTGTCGGTGGGAAACGACGCCTACGGGATCACTGGAATCCCTTCTGTGGTTGCGGGGCGTGGAATCGTGAGAAGAGCGGGATTAGTGGATAGCACAAAGGGGATTTACCCAGGTTCGGGCCGCAAAGATGCGTAAAACCCTACGATCCTGCTTTGGTGGTTCTATTAGTGTTCTTGAGCTCTCGAACTAGCTTTGGATTTTGCGAGGTTCCAAAGAGCCGACTCCCCCCCTCGGTATGCCATGGGCCTCCTTATATAGGCGAAAAGGGGCTGCCACAGTAGCACACAGGAGGTGGAAAGTGCTACAGCGCTGCGTGCTTATCGCTAGCATTACAGGACGAGACGCATTAAATGCGGGGCTTAGGTGTCCCTTGCTTTATCGGGGGACGGGGGTGAGGCCCGTCCCATCCGTCACCGCCCCTGGCTTCCACACGCGCCCCGGCCAGCTACGCATGTAGCGCCATGTAGGCAGGAAGGCAGCTGAGGTGGCGCGGTGGTGGAGTCTCCATGAAGGTTTGCATGCTGCCACGCAGGTGCCTGCCCAGCTGGTTGGGTCGGTGTCTGCGTATGAAAGGCGGTAAGAACTTGGCTGCTGCGGGCCTGGCAGTGGCCTTGCCAGTGTGCTTGGCGATGGTCTTGCTGGGTGGCCCGGCAAGGGTCTTGCCGCCACGCGCTGGCTTCCCCGGCAAGGATCTTGCCGGGGAGCCCTGTGGGTTTCATTCGTGAGGATGGTTGCCTTCCTATCCTCTTCTGATCTTGATTGCTCTTGGTCTTCACAAAGATCTGCATGCCACCACGGGGGTGCCTCCCGAACCCTGTCCCAACGCGACTGCTCAGCGTCGGTAGGATCAAAGGTGGCTCGCTTCGCGGGTGTGGGCGAGCCGCCCCGGCAAGGATCTTGCCGGGGCTGCTGAGGTTGCCCCCGACAAGGGTTCTTGCCGGGGCAACCTGCATCGCCCGCGTGGCCCTCGTGGTCTTGGTACTTTGTCGTTTGCTTTGCTTGTCCTTGAGGCTTTGGCTTTTCTCCAGCTTCCCTCTCTTGCCTTGCTGTTGTGTGGTCGCGGCAGGTGGCTCTGACTGCCCGTGCACAAGTAAAGTGGTCAAAAGCTAGGCCCCTACTTTTGTATACCGACAGTCGCCCCCGGGTCTGGGCCACACATAAACGCAACACGTTGTTGGCCAAGGCCCAGAACGGTGCGCGGGTGGTTGAGGCGGATTTTACCGCGGCCACTGCTGTTCCACCCGCTGCGCTTCCCCACGACCCGCGTTGAACGCGCGACGTGGCGGTCGTGCGCGCATGACGTGGGGATGCTGGCGTCACCTTTGTGGTGGAGAGTAAAGAGACGTGGGGATGCTCGCCCTCCATTTCAAACTAATGGAGGGCGGCCTCCTCTCCGTCAAGATCTTCGGGCACTTCGGGACCCGTGTGAGGTGCTGCGTAGAGAGCTCCTTCGACGATGAAGAGTCCTCCTCAAGCTAGAGTGGCGAGGAAGACAACGGCAGCGACGACAAGGGCAGCGGGCGGCAGGATGACGGGTCCGACTAGGCGTCGGGCGTCGCTCCGAGCGGCACCGGCGGCCCCATCATCGGTGTCGCCGTCTCCTTGAACTTCTCGGGGTCGCCTCCTTGGGCGGCTGGCATAGGGAGGCTGCGGAAGAGGAAGAGGACGAGCGGCGACGCCGTCAAGTCGGAGTACGCGGACACCGACGCCTTTGTCGTGTGTTGGCGTCCTGCCGCCTCATCTTCGAGCTCTGCCTCCGGCGCCGTCATCACCACCCAGCCCTCGGACGGCCACCGAGATATCCTCTTGGTGTCTTCTCCCACTCGTAGCTCACCTAGGCGCCCCTTTTGCCCTTTTGCCTTCTTGTTCCATTTCCTGAGGAGAGGGACAAGAAAGGGATTATGGGCACATTGTATCTTTTTAGTCATGTAAGCCTTCGGGACTTTGTTGGCTTTATGACTCATATCCCCCTTGTTCATCTTTTTCATTTCGTATGCACTGTACCTGTATGGGATGTTTTTTAATGAAAGAGGGACGTTTGTCGGGATTACGTTCGGGGGAGAAACCCACAGCAAGGGGTGAATCCATGTTATCTTTCTAGACAAACCTCTTTTTCCCGGCAACAGGCCTCTCCGTTCCCCCACCTCGCTTGACCTTTCCCACACTTTTGGCGGGGGCAAGGATGAGGTGGGCTTAGGCCCCCCGCTCCCCTCCTCTGCTGCCGCGGCTACGACCAGATCCAGACCCAGGAAATAATCCTTAGGTGCCGAAAAAAGGGGCATGGTAGCTCAGAGATAGAACTGGGTTTCATGCATCCCAGTCCATAACGAAACGCATGATAGGGGATAAAAGACATATCTGGGTCTGCAGCCCCCGGCGATCTTGGGTTGCCATGGAGAGATCCTCATTCTTGCAGCTCCCCGCGATTCTGGCTTGCCGGGGCCCGGGTGCCGGTTCGTTCCCTCCTTCCCAGAATAGCTCGGCAAGAATACTTACGTGCCTTGTGTGTTGGGTTCTACGGTAGGGTGCGTCGACTGCAAATTAAAAATTCCTACGCGCAGAACATCCAGGAACATGCTACGGGAGATGGATCACAGTTCGTTACCACTAGACGCGCAATGCCGTGCAATGAAGAAGAGTTGGGCCAGCGGCGTCTGCGTGGATCGTCTCCTCCTTGTTCGATCTCCCTCGGCGGCGGTCGTCCGATCCCACGCACGAGTTCGCGGAGCGGCGCAAGTGCACCGCCTCTAACGGTATCCGGCGTGTGCGGGAGGAACGTCGTCGGCGGACTGCTAGGTCCGATCACACACGATCGGCGCAGTGGAGGTGGCTATTCGCAACACATGCAAACCCTAGTCGCAGCGCCGAAGTGATCAACTGCCTGAGTGTGCCGCACCTCCACTTTATATAGGCGTCCGTCGCGGGCTCAACACTTGGGCCTCGCATGGACCCTAAAGCCCAAAGTCTATTCGGTCATGTTCCTAGTCCAGTTCGGATCACATCCGACCAGTGTCCAGAACTGACCTCATAGGTTCCTTCCCTTAAGCGCGCGACCCCTTAGGTTCAAGTCGGCTTGGTCACAGTTCGGATCACCTCCGACCTATACGGTTGGTAGCGGCCTCTAGCAAGGCGTGCCGACCACCAAGCAGACGATGAAGCTGGTTAGGCGAACCTGTACAACGTGTCACACTTCTGTTCCCTTTGCAAGACGATATATGTTGTCGGGCTCAAGCGAGACTGTCATCCTTGTGCTAACCCGACCTCTTTCTCGTTCGGTGATACCGACCACAATCCGTATTATCTCATAATCCTTGTCGCATGGCCATGCTATTCTGGTCGAGATCACACGAGGGCCCAGTATATCTCTCCTGATCGGAGGGGCAAATCCCATCTTGCTCGACCGTGTCTCACAGCATGGGACTGGACAAACCCGAAACCTACCTTTGTAACTACCCAGTCACGGAGTAGCGTTTGGTCGGCCCAAAGCAAGTCTGTCACCATCCAGAGTACATGTGTCAGCTCAGGTCTTAGGACATAGAACGTATGTTGTACTAGAGACTCACAGATGACATATCGCTGCGTCTCATAGTTGGGTGCATACGACTCAGACCTTATCTCGACTTCGGATCCGACTATGTCGAATCCGACCAGACCTTTCCAAGTCCATATTATTCGGTTAGCATCCAATGCTCCATGGCTAGTGAGACCAAGCCATCGACCGTGTCATATGCCGCCTAGTCGGCTTGGCGTCCACACAACCCTTTTGACTAGGGGCGTTTTAGGACAGTCATCATACAATGCATAGTCCCACAAACAAGTCACATACTTGGCGATACACATCATTGATAATGTCCAAGGACTATCTTTATTCATAAACACATAGGAAATATCATCATACATGATTGCCTCTAGGGCATATCTCCAACAGTCTCCCACTTGCACTAGAGTCAATCAAATAGACATCGAATGCCCATAGCTCTAACGTGCCCCTCATGCTTGGGTTGTGGAAGCGGCTTAGTCAGCGGATCTGCAACATTTGCATCCGTGTGAATCTTGCATAACTCTACATCACCATTCTTTACGATCTTCGTATCGGTGATATTTCCGGTCTATGTGTCCGACCTTGTGGTGATTCCTCGGCTCCTTGGCTTGTGCGATGGCACCAGAATTATCACAATAAAGGTCCAACGGTTTCACCGAGGCTGGGAAAATACCAAGATCATCCAGAAAATGCGGATCCAAACACCTTCCTTTGCGGCTTCACAAGCCGCAATGTATTCGCTTCTATGGTAGAATAAATCCACCGTATCCTGCTTGGAACTCATCGATTACCTTTGCTCCTCCGTTCAGACGCATACGAATCCGCATCGTGGATCGACAATCATCTCTGTCGGTTTGGAAACTAGCATCGACGTAACCCCTTACGACGAGCTCTTCCTCACCTCCATAAACTAGGAACATCTCTTTAGTCCTTTTCAGGTACTTCAAAATTGTCTTTACCGCTGCCCAGTGACTCTCACGTGGGTTGGCCTGGTATCTACTTGTTAGGCTTATTGCAAAAGCAACATCAGGCCTTGTACATATCATGGCATACATGATGGATCCGATTCTTTGAGGCATACGGAATCCTACTCATCTGCTTCGCTCATCGGATGTCGAAGGACTACGAGTCTCGCTTAGCCTTATACCATGTGAGAGCGGCAAGAACCCTTTCTTCGCCTCACTCATGTTGAACCGCTTCAACACTTTATCTATGTACGTGCTCTGGCGTAAGCCGAGCAGCCTCCTCGATCTATCTCTATAGATCTTAATGCCTAAAATATAGACTGCCTCACCAAGGTCCTTCATCGAAAACTTGCCATTCAATGATTCCTTGACCGAGTTTAGCATCGAAACATTATTTCCGATCAGTAGTATGTCATCCACATACAAGATCAAAAACACTATCGAGCTCCCACTTAACTTCTTCTATAAACAAGAGTCCTCTTCGCTTTTGATGAAACCGAGATCAGTGACGACTTCATCAAAAAGAATGTTCCAACTCCGAGATGCTTGCTTCAACCCATAAATGGATCTCTTGAGCTTGCATACCTTACTAGTGCTAGTCGGATCGACAAAACCCTCGGGCTGTATCATATACACGTCCTCGGTTAAATTTCCGTGAAGGAAAGCCGTCTTGACATCCATCCGCCATATCTCGTAATCGAAATATGCAGCTATAGCTAGTATGATCCTCACCGATTTCAGCAACGCTACCGCGAGTAAGTCTCGTCGTAGTCAATTCCTTGAACTTGTCCATAACCTTTAGCGACAAGCCGAGCTTTGTAGATCTGAACATTTCCATCCACATCGGTTTTCTTCTTAAAGACCCATTTGCAACCAATGGCGATTACGGGTGGCGGATCAACCAAATCCAGACTTGATTCTCATCCATGGATTTAACTCGGATCTCATGGCCTCCAGCCATGCCTCGGAATCTGGGCTCACCAATGCTTCTGCATACGTGGACGGCTCGTCGCTTTCTAGCAACAATACATCACACACTCTGTGCAATCTCTCCGACCTTCGTGGTTCCGTGCCGCTTCCACTCTGGTTCCCCGACCGACTCGGTATGATCTCATCACCAGCCGAGCCGTCCCGAGTGGTCCTCGAATTTCTTCGAGTCGAACCGCCCTCCCACTGGCCTCCCGACCGAGAAACTCTTTCTCAAGGAAAACTCCGTTCGAGCAACAAACACTTTGTTCTCTTCCGGTTGTAGAAGCTATATCCCAAGGTTTCCCTCGGATATCCCACGAATATGGATTTATCCGACTTGGGTGTAAGCTTGTCGACATAAGTCGCTTGACAAATGCTTCACAACCCCAAATCTTTAGAAAAGACAAACTGGGACTCTTCCGGTCCACATCTCATGCGGTGTCTTGTCTACGGATTTTGATGGTACCCTATTAAGTGTGAAAGCTGCAGTTTCTAGAGCGTATCCCCAAAATGACAAGGGTAAATCCGATTTGCTCATCATAGACCGGACCATGTCCAACAAGGTCCTATTCCTCCGTTCGACACGCCGCTTTCCACATGTGGCGTGCAGGAGGTGTGAGCTGAGGTACTATACCTCGACTTTTCAGATGATCATCGAACTCCTGGCTCATGTACTCACCTCCACGATCAGATCACAGAAGCTTTATAGTCTTGCCGAGCTGATTCTCAACCTCGTTCTGAAACTCTTTGAATTTTTCAAAAGTCTCCGACTTGTGCCTCATCAAATAGATATATCCATATCTACTCAAGTCGTCGGTAAAAGTCACAATCTTGATAGCCACCTCTGGCAGTTGTGCTCATTGGACCACACACATCACTGTGTATAAGCTCCAACAGCTCGGATGCCCTCTCGCAGCTCTTTGCAAAAGGAGACTTAGTCATCTTGCCGAGCAAGCATGATTCACATGTCTCGAACGATCCGAAGTCGGACGAAGTTAGGAACCCATCATCATGGAGCTTCTTCATGCGTTTCAGACTAATGTGTCCATGCCGGCAATGCCAGAAGTATGTCGGATTTATCTCATTAGGCTTATGCCTCTTGACATTTACGTTATAGACCGGTTCCTGTTCTAGATTCAATATAAATAGCCCATCAACAATGGGTGCATAGCCGTGGAACATACCATTCAAAAATATCGAACAACCATTGTCCTTTAAATTGAATTCATAACCACGACTCATCAAACATGAGGCAGAAATAATGTTCCGACTAAGTGCAGGAATGTAATAACAATTATTCAATTCCATAATGAATCCGAAGGGAGCTGGAGCTGCATCGTGCCGACCTCCAACGCAACAACTCTTGCTTTGTTGCCGACCACGATGTCAATCTCCCCTTGTGCCACATGCCTAGTTCTTACCAGCCCCTGCATCGAGTTGCAAACATGAACAACCGATCCGTATCAAATACCCAAGAGCTACTAGGTATGTCAGCAAGGTAAATGTCTATAACATATGCAACAAGTGTACCTTTGCACGAAGAAGCATTTCCGGCCTTCTTGCCATGCTCGCAAGCCACTTGCAACAGTTCCTCTTCCAGTGGACGGTCTCCTTGCGGTGATAGCAAACGGTCTTGAGTCCGGTCCAGACTTCGCACAGTGGCGAGAGGTTACCATCTCCGTGCCCTTTGCCTTAGCCTTTTCTTGGACCAACTCTTCTTGAACTTAGCCGATTTCTGCCCCATCAACACTTGATGCGTGCCTTTCTTAATATCCTGCTCAGCCACCTTGAGCATCCCATGCAATTCAGTGAGCTTCTTATCCATGCCATGCATATGATAGTTCGAGATGAACGTCCCATAGCTGGGCGGAAGAGAACCCAGAACAGCATCGATGAGTCAGCTCATCCAAGAGCGGGAAGCCCAAACGATCCAAAGCTTGCACATATCCGATCATCTTGATCACATGTGGGCTCAGTGGATCACCTTCCTTCAGCCTGCAATCCATCAAGGATCGCTAGACGTTGAACCTTTCGGTCCTAGCCTGTGTCTGAAACATGCACTTGAGGCTCTCGATCATATCGTAAGCCTCAACGTTTTCGAAATGCTGTTGCAAATCGGGCTCCATACAAGCCAACATCGACGGTGATCTCCGTTGATTCATCAACGAGTTTCAGTAGGCATTTTTAGCTGTGGCACTAGCATTATCAGCAGGTTCCTCCGGAAGTGGATCCTCTAGAACATGTTCCTTTTATCGTGCTTGAGAACAATTCTCAGATTTACGTACCAGGTGGTAAAGTTTGTTCCATTCAGTTTATCCTTTTCCAGAATTGATTTCAATGCAAAGTTGGGTTGAGCAGGTGGTGCCATTGATCTACAACAGAAAACATGCAATCACTAAGCAATGTGTTTATGTAGAGTAATTCTAGCCTAAACAGAAATACTCCCAATCAAGTCAGCATCCCTCCGCAAACTCTCGGTGATTCAGGATCCGACTAGCGCTTGCGAATAGTTAGCTTTAGCATCACTGCTAGCCAACATACCTATTCGGTAAGCAACTCCTTGCTAATCGCATCTCTATACGACTCCTGTCGATCGGGAAGGTATCTCATACCCCGGCCCCCAACCTTCTTTGCCACAAGGCCCAAAACCATTTTGATAGCCTTGTCAAGTTAACCTGATGCAGTGCATGTCCGTGTCCGACACGAACCCTTCAGTTCAAGGACACCCAGCAGCACCCCAATTTTATGAGCCCACTACTAGACGTACTTGACGTGCGAAGGTGCAACATCGGGGATGGCAATTCACTTGATATTCATGAGGGATATTTCTACCATTCTAACATGCATAGAAACAAAGAAGCATAACAATCACAAATAACACATATTGTGAAATAGTATGGCTCCTTCATGGACGTTCTTCTAGGTCGGCTTCGACTCTGATGACCATCTACGAACTCCATCTTGTTTGTCACGCCGGACGCCAAGCCGCCAACCTGATCTCTATTATCCAACTATTACAACTAGTAATGAATTTTACATAGAGTCACAAGTCGACACGCAGGTCGTTATACAATATAATGACAACACTTTGGCTCCTCGCCGGTGACAAACATGACACGCATGAGCCACGTATAAATTACACACATGCATCACATACACATGAGCCATACTATTCACATCAAACCTGCAAAACAAAGTTATGCATAGAATCGCATTCTACCGGTTTGTGTGTCGGGTACGAAATACACGGCGCTACGCACACGGAGGTCGCCGGCGATCTTGGGTTGCCATGGAGATATCCTCGTTCTTGCAGCTCCCCGCGATTCTGGCTTGCTGGGGCCCGGGTGCCGGTTCGTTCCCTCCTTCCCAGAATAGCTCGGCAAGAATATTTACGTGCCTTGTGTGTTGGGTTCTACGGTAGGGTGCGTCGACTGCAAATTAAAAATTCCTACGCGCAGAACATCCAGGACATGCTACGGGAGATGGATCACAGTTCGTTACCACTAGACGCGCAGTGCCGTGCAGCGGAAGAAGAGTTGGGGCAGCGCGTCTGCGTGGATCGCCTCCTCCTCGCTCGATCTCCCTCGGCGGCCGGTCGTCCGATCCCACGCACGAGTTCGCCGGAGCGGCGCAAGTGCACCGCCTCTAACGGTATCCAGCGTGCGGCAGGAACGTCGTCTGGCGGACTGCTAGGTTCGATCACACGATCGGCGGCGAGTGGAGGTGGCTATTCGCAACACATGCAAACCCTAGTCGCAGCGCCAAGCGATCAACTGCACGAGTGTGCCGCACCTCCACTTTATATAGGCGTCCGTCGCGGGCTCAACACTTGGGCCTCGCGACGGACCCTAAAGCCCAAAGTCTATTCGGTCACGTTCCTAGTCGATTCGGATCACATCCGACCGGTGTCCTTAACTGACCTCATAGGTTCCTTCCCTTAAGCGCGTGACCCATTAGGTTCAAGTCGGCTTGGTCATAATTCGGATCACCTCCGACCCGTACGGTTGGTAGCGGCCTCTAGCAAGGCGTGCCGACCACCAAGCAGACGATGAAGCTGGTTAGGCGAACCTGTACAACGTGTCACACTTCTGTTCCCTTTGCCGCACGATATATGTTGTCGGGCTCAAGGCGAGACTGTCTTCCTTGTGCTAACCCGACCTCTTTCTCGTTCCAGTGATACCGACCACAATCCGGATTATCTCATAATCCTTGTCGCATGGCCATGCTATTCCTGGTCAGATCACACGAGGGGCCCAGAGTATATCTCTCTTGATCGGAGGGGCAAATCCCATCTTGCTCGACCGTGTCTCGCAGCATGGGACTGGACAAACCCGAAACCTACCTTTGTAACTACCCAGTCACGGAGTAGCGTTTGGTCGGCCCAAAGCAAGTCTGTCACCATCAGAGTACATGTGTCAGCTCAGGTCTTAGGACATAGAACGTATGTTGTACTAGAGACTCACAGATGACATATCGCTGCGTCTCATAGTTGGGTCTGTCCGACTCAGACCTTATCTCGACTCGGATCCGACTATGTCGAATCCGACCAGACCTTTCCAAGTCCATATTATCCGGTTAGCATCCAATGCTCCATGGCTAGTGAGACCAAGCCATTGACCGTGTCATATGCCAGTCTAGTCGGCTGCGCGTCCACACAGCCCTTTTGACTGGGGACCTTTTAGGACAGTCGTCATACAATGCATAGTCCCACAAACAAGTCACATACTTGCTGTTACACATCATTGATAATGTCCAAGGACTATCTTTATTCATAAACACATAGGAAATATCATCATACATGATTGCCTCTAGGGCATATCTCCAACATTGTGAACCATAGAAGACAGGGAAAGACAAAGACGCATACTCGATCTCTAAGCAAGGGGTTAGTTGCCGCCAAGCGCTATCAACCCTAACCAAGGAAGAGACTCAATCTAGCATGCATGCTATAACTTAGGGCGCCAACGCTTCGTTTATTTATGCTCAGGGTCTGTGCCTGGCTTTGCACAAAGGGTTACATGCCTTACCGGCAAGGCTTGTACAAAAGGATGGCCTGCCGGGAGGCCCGGTAGCCGCGCCTTATGGGTAAAACTTGTGAAGATGCTCGATGTTCCAGGAATTGCTCACTGGGACGACATCTTCGGTCTCCAGGCGGACTGCGCCGGGCCTGGTGACTCGTGTTACCCGATAAGTGCCTTCCCACTTCGGCATCAACTTGTTGGAATTCTTGGCCGACTGAACATGCCGAAGAACTAGGTCGCCTTCCTCAAAACTCCGGGCATGAACCTTGCTGCTATGGTAGCGGCGCAAGGCTTGCTGGTAGCGTGCTGCTCTGATAGCCGCCCGGAGATGATCTTCCTCGAGGAGCATTGCGTCATCCTGGCGCAGTTGCTCTTGCTCAAGCTCATCATAAGCGAGCACTCGAGGTGACCCGTATATGAGTTCTATGGGGAGAACTACTTCTGCCCTGTAAACCAGGGCAAAGGGTGTCTTGCCGGTGGCTCGATTTGGCATTGTTCTGATCGACCAAAGAACCACCGGCAACTCCTCAATCCAGCGTCTTCTGCTTTTGCGTAGCCTGTCAAAAGTCTTCATCCTCAAGCCTCGCAGGACTTCAGCGTTTGCCCTCTCCGCTTGGCCGTTGCTCCGTGGATGCGCCACGGAGGCAAAACAGACCCTGCTGCCGAGATCCTCAATGTACTGCATGAAGGCATGGCTTGTGAACTGCGTGTCGTTATTGGTGATGACGCTGTTGGGTACCCCAAAACGGCAAACTAGTCCTTTGAAGAACTTGATGGCTGACCGCGCCGTCACCTTCCTCACTGCCTCCACCTCGGGACACTTTGTGAACTTGTCGATGGCAACGTACAAGTACTCAAAGCCCCCGACGACGCGGGGGAAGGGGCCAAGATGTCGAGCCCCCAGACCAAGAAGGGCCAGGAGAGAGGGATGGTTTGAAGGGCCTGAGCTGGTTGATGAAGCTTTTTCGAATGGAACTGGCACGCTTCACACTTGGTTACTAGTGTCGTTCCATCCTGGAGGGTGGTGGGCCAAAAGAAACCCTGCCGAAAGACCTTGCCGGCAAGGGCCCTCGACCCTATTTCGGAGCCACATATGCCTCCATGTATCTCTGCCAACAGCCTTAGTCCTTCCTCCCGAGAGATGCACATCAACTTCACCCCATTCGGTCTTCTTCTGTATAGCACGTTATCGATGAACTGGTACAGAGCAGACCGGCGGGCTACTCTTTCTGCTTCTTCCTGCTCCTCAGGAAGCTCTCCTTTTTGAAGGAATCAAACGGTGTGCTGTGCCCATGCTGGAGCCTGTGGCTCGACAGCAAGGACTAAAGGCGTCTCTTCTGCCGCAGGAGCAGCCGCCTCCATGGCCATGACCTGAGGTCCTGCCAGTGTCGGTTGCCCTGCGGGAGGATCGGTATCCACGGCAACATCTTCGCCGGTGGCTCCGGGGAGCTCGGTGGGGAAGTACTTGCCGGGGCCTAGCTTCCTTCGGTTGTTCTGCCCAGTTGACGCCTGAATGGATGGTTGAGTTAACTGAAGCACAAAAGTACCTGGTTCCACAGGTAGCTTGAGGGCGGCGCGCTTTGACAGGTAGTCAGCGACGTCGTTCTCCGCTCGAGGGACGTGCTCCGCTTGCATACCGTCAAAATGCTCCTCCAGTTTGCTCACCTCATCCACGTAGGCTTCCATCAAAGGGCTTTGATAATCTTTGTTAACCTGACGATGAGCTTTTTGACTCCGAGATACGCCGCGATCCTGAGACCGGCGAGCAAACCCTCATATTCGGCGGTGTTGTTGGTTGACATGTCCCAGGAAAAGTGCATTTGGATGACGTACTTGAGGTGCTCCCCGTTGGGTGCGACAAGCAGCACACCAGCACCGGCGCCTTGCAGCGAGAAGGCCCCATCAAAGTACATGATCCAGTCACCACTTGTTTCCTCGCCGGGGAGAGTGGTCTCTTGTACCTCTTCATCGGGTGTCGAGGTCCATTCGGCAACAAATTCCGCCAAGACTGCTCTGGATCGTCGAGGTGCTTCCGAACTTCAAGCCGAAACTCGACAGCTCTAGGGCCTATTCCACGATCTTTCCTGTTGCATCTGGGTTATGTAGTATCCGTTGCAATGGAAGGCGGGTAACCATGGTGATCTCGTGCGCATGGAAGTAGTGGCGCAGCTTCCTCGAAGCCATAAGGAGGCTGAAAAGCAACTTTTGCACACCTGAGTACCTCGACCTAGCCCCCTATAAGAGGGAGCTGACGAAGTAAACTGGGTGCTGCACCACCTTCTTTCTTTGCATCACTTCACCTAGCCACGCGGGTCCTATCGCACCGGCGTCGGGCTTGCCGGGACCGAGTCCTGCTGGGGACTCAGTAATGCCGGGATCGAGCCCTGCCGGGGACTCAGTCCTGCCGGGACCGAGCCCTCCTGGGGAGGGTTCCGACCCGTCAGCCATCGGCTCTGCCGCCGCTGCCGTCTTCTCGTCAACCTCTCTGTGCCACCAATGCGTCGATAACCACTTGATTTGTTGCCGTTAGGTATAGCAGCAACGGCTCTTGCGATTTGGGCGCAACTAGCACCGAGGCAGAGGAAAGGTACTTCTTCAAATCTTGCAACACTTCCTCGGCCTCTGGGGTCCACTCCATCGGGCCCGTCTTCTTTAGGATCTTGAAGAAAGGGAGGGCACGCTCCGCGGACCTGGAGATGAATCTGCTCATGGCGGCAACGCAGCCAGTGAGCCGACGCACATCCTTGATCCGCTTGGGCGCCTCAATCTGCTCGATAGCCTTAATCTTGTCAGGGTTTGCCTCAATCCCGCGCTGCGACACAAAGAACCCGAGAAGCTTGCCGGATGGGACACCGAAGACACACTTCTCAGGGTTCAATTTGAGGTTAATCTTGCACAGGTTCCTAAAGGTTTCCTCCAGGTCTTGCACGAGCGTTGCTTTGTCCTTGGTTTTGACCACTATGTCATCCATATAAGCTTCCATATTTCTATGTAGATGGGGTTCAAAACCGATCTGGACAGCTCTTGCAAACGTTGAGCCAGCACTCTTCAACCCGAAAGGCATCCATAAAAAGCAGTACGTACCACATCGGGTGATGAACGCTGTCTTTTCTTCGTCTTCTTTTGTCATAAAGATCTGGTGGTATCCCGAGCAGGCGTCGAGGAATGTTAACAGGTCACACCCTGCCGTGGAGTCAACAATCTGGTCGATGCGCGGTAACAGGAAGGGATCCTTTGGACAAGCTTTATTGACGTCTGTGTAATCAATACACAGCCTCCACTTCCCGTTCGCCTTGCGCACTACTACCGGATTGGCCAACCACGTCGGATGGAGCACTGCCCTTACCAGGCCTGCCGCCTCTAGCATCCTAATTTCTTCCTTGATGAACTCTTGCCTCTCCAGAGCTTGCTTCCTGACCTTTTGCTTGACAGGCCGCGCATAAGGACAGACGGCTAGGTGGTGCTTGATCACTTCCCTGGGAACGACGGGGATGTCGGAGGCTTGCCACGCAAACACATCGACATTCGCCCGCAAGAAAGTGACGAGCTCACTTTCCTATTTGCTGTCGAGGGTGGAGCTTATGACGAAAGCCCCACCCGTGCCGTCCTCCTTGACGGGCACCCTCTTGGTCTTTGGCGGCGCAACTCTAGGCTTCTTGCTCCTTTCGGCGGAGCTCTCTGGAACGTCCTCGACGGCAGCACAACACCCCAAAGAGGTGCGCTTGCCGGAGTGGGTGCGAGGGGTCTCGCCGATCTTCTTCCCTCCCAGGGCTCTGTCGGCAGGAGCAGGTGCCTTGGCGGCAGCTGCTGCAACCGCCTCCAGGTAGAGTTGGTCGGCGCAAATCAGCGCATCTTTCTTGTCGGAGGGGACGGTGATGATGTTCATCAGCCCGGGCATCTTCAGCATGTTGTAGGCATAATGTGAAGCTGCAATGAACTTGGCTAGTGCCGGGCGACCGAGGAAGCCGTTGTATGGCAAGGGGATTTCGGCTACATCGAAAACAATCCTCTCCGTTCTGTGATTTAGCTCGCCTCCGAAGGTCAGAGGCAGCGTGACCTTTCCCTTCGGCTGGCTCCTCCCCGGGTTAACCCCTTGGAACGTGCCTGTTTCCTCGAGGTCTCAATCAGGGATCTGCAACTTTTTGACCACGGCAGGCGAGATCAGGTTCAGGCCAGCCCCGCCGTCGACCAACATCCTTGTCACCTTGAGGTTGCGGATCGTTGGGGAAACCAACAATGGCAGGCACCCGACCGCAGTGTTGCGGTCAGGGTGGTCCTCCGTATCAAAGATGATGGGTGTGCTGGACCATTTCAGCGGCTTCCGTGCGTCGAATGATGGCTCCACTGCTGTGATCTCACGCGCCCACTGCTTGAGCTGGTGGTGGGATGTATGCAGCGAGGCGTCACCATCGACGCACATGGCCTCTGTGGGTTTCTGGAACTCGTGATCGCCGGACTCGTCGTCCCCGTCGTGATCATCATCTTCTTGTTTCTTGTCGCGGCCCCCGGCGGGCATCTCCTGCTGACTGTCCTTGCCACGGCGGCCTCCTTGGCCGCCATGTTTCTTGCCGGCCCCCTCGGCACCGTCTTGGCCTTTCCCTTTGTGCGATGGATCTTGCAATACTGCTTGTCGGAGCCTCCTGGCTTGTCGGCGGCTGCCAAGGCCCGGCAAGCGACACACCCGGCAACCTCCTTGCTGGGGTCGCTCGCCTTAGTCTTCTTGGTGGCGCTGGTGTCGTCGGATCCCTCGACGGCAAGCACGGCCTTGGCCTTGCGTTTCCTGTTACGGCGCCGGCCCTTCTTTGCTGGGGTGGCGGTATCGCCGGTGGAATCGGTTTCCGTGCCGGTATCTTCGCTGGGGTACTTCCTTCCCTCTACAGCGCGAGCACATCGGTCGGCCAGATCATAGAGCTCCGCCACATCCTTAACCTTGTTCATTGCCAGTTCTTCGCGCATCTTGCGGTTGCGCACGTTCTGGTGGAACGCACTGATCATGGCGGCGGGATGAACATCGGGATGTTGTACTGCACCCGGCTGAACCTCTGGATGTACTTGCGCAGGTTTTCTCCTTCCTTCTGGGGGATGATGTGTAAATCACTCGCCTGGCCATGAGTCTGGTGACCTCCAGTGAAGGCGCCAACAAACTCATGGCACAGATCCACCCAAGTAGAGATGGAATCCATCGGCAAGTGCATCAACCATGACATGACATGAGGCTTGAGTGCCAACGGGAAGTAATTGGCAAGCACCTTATCGTCGCGGGCCCCAGCAGCTTGCATCGCGATGGTGTAGATGCTGAGAAATTCCGACGGGTGAGTCTTGCCGTTGTACTTCTCGCCAACGTCAGGCTTGAAAGTGCGGTGGGAGGGCCACTGGAACCACTGCAGCTCATGGGTGAAAGCCGGACAGCCCACCTCGTAGGGTAGGCCGCCGTAGCCCCCAGGCGTCGGGTGATTCGTAGTGGGCCCTGCCCGTCTATCTGACTGGTGGCGCGCGTCGCGTTGGCGCTCGATGGTGGTTCGAGCGTCCTCATGAGCCCGCTCCCGAAGGACCTGGTGCTGATCGCGATTGGTTCGCGGGTTGGACGACGTGATGGAGACATCATCACGAGCATCGTCACGACTGGTCGTCGCCCGCGGCGGCCGGTGCTGAGGAGGGGAATATACCGTAGCCGCATCGCCTTCGGCTCGGCCACTGCTAGCAGGGGCGGCACGACGGAGCGACGGCCCATGGGTTTCTCCGGTAGAAGCTCGTCGTCGTTGGTGATGCCGACGAGGCTCCGGACGGTGGCCCTCCATTCATCAAGCTTTTCCGCCGTGGGGGGCAAGTCAAGGAGGAGCTACGCGAGCGCCAGGGCTTCTGCTGGCGTGGGTGGCGGCGAGAGCTGGGTGGACCGCGATGCGCTTCGACTCCTAACCATGTTAGAAGGAGCCCCATCACTACTCCGCAACCGCCCGCCACCTTCATCGGCGCATCGGCGTGCATGCTGGCCTTCCTCATCCTGCGAAGGATGCATAGGGCTTTTCCCAGGGCGGCGCCCTGGGCCTCCAGCGTGGCGGCGCTACTCATCATGTATGATTTGAGAGGAGCGCACCGTAGGTGCTGGCGTTAGTGTCTTGGAGGTCGCCGCGCCGTCGGTAGGCGGCACGACGACGCCCCTGGAGGGCCCCACGGCGCCTTCAGGGGGTCCGACGTCATTTCTTGGGCCGGCGCCGCGCGGATCGTCGCCTGTCGCACCAGCGGCGTCGCTCACCGGGCGCAGACCGCCAGGGTGATGCGGGTGTTCGCGGACCGCGTCGCGGGTTCTCTCCGCGACTGGCCCGCACCAGCGACGACAGTCTGGTTCCTGACGAGCCAATCGCCGTGGTCGTCTTCTGCTTAGGAGCCATGGCGATAATGAACTGCTAGGCCTACCCCTAGGCCAGATTCTCACAATTTGCGCCCCCTACCTGGTGCGCCAAAGATGTCGGTAGGAAATGACACCTATGGGATCACTGGAATCCCTTCTGCGGTTGCAGGGCGCGGAAGCGTGAGAAGAGCGGGACTAGTGGACAGCACAAATGGGATTTACCCAGGTTCGGGCCACAAAGATGCGTAAAACCCTATGATCCTGCTGTGGTGGTTGTATTAGTGTTCTTGAGCTCTCGAACTAGCTCTGGGCGCTGCGAGGTTCCAAAGAGCCGATCGACTCCCCCTCGGTATGCCAAGGGCCTCCTTTTATAGGCAAAAAGGTGCTGCCACAGTAGCACACAGGAGGTGGAAAGCGCTACAGTGCTGCGTGGTTATCGCTAGCATTACAGGACGAGACACATTAAATGCGGGGCTTAGGTGTCCCTTGCTTTATCGGAGGACAGGGGTGAGGCCCGTCCCGTCCGTCGCCGCCCCCTGGCTTCGACACGCGCCCCGCCCAGCTACGCATGCAGCACCATGTAGGCAGGCAGGCAGCTGAGGTGGCGCGGTGGTGGAGTCTCCATGAAGGTTTGCATGCTGCCACGCAGGTGCCTGCCCAGCTGGTTGGGTCGGTGGCTGCGTATGAAAGGTGGTAAGAACTTGGCTGGTGCGGGCCTGGCAGTGGCCTTTCCGGTGTGCTTGGCGATGGTCTTGCCGGGTGGCCCGACAAGGGTCTTGCCGCGGCGCGCTGGCTTCCCCGGCAAGGATCTTGCCGGGGAGCCCTGTGGGTTTCTTTGGTGATGATGGTTGCCTTCCTATCCTCTTCTGATCTTGATTGCTCTTTGTCTTCACAAAGATCTGCATGCCACCACGGGGGTGCCTCCCGAACCCTGTCCCAACGCGACTGCTCAGCATCGGTAGGCTCGAAGGTGGCTCGCTTCGCGGGTGTGGGCGAGCCGCCTGGCAAGGATCTTGCCGGGGCTACTGAGGCTGCCCCCGGCAAGGGTCCTTGCTGGGGCAACCTGCATCGCCCGCGTGGCCCTCGTGGTCTTGGTCCTTTCTCATTCGCTTTACTTGTCCTTGCGGCTTTGGCTTTTCTCCGCCTTCCATCGCTTGCCTTGCTCTTGTGTGGTCACGGCAGGTGGCTCTGACTGCCCATGCATAAGTAAATGTGTCAAAAGCTAGGCCCCTACTTTTGTACACCGATAGCCTCTTCCTCACTTTGCTTTTACTCCGATCGTTCTCACTCCCGCTCGAGCTTCTCAAACCCTAGCGCCGCTGCTACTTCATCGTCGCCGGTGAGGAAGAGCTTCACTGCCTCGACCTCGTCACCGTCGTACTCGCGCCGGTTGCGGATTTCTTCACTCCGCCGCCGCCGTAGCTGTCTTCCTCTGCCGAGTTAGGGCGTGGAAGATCTGAACTGACGAACTTCACATCTACACTTCCCAGTTCGTCGTGTTCTTCATCAAGGGGTAATTAAAAGTTACTTTTACTGCCCACTTTGATTCAAATGTTTTGTTGAAAATCTTCAAAAGTGTTTATTCTTCAAATCTTCACACACTGAACACCCCACATGTCATCTTCTCTTGACTCATTTCTCTAAGCAATAATTTTTCTTCAAGATTCCTCAATTGTGTGGATTTTCGATCTATACAACTCTGGAACCTAAGACAAAGAACGCTTAGTGAAATTCTTCAAGACTCATCTGGTCAAATTCCTCAAACTTGTGTTTAAAAAAAAAACCTTCTGAGAACGCATATGACCTCTCCAAATTCCTCGCAACTACACACTGTTCACAGGTACACATGTCCGCTGCTGAATCACTAGGTTCTCATCAACTTAACTCATTTGCAGCGTTCCTCGAAGAAAAGTTGCACACCTCTTCAGAAACTTCAGTTGTTCATATTCCTCAGCTGAAGAAAATGGGTGACGGTAAGAAGTCGCAGAAGGGTGGAAAAAGGCCTGAGGTCAATACTGCTTTCAAAATCCCCGATGACATATACAAGGATTATTGCACTCCTGATGAGGCCAAATTTGGTAAGGAGGACAAAAATCAGCGCAAGCTGCGCATACAAATGCATAGAGAGGAGACGGGCACGGGAATGGAGGGAGTATAGATATGTTACTCCCAAGTATATGAAGAAACGCTCTCAACCCTCCATGCCCAAGACCTCCATTGGCATCTTGCCAATTGGCCGACCACACCAGCCTCAAGCGTGGTGAGGACTATCCTGATGAATGGGCAAAGCGCCATGCCAAACTGTCAAAATAGGCAAAAGAAGCAGTGAGGAAATTTAATGAAGACTTTGCTTCTGCTGCTTCTGCCGCTGAGGCCTCTACAAGCAAGCCAAGGAAGGCCATGCCTAAGAAGCATGCTCACAAGCCAGGTGCTTCACCTTCAATGCCCTCACGGCCAAGCTCCTCAGCAATGCCCTCACGGCCAGATTCTTCAATGCCCTCATGGCCAATTCCTCAACCTGCTCCTCCTACAAAGTCTTCAGCTCCTCCGTCAAAGTCCTCAGCTGCTCCAACCAAATCCTCTACACCTGTGTATCTCGACATGTGTCAAAGGACTACATGCTTCTCAATTGCCTCAGGAGCATCTGCAAGTTCCTCTGCTGCACCAAATTCTTCAACTGGCCCCTCTCTGCTGAAGAAAAAGGCTACTGCTGGACGAGGCCCTCGACCAAGTCCTCACAAGAAGCAGGTCGCCTTTCAAGTGCCATCTGATGATGATGAGGCTGATGATGAAGAACTTGCCGAAATCATCAGAGACATGCAGGCCAGGGCCGCTAGAGCCAAAGGCAGCAATGTGCCAATGCTACTGCATCCAAAGTTGATCCTAGACTTCATTGATTTATGGCACAAGGACCCAAACACTCCTTTGTCGGAGATGAACCTCATTCCTGGTCAAAGTCATGTTTTGACTGCCTTCATTGAAGAAGAAAAGTGGAAATTTGAAGAAGGCAGAAGACCGAAGAAAGCACAGTACAAGAAGCAGCGCCGCCTAAAGGACCATGTCCTCTCTCTTACCCCTGAACAACTCATTGCCTTGCAAACTGAGATCAAGCAACTGAGTGATGAATTCAATCACTACTATGCTGACTGGAATGGTGCCAAGGTTCGATTCGTTAACCTAACAAAGAAATTCACTTCACGTCCTACTGCTCCTGTGCACATTAAATTTCCCCCTGCTGAAGCATCTGTTCAACCTACTGAAGAACATGCCAGCACCGCTGATGAAAATCAGGTTGCTAAAGAAAATGAAAGTATCAGGGCTGATGACTGCATTCCAGCCACTGATGAAATTGCCAGGGCATCCACTAGTGGTGCGCCTGAAGAAAATGAAGAAGTCAGGGCAACTGCATCAGTTGTGCCTGAAGAAAATGAACCAAATTCTTCTGCTCCTCCTGCACCTACACCAACTCCGATCCTTCCATCTGCATCAGATGCAAGGAAGACCAAGGATGCAGAGCGTGTAGCTGTGAAGAAAAGGAAGGCACCAACTTCATCAGATTCTTCAGCTCCGAAGAAGATGAAGCCTTTAACAAGCTCAATTGACAAACCAATTGATGTCGTTCCTGTCTTAGTCATGCCATCATAGGACCTTGTTCCTTTTGATGAAGATTATGTGATTCCCAGTGAATCCGATGAAGACATTCCTTCTGCTGCTTCGTCAGAGCAATTGGATGAGTGTCAAAGTGGATCCAATCCCTTCAATTCCAGTTGTCTCCTCGCCTATGCCTCAGTTTACTGCTGAAGAGGCCGACGTTGAAGAAATGGAAGATGAGGACGTGGACATTGGTTGTACCACACCTGTGCTAAATGATGACTTTTGGGAAAGTCAGCACCCCAACTCTCCAATGTTCACTCCACTTCAAGCAATTCCTCAGTGCCCTGCTACTACTGAAGTACAAATGGGATCTGAAGAACCTCATGCAATCCCATCTGTCCATGAAGATATTCCAGCCACTAGTGCTGAAGAAATTGTAAATGAAGAATTGAAGACCCAGGCTGCAACTGAAGAAGAGCCTGAAATTCCTCAACCTGAGGAACCTGAGATTGCGATTCCTGAGGTGGTGATGCAATTGACAGATACTCCTCACCCCAAGCCAAAGGATCCCTTCTCAAAGAAGCAGAAGTTCAAGGCTGATGATTTCTTCGGCGAGCATGTGTTCTTCACTGAATTCAACCCATATGACTCTGCTCGTCTTAGAAGGAAGCGCTTCTGGACTGCCAGCCAGGCCAAATTCTATTCTTCGCTGCTTTTCAACAAAGACAAAGTCTTCGACCACCAACATATTCCTCACGTGGACATGGAATCCCTGCCTTGTTTCTCTCCAGTCCTCACCGTGATTCACGATGCACGAGTGCTCAACTTCTGCACTAACGTTGTTGATTGGAATGAAGAGCTTATTCTTCAGTTCTACGCAACGTTGCACATCTCAGGTGATGCTGATGATACCAACACTTGAGTGTTGGAATGGATGACCGACAATACTCACTATAAGTCACCGGCCTCTGAATTACTTCATGCCCTGCCAATCAGTCCTCCACCTGAAGGTGCTCGTTGTTTGTACCAAGAACCTAAACTTTCTGCTCTTTACATGGAAGTGCTAATGAAGCCTTTGAATCCCGGCCAAGCCCCAAGGACCGAATTCCTCGTGAAGGATTTGCTGTATGTGCCAAGAACAGTCTATCGCATTCTGTCGAAGACTTTGAGTCCTATCAAAGGCCACGACTCATTTGATGAGGACATTGTTGGCATCATGAAGAATCTGCTATTCAACATCATGCATGACATTCCTGTCAATTATCATGATTTCTTCATGAGGACTCTGGCAAATGTTGCACAATATCCGTTTGAGCTGAAACCTTATGCTCCTTGGATTATGAGATTCATCAGAACAAGGTCTTCACTCAACTACAAGGCTGACACTCTCAACCATGGCAGCTACTTGCCCCCTATTGAAGTCCTCAAGCGGACATTTTCCTCAGCTGATGAAAAGGGCAAGGCCACTGCTATCGTTGATGAAGACATTCGTCCATTGGATGGTCAGTTTCACAAAGCCGCATCTTACTCCACCAATGATGACTCTGCCACTCATGACTCTGCCACTCATGACTCTGCTGCAAATGCATCCAAGCAAAATCCTCAAGCCACTGCTCCTTGTGTGATGACTGACCGAGAGCTACTTCTAAGTCTTCACCAGAAGGTAGATCAAAACCACAAATGGGTTAAGCGTCAGTTTGGCTCTATTCTTCACAACATGACTTCTACACATAATGCAGTGAAGAAAAATCATTACTACCTCCATGAAGTTTTCGATCGCACCTGGGCTATTCTGTCACATCTCTATGGCGAAGAAGATCTGAAGCAAATGGGCTTAAAGGATGATTTTAACTGGTCCGCTCCTCCATCGAAGAAATACAAGAGGGTCAAGGTCCCTCCATTGGTAGCCAGTTCATATTCTTCATCACGCGACATGGACGAGTATGAAGACTTGGACGACACTGCGGCAGGCCCTACAACGACACAAGACCCCAACAACGATGGCACTCCTCCATCATCATGATATTCTTCAGGGGAGTTAGTCCTCATTTTCAACCCTTTTGGTCATTCGATGACAAAGGGGGAGAAATTTGAGTTAGTCTTCAAGCGGGTCTATCTTAAGGGCGTTTTTTTGCTAAGTTACAACTCTCGTTCTTCTGATGACTTTGTTGGATCAAGTTGTAATCTTAAACTCTATGGTGGCCTAATACTCTTGCTGAGTTCTTCTGCATGCTTATTCCTCATTAATGTCATTTCACGCATGCTGAATTACATCAGTCACCATATTTCATCATGCATTTCAAATTCCTCATATTATATGTGTCAAATGTGTGTATGAATTACAAGATATAGGAGGAGATCTCCATGATTATACTCTTCAAGTGTGCATTGCTTCAAAAGCAAATTCCTCACTATGCAAATCTTCAGGGGGAGTTCTTCTATATCTTGCAAATCTCCATATCAGTATTTACACTTCATATGTTTATCCCCGTTGAAAACTTAACCTATATTGTCATCAATCACTAAAAACAGGGAGATTGTAAGTGCATCTAGTGCCCCTTAGTGATTTTGGTGTATATAAGACTTATAGGTTAAGAGACTGATGCGTTTGTGAGTGTACACAGGTCTATAAGTCTATGGGGAGTTTGATATTTACAGAGAAAGTCGACCCCTAAAAATGAAGTTCTTCGACTGAAGACTTCGGATTTCTAAAGACTTTCTAAAGACTTTGAAAGTGAATAAATTGGTGTGACCTTGAATACTTGGAAATCATTCGAGGAACATGAAGCGTGAAGAATTTGTTTTTCGTTGTTTCATTTTCTCTTTCTTGAGTCATAGGAAACACCATACTGTTAAAGGGGGTCGAGGAAATACTGAGGAAAAATTTCCATGTGATGCTCAACTCAAAATCCTACACCTACCAATCCCTTCGAGTGAAACTATTGGAAATCTCACATAGTTCAGTCATATTCTTTAGTGACAGAGACGAAGTTCTTCTGGTCTCTGAGGAATTTGTTCTGAATGAGAAGTTAGGAATTCGCCAGTGTGGATTGCCTAAACAGTGTGGAACATGATAGCCCTGAGGAATTTGAGAGTCAAAAATTTCGACCGTTGCTGTGCTACACGCCAGCTGTCCCAAAATATCTACCCACCTAACGTCATATTATTGAAGGGCATTTATGTCTTATCATGTCGGGCTGCTCCCTAGGCTATAAATAGCCACCCCTACAACCACTAGCTGGTTGGCTGCTCCGAGAGAAACTGACACTTGTCATTTGAGAGCAACCCATCCTCCGAGGACTTTGAGCAAAAATCATCAAGTGAGGAAAACCCAAAAACCCAAACCCAAACACCTTCAAACCCAAAGTGATTGAGCATCACTGAAGAGATTGATCCTGCGTGGATCCGATGCTTGTTTCCTTTGAAGACTGTGCTTCTTCCAGATGGTTAGGCGTCAAGGTCTAGAGCATCCAAGAGGAATTGTGGATCGCCAAGTGACCGAGTTTGTGAAGGTTCGGAAGTCACCTGAAGACTTACCACGAGTGATTGGGCAAGGTCTGTGTGACTTTAGCTCAAGGAGAATACGGTGAGGACTATATGTCCTGGACTGTGTGTCCTTTGGTCTAAATACCTAGCCGCTCCAACTAGATGTACAACTGAGACAATAGTTGGAACTGGTCTACCAAATCATTGTCTTCACCAAGCTTACTGGTTCTATTTCCTCGACTCTTTCAATTCCTCATTTCACCTGTTGTGTGGTTGTTCATATCTGTTTGAAGAGTTTGACTGAAGACTTTCTCAATTTCCTCAGTTCAATTTCTTCAGTCTGTTCGTCTTCATCTTGTGTTATCCTGTGTCTACGCTTTCTGTACCCTGTGCTCGTCTTCATTTCATCATGATGACTATGCTTGTGTTCTACCATGTTTACTTTTGAGTACTTATTCCGCTGCAAGTAGTTCTTCGCTTAGGATTTCCTCACCAGCAAATTCCTCAGTGCCGAATTCATAAAAATTGCCTATTCACCCCCCTCTAGTCAATATAACGCACTTTCAGGCGGGGTGGGGCTGGCATCGGTGGCGGCGTGGGTGGGGCTGCGTCGGTGACAGCGTGGGCGGTGCGGCGTCGGCGGTGGCGTGGGCGGGGCGGCTTCGGCGGTGGCGTGGGCGGGGCGGCTTCGGCGGTGGCGTTAGAGAGGGGATCGATGAGCGGCGCGAGTGAGAGAGACAGGAAATAGGGGAGCTAGAGGACCGGTACTATAGCTAAGCTATAGCGCGTGTTGGCAAAACGCGCTATAGCTAAGTTAGCTATAGCGCTGGTCTAGCAAAAACGCGTTACATCTATTTTTTTCTTTTTTTTCTTTTTCTTAGCTATAGCGCTACCCAGAATAAAACGCGCTACTGCTAACTTTTTTTCCCTTTTTTATTGTTCTTGCATTTCATTTTCCACAACTTATTAGTTCCTTTTTCTTTTTCTTTTCATTTCATTTTGCAAAAATTCCTTTCTTGTTCTTTTTCTTTTTCTTTCATTTGCACTTTTCTTTTTCTTATATTTCTTTTGCACTTTCCTTCCTTTAATTTGGTAGTCGATTGAGCAATACCATTGTTACCCTCGGGATAATAATTAGTATAATATATCTTACATCATTTGACCGCTATCGGCGGTATACAAAATAGCTAGAGACACACAAACTTTGGGGATTAGTTTGTCAGCTTGGGTGACGACGACGCTTCAGACTGATCTTCTTCCCACTTTTGTTCGTTGTCGAATAATTGAGCCCATGGTCGTGACTCTTCCTTCTCCAGGGATTACGATCTTTCGTAGGTAATGTAGTCTTCATTCTTATTTTGAGGTACGTTTCGTCGTCATCAGCATCATCTTCCCTCATCGGATCACCGTACTGGTCATAGTCTTCCTCGTTGGCGACTCCATCCATTCCGGCGATGCTCCTTTTGCTTCTCCTCACGACAACACGGGTGGGATTGATCGGATCAATTATGAAGAAACATTGTGTCATGTGTTTATCTTGTACCCATGGCTCATTTTTGGCGATGGCGTTGACGGTACCGATATCGGAGTCGGGTATACACATGGTAGTGAAATGTCGGTTTTCTCTCTGTACATTCTTAGCCCATCTGACACGGAACATCATCGGGCTATGCAATCCAGAGGAGTTAAGCTCCCATATTTCTTCGACCCTTCCATAATACCTTTCAATTACATTCCCGGTCATGTCTTCCATCGTCACCCCTGAGTTTTGGTCATCACTGTTTATATCTTTCTCCTCCGTGTAGAACGTGTATCCATTGATATCGTATGCTTGATAAGTCGCGAGGTTGGTCGAGGGGCCATGTGGTAAGGCGTATATGAGTGTTCCGTTCAGACAACCCTCTTCCCGGGGATTAGCCAGAACTCGCTCTTTGAACCAACACACGAAAGTGGAGTTGTGCTCTCTAATAACTTCAGCCTGTGCACCTCACGGTCACGGTACTTCTTTGCGATGGTCTCTTTGTGCAGTGTCACGAAATCTTCTAGCACATCTAGGTGTTGTAGCACTACTAAGTTTGCCCTGTCAAGGTCGTTTTGTCGGCACGAGCGTAACACATTCACATCCCTATGACCGTTGGTGTGACCTTCGCCTTCGAGCCTTCCACAATGCTTGTTGACGGGCAAACCAACAACAGGGTCTTTGGTCGATAACTCTCACGAGAAAGAGATGCACTCTTTGGTCAGATATCCCTGGGCTATGCTTCCATCTGGACGGGACATGTTACGAATGAATCCTTTGATGACCTCATTCATCCTCTCGAACGACATCATGCTATGCAGGAATTTCGGCCCTAGGTCCATGATGTCGTCCATGATGTGGACACATAGATGCACCATGGCATCAAAGAACGCGGGCGGGAAGTACATCTCTAGCTCATTCAGTATGACAAGATCTCTTCATGTAGCCTATGGAGTTGCTTCACACTGATCGACTTTCGAGAGATAGCATCAAAAAAGTGGCATAGGTCAATAAGCGTCTCACGCACATGTGTGTCCATAATCCCTCTAAGTGCAACCGGGAGTAACTGCATCATCATCACATGACAGTCGTGAGACTTCATCCCACTGAACCTTTTTTTTCTTAGTGCCCAGATATCTGCTTATCTTCCCACGGTATCCAGAACTAATTTTGATTCCGGCAAGGCACTTGAACAATTGATCGACCTCCTTCGGATCTAAGGTGAAGCAATAGGGGGGGGGGGAATATTGGTCTTCCTTCTTGTTTACTTTTTTGCCCCTATCTTCTGTCTCCGTCTCGGTCTCCTCTGACCTTTTATCGGGCATTTGGAGATCTTTCCTGATATTCAAAAATTCCAAGTCTTTTCTTGCCTTCGTCCATCCTTGGTCCTATCCGGCATGTTCATCAATGTTCCAAGAAAACTCTCAAAGATATTTGTTGTGATATCCATTTGATCAAGGCTATGACGCGTGTCGAGTATGGGCCAGTATTCCAAGTCCCAGAAAACAGATCTCGTCTTCCATATCTTCAGTAGGGGCTCCGGCGCCTTTTTCTTCGTCTTTCCCGGCGAGCGGCACTCTTCCCAGTTCTTCAATAACTCATATATTTCTGCACCGAGGCGCTTACATGGAGGACCTCGATGCTCAGCCTTACCATTGAATAGATCTCCCTGCTTTCTCCATGGTTCATCCTTCTCGAGCCATCTTCGATGCCCCATGTACATGATTTTCGAAGACCCGCCATCTTTCGATAGCTGCAGAGAAGTCGTATCATCCATGCACCTCGTGCATCCGCAATATCCATGGCACACCTGGCTGGGGAGATAGCCGTAACCGAGATAGTCCTGCACCGTCGTGATCAGCGCAACTCTCATTTAGAAATACTCTCCTTTGCTTGCATCCCATGTCTTGGCCGGCGTTTTCCAAAAGGTATGTAGCTCCTCTTTCAGTAACCCGAGATACAGATTTATATCATTTCCCGGTTGTGTCGGCCCTTGAATAAGCATAGCCATGTGTATGTATTTTTTATTCATGAACAACCAGGGGGGGAGGTTGTACATCCATACAAACACGGGCCATGTGCTATGATCGGTTTTCTGGTTGCCAAATGGATTCATGCCATCACTACTAGCGCCAAGCACGATGTTCCTTGGATCATTTGCAAAAAATTCAAATTCAGCATTTAATGCTCTCCACTGGCTAGCATCTGCGAGGTGTCTCAGCTTCGACTCATCTCCGTCATCTGGCTTCACCCTCTCCGCGTGCCAGCGCATAAGCTTTGCTTCCTTAGGATCTACGAAACAACGCAGTAGACGCGGAGTGATCGGAAAGTACAATACAACTTTCTGTGGAGCTTTCTTTTCGGCCTTTTTATATCGTGAAGCATTGCACTTTGGACAGATGGTTTTTTCCGCGTGATCGTTCCGATATATGATGCAGTCATTGATGCATGTCTGATATCTAATATGTGGCAGATCAAGAAGGCACACGGTGTTCTTTGCCTCCTCGACACTAGTAGGACACAGGCTTCCCGTGGGAGGAACCTTCTTTAGATACTTCAGAAGCTCATCCAGGCTTGTATCTGTCCATTTTTTTGCCTTCATCTTTAGAAGTTCTAGTGTGAAACTCAAGCGGGTCACCTCGGGATTGGAACCATCAAACAAAGGAGTCATCGAGTCTACCTCCAGTTGCGCCAGTTTGGTCTCCTCTCTTGAAGCAGCTCTGTAGCTAGTCATCTTCTTGCGAAGCAGGTCTCGAACATGTGGGTCCCGCATGGCTGAACTTAGTAGCGACAAAGACGGAGGCATGTCCGCGTCTTCTCCGCCTTGAACTGCCTCTTGGCCATCGACATTTCTGAGGCTGTCTTCCTCTTCGGGAACATAATCGGTCATCTCTTCATCTGGTGGCCCCATGTCGTTATTTCCTGCCCCGTCGACGTCCTCCTCCTCCTCATCATCATCTTCACTTATCCATCGAGTATGGCGATGCATGAAACCATGCATGAGCAGGTGCGCCTTGAATTTACCACCCTTAAAGGGGTCGATCCTGACTCCTCCTTTGCATTTTCGACACGGACATAAAACATCCTTCAGTCTTTTTTCATACATGTCATCCAGAGCGGATTGCCAGTATCTTTCCACCATCCTTCCATTGACCTTCATGATCACCTGCACGCGGAGCAAATATTGTAACCACGTATATATATGCATGCATAGATCAAATTCATACAAAAAATCGGCATGACCTTCCCTAAACATAGGACATATTGAGTTTGCATGCCCGAAATTTACCGAAACGGAATTGAATCGACATTTCGGCAAAACATAGGCAACTCATGTCACCCACATTATTTCATCAAATACACAATGTAGGCAACTCAAATTATGCCACACACAATTCGGTATATATATTCTTATATTGCCCATATATATATATGTGTGTGTCGAGAGGGATATCAAGCACCTTTCTTCTTAATTACCTAGTAGCTCTAGATATATAGCTCTAACTAGCTAGCTAGCTAGCTAGGGAGAGAGAGAGCTAGCTAGCTAGGGAGATAGTGGGAGAGGAGAGGGAGAGAAGAGGAAAGGCATTAATGGAAGAGGGGGAGGGCAAAGAAGAGGGGGAGGGAGGGCATTAATGGTGGGGGTGGTGGTGGAGGGCACAAAGAAAAGGGGGGTGGTGGATGGCAAAGAAAAGGGGGAGGGAGGGGCTCTAATGGAGGGGGGGAGGAGGGGCAAAGAAGAGGGGGAAGCATTGAAGAACAAGCACGTGCAAGAGGGAGGGGGAGAAAGATAGGGGGGAAGAAGAGGGGGAGGGGGAAAGGTGGCAGATATTTTGGCCTCCAAAGCGCGCTACTGCTATGTGTGCCAGCCAAAATATCTACTGGTACATAATAAAACTATCTATAGCGCTTGCTCAAAAAACACGCTACTAGTAAAAGATTACACATAGAAGAAGTAGCAGTAGCGCTTCTTGGTGGACCCATGCTACTGCTATATTCTTAACTGTAGCGCTTGTTAGAGTACAAATGTTGCTACTATTTTTTGGCCGGGGGGTGTGGTGTGGTTAATTTACCAGTAGCGTGCCCTCTAGAAACCAACACTGCTACTAAGTTGTACCAGTAGCGCGGTTTGTAACACACGCTACTGGTAATTATCAGTAGCGTGGGCTCCAAAACACACGGTACTGGTAAACGTCTATGTATAAGCCTTTTCCTAGTAGTGGCCGTCCATGACGGAAAAATCGTGGTAGAAGCGAGGGCAAGGAAAATTCCGGGGAGGTCCTGGTTACGGTGGGTGGTCGGGGGCCGAGCGATGCGCGTTTCTCTCGTACATGTACACGCGTATGTGCGAGGCGTTGGGCTCTAACTGAACCCGAGCGAGGCATTGGGCTCTAACTGAACCCGAGCGATTGCACTAGCTATGTTACTGAACCTGAGTGATTCCTTCGCTACTACTGCTAAGTGAAGCCGATCGATGCTTCACTGGATGAACAGTGAGCGTTGCTGGGGGGTTTGGATGAACAGCAAGCGTTGCTGAGGGATTTGGATGAATAGTTACCAGTGGGGGTGGATGAACAGGACCCCGTGGTTGCCTCTAGATGAACAGGACCCCGATCGATCGAGCCGGTTGGGGCTGAATAAACAGGACCCCGTGGAGGGCTGGATGAACAGGACGACCCCGTGGAGGGCTGGATGAACAGTAGATGGTGGATGGCTGGATGAACAGTAACCCGTGGAGGGGTGGTTGAACAGGAGCCCGTGGAGAGTGCTTGTTGAACAGTAGCCGGTGGAGTAGCGCGCGGTGGAGGCTGGATGAATAGGAGCCCATGGATGAACAGTCGACGGTGGATGAACAGTAGCTCGTGGAGGCTGGAGGAGGTCGACGGTGGAGATGAACAGTATCCCGTAGAGTCCTGTTTTTTGGTACGCCACACCCCTCCCGATGAACATGACCCCCGTTTTGACCGTAGCACTCCAACACAAGTCCGTTTCCTCCGTTTTGCGGTACGCCACACCCCTCCCGATCAACAGGACCCCGTTTCGACCGTAGGAGGTCCAACACAAGTCCGTTTCCTCCGTTTTGCGGTACGCCAGACCCCTCCCGATGAACAGGATCCCGTTTCGAACGTGGTCGGTCAAACACAAGGCCGTTTCCTCCGTTCTGCGGTACGCCAGGCCTCGTTTCCATCGGCTGTTCCGTCCAAGCCGACTGGCTCCCACGCGTTCCGTTGCCTCCTAATGAACACGACACATTCCGTTGCCTCCCCATGAACACAACGACGATGCAGTTTCTCCGTTCCGACCCAGCCATGTACACGAGCCCTGGCCGTACGTATGCACGAGTAGGCGTTCGAGACCCCGCCCATATGTATGTACGTGGCCGTATTTTCTTTCTTGCACACTGGCCGCTGTACGTACATGTACATGCTATGTGCGCGCCTCTACTACGACACGTGCGCGCCTCTACATCGACCAGTATGTACGTACATGTTCACGACCAGAATGAGAATGCTACGTACACTTCGACCAGGTGGGTCCCGACTGTCAGGCACTTCCTTGCATGCGAAGATGTAGCCGGTGGGTCCCAGCAGTCAGGGGGGTGAATCTTTTTTTTGCTCGGACGCACTTCCTTGCATGCGAACATGTAGCTGGTGGGTCTCATCAGTCAGGGGGGAAACATTTTTGTGAAATACAATGGCCCGTCCGGTGGGTCCCTGTTGTCAGGTGGAGGAATAACTATTTTGCGCGTAACAAGGAGGCAATTCCTTGCGGCTGCCCTCGACCCAGCTGTCATCCTATAAACGTACAGTACTCATCCGATGGAACTCGTTCCTTGACCACATTAACCACGCCAAGCCGCGCCACGCCGATAGCACCACGCCACGCCTTGCATACGCATCAACTCTTTTTTTTGAGGGGACGCGTCAACTTAGTAAGGCCACAAGTGTGTGGCAGAAAACTTATAGCCCATTTGAGATTTGTAAGAATGTGTGTCGGTGTCAAAACCGGCGGATCTCGGGTAGGGGGTCCCGAACTGTGTGTCTAGGCGGATGGTAATAGGAGACAAGGGACACGATGTTTTTACCCAGGTTCGGGCCCTCTCGATGGAGGTAGTACCCTACTCCTGCTTGATTAATATTGATGATATGGGTAGTACAAGAGTAGATCTACCACGAGATCAAGGAGGCTAAACCCTAGAGGCTAGCCTATGGTATGATTGTTGTTCGTCCTATGGACTAAAACCCTCCGGTTTATAGACACCGGATAGGTTAGGGTTACACAGAGTCGGTTACAATGGTAGGAGATCTACATATCCATATCGCCAAGCTTGCCTTCCACGCCAAGGAAAGTCCCATCCGGACACGGGACGAAGTCTTCAATCTTGTATCTTCATAGTCTTGGAGTCCGCCCGATGATAGTTCGCTATCCGGACACACCTAGTCCAGGACTCCTCAAGAGCTCACGAACCAGGCTTCAATGACGACGAGTCCGGCGCGCATATTGTCTTCGGCATTGCAAGGCGGGTTCCTCCTCCGAATACTCCATAGAAGGTTTTGAACACCAGGATAGTGTCCGGCTCGGCAAAACAAGTTCCACATACCACCGTAGAGAGAATAACTTTTGCACAGATCTGCTGACGTATTCCGCGGCGTGACATCAGACCACGGCCAGGCCTTTTTATGAATCGTTTTTTATCATTCCACCTTAGCGCGTTTAGCGAGGCGGTTTCCTTGGCACGTCTTATCAAAGCATAGATCGTGCCCCCTTATTCCGGGATTCTCATCAATACGGACGTGGGTAACCCAACCATGCCCGTCGGCACGCCTGTTCTATCAAAGGCGAGTCCTAGTCGACCACGGGGCGGGCTCTTGGTATTCAACCTCTTTATATTGAGACCAAGGCCCTCTTCTTTTTACACCCTCCATCGAGTTCGCCTTGTGCTCTGAGTTCTAATACCCAAAGCTTCAGATTCAGGCGCTTCGGACCTACGAAGATGTCCGGTTCCGACCAGCACGACCGATGGGTGTCTTCCTCCGTCACGGAAGAAGATGTGCTAAAGATGCGAGACGCCAGGTATCTAACCGGCGAGATCTCGCATAGGCTGCCTGCTCCAGGGCAGGTCATTCCCAGTCCCGAGCCCGGCGAGAACGTGGTGTTCATGTCTCACTTCCTTCGGGGTTTAGGCTTCCCGACGGATCCCTTTGTGCGGGGGCTCATGTTTTATTATGGGCTGGATTTCCATGACTTGAATCCGGAGTCCATCCTCCATATCTCGTCATTCATTGTCATATGTGAGGCCTTCCTCCATATTACCCCCCACTTTGGATTGTGGCTCAAGACCTTCTAGGTGGAGCCAAAGATGATCGGGGGGCAACAAGCAGAGTGCGGAGGGGCGGTCATAAGCAAATGTGCTGATGCTCCATGGCCCGAGGGCTCTTTTCAAGGGGAGCTTGGTTTGTGGCAACGGGAGTGGTTTTATATCACCGCTCCCCGGGGCACCAAATGGGCGGCGCTCCCCGCCTTCCGCTCAGGTCCACCACAGCGGCTGGTGTCATGGGTCAACAAGGGGCTCGACTGGGGGCCGTCCAAGGACGTTCCCTTGCTGCAGGGCCGTATTCGAGACCTCCACGAGAGGGAGATCAATCTTGTTGCGGTGGCGCAGGTTATGTTGATCCAGTGCCTTCTGCCCTGCAAACATCGCCCCCTCCGCCTGTGGGAATTCAATCCGGAGGGACCACGAGCTCTTCAAAATTTAATGGCACGACACCCGTGGAGATGTATAAACTGTTCTTCGGATCACAAGAAAAGTGTCCGAACCTGACTGAGGACGCAGGACTAAGCTGCAATCGCCCAGATACTCAAGTAAGTAGTCCCAGAACCGGACAAATTGTTCATTCATTTATCATATATATATGCCCTTTAAAGGAGCCGTTTCTTGAACAGGAGTGGATAGCCAAGGCAAAGTTAATAAGATGTCCGGCTCCCCTCCCCGAGACCACTCCGGATCCCATGCTGGCCAAGATGTTGAATGATGCGGAGCATCCGACGATCATCCCCATGTACACTCAAGCCTACGCCATTGGACCTAAGGTGAATTCGCTCCTTTCCGAATCTTCCCTTTCCGCATGTAAGACATGGATGCTACTTCAAGCGCGGACCTTGTGCATACTCAGGTACACCCGAGGAGACCATGGAGAGCCCAAGGACCAAGGCCAAGCGTGCGCGGAAGCGAAGGAAGGAGAAGGAAGAAGAGCCAGCTGCTACAGCGGCCGGACATCCGGCCCCAGCCCGGACATCCGGCCCCTTCGCCCGGAAATCCGGCCCCTCCATCACCGAACGCATCTGGAAGACCCAGGCCAGCCCGGACATCCGGCCCGTCGCCCGGACATCCGGCCACCCCTACGCATAGTGTAACGGGCCACCGGCCCATGTACCCCTTCACTTCATCCCCAACTTGTACTACGACTATATATACTCCTCCACCTCCTCCTAGTTAGGGTTAGCGTTGATTTAGCTCAAGTTAGAGATAGAGTCATTATCCATCGGATCTCCTCCTCGTGAGAGACCGCGGCCTCTTCGGAGAAGATCCTATCGGATTCAAGACCCCCTCGTGGAAGATCCCCTTGTGGATTCAAGCCCTCCTCGCGGAAAAGAACGGTTCCTTTGTATCCTCTACCTTTGTTGACTTTGGATCTCGTGTATCTCTTTGTGTTCTTTGATCTAGCATTTGTGTGACCGATTCATTGGTGGTTGAGACTTTTCCCTCGAACCTCCCCGTGATTTCCTCGTGTTCTTACGCTCGTTCTTCGTGTCTCCCCGTAGGATCCACTCCAAACGTGAAAGATCGACGCTATAGGGTTCCACCCTACATCATCTTGGTATCATGAGCCATGTTGATCACGTTTTTGGAGCCCCTACCCCTCTTTTTCTAGCTTGATTTTGTTGATTTCGTCCTAAATCCGAAAATCCCCACCAAAAATAGCCCCAAATTTTTTTTGTGATTTGTTAGTTTTGATGATGTTTTGTTGATTTTGATCCATGGATTTGCTTGGTTTCAAGTGGATCTAGCATCTCCCCAAGTTTCCCCACTTTCCATCCACAAAATCTCCCCAATTTTGCCCCCGAAATCATCAATTTCCGCCCCCAATTCGAAAATTTCCGCCCCAAACGAGATCTGGATTCGTCGGGCCGGACATCCGGGCCTCAGGCCGGACATTCGGGCCATCTGGCCGGACATCCGGGCCCCAAGCGGGACATCCGGCTCCTGGAGCGCCAATTCTGCTCGGTTCTGGACAGATACCCCCGGAAATCCGGGCTCCACCCCGGACATCCGACCCCTGGGATTTCAGATTTTCCCGTTTCACCGTTTTGTCCATAACTAATTCATCCGGAGTCCGTTTTTGACGTTCTTTAGCTCGTTTTGAAGCTATTGACATCCCCCATCCCATAAAAATACTACCACCACCATTTGAATCCATCAAATTTTGGTACTTTGGCATCTTTGCCTAGGGCTTCCACCACATCCTCCGCATAACCACCACCGACTTCCGCAACCTAACCAATTTTGTTCCCCTTTGCATTTGAGGTTGTTTGAGTTATGATTCGAGTCTCCTAAGGTGTTTAGGCTACTTAGGGACGGTTGCATCTTCATCAACCACCACCACCACCATAACTTCCGCATAGGCTTGCCCACCATACACTTCAACCACCTCAACTTAACCCAATAGTTGTTTGAGCTTGTTTGAGTTGTGGCTTGTGTCTCCTAAGATGTTTCGGCTACTTAGGGACGGCAACTTCAACTCCGAAACGTGTATAGCCCATCATTCCACTTCCGCATTGCCAAGTGCAAACCACCACCGCATTCCCGCTACCACCATTTTGACATTTGACGTTTGAGATTTTGAGTTCGCGGTTTTGCCGTTTCCTAAGGTGTTTCGGCTACTTAGGGACGAGCCTCCATCATCTTGGTATCTACATCAAGAACACCGCTACTCATCATCGCCGGACGGTAACCTCCATATCATCTTGGTATCGTGGTATCCCTCCATTGTATATTCCCCTTGCCATTGCATTGTTAACCCCTAGCCTTACTTTTGCGTTACTTGCCTATCGAGACTAGCCATTTGAGTATTGCCGGCAACATTACTTGTGCACATTAGTGATCATACTTCCCATAGCATATATACCATATCATTGTGGTGCATATATTGGTATCATATCTTGTGTCACAAGTTTGTTCCCGCATATACACAATTGCTATCTTGGTTTGTGCATTGTGCAAAGTGGCCATACAAAAAAAAGAAATAAAGCTTTTAAGCAAAAGAAAGAGAGCAAAGAGCTAGTAGGCAAGTGCCATAGCATCATACCACATTGCACATAAGATTGTCATATCCGATCATCTTAGATCATCTTGAGAGAAACACCGGGAACTATACATACATAGCATACTTGGGATAGAAGTTTATCCATTTTGGATCTTATAGGTTGTGCACAAGTGTCGTATCCGCCTATTGAGCAATGGTGCTAGCGTCTCTCTTGAGTTGTGCAACACGAGCGTTTTCCGTGGATTCCACATTTTCTGCTCATTCCTTGGTTGCACGACCCCATTTATCTATCTGTGTGTGTGTTTCCGTGTGCCATTCTTTGCTATTGGTCCATTTGTTTAACTTGCGAATTTGTGAATCTCTTTCAACATTATTGACTCTTGCTAACATGTTCCATTAAATTTTTGTGCCACTATCCTCACCGAGCTCCTCCATAAGCTTTACTTGTGTAGGTGTGAGAACCGACAAGGATTGGTACCAATAGTGCTATTTCATTGTCCGCATTTGAGTGAACTTGATTCATTGTCAACATCGGTCAAGGTACATTGGTATAAGTTCTTCTCTTTCTCCCACTCCTATTTGCTCGAGTCTTGTGATGGATAGGCAAGGCATTTCATCTCCGGTCTTCGACAACAACAACGGCGTGAACAACTACATCACCAAAGCGTCTATCTTCGATCTACAACGACAAGTGCAAGGCACACAATCAAGATTGCGAGAGCGCATCGAGAACATCTCCATCGACATACGCCAATTCAAGTAAGGAGAAGGGACTACTTCGACAAGAAACTTGCCGCACATAAAGAGGAGCAAGATGCAAGAATGGAGGAGATTCAGACCTTGCTCAAGTCGACTTCCCCTTCATCATCTTCAAGACGGCGACATTCAAGCCACAAGTCTTCGGAGCGCGGAAACGACGCAAGTGCAAATCGTCCTCGTCCACATCTACATGACGACGACCATCACGTTCGTGATCAACATCGTCATGAAGGGCAAGTCACCACCAAGCATCATGTGCACGCATTTACGGCATTTAACGCCAAGGAGCTCAAGCACGACAACGACATCATCATCATGAAGATGCTCCACAAGCGCAAATGCACAAGTCCCAACAAGCCCTACTTCACGCCAAGTCGAAGCTTCATAAGCACAAGAGAAGACCGCGAGACGAGCACCACCAAGACGGCGCTACGGCTACAACAACCACTTCGGCATCTTCGCCAAGTGCAATCAATACATCTTAGCCTTTGGACGTACGACATCTTCGCCTACTTCCCACGTGTATGCCTACATCGACTTCATCAAGTCCAAGGTGACCACCTACGAGCGAGGGCGACACTTCCATCTTCGGAAGCCCCTCAAGGAAGATGGCCGAGCATGGGAAACTCCCTTCGGTCATGGAGACGAGCTATGAGGTGCCACATCATATGGGCCTCCAACACGAAGACGGTGACAAGACGGTCGAGCAAGGGCCATCCCCTTCGACCACGGCGACGAGCGCGAACCTCTTCAACAACATGAAGACGACGCCCACATTGGACTCATACTCCAAGTCAAGCTACGCGCGCATGGAGACATTTGCACCTACATCTCTCCGGCACCCACATATGTCGAGATGCCCCAATTGCCATGTGAGGAGAGCCACCACCCCATGAGTGACATGAGTGACTCCACCATACGTGACAATGAGAGCATTTCCTATGAGAGGATGAGTGTGACAACCACTAGCCCCACACATGAGAGCATTCCACACATCCCATGTGAGGTTGAGCGCCATTTGAGTGACTCCACCCACCATACAAGTGAGAGCATCCTTGAGGGAGTGAGTGAGCCATAACACTTAGTGAGTGAGGTAGTTGACACGGCACATGAGGCCACTATGATTTCTAACGACTAAACCTCTACTCCTAGTGTGTTTTCTTCTTTGGTGCTAGGTCTCCTACATGACGACATGCCTATCCTCGACGAGTCCATCCCTACATTGGAGACGACGATGGCCATGGTGGACGATGATACACCCCCCACATGGTTCCATCAAGATGAAGATGACAACGAATGGATCGTTGACACCTCACCTACAACACATGAGCGATGCTCCAAAGGTAACATAGGTGATGGTACTTCTCTTATCCCACTAGTGGACCATCTTGACATTGATTGCTCCCATGATGTCGACCCACCTATTACCATGCTTCATGCTAGTGAAACTTCTTCATGCCTTGACTTACCTATTTATGATGAATATGATGATGAGCATGTTGAGTTTCCTAGTTGTGATGTTATGCTCCATAGGATATCATGTGAAAATTCTTTTGGTCACATCATATTTGACAATCCATTGAACTTGTCATATGCTATGAGTGAGATCTCCCATATTGCATCTTCACAATCTCAACATAGTAACTATGCATGCCCCATTAAAATAAATCCCATTTGCACTTATGGCATAGATGACGAGATGATGGTCATAGGATTTTGCTTCTCTTGTGATGATATTACCATGCTTCCTTTACATGATTTTATGCAATTCGTCTACTATTCCATGCCATGATCACATTGTTCCAAATATGCATTGTTTTGGATGTTGTCAATATTGTCCATGTGATGTTTCCATTAATGCTCATGAGGAGACCCCATAGTTTCCTCATACATATTAGGAGATCTTGATGCATTTCATACTTTGCATGATTCCCATGATTGTGTACACCATATGCATTCCATGAACAACAATGCTCTAGACATTTCTCATGATGCATTACACAATTTGAGTCTCCATTATGCGATACATCATAACAAACCTCTCATGATGGATGACATGTTTCTATATCACGCATCTCATTTATTTGAGCATTGAATATTTTGTGCTAACAAACACACGCACGTATGCATCATGATGAATGATGCGTACATCTACCACACACACACAATTTTTCCTTTGTCTTTGTTTTGTGTAGGTACGCACGTATACTCGTCAACATCTCAATCCCATGAGTTGACGAAACGAGCTATTGAGAGCAGCAATGCTTTGGGATCCCGTGGACTATCCTTACCACCGTTCCCTTTGCGCAAGGACTACGCGCATCTCTTTTACTTGTCTCTCACACGACTTTGGGCTATATATCACTTGTTACCTTATGCCCATTCTATCGTGTTCACTTTGCATGTTATTCCTCTTTACATGAATTTGCCATGCAATTGTGATCCTTACTTGCATCTACCCATGATTCACCATTATGCTACTCCTATGTGTATTTGCATGCTTGGTGGATATCCTTGTTGCTATTGCCATGTTTATCATGTGCCCCATGCTATTGATGCTATTTTGCTCATATCTTGCTTTCATGCTTGTGCTATGTCATGTGAATTATTCTTGCACACTATTGGCACCAATGACATGCTCGCCATGATTCCTCCTAGTATGTTGCATCTTCGCACTACTAGCTTGCTTGACTTGATTGCTATGATTGCTTGCTTGGTTGCATCACCCATGTTCCACTCTTACTCGCTTTCTTGGGTTGATGACATATATGCTCATGCCTCTCACAGGATATATCTTGATCATTGTCTCTTGTGTCCATTAGTTGCCTCTTTCACATCCACTTGTATTGAGTGCAACTATACAATGCTTATTGATCTTGGAGACTTTGACACTTTACTTGTGATGCATGCTTGTTTGATTGAGCCTCTTGTATTTGGATGTTCTTGCATCATATGCCTCCATGCTATGACACGCTCCCTTGTACTTTCTTATGATGAGCATGATGCATACACTTGTTGCGTATCTTACCACTCGAATGATAGGTTTCGCATTTCCGCTAACCTCATTTTTTTTCCGAGTGTTTGTCATGTTCTTTCATTTTGAAGAATTCACAAGGCGGTAACATCACGAGACAACTTGGTTATGTGAACGCATACAAGATGCGCAACTCCATCATCCTTGAGAACCTCCTAAAGGTGACCTCCTTCCCTTTGAGCCATCCTCAAATACACATATTGGATGGGTCACTCTTTCATTGTTGTTTCCTTCTTGTTGTGTACATGTTACATCTATTGGATGGAGGAGCGACATTAGAGATTGGCTCTATGGACCTTCACATTGAGGAGCGCTAGCACTTATTGGATGCACCTTCGGAAATCCACTCATGCCACGGCATCGAGCATGGGTATACCACCACCTCCATATTTGTTGTTTGTGCTCATACATGTCATGCTCGATGGACATATCATACTCACGACAAGTTTGCACCCTATGCATGGATTGACACACATTATGATTGTCTTGTTGCACCTATTCCCATGTCATCCATGATATATGAGCTTGTGCATTTTCTTAGCAAATTTCTTGTGATCTTTCTTGATGGAATATTCATACATCGTGATCATATTGCCTACCATCAATTGCATGATAACTTAATCATATTGAGCATCCATTGCCATATTCATGCTATTGATAAACTGTCTCACTATGACATCATTTTGCACCGTGGTTGCATTGATCATATTTACAACACATTTGTGTGCACAATGAATGCTTTACATCTCATTCCATATTATCTTGCTAAGCTTCATGTGCTTTGTCATGAACAATCTTGCCTCACGGACTCATTCTTACATGATGGACACTTTGTGTGCGCTAACCATTGTATTTCCGAGTGTCGTTTGTGTTCGCTCTCTTTGCATGTCTACCATCCCGACGACATCTTCAAGTACTTGGATTGCGCCATGACTTCCACTCCGTCCAATTACAAGTTCGTCCACGACAACCGTTTCCATGGTGATGAGGATTTCGATCCGAGGTCGGATCTTTCCGAAGGGAGGGGAGATGATGCGGAGCATCCGACGATCATCCCCATGTACACTCGAGCCTATGGCATTGGACCTAAGGTGAATTCGCTCCTTTCTGAATCTTCCCTTTCCGCATGTAAGACATGGATGCTACTTCAAGCGCGGACCTTGTGCATACTCAGGTACACCCGAGGAGACCATGGAGAGCCCAAGGACCAAGGCCAAGCGTGCGCGGAAGCGAAGGAAGGAGAAGGAAGAAGAGCCAGCTGCTACAGCGGCCGGACATCCGGCCCAGCCCGGACATCCGGCCCTTGCCCCGGAAATCCGGCCCCTCCATCACCGAACGCATCTGGAAGACCCAGGCCAGCCCGGACATCCGGCCCGTCGCGAAGCCCCGGACATCCGGCCCGTCGCCCGGACATCCGGCCACCCTCAAGATAGTGTAACGGGCCACCGCCCATGTACCCTTCACTTCATCCCCAACTTGTACTATGACTATATATACTCCTCCACCTCCTCCTAGTTAGGGTTAGCGTTGATTTAGCTCAAGTTAGAGATAGAGCTTCGCTCATCCATCGGATCTCCTCCTCGTGAGAGACCGCAGCCTCTTCAGAGAAGATCCTATCGGATTCAAGACCCCCTCGTGGGAAGATCCCCTTGTGGATTCAAGCCCTCCTCGCGGAGAAGAATGGTTCCTTTGTATCCTCTACCTTTGTTGACTTTGGATCTCGTGTATCTCTTTGTGTTCTTTGATCTAGCATTTGTGTGACCGATTCCTTGTTGGTTGAGTGTTTTCCCTCGTTCCTCCCCGTGATTTCCTCGTGTTCTTCCGCTCGTTCTTCGTGTCTCCCCGTAGGATCCACTCGAAACGTGAAAGATAGACGCTATAGGGTTCCACCCTACATCATTGAAGGCCGCGCCCTTTGAAGAAGGCGAAGGGGGGAGCGTGGAAGCAACTGCCTCTACGAAGGAGGCTATCAAGGAAGGAGGGATTAAAAGTCCCGTCTTCCGAGGAGAGAAGAGGACCGCTTCGAAAGATCCGGAGGTCAAGGCCTCAAAGAAGGGAAAGGAATCTTCGTCAGAGAGTCCGGCGCTGGGAAGTAACCCAGCCGCACTATTTCCCCAAGGGGATCAGCCCTCCAGCGAGCCGTAAGTGAAAAGAAGGGGTCTTGTGAATAAGGAACATCCATGTATTTATTTATGAAGATAACCGAAATTGTACCTTGTAGTTCGGATCTCAGCCCTTCTCAGCAGAGCTCGTCTTCGGGGGAACTACTTCCGGAGATGATGGAGAGCGAAACGCCTCCACCAGTCGGACCCTCGTGCGAGGCGGACGATCCTGAGGTGTCGTCGCGGAGGGTTCCCCCAAGTCCGGTGAGGCCGGAAGGTCCGGCGCCACGTGGTGTGCGGTCGGAGGAGCTGAAGGATCTGCTCGGGTGAGCGGCTATCTCAGAAGATCACCGTGCTCTAATGGGTACGGTGATTGAAAGGATTGCATCCGCGGAGAGCGGGTTGCATGAAGCCGTCAGAAGCTTACTGACGGGGTTTGAGTACGCAAAAATGATGTACCTTCTGACAGTTATGCATATAGAATGCGCCCTGTATAGATAGTAGCCCCTGAGACTCGGTATGCTGTCAAAATTGACAGCGTGCCGAGGATCAAAATCTCAGTTATAACATATCGCCGCTCCTAAACAGGTGGCAGGGCGTCCGGTGGCCAGCCGGACTGATGAATATGCCGAACTAAAGCGGCAACTTGACGAGGCGGATGCGGACATCGCGCTGGTCAATAAATGGTTTGACGAATCGCAAGGTATGCGACTCGTGCGCGGACACCTGGTAAGGGAGCTTGACGCCCATGTCTTACTATTTGTACGCTTAATGCAGATGGTGCCGCTGCTGTGGAGGAGCTATGGGCGGAACTCGCCCAAGCGAAAGAGCAAGCCAGAAATAGTAATGCAGCCGCTTTAAGGGCGGCCGAAGAGCTAGAAGCCGAACGGCCTGCTCACTGCCGAAGCGAAGTGGAAATGGCCGATATGGCCAGAAAGTTGAAGAATGCTGCCGATCGCTGCGAGGTTCTCGAAAAAAGAACGCTGCCGGAGCAAGAGGGCTGAAAAGGCCGCCGCCGAATCCAAGAATGCCCATTCGGCTTTGAGAGCTGCCAAGGAGGAGCTGAGTCAGGCCGGGGCAATTGCGACTGGAAAACCGTTTCTGCTGTGGAGGAAATATACGGATCCAAAGTATGCTCAATTGGACAAGTTGTGGAGTTCGTAGGATGCTTATCTGGACTTAGCGGTGAGCGCTGCGGACGTGATTGAGCACTTCCGAGGCCGGAAGAACACGAAGGAAGAGCTATATTGGTCGCAATTCCATAGTCCGGAGCGTCTTCTTCCGTTGACCGATCGGTTGGCCGAATGGGCCGAGTTGAATCGACTATCCGGACTTGCCATGCAGCATGTCATGACTCATTTGTGGCCGGGCGGACCCCAGCCGAAGATTTATTTTGGTTTAGTGCAGCAGTTTCTTGGTGCGGTACCGCGTGTCGACGCAATGAGGCGGTCGACGTGTATTGAGGGAGCGCGGATGGCTCTAGCCCGTGTCAAGACATACTGGGCAGATATGAAGGCCACCAACGTTGCATCCCAAGACTCGGGCAAAAGCCGAGTACCTGCCGAGCACTACTTTGAGGAAGTCCTGCAGGGCGCTCGTTTAATAGAGACGCAGTGCTCGAAGGATATTATGTTTAAATGACATGTGTGTTTGGTGAAAACAATGTTACAATATAATATAAGAGCTTTTTATACTTGTGCGTTTAAGTAGTAGACTTCTCCTTGTGCGGCCATATATGTATATGTATATATAACCTGAAAGATGGCAGTCCTTGGCTTCAGCCCCCATGCACATAGTGCGGGGGTGTTTGCAAAGAAGGCGCTCTTGCACACTTAATCCAGCGTCTTGGTCCTGTTAAGGAGGTGGTAGCGTAGCAAACTAGGCAACCGGACTATAATGCTTTATCACTTTCACTTAGCCATAGGAGTTCGAGGGTGGGGCTACTATATAGCCCCTGGGGGCACCGCACTCTCCCGAATTCGATGTGCATATGTGCTGACCGAAAACCGGTCCTTCGTTAATGCGGAGGATTCTAAACATTCCGATGAGTCATCGAGTGGTTGACCAGTCTCTCGCTATATCATGGCAGTCAGTTTTTCGGCTTTCTCTCTGAGGTGCTCGCCCGGCGAACGAGCTGTCGCGATAGTTCTCCTGGTGCCGCGTTAGCCGATAAAACGGAACGTAAGGCAGCAAAACACAGGAGCCGGGCAAACCCAACATTTGACCAAAGACATGATTCGGAGCTGATGCATATAAGGCCTAACTCGAGATGCCGAATGCTCCCTAAGGTATTCGGTCTTTATAAAGACGGGCAGAATAATGCCCTAAGCCCCTGATGTCCAGGTACGCGCAAAATTTTTGGTGCGGCCAATGCCAAAACGCCAGCCTCCTCCTCGGTTATAGTAAGAAGCCGGGGGATGTTTATCAACATGAGACAGTAAAAAAGGTTTACGCTGGGTCTTAATCTGAAAAGAATCCTTGCAACGGGTCCCTACTGCACGTCTGGCTGTGTCTCCGCAGCCGTATCCTGGACGGGAGTAGCACGTTGTTCATCTGTAAAAGAGAGGAACTTAGTTTAAAAGAAAAAGATCGTGCGAAAGATGTACTTTATATTAAACAAACAGAGTACGATTTGAAGAAGTGAATAAAATTGAGCTTTATTGTCTCTTGTGATACATGCTTGCAGCCCCTTGTGGGGGTATGCCACTAGTAGGCGTCGAACTCGTCTAGCCGTGTCCGGGGTTTGAATGACCAATTCAGGCTTTTTAACTAGCGGAGCCGGATAGGTGTGGGGCTATCAAAGCAGTCTCACGTTCTTCCGTGCTCAAGTAACACTTAGTACGTCCTTTTAATGAGATGATGTCGCGTGGACCGGGCATTTTAAGTGTTAGAGATGCATAATGCGGTATTGTGTTAAAGCAGGCGAAAGCTTCGCGTCCCAATAGTGCTTGATGGCTACTTTTGAACGGGGCGACATGGAAGATTAACCTTCATGACGGAAGTTGTCGGATGAACCGAACACAACTTCTAGCAGTATGGAGCCCGTACAATGGGCATATGGGCCTGGCATTACTCCTTTAAAGGAGGTGTTGCTACGGCGAATTTTGGTTGGGTCTATCCCCATTCTGTGGATTGTGTCCTGATATATCAGGTTTAAGTCACTGCCGCCATCCATGAGGACTTGTCTAAATTGGAATCCGTCGATTATAGGAGCCAATATCAAGGCAGTCCATCCTGCGTTCCGAATACTTTTGGAATAGTCCTGATGGTCGAAGGTGATTGGTTTTGACAACCAATGTGCGACGCGTATTTTAGTAGGCGCCGCTATGTTTCTCTCTTTGATCACGTGAAGTGAGTCTACTGTTTTAACCTCCTGTGGGAAATTCTTTTGTTTTCCGGGGCTCTGCTTGTGGTGCTCGTCGTCATCTTCACTTGGTGTGTCGAGCCCCTTGTGTTCGGCGTTGAGTCTGCCGGACTGTTTGAAGACCCAACAATCTCTGTGGGTATGGTTTGCAGGCCTCCCGAGAGTACTGTGGATTTGACATATCTTGTCCAAGATTTTGTTTAAATTGGATAGCTCATCGCTATTGTCCTTAAGGGGCAGTTTTTTATTGTTCTGCCGTGAGCTTTTGAATCCGGCGTTGACTGCCGCGCTCTTTGGACCGTTCCTCTTAATCCGGCGCCGGTCCTTGTTGCTCCGTGGTTTCCCATTTCCATCCCTGATTTCGGATGTACTTGGGTCGCTGGTGCTGCATCTTGCTAGCCAGCTATCCTCTCCCGCGCAAAAGCGTGTCATGAGGCTTGTTAATGCGGCCATTGTTCTTGGCTTTTCTTGGCCGAGGTGTCTGGCGAGCCATTCGTCTCGGACGTTGTGTTTGAAGGCTGCTAAGGCATCGGCATCCGGACAGTTGACTATTTGGTTCTTTTTAGTAAGGAACTTGTTCCAGAATTTCCGGGCTTACTCTCCGGGCTGTTGAGTTATGTGACTTAGATCGTTTGCATCCAGAGGGCGGACATAGGTCCCCTGAAAATTTTCCCGAAACGCATCCTCGAGCTCTTCCCAGCTTCCAATGGTATTTTCGAGGAGGCTTTTAAGCCAATGCCGAGCTGGCCCTTTGAGTTTGAGGGGTAAGTATTTTATGGCGTGGAGATCGTCTCCTCTAGCCATGTGTATGTGGAGGATGTAATCCTCAATCCAGACTCAGTGGTCTGTTGTTCCGTCAGATGCCTCTATGTTTACGGGCTTGAATCCCGCTGGAAATTCATGATCCAGCACCTCATCGGTGAAACATAGGGGGTGTGTGGCGCCCCTGTATTTAGGTGTGCCGTGATGTTCGGATATTTGGCGTGTTGCAATGCTTTGAAGAGCTTGCTTTCTCGGCCCATAGATGGACCTAACTGGGCCATCCTTTTGATGTGAATCCTTATGCTGATCGCGTGCCGGCTTGTGTGCGGCGCTATTTTCCGCTCTCTTTTTGCCGTGGGGTCGTCCATCCGACCGGGTGGCCTTATTATTTTTTGATTGTGGGGGCTCTATGGCCTCTTCATCAAATTCGGGCAGTAGTTTTCTCTTTGGATAGCTCTTTGTTTGGCGACTGTCGCTGTATTTGTCTGCGGTGTTGAATACTTTGCTCCATCTGATCCTGAGTGCATCTTCCGCTGTTTTGAGCTTCCGCTTCTGCTTTTTCAGGCAACGCGCAATGGCGACGAGCCTTCTCTGGAGGTTATTTTGCTCCAACAATTTGTCCGGCGTGAGATCGTCCGGACTGTTGTCTTCGCCGGGGATGGGTTGTTTATCCAAATTGTCTGGTTCGGACGATTGCTCGATAGCGTGTTCGTCGTCCACCGGTTCGTCCTGCTCTATGGCTGGTTCTCTGTTGAGGTAGGACTTTGTTCGGCGTTTACGTTGCCGTTTTGACTGCTTTTTGAGGGATTTATCCTTCGTAGCATCCTGTTGTTCCTCGTCTTTATTTCCTTTAGGTGTATCCACCATGTATACATCATGGGATGAGGTGGTTGTCCAGCATCCTGTAGGTGCTGGTTCATGGTTGTCTCCTACATCGTCATCCATACCGTCGATGTCTTCGGAGTCGAAATCGAGCACGTTGTGTAAGCTTTCGACAGTGGCTACGAAGTGGGTGGTGGGTGGGCGTTGAATTTCTTCATCGTCCGCATCCCAACCTTCCTGACCGTAGTCCGACCATGGCTCTCCGGATAAAGAGAGAGACTTTAGTGAATTCAGGATGTCACCAAAGGGTGAGTGCTGAAAGATGTCCGCGGTAGTGAACTCCATAACCGGCGCCCAATCGGATTCGATTGGCAGGGGCGCGCAGGGTTCGGAGTCCGGAGAGGAGTTCGGCACCCTGGAGTCAAGGTCTTCGCAAAGGACAGGGATGGAGTTCGGCTCAATCGCCGTAGGGATCGTAGCCCCCGAGTTGGTGTCCAACCACTCGTCCTCGATCGGGGAATCTGGCTCCGGATTAAGGGTCGGAGCGGATGCGGGTGCGGCCTCCAAGGCACTGTTCGGCTGCAGAGATAGATCATGCCCATCGAGATAGTGCGGCAGGCTTGGCCGCGGCTCGAATCCATCGAAGATCAAGTCCCCGCGGATATCGGTCGTATAGTTCAAACTTCCAAATCTAACCTGATGGCCAGGGGCGTAGCTTTCGATCTGCTCTGGACGGCCAAGCGAATTGGCCCGCAGTGCAAAGCCGCCGAATACGAAGATCTGTTCGGGGAGAAAAGTCTCACCCTGGACCGCGTCGTTGTTGATGATCAAAGGAGCCATCGGGCCTATCAGTGACGACACAGAGGAACTCTCAATGAAAGCACCAATGTCGGTGTCAAAACCGGCGGATCTCGGGTAGGGGTCCCGAATCGTATGCGTCTAGGCGGATGGTAACAGGAGACAAGGGACACGATGATTTTACCCAGGTTCGGCCCTCTCGATGGAGGTAATACCCTACTCCTGCTTGATTAATATTGATGATATGGGTAGTACAAGAGTAGATCTACCGCGAGATCAAGGAGGCTAAACCCTAGAAGCTAGCCTATGGTATGATTGTTGTTCTTCCTATGGACTAAAACCCTCCGGTTTATATAGACACCGGATAGGTTAGGGTTACACAGACTCGGTTACAATGGTAGGAGATCTACATATCCGTATCGCCAAGCTTGCCTTCCACGCCAAGGAAAGTCCCATCCGGACACGGGACGAAGTCTTCAATCTTGTATCTTCATAGTCTTGGAGTCCGGCCGCGATGATAGTTCGGCTATCCGGACACCCCCTAGTCCAGGACTCCCTCAATGTGCATCCCATTTTTGAATTCTAATGGAATTTACTACAACCCATTTACAGTTTGTTAAAAGTACAGCCCATTTCAACCAACCGTTCAAAACAGAATTCAATAAAATTCCCACATTTTGATGGGATCCGAAATATTTTTATCCCGAAATTTTTAGTCGGATTAAATACAACTTCAATATAAATTTATATTACGTAAAGATCCAACGAAACATTGTGCGCGCAACAATTAATCAAATTAAAATTTTCAATATCCAAAAATAATATTTTATAAAGTAATTACATGTTTGGTGCATTTTTTATAGTTACTCCCCAGCTTTTATAATTACATCCCATTTATTATTTCTTAAAGCCCATTTTCTTGTTAAGCCTAATGCATCCCTCATAGGAAAGATTTGCAGCCCAGCGGGGCAGAGAATAACAACTTGACCTTGCCTGGGTATTCCTAGAAAAAGTATAGTTGGGCTAGCCATTTTCAGCTTGAAAAAAAATTAATATCCGGGCTGGTTATCTAGTCTGGGCTCGACGGGCCACTGCCCGCCCAGTTAATACCTGCAGCGATGTTTTCATTGTTGTTCGGAGGAGAAAAAATAATATTTGGGCTAAACATCGCTCAAGAAAAACTCTGCAGTGCTCACACCTCAAAAACACAAATACTGCTCGAGCTGCTTGGTCCCAGCTGTCGGCCGCTCCTTGTGCAATTCTCTCGTTTATTGACTACATAGGTTGACAATAGTGTGGGACCGTGATGTCAGGAAACCAGGAGGAAGAAAAAAAATTATAGTTTTATATAATAAGGAGGCACTTGCATATGTGCGGCTATGGCCCTGGTGGGTCCCTACTGTCATCCTCTCCAAGTAAAGTCATCTCCTCATCCTCATGTCTGTTGACCATGTTGACAACGTGAGAGGGCGGTGCCACGGCGAGCGCAGCAACTCGAAGGACGACGGAGAGGGCCTCACGGGCCCTACGGATGGTCTGATACAGCGCCCGCTGCTCATTCGGGAAGCCAGGATCACAGGGCCACATGTTCGTGACGGCATTATCGTTTGCTTATTCACTGGTGCTCGTTGAGGAGACGGAGGTTGCACCACAGGTCCTCCTGCGCTAGTAGCTCTTCCGCCATTAGGGCGTCGAAGTGTGGCCGCACCTGCTCTATGGTGAACACGGCATGAACCGGCTTGGATAGTGACGCCAGCTCCTGGTCGGAAGCTATGTCCATCGTCTGATTGTTGTCTCTCAGCTCGGCGAGCTCGCTGGCGAGCCAGCATGTCCCGCTGCTGGACCAACCAGACACCAAGCATGAGTCTGACTGCCCTGGCCCACCCAGACTGCCTCCCTCGCCCGCGCGCACTTTGCGCCCGAAACGGTCAGCGCCAACCGCCCCGCTTCCCGGTGGAGGCGATTGCTCCGCCTTCAAACGACACAAGTGCCATCCGACCTTCCGTCTGCCGCCCACATCAATGATACGCGGTTGCCGAGGCGGCTACTCCGGCGCCACATGTCCGTCCCTCCGTCGCCCACCATTGCTATATAAACTACTGTGCCGGCCATAACCGCAGTCATCCGCATCCGTTCCCTTTCTCCTGTCCACACCACTACTTCCTACCATGGCTTCCTCGCGCTCCAGCGCTCTTCGGGACGGGCGGACGACGGACCACAAGGAGATTACAGCCATTGCGGCCGACTGGCAGCCGGAGGACGACGACGTCCCAATGGAGAACAAGGTAGTCGATGATCCGGCGCCAACCCCCTCATCCACGCCATCCTCGTCGGTGCATTGCACCATGACCATCGACAAGGCCCGTCCCAATATATGGACATGGTGAGGAAGAAGTGTGAGGAGCAGTTCCGGGAGGCGCAGGTCGACGCCTCCTACAACCACCATCTCCTCCAGGAGCACCTGCAGGCGGAGGAGCAGATCGCCGCGGAGCGGGCGGAGCAGGAGGCGCTGCTCGACTCGTACCGCTCCGCCCGCGAGGGCCGCCTCGAGCGCTGGCGGTACCGCATGCGGGTGGCGGAGGCTGCAGCCGCCTACAAAGAGGGCGATGAAGCGGGCGAGGCGCTATTTGGCAAGACCGAGGACGAGGCAGAGGACAATGCCGGCTCCGACGAGTCCCCGCTCCGCTGGCGTTCACGAGGCCCTGCTCCGCCGAGGCCCTGCGGTGCCAACAACGAGGCAGAGGACACCACCGGCTCCGCCGAGGCCCCGCCCCGCCAACAACGAGGCAGAGGACATCGCCGGCTCAGCCGAGGCACCACCCTGTCGGCAACGAGGGGGAGGATTTCCCCCGCTCCATCGAGGCGCCGCCCGCCTGCAATGAGAAAAAGGACATCGCCGGCTCCAGCGAGGCCCCGCCCTGCCGGCACCGAGGCGGAGGCCCCGCCCCGTTGCCAATGAGGCGACGTGACACAGAAAACAAGGAAGAGTAGAACATGGTCGGGTCCAAGTAAGGCCACCACTGCTGCCTGCTACCCTCCGATTGAAGCCAAGGTAGGTGGGTTGACCATTGACGTCCGATTAGCTTCTTGGCGGCGACGTGGAGTCGAAGAGCTATGTTGGAGAAGGACGCTGCTTCTACTTAACTGCTGGTGCAGTTGGCTGACTGACACGTGGGCCCAACAGGCATCTGGGCCACATGTCAGTTACGCAACTGCACCTGCAGTTAAGTCACTGAAGCTTCTGTTCGGCTCAGTCGGACACAGGTGGGTAGCTTCGGTTAATTAATTATACCTCCAGCGCACCAATTTTTAGTTGAACAATGTATGAAATGTAATGAAATCCGACATGTTTATATGAAATCCGATCATGTATGAATGAATTTATTTCGATTAGTTCGAATTCTTGTATCACTTGCATTGGATGAACATGCAAAACAATACGTACTAGCATTATTCCCAGGGTGATCACCTCGTTTGCAGTAGTTTCACATGTACTCCCTCCAGTCCTTTCTAGTCTGCATACAAATTTTGTCTGCAGTCAAAGTATCTCTACTTTGACCAATCTTATAGAAAAAAGTATGCACTTTCACAATGTGCGAAGTAAAAAGGAATAGGCCTGGCAATTCATAGAGAATATTCAAAACATTCGATGATTATGCATATCAATGATTTACATGTCAGAGCCAATATTTACTTCACAACTAAAGAATAAAGAAAAAATTGATCGACGCTGCTGATAGCAAAGGGCGTCCCATTCGAAAATATCAAACGCATGTCTTCTAGCTAAAATCAGTGCGCAAAATTTGACAAGGTTGTCCCATTCTAAAATATCAGATGCCTATGATTGTGGAATGGTCAGGGTTTGCCATGAGTTCGGACATTGACATGGCACCTCGTGCTAAATAAACCAGCTGTTCTTTTTATGCAGTTCCACCAAAATCAACCAAATTCACGCGTAGCTTGTATGATTTCGCCCTTATATGTTGCAACACCTTGAACTTATCGGCACCTCCTTTCTTGTGGTGGAAATGAATGATTCGATGTATTAATGAACATTTTGTGCAGTTCCCTCTGAAATCAAGCTGAGCACACCTGTTTGCACAAATACAAAAAAAGTGATTAGTATAAAGCAAACTGTAGTATGAATTGACAGTTTAAACAGGCACCTACATGGTCCATGTAGAGCACACTTTTATAAAAATGGAACTGGACGGAAAGAATCCTCGAACAACACTGTACTCACGCATCACAACAAGAAAATGGAGATTTGTCAGTCCTTCTGAGCTGAAGTTTGTTTGGTCTTGTGGGGAGTAATGTAACCATCCTTCAACTGCTCCTTCTGATGAGAAGATAGACAGGGCTTCTTCATCCTGGCATAATCAGAACTAGTCACTTCACGTACTCCCTATTCTTCTTCAGAGGAGGAGGATCCTGTTGTGCAAATACAAGAGGACAACTAAATGCTAGCATCCCTGTTTGCTCTAGAAAAAGGAAAGGAAATATTTAAAACAGCACAGACAAAGTACTTCTTAATGACAATAGCACTTTTTCATGACAGTATCTAAACAGTAGCACAACACCAATAGAGATGACAAAGCTCAAGCATATGGATGAAATCAGTGGGTGAGTACTCACCGTTGTCAGGAGTCTTATTGTGTAGAGCATACATATGAAGCACTTCTCCGGAACCATATGTTGCTATCTACTGTGGTGGCCATGCTTACTATATACTCGATTAGTTTTAATGTTTCCAACATCTTCTTGTGCAGTTCCACTAAAATATATGGTATCTTCAAAGAAGATCCCTGTTTGCACAAGTAGAGATAATTACGTATTACATTAGGAGTGGCACCAAATCAGTGGAAAAAATTGCTCGTTCCAGCCATAGCAATAAATTAAGATGCAAAACTATATCATTACTTGTGTCATCACAGATCCAGTGCTTCATTACAGCACCGGGAGTTGATTTTTGTTTTTTCTTCCGCTTGTTCTTCCCCTACATCACTTGGTTCAATAACAGATAAGCTTCGCCTTCAATGTAAGATTTGGCATGTCAATTAGGGAGCACAAGTATAGCACTAAACAATGACATTAATTTTCTAATGAAAGTGGCAAAATACAGGCCAATAGTTGTGAAATATCCTTATCTTACCTCAATGGGATATTACAGTGCACATACAGATTGGAAGTCTTCTCTCCATTTGTGCAGTTCACTAAAATCAAGCAACATTACCGTACAAGTAGCACAACATATGAAAGCGCACTTCAGAATCATGTCAAAGAAGGCTAGTATTGACATCTCATGACGCAGAATTCAAAAAACTCACAAGAAGAAGATCTGAACCAAATTTGCCAACATGGATAGGAAGTAAGATCTCCTCTTGTGCAGTTCCACTAAGATCAAGCAATCAAGCAACATTGTCGGTGTGACATTTGGTTGAACTACACAAAACACTCTTAAAAAGTGTTTTGTGCAGTGCAACAAAAGGTCACAATGGCAACGAGGTGAAGTAGATAACCCTTTTTAAATAGAGGTGCAAAAGAAACAACTAGTGGTCAATAACGGTGGATGACACAGAAGCCAACAAAAGAAGCATCTACCTTATCTAAATGGGAAAGAAAGCAAGATAGTAGCATTTCTCAAACGGTGGCATTGATTAATATTAACAGATAGATTATATTAACAATAAAATTCATTAAACATGTAATTTGCTTTTAACTGTGGCATTCCATCAATTTTCTAGCGGCATTATTAGAGGGTATTTGCTTATAGGGACATTTTGGTGTAGGGACTAAAAAAACTCCATGTGAGTCCCATCTAAACTAAACAGGAGGGACTTTTAGGGACTAAAAGTGGGCATTTGGGACTAAAGAATGAAGACCCAGAGGGAGAGTCTTTTTGGGACTTTTTCCAATAGTTGCCCCTACCACGCATTGTACCTTGTCTCTAGTAGTTCATTACTAGGGGTAACATGGTCTTTTAGCATGTCATTTAATAACCTCTAGTCCATGTTTTGTCCCTGGAACCAAGCAGGTAGGGACTAGGGAGTTTTTAACCGAACAGGGCCCTAGATTAACAACATCTAAAGAGTTGCATGGGACCATGGATGCACCAGCACCATGTGCATCTACCGATGTACTGGGGTGATGCACAGTCTGCTGCAACAAAGAACAAACAACCAAGGAGCATATTTGTGTTGGTCCCAGTTTTGTTATCTTTAGACACATTTCCCTATGTGAGCGCAGCAAATCTAGTCCTGCTCAAACTCTACAGCCTTGTCCCCCTTCCTTTCCTCTTTGAACCCCGTCCTAGATTTATGCTATAGTACTTTCCTCCATTCATTTCCTCTTTGGACCACGTCTTAGATTCATGCGATACAACTTTCCCCACTACTTTCCCCCTTCCTTTCCTTTTTGAACCACGTCCTAGATTCATGCTATACAACTTTTCCCACTACTTTCCCCCATTCCTTTCCTCTTTGAACCACGTCCTAGATTCATGGTATACAACTTTCCCCACTACTTTCCTGTTTGATCCAACACCTAGATTCGAAAAGTGTATAGAAAAGCCCACATGCAGCTAGAGCAATGCATGTGGAATAAGTAAATTATACCTTAAGGTTCTTGGGGTGTGGTTTGGTGGGCGACCAGAGGCCGTTCGGCCCACACTATGTACGACAGCAAAGAAGAAGGGGTCAGAGGCCCTCCCGTGCCGCCGCTGCGTGAAAGTGAACACCTCCATCGGTAGTGGATTCCCTCCCTCGCCGACGGCGACATCGTTAAGCCTCCTTCCCTTCTCGTTGGACGTATCCTGCCAGCTCTTTGACCAGAAGTGAGGGGAGAGAGAGAGGCCAACAGAGTCTTATTTAGATCTGGAGAGGGTGAGAGAGTGTGAAGAGAGCAACTACAAGCACTGAGGCTCCAGCGTGTATGATATACTAGAGAGGGCGAGATCATATAGCTCTATATCCATCCATTTTCACCAGTCAAAGAATCCTCCTGGCACGAATTATGCTCAAGTGTAGTTATCAAACCCGAGACCTCAAGTTTGATGAGCGAACAGGCTAACCAGCTACACAACGCTCCCGTTATGTTCAACGAGAGGAAAATAACCTTCTATACATTCATGCATTCGTGTGACAAGCATGTCGTGTATTGTTGTGTGTGGGGGTCATTGGGACTTAAATCATAATCGTGTCATGTGGCTTTGGTGGTAAGACTATCCACAGTGGTGCGGAAATAATGCAGCCTTAGTCACCTTACCTCTCTCCATGTAGTACATTGGGTCCCACCAGTCAGAGGGTGAAACAAACAAATTAATAAGAAAAACTAAAAGCGCCAGTGGTGTATCTTACCTCACACATCTTGCTACTGCTCGGGAACACTGTCCAATTGATCCCTCTGTTCGCTCACATACTATTTTAAGTGAATCCTTATTATAACATGCACACAATTTTGGGCACTTGTATTCGACCTAAGTCAGTGTGCCACCGTATCTCGTACTACTCCCTCTGTCTAGGTGTAATAAGTCACGTTAGAAGGTGCAGCGGGACCAAGGTGAAAGCAGATTGGAGGAGCAGGAGAAACTTGACCGGTCATTCCTCTAATCAAAGCCCTGATTTTTATCTCTAAATGCAACAATCAATCCAACAAACTAAGAGATGCCATTTAGCTACCATGCTGGGCTACGTATTAACTCGCATGCAAGCCGACTTTGATTTCTTGACTGATCAACGTGTAGTTGCACTCCATGCATTGGGTTTCCTGAGGAGATAACAAGGCAGAGTAAGGAGCGTTTGGTTACATTGCTTAGGCTGGTCATAGTGGTGAGTAACATGGACTAGTAACATGCATATGTTACTAGTCTATGTTACTACTACGCGAAGTTTACCGTCGGAAGCGAGCCGATCTGGCTCTCCTGAGCTAGCAAGGTTTTTCTAGCCCACCCAAGCTAGCTGGCCCACAAAAGATAACATATTTTAACAATTCCAAATGCCTAACCTTGCCCGGCTATGTTATAAGCTGTTCTTGCTAAGGATCCAAATGCTCCCTAAGTAACAACGCTTGCTACCAACGAGGCCGGGAGGGGATTGAGATGCAAAGTTAATGGACGACGCCTAAATATTTTGGGAATATCTGATTTCCGTAAGTTGGCTTAACACCTAGATGGAGGGAGTACTACTCCTCAGTCCAGGTTTAATGGAATATTCGTCACATCTTCTCTTCTTGTACGTACTCCATTTGTATCTCACTTCACTGTAACCGCTTTTCATACGATTTTCCTATTCTATGAACCTGTGTGTGCGTGTGCGTGTGTGTGTGTGTGTTTAACAACAGGTGTGTGTTAGAGAGAGCGACAACTCGACCTACTCCTACAGAGAGATGGTGTGTAGTGTACGATTTTAGCCGCGAGAGTCGGTGCATCCTCTCGTTTCCGGGCGTCCGGTAGGGACAGGCGGGCAGCTGCCATGCCTCTCCTGACCAGCCTGGCCCACCCAAAGCCCCTCCATCTCCCGCGCGCGCTTACCACCTGAAGTGCCGCATTCATGCCCGGGCAGAGCGGACACAACCTCTCACTGGCGCCTGCGTTGAAGGTTGAAGCGGATTCAAGAGTGATGGTTGCTTCGTCCGTCCAACTTACTGCTGGGTCTATGTGATTTGACGGCTCATTGGTCATTATTACTGAGGTGGTAGGACTGCTGATGTCCCACGCTTTCCGTGAAAGGAGGTACTACTAGATTACAATTTTCTCCATTCTTACAGCGGAGGAGTGCAAGAGCAGTGAAGACACGCAGGCTCAGTGATTACATGGCCCACCTCACACTATCACCATATTTTCTGGCCACCGTGCGACACCTAACTCTTTACATAGTACTCCCTCCGTTCCTAAATATAAGTCTTTGTAGAGATTCCACTAGGTGGACTACATACGGAACAAAATGTATGAATCTACACTTAAAATGTTCCTATATACATCCGTATGTGGTTCATGGTGAAATCTCTACAAAGACTTATATTTAGGAATGGAGGAAGTACTAGTATAGTACGTACTGTAATTTATCAGCGAGATAGTACAATGCTATGAAGCTTCCAGCTTCTGTTACATGTATCTTGCGTCCAAGGTTGCCCGTTGCAACATTTCATCAAATGCAAAGGAGACTAACATGCATGCTATTGCATCTCAATGATGGACAGATCATAGCAAATATGTACTCCCTCCGTTCCAAAATAAGTGTCTCAACTTTATGCAAACTTTAGTACAAAGTTGTACTACTACTAGAGTTGACACTTATTTTGGAATAGAGACAGCTAAAGAAAAAAAACGATCCATGGAGTCCCTAGCCCTTGAACCATAAACCCTATCTAGGATTTAATTTGCTGGCAACGTTCGAGCTTCCCAAGAAATGAAGTTTGCAACCTTTTGACCATCGAATCATTTTGTGCAGTTTCACCAAAATCGAGATGAGCATCCCTGTGGCAAAGAAATTGAAGAAGAGTGATTAGAATAAGCTTACTGGGACTAGTTGATGAGACATAAACTGATTACAAATATAGTACATACAAGCCAGTAGAGGTATGTGCGGGGCAAAGAACTAGAGAAATATCCACATGGAGTGATGTGGGCAGCTGGAGCAGTGGTGCAAGCCGGATGTAAAGGGAGTTGTACCTAAGGGATGTCGGGATGTAGCTCAACCTTGAGGAGGGCGGCGGGAGGCGACAACTGCCCACGTCACGACAGTGAGCATGGGATGAAGGCAACACACCGGCTTTGTGAAAGAGAACGGCGGGGACCCCTGATCGGGACGTGCCGACAGTGGGTTTTCACCGATGGTGACGGCGACCGCATATACACTAAGCATCCACCCTTTCCCCCGGCGAACGTGATATGTCGGGATGTTAGAGATGTGGCCACAGTTGTTTTGTGCGAGAGAGTGTGAAGAGACTAACCCCAGCAAGCAACCATGTAGGCTGGCCCGTCCTGACTATGTATATAGGGGAGCGGTTTCCTTTTCTCTCCATATGAACCTATTATATTGCATATGTGCCACTGAAGAAAAAAATCTTTATTTATAAATGACGCGACACCTACTACTCGTTCTCCTATAAACCTTGCGCTTGGCATCTCCAAAATATTAACCTTGCGACTGGCTCTTCGCCTCTTCGGGAAGTCGAGCAATAATGGTACTACAGTATATATCGTTCTAGCTATATGAGACTGAATGAATTGGTGCACGTCCACCACATGGGCGAGGGTCGAGGGGCAAGGGAGAGTGCGTACTATTACATCTGTTTCAAATATGGACTACATACGGAGCAAAATGAGTGAATCTACACTCTAAAATACGTCTATATACATCAGTGTTTGGAGTATGTACTAGTAGTTCATATTGAAATCTACTAAAGGACATATATATTCCAAACAATATGATAATCTCTCTAACCAAGGTAGTAGGGATGAGGAGTAAACGGAGCGAGTAGTAAAATTTTCTCCACGTCCCGCGAGCCACCGCGCGCGTGGGCGAGGCAGTGGGCGTAAGGCGTACAATAGTACTACTACTACTAAGCAAACTTCACCTCATCCTGCGAGCCACCGCGCCCATGGGCGGGGGAGACGGCATACTAAGCAAGCTTCTCCTTGTTCTGCGAGTTGACGGGACACATCAAAAGTACTCCAGTGTATAGAGCCTTGCCTCTAAGGTAGGCCCCACATTGTTTGCCTCTTTTTTAACATAATGCGTCAAGTCGCAATTTGTTTGTTCACCCGTGGTGGACGATCCTCCCTCCACCTAGTGGACAACCAGTACACGTGTCAAATTACCACGTGGGCTGCCTTTTCGTATAGAAATGAGCTCCACTATGTACCCGCGCGGGTTTGGTTTGGAAAGAGACGGGAGTACGTGCGCCCTGCGTGCACCTGTTCTCTTCGTGCACGTCCCCCACCTACGTGGGTGTGTGTGAGAGATATACAAACCTAGACAGATGGTGTGTCCGTTCGTGAGTGTTTTTTGTTTTGGGGGGGGGGGTTGATTTCGTGGACGTATTTGTCGGAATATGTATCGATGACATCTCAAACAAATTTTGGATGCAACATGTGTGAAATGGAGTGTTGGAAATATGCCCTAGAGGCAATAGTAAATTAGTTATTATTATATTTCCTTGTTCATGATAATCGTTTATTATCCATTCTGTAATTGTATTGATAGGAAACTCAGACACATGTGTGGATACATAGACAACACCATGTCCCTAGTAAGCCTCTAGTTGACTAGCTCGTTGATCAACAGATGGTTACGGTTTCCTGACCATGGACATTGGATGTCGTTGATAACGGGATCACATCATTTGGAGAATGATGTGATGGACAAGACCCAATCCTAAGCCTAGCACAAAGATCGTGTAGTTCGTATGCTAAAGCTTTTCTAATGTCAAGTATCTTTTCCTTAGACCATGAGATTGTGCAACTCCCGGATACCGTAGGAATGCTTTGGGTGTACCAAACGTCACAACGTAACTGGGTGGCTATAAAGGTGCACTACAGGTATCTCCGAAAGTGTCTATTGGGTTGGCACGAATCGAGACTGGGATTTGTCACTCTGTGTAAACGGAGAGGTATCTCTGGGCCCACTCGGTAGGACATCATCGTAATGTGCACAATGTGACCAAGGGGTTGATCACGGGATGATGTGTTACGGAACGAGTAAAGAGACTTGCCGGTAACAAGATTGAACAAGGTATCGGTATACCGACGATCGAATCTCGGGCAAGTACAATACCATTAGACAAAGGGAATTGTATACGGGATCGATTGAGTCCTTGACATCGTGTTTCATCCGATGAGATCATCGTGGAACATGTGGGAGCCAACATGGGTATCCAGATCCCGCTCTTGGTTATTGACCGGAGAACGTCTCGGTCATGTCTGCATGGTTCCCGAACCCGTAGGGTCTACACACTTAAGGTTCGATGACGCTAGGGTTGTAGGGAATAAATATACATGGTTACCGAATGTTGTTCGGAGTCCCGGATGAGACCCCAGACGTCACGAGGAGTTCCGGAATGGTCCGGAGGTAAAGATTTATATATGGGAAGTCCTATTTTGGCCACCGGAAAATGTTCGGGATTTTTCGGTATTGTACCGGGAAGGTTCTAGAAGTTTCGAGTGGGGCCCACCTGCATGGGGGACCCACATGAACTTGGGTAGTGGGGGCAAGGCCCCACACCCCTGGTCAAGCGCACCAAGAGCCCCCTTAGAAGGAATAAGATCATATCCCGAAGGGATAAGATCAAGATCCCTAAAAAGGGGGATAACAATCGGTGGGGAAAGGAAAGGATGGGATTTCTTTCCTCCCACCTTTGCCAACGCCCCAGTGGACTTGGAGGGCAAGAAATAATCCCCCTCCACCCCTATAAATAGTGGGGAGGCGCGAGCTGCACCCTTGCCCCTGGCGCAACCCTCCCCCTCTCCCAAGTCCTCCTCCTCTCCCGCGGTGCTTGGCGAAGCCCTGCAGGATTGCCACGCTCCTCCATCACCACCACATCGTCGTGCTGCTGCTGGATGGAGTCTTCCCCAACCTCTCCCTCTCTCCTTGCTGGATCAAGGCATGGGAGACGTGACCGGGCTGTACGTGTGTTGAACGCGGAGGTGCCGTCCGTTCGGCACTAGGATCTCCGGTGATTTGGATCACGGCAGTACGACTCCTTCAACCCCGTTCTCTTGAACGCTTCCGCTTAGCGATCTACAAGGGTATGTAGATGCACTCTCCTTCCCCTCGTTGCTAGTTTCTCCATAGATAGATCTTGGTGACACGTAGGAATTTTTTTGAATTTCTGCTACGTTCCCCAACAGTGGCATCATGAGCTAGGTCTATTACGTAGATTATTTGCACGAGTAGAACACAAAGTAGTTGTGGGCGTTTATTTTGTTCAATATGCTTACCGTTACTAGTCCAATCTTGTTTCGGCGGAATTGTGGGATGAAGCGGCCCGGACCGCCCTTACACATACACTTACGTGAGACAGGTTCCACCGACTGACATGCACTTGGTGCATAAGGTGGCTAGCGGGTGCCAGTCTCTCCCACTTTAGTCGGATCGGATTTGATGAAAAGGGTCCTTATGAAGGGTAAATAGCAATTGACATATCACGTTGTGGTTTTGCGTAGGTAAGAAACGTTCTTGCTAGAAACCCATAGCAGCCACGTAAAACAGGCAAACAACAATTAGAGGACGTCTAACTTGTTTTTGCAGGGTATGCTATGTGATGTGATATAGCCAAGAAGAATGTGATGAATGATATATGATGTATGAGATTGATCATGTTCTTGTAATAGGAATCACGACTTGCATGTCGATGAGTATGACAAGCGGCAGGAGCATAGGGGTTGTCTTAATTTATTGTATGACCTGCGTGTCATTGAACAACGCCATGTAATTACTTTACTTTATTTCTAACCGGTAGCCATAGTAGTAGAAGTAATAAGTTGGCGAGACAACTTCATGGAGACACGATGATGGAGATCATGATGATGGAGATCATGGTGTCATGCCGGTGACGATGATGATCATGGATCCCGAAGATGGAGATCAAAGGAGCAAAATGATATTGGCCATATCATGTCACTATTTGATTGCATGTGATGTTTATCATGTTTATACATCTTATTTGCTTAGAACGACGGTAGTAAATAAGATGATCCCTCATTAAAATTTCAAGAAAGTGTTTCCCCTAACTATGCACCGTTGCGAAAGTTAAATGCTTTGAAGCACCACGTGATGATCGGGTGTGATAGATTCTAAAGTTCACATACAACGGGTGTAAGCCAGATTTACACACGAGAAACACTTAGGTTAACTTGACGAGCCTAGCATGTACAGACATGGCCTCGGAACACAAGAGACCGAAAGGTCGAGCATGAGTCGTATGGAGGATACGATCAACATGAAGATGTTCACCGATGATGACTAGTCCGTCTCACGTGATGATCGGACACGGCATAGTTGACTCGGATCATGTAATCACTTAGATGACTAGAGGGATGTCTATCTGAGTGGGAGTTCATGAGATGAACTTAATTATCCTGAACATAGTCAAAAGATCTTTGCAAATTATGTCGTAAGCTCACACTTTAGTTCCACTGTTTTAGATATGTTCCTAGAGAAAATATAGTTGAAAGTTGACAGTAGCGATTATACGGCAGAAGAAAGCTTATGACCTTAATGCACCGCTCAGTGTGCTGAACCCCAAACGTCGTCTGTGGATGTTGCGAACATCGGACATACACGTTTTGATAACTGTGTGATAGTTCAGTTAAACGGTTTATTGTTGAGGCACCAAATACGTTTTTCAAAACGTCGCGGAACATATGAGATGTTTCGAGGGCTGAAATTCGGATTTCAGGCTCGTGCCCACGTCAAGAGGTATAAGACCTCCGACGATTTTCTTAGCCTGCAAACTAAGGTAGAAAAGCTCAATTGTTGAGCTTGTGCTCAGATTGTCTGAATACAACAATCACTTGAATCGAGTGGGAGTTGATCTTCCTGATGAGATAGTGATGTTTCTCCAAAGTCATTCCCACCAAGCTGCTAGAGCTTCGTGATGAACTATAACATATCAGGGATAGATGATCCTTGAAATATCCGCGATGTTTGACACCGCGAAAGTAGAAGTCAAGAAGGAGCATCAATTGTTGATGGTTAATGAAACTACTTGTTTCAAGAAGGGCAAGGGCAAGAAGGGATACTTCATGAAACGGCAAATCAGTTGCTGCTCTAGTGAAGAAACCCAAGGTTAAACCCAAACCCGAGACTAAGTGCTTCTGTAATGAGGGAACGGACACTGAAGCAGAACTACCCTAGATACTTGGTAGATGAGAAGGCTGGCAAGGTCGATAGAAGTATATTAGATATACATTATGTTAATGTGTACTTTACTAGTACTCCTAGAAGCACCAGGGTATTAGATACCGGTTCGGTTGCTAAGTGTTAGTAACTCGAAATAAAATCTATGGAATAAACGGAGACTAGCTAAAGGTGAGCTGACGATATGTGTTGGAAGTGTTTCCAAGGTTGATGTGATCAAGCATCGCTCGCTCCCTCTACCATCGAGATTGGTGTTAAACCTAAATAATTGTTATTTGGTGTTTGCGCTGAGCATAGACATGATTGGATTATGTCTATCGCAATACGGTTATTCATTTAAGGAGAATAATGGTTACTCTGTTTATTTGAATGATACCTTCAATGGTCTTGCACCTAAAGGAATGGTTTATTGAATCTCGATCATAGTAATACACATTTTCATGCCAAACGATATAAGATAGTACTGATGGTACCACTGACTTGTGGCAATCGCCATGTAAGTCATATTGGTATAAAACGCATGAAGAAGCTCCATGTTGATGGATCTTTGGACTCACTCGTTTTGAAAAGTTTGAGACATGCGAACCATGTCTATTGGTGTATACGCATGAAGAAACTCCATGCAGATGGATCGTTTGGACTTACTTGATTTTGAATCACTTGAGATATGCAAATCATACCACATGGGCAAGATGACTGAAAAGCCTCGTTTTCAGTAAGATGGAACAAGATAGCAACTTGTTGGAAATAACACATTTTGATGTGTGCAGTCCAATGAGTCTTTGAGGCATGCACGATGAATATCGTTATGTTCTTACTTCACAGATGATTCGAGTAGATGTTGAGTATATTTACTTGATGAAACACAAGTCTTAATTATTGAATGGTTCAAGTAATTTCAGAGTGAAGTTGAAGATCATTGTGACAAGAGGTTAAAATGTCTATGATATGATCATAGAGATGAGTATCTGAGTTACGAGCTTTGGCACGCAATTGAGACATTGTGGAAATTGTTTCACAGTAAATACCGCCTGGAACACCATAGTGTGATGGTGTGTCCGAACATCATAGTTGCGCCCTATTGGATATGGTGCGTACCATGATATCTCTTATCGAATTACCACTATCGTTCATGGGTTAGGCATTAGAGACAACCGCACTCACTTTAATAGGGCACCACGTAATTCCGTTGAGACGACACCGTTTGAACTATGGTTTGGAGAAACCTAAGTTGTCTTTTCTTTAAAAGTTTGGGGCTGCGACGCTTATGTGGAAAAGTTTCATCGTGACAAGCTCGAACCCAAAACGGATAAATACATCTTCATAGGACACCCAAAATAGTTCGGTATACCTCCTATCTCAGATCCGGAAGCAAAAGTAATTGTTTCTAGAAACGGGTCCTTTCTCGAGGAAAAGTTTCTCTCGAAAGAATTGAGTGGGAGGATGCTGGAGACTTAATGAGGTTATTGAACCATCACTTCAACCAGTGTATAGCCGGGCACAGGAAGTGGTTCATGTGGCACCTACACCAATTGAAGTGGAAGCTGATGATAGTGATCATGATGCTTCGGATCAAGTCACTACCGGACCTCGTAGGTCGACAAGGACACGTACTACTTCAGAGTGGTATGCAATCCTGTCTTAGAGGTCATGTTGCTAGACACAATGAACCTACGAGTTATGGAGAAGAGATGGTGGGCCCGGATTCCGACGAATGGCTCGAAGCCATAACATCCGAGAGAGGATCCATGACTTTGGAAGAAATACTTGATGGTCGTAAGGACGTTGGATAAAGATGGATTTTAAAAGGAAGACAGACAATGATGGTAAGTATCACCATTAAGAAAGCTCGACTTGTCGTTAAAGATTTTTTCCGACAAGTTCATGGAGTTGACTATGGTGAGGCTTTCTCACTCGTAGCGATGCTAAGAGTCTGTTGGAATTGGATTAGCAGTTGCTGCATTATTTATGAAATCCTGCATATAGGATGTCAAAACATTGTTTCCTTGACAATTTTCTTGAGGAAAGGTTGTATGTGATACAACCAGAAGGTTTTTGACAATCCTGAAAGACGCTAACTAGTATGCAAAGCTCCAGTGATCCTTCTAAGGACTGGAGTAAGCATCTCGGAGTTGGAATGTGCGCTTTGATGAGACGATCAAAGGTTTTGGGTTTATACAAAGTTTATGAGAAACTTGTATTTCCAAAGAAGTGAGTGGGAGCACTATAGAATTTCTGATGGGTATATGTTGTTGACATATTGTTGATCAGAAATGATGTAGAATTTCTGGAAAGCGTATAGGGTTGTTTGAATAGTGTTTTTCAATGGAAAACCTGGTTTAGGCTACTTGAACAAAAAGCATCAAGATCTATAATATAGATCAAAATGTTTAATAATACTTTCAAATGAGCACATACCTTGACATAATCTTGAAGGTGTTCAAGATGGATCGACCAAAGAAGGAGTTCTTGCACGAGTTGTAAGGTATGAAGTTAAGAGTTAAGGCTCAAACCACGACAGAAAAGAGAGAAAGGACGAAGGTCGTCCCCTATGCCTTAGATGTAGGCTCTACAGTATGCTATGCTGTGTACCGCACCTGATGTGTGCCTTGCTACATATCTGGCAAGAGGGTACAAAGGTGAAGGAGTGGATCACCAGATAGCGGTTAAAATTATCCTTCAACAGAAAAGAGAGAAAGGACGAAGGTCGTCCCCTATGCCTTAGACGTAGGCTCTACAGTATGCTATGTTGTGTACCGCACCTGATGTGTGCCTTGCTACATATCTAGCAAGAGGGTACAAAGGTGAAGGAGTGGATCACCAGATAGCGGACAAAATTATCCTTAGTGGAATAAAGATATGTTTCTCGGTCATGGAGGTGATAAAGAGTTCGACGTAAAGAGTTGCGTCGATGCAAGCTTAACACCTATCCGGATAGGTCTGAGTAGAGATATCGGATACGTATAATGGAGCAACAATTTGGAATAGCTCCAATTGGAACGTGGTAGCAGCATCTACGATATGACATAAAGTTTTGCGAAATACATAGGGATCTGAATATTGCAGACCCGATGACTACAACCTCTCTCACAAGCATAAACATGATCAAACCCAGAACTCATTGAGTGTTAATCACATAGTGATGTGAACTATATTATTGATTCTAGTAAACTCTTTGGATGTTGGTCACATAGCGATGTGACATGTGAGTGTTAATCACATGGCGATGTGAACTAGATTATTGACTCTAGTGCAAGTGGGAGACTGTTGGAAATATGCCCTAGAGGCAATAGTAAATTAGTTATTATTATATTTCCTTGTTCATGATAATCGTTTATTATCCATGCTATAATTGTATTGATAGGAAACTCAGATACATGTTGGATACATAGACAACACCATGTCCCTAGTAAGCCTCTAGTTGACTAGCTCTTTGATCAACAGAGGGTTACGGTTTCCTGACCATGGACATTGGATGTCGTTGATAACCGGATCACATCATTTGGAGAATGATGTGATGGACAAGACCCAATCCTAAGCCTAGCACAAAGATCGTGTAGTTCGTATGCTAAAGCTTTTCTAATGTCAAGTATCTTTTCCTTAGACCATGATATTGTGCAACTCCCGGATACCGTAGGAATGCTTTGGGTGTACCAAACGTCACAACGTAACTGGGTGGCTATAAAGGTGCACTACAGGTATCTACGAAAGTGTCTGTTGGGTTGGCACGAATCGAGACTGGGATTTGTCACTCTGTGTAAACGGAGAGGTATCTCCGGGCCCACTCGGTAGGACATCATCATAATGTGCACAATGTGACCAAGGGGTTGATCACGGGATGATGTGTTACGGAACGAGTAAAGAGACTTGCCGGTAACGAGATTGAACAAGGTACCGGTATACCGACGATCGAATCTCGGGCAAGTACAATACCATTAGACAAAGGGAATTGTATACGGGATCGATTGAGTCCTTGAAATTGTGTTTCATCAGATGAGATCATCGTGGAATATGTGGGAGCCAACATGGGTATCCAGATCCCGCTATTGGTTATTGACCGGAGAACGTCTCGGTCATGTCTGCATGGTTCCCGAACCCGTAGGGTCTACACACTTAAGGTTCGATGACGCTAGGGTTGTAGGGAATAGATATACGTGGTTACCGAATGTTGTTTGGAGTCCTGGATGAGATCCCGGATGTCACGAGGAGTTCCGGAATGGTCCGGAGGTAAAGATTTATATATGGGCAGTCCTATTTTGGCCACCGGAAAATGTTCGGGATTTTTCGGTATTGTACCGGGAAGGTTCTAGAAGTTTCCGGAGTGGGGCCCACCTGCATGGGGGGACCCACATGAACGTGGGTAGTGGGGGCAAGGCCCCACACCCCTGGTCAAGGCGCACCAAGATCCCCCCTTAGAAGGAATAAGATCATATCCCGAAGGGATAGGATCAAGATCCCTAAAAAGGGGGGATAACAATCGGTGGGGAAAGGAAAGGATGGGATTTCTTTCCTCCCATCTTTGCCAACGCCCCAATGGACTTGGGGGGCAAGAAATAATCCCCCTCCACCCCTATATATAGTGGGGAGGCGCATGGGAGCTGCACCCTTGCCCCTGGCGCAGCCCTCCCCTCTCCCAAGTCCTCCTCCTCTCCCGCGGTGCTTGGCGAAGCCTGCAGGATTGCCACGCTCCTCCATCACCACCACACCGTCGTGCTGCTGCTGGATGGAGTCTTCCCAACATCTCCCTCTCTCCTTGCTGGATCAAGGCATGGGAGACGCCACCGGGCTGTACGTGTGTTGAACGCGGAGGTGCCGTCTGCTCGGCACTAGGATCTCCGGCGATTTGGATCACGGCAGTCACGACTCCTTCAACCCCGTTCTCTAGAACGCTTCCGCTTAGCGATCTACAAGGGTATGTAGATGCACTCTCCTTCCCCTCGTTGCTAGTTTCTCCATAGATAGATCTTGGTGACACGTAGGAATTTTTTGAATTTCTGCTACGTTCCCCAACATGGAGGCCTATCCATATCATATATAGAGGGTCGGGCGATCCGCGAGAAGAGAGGGCTCATAGATATCAATAGAGTCGAAGAGAGGATCAAGTGGGTGGGTGCGAGATTGATGAAGAGAGCAATCGAAATTGTGTGTGTGTGTGTGCAAGTCAAATATATATTCCAAACAATATGATAATTTCTCTAACCAAGGTAGTAGGGACGAGGAGTAAACGAAGGGAGTAGTAAAATTTTCTCCTCGTCCTGCAAGCCACCGTGCGCGTAGGCGACACTACTACAAAAAAGTCTATAGATGGAATTGCCACTAATGGCGCACCTGTGATGTGGTGCGCCATTAATATATTCTAATGGCGCACCATGTCTCGGTGCGCCATTAGTAATATTACTGATGGCGCACCTGGTGTGTGGTGCGCCATTAGTAGTTCTGAAAAAAAACATAAAAAAAAATTGTTACTCATGGCGCACCGTTGCATAGTGCGCCATTACTAATTGACATAGTAATGGCGAACCACATCCATCGTGCGCCATTAGTAGTTTTGAAAAAAAAAGTAAAAAAAATAAAAAAAATTGTTACTAATGGCGCACCATGTCTTTGTGCGCCATTACTAGTTTTAACTAGTAATGGCGCACTTTCCACTCGTGCGCCATTACTAAGTTTTTTTCAAACAAAAATCAAAAAAAATATCAATATTTTTTATTTTTTTTCAAAACTAGTAATGGCGCACCGTGGGTGTGGTGTGCCATTAATAACTTGCCCCAACCCCGAATGCACCCCCCCCCCCCCCCCCGTGGATCGCCTTTTCAGTTTTAAAAAAATAAAATAAAATGATGGAAATGTCAAAAAATAAAAGAAAATATGTTTCCCATGTGATATGTGCTCTAGTTTTTGGGAAAATTTACAAATATGAATTTCCACTTTATTTGCAAAATCTCTCTGGAAATTTGTAAAATGGGCATAACTTTTGCATACGAACTCGGATGAAAAAGTTTTTTATATGAAAAATCATCTACTCGAAAAGTTACATCCAAATTTAACAGAAAAACATTTTCAAAATCCCTAAAAACCTAACAGAAAAAAAGTTACGGGGCTTTCAAGATCTAGCGGCAAAAAAATTCAAAAAATTTCAAACTTACTAGTGGCGCACCGTGGATGTGGTGCGCCACTAGTAACAGAAAAAAAATTGGTTTTGAATTTTTTTTTTGAATTTTTTTTCAAAAAATGATACGTAATATGACCGGGAAGTTTGAAATATTTTTCAAAATTTCATCATAGTCATGAACATGAACAAAGTCCTAGACATCAACAAGGTATAACAGGATTGATATGCTAGATATATCAACAAGTGCCTGTGAAGTGAGCTATTCTTTGGGGTTGGATAGAACTCTGATATTAAGCGTGCTTGGGCTGGAGTAGTGTGAGGATGGGTGACCTTCCGGGAAGTTTGACCACGGAGTGCGATTTGACCTGAGATTAAGCATATTGACCCGAGATTAAGCCATAGTGAACTGAGATTAAGAAAAATTTGAAAAAAAAATAAAAAAAAATTTTGAAAAAAAATTGAAAATACCAGATACTCTCTTCTATGTGGTGCGCCATTAGTATACCAGATACTAATGGCAGATTCTATAGGTGCGCCATTAGTATACGAGATACTAATGGCGCATCAATATACTAATGGCGCTACATGGTGCGCCATTAGTATACAGATACTAATGGCGCATTGGTGGTGCGCCATTAGTAAAAAATACTAATGGCGTGCTAGTAATGGTGCACCGGTAGTGCGCCATTAGTAGGCAAAACCGGTGCGCCATTAGTAGGCCTTTTTCTAGTAGTGCGAGGGAGCGGGCGTAAGGCGTACAATAACATTACTACTAGTAAGCAAGCTCCACCTCATCCTGCGAGCCACCGCGCCTGTGGGCGCGGGAGACGGCGTACTATGCAAGCTTCTCCTCGTTCTGTGAGTTGACGGGGCACATCAAAAGTACTCCAGTGTATAGAGTCTTGCCTCTAAGGTAGGCCCCACATGGTTTGCCTCTTTTTTAACATAACGCGTCAAGTCGCAATTAGTTTGTTAACCCGTGGTAGACAATCCTCCCACCACCTAGTGGACAACCAGTACACGTGTCAAATTACCACGTGGGCTGCCTTTTCATACAGAAATGAGCTCCACCGTGTACCCGCGCGGGTGTGGTTGGGAAAGAGACGGGAGTACTTGCGCCGTGCGTGCACCTCTTCTCTTCGTGCATGTCCCCCACCTACGTGGGTGTGTGTCAGAGAGATACAAACCTAGACAGATGGCGTGTGTGTTTGTGAGTGTTTTTTGTTTTGGGGGGGGGGGTTGATTTCATGAATGTATTTGTGGGAATAGGTAGATGACATCTCAAACAAAATTTTGCATGCAATGTGTGTGAAATGGAGGCCTATCCATATCATATATAGAGGGCCGGGTGATCCACGAGAAGAGAGGGAGGGGGTCATAGATATCGATAGAGTCGAAGAGAGGATAAAGTGGGTGGGTGCAAGATCGATGAAGAAAGCCATCGAAATTGTGAGTGTGTGCAAGTCAAAGATATAGGGCGAATGGCCTACTAGAACGTCAGAGGGCACATGTCAAGTTTGTTTGTGGCAGGGAGACATGACTAGAGCGCTCGATGTATCGCTCTGTGTGTGTGGGAGGGGGGTAGGGGGAGGGGTAGGCAGAGGCCTAACTATAGAGGTAGAACGACTCGTCTATGTGTTGAGAAGGAGAGACCCAGCTATGTCTTGAGGGAGATCGGTCGACATCCATATATAACTAAAGGACGGGAAATAGGATGGGACACAGAGAGAGAGAGAGAGAGAGAGAGAGGAGAGAGATAGGGAGGGAGAGGGGTAGAGTGCTGGATGGGTGATGGAGTTGCTTCTCGAAGATGGTGGGAGAAGCCTACTAGACAAACTAAGGGTGGAACTGCAATATTATCAATAAGAGTGGGGATGTGTTTCTGTGTGTGCCTGTGTGTGATAGATCTGTCGGGACGCATCCATGGATGATGAAGGGGGACCATTTGTTTGGTAAGCAAACCTAACTAGATCGGTAGATCAATTGTTGTTTGTCGGAGGAAGGGAGAGACATAACTAATGAGGTAGATCGATCGACACGTGGGGAAAACGAGTTATAAGGACCTAGCTAGCTATATGTACTGCGGGAGATCGGTTGGTGTACGTCCATTTGTTAGAGGAAAATAAGGCCCAACAAGACGGATAGACAGAGAGAACGGAGCTAGGAGGTGGTGCGAGAGGCCCAGCTACTAGCTAGATAGGTGAAGGAGTGTGCAGTTGTGAGATCGATGAAAAGAGGGGCGAGAGTTTACACGTGTGTGGGACCGTATGAGAGACACGAGGCAAGGACATATAAAGAGGAGATTGAAGGTGCATGTGTATGTTGTAGGCAGACATCGCTGGAGAGGTTTATCTATCTGTGTGTGTTGTAAAGGAGTTGTGGAGACTGTGGGAGAATGACCTAAAGAAAAAAATGAATGTGCACGATGGAAAGAATGCTGAGGGAGGGGGATGGTGAGGAGGGCGTGTGCATGCACGAGAGAAAGTTAGTGGTAACTACAAAGGTTAGAGGATTGTGTGAGTGTAAGAGACTAACAAAGATCATAATTTGATATGAAAGTGGATTCATATATTTGAATAGGAGATCATAGTGTTTTAAACATATGCATGCATGTATGAATATAGCGGTGATACGCGTGTTGTGGTTTTTCACATGTTATACCATAATGTGATAATGCATGGCGTTTGCAACTCACAGCTAAATGTCGAACAATCTAAGCCATACTATACATCAAACAATCTCACATTTTATTTGAATTTGTGATAATGTGTGGCATTTGCAGCTTACAACTAAATATCGAACAATCTAAACAATACTATAAATCAAATATTCTCACATTTTATTTGAATTTGCTGTAATGTGTGGTGTTTGCAACTGACATCTAAATACTTGTAGGCGTAGGGGGCGGGGTGAGGGAGTCCTGGATAAGGGGGTATCCTGACAGCCGAACTATATACTTTGGCCGGACTGTTGGACTATGAAGATACAAGATTGAAGACTTCGTCCCGTGTCCGGATGGGACTCTACTTTGCGTGGAAGGCAAGCTTGGTGATTCGGATGTTAGATCTCCTTCCTGTAACCGACTCTGTGTAACCCTAGCTCCCTCCAGTGTCTATATAAACCGGAGGGTTTAGTCCGTAGGAAAGGAACAACATAATCATAGGCTAGCTTCTAGGGTTTAGCCTCTAAAATCTCGTGGTAGATCAACTCTTGTAATACTCATATCACCAAGATCAATCAAGCAGGAAGTAGGGTATTACCTCCATCGAGAGGGCCCGAACCTGGGTAAACATCGTGTCCCCAGTCTCCTGTTACCATTAGCCTTAGATGCACAGTTCGGGACCCCCTACCTGAGATCCGCCGGTTTTGACACCGACATTGGTGCTTTCATTGAGAATTCCTCTGTGTAGTCGCTGCAAGGCTCGATGGCTCCCCCAACCTTCAACAATGCAGTCCAGGGCGAGACTTTTCTCCCTGGACAGATCTTTTTGTTCGGCGGCCAAGACCGCGGCCAACTTCGCAGCCATCTGGAGCAGATCGACAGCTATGCCCCTGGCCATCACGTCAGGTTCGGAAACTTGAATTACACGACCGATATCCGCGGAGACTTGATCTTCGACGGATTCGGGCCTACGTCAGGAGCACCGAATAGTCACGACGAGCACGACTTAAATCTGCTGTCAGACAGTATTCGGGATATCACCCCTGCAGCTGCGCCGAACCTAAATCTGGGGCAGATCGCATTGCCCGCGGACGGGTGGATGGAACCCAACCGTGGAGGTCGCATGCTATTCGGCGATAGAGCCGAACACAGACTCCGCCGTTAAGGGAATCTGCGTCACCGGACCCCCAGACATGTATCCGGATGTGCGTTCCGAACTGCGCGCGCCCGGGCCCTTCGAGTCCGACTGGGCTCCAGTAATGGAGTTCACCGCGGCAGATATCTTTGAGCACTCCCCCTTTGGTGATGTGCTAAACTCATTAAGGACTCTCTCTCTGTCAGGAGATTCCTGGCCGAACTATGTCCGGCTCGAGTGGGAAGCAGGCGACGAGGAAATTCGTTACCCAGCCACCACCCACTTAATAGCCACTGTCGATGATTTGACCGACTTGCTTGACTTCGACTCCGAAGACATCGAAGGTATTGACGATGATGCGGGAGAAGAACAGGAACCACCGCCCACAGGGCGCTGGAAAGCCACCTCTTCGTATGATATATAAATGGTGGACACCCCCAAAGAAAACAATGGCGATGAGGCAGCAGAAGATAACCCCTTAGGGAAGAAACCAAATCATGGGCGTCATCGGCGCCGCTCTAAGCCCCGCCATAGCAATACCGGCAAAGGAGAAGAAAACAAACCAGATGGTGCCGAAGAAGAATACAATCCTGATCAGCCTACTTTTGAACATGCCGAACAGTAACACGGGCAGGTCAGTCCCGAGGAACAGGCGATGGACGGATACGTGGAGGATGACAACTCTATGCCTCCCTCCGAAGACAAGGTGAGCCTCGGCGATGATGAATTCGACGTACCCGAAGATTCAATAGAGCAGGAGCATTTTAAGCGCCGGTTTATAGCCACTGCAAGAAGCCTGAAAAAGTAGCAGCAGCAGCTCCAAGCTGATCAAGATCTGCTCGCAGACAGATGGACCGAGGTCCTGGCGGCCGAGGAATACGTACTCGAGCCCCCCACCAAGGGTTACCCAAAGCACAAGTTTCTACCTCAGCTAGAGGAGGAGGCCATAGAGCCTACACTACCAGCACAAGACGACGCTGACCGGCCGCCTCGTGGCCGGGATAAAACGGCGTATCAGAGTGAATACCAGCCCGCACCCTCACGCCAGTTCACGATGGCCCGGGGCAATACGCAAGACCTGCAAGACATATTGGAAAACAACGCAGGACAACCAAGATCGATCTACGGATCAAGGAGGCGCGCCACAGCACATGACGATGACCGCCATGCCGGATACACTAATAATAAGTCCGGCCGGGCCGAACATAACCGACCAGACTACGTCGGACTGCATCGTGACATAGCCCGGCACAGAGGCGCCGCACACCCCCTCTGCTTCACTGATGAAGTAATGGATCATGAATTCCCAGAAGGGTTTAAACCCGTCAACATCGAATCATACGATGGCACAACAGACCCCGCGGTATGGATCGAAGATTTCCTTCTCCACATTCACATGGCTCACGGTGATGATCTACATGCCATCAAGTATTTCCCCCTTAATCTTAAAGGACCAGCCACACATTGGCTGAATAGCCTACCGGCGAACTCCATCGGTAATTGGTAAAATCTTGAGGACGTATTCCTCGACAACTTCCAAGGCACTTACGTGCGACCACCGGATGCTGATGACTTAAGTCTCATTACCCAACAGCCCGGAGAGTCAGCCAGGAAATTCTGGACTCAGTTCGTAACTAAAAAGAACCAAATTGTCGACTGTCCGGACGCCGAGGCCCTGGCAGCCTTTAAGCATAATATACACGACGAGTGGCTCGCCCGACACCTCGGCCAAGAAAAGCCGAAGTCCATGGCGGCCCTCACGACACTCATGACCCGCTTTTGCGTGGGCCAGGACAACTGGTTGGCTCGCAGTAGCACCACGCCAAGAAACTCCGGCACTTCAGATGTCCGCGGCAGTAATGGAAAGCCACGACGCAATAGACATAAGCATCAGAATAATGGTGAGAATGCCGAAGATACGGTAGTCAATGCCGGATTCAGCAACTCAAAATCCGGTCAGCGGAAAAGGCGGTTCAAAAGAAACAATTCGAGATCGTCTAGTTTGGACCGCATACTCGATCGCTCGTGCCAGATTCACGGTACCCCCGACAAACCAGCCAATCACACTAACAGAGATCGCTAGGTGTTCAAACAGGCCGGCAAGTTGAATGCCAAAAAACAAGGACAACGGGCTGCACAGCGATGATGACGAGGAGCCCCGGCGTCCGAACACCGGGGGACAGAAGAAATCCCCCCCCCCCCAGGTGAAAACGGTAAACATGATCTATGCCACCCACATTCCCAAACGAGAACGAAAGCGTGCACTTAGGGACGTCTATGCGATGGAGCCATTCGCCCCAAAGCTCAACCCATGGTCATCTTGTGCGATCACCTTCGATCGTAGGGACCATCCTACCAGCATCCGTCACGGCGGCTCAGCCGCATTGGTCCTTGACCCAATCATCGACGGATTCCATCTCACGCGAGTCCTTATGGACGATGGCAGTAGCCTGAACCTGCTTTATCATGACACAGTGCGCAAAATGGGCATCGATCCCTGACGGATCAAACCCACCAAAACCACCTTTAAAGGTGTAATTCCAGGGGTAGAGGCCCGCTATATGGCCTCAATAACACTGGAAGTGGTCTTCAGATCTCCGGATAACTTCCGAAGCGAGGAATTAATCTTTGATATCGTCCCTTTCCGTAGTGGCTATCATGCACTACTTGGACGAACCGCGTTAACTCGATTCGATGCGGTACCACACTATGCATACCTTAAGCTCAAGATGCCAGGACATCGCGGGGTTATAAAAGTCAATGGAAACACAGACCGCTCCCTCCGTACGAAAGAGCACACTGCGGCCCTTGCGGCAGAAGTACAAAGCATCCTTCTTCGACAGACAACCATTCGGCAATGACAACCCCGAACACCGTCAAGCGAGTCCGAAGCACCCCGCAACAGGATCGCCAGGCACGCCAAGAGCACGATTAGCAATCCGGCCTCTGCCCCAGCCCCATTCAGGCGGCATTTGTGCCACGCGTACACAACTACGCACTCAAAATACCATGGGCATAGGTGGAGGCGAGTCGACGATGCAGCCTACAGTGCGGTTCAGCCGCCACGAGGCCCGCATACCCTTCTTGTTTCTTTCTTTCAGGACCCTACTTTTGGGCAGCCCCTTCAAAGAACTGGACCATCGGACTCGTCACATGAGGGGACACCAAGGAGGCAAGAGGCTTTGCACACAATGGAATACCCAGGTGGTCTCTGTCAATGATCATTATACATGTTTTACATACCCGCATGCAACCTTCCCTTGGACAGGACATGTTAAATAGTCCTATTTCTTTCTGCTTAAACGCATTAATTGTACACATACGCCTTGCCGTATTATACAAATAACAACGGGAAATAGTATACGGTGTCAGCTTCTTCTTACTATCTTCATATTTTCCCTTTAATATTTATTTAATATTGCATCCGTACACTTTGGTACGATCAGTTTGCCAGGGGCTTTTTATTGAGCGCCATAACATGGCAAGACAAGTCCGAACACTTTCGACAGTGCGGCACCCCGAACTTGTAGCATTATATGCATCAGCTCCGAATCATGTATTGGGTCAAAAGTTCGGTTAGCCCGGCTCCCTTGTTTTGGTACCTTACGTTCCGTTATATCGGCTAAGGTAGCGCAGGGAGAACTACTGCGATTGTGTCTCGGTTCTTCCGGAAGAGCACCTCAGTAGAGAAAGCTGAAAACTGACTGTCATGATGCGGCGAGAGCTGGTCGCTGTTCGAGAGGTACTAAATCCTTAAAGATTTTTTCCGCTTAAGGCGAGGAATCGGCCTTGTTCGATTTAGGCATGTATAGCGCCCCAGTTCGGTATTCCGAATACTAGGGGCTTCGCCGAAATTTAAAATTATAGACTTCTATGGCCAAGTGGGAGTTATAAAGCCGCATAGTACGATTGCCTTGTTTGCTGCGCCAAACACCTCCTTAAAGGACCAAAAACTTAGATAAAGAGTGTTTGGGTTTTCCACGAACACCCCAGTACTAGCTACACGGGGGCGGAAGCCGACAACTGGCCTACTTTCAGAATTTTATAAACGGCCGCAGAGAAGGTAATATTTTAAATCAACAAAGCGTTATATAGCACAAACAAACTCATTCTCATATTACAAAGACGACATGAGTACATTCACTCAAAGATTGTGTTCTTGGCGCATTCATCGGCCACAAGGCGAGCGCCTTTCATAACGCCATTATAATATACCTCGGGGTAGCGATGCTCCTTACCCTCTAGGTGTCCATCCTTCACCATCTTCTCAGCATCCAGTTTGGCCCAATGCATCTTCGCGCGGGCAAAGGCCCGGCGAGCACCCTCAATGCAGACGGATCGCTTGATAACCTCAAGCCACGGACAGGCATTTACCATCCGCTTTATAAGGCCAAAGTAGCTGTCGGAAAGAGGCTCACTAGGCCACGTCCGGACTATCAAGCCCTTCATGGCCAGTTCGGCCGCCTTGTGGAGTTCGACCAATTGCTTTAGTTGGTCACTCAATGGCATCGGGTGTTCAGCCTTGGCATACTGGGACCAAAACAACTTCTCTGTTGAGCTCCCTTCCTCGGCTCGGTAGAACTCCATAGCATCCAATATGCTGCGCGACAGATCTGCGAAGGCCCTTGGAGAGCTCTGAATTTGGTTAAGTAAAAGAAAGGTCTCCTCCACATGCTTGCTCTGCATAATGAATGCCTTGCCCGCCGCTATCTTCTTGGCCGCCTGGATTTCCTGGAGGGCCTTTTGGGCTTCGGCCTTGGCATCTTTTGCGCTCTCGAGGGCTTGGGCAAGCTCGGACGCTTGCGTCTTGAGGTCATGCTCCAAGGACTGGAACTTCTTGCCAAACTCCTGGAGCTCTTGCTGTACCTCCCCCACCCGAGCATCTTGCTTTTCACGCTTGGTGCGCTCTGTGGCCGCCTCGGCTTCGGCCTCGGACATCGCTTTCTTCAAGGCTACCACTTCGGTCGTGGCCCCTATAAAAAATCCTGATGCCTTTTGTTAGCATCACCAATTTTTCTCCTCTACATGACAAACGGACGGGGTATCACTTACCTTTGTTCTCCTCGAGCTGCCTCTTCACGAGGCCGAGCTCTTCTTCAGCCGGCCCCAGGTCCTGCCTGAGTCCGACGACCTCAGCTGTTGATACGTCTCCAACGTAGGTTTAAGCTTGGGGGAGTTGATACGTCTCTTACGTATCTACTTTTCCAAACACTTTTGCCCTTGTTTTGGACTCTAACTTGCATGATTTGAATAAAACTAACCCAGACTGACGCTGTTTTCAGCAGAATTACCATGATGTTGTTTCATGTGTAGAAAACAAAAGTTCTCGGAATATCCTGAAAATCCTCGGAGTCACTTATTGGAAAATATAAAAAATACTGGAGAAAGAATCAAGACTAGGGGGCCCGCACCCTGTCCACGAGGGTGGGGGGCGCGCCCCCCTGTCTTGTGGGCCCCCTGAGGCTCCGCCGACCTCAACTCCAACTCCATATATTACGTCTCGTGGAGAAAAACATCAGAGAGAAAGTTTCATCGTGTTTTACGGTACGGAGCCGCCGCCAAGCCCTAATGTCTTTCGGGAGGGCTGATCTGGAGTCCGTTCGGGGCTCCGGAGAGGGGGATTCGTCGCCGTCGTCATCATCAACCATCCTCCATCACCAATTTCATGATGCTCACCGTCGTGCATGAGTAATTCCATCGTAGGCTTGCTGGACGGTGATGGGTTGGATGAGATTTACCATGTAATCAAGTTAGTTTTGTTAGGGTTTGATCCCTAGTATCTACTATGTTCTGAGATTGATGTTGCTATGACTTTGCTATGGTTAATGCTTGTCACTAGGGCCCGAGTGCCATGATTTCAGATCTGAACCTATTATGTTTTCATGAATATATGTGTGTTCTTGATCCTATCTTGCAAGTCTATAGTCACTTATTATGTGTTATGATCGGACAACTCCGAAGTGACAATAATCGTGATACTTCTCGGTGATGACCGTAGTTTGAGGAGTTCATGTATTCACCATTTGTTAATGCTTTGGTCTGGTTCTCTATTAAAAGGAGGCGTTAATATCCCTTAGTTTCCACTAGGACCCCGCTGCCACGGGAGGGTAGGACAAAAGATGTCATGCATGTTCTTTTCCATAAGCACGTATGACTATATTCGGAATACATGCCTACATTATATTGATGAATTGGAGCTAGTTTTGTGTCACGCTATGTTATAGCTATTACATGAGGAATCGCATCCGACATAATTATCCATCACTGATCCATTGCCTACGAGCTTTTCATATATTGTGCTTCGCTTATTTAATTTTACGTTGCTATTGTTACAATCACTACAAAACCCCAAAAATATTACTTTTGCTATCTTTACCTTTACCACTGTTACCATTACTATCATACTACTTTGCTACTAAATACCTTGCTGCAGATACTAAGTTATCCAGGTGTGGTTGAATTGACAACTCAACTGCTAATACTTAAGAATATTCTTTGGCTCCCCTTGGGTCGAATCAATAAATTTGGGTTGAATACTTTACCCTCGAAAGCTGTTGCAATCCCCTACACTTGTGGGTCATCGAGACTAATTTCTGGCGCCGTTGCCGGGGAGCATAGCTCTATTCTCTGAGTCACTTGGGATTTATATGTGTTGATTACGATGAAGAACTTGAAAGACACAAAAACCAAGATCTATCCCTCAACTACGAGGGGAGGTATAAGGAACTGCCATCTAGCTCTGCACTAGATTCTCCTTCTGTTATGAATAAGTTTGCGACACCTAAACCTGCTACTTCTATGAATTCTGAAATTTCGCATATTATCGATGATGCTACTTCTACTTTGCATGATACCTATGATGAAACTACTTCTGTGCGTGATACTACTGTGCCATTAGATGAATTTCTTGATGAACAACTTGCTAGGGCTAGAGAGAATGAAATTATTGAAGATGCTATTATTGATGATAGTGATGATGAAAGATCTTTGAATGATTATGAATTGTCTGTTGTTCCTGAGGGTTATGTTATGGATGAAGAAACTGCTAGAGATTTTCTTGATGATAGATCAGATCTTAAGAAATTGTTAGCTAAGCTGAAACAAAAAAACTCAAAATGCTAGAATTAAACATGACCCCGCTTTTGCCACTTCACCTATCTTTGTTACTGATAAGGATTATGAATTCTCTGTTGATCCTGAGATTATTACTTTAGTTGAATCCGATCCTTTTTATGGCACTGAATCTCAAACCGTTGTGGCACATCTCACCAAGTTGAATGATATAGCCACCCAGTTAACTAATGATGAGACATCTCGCTATTATTACATACTTAAGATATTTCCGTTATCATTAAAGGGTGATGCTAAGACTTGGTTTAATTCTCTTGATCCTGGTTGTGTGCGTAGTCCCCATGATATGATTTATTACTTCTCTGCTAAATATTTTCCTGCTCATAAGAAACAAGCTGCCTTGCGGGAAATATATAACTTGGTGCAAATCAAAGAAGAGAGTCTCCCACAAGCTTGGGGGAGGCTTCTCCAATTACTTAATGCTTTGCCTGATCATCCACTTAAGAAAACTAAAATACTTATCTTTTATAATGGACTAACCAATGCTTCCAAGGACTACTTGGATAGTTGTGCTGTTGTGTTTTCAGGGAAAGAACAGTCGATGAAGCTGAGTTACTATTGAATAATATGTTGACTAATGAAAATAATTGGAATCTCCCGGAGCCAATTCTTGAGGCAATTCCTGAACCAATTGAGCCAACTCCTGAGCCTATTCCTAAACCCACTCCAAAGAATAGATGTGTTTTATTTCTCAGTCCTGAAGATATGCAAGAGGCAAAGAAATCAATGAAAGAGAAAGGTATTAAAGCTGAAGACGTTAAGAATTTACCACCTATTGAAGAAATACATGGTCTTGATATACCACCTGTTGAAGAACCACATTGTCTCGATAACATAGGTAGTAAAGGTAAATTCTCTCTATAGATATGATAAAGTAGAAATCCCCTCTACTAAATTTCATAGCCCATGCTTAGATGAATTTGATGACTTTATGGCTAGGCAAGAAAGTTTTAATGATTATGTTGGTAGAGAGTTAAAGAATAATGCTTTAGGGATAGGACGCGTGAGTCACAATATGGCTAGAGTTAAAGGTGAACTTAAACTCATTAGCAAATATGCGTCTATGGTTGCTACTCAAGCTGAGCAAGTACTTAAAGCTCAAAATGATCTGCTTGATGAATTAAATAATAAAAATGACTTTGCCGTTAGAGTGGCTACTAGAACTGGTAGTATGACTAAGGAACCTTTGTACCTGAAGGCCACCCTAAGAGAATTGAACAAGATTCTCAGAATAATAATCTAGATGCTCCTAGTTCTTCTAAAAAGAAGAAAAAGAAAAATGATAGGACTTTGCAAACTTCTAGTGAACCTAATGGAGAAACACCTGAGAATCCTAATAATACTTCTACCTCCGATGCTGAAACACAATCCGGAGATGAACATGAACCTGATGATAATGCTAATAATGATGTTCATGTAGATGCTCAACCTAGCAAAAATAATGAAATAGAAATTGAACCTGCTATTGGTCTTGATAACCCACAATCAAGAAAACAACGTTATGATAAGAGAGATTTTGTTGCTAGGAAGCATGGTAAAGAAAGAGAACCATGGGTTCAAAAACCCATGCCCTTTCCTCCTAAACCATCCAAGACAAAGGTGATGAGGACTTTGAGCGTTCTGCTGAAATGATTAGACCTATTTTCTTACGCATGCGCTTAACTGATATGCTTAAAACAAACCCTTATGCTAAATATATGAAATATATCATCACTAATAAGAGGAAAATACCTGAAGCTGAGATTTCCACCATGCTTGCCAACTATACCTTTAAGGTGGAATACCTAAGAAACTTGGTGATCCCAGAGTACCCACTATACCTTGCTCTATTAAAAGAAATTATGTTAAAATTGCTTTATGTGATTTAGGAGCCGGTGTTAGTGTTATGCCTCTTTCCTTGTACCGTAGACTTGAATTAAGTAAGTTGACACCCACCGAGATATCCTTGCAAATGGCTGATAAATCAACTGTTATACCTGTCGGCATTTCTGAGGACGTGCATGTTGTTGTTGTGAATGTTACTATTTTAACAGAATTTGTTATTCTTGATATTCCTGAGGATGATAGTATGTCTATTATCCTCGGTAGACCCTATTTAAACACTGCAGGAGCTGTTATTGATTGCAACAATGGCAATGTCACCTTTCATGTTAATGGAAATGAGCATATGGTACATTTTCCGAGGAAACAACCTCAAGTTCATAGCATAAATACTATTGAGAAAATTCCATCAATTATTATTGGAGGTTTCGAATTTCCTCTCCCTACTGTCAACAAAAAGTATGATATTCTTATTGTTGGGGATTTTCATATCCCCGTTGAGGTAACCTAGTGTTACTTCGGAATTTCTCCGATTTCGTGTTATTTGGAATGAGTTTGTTAACAGGACTTGATCAACCTTGTTAGTGGATTCATTTTGATGATCATGAGATGGATGAAACTAGAAGGCACAACCTTCTGTACTTTCTTTTTACTTTCTGTTATTTAAATTAAATAAAGCAAAAATAGTATTATCTGTCTGTTTTCTGAAATATCCATGCAATAAAAAAATATCCCGAAAATAAAAGTGCTCCAAATGCCCTGCAAATTTAGTATGATTTTTTATGGAATATTTGAGGATTTTAGGCACTAAAATCACTGCAGGAGGGGCAAGCATCAGGCCACGAGAGTGGAGGGCGCTCCCACCCCACCTGGGCGTGCCCCCTGTCTCGTGGGCCCCTGGTAGACCCCCTCCACTTATGCCAGCACCCACACACTTCATCTTCTACCCAAAAAAGCCCCATCCAGCTCAAGCACGAGTTCTAGCTCATTTTACTGCGATTTTTGATCTCCTTGCTCAAAGCTCCATTCACAAAACTGATTTGGGAGATTGTTGCTTGGTATGTGACTCCTCCATTGGTCCAAATAGTTTTTGTTCTAGTGCTTTATTCATTGCAAATCCTTGCTGTCTTGGTGACCCTGTTCTTGAGCTTGCATGTTAAATTTATGAGGTTCCAAGTGATTCTAATGCATGGTATAGGCTCTAGGCACTTGTAGGAGTAGTTGCTACCATTCTTGTTCAGTTTTATTCACTTTTTATTTTTGAAGTTACTAAAATTTCAGAAATTTTTCAAAAAAGAATTATGTTTATCAGAATGTATCAAGGTGGTTCCTCGGTAAAGAAAGGGCCCAGGATTGCTATGCGTGAGCAAGATGTTCAATTACCGAGGGATGCGGATGTACGAGCTTGTGACTGGCCATCCGATGATTTTATGGTCAAAGCAGGCTTTAAGGAGGAATTTGACGCGTATGGCGTAATGCTGAGCTGGAGGACTTCTTACTAGATAAGTGTCCCCAGTACTATCAATTGACTGATTCGTTTGTGCTGAGGTTTAAATATAATTATACGCGTAATTCTCCTAGTGTCCTATTTGATATTTATGATACATCTTATACCATGGACTTAGAGGATTTTACAACTGCTTGCAAACTCCCGCAGTGGGGTAATATTAATGATCCTCACAAATCTGAATTTAGAGATTTCCTTGCTAGTATTACTGTGGGAGAATCCAGGGACATAACACAAGCTACCATAGGGAGCATTCATTTTCCTGCTATACATTATTTCGCTCTCTTCATTGGTAGATGCATTAACGGTAAAGATGAAGGATGTCATATGTGTCTCCCTGATCTTTGTGTCCTCAAGAGTGTTGTGTTAGGTTATAAAGGTTATAACTTGGGGGCAATAGTTGCACGTAGGTTGCAGAATAATGGTAGAGCTGGAGATTTATTTGGAGGAATTTATGCAACCCGTGTGTCTAACTATCTTGGTATAGCCCCACGAGAGGGGGATATGATGATACCTCCTATTTATTTAGATTATGACGCTATGGTCAATCATCATTTCCTTAGGAGAAATGAACAATACCTCCATTATCGACTAATCTATAACAGACGCAACGTCGTCCATGTTACTCTTCCTGCTCCTCTCCTTTTTTATTATCAGGCAAAAGGAATACACGTTGTTACCATGGAGGAAGCAGCTGAACATGAGGGGAGAGCGGAGGCAGCCCGCCAACATGCCGCAGCTCAGGAGGCATTTGCTGCTGCATCTCAGTACGACCCCAGCTATAACTATGGATATCAGCCAGGTTACCTTTGGCATTAGACCAACTTAGGCCAAAAAGCCTAAGCTTGGGGGAGTACGTATTTCTCACCGACTTTACACTCATGTTCACACACTACCCGTCGGTGCTCATACTCTTTCATTGTATTATCCATGCTAGTTTAATTTTCCTTTTTCTAGTTTTCTTCTTGTGTGTTTGATAAACCTTAAGAAAAACCAAAAAAAATAGTTAGTTTTAATTCCCATGCTTGTAGTAGAAATTAAAATGAAAACCCAAAAAGATTTCTCATTCTTCTTTTACTTGTTGGGAGCTTTCCCGTGTAAATAGTTTATTTTCTCTTATTTGGGGGTCGAGAAGACCATATTGAAAATGTTTAGTGGCTCTCTTATGCATGATTGTTTATTTAAATTAGAGCCCATATTACTTTGTCTTCTCTCTTGAGTTGAATGCTTGCAGACTCCAGCTTAGTCCAATGCATGTACACTCTTATTATTATACACATCGTTCGGTCGTGCGGGTGAAAGGCAATAATGATGATATATGCTGGACTGATTGAGATGAGAGAAGTTGGTATGAACTCTACCTCTCTTGTTTTTGTAAATATGATGAGTTCATCGTTCCTGATTCAGCTTATTATGAAGTAAACATATTTGCAATAACATTTAGAGATTATAGTTGCTTGTACCATGCTTGATTAGCTTTGAGTTATAATGGTTTACCTTGCGTGCCAACATGCTATTAGAATGATTATGATGTGGTATAATGGGGTGGTATCCTCCTTTGAATGAATTGAGTAACTCGACTTGGCACATGTTCACGCATGTAGTTGAAATAAAGTCAACATAGCCTTCACGATATTTATGTTCATGGTGGATTATATCCTACTCATGTTTGTATTCGGTGTAAATTACTTTTAATGCATGTTTATGACTTTTGTCGCTCTCTTAGTTTGTTGCTTCCCAGTCTTTTGCTAGCCTTCACCTGTACTAAGCGGGAATACTGCTTGTGCATCCAAACTCCTTAAACCCCAAAGTTGTTCCATATGAGTCCACCATACCTTCCTATATGCGGTATTTACCTGTTGTTCCAAGTAAATTTGTATGTGCCAAACTCTAAACCTTCAAATGAAATTCTGTTTTGTATGCTCGAGCAGCTCATGTTTCCACTAGGGCTGCCTATATCTTCCATGCTAGGTGGGTTAGCTCAAGAGGAGTGGACTCCGCTCCTCATTCACGAGAAGGGGCCGGTAACCGGGATGCCCAGTCCCATGATCCAAAAAGATCAAAGCAAATCAAAATAATTAAACAAAACTCCCCCGGGATTGTTGTTAGTTGGAGGCACTCGTTGTTTCGAGCAAGACATGGATTGATGCTTGTTGGTGGTTGGGGGAGTATAAACTTTTACCATTCTGTTTGGGAACTGCCTATAATGCATGTAGTATGGAAGATACATCCATCTCATACTTGTTGCGTTGACAGTGAAAGTATGCCGCTCAAAATTTTATTTAATCTCTATTTTAAAATCAAGCTCTGGCACCTCTACAAGTCCCTGCTTCCCTCTGCGAAGGGCCTATCTATTTATTTTTATGTTGAGTCATCACCTTCTTATTAAAAACCACCCGCTGGAGAGCACACTGTCATTTGCATTCATTATTATTGGTTTATATTGGGTATGACTTGATTGGATCTCTTTTACCATGAATTACAATGTTCAGTCAGTCCTTGATCTTTAAAGGTGCTCTGCATTTATGTTTCTTGGTCTCGAGAAAAGGGCTAGCGAGATACCATTTTGTTATATCATGTTATGATTGTTTTGACAAAGTGTTGTCGTCCGAGTTTTATTATTATTGCTCGCAAGTTGATTATGCCATTGATATGAGAAATTGTGAGACCTAAGTGTTATTGTGAGTATGGTTAGTTTATAATATTGTTGAAACCTGAATGATGGTTTTGCATATTTACAACAACAAGAGCAAATAGAGTTTGTACAAGTTTTTCTTTATCACTTTCAGTTTATCAACTGACTTGTTTGAGGACAAGCAAAGGTTTAAGCTTGGGGGAGTTGATACGTCTCTTACGTATCTACTTTTCCAAACACTTTTGCCCTTGTTTTGGACTCTAACTTGCATGATTTGAATAAAACTAACCCGGACTGACACTGTTTTCAGCAGAATTACCATGATGTTGTTTCATGTGTAGAAAACAAACGTTCTCGGAATATCCTGAAAATCCTCGGAGGCACTTTTTGGAAAATATAAAAAATACTGGAGAAAGAATCAAGACCAGGGGCCCACACCCTGTCCACGAGGGTGGGGGCGCGCCCTCCCCCCTGGGCGCACCCCCTGTCTCGTAGGCCCCCTGAGGCTCCGCTGACCTCAACTCCAACTCCATATATTCCGTCTCGCGGAGAAAAAAAATCAGAGAGAAAGTTTCATCGCGTTTTACGATATGGAGCCGCCGCCAAGCCCTAATCTCTCCCGGGAGGGCTGATCTGGAGTCCGTTCGGGGCTCCGGAGAGGGGGATTCGTCGCTGTCATCATCATCAACCATCCTCAATCACCAATTTCATGATGCTCACCGCCGTGCGTGAGTAATTCCATCGTAGGCTTGCTGGACGGCGATGGGTTGGATGAGATTTACCATGTAATCAAGTTAGTTTTGTTAGGGTTTGATCCCTAATATCCACTATGTCCTGAGATTGATGTTGCTATGAATTTGCTATGCTTAATGCTTGTCACTAGGGCCCGAGTGCCATGATTTCAGATCTGAACCTATTATGTTTTCATGAATATATGTGTGTTCTTGATCCTATCTTGCAAGTCTATAGTCACTTATTATGTGTTATGATCCGACAACCCCGAAGTGACAATAATCGGGATACTTCTCGGTGATGACCGTAGTTTGAGGAGTTCATGTTAATGCTTTGGTCCGGTTCCCTATTAAAAGGAGGCGTTAATATCCCTTAGTTTCCACTAGGACCCCTCTGCCACGGGAGGGTAGGACAAAAGATGTCATGCAAGTTCTTTTCCATAAGCATGTATGATTATATTCGGAATACATGCCTACATTATATTGATGAATTGGAGCTAGTTCTGTGTCACCCTATGTTATAGCTATTACATGAGGAATCGCATCCGACATAATTATCCATCACTGATCCATTGCCTACGAGCTTTTCATATATTGTGCTTCGCTATTAATTTTCCGTTGCTATTGTTACAATCACTACAAAACCCCAAAAATATTACTTTTCCTATCTTTACCTTTACCACTGTTACCATTACTATCATACTACTTTGCTACTAAATACCTTGCTGCAGATACTAAGTTATCCAGGTGTGGTTGAATTGACAACTCAACTTCTAATACTTAAGAATATTCTTTGGCTCCCCTTGTGTCGAATCAATAAATTTGGGTTGAATACTTTACACTCGAAAGCTGTTGCGATCCCCTACACTTATCGGTCATCAGCTGTGCGCGCAGTGGCGGTCAGCAGCAACGCATGTTTATTAAGATAGACAAGTACTGTCAGACTCCTGCGGATTAAAAATGGACCCTCCGTTTGGCTTTTCTTTCCGAACACCAAATAGAGTATCACGGGCTACTGTCTACCGGGTGATACTTTCTCACACTTTTCATTACTTATCTCAAATCCTGTTAGAGGCTGGTGCAGGCTTCGGTCAATCCGCTTTTGGCGGAACGGACCTTCTCAATCACCGTAATTGTACGGTGCTCTTCGTCAATGGAAGCGCCGTGAAGCACTTCCTGCAAATTATCTGATGCCTCCGGCTGGGCAGAGGTCATCGGCACGGCCGGCTCGCCCTCCTTAGCGAGAGGCTGCCTACTTGAATCCGGAACCTTTGGAGGCTCCGGTACAGTTACCGGAGGGGAGCCAGGCTTGCTGTGGCTCCCGGCCGCATAATCCATGGGGACCTTGCCCCCATGTGCCCGGCGTCTGGGGTTTCGCCCTGGGGCGTCTCCAGAACCATCGCCCCCTGCTCTGGTATCCTTTGGGACAATACCTCGGTGTCGTCCGCAGGTCGTGGGGAGGTGGCCGTCAGGAGTGAATCGCTATTCATCTTTGATTCACTCAAGGACCCATCCGAAGAAGATGCCCCAAGATGGGACCTGGCCGGACTGCATATACGTGTTCGGCGTTATTACAAACTATGAAGTTAAGTAGCACAAAAAAAATATTACAGAGTGTGGGTACTTACAATCTCGCCAGGGGCTTGCCCCTGGGCAGCCACTCCTCCTCGCTGTAGGCGGCCGTAGTAGAGTGGTCCGGAGGGGGCCCCTTTCCCTTCTTCGGCGTGCTGGCCTCCCCCTGTGGGGCGGCCTTTCTCTTCTTCTCCTCCCCAATGCAGGGAGGGGGAATTTCTTTATGTTTCCCGCCGTCTCCGTGGGAGGAATCGGCCTCGCCGTCCTTAGACGACGAGACTATTACGGCCTTGCGCCGGAGAACCTTTTTGCTCCCTGCGGCCGCTCTCCTGGACCCTTCGCCCCCCGGACAGGGCGGCCTTCTTCCTTTTCTTCTCCTCCCCTTCGTGGAGGGTTGCACCTCGTTGTCCTCGGACGAGGCGTCTGGCGCAACCTTGCGCCGGAGACCCTTTCTGGTCCCTGTGGCCTTCTTTTCGGCCTTCTTCTCTGGCACCTTGTAAGGCGCCAGAACCAGCATCTCCTTCAGGAGTGCGGTTGCTGGATCCTCCGGCAGCGGAGCAGGACAGTCGATCCGCTCCGCCATCACCATGTACTCCTCTTTTGGATAAAAGTATGGTGACTTAAAATCCTCCCACGAACATGCTGGGAAAAGTACATCTTATGATAATTCCGGGACCTTACCGGATTGGCGGGCCGCGTGGCGCTTAGTCCGTGGTCCTCGGAAGTGGGAGGAGGTACTTCGGTGGTCTTGAACAGCACCTTCCAGACGTCTTTATGCGTCGTGTCGAAAAGCTCGCGCACCGTCTGATGTTCGGCTGGATCGAACTCCCACATATTGAATGCTCATCTTTGGCACGGGAGGATCCGGTGGACAAGCATGACCTGGACCACGTTGACAAGCTTGATCTTCTTCTCTATCATGTTCTTGATGCAGTTCTGCAGTCCGGTCAGCTCCGTGATTTCTCCCCAGGCCAGGCCCTTCTTTTCCCAGGAGGTGAGCCGCATGGGGATTCCGGATCGAAATTTGGGGGCCGCCGTCCAGTTGGCGTCGCGCGGCTCGGTGATGTAGAACCACCCTGATTGCCACCTTTCAAGGTCTCCACAAAGGAGCCGTCAAGCCATGTAGCATTGGGCATTCTGCCCACCATGGCGCCTCCGCACTCCGCCTGCTGGCCGCTGACGATCTTTGGCTTCACACAGAAGATTTGCAGCCACAGGCCGAAGTGGGGCTTGATGCGGATGGAGGCCTTGGACACGATGATTGCCGAGATGTTGAGGATAAAATTTGGGGCTAGATCATGGAAATCTAGCCCATAGTAATACATGAGCCCGCGAACGAACGGGTGGAGTGGAAATCCTAGTCCGCGGATGAAATGAGGGAGGAATACTACTCTCTCCCAAGACTTTGTGGTGGGGGTGATTTGTCCCTCCGCCGGAAGCCTGTGCGCAATGTTTTCGTCCAGGTATCCGGCCGCCCGAAGCTTGGTGATATCCTCCTCTGTGACGGAGGAGGCCATCCACTTGCCTCTCGCTACGGACATGCTGCGGATGGTCCTACGGAGAAGGTGAGAACTTGGGCGCTGGGGCTCGAGAGTGCAAGAACGGATGAGCAAATGAGGAAGAAGGCTTGGGTAAGAATGGGGGATCCTTGTCCCTTTATAGAGGCAGTGAAAACTGTGCGCCTCCCCACTTTCCTGATAAAATCGCTTATTTTCTAAGCGCCGCGTTAAATAATACGGTTGGGTTACCTCTACCATTATTAATGAGAATCCCGTGATAAGGGGACACGATCTCTGCTTCAACAAGACGTGCCGAGGAAACCGCCTCGCAATATGCACGGTGGCCGGCTGTGAGAAAATGGCTCGAATGATGACTCGGCCATGGTGTGATGTCACGATGTCAGCAGATTTGATTTGTGAAATATTTATCTCTCTACGGTGGTATGTGAAATTTGTCTTGCAGAGCTGGACACGACGTAAGTGTTCGAAATTTACCTTGAAGTATTCAGAGATGGAACCCGCCTTGCAATGCCGAAGACAATCTGCGTCAGACTCATCGTCATTGAAGCCTAGTTCAGGGGCTACTGAGGGAGTCCTGGATAAGGGGGTATCCTGATAGCCGGACTGTTGGACTATGAAGATACAAGATTGAAGATTTCGTCCCCTGTCCGGATGGGACTCTCCTTTGCGTGGAAGGCAAGATTGGTGATTCGGATGTTAGATCTCCTTCTCTGTAACCGACTCTGTGTAACCCTAGCTCCCTTCGGTGTCTATATAAACCGAAGGGTTTATTCTGTAGAAAAAGAACAATCATAATCATAGGCTAGCTTCTAGGCTTTAGCTTCTACGATCTCGTGGTAGATCAACTCTTGTAATACTCATATCATCAAGATCAATCAAGCAGGAAGTAGGGTATTACCTCCATCGAGAGGGCCCGAACCTGGGTAAACATCGTGTCCCCAGTCTCCTGTTACCATTAGCCTTAGACGCACAGTTCGGGACCCCCTACCCGAGATCCGCCGGTTTTGACACCGACACGGGGCACCATACATAATGTGATAAACACATTATACATATGAGACATGGTTTAGATTATGAAGATCTAGCTAGAGCTTGAAATGTACTGTGATTTGAAATCAACATAAAGTGGATTCAAAAAATCGAGTTCGAGTTCATATAGTACACATAGTTCATATGTAACTCGAGACTAATCATGTGGTGTGCTGTGAAGATAATACACAAATGATGGTTTAACTTGACAATAATGATGATTGTAGATCTTATTAAAATAGAGAAACGAATTCAAATGCTTTGACTTCACAACAATCATTATTGTAGATCTTATTTAAATAGAAAAACGAATTCAAATTTAGTTCATATTGAAGCGGTATTATATACGTTTGGAATGCACTAAAACGTTCATTTGAGTAGTAGGTTGCATGCATTATACACATAGCGAAATAGTTTAATTGAATATAATATGAATTCAAAGTTTTGAATGGCATTTGTAGTGTGAATTAATTTGGTACATTACATGTTAGGTTTGTCCGGAAATTTCAACCCGCGCCTTGTTAGCCCGAAATATTTAAGATATATCTTTGTCTCGTTGTGCTCCGACAACACTCTCCATCTCAACCCGCGCCTTGCTATTCCAAAATTACAACGCGTGTGAAAATTCCCACCTCCTGTGAAATCCCGACACGCGAAATGACCGTGATACCCCTGAACCGAAAGAACCGCCTCAAATCGGTGGGGGTACTTTCGTAACTTACCGCACATTTCGGACAAGCGCGTCCCTAAGCTATAGTTCCCCACTCCCATCCCATCTGCCAACCCATACATACACCGTGGCCCCACACCCTCCTCCGTCCGCCACCCAGCCGGAGCCTCTTCCCCCACGACGCCGTCCACAACAACACCTCGACATCCCTCATCCACCGTACCGGATGAGGATCCGTCGTCGATCTCGTCGTCCCGCCAGTTCAACCACCCCATCCTCCACCTCCAAGGAGCTGCCCCAACGTTCCCCTCATTTTTCGTCCCACCTCCATTCCGACACCGCCGTCTTCACCTGCACCACCGGAAGAGCAGCCTCATCACCGTTTCCTCGGATGAAGTTGCGCCCTAATCGGCGCCACCAAAGAGGTTGTACACTAATCGCCACATTTTCTTCTTGATTCGATCTCACGGTGCTGCCGGCGCTCGGTCCCGAGCCGACACGGCGCAGCTCCATCCACGGCGGCATCGCTGGCCACTTCCTCCACGGCATCGCTCCCTCAGTGGAGACGTCCACATCAGTAGGAGTTGCTACTGCTTTAGCTCTTGCTCGGGCTACTGCTCTGCTCTTGCTCTCGGTCCCCTGTCTGGTCTGCTCCTGCTATTACTCTTGCTCACGCTGCTGCTCTCGCTCTTGCTCTTACTTGTGATGCTGCTCCGCTTTAGCTACACTACAGTCGACTGAATCGACTTTTGGGTCAGTCAATTTTCAGGGGGTGTGGGGGCTCGCCGGAGTTAAGGAAGAACCAACCACAGCGGGGAGGGGGGCTCGTCGGAGAGGTACCCCACTATCTATCTTAGGGTTCAGGGTGGGGGCGGTGGTCGCCGGCGGTGGTGGGGTGATGGCCTGGGGATCGCTGGAGAAAAAGCTCGGCATGGGGGGGGGGGGGTAGAACTAATAGGAAAAAGGCTACTAGCAGCGCGGGTAAAATGGCTACTAGCTGCACGGGTACCCGCGCCGCTAGTATCGCGCTACAGCTAATAGTTAGTAGTAGCGCGGGTAAACCCACGCAACTACTAATATTTTAATGAAATAGTAGCGCGGCAGGTTTTTCCCCACTAGCACTACTAGTTAATAGTTAATAGTTAGTAGTAGCACAGGCGCAAATCCATGCTACTAGTAATGAAATAGTAGTAGCGCGGCAGGTTTTTCCCCACGCTACTACTAAAAAGTTAGTAGTAGCCCGGTTTCAAACCCACGCTACTACTAACGAAGTAGTAGTAGCGCGTTTGGTTTTTCCCACTCTACTACTAACTAATTAGGAATTCAAAAAATAAAAGCCACAAATTCTATTCTATGCATACAATTCCAACAACTAAAACAAACACATATTTGCAATAAACCAGCAGTATTACACATCATTACTAATCCAAGATTTATAATAAACCAGCGGCATTAGAGCACACCCTGTAAGAGCATACAGAATTGTCATGGTTTTCAGGCCTTCAATTAAAACACCTACACTTCTTGCCAAGTCACTTACTCCCAGCTAGTGCAAACACAGTTACAAGCAAACCAAAATGCATAAAAACACCAAACAGTGGCATCTCTCCAAATGATCCGCTCCCTCTGCATCCTTGCAAGCATCTTCACGATAAGCATGCTTGACAAAGAAGTTCCAAAAACTTACTGGCAGAGACCTAGGATGTAGTGAGCCGCATCAGTATTTCCACGTGTCCCAAAAAATAAGTAAAGAAAAATAACGGGGGAGAAAGAGCAACTGCAAAACTAACATGATAAATGCATAATCATTTTACATGGATTAAATATAATTGGTTCCATATAATAACACAGAATATATATTTGGTTTCTTTATATCTAAGCATAAACATATATGCCTAGTTATCATGGCTTGATGCCTCAAAGAATTGCTGCATTATCACATATAGATAACAATGCAAACAATAAATATAAGCATAAACACATAAATTTGGACTACAGCAAATCAGTTGCACAAACTCATCCGAAAATGGCCTGGGATGCGGCGTCCTCGCTCTGAAACCAAATCAACAGAGAGCAGAGCACATCAAAAGATATATTCTTTTCATTCATAGAGGCATGCTATGGTACAAATAGACGCCAATATAGATACAAATAGACACAGTGTTGATTAAGATGGATTGTCAGAAGATATTTTCGTGTAACTTAAATGGTTCAGAAAAATATAGGGAGATGTCATATGCAGTAAGTGGATGAAGCACATATCTAGAGACATTTTTTGAATTAACTGGTAGAATAAAAATCAGGTGCATTGGTACAGCATCATAGGACTAATGGATGGCTTGAGGGTCAAAATAGCCAAGATATTTATGAGAAAGCCAGAAAGTGGCATGTCCAAATTAACTACTGGACAAAGAATACACTTAGGTCTGTTCTAAATTGAGTTTGAAGCTATTCTTATAGCATATAACAACTTCTCACTGAAGAAGATAATGCAAAAGCATAGTAAGATTAAAAGATAGCTGGCATGGAGTTGGCCATTCACATTCAAGTAACCAGTTCCATCGTGGGCTTGAGGGTTGGAACCATACATCATTAGGTACTGCTGATGTGTTACTGTTAGCTGATACAACAGAGGTCCTTCCCCATTCTAGTCCCTCTTAATTCTGTCGATCAAGGTGCAAGATTTTTCACTAACAAATAGAGCATAAGACAGAGAAGCCATGTTAGTCATCTCCATGGTAAAATTTTGTGTTGCAGAGATAGTTTACAAGTCCATCAAATGCAGCAAACGACAACGATAGAGCAATATTAAATCAAACATTGATCGCATGGTTTATAGACCGAACCATCCATAACAAAAAGAAGCACTTGGAGTGTAATACACAGTCCATTTGTGCAAAGTTGCCCAAGGGTGAAGAAATGCTTACTGGACAAAGCTTCTGCCAGACCTGCCTCCAGTCCCCTGAGCTGGTCCTTGAGAGTGTTGAGCTTTTCTGCCATAAAGAGATGCATCAGTAGGATCAATCACTCGTCGTTTCATCAGCATTTATAATTCATAAATCGTAGTGCAGCCCATGGTAACTAATCGTCCGAAAGCTACGCCCTCAACAGGCAGCGACTTCAAGCACAAACAAACTTAGATTTGCAAATTTAACCAGCTCGCCACCATCACTGAACTGGACAGTTGTACTACGCTTCAGACATTGGTCCCATGCATGCGCATCGACCAGCGAGTTCCCGAACGGAAGAGGAACAACGACGGGGGAGGCGTGTACCTCGGTGTGTGACGTCTCTGCTGGTGAGCGAGCGGGCAGAGAGGCAATCTGTCCGCTAGATTCACATATTCAAATAATCAATCTCTACAATCGGCAGTACTTCTAGATTCACATATTCAAAAGATTTTCTTGGGATCTGTCCACTGGGTTCCATTTTAGCCCACATCCATACTTTGACAAACTGTATTTCTTACTTGGCAGGAGAAGCATACTAAGATCATCGCATGATCTTGCTGAAAGTCAGTACAACTTTCCAGTTTAACCAGTGGCTGGCCTTGCTCCTAGTTGCTGCAGTAAGGCACTCCTAGCATGACCTCTCTAGATTGAGCAAGCAGACTACAAATGAATCCTACCGGCTCTAACTGTACTATTTCTTCAGTTATGCCAACATTTTTATTCAGAAATCTCTCCATGTTCGATGGGGTAAAGTTGTTTGTTCACTAACCTCTGGTTTCATCCGGGCGCCCGAGGATTCCTCCCCATTGACAGCTCCGATGTCGGTGGTGACCTCTCCCTTCCCTGCGCTTCGCCGTTGTCTGCAGCCATGTGCTGCTGCGGCTCCGTCGGCCCTGCCACAACCTGGCCTTTCACACGCACAGGGGCGGGGACCAAACTCTCCCCACCTCCTCAAGCAGAGCAGATCTGATTCATGGTAGAAAGGGATCCTCTCAGTCAACCAAGTTGGTCCTCTACAAATGGAGACGCACCCGCCCAAAACCAAAAGATCAACATACCAGCCGATCTGCATCAGAAACTCCATGTCCATGGTGTCTCGCCGCCGGCGGTCCAGACGTCTATCCCGCACTCCTCAACTAGCAAATGACCCTTGGGGGAGAAGAAACTCGTCCCTGCATTCAACTCGCCACCGTTCCCACGAGGCAATATGCGAGCGAGTGGGCAGAGAGGCAATCTGTACTGCTGAATTCGGAAGGCGGAGGCGGCCGCCACGGTGCGCTTGCGGCCCTGTGTGATCTGCCGGTCGCGCACGCCACCCGCGCCGCCGCCATGTCCTGACGCACATCCGAGGCCGCGGGTCCTCCAGCCCCTTCGCCGCGGCCGCCTTCCATGGCCTTTCCCCTTGGCCATGGCAGCGACCGGTGGTGCCGTGGCCACGGTCGGGTTTGAGCAAGGCGCGCGGGGCTTTTGTCTCTCGTGCCTGGGCATGCTGGTGTGTGCTTGCGACAGGAGGCGGCGGAGAAAGAGTGGAGCCGGGAGGGAGGCGGTGGAGGAACCGGCGGCGACACGGGGGTAGGTGGGTAGTGTGGGAGTGAACTCGGAGGGTTGGTTGGGGTGGGAATGGATCGGGTCGGGTTGGTCGTGTCGTGGGATTGGAATGAAATGCTAACGCTAGCGTGGGGTATCCCACTGGCGCTACCCCACGCTATAGCTAGCCACTTAGCGGTAGCGCAGGTTTATAAACCACGTTATTACTACGATCTATCCGCGGGGAATATTTACTAATAGTGTGTATTTTTTACCATGCGCTACTAGTAATATACTACTAGTAGCGTGGGACATTATAGCACGCTACTAGTAAATAGCAGTAGCGCATGTTAATATAGCACGCTACTAGTAAGCGTCTGCCTATAAGCTTTTCCCTAGTAGTGTAGAGGATGGCCGGGGCGGCGGCGGACCGGCGGTGGGGAGTGTTTTCGGGCGCACCACGGCATGGACGGCGTGGGACGCATTTTGGCCGGTGGTGGTGGCGGCTCGAGGGTGGAGGTTGAAGATGAACTGCACACCCTTGATTTCATATCCAACGGCTGCAAAATCGACTGACTAGAGATGAAAAAGTCAGTCGACTGACGTGTAGCCTCACCTCTAGTTCGTTCAGTTTCGACAGTAAAATTCAGTTCCGACATCAAAATTCAGTTTTGATAGTTAAGTTCAGTTTCGACAGTTAAATTCCGTTTCGACAGTTAAGTTTAGAGATGAGCGACTTATGTATTGTACATCTAGCACTTTGTGGTTATGTATTTTACGTCATCTATTGGAGATGCTATTAGAATTCCACTCAGGTTAACGTTGTCTCTCTTGTCCTGCTTCAGCCTCCGCGTCGTACAACTCACCGGAGCTGCTCCAACGACGAAACCCTCCATCACAAGGGAGCAGTACCTCGGGCTCCATCTCCAGACACCTGAGATCTTCTTCCCCTCCTCCGACAGCCAAGTCAGCCGGAGCATCCTCACCGGCCAACCCAATCACGCTGACATCGACATGGCTTCGCCAAAGAGGTTGTACACTTGTTGCATCTTTTTTTACTCTACATGTTATATATATTGTCCACTGAGCACACGTAGTAGCGTGAAATACGATTATTTTATCATACTATATGACAAGCAGTGAGGTACCAGGCAACTTAGCTATCTGTGATGGACTCTTCTGAACGCCGTCATTATTTATCTCTGCGCGTTTGAGCTGTGCATTTGTCAATGGGCCTGGGGGTTGAGCTAGTAGGGCAGCGGCCTGGGTCCAAAGTAATAGAAGTAGCACGAAAACATCTCTTTAGTGTAGGCTTTTCCTTGCTCAAGCCTGCCTACAAGAATCGCCAGTGCTTGAAAGGAAAAGTGAATGAAAAACATAGGAATTGGAAGGTTTCCTATTGTACTACTTTTCATGAATTTGGTGCAAAGGAATGGAGCAAAGGAAAATGTAGGATTTGTTCCTTTAGTGTCTCTTGAAAGAAAAACCGTAGGAATTCTAATTTCCACTTGTCCTCCTTTTCATATTCCTATTCATGAAGCACAAGACTAAGAGATAATAGCATAATAGCATTATAACCGTACATTTTTTTGTGGTTTGACTTAATCTCACCATGCTTCTTTGCATCCTGTGATCTTCCAATTCTTGTGAATCAAACACCCAGATTGGTAGAAATCTTGTGTTTTTAAATTCTCTGTTTTGAACATGCATTACTATCCTATTCCTGTCTATTTCCTATCCCTGCATTGTTAGAATCCTCAAATTCAAACAAGTCGTTACACAATTACTTCTGTTACGGATATCTGTCAAAGAAAACCTTGTGTGGTTTGTCCTGCTCATCCGGCGCTGTGTTCCACCCTAGCTCAGCTGCTCCAACGACGGAAGGGTTCACCATAGAAGGGATCCACTCTCCAGACTGTCTTTCGCCGCCTCAGATTTTCTTCCCCGCCCCCGGCAGCCACGACAACTGCATTACCATCATCAACTGAGCTTAAGGCCTTGAGGACTACACAGATCCGCAAGAGAGGTCACGCTCTTCTGTGTCTGCTTACATTATGCATCGCTTAATATGATGACATGCTACATTATCGTCGTGTTCACCTATTAGACTCCGAGTGAGGTCCAAACTAATGCTGAAACTTGAGTTTTTAAATGGTTGTGGGGTACATATTGGGGAAGCAATCAGTATTGTTTGTCTACTATCTGGTTAATCTGGGGTGTCTACTATGAGTTTCATGTTGGGTGCAAACAAACATTAAAGGAGCCATCATCTGTATTTTTAACTAAAGCTATTATCTGCCTGATATCCACAGTTTGCTACCATCACTCTGGATTTGTGCATGCACTCCTTACATAATCTCACATGTTTTTTTTCCTATGCATGCCAGTTATTGTACACAATGGAACTGGTCATGTAGAGCAAAAGAGACGAGCCTGGCGTGGCAATAAAATTTCATGCAAACGTCGCTCCATGGTGGGTGCAAAGGCAGCCCCCCTCCACCCATTTTGGATCGTAATCAAGAGGAAGATAACTATTCTGAGGGGGATTGAGAAGGAGAAGACCACTCCTATTTACCCCATGAGGCCTTCGCTCTAACTTGGCATGCTGATATTGGTAATATCATGCATATGGTGCCTTGCATTGCTTACTGTATACATCAAAGATGTCATCTGCATAGTTTAGACATGATTTGTGTCAATGCCATCTATTTAGTTTCTTTATCGTATATGTGAATCATGCAATGACATCTATTTAGTTTCTTTATCGTATATGTGAATCATGCAATGCCATTTTGTTTAGCCAGGCATCATATATGTGAATTTTGCAATGCCATCCTGGTTAGCCAGTCATCTTATATGTGAATTATATCATGCCATCATTTTTTATTACGTGTTAAATTTGTCAACAATTTTATTACATTCAATTACTCTTCCTGTGTATCAGCCATTCGACACGGTCATGGAAAAATCTGGAGTGGAAACAAGGTCTTCAGAGCAGAAAATGCTATCTGACGAAGCGCATGTCTTGCTGGTTACAGATAGCTCCTCAGAGGAGGATTCAAAGACAAATGACTAGTCCTATTTCCCACCCGAGGTGCATACTCTAACTTGGCAAGGTTATGTTGCTCATATCGTGCGTATGGTATCTTGTATTGCTATGTCATTTGCTTAGTTTAGACATGCTTTGTGTGAATGTCATCTGTTTAGTGTCTAATTACCATATATGTGAATTATGCAATGCCATCCTATTGCAAGACATTATATATGTGAATTATGCAATGTTATCTTGTTGCAAGGCATTATATATGTGAATTATGCAATGCCATGCTATTTAGCCAAGCATCATATATGTGAATTATATCATGTCGTCCTTCTTTTTATATTTCTCATTGCTTTTGTCGACAATGTTTGTATATTCAACTGCTCTTCCTGTGCATCAGCCATTTGAATTGGTGATGGATAAATCTGGAGTGAAAACATGGTCTTGAGAGCGGAACAATGCTACCCATCGAAGTAGATATCTTGCTTTGATTCTGAGATAGCTCTTGAGAGGAGGATTGAGGCGGATGACCAGTCCTATTATCCCCCTGAGGTGTATGCTTAAACTTGGCAGGGTTATATTACTCATATCATGCATATGTTGTATTTCAATGCTTAGTTTTTACATCATATACACAATATTGAATGCCATCTCCTTAGTTGACACATCATATATGCGATTGCCCTCTGCTCACTTCCTTAGCATATAAATAATTGCGGGGCAGTGAGAAATGGAAGAAAAGGCAAGCAAAGATCGCGGCGCGGGTGCAACATCAGGTTCGCTCGCGTTAAAAGCGCATCGCGTCGTTAGACCGTCCGATTCAAAATGAACGTCATCCAAGTCGTGTGGATCTATTGCATATTTCCAGACGGTAGGAGTTATATCATGCCATGATGTTTACATAGACAACATTTATCTGAATTATGGCATGCCAACCCATTTTCTAAAGACATAGTATAGTTATATCATCTCATCCTATTTACATAGCCATCATATTTTGAATTACGTCATTCTATCCGTGAATTATATCATGCCATCATGTTTCCATCGACGGCATGTTTGTGATTTATGGCATGCCAACCACTTTAATAGACACATCGTATAGTTATATCATGTCATCCTGTTTACATAGTCATCATATTTTGAAGTATGTCATTCTATCATGTTTAGTTAGTCATCATACATATGAAATTGTGTCATGCTATCCTGTTTAACTAGGCATCATATATGTGAAATTATGTCCTGCTATTCTGTTTGGTTAGACAACATAAATGTGAATTATTTCATGCCCTATTTTCTTCCCTACTATCCATTGCACATGTCTATCTTACAATGTCTGTACATTCAATTACTTTTCTTGTTTATCAGCCATTTCAATTGGAGGGCATGATGGCAGTATCTGTGGGAGTAAAAACACGGTCTTGAGAAAAGATCGTGCTACACATCGTCTTGCAGATAGAACCACGGTGTACTTGCCCAAGAACCAGCCCTACCACACATAACCCAGACTCGCGCAGATTGTACCCCTACCCAGTTGGACAGAGAACCAGCTACACCCCTTCTAACCCCAACCCCAGCAGATAGTAACCCAGCTCCCATTCACATAGCACAGTCTCCACCATAGAGCACCCAAACACGAGCAGTTAGTAAGGCAACTACAGTGCCCAAAGCATGAGGACCACAACTTCGAACCGCATGTTAACGCTTAAAGCATAAGAAGAATTGTTCTTAGGTCAGGTTCCGTAGCTATGGTTCATAATACTTTGCTCATGCATCACTGTATTTACTCATACCAACTAATTTCAAATTTGAAGGATGCAATTGAAACTCCAATGGCGCAACAGGTATGTTTTAAACCTGTTTCTTTAACGTGTTTGCTGTTGTAACTTGCTCTATGTTGATTTCAGTTTCAATTGAATAAACAGTTATGTTCTCATGCCATGCACATTACAAGTGTTGTTATTGCTGTGTAGTTTCCCGCACTTATATTCTGTTTATGCTGCTTTGTCTTAAATAGATATGATTCAAACTTTATCTATCTTGATTTGGCAACATAAACTAGAATGATATAGACCGTATAGTGACCATACTGCATAGATATATGTTTGTTTCATGCTGTTATCCTGTCCACCTTACTACTGAACTGGTTTACCAAAATGAGTTTCATATACTAGATTGTAAACCTGTGATGTGTTTGTTTGTTTCTCTTTTAGAACGCGGATAAAATATTGGAGAAGAGTACCCCGTTATGCAATGGTAAAGGAAGTAATGCAGATAAGGTGCAAGATAGTGAGACATCCCTGTTGGTCTCCAAGAAAGCTGATAAAAACTATATTGAAGACACTAAGATAACCCCAAAGTCCTGTCTTGATGTAGTGTTCGAGTTACTGGGTACTACTGCTGGGACCAGCTCTTTGAACTCATTGCCTGAATCAGTTCGGCTTTTTGAGTCTCAACTTCAAGTTGAAAGACATCGATCAGATGTTATGCATTTGAAGCGAAGAATTTGAGAAGTCCTGCAGAATTCAGATGCATACTTTACGGTGCAACAACAAGTCTTTGGAGGATTTAAGCGCCAAACAAGAGAAAGTTAATAAGCTTGCTAAGTATCTTGCCAGCATTATGGGTACCCAGGATATTGTTTCTTGAGCTCTTCTGAAGTGGTTTTAGTTCTGGACTTGTTTTGCTGCGGCGTTTATATGCTGCATTGTTCCCTATATTTGCACTGGTGGCAAACTTTGATGCCCAGTGTATGTAATATGTGTAATAGCCGTGACAGCCTAGCATAATTTGCTTGCTTATTTATTTCCTTATTGTCTTCTTTATTTATTTGCTTGTAGTCAGTGCAGTTCTTTTTCCGCCATTTGCTAGTGGCCGCAAAAACCTATTTTTTAAAACTAGGTCACAATAACCATGGGCTAAATATTTACTTTAGTTACCATGACCCTCCTACGGGCCGTAGAAATAATGGGCCTTCTACGTGTCATAGAAACAATGGGCCTTATACGGGCCGTATCATCAATGGGCCTTCTACGGGCCGTATCATCAATGGGCCTTCTACGGGCAGTATGATCGTTAGCCAAACATGGGCCAATAACAGACCGCATTATGGCCGTAAACGTGCTAGAGTTGGAATCGTCCGTTCATGGGCCGACCATAACGGGTCGTAGTTAATCGGTTGTATTTGATGACGCAATGAAAACGGCCCAACGTATTAACAGGCTACAAATGGGCCGACTGTAACCTTGGGCTGAATTTGTCCCACAAGCAGAAAATGACAGTAACAGGGCGTAACTAAACGAATGCTGGAAAAGATCCCAAGAATAAATGGGCCCTGAGAAGGACGAACGATAACATGGGATGGAAACGGCCCAAAAGAATAGCGGGTTGTTAATGGGTATAAAGTGATACACTGTTCATTACGGGCCAGTTTCACCACGGGCCGTTAATGGGTATAAAGTGATACACTCTTCATTAAGGGCCATTTTCACCACGGGACGTTAATGGGCCAAGAGTTACAAAGGGCCTCATATGGGCTGAAAGATGTCATGGGTCATACATGGGCCAGAAGTTAAAACAGGCTAGAATTATATTGGACGGCCCAGATGACGCTACTAGGCCTAATTCGGATAGGTCGTAATGGGCCCTGGGTTAGCGGGCTGTAAATGGGCTATATGCGAATATGCCGTTAACAGGCTTTCCATGGGCCGGCCCACCACCTTTTGACCAAGTCAAACGGGCCGGCCTTTTCACAGGAATGGGCCTCTGTTGGGCCGTGCCACGTGTCGACGTATTATAGGCGCCTTCTGTCCAATGAGTGGATGACATCTGTCCCAACGGTGAGTCGACACGTGTTTTCTCCAGCCAATGATGATTTTACACGTGGAAAATCCCCATTAGTCGGGGTTGTTAACAGGTTATCGGATCCAAAACCGGACCCGATAGCTTAACGGTGTTCCGTTACGGTGGATACCACGTGTCGGTCACCCTTGACGAAAGCACTTCTGTGACACGCGATTTATCGTCATGGAAGTGGACACTTCCGTGATGATAATTTTGGTAATGTTATGGAACACTTCTACGACAACACAGGTATGACTATCTTGATTCTATCATAAAATCGTCATGGATGTACATGCATGACAGAAAACGTGACCTACTATGACAAACATGTATCATCACGGAAGTGTATTTTTTTGTAGTGACGAGTTGCAATAGATCCTAGCAAGATCCAAACAGTAGAGCAATGGCCTACTCCAACTAATGTCAAGGAAGTCAAAGGTTTTCTAGGCTTGAGTGGTTATTATAGGAAGCTTATTCAACATTTTGGAGTTATCAGCACGCCCCTGACTGAACTACTTAAAAAGTGAGTCCCATTTGTTTGGACTGAAGTTACAGAAAAAAACATTTGCAACATTAAAAAGGGCATTGATTGAAGCTCCAGTTCTAGCCCTCCCTCAGTATGATAAACCCTTTGTTATAGAAACTGATGCATGTGACTTGGGTATTGGAGCTGTTCTAATGCAAGAAGAACATCCTTTAGCTTATATTAGTAAGGCTCTGGTCCCAAAGAACAGAGCTCTGTCAATTTATGAGAAAGAATACCTAGCTATCTTACTAGTTGTAGATCAATGGAGACCTTATTTGCAGTTCAAACAATTCACAATTAGAACTAATCAGAAGAGCCTTGTGCATTTGCAAAATCAAAAACTACACAATGTTTGGCAGCAAAAGGCCTTAACTAAACTCATGGGTTTGAATTACACTATTGTGTGTAAAAAGGGAGTGGAAAATTCTGCTGCAGATACCCTTTCTAGAAGGCCTCATTCCTTCCAAATATTCCACATCTCCAGATCCTGTCATGTGTGGATAGAAGATATTGTAGCTAGTTATTCTGCTGATGACAAAGCAACTGAGTTGCTGCAAGAGTTAGCTGTGAATCCATCTGCTAGACCTAATTTCCAACTACTACAGGGATTGCTGAGATACAAAGGCTGCCTCTGGGTGGGAAATAATGTGGAGCTGCATGACAAGATTTTCTCTGCCTTCCATGATAGCCCTGTTGGTGGTCATTCTGGGTTTCCTGTCACTTACCACAGAATCCACTCCTTGTTTAGATGGACTGGTATAAAAAAATTATTAAGGAGAAGGTACAATCCTATTTAGTTTGTCAACAAGCTAAGCGCGAGAGAGTGAAATACCCTGGGTTGCTATCTCCCTTACCAATTCCAAACAAGGCATGGGAGACTGTTACAATGGATTTCATTACAGGACTACCTCCTTCATATCAGTTTGGCTGTATTTTAGTGGTCATAGGTAAGTTTACCAAATATGGCCATTTCATGCCTCTCAAGCACCCCTTTTTTGCATAGAAAGTGGCTGAAATATTCCTTGACAATGTATACAAATTGCATGGGATGCCAGAGTGCATTGTTTCAGACAGAGATCCTGTTTTCAAGAGTAATTTTTGGCAAACACTTACTCAAAGGACTGGCACCCAACTGAATATGAGTTCTTCTTACCATCCTACTACTGATGGGCAGACTGAGAGAGTTAAGCAACAAATTGAATGTTACCTCAGAAGCTTCATCAGTTCTCACCCCTCTAAGTGGAGTAAGTGGCTATCAATGTGTGAGTTCTAGTACAACACAAATTGGTATTCAGCGGTCAGCAAGTCACCTTTTGAAGTGTTGTATGGTCATTCCCCCCAAATATTTTGGTATTTCTGTGAGTGATATTGTAGCTCCTGTGGATATTCAACAGTGGATGCAGGATAGAGAAGTGGTGGTGGCGTCTGTCAAGCAGCATTTGCTTCGGGCCCAGCAACGGATGAAACACATGGCAGACAAGAAAAGAACCGAGAGATCTTTCAAAGTGTTAGAGCAGGTTTTCCTCAAGCTACAGCCTTATGTGCAATCGTTAGTCATACATAGAGCTAACCACAAATTGGCTTTCAAGTATTATGGCCCCTACACCATTCTGGACAAAATCGACAAAGTTGCTTACAGGCTGCAGTTACCTCCCGACAGCAGAGTTCACCCTATTTTCCATGTCTCCCAGTTTAAAAAAGTGGTCCTGCCTAACTGCTCGGTTGCTTGTAAACTGTCGTCATCCTTTGTTTCTCTTCAGGTTCCATAGCGTGTTCTTTAGCAGCGGGTGCGTCAACACGGCAAGCGTACGATCGCTCAGGGATTGATTCAGTGGAGCGGATCATCTCCAAATGAGGCGACCTGGGAAGGTCCGGACTCTCTCCGTCAACAATTCCCTCATTCGGCAGCTTGGGGTAAAGCCATTTCTCATCGGAGGGGGGATGTCAGCAGCCCTGCACCTGCTAACTCAGAAGATATTGAAGGAAGCCCTGTAGCTGATCAAGATCGTGCCGGCAAGAGCGAAGTGCCAATTCAAAAAGAACCACGACCCAAGTCCAACCGGCCCAAAAGACTTCCCCAGTGGCTTGCTATCCCAAACAGGGCCCGCTGAGCGGGTGTACCATTATATAGCTATAGGAGTGGTACGTTTGTCTTCGTCTAGGATTTGGACGGCTCTGGCCGTAGCTTGTAACTGGCCTATCCGAATAGAGGTGTGGGTGGTTGGTTGGAATCCCTCTATCGAAATTCAAATTCCAATTCCTCCTCGCCATGAAATTCCTATATCGAGAGAGTAGCTAGTGAGATCCTCATAGTGCCAGAGACCGCGCGTCCCTAGCGAGTGGCGTGTGGGTGAAGAAGATACGGACGCTTGACGGGTGTGGGGTGGTCACCCATGCTGAAAAGAGTGATTTTAGAGGGACGGTATGGCGGGGAGGCTTTGGCAGCATCGTCGACGACCGTAGGTTGCGACAACGGGTAGTGATGTTTTTTAGGGCTTGTTTGGTTTAAGTCCTGGCCGGCTATCATGCCCGGAAAAAGTCAGTGCTTGGGACAGGCCTAAGAGCAACGATGTAGTATGGCTGGGCAGGCTAGCCTGAGTAAAGATAGTTTGGTTGATGCCCTGGCCTATAAAAGCATCATAGAATTATTTAAGGAGTCGACAATATTTACAGTTGTGGACACTGCGTCGCTGGCTACTAAACCAGTAAACCACCCATGATTCCATAGTAACATTCCCTATTACAATGCTTAATAGTAACCTTTCCTAACTCTTTCAAAATACTATGACAATCATCTAAGACAGGAGCTACCACCATAGAATAACCTTCATTGTGCTTCTAAACGTCCACCACCGTGATGTTGTCCAATCTCACCAAGGTGTTATAACTGTTGATGTTTTGCGTTAGCTTTAGCCCCTTGTAGTGAGTAGCAGCCTCAGCTTGAACCATGCACGTTAGCCACATGCTCCAGAGTTGTCGTAGACATAGTGATAAAACTCCCTCGATGATCGTGAACGACCGCTGCGCAACACCCAGAGTATTCTTCATCCGAGAATGAAGCGTCAACATTAATCACATGTTGTCCCGCTAGAGCAGCCAACCATTTGTTTAGTTTCGAAGCTGTATGTTATGCTCTAAATCTATAACTACCCAATAAAGCATGGTGTGTTTCGTTAATTTTTTCATCCCTTCACAGTCGAACTTTTTTTCCTATCCAAGGTGGTACTAAATTCTTATGTGTTTGTCTGCTACAAAAAATTTCGTACGTGGGACGTGCACTGTGGGCCAGCGAAGCCAGACCACTTATTTTTCTGCCCACACAGGTAGAAAATCTATATTTTCTGCACTGGGCGACAAATAGTGGGCTGGCCATTTTTCTTTGTTTATGTGTTTTACTTCTATTTTTATTCTCCTTTCCCTATCTCTTTTTTAACTTTCAAGTTTGTTGTTCTTTTAAAAATTCTTATAAAAAGTTCAGAATAAAAAAAACAAAATTTGGAAAATGTTCAGCATTCCAAAATTTTGTTTCTGTTTATAAAAATATTCGGAACTTGCAAAAGTTTCCCATTTTTTCAATTTATTTTATTGTTTTTCAAAAACAAATCTACATTTCTAAAAAGAAAATGGCATTTCAAAAAAATGCTCCAAATTCGAAAAATATTCTTATTTGAGTGAAATTTTCGCAATTAATAAAATCTTTGTGTATAAAAGATACACATTTTATAAAACTCTTATGAGTTTTCAACACATGTTCCTGTTTAAAAAATATATTAATAAATTCAAATAATGTTCATGTTTTTTAGTCAGAGTTTCGGACAGGACAACCAATAATGGGCTAGCCCATTTTTCTTTGTTTCTATGTTTTACTTCTATTTTTATTCTCTTTTTTACTTTCAAGTTTATTTCTCTTTTAGAATTTAATTTGTAAATTAAAAATTATGAAAAAACTTTCAGAATTAATAATTTTTTGAAAATGTTCAGAATTCCAAAGTTTTGTTGCTATTTTGAAATATATTCGAAACTTGCAAAAAAGTTTTCCATTTTTTCCAAAAAATATTGTTTTTCAAAATTTTCGTGATTTCTAAAATGAAAAGGGCATTTCAAAGAATATTCTTCTTTAGTGAAATTTTCACAATTAAAAATAATGTTCATGTATAAAAGATACATGTTTTCTAAAAATCTTCTGAATTTTCAACACATGTTCCCATCTAAAATAATATTCACAAATTCAAATAATGTTAATAGTTTTATAAAAAAAGTTGGTGTTTTCAGAAAATGTTTGTGAATTTAAAAAGATGTTTCCTTTCATACTTTGTTCGCGTTTTTTCAAGAGTGTACATAATTTCAAAAAATTGGTTAGGATTTTAAAAATTGTTCATATTTTCTAGAATACTCAGAAACTACATAGATTAAAATCCCCTCGATTGAAATGATTGAAAGGAAAAGTAGATTGAATAACTCATGGGCCTCCTCTGACGTAATGACGAAACAAAACTCTTAAATGCCCTCGATCAATGAATGAAAAAATAGCAGATTGATTCGTTCACACGTGCCGAAATCAAGAAGCTAAATATTCCTTTTTCGTGTGCACACAGGGTTTTGGTTGCATATATAATTCTCATTGACTTTAAATGCATACTATTTTATTTACCGTTGCAACACACAGGCATATGTGCTAGTTCAAGTATAAAGCTAACTTCTGACGAGCGAGCGGAACGAGGCCCGTCGCCGGTAGGCTTGGGTCGAACGGATTAGTATTGACCTAGGTCACCTATGTTATATATACCTCTTGTAAGCCGCCACAGTGATAAGTTGATCAATTGTAAATCTCCGGCGTTTGTAACGTCCCCTGATATAGTGAAGTTTGGCTGGCTGGCGCCCATGGTTTTTTCCCCTTTGTGTTGGAGGGGTTTTACACATTAAATCTCGTGTCTCCTGCTTATTTTCGTTCTTCATTGTGTTGATTTGCCCGCCGTATCTCTAACAGGAGCATTCGATGCTTTCCCTGCTTCATTTACGAAGTTCAGGGCCAACTCAACAATTGCTCATCCTGTTCTCATTGGTGGTTGCACCTCTTCCCGTTGAACAAATTGCCTTCGTTGCCACCATAATTACCAGCTCGTAGTGGCCATTAGTTCCGCACGTTGGACAGGTTACGTATAAGGCTGGTCATAGTGGGAGTAACATAGGTAGTAACATAGATGCCACGTAAGCAAAAACGGTGATGTGGCAAGTAGTTAATGAGGAGAGAGGCAAATAGAGTAACATAATATGTTACTATCACATAGCGCTTCCCAAAGCATAATGAGTCTAAAAAGTATAATAAATGAAGGCATCTATGTTACCACACCTATGATACTACCTACTATGAAGCTACTAATATAGACTAGTAACATATGTATGTTACTACTCTAAGTTACTCCCCACTATGACTAACCTAAGATCGCTGGTAGAGATTGATTCATCACACAAACAGAAACCGATAACACCTGCACCTGACAGACCAATCAGGCTAGCGAACGAATTTTTCTTGCTGATTTCGAGAGCCTCACAACAAACTGCGTTGGTTCGCGCACAATTAAAGAGCACATGAGCTATATCTTTCGCACCAGATTTACAGAGCGTACATTAGGAAACGTTGCATACATGGCGATTAGCAAGGACACTGAAGCACGGATCAAAAGAAGAAAGAACTTTGTAGCCGGAGCTACAAAGGAACTTTGCGGAGAATTAACGAGCCGTCCAGTGAGCTAGCTTCTAGGTGTTAGTGGCCGCACGTTATGGCAATTGATGAATCTCTGTACGTATATTTACTCACTGGTTTTGGCATGGATCCATACAGGCTGTGTCGCATTGCTCTTGTCATTTCAGTTCCACAAAGGTTTGCAAATCTTATGAAAAATAATCCAAAAATATACATGACTGAAACACATGCGTCTACATTGTTATGAAATTCCAGTTCAAATTTGATTCCAAAAAACGGATGACCAAAAAAGAGTACACCGCGTGGCGATGCTCGACACCTTTATATCTTGCCTTGGGTGTGTGTTGTGTGCGGTGGTGGCGTGTGTTTGTATCGGTGTGCTTGTATAGTCGGTGCTTTATATATAAAGCGGGGAGAAAGCCTTTTTTAGTAAAAGGGTACACCGTTAATTGTACATTCCATAGAATTGCCACAAGAACAAATGTTTTTTTCATTTCGAGAAAAACAGGCAAAAGGCTGCAAAATTTAAGCATGTAAAGAACACCAAAACAAAATCCGGCTGGAGCCAACAGGCCGGACAACGGACGTAAAAACAATTACTCACGGTCACGAGCCATAACCAAAAGCCAATAAAAACGATTACTCATGGGCCATCACCAAAAGTCGTTCAAAAGAAACAGGCGCTCACTTAATGAAAAGCAGCAACAAAAAAATAAAACTTAATGAAATGTAGGAACAAAAATTATCACGCTGTAGTCTGTACTCTGGCTGCCATACGGGCACAAACATGATCAACGCTTTTTGGAAAAGAAAAAAATGTGGTACTGTCAATCGCAGACTCGGACTGAGCTGGGTGCCATTATTGTCCACATGGGTGTAGTTATGGGCGTCAATCCAAACTCTGCAGTGCGCATGCTCAGGCACAGTTCTATATAAACCTCACACATACGACGTTCCATCCATCAGAGCAGATTGTCACATAATCCCTGGTGATTGTCACATAATCCGGATCGAATGATGTTGAGGTGCTTGCTACTCCTGGCTATCTTCTTTTTGACAGGACCAACAACACATGGTGGCGAGTCACGGCCAGTGGTGCCAGCAGTCTTTGTGTTTGGTGACTCGCTGGTCGATGTGGGCAACAATGACTACTTCCTCACCGTCGCCAAAGCCAACTTCCCTCCCTACGGCAGGGATTTCAAGGACCATGTCGCTACAGGGAGGTTTGGAAATGGAAAACTGCTTAGCGATATCATAGGTTAGATTCTATGCAGTATCAGGCTGTCGGTCCTTGTTAGATCCATAACTTTGAGTTACAATGCAAGTTTTATGGTTGCAGCTGAAAAGGTGGGGTTTACTGGCTCTCCCCCGCCATATCTCGGCATCCGTGCATCAGGCCAGAACCTAATGACCGGGGCCAACTTCGCATCAGCTGGATCAGGCTATTATGATCCCACAGCACTTGAGTTTGTAAGTATCATCTATCAGTGTCCGCTCCATCTTATATTGCCTAAAAAAGTAGTGGTCAATCAAAAGACTTTAAAACCATAGGATGAAAATTACTCCCTCTATCCCAACCGTACAAACTTTGGGCTAATATATCTGGGGTAAATCTGACGCACAAAGTCATCCCGCTATCCCAACAATTGGAATATTTCAAAGAGTACAAATCTAAGCTAACAGTGGTGACCGGTAACAGTCAGTCTCATGCAATCATCTCTGGAGCACTCTACATTATCAGTGCTGGTTCAAATGATTTTGGCCCGAACTACTACATCAATCCCTTACTCTTCAAGACATTGACCGTTGACCAATTTGCTGATTTGATAGTCAGCATCTTCAGCAACACCGTCGCGGTAAGAAGCATTCTTAGTTGCGATGGTACTAGAGGTTGTCTCCCTTCCTCTATTGCTTGAAGCATCCATGTTACTCTGACCATTTCAATATTTGAACCTTGTACTGATTGTAGCAACTTCATGGCATGGGGGCAAGGCGCATCGGTGTGTTTTCCTTGCCACCATTAGGCTGTTTTCCACTCGCTATCACGGTGTTCGGCCATGGGAGGGACGGGTGTGTCTCCAGGCTCAATCGCGGCTCTCAGATATACAACAAAAAGTTAAACATCGCTGTCAATACACTGTCAAGGCAATACCATGACCTCAAGATTGCTGTTCTTGACATCTACACGCCTCTATATAACATTGCAAACTCTCCTAGATCACAAGGTAGGACAGATGTGCTATGGCGCCGCTGCAATTTATACTTTACACATTAGCGTTGTACATGTGTGTCGTCTAATCTGAACTTTTTGTTGGTTGGCATTAGGGTTTATCGAGGCAAGGCGGTCATGCTGCGCAACTGGTACAATAGAAACATCAGTGTTCCTATGCAATCCCTTATCAATTGGGACTTGCCCGAACGCGACATCATACGTATACTGGGACGCCGCCCACCCATCAGAGAAGACAAACCAACTGATAGTAGACTCATTTCTTGTTGAGCTCGGCAGCCTGGCTGCTTAAATCTAGTAGATGGTGGACGCATGCTTCATTGATTTAGGCGTCAAGGTGATAATGCTGGTTGGTTAGCTCAAAATAAAAATTCGTATGCCTATCTGGTCGTAATTGCTTCTATGTTTTTTGGAAGTTATTGTAGCATGCATGCATGCTTGGGAACCTCACGATTTATTTCTTTACTGTAAGTCCATCATATAATTTATGTGATTGTATGGCGTCCGAACTATGGAAGTGATACCCTTGATGAGTACTTTCTAAATATGCTTGATTTCCATGTACTACCATTCGACTTTGCATATAATTGAATTTAAAGAGAGAAGTTGTACATTCTGGACATACATTAGTAATTAGCTATAATTAAGGGGATACTTTTGAGAAATCCCCAAGAGTATCAAGGTTAAACCCGAGAAAATGACGAGTACAAAATGCAATCATCAACATCCCCAAGCTTAAATGTTGACAATCCGTAAGAAAACGTCACCCATAAGAAACTAAGGGTTGAACCCAGTGGCAGAGTCAAAACTTTTACGAAGCCCGGGCAAGTCGAGCCTAAGGGCATCTTCAACACGGATCACTTATTAGAGATCACCAAATGTTCGCGGACACGTCCAGACGTGTGAGCAGATAGCGGGCGAGGAGCTAGCCATCCAACCGTGGACATCAACTGTCTATTTCATTTGAAACACATCGAGCAATAAACACGAAGGTGTTAGCTTTCAATTATCTACACTAGTCATCCGCACGTGCAACAACACGGCCTAGTTATGATAGGGACATATATTTATTAATAAAATTAAAATTTAAATGTAAAATGCAAGTATTAAAATTTTAGTTATAATACAACTGGACATACGCCAGGTTATTAAAAAAATGATAACAAATAATAAACACATGGATTATAAACTTCATTATAGGGAAGAGTGCATTTGCTTTCCAACTTATGTTGCGCAAACTGCCATCACTGGTCTGAATGAAGTCTTCATGCTATAGTGGCAAGATGCACCTCTTTGTGAATTTTACACCCCTACTAATGGATGGACATAGCATGGCTTAATTCGATCCATATGGAATATACACATCTTCCCGACTTTCGATCCACATTGTAGCATATACAATACAACTCAACAAAATTTGAAGCATGAGAGGCATATGCCGCATGGTAAGTTTCATGTTTCCAAAGGTGATGTCTAATCTGTTATTTGCATATACTAAATTATTAGAAGGGGTATAGGCTATTTTAAGAGATCATTCTTGCAAATATTGTTCAGGTCGATATTTGTTCCATTTACTTGGTGTATACATGTACCACAACTATAATGCTACTTGCACCATGTACGTAATATATTTTTCTTTAAGTGGTGCGGTCACAAAAAAATGCTATTTAAAATAATCAGGAATCTTTCGTGCCAACTAATATTTATTAAGATGATTATAAATATAATATCTATTGCATGAGAATTTATGCATGTTTTGCTGCCACAATTAGGCGATTTGATATATCGAATTATATGACAATGGTAGTGGTGATGTATCAAGGAGCCATTACGGCAAGAATTTTGCATGTTCGTCAACGATTTACTATGAGTCTTCTTTTTTAATAAGGATTTTTTTTTCAATAAGGCATCTCAGTTTTCTTTGTTGAGGCCTGAGGACGGCTTACTTGTACGCGTCGTTTTACTTTGTCGAACCGGAGAGGCAAGTGAATTTTATTTCCATGTGATTTGAGATGTACGATCTTCTTTTAGCTTCGGGCATGAAGGTTTTTTTGTTTTTGTTTTTGAGGGAGGGCATGAAGATTTTTTATTTGTATATACATGTCCTTTTTCTTGCAAGGAGAAGGCACGCGCTTTTATCCTGGAACATGGACGTGGGTGCTAAGGACTCTTTTTATTTTTGGACGTGTGAGTTTAATCTTTGATTTTACATACGCGATGTGAACTATCCTCTCTTTTTTTGAGAAAGAGAACTATCTTTTTACGTGACTCTTTTATGTACGTGAGTGCAACCTTTACGTGCGTGCTGATTCTTTTCTTTATGTACGTACGTCGTTGCTCTAGTTTTTCTGACATACTTCTATAGCTTGGGACATACATGTTTTTTTTGCAAGGATAAGGCACGCACTCTTACCGGGGAACATGGACGTGAGGGTTGAGGACTCTTTTTATATTTTGACATGAGATTTTAATATTTTATTGTTTGTACATGGTCAGAACTACTTTTTTTAATGACTCTCTATTTACATACCTGGGGATTCTTTTAATAAGGGAGGGTTCTTTTTTTTAATGAGTGGGTTTAATCACTTACGCATGTTGCATTTTCTTATTAATAGCGTATGTTCTTTTAATAGATCTCGACCATTAAATTTAAAATCTAATGGCTATATTAATCTTGATGACATTGATTAATGTGGATATTCCAACGGTGCCTCCAATTAGTAAATATAAAACTAGTAGAAAACAGGGCTTTGGTTCAGGGCAGAAAAGGCTCGGTTCACCTACAAACCGGGACCAATGGGTGCATCAGTCCCGGTTCGTGAGGCCATGGGGCCGGCCAGGCCTCGGGGGCCATTGGTCCCAGTTCGTCTGACCCCTTTGACCCGGTTCCAGACACGAACCGTGAAAGTGCGTTATATCGACTAGAGGGGGGGGGGGTGAATAGGGATTTTTATGAATTCTTCACTGAGGAATTTGCCGGTGAGGAAATTCCTTAGCGAAGAACTACTTGCAGCGGAATAAGTACTCAGAAGTAAGCCTAAGAGAATGCGGGCATGGTCATCATGATGAAATGAAGACAATCAAAGAGTACAGAAAGCGTAAACACAGGATAGCACAAGAAGAAGACAAACAGACTGAAGAAATTGAACTGAGGAAATTAAGAAAGTCTTCAGTCAAAGTCTTCAAACACAGATATGAAAAAAGACTCAACACAGTAATGAGGAAATGGAAGGGTTGAGAAACTAGAACCAGTAAGGTTGGTGAAGACAATGATTTGGTAGACCAGTTCCAACTGATGTCTCAGTTGTACGTCTGGTTGGAGCGGCTGAGTATTTAAACTCGAGGACACACAGTCCCGGACACCCAGCCGCTGAGCACGCAGCTCAGGACACCAAGTCCTCACCGTATTCTCCTTGAACTAAGGTCACACAGACCTCGTCCAATCACTCGTGGTAAGTCTTGAGCGACTTCCAAACCTGCACAGACTTGGTCACTCGGCGATCCACAATTCCTCTTGGATGCTCTAGACCATGACGCCTAACCGTCTGGAAGAAGCACAGTCTTCAAAGGTAACAAGCATCGGATCCACGCAGGATCAATCTCTTGATGATGCTCAATCACTTTGGGTTTGTAGGGGTTTGGTTTTTGGGTTTTTCCTCACTTGATGGTTTTCGCTCAAAGTCCTCGGAGGATGGGTTGCTCTCAAATGACAAGTGTCAAGTTTCTCTCGGGGCAGCCAACCAGCTAGTGGTTGTAGGGGGCGGCTATTTATAGCCTAGGGAGCAGCCCGACATGATAAGACATAAATGCCCTTCAATGATATGACCGTTAGGTGGATAAGATATTTTGGGACAGGTGGCCAAGAAGACAAGAACGGTAGGAAATTTGAACATCAAATTCCTCAGGGCTATCATGTTCCTCACTGTGTAGGTAATTCGCACTGGCGAATTCCTAACTCCTCAGTCAGAACAAATTCCTCAGTGACCAGAAGAGCTTTGTCTCTGTCACTGAAGGAATTGACTGAACTGTATGAGATTTCCAAAGGCTTCACTCGAAGGGATTGGTAGGTGTAGGATTTTGAGTTGAGCATCACATGGAAATTTTTCCTTAGTATTTCCTCGACCCCCTTTAACAGTACGGTGTTTCCTATGACTCAAGAAAGAGAAAAACTAAACTACGAGAACAAAAGTCTTCACACTTCATGTTCCTCAAATGAATACCAAGTCTTCAAGGTCACACCAATTTCTTCACTTTCAAAGTCTTCAGAAAATCTTCAGAATATCAAAGTCTTCAGTCGAAGAACTTCATTTTAGGGGTCGACTTTCACTGTAAATATCAAACTCCTCATAGACTTATAGACCTGTGTACAGTCATAAACACATTAGTTCCTTAACCTATAAGTCTTCAATACACCAAAATCACTAAGGGGCACTAGATGCACTTACAATCTCCCCCTTTTTGGTGATTGATGACAATATAGGTTAAGTTTTCAACGGGGATAAACATATGAAGTGTAAATACTGATATTGAGGAATTTGATTGCAAGATATAGAAGAACTCTCCCTGAAGATGTGCATAGTGAGGAATTTTGCTTTGAGGCATTGCATATTTGAAGAGTTGAATCATGGAGATCTCCCCCTATATCTTGTAATTCATACACGCATTTGACATATAATATGAAGAATTTGAAATGCATGATGAGATATGGTGCTTGATGTAATTCAGCATGCATGCGATAACATTAATGAGGAACAAGCATGCAAAATAACGCATCAAGAGTATTAGAGCTCAAGAGAATCAGAGCTCAGTGCATCAAAAGTACCAGAGCACTGTGCAAGAGCACAGTGCATCAAAAGTATCAAAGCACCATCGGGTTTAAGATTACAACTCGATCCAATAAAAGTTTCAGAAGAACGAGAGTTGTAACTTAACAAAAAATTGCCCATATAATAGACCCGCTTGAAGACTAACTCAATTTTCTCCCCCTTTGTCATCGAATGACCAAAAGGATCGAAACCGAGGACTAACGCCCTGAAGAATATCAAGTTCAAGAAGGAGCGCTTGACGTTGTTGGGGTCGGTTGACGGAGTAGGGCCTGCCGCAGTGTCGTCCAAGTCTTCATTTTCATCAGTGTCGCGCGATGAAGAATAGGAGCTGGCCACCAAGGAAGGAACTTTGACCTTCTTGTATTTCTTCGGAGGAGGTGCAGACCAGTCAAATTCTTCCTGAAGACCCATTGTCGTTAGTTCTTCCGCGCTATAGACATTAGAAAGAACAGCCCAGGTGCGTTTGAAGGTTTCATGGAGGTAGTAGTGGTTTTTCTTCACTGCATTGTGTGTAGAGGTCATGTTGTGAAGAATTGAACCATACTGACGCTTCACCCATTTATGATTGCGATCAACCTTCTGATGAAGACTGAGGAGTAACTCACGATCAGTCATCACCACAGGTGCCGTGGCTTGAGGACTTTGCTTAGCCGAGGTATTTGCGGCAGAGTCATGTGTGGCCGAGTCATCATTGGTGGAGTAGGATGCTGCTTTGCTAAACTGTCCATCCAATGGACGAATGCCTTCATCGATCACAGCAGTAGCCTTGCCCTTGTCATCACCGAGGTAAATGTCCGCTTGAGGACTTCAATCGGGGCAAGTAGTTGCAGTGGTTCGATGTATCAGCCTTGTAATTGAGTGAAGACCTTGTCTGATGAATCTCATTATCCAAGGCGCATAAGGCTTCAGCTCAAATGGTGGCATAGCAATGTTTGCGGAGTCCTCATGAAGAAATCATGGAAGTTGACGGGAACGCCATGAATGATATTGAAAAGCATATTATTCATGATGCCAACGACTTCTTCATCATTTGAGTTGTGGCCTTTGATAGGACTCATTGTCTTCGTCAGAATCCGGTAGACAGTCCGAGGCACATACAATAATTCCTTGACGAGGAATTTTGTTCTTGGGGCCTGCCACGCTTCAAAGGCTTCATCAGCACTTGCATATAGTGATTTGAAAGTTCTGGTTCGTTGTAGATACAACGAGCACCATCAAGGGGAGGACTGAGTGGTAGAGCACGAAGCAATTCAGTTGCTGGTGCCTTGTAGTGAGTATTTTCAGACATCCAGTCTAACACCCATGAGTTCACGTCTTCAACGTCTCCGGTGATGTGCAGCGTTGCATAGAATTGAAGAATGAGTTCTTCATTCCAATCACAGATGTCAGTGCAGAAATTCAGAAGTCCTGCGTCATGAAGAACACTGAGGACTGGCTCGAAGCCTGGCAGAGACTCCATGCCCACATGAGGAATATGTGCATGATCGAAGACTTTGTCTTTGTTGAAGAGCACTGAGGAATAAAAATTGTCTTGACTGGCAGTCCAGAAACGCCTCTTCCTTATGCGAGCAGAATCATATGGATTGTAATCAGTGAAGAATACATGCTCGCTGAAGAAGTCTTCAGCCTTGAACTTTTGCTTTGTTGAGAAGGGATTCTTTGGCTTTGGTAGTGGAGTGTCAGTGAGTTGCATCACGACCTCTGGAATCGCAATCTCAGGTTCTTCAGGCTGAGGAATTTCTTGTTCCTCTACAGGTGCAGTCTGAGGATCAGCAGCAGCAGGTTCATCAGCGCTAGTGGCTGGAATTTCTTCATGGACAGATGAAGTGGGATGAGTTTCTTCAGAGCCCATTTGAACTGTTGGAGCAGGGGACTGAAGTATCTGTTGGATTGGGGTGAAGAGTGGAGAATTTGGATGCTGACTTTCCCAAAAGTCATCGTTCATTACTGGCGTTATGCTTCCAATATCCACATCTTCTTGAATTTCCTCAACACCGGCCTCTTCAGCTGTGAACTGAGGCATAGGCGAGGAAATGATTGGGGTTGAAGGGATTTCTTCCACTTCCATTTCTTCATCAATCTGCTCTGACATAGCAGCAGAATGATTTTCTTCATCAGATCTGCTTGGGATCACATAATCTTCATCAAAAGGAACAATGTCCTTTGATGGAATTGAGGAAATTGGAACATCATCAATAGGATTTTCAAAAGAGCTGGTCATTGGCTTCATTTTGTTCGCAGCCGAAGAATTTGACGCAGCTGATGCTTTCCGTTTCTTCACTGCAGCTCGTTCTGCAGCCTTGGTCTTCTTCACATCAGAGGCAGATGGAAGAATTGGAGTTGGTGTTGGCGCAGGAGGAGCTGAGGAATCTTGTTGATTTTCCTCAGGCGCAACTGATGCAGTTGCCCTGTCTTGTTCAGTTTCTTCAGGCGCACCACTAGTGGATGCCCTGACAATTTCTTCACGGCTGGAATGGGATCATCAGCCCTGGAACTAGCATTTTCTTCAGCAGCCTGAACTTCATCAGCGGTGCTGGCATGTTCTTCAGTCTGCTGAGCTGAGGCTCCAGCCTGAGAATTTCTTGTTGCGTTGGGGCAGCAACATTGGTGAATTTCTTAGTCAGTTGACGAATCTGACTTTGGCTCCTTGCCAATCAGCATAATACGCATCGAAGTTTTTGCTGAGGGCTTGGATTTCATTCTGGACCTTGAGAAGTTCCTCAGGTGTCATTCTGACAACGTTTTTCTTCAGGAACTTCTCCTTTCTGTATTGAGCTTTCTTGATCTCTCTTGCCTTTTCAAACTTCCATTTCTCTTGGTGATGAAATGGGTCAGCATATGACTTTGTCCGTGGGTCGATTTAAAATCAGGCATAGGGATGTTTGGATCCTTGTGCGAGAGAGATCAATGTAATCGAGGATTTTCCTCGGATCCAACAGCGATGGGCACAGATGTGCCTTTGGCTCTAGCGGCCCTTTCTTGGCGGTCTCTGATGATTTCCGCAAGTTCATCATCATCAGCCTCATCATCTTCAGGTGGCACTTGGAAGGCGACCTGTTTCTTCTTGAGACTTGGCTGAGGACCTCGTCCAGCTGTGGCTTTAGTCTTCAGTAGAGTCGGGCCAGATGAAGACTTTGGTGCAGCTGAGGAACTTGCTGAAACACCAGAGGCAATGGAGAAGCCTGCAGTCCTTTGGCACGTGGCCAGATGCACAGGTGCTGAGGACTTTGTCGGAACTGCTGAGGACTTGGGAGGAGCTGCTGATGACTTTGAAGGAGCTGAGGATTTTGGAGGAGCAGGAGCAGCATGAGGAATTGGCCGTGAGGGCACAGCTGAGGAACTTCGCCGTGAGGGCACTGTTGGAGAAGCACTTGGCTTGTGTGCGGGCTTCTTTGCCATAGATTTTCTTGGCTTGACAGAGGCCTCAGTGGCAGCTGATGTGAGAGTCCTCATTGAATTTCCTCACTGCCTCGTTGGCTTGTCTTGCCAATTTGGCTTGGCGCTTGGCCCATTCTTCAGGAAAGTCCTCACCACGCTTGATGCTGGTGGGGTCAGCTTCTTGACCAGGTGCCAATGGAGCTCTTGGGCATGGAGGATTGAGTGCAAATTTCTTCATGTACTTTGGAGTTACATATCTGTACTCCCTCCATTCCCTTGCCCATCTCCGTTCAATCCTTTGAATGCGCACCTTGCGCTGATTTTTGTTTTCTTTGCCAACTTCGGCTTCATCAGTGTGCAATAATCAGCATATATTTCCTCGTGGATTTCAAACGCGGTCATGACCTCAGGCCTCTTTCCTCCTTTCTGTGGCTTCTTTCCTTACGCCATATTCTTGGTGAGGAATTTGAACAAACGAATTCTCTGAAGAAGTATGCAACTTTTCTTCGGGGAATGCTGCAAATGAGTTAAGTTCATGAGAACCTAGTGATTCAGCAGCTGACATGAGTACCTGTGAACAGAGTATAGTTGCGAGGAATTTGGAGAGGTCATATGCATTCTCAGAAGGTTTTAAAAAAAACAAGTTTTGAGGAATTTGACCAGATGAGCCTTGAAGAATTTCACTAAGCGTTCTTTGTCTTAGGTTCCATAGTTGTATAGATCGAGGATCCACACAATTGAGGAATCTTGAAGAAAATCATTGCTTAGAGAAACGAATCAAGATCATATTTTGTTTGAGGTGTTCATATGTGTGAAGATTTGAAGAATAAACACCTTTGAAGATTTTCAGGTAGGTTTGAGAATCAAAGCGAGTAATAAAAGTAACTTTTAATTACCCGAAGTGAAGAACACGACGAACTAAGAAGAACAGTTGGGAAGTTCGTCATTAAGATCTTCCACGCCCTAACTTGGCGGAGGAAGACAGCTACGGCAGCGGAGTGAAGATTTCCGCTGGTCGGCGCGAGTACGCCAAATGACGAGGTTGAGGCAGTGAAGCTCTTCCTCACCGGCGACGATGGAGTAGTGGCGGCGCTAGGGTTTGAGGAGCTCGAGCGGGAGAGAGAGATCGAGCGGAGTAAAAGAAGTGAGGATGGGGAGAGGGGTATTTATAGACACAGCGAAAAATTGTTCGCCCGAAGATTTGGGACGAACGTGCCCCTGACCATTCTCCTTCGCTTGACATGTGTCACCCACGTACTGTGTAGTGGAGATCGTGTACGATCGTGGGTGAATAAAATAATGCATCATGGGATGCGGAACGGTTTGAGCGGCAAAACCGAAAGTTTGGATAAGATCAGTTTTAAAGTTTCGTTCGCAATTTCTTCAGCTGACAAGGACTCAGTGAAGATTTTGAACGAGTTTCAAATAGAACGCACATGAAGAATTTGTGAATAGATTGGGTTGAGTATAGCATAGAGGGGGAAGGGTCCGATCACATTCACTTAGCAGAAAAAGGGACTTGAAGAAATAGCCATAAGTGAATGCTGTAGAGGACATAAACCCATATATATATATATATAGCCAATGATGAAAAACGACGGAAATAGTGAAGATTTTGAAAAGTTGAAGAATTTGAAAAACTGAAGAATTTCAAAAACTGGTGAAAAACTCAAATTGAAGATTTTCAACTTTGGTGGTGGCGTGACCCACCGTATAAGAATGATGATTTCAGACACCGCATACAATTGTCGTAGGATTCTGAGAATCAAATTCTTCATTAATTTCTTCACACTTAGAGTGTTATTCTTCATGGATTGAAGAAAAACGTTTCTTCATGTGTTGCACATCTAAGTCATCAATTTTGCATAAGTGTCAGGATGTGTGTCCTTTTCAAAGAACATTTGAAGATTCTAAGATATTTAGTTCACACCGCAACTTGCTAAATCTCTTCTCAACCAAGGGCTTAGTGAAGATATCGGCTAGCTGTTCTTCAGTCTTCACATGCTCGATGGAGATGTCGCCCTTCAACACATGATCACGAAGAAAATGATGACGAATTTGAATGTGCTTTGTCTTCGAGTGCTGAACTGGGTTGTGAGCAATCTTGATGGCACTCTCATTGTCACAAAGAGAGAGGCACATTCTTCACGTTGATGCCGTAGTCCTTGAGAGTTTGCTTCATCCACATCAATTGAGCAACACGAGCCAAAGCAATATATTCAGCTTCCGCGATGAAGCGGTGATACACAGTTACTTTCTTCGAGGACCAACAGACTAAAGATCGTCCGAGGAAATGACAAGTACTAGATGTTGACTTACGGTCCACACGATCACCGGCATAGTCGAGTCGTAATATCCAATGAGATAAAAAGTAGAGCCCTTGGGGTACCATAATCCTAGTGTTGGTGTGTGAGATAGATATCGAAGAATATGCTTCACAACCTTATGGTGTGATTCCTTCGGTGTAGCTTGAAATCGAGCACACATGCAAACACTAAGCATTATATCTGGCCTAGATGCACATAAGTACAATAGAGAACCAATCATGGAGCGGTATACCTTGTGATCGAAGTCAATACCATTTTCATCGATTGCACGATGGCCATTTGTGGGCATAGGAATTTTGGCGCCTTTGCAATCTTGCATGCCGAATTTCTTCAGGACATCTTTGAGGTATTTCTCCTGAGATATGAATATGCCATTGTGTTGTTGATTTAATTTGAAGACCTAAGAAGAATTTCAACTCTCCCATCATAGACATTTGATATTCTTCACTCATCATATAGGCAAATTCATCACTATAACGTTGGTCAAGATACAGCCAAAGATAATATCATCAACATATATTTGGCACACAAACAGTTCACCATCATATGATTTAGTAAAGAGAGTAGGGTCGAGTGAACTGGTGTGAAGCCATTCTTCACGAAGAATTCCTTCAATGTATCATATCACGCCCGTGGGGCTTGTTTGAGAACATAGAGGGCCTTGTTGAGTTTGAAGACTTTGTCGGGATTCTTTGGATCTTCAAAACCTGGGGTTGAGCAACATATACTTCTTCCTCAAGCTTACCATTGAGGAATGCACTTTTCACATCCATTTGATATAAAGTGATATTGTGATGGTTAGCATAGGCAAGTAATATGCGAATAGACTCAAGTCTAGCAACAGGTGCAAAAGTTTCATCGAAATCAATTCCTTCAACCTGTGTGTAGCCTTGAGCTACAAGTCGTGCCTTATTCGTCACCACTAGGACATTTTCATCTTGCTTGTTGCGGTAGATCCACTTTGTGCCAATGATATTATGCTTGCGAGGATCTGGACGTTTGACCAGTTCCCAGACATTGTTGAGCTCGAACTGATGTAATTCTTCTTGCATGGCCTGAATCCACTCAGGCTCCATAAATGCTTCATCTACCTTAGTGGGCTCTGTGATAGAGACAAAAGCATAGTGCCCACAAAAGTTATATAAATGTGAAGCTTTTGAGCGTGTGAGAGGACCTGGCGCTTCAATGTCATCGATGATCTTGTCAACTTGCACTTCTTTTGCAACGCGAGGATGAGCTGGTTGTCGTCGAGGAATTTGACCATTTTCCTCAAAGACCATTGTCTTGACATCATCTTCACGTGCATCAGCTCGATGTTCTTCAGCGTCTTGGAATGAATTCTTCAGCAGATTCTTCAAGAGGGAAAGACATCCTCGGTTGCCTTTGAACTTGATAGATTCCTCGGTGCTGGTTCATCTAACACGAAGGTAGGTGCTCTATTGGGTTTCTTGTCGTTGAGGAGTTCATAGGCAGTCTTCTTGAATAATTTGTGAAGATATACTCTGTTGATGATGTGGCACGCGGTATCAATTGCATCAATCCAAAACGACTAGGCGCTTTTGTATTCATCAAGCATAGTGCGAGCCATCTCAACAAGAGTTCTGTTCTTGCGCTCCACGACGCCATTCTGCTGAGGAGTATAAGGAGCAGATAACTCATGATTAATACCAAGTTCATCAAGATAGGCATCAAGACCGGAATTTTTTAACTCAGTTCCATTGTCACTCCTGATGTGTCTGATCTTCACACCAAAGTTAGTTGAAGCCCTCGAGGAAACTCGTTTGAAGACTTCCTGCACTTCATTTTTGTAAGTAACAATGTGTACCCATGTGTAACGAGAGTAATCATCAACAATAACAAAGCCATATAGAGATGCGTCATTAACAGCAGAGTAATGATTAGTACAAAAGAGGTCCATGTGAAGCAATTCGAAGGGGCGAGTAGTGGTCATGATAGTCTTCGCTGGATGCTTGGCCTTGGTCATTTTTCCAGCTTCACAGGCTCCACACAAGTGATCCTTGAGGAATTTGACATTCTCAATGCCAATGACATGCTTCTTCTTTGCAAGCGTATGCAAATTCCTCATGCCTGCGTGACCAAGTCGCCGATGCCATAGCCAGCCTTCTGAAGCTTTCGCAAGTAGACACACGGCTGGTTGTGGTCCTCAGAGAAATCAACAATATACAAGTCTCCTCTCCTAAAGCCTTCGAAGACTTTGGAATTGTCAGCTTCCATAATCACAACACAACGATACTTGCCAAAGATAACAACCATATCAAGATCACAAAGCATTGAGATATCCTTAGAGATCGCAACCTTACCAAGACCCAATAGCTGACTTTTGCCTTTGTCAGCAAAGATGATATGCTTCAGATGTGACGGTGATAAGGGAGCATCCATCAATAGATTCTTGTCACCAGTCATGTGATTTGTACATCCACTATCAAGAACCCACTCAGTGGCTTTGGGTTGATCATCGTGCAGATGAATTAGTGCAACTTACGATCTCATATACTTCATCAGTGAAGAATATGATATCAAGTTCATCAGATGAATTTCATCAGCAAGATAATGTATAAGCAAGATGAGGACGTGTGAAATGAAAGTTCATTTCATCATGATTAGCATGCGCCCTTTCGTGCATTTTTGTCGTGCCCCAAAGAAATTCTTCAGACGTTTAAAGCACGTCTGGAGACCTGACCCTGCAGAACAGGTCAATTATTTTTCTTTACCACCCACATCTGAAGGGGTGGCAAAGAGTTCATCACTCTGCGAGCACCATATGAGAATGGTGGCATAGAATCCAATCCATTTTGTTTCACATAAGAGGGATTAGGGTAAGCATATGAATAAGCAGAAAAATTCTTCGAGGACTTATGAACATATTGGTTTGAAGAATAATGCACATATTCATAGCCCTTAGCTCTACCCTGCGAAACAGAGTTGTTAGCACGATGATAATCATATGAGGACTTTGATCCTTTTGAGGAATTTGATCCATGTGAGGAATTTGGTCCGTATGAGGACTTGGATCCATATGAAGAAGTTGGTTCATATGACGAGTTTGATCTGGGGTTCCTATTCTTCACAGGTGGCGTCATGAGGACATTCACCTGAAGACTTTCAAGGCACTTCTTGGGAACCCAGATTTTCTTCATAGGGGAACCGTTCCTGCAGTTAGTGCCAACATATCTAGCAAATACTTCACCATTCTGATTTTTGAACAGTTTATAGTTGGAGTCAAATGACTCATCAGAAGAATGAGGAGATTCGCATGTAAAGCCAAATAAGTTAGATGGATCAACTGGAGGTCCCTTTGCAGCAACCCATGAGGTTTTGGGATACTGCTCAGGCTTCCAATATGTTCCATCAGCATTGAGTTTCCTCTCAAAGGCAATACCCTCTTTCCTAGGGTTCCTGTTGAGGATCTGCTTTTTAAGCACATCACAAAGAGTCTGATGCCCTTTGAGGCTTTTGTACATGCCTGTCATGTACAATTCCTTCAGCCCTGCATCGTCAGTGATACTAGCAATGTCCTCAGATGAGGAATTAGTGATAGCAGAGGCAGGTGAAGAATTTGTAACAGTTGAAGCATTTGAACATTCAGGTGAAGAATTAGCAGATTCACGCTCAATGCACTTTAAGCATGGAGGAACAAATTCTTCCTGAGAAGCGCTGATTTGTTGAGCAAGTAATGAATCACGCTCCTTCTGAAGATCTTCATAACTCACTCTTAGCTTCTCAAGATCTTGCTTTCTTTGAAGAAATTCATAGGAAAGTTTATCATGATCAGACAAGAGAGAGTTATAATGACCTTGAAGACTGTCAAACCTAGACTGAAGTCTCTGAAGATTTTCAGTCAGGGCTTTAGTGCGATCCATTTCTTCACCTAACATATCATCACTCTTATCTAGCATGTTTTGAACCTTTTCAAAAGCCCTTTGTTGTTTTACAGCAATCTTAGCAAGTTTTGAGTAACTGGGCTTTAGATCTTCATCAGATTCATTTTCACTAGATTCAGAGGAGGTATATTTGAGTACCTTGGCACCCTTTGCTATGAAGCAATAGTTGGGAGCGTAGTCATCACTATCTTCATCAGCTTTGTTGGTGAGGTCATTTTCTTCAGAGTTGAAGATGGACTTGCTGACGAAAGCAGTAGCGAGAGCTAGACTCGCCACACCAGACTCAGATTCTTCTGAAGCCTCCTCTTCCTCATGTTTCTCAGATTCAGCTTCAGAGTCCATTTCCTTGCCAATGAATGCCCGAGCCTTTTTGGAGCTGCTTTTCTTGTGAGAAGAAGGCTTTGAGGATTTTGATGATGAAGATTTCGACGATTTCTTCTTCTTCTTAGCGCCATCGAACTGTAATCCTTGTGTTTCTTCTTCTTTAATTCCTTTTCCCACTGAGGACAATCTTGGATGTAGTGACCAGCTTTCTTGCATTTGTGGCAAAGTCTTCTCTTATAGTCATTGTATGAGGAATCACTGCTTCTTGAGGATTTCCCAAAGCGACCACGTCTTGAGAACTTCTGGAATTTCTTCACGAGCAGTGCTAGCTCCTGGCCTAATTCTTCAGGATCTCCAAGGCTACTACCTGAGTCTTCACAGTCAGATTCAGACACAGCCTTGGCCTTCAGGGCACGTGTTTTTCCATAGCTAGAACCATAGAGATCTCTCTTTTCAGCAAGCTGGAACTCATGAGTATTTAGCCTCTCGAGGATATCAGCTGGATCAAGTGACTTGTAGTCAGCACGCTCTTGTATCATCAGTGCCAGAGTATCAAATGAGGAATCAAGCGATCTCAACAATTTCTTCACCACCTCATGGTCGGTGATGTCAGTGGCACCAAGCGCTTGAAGCTCATTTGAGATGTCAGTGAGGCGATCGAATGTTTGTTGAACATTTTCGTTGTCGAGTCTTTTGATGCGGTTGAAGAGATTGCGAAGAATATCAACTCGAGAGTCACGCTGAGTTGAGACTCCTTCATTTACTTTGGACAGCCTGTCCCAGATGAGCTTGGCAGTTTCCAAAGCACTCACTCTTCCATATTGTCCTTTGCTCAGATGGCCACATATGATATTCTTCGCTTGAGAATCGAGTTGCTTGAATCTCTTCACATCGGCAGCATTCAGAGAAGGTGTGACTGAGGGAACACCATTTTCCACAACATACCAGAGATCGTTGTCAATTGCCTCAAGATGCATTCGCATCTTGTTCTTCCAGTAGGGGTAGTCCGTCCCATCAAAGGTAGGACACCCTGCTGAGACCTTGATCATACCTGCGGTCGACATAACTAAAACTCCAGGTGGTTAAACCAAAATCACATAGAACAAGGAAGTACCTTGCTCTGATACCAATTGAAAGTGCATTATATCCACTAGAGGGGGGTGAATAGGCGAGTTTTATGAATTCTTCACTGAGGAATTTGCCGGTGAGGAAATTCCTTAGCGAACCGTGAAAGTGCATTATATCGACTAGAGGGGGGGGGTGAATAGGGATTTCTATGAATTCTTCACTGAGGAATTTGCCGGTGAGGAAATTCCTTAGCGAAGAACTACTTGCAGCGGAATAAGTACTCAGAAGTAAGCATAAGAGAATGCGGGCATGGTCATCATGATGAAATGAAGACAATCAAAGAGTACAGAAAGCGTAAACACAGGATAGCACAAGATGAAGACAAATAGACTGAAGAAATTGAACTGAGGAAATTGAGAAAGTCTTCAGTCAAAGTCTTCAAACACAGATATGAACAAACACTCAACACAGTAATGAGGAAATGAAAGGGTTGAGGAACTAGAACCAGTAAGGTTGGTGAAGACAATGATTTGGTAGACCAGTTCCAACTGCTGTCTCAGTTGTACGTCTGGTTGGAGCGGCTGAGTATTTAAACTCGAGGACACACAGTCCCGGACACAGCACGCAGCTCAGGACACCAAGTCCTCACTGTATTCTCCTTGAACTAAGGTCACACAGACCTCGTCCAATCACTCGTGGTAGGTCTTCAGGCGACTTCCAAACCTTCACAGACTTGGTCACTCGGCGATCCACAATTCCTCTTGGATGCTCTAGACCATGACGCCTAACCGTCTAGAAGAAGCACAGTCTTTAAAGGTAACAAGCATCGGATCCACATAGGATCAATCTCTTCAGTGATGCTCAATCACTTTGGGTTTGTAGGGGTTTGGTTTTTGGGTTTTTCCTCACTCGATGGTTTTCGCTCAAAGTCCTCGGAGGATGGGTTGCTCTCAAATGACAAGTGTCAAGTTTCTCTCGGAGCAGCCAACCAGCTAGTGGTTGTAGGGGGCGGCTATTTATAGCCTAGTGAGCAGCCCGACATGATAAGACATAAATGCCCTTCAATGATATGACCGTTAGGTGGATAAGATATTTTGGGATAGCTGGCGCCAAGAAGACAAAGAATAAATGGAAATTTGAATCTCAAATTCCTCGGGGCTATCATGTTCCTCACTTTGTGTAGGCAATCAAGACCGGGCGAATTCCTAACTCCTCGGTCGAACAAATTCCTCAAATGACCGTAAGAACTTCGTCTCTATCACTAAAGAAATTGACTGAAGCTGTATGAGATTTCCAATGGCTTCACTCGAAGGGATTGGTAGGTGTAGGATTTTGAGTTGAGCATCACATGGAAATTTTTCCTTAGTATTTCCTCGACCCCCTTTAATAGTACGATGTTTCCTATGACTCAAGAAAGAGAAAAACGAAACTACAGAAACAAAAGTCTTCACGCTTCATGTTCCTCAAATGAATACCAAGTCTTCAAGGTCACACCAATTTCTTCACTTTCAAAGTCTTCAGAAAGTCTTCAGAATATCAAAGTTCAGTCGAAGAACTTCATTTTAGGGTTCGACTTTCACTGTAAATATCAAACTCCTCATAGACTTATAGACCTGTGTACACTCATAAACACATTAGTTCCTTAACCTATAAGTCTTCAATACACCAAAATCACTAAGGGGCACTAGATGCACTTACAAACCGGGACCAATGGGCCTCGCTCCTGGCCCACAACCTTTTAGCCGCCAACCGGGACTAAATAGAGGCCTATATATACCCATGCCAGCGAGTAGAGCAGTGCACTGCTCAGTTTTTTTGGCCGGCCGTGGGAGAGCTTTGTGGTGCTCTAGCTCATCTCCTATGCATATGATACGCCTCCAACATATCTACTTTTCCTAATGCTTTTCCTCTTATTTTGGACTCTAATTTGCATGATTTGAATGAAACTAACCCGGACTGACGCTGTTTTCAGCAGAACTACCATGGTGTTGTTTTTGTGTAGAAATAAAAATCCTCGGAATGGAACGAAACTTTGCGAGGATTTTTTATACAATAAAGAAAATATCTGGAGTCAAGAACCGCTGGAGGAGGGCACCTGGGTGGGCACAACCCACCTGGGCGCTACCCCCTCCAGGAGCGCCCAGGTGGGTTGTCCCCACCTGGTGGCCCCGATGACCCTGAACCGACGCTATAAATCACATTTTTCCAGAAAAAATCAGGGAGAAAGAATTATCTCATGTTCTTCATCAGGATGCCAGATCTGGAGTCCGTTTGGGGCTCCAGAGAGGGGGATCCTCGATCTTCGTCATCACCAACACATCTCCATCGCCAATTCCATGATGCTCCCCACCGGGAGTGAGTAATTCCTTTGTAGGCTCGCTGGTCGGTGAGGAGTTGGATGAGATTCATCATCTAATTGAGTTAGTTTTGTTAGGGCATGATTCCTAGCATCCACTATGTTCTAAGATTGATGTTGCTATGACTTTGCCATGCTTAATGCTTGTCACTTTGGGCCCGGGTGCCATGATTTCAGTCCTGAACCGTTTATGTTATCACCTTCATATCCATGTTCTAGATCTGATCTTGCAAGTTATAGTCACCTACTACGTGTTGTGATCCGGCAACCCCGGAGTGACAATAGTCGGGACCACTCCTGGTGATGACCGTAGTTTGAGGAGTTCATGTATTCACCGTGTGCTAATGATTTGTTCCGGTTCTCTATTAAAAGGAGGCCTTAATATCCCTTAGTTTACAATAGGACCCCGCTACCACAGGAGGGTAGGACAAAAGATGTCATGCAAGTTCTTTTCATAAGCACGTATGACTATTTACGGAATACATGCCTACATTATATTTATGAACCGGAGCTAGTGCCGTATCGCCCTAGGTTATGACTGTCTCATGATGAATATCATCCAACGAGTCACCGATCCAACGCCTATGAATTTACCTTATACTGTTCTAGGTAAGTTACTACTGTTGCTACTGCTATCATTACTGCTACAAAATTACTGCTATCACTGTTATCGTTACTATTGCTGTTGCTATTATTATCAAAACTATCATATTACTGTGCTACTGATCACTTTGCTGCAGATAATTAATCTCCAGGTGTGGTTGAATTGACAACTCAGCTACTAATACTTGAAAATATTCTTTGGCACCCCTTGTGTCGAATATATAAATTTGGGTTGAATACTCTACCCTCGAAAAATGTTGCGATCCCGTGTACTTGTGGGTTATCAAGACCTTTTTCTGGCGACTTGCCGACGATCATAGCTATATTTGTTGAGTCACTTGGGATTATTATCATATTATCACTATGAAGAATTTGAAGGACACTAAGACTAAGATTTTTCCCTCTAAGACGATGGGAGGTAAGGAACTGCCATCAAGCTCCGCTTTAGATTCACCTTCTGTTAAGTAAACTTGCAACACCACCACATGCTATTAATTCCAATATATCGCAAGTTGTTGATGATGCTACTTCTGCTATGAATGCTACTCATGATGATGCTAGTACCTTGCTTGATGATGTGTCACTTGGTGAATTTCTTGATGAACAAATTGCTAGAGTAAGACAACATGATATTTTTGAATCTGATGATGAGCTTGAAACTGAAAATCTTGAAACACCTACTAGAACTAGTCCTCCTAGATATGAATTGGGAAAGGTACCGGAAGGTTATACTATGAGTGAGGAGGCAACTAGATATATTCTTGCTTGTAAGGATATAGATGATCTAGAGAAATTATTATGCAAGTATAAAGAAAGATATCTGAATGCTAAAATGAAATGTGATCCTGAGTTTGCTACTTCACCTATCTTTATTGATGATAAGGATTATGAATTCTCTGTCGACCCAGAGTTAATCACTTTGCTTGAATCTGATCCTTTCCATGGTTATGAAAATGAAACTGTTGTGGCACATCTTAATAAGCTGAATGATATGGCCACCCTTTTTGCTCATGATGAGAAGTTTCACTATTATATTCTCAAGTTATTTCCGTTCTCATTAAAGGGTCATGCTAAAGCTTGGTACAATACTCTTGCTCCTGGTTGTGTGCGTAGTCCCCATGATATGATTTATTACTTCTCCGAAAAATATTTCCCTACTCATAAGAAACAGGCTGCCTTGCACGAAATATTTAACTTTGTGCAAATTGAAGAAGAGAGTCTCCCACAAGCTCGGGGGAGGCTTCTCCAATTGCTTAATGCTTTCCCTGATCATCCTCTTGAGAAACATGAAATACTTGATATATTCTATAATGGACTAACGGATGCTTCTAGGGATTTCCTAGATAGTTGTGCTGGTTGTGTTTTTAGGGAACGAACTATTGCGCAAGATGAATAATTATTGAATAATATATTGAAAAATTATGATGATTGGACTCCTCCTGAAACACCTATTAAACCCACTCCGAAGAATAGGGGTATCTTATATCTCAGTCCTGAAGATATGCAAGAGGCAAAGAAATCTATGAAGGAAAAATGTATTAAAGCCGAGGATGTTAAAAATTTACCACTTATTGAAGAAATACATGGGCTTGAAGCACAACCACCACCTAAGGTGGTAGAGGTAAAATCTTTAACGAAATTCAATGATAGTGATGATCCTCGTAATAAACATCCTAGTCAATGCCTTTATGAGTTTGATAATTAAATTAGTCACTTCAATACAAATGTTATGAAACAATTGAAATATAACTCTGATATGATTGCTCGCTTAAGTGACTTGCAATTTAGAATCTCAAATGATGTTAGAGATGTAGGAAAGCATGCCTCTATCGTTCAAACTCAGTTAGAACAAGTTGCTAAATCTCAAAGAGAGTTACTTGATGAAATGAACAATAATATAAGCGATTTTGCTGTTAGTGTAGCAACCAGAGGAGGTAACATGACTCAGAAACCACTTTATCCTGAGGGACACCCAAAGAGAATTGAACAAGACTTTCAAAGAATTAACACAGATGCACCTAGTCTTTCTAAAAGGAAAAAGAAAAAGAAACATAATAGGACTTTGCATGCCTCCAGTGAACCTGAAATAGAGAAACCTCCTGATAATGATAATGAAGTATCTATCTCTGATGCTAAAACTCAATCTGGTAATGAACATTCACCTTCTGATAATGAAAAAGATAATGATGAGGTTCATGAAGACACTCAAACTAATACTAAAGATCCAGATAATTATGTTGAGATAGAACCAACCGTTGATCTTGACAACCCACAACCAACGGATAAAAGATATGATAAAAGAGACTTTGTTGCTAAAAATGATGAGTGCAAATAACCAGTGAGAAAGAATTAGTAAAGACTAGTGATGGTTTGTGCAAGTAGAACTTTTGATGAGGTTGATCTGTTTATTCTAAGTGATATGTGATGCATGTCATATGGTTGCATGAGCATGGCATGTGGTGACTCAAGCATTTTATTTCAAGTTAAACCTGATGTTAATTGAACTTGAACATAAAGTTGATCGGGTCATGGTGCCATTGAATCGAGCTGACCAGTGCAACCACATTTGCCTTTATGGGAAGGTCCTAACTGGGTCTATTGGCATGCCTCTCACCGGTGCCCCCAACGAGGGAAGGTTATGGGCGTGCGGTACCCTAGCCCGATAAGGAGACATAACGTTGCGTGCCGTTGTTGTTGGGATGGTACCTTGTCCCCGTTTGGGACCGTTTTTGTTTTGCCACGACGGTGGCCATTGATGCCTTTCGTAGGCACGGGGCCACCCATGACTTAGCCCAGTGGGGAGTTAGTCGGAGTGGACGGGAGAGTGTCATGGGCAATAGAGCGGTTTTGTCAGAACGTCGTTGGTCCACCGGAATGGGAGTGTGAGGCCATGGGTTCCGCAATGTGGGTACAATGTACTAACCTTTGCAGAGTGTGTGTTAAATCTATCGATAGCCGCTCCCATGAATAAGGGCCCAGTTTGTAAGTAGGTCACACCATGGATCAACTTTTATAAAGTAATCTTGCACAATAAGTTATTTGCATGGCACTGGTTAAATTATGATGATGTTAGTGCGACTGGCCGTTGTTTGAACCTAGTGTGGCTCCGTTTGTGATCCGTGAATGATCACCGTTTGGTACGAGGTAACCCTTTGAACCAAGCGTGGTTCCGTTTGTTATCCGTGAATGATCACCATGTGGTTACGAGGTAACCCGTTGGTAAGAGAGTCTGAGAGACTTGGTGCACAAGTTTGGTTGCATGGCATGAGTAGCATGTTGTTATTTGCATTTAACTTGATTAAATGTCATGATATTGTTTGCCATTATGTTTATGCTTGTTGTGAGCTTGCAAGTACATTCAATGTACTGACCTGACATGTTATGCCAGATTTCAGGAAAGTCTAACTGGATCGAAGTGCTGCCGTGTCTATACCGTGTCCACATTGGTGTCCCTGTGCTATGGAGTCCCGCTTCATCGCTGCTCCGCTGCCGCGTAGTTGTCGTGATCAAGGCCCCTTATGTTCACTAAATAATGTACATATTGTTCAGCCGCACCGAGTGTGCCGCTTGGCCTCGCTACTTGATGTAATATCGCTCTATGCTTCAGCTAGTATCAATAAAGCGGTTGTTTTTTGTACCAAGATGTTGTGTATTCCAGAAGACTTGATCTCTAGGTTGGCAATGCAAGGTAAACCGGTTGCTCTGAGCTGGGGTGCCACAGTTTCCCTTACTCAAGGTTATAGTAATGTAACTGATGAGTTATGCATGTGTGCGCAGCTTCCACTTTATTCTGCTAGAGATTAAGCTTGACCGGGAAGTAGTAACTGTCTCAGACTCGCGAGGAAAAGATCCCCAGGACTATGCGGAAATGACTGAAATGCTCCAGAAGTAAGTTCAATCGATCATTATCGCACCATATCGGCAACTTTGTTCATTTTCTGATATCAAGTAATGATTGTCTTTGTCTGCCAGGGTTTGGAAAGAGTTCACCGTAATTGTTCCGGGACTACTGAGGGCGCTGCGATTTAAACACCCGAAAGTAAGTACTACTAGCTAGTTCCGCGCATCTCCCATTGATTCTAGCTAGTTTCATCAATACCATTTAGCATGCTTGATTATCAGTTTGATTGAACTCTACTTCTCGTAAAGTGCTTGTGGCAGGAAGCCGGGAATGATTTTTGTGGATACTACGTTTGCGAGTTCATCTACAACGCGACGGCCTCTAAGCGGGGCTACTCTGAAAAACAATATGAAGTACGCAAACAAAAATATTCACAATTTTATTTTATTACCATCAATTGTGTAGAGTTTCATTCATTTATATGTATTGACCCCCTTCTTTAAATTAGTTGTGGCAGATGCAGGATGAACTCCTACACATGATTGCATACGAGCAATTGAAGAGGAATTGGCGGGATTCTTTCTTGACCACGTCATACCTAAAGCTGGAGATTACCATGTCGAAGTTGAAACCGATTTTAGATGTTAGGGATTGTAAGACATGTTATATTGTATATATGTAGCAGCGTCGGATAGATATACAAAAACTTGTTGTTCGATCAATCTCTCGAAGAAAGAGAGGTCTCACTTCTCTCTCTCTCTCTCTCTCTCTCTGTCTCTCTCTATCTCTCTCTCTCTATATATATACATGATTCTTTCGTTTGCTTACTAGCTATTGTGTCGAGTTCTTTCTATACGTATAATAGCTAGCGTCGACCACGCACGGAGAAATAGAGGTCACTTCTCTCTATTAGATAGCAAACACAATATGATAAAACCCCTAAATTAACCCTCAAAACCCCCCTAAACCCCACCCTCCTCCTTAAAAAAAACAAAACCCCATCTCCTGCCAGCTGCTGACGCGTGGGGCCTTTTGGTCCCGGTTGGTATTACCAAGCGGGATTAAAGGTCCTTGAGGGAGTCCTGGATTAGGGGGTGTCCGGATGGCCGGTTTATGACCTTTGGCCGGACTCCTGGATTATGAAGATACAAGATTGAAGACTTTGTCCTGTGTCTGGATGGGACTTTCCTTGGCGTGGAAGGCAAGCTTGGCGATACGGATATGTAGATCTCCTACCATTGTAACCGACTCTATGTAACCCTAACCCTCTCCGGTGTCTATATAAATCGGAGGGTTTTAGTCCAGAGGGATCTAACAACAATCATACCATAGGCTAGCTTCTAGGGTTTAGCCTCTCTAATCTCGTGGTAGATCTACTCTTGTACTACCCATATCATCAATATTAATCAAGCAGGAGTAGGATTTTACCTCCATCGAGAGGGCCCTAACCTGGGTAAAAACATCATGTCCCTTGTCTCCTGTTACCATCCGCCTAGACGCACAGTTCGGGACCCCCTATTCGAGATCCACCGGTTTTGACACCGACATTGGTGCTTTCTTTGAGAGTTCCTCTATGTCGTCACCTTTAGGCCCGATGTCTCCTCCGATCATCACGATGCGTTCCAGGGCGAGGCTTTTCTCCCCGGACAGATCTTCGTATTTGGCGGCTTTGCACTACGGGCCAATTCGCTTGGCCATCTAGAGCAGATCGAAAGCTACGCCCCTGGCCATCAGGTCAGATTTGGAAGTTTGAACTACACGGCCGAACTTCGCAGAGACTTGATCTTCGACGGGTTCGAGCCACAGCCAAGTGCGTCGCACTGTCACGATGGGCATGATCTAGCTCGTCACAACACAAGGTCCTCGAGGTCGCACCAAAGGTTCCGCCCGACCCTTAGCTCGGAGCCGATCGCGCTAATCGAGGACGGTGGCTGGCCGCCGATCGCTTAATCGAGGATGGGTGGCTGGGCGCGCCTCGGGGCTGCAATCTCTACGGCGATCGAGCGAACACCATACCTATCCTTTGGCGGCTCGTGACTCCAAGGTGCCGGACTCCTCTCCGGTCCGAACCTTCCGCTACCGCTAATCGAATCCGATTGGGCGCTGATCATGGAGTTCACCGCCGGACATCTTTTCAAAGACTCACCTTTCAAATGACATTCTGAATTCACTAAAGTATCTCTCTTTATCGAGAGCCCTAGCCGGACTATGGTCAGCAAGGTTGGGATGCGGACGACGAAGAAATTCAAAGCCCACCCACCACCCACTTCGTAGCCACTGTCGATGATTTAACCGACATGCTCGACTTCGACTCCGAAGGCATCGACGGTATGGACGACGATGCAGCAGACGACCAAGAACCAGCGCCTACAGGGCACTGGAAGGCCACCTGGTCATACGACATATATATGGTGGACATCCCACAAGAAGGGAATGGCGATGGAACAACGGAGGATGACCCCTCCAAGAAGCAGCCTAAGCGCCGGCGTCAGCGGCGCCACTCTAAATCCCGCCACAACAAAAACGGCGATTCCGGCACGGGAGATAATAACACCCGGACAAAGGCCGAAGACAATCCCTCCGGCAGGATTCAGCGCAGGAGGATGGAGAAACCAGCACTCATGAGAGAGCGGCACAGAGAGGTAGAGGACAATAATTACATGCCTCCCTCCGAAGATGAGGCAAGCCTCGATTTACCATTTAATTTGTCGTGCCTGAGGATCCCGTCGAACAAGAGCGTTTCAAACGCAGGCTTATGGCCACGGCGAGCAGCCTCAAGAAAAAATAGCAACAACTTAGAGCTGACCAAGACTTGCTAGCCGACAGATGGACTAAAGTCCTCGCAGCCGAAGAGTACGAACTCGAACACCCCTCCAAGAGCTACCCAAAACGCAGGCTGCTACCCCGATTAGAGGAGGAAGCACCTAGACCTACATCACCAGCGCATGATGCGGACGATCGGCCACCCGTGGTCGCGATGCAGAGGCCTCTCGCCCTCCGCTCAAGCCGCACCCAAGGCCGCCCAAAAATACCAAGGCACGGGGAAACGCGCCGACCTGCGAGATATATTGGAGGACAAGGCAAGGCAAACAAGGTCGATCTACGGATCGCGTGGGCGCCCCATGACACGTGACAATAACCGTCATGCTGGATATGGCAAATCCGCCGTTTAACACGATGAGACAAAGCTCATTTGAGCTACGCCGTGATATAGCCCAATACATGTAGGCGCCAAGACACCCACTATGCTTCACAGACGAAGTAATGGATCATCAAATCCCCGAGTGTTTCAAACCCGTAAACATCGAATCATACGATGGCACAACAGATCCGGCGGTACGGATCGAGGACTATCTCCTTCATATCCACATGGCCCATGGTGATGATCTACACGCCATCAAATACCTCCCACTCAAGCTTAAAGGACCAGCTCGACATTGGCTTAACAGCTTGCTAGCAGAATCAATTTGTTGTTGGGAGGACCTGGAAGCCGCATTCATCGACAACTTCCAGGGCACCTATGTGCGACCACCAGACGCCGATGACCTAAGCCACATAATTCAGCAGCCAGAAGAATCGGCCAGACAATTCTGGACACGGTTCCTAACCAAGAAAAATCAAATAGTCGACTGTCCGGATGTAGAGGCCCTTGCAGCCTTCAAACATAACATCCGTGACGAATGACTTGCCCGACACCTAGGACAGGAAAAGCCAAATCCATGGCAGCCCTCACAATACTCATGACCCGCTTTTGCGCGGGAGAAGACAACTGGCTAGCTCGTAGTAATAACATGACCAAGAGCCCTGGTAATTCGGATACCAAGGACAACATTGGCAGGTCGCGTCGCAACAAGCAAAAGCGCCGCATTAACGGCGACAATGCTGAGGATACGGCAGTTAATGCCGGATTCAGAGGCTCTAAACCCGGTCAGCGGAAAAAGCCATTCAAAAGAAATACTCCAGTTCGGCCCAATTTGGACCGAATACTCGATCGCTTTCGTATATACACGGCACTTCGAAAACCAGCCAACTACACCAACAGGGATTGTTGGGTGTTCAAGCAGTGCAGGCAAGTTAAACGCCGAAAACAATGACAAGGGGCTGCATAGCGATGACGAGGAGGAGCGCCGTCACGAACAATAGGGGATGAAGGGCTTCCCCACAAGTGCGGACGATGAACATGATATACGCAACCCACATACCCAAAAGGGAGCGGAAGCGCACTCGTGGACGATATGCGTTGGAGCCGCCGCCTAAAGTTCAACCCATGGTCCTCCGGCCCGATCACTTTTGATCGAAGGGACCACCCCACTAGCATCCGCCATGGCGGATTCGCCGCATTGGTTCTAGACCCAATCATTGACGGATTTCACCTCACTAGAGTCCTTAAGGAATGTGGCAGCAGCCTGAACCTGCTTTATCAGGATACAGTGCGAAAAATGGGCATAGATCCCTCAAGGATTAAACCCACAAAGACGACCTTTAAAGGCGTCATACCAGGTGTAGAAGCCAACTGTACAGGCTCAGTTACACTTGAAGTGGTCTTCGGATCCCCGGATAATTTTCGAAGCGAGGAGTTAATCTTCGACATAGTCTCGTTCCGCAGTGGCTATCACGCGATCGCCGGACGTAACCGCATCTGCAAAGTTCAATGCGGTGTCGCACTACGCATACCTCAAGCTGAAGATGCCAGGCCCTCGAGGAGTCATTACGGTCAATGGAAACACCTACCGCTCTCTCCGAACGGAGGAGCATACGGTGGCACTCGCGGTGGAAGTATAAAGCAGCCTCTCAAGGCAATTCTCGAGTCCGGCTATTAAACGACCGGACACCGTCAAGCGCGCCCGGAGTAACCTACAACAAGACCGCCTGAAACGTTACGAGCATCGCCAGAGCAATGCGGCCCCAACCCCAGCCCTCGCGAAATTGCGAAACCAGTACTACGCGTACATAATTACGCTCTGGAAATACCATGGGCATAGGGTGAGGGGCACGACCACGGCATGCCCAAAATGCGGCTCAACCGCACTAGGGGCTCCTGATTTCGTCATTCTTTTTTCTTCTCCTTACTTTCAGGACTCCGCTCTTCGGAAGGCCTGTCCGGCAGTAGAATCGCCGAACACACGACGCAACAGCCAGGGAAGCAGAAAAGCTACATCGAGTGTCCAGGTGGTCTCTATAACGAGCAGTATACTTGTTTCACATATCATCCCACAGCTCGCCCCTGGAGGGGGACATGTCAAATAGTCCCACCTCTTGCTTATCGCACTATTTGTATCATTCTGCTTTTTCCACAGATTTTCCAAATAAACAATGCATAACTTTTGTCTATTATTGCATTCCTTTTTTATAAAAATATGTTAGTTATGACATTATGCAACCGTACACTTTGATACGGCCAATACACCAGGGGCTTACGTACCCCAGAATATGGTGTGAGAAGTCCGAACACTCTCATGAGTGCGGCACCCCGAACTTATAGCATTATATGCATCGGCCAAAGACTTATGCCGCTTAGAGAGAGGAGTCGGCTTTGCCCGTCCTAGGCGTGGATAGCGCCCCGAACTCGGTCTTCCGAATACCAGGGGCTTCGCCGAAATTTAAAATTATAGAATTCTATGGCTAAGTGAGAGTGTTCAAGCATTATAGTCTGATTGCCTTGTTCGTTGTGTTGAGCGCCTGCCTCGAAGGACCCAATAATGGGAAAAAGAGCACTCAAGTTTATCCCGAACACCCCAGCACTCGCGACATGGGGGCAGAAGCCGACGACTCGCCATCTCTCGATTTTAATAAACGGCTGCACAGAAGGTAATATTTTAAATTCAAAAGCGTTGCTTAGCGCATATGAACAGTTTTCAGCGTACAGGATCACAAATGCGAGTTTACTCAAAAATTACATCTTTGGAGCACTCATCCGCTATCTGGCGGCACCGCTCAGACGCCCTCATAATACATCTCGGCTTATGATGCTCCTTGCCCGGCGGTGGTCCGTCCGTCACAAGCTTCTCGGCGTCCATCTTGCCCCAAAGTGCACTTTAGCATCGGGCAAGGCCCCACGGAGCACCATCGATGCACACGGAGCGCTTGACGACTTCAAGCCTTGGACAGGCATCCACCAGCCGCCTTTACCAGCCCAAAGTAGCTCCTGTGCATGGCTTCCCAGTGACACAGCCGTACTACGAGACCCTTCATGGCCTGTTCGGCCACCTTATGGAGCTCGACCAGCTGCTTCAGCTGGTCGCTCAAGGGCACCGGGTGTCCGGCCTCAGCATACTGAGACCATAACACCTTCTCCGTCGAGCTCCCATCTTCGGCTCGGTAGAATGCGGCAGCGTCGGACTCACTCCGGGGAAGATTTGCGAATGCTCCTGGAGAGCTCCGGACTCGGGTAAGTAACAAGTAATTCACTTTCACGTGCTTGCTTTGCATAAAGAATGCCATACCCGCCGCTATCGTCTTCATCGACTCAATTTCCGGGAAGGCTTTTTGGGCTTCGGCCTTGGCAGATTTGGCGCTCTCAAGCGCCGAGGTGAGCTCGGACTCTCGAGTCTTTGAGTCAAGCTCCAAACTCTCGTGTTTTCCACGAGCCTGGAGCTCTTGCCGCACCTCCGCCACCCGCGCCTCCTGCTTCTCTCGCTGGGTACGCTCCACGGCCGCATTTTCTTCGGCCTTGGACAACGCTTACTTCAGGGTTGCCACCTGGGTTGTGGCCCCTGTAATACCCACGTTGGTCATGTCATTTTTTGCAACCACATCTTTTTTATATACTTACATAAGGTATTACTTACCCTCCTTGTCCTCGAGCCGCTTCTTGGCAAGGCCGAGCTCATTCTCGGACCGCTCGAGGCTCAGCTTCAATGCATCGACCTCCGCAGTCAGTGCGGCAGAGGTCACCAGCACAGCCTGCATTCCCATATTGACACACTTATGTTAGACTCCTGCATATATCTTTTTGATCATCAGTTCGGCTTTTCTTTTCGAACACCAAACTGAGCATCAGGGGCTACTGTCTATGCGGTAATATTTTACATGTCTTAAATACATACCTCAAAGCCTATTAGAAGGCTGGCACAGGCTTCAGTCAGCCCGCTCTTGGCGGACTGAACCTTCTGGATCACCACACTCATAATAGTGGGGTGCTCCTCGTCGATGGAGGCGCCGTTAAGCACCTCCAGCAGATTATCCGGTGCCTCCGGTTGGACGGAGGTCACCGGCGTCGTAGGCTTGCCCTTCTTAGTAGGGGGTCGCCTGCCGGATGCCGGAACCATTGAAGGTTCCGGTGCGGTGTCCGGCCCATTGCCGGACTTAGAGCTCTTCGGGGTTTTATGCCCATTGCGCCTGGAGTCCGGGAGGTCGCCTTGCGGCGCCTCCAGGACCACCCCCTCCGGGCTTGGACCCTTTTGGGACTCCACCTCGGCATCGTCTCAGGATGAGGGGAGGTAGCATTCGGAAGTGAAAGGCTATTCACATCCGACGAATCCAGGGATCCGCTCGACGAAGCGTCGAGCTGGGCCGCAGGCGGACTTCATGATTACATTCGGCGTCAGAAGATACTGTGCAGTAAAGGGACGCCATGAGTTATTCTGGTATCCGGATACTTACGATTTTGCCAGGGGCTTGGCCCTGGATGGCCACTCCTCTTCACCGTCGTCGGCGTTGGTGGAGTAGTCCGGAGGAAGTGTCCTTCCCTTCTTGGACCCTCCGCCCCCCCAGTTGGGGCGGCCTTCCTTTTCATTCCTCCTCCCGCTGGAGGGGGAGAGGCTTCTTCTTCCTCCTCCTCGTCTTCGGAGGAGGAGTGCGCCTCGGAGTCATCGGACGATGAATCCGGCACCACCGGGCCCCGGGAACTCGAAAGAGTTCCCGTGGCCTTCTTCTTGGCCTTCTTCTCCGGCACCACGTAAGGTGCCGGAACCAGCAGCCCCGTCAAACGGGCGTCCGGTGGGTCTTCTGGCAAGGGAGCCGGACAGTCAATCTTCCCGGACGTCCTCTGCCAATCCTGTCAAAGGTAAGGGAGTTTAGATCCCGCATAGAGTCAAACTATGAAAAACTACTGTCCCGTAAAGGGAAAAATACCTTACCGCGTTGGCTTGATGCTGCGCGCTGAATCCGTGATCCTCGGTAGCGGATGCGGGAGCCTCGGCGCTTTGAATCGCACCTTCTGCATCTTCGTACGTAGTGTCGAAGAGCCTGCTCAGGGTTTGGTGTTGTGCCGGATCAAACTCCCACAAGCTGAAAGCCCATTGTTGGCACGGGAGGATCCGGCAGATGAGCATGACCTGGACTATGTTGACAAGCTTGAGCTTCTTGTTCACCAGGTTTTGGATGCAGGTTTGGAGTCCGGTCAGCTCTTCCGAATTACCCCACGACAGGCATATCTCTTTCCAGGAGGTGAGCCGTGTAGGGAAGCCAGATCGGAATTCGGGGCCGCTGCCCATTCAGGGTCATGCGGCTCGGTGATATAGAACCACCCCGATTGCCACCCGTTTATGGTCTCCACGAAGGAGCCCTCGAGCCATGTAACGTTGGACATCTTTCCCACCATGGCGCCTCCGCACTCCGCTTGGCGCCCGCCCACTACCTTCGGCTTGACATTGAAGGTCTTCAGCCATAAGCCGAAGTGGGGCTGGATGCAGAGGAAGGCCTCGCACACGACGATGAACGCTGAGATGTTGAGGATGAAGTTCGGGGCCAAATCGTGGAAATCCAGGCCGTAGTCGAACATGAGCCCCTGGACAAATGGGTGAAGTGGAAAACCTAGTCCGTGGAGGAAGTGGGTGAGGAACACCACCCTCTCATGGGGACTGGGGGTGGGGGATGAGCTGCCCCTTGTCGGGGAGCCGATGCGCGATGTCGTTGGACAAGTATCCGGCCTTCCTCAGCTTTTTGATGTGTCCCTCCGTGACGGAGGAGACCATCCACTTGCCTCCCGCTCCGGACATGGTTGGATAAGGTTGAGGTAAGGTGTGCGGACTTGGGCGCTGGAGCTCGAGTGCGCGAAAATGGATAGGCAAAGGAGGAATAGGGCGTAGATGGAAAAGGTGGATCCTTATCCCCTTATATGGGGCATTTAAACTATGTGCCCCCACCAGCCTGGTAAAACTCGCTTATCTCCCAAGCGCCGTAAATTAATGGCATGGTTGGGTTACCCACGCCCATATTGATGAGAATCCCGGAATAAGGGGACACGATCTCTGCTTCAACAAGACGTGCCAAGGAAACCGCCTCGCTAAGTGCTTGAGGTGGGACAGTAAAAACGATTCGAATAAAGGCTTGGCCGTGGTGTGATGCCACGCTGCAAAATACGTCAGCAAATTGGATTTGTGTAAATATTATTCTCTCTACGGTGGTATGTGGAAATTATTTCCTAGAGCCGGACACTATCCTTGTGTTCAAAATCTTCTATGAAGTATTCGGAGGAGGAACCTGCCTTGCAATGCCGAAGACAATCTGTGCGCCGGACTCGTCATCATTGAAGCCTGGTTCAGGGGCTATCGAGGGAGTCCTGGATTAGGGGGTGTCCGGATGGCCGGATTATGACCTTTGGCCGGACTCCTGGACTATGAAGATACAAGATTGAAGACTTCGTCCCGTGTCCGGATGGGACTTTCCTTGGCGTGGAAGGCAAGCTTAGCGATACGGATATGTAGATCTCCTCCCATTGTAACCAACTCTATGTAACCCTAACCCTCTCCGGCGTCTATATAAACCGGAGGGTTTTAGTCCGTAGGACGAAAAACAATCATACCATAGGCTAGCTTCTAGGGTTTAGCCTCTCTGATCTCGTGGTAGATCTACTCTTGTACTACCCATATCATCAATATTAATCAAGCAGGAGTTGGGTTTTACCTCCATCGAGAGGGCCGAACCTGGGTAAAAACATCGTGTCCCTTGTCTCCTGTTACCATCCGCCTAGACGCACAGTTCGGGACCCCCTACCCGAGATGCGCCGGTTTTGACACCGACAGTCCTCCTGCCTAGGCGCCCCGCAGCAGCCACGTGGAGCCCCTTCTGTCCCAGTTCGTAAGCGAACCGGGACTAAAGGTTTTAGGCTTTCGTCCCAACCCTTTAGAACCGGTTTCAGAACCGGGGCTAAAGGGCCTCTGGAACCGGGATAACAAATCCCTAAACCATTCATCCTTGGATGAATAATTCCCATGTGTTGTTTGTTTGAGACAACCGCGGAACTGTAAATTCGGCTGTCAATTTTATGTAATCCCTCTAGGGCCAAAGTGAATATGTTTATATGCTAATTGAGCATAAACAGGAGATCTGTACATTGGAAGGGAATTGAACGGACATTTTCAGAAGGAAAATTAAGACAATGTGGACGATTCATAGCTAACACATAGGAAATTCAAAGATACTCCTCCGCGCAGGCGACCAACATGGCATGGCTTTAAAGGCGTCATACCAGGTGTAGAAGCCAACTGTACAGGCTCAGTTACACTTGAAGTGGTCTTCGGATCCCCGGATAATTTCCGAAGCGAGGAGTTAATCTTCGACATAGTCCCGTTCCGCAGTGGCTATCACGCACTGCTCGGACGAACCGCATTTGCAAAGTTCAATGCGGTGCCGCACTACGCATACCTCAAGCTCAAGATGCCAGGCCCTCGAGGAGTCATTACGGTCAATGGAAACACCGAACGCTCTCTCCGAACGGAGGAGCATACGGCGGCACTCGCGGCGGAAGTACAAAGCAGCCTCTCAAGGCAATTCTCGAGTCCGGCTATTAAACGACCGGACACCGTCAAGCGCGCCCGGAGTAACCTACAACAAGACCGACCGCACGCTCGAAAGCATGTAGTAATGCGGCCCCAACCCCAGCCCTCATGAAATTGCGAAACCAAGATTACGGCGTACATAATTACGCTCTGGAAATACCATGGGCTTAGGGGAGGGCACGTCCACGGCATGCCCAAAATGCGGCTCAACCGCACTAGGGGCTCCCGATTTCGTCATTCTTTTTTTTCTTACTTTCAGGACTCCGCTCTTCGGAAGGCCTGTCCGGCAGTAGAATCGCCGAACACACGATGCAACAGCCAGGGAAGCAGAAAAGCTACGTCGAGTGTCCAGGTGGTCTCTATAACGAGCAGTATACTTGTTTCACATATCATCCCGCAGCTCGCCCCTGGAGGGGGACATGTCAAATAGTCCCACCTCTTGCTTATCGCACTATTTGTATCGTTCTGCTTTTTCCGCAGATTTTCCAAATAAACAATGCATAACTTTTGTCTATTATTGCATTCCTTTTTTATAAAAATATGTTCAGTTATGACATTATGCAACCATACACTTTGATACGGCCAATACACCAGGGGCTTACGTACCCCAGAATATGGTGTGAGAAGTCCGAACACTCTCATGAGTGCAGCACCCCGAACTTATAGCATTATATGCATCGGCTCCGAATCATGTCTTGGGTCAGTAGTTGGGTTTGCCCGGCTCCCATGTTTTGGTACCTTACGTTCCGTTATATCGGCTAAGGTAGCACTGGGAGAACGGGTTGAGCTGGGCTAAGCACCTAAGTGGAGAAAGCTAAAACTGACCGTCATGATAGGGCGAGAGCTGGTCGCTGTTCGAGAGGTTTTCGAGTCCCTAAAGACTTATGCCGCTTAGAGCGAGGAGTCGGCTTTGCCCGTCCTAGGCGTGGATAGCGCCTCAACTCGGGTCTTCCGAATACCGGGGGCTTCACGAAATTTAAAATTATAGAATTCTATGTCTAGGTGAGAGTGTTCAAGCATTATAGTCTGATTGCCTTGTTCGTTGTGTTGAGCGCCTGCCTCGAAGGACCCAATAATGGGAAAAAGAGCGCTCAAGTTTATCCCGAACACCCCAGCACTCGCGACATGGGGGCAGAAGCCGACGACTCGCCATCTCTCGATTTTAATAAACGGCTGCACAGAAGGTAATTTTTTAAATTCAAATGTGTTGCTTAGCGCATATGAACAAGTTTTCAGTGTACAAGATCACAAATGCGAGTTTACTCAAAAATTACATCTTTGGAGCACTCATCCGCTATACGGCGGGCACCCTTCAGGACGCCCTCATAATACATCTCGGGCTTGCGATGCTCCTTGCCCGGCGGTGGTCCGTCCGTCACAAGCTTCTCAGCGTCCATCTTGCCCCAGTGCACTTTAGCACGGGCAAGGGCCCTACGGGCACCTTCAATGCATACGGAGCGCTTGACGACTTCAAGCCTTGGACAGGCATCCACCAGCCGCCTTACTAGCCCGAAGTAGCTCCCAGGCATGGCTTCCCCATGCCACAGCCGGACTACGAGACCCTTCATGGCCTGTTCGGCCAACTTATGGAGCTCGACCAGCTGCTTTAGCTGGTCGCTCAAGGGCACCGGTTGTCCGCCTCGACATCTTGAGACCAGAACACCTTCTCCGTTGAGCTCCCATCTTCGCCTCGGTAGAATGCGGTGGGTCGGACACACCGGGAAGATCTGCGAATGCCCCGGAGAGCTCGGACTCAGGTAAGTAACAAGTAATTCACTTTCACGTGCTTTCTTTGCATAAAGAATGCCTTACCCGCCGCTATCTTCTTCATCGCCTCAATTTCCGGAGGGCTTTTGGGCTTCGCCTTGGCAGATTTGGCGCCTCAAGCGCCGAGGTGAGCTCGGACTCGAGTCTTTGAGTCAAGCTCCAAACTCGTGTTTTTCCACGAGAGCCTGGAGCTCTTGCCACACCTCCGCCACCCGCGCCTCCTGCTTCTCTCGCTGGGTACGCTCCACGGCCGCATTTTCTTCGGCCTTGGACAGCGCTTCCTTCAGGGTTGTCACCTGGGTTGTGGCCCCTGTAATACCCAAGTTGGTCCTATCATTTTTTGCAACCACATCTTTTTATATACTTACATAAGGTATTACTTACCCTCCTTGTCCTCGAGCTGCTTCTTGGCAAGGCCGAGCTCGTTCTCGGACCGCTCGAGGCTCTGCTTCAATGCATCGACCTCCGCAGCCAGTGCGGCAGAGATCAGCAGCACAGCCTGCATTCCCATATTGACACACTTATGTTAGACTCCAGCGTATATCTTTTTGATCCTCAGTTCGGCTTTTTTTCCGAACACCAAACTGAGCATCAGGGGCTACTGTCAATGCGGTAATATTTTTACATATCTTAAATTCATACCTCAAAGCCTGTTAGAAGGTCGGCATGTGCTTCAACAGCCTGCTCTTGGCGGACTAAACCTTCCGGATCACCACACTCATAATAGTGCGGTGCTTTCGTCGATGGAGGCGCCGTTAAGCACCTCCAGCAGATTATCCGGTGCCTCCGGTTGGACGGAGGTCACCAGCGTCGTAGGCTTGCCCTTCTTAGTAGGGGGCCGCCTGCTGGATGCCGGAACCTTTGAAAGTTCCGGTGCGGTGTCCGGCCCAGGGCCGGACTTAGAGCCCTTCGGGGTTTTATCCCCTTTGCGCCTGGAGTCCGGGAGGTCGCCTTGCGGGCGCCTCAGACCACCCTCCCGGCTTGGACCTTTTGGGACTCCACCTCGGCATCTTCTCAGAGGACGAGGGGAGGTAGCAATCGGAAGTGAAAGGCTATTCACATCCGATTTAATCTAGGGATCCGCCGACGGTTGCCGAGCTGGGCCGCAGCGGACTGCATGATTACATTCGGCGCCGAAGATACTGTGCAGTAAAGGAACACCATGAGTTATTCTAGTATCCGGATACTTACGATTTTGCCAGGGGCTTGGCCCTGGATGGCCACTCCTCTTCGCCGTCGTCGGTGTTGGTGGAGTAGTCCGGAGGAAGGGTCCTTCCCTTCTTGGACCCTCCGGCCCCTAGTTGGGGCGGCCTTCCTTTTCATCCCTCCCCCCGCTGGAGGGGGAGAGGCTTCTTCTTCCTCCTCCTCATCTTCGGAGGAGGAGTGTGCCTCGGAGTCATCGGACGATGAATCCGGCACCACCGGGCGCCGGGAACACATTAGAGTTACCGTGGCCTTCTTCTTCTCCGGCACCACGTAAGGTGCCGGAACCAGCAGCCCCGTCAAGCGGGCGTCCGGTGGGTCTTCTGGCAAGGGAGCCGGACAGTCAATCTGCCCGGACATCCTCTGCCAATCCTGTCAAAGGTAAGGGAGTTTAGATCCCGCATAGAGTCAAACTATGAAAACAAGTGTCCCGTAAAGGGCAAAATAACTTACCGCGTTGGCTTGATGCTGCGCGCTGAATCCGCGATCCTCGGTAGCGGATGCAGGAGCCTCGGCGCCCTTGAACAGCACCTTCCAGGCATCTTCGTACGTAGTGTCGAAGAGCCTGCTCAGGGTTTGGTGCTGTGCCGGATCAAACTCCCACAAGCTGAAAGCCCGTTGTTGGCACGGGAGGATCCGGCAGATGAGCATGACCTGGACTACGTTGACAAGCTTGAGATTCTTGTTCACCAGGTTTTGGACGCAGGTTTGGAGTCCGGTCAGCTCTTCTGAATTACCCCACGACAGGCCTATCTCTTTCCAGGAGGTGAGCCATGTAGGGAAGCCAGATCGGAATTCGGGGGCCGCTGCCCATTCAGGGTCACGCGGCTCGGTGATATAGAACCACCCCTATTGCCACCCCTTTATGGTCTCCACGCAGGAGCCCTCGAGCCATGTGACGTTGGGCATCTTGCCCACCATGGCGCCTCCGCACTCCGCTTGGCGGCCGCCCACAACCTTCGGCTTGACATTGAAGGTCTTCAGCCATAAGCCGAAGTGGGGCTGGATGCAGAAGGAAGGCCTCGCATACCCACGATAAACGCCGAGATGTTGAGGATGAAGTTCGGGGCCAGATCGTGGAAATCCAGGCCGTAGTAGAACATGAGCCCCTGGACAAATGGGTGAAGTGGAAAACCTAGTCCGCGGAGGAAGTGGGTGAGGAACACCACCCTCTCATGGGGCCCAGTGCGCGATGTCATTGGACAAGTATCCGGCCTTCCTCATCTTTTTGATGTGTCCCTTCATGACGGAGGAGACCATCCACTTGCCTCCCGCTCCGGACATGGCTGGAGAAGGTTGAGGTAAGGTGTGCGGACTTGGGCGCTGGAGCTCGAGTGCGCGAAAATGAATAGGCAAAGGAGGAAGAAGGTGTAGATGGAAAAGGTGGACGCTTATCCCCTTATATAGGCGGACGAAACTATGTGCCCCCACCAGCCTGGTAAAACTCGCTTATTTCCCAAGCGCCGTAAATTAATGGCTTGGTTGGGTTACCCACGCCCGTATTGATGAGAATCCCGGAATAAGGAGACACGATCTCTGCTTCAACAAGACGTGCCAAGGAAACCGCCTCGCTAAGTGCGCTGAGGTGGGATAGTAAAAATGATTCGAATAAAGGCTTGGCCGTGGTGTGATGTCACGCTGCGAAATACGTCAGCAGATTGGATTTGTGTAAATATTATTTTCTCTACGGTGGTATGTGGAAATTATTTTGCAGAGCCGGACACTATCCTTGTGTTCAAAATCTTCTATGAAGTATTCGGTGGAGGAACCCGCCTTGCAATGCCAAAGACAATCTGCTACCGGACTAAATGCGTCATTGAAGCCTGGTTCAGGGCTACCGAGGAGTCCTGGATTAGGGGTGTCCGGATGGCGGATTATGACCTTTGGCCGGACTCCTGGACTATGAAGATACAAGATTGAAGACTTCGTCTCGTGTCCGGATGGGACTTTCCTTGGCGTGGAAGGCAAGCTTGGCGACACGGATATGTAGATCTCCTCCCATTGTAACCGACTCCATGTAACCCTAACCCTCTCCGGTGTCTATATAAACCGGAGGGTTTTAAGTCCGTAGGACGAACAACAATCATACCATAGGCTAGCTTCTAGGGTTTAGCCTCTCTGATCTCGTGGTAGATCTACTCTTGTACTACCTATATCATCAATATTAACTAAGCAGGAGTAGGGTTTTACCTGCATCGAGAGGGCCCGAACTTAGGTAAAAACATCGTGCCCCTTGTCTCCTGTTACCATCCGCCTAGACGCACAGTTCGGGACCCCCTACCCGAGATGCACCGGTTTTGACACCGACAGTCCTCCTGCCTGGGCGCCCCGCGGCGGCCACGTGGAGCCCCTTCTGTCCGAGTTCGTAAGCAAACCGGGACTAAAAGTTTTAGGCTTTCGTCCCAACCTTTTAGTCCCGGTTTCAGAACCGGGGCTAAAGGGCCTCTGGAACCGGGATAACAAATCCCTAAACCATTCATCCTTGGATGAACAATTCCCATGTGTTGTTTGTTTGAGACAACCGCGAAACTGTAAATTCGGCTGTCACACTGGTGGAAAAACAGGCTTCCGTCCAGCCCCATAAGTCGCGAAGCTGTAGGAACCGCGACTAATGGGACCTTTAGTCAGTTCGAGGTGAACCGCGACCAAAGGCCTGGGCCTGTGGCGCTCGGTGGCGGTGGCGCGACGTGAGGTCTTTAGTCGCGGTTTGCCGGGACAACCGCGACTAAAGGTTTTCGGCACCTTTTTAGTCACGGTTTGCTGTGCCAACCGCAACTAAAGCCCCTCCCCTATATATACCCATCCAGCAGCCAACACTTAGCCATTTGGAGCCATTCTCTTCACAAGTGGGTGTAGGTTTGCTTTTGGTTCCTCTTATGCACATAAGGTGTTTGATGAAATGCCCCAAGAGCATGAAACAAACATGACATGAAGTGTTGGAGCCACACTCTTCGATCGCGGTTAGCAACTTGATGAACCTTTGATGTGTCAATATGCATGTGTGTAGTTCATTGTTTAATTTATATTGTTTGTAGCTAGTTAGTTTAACAAATGCATGATGGTTAATTATATATTTTATATTATAATAATGCAGATGAATCGGCAATGGATGTACGGTAACCGACTCTCCGGCGAAGTTCACTACGGGTTTGAAAGATTTCCTCGTAGTGGCTAATGCGAACAAGCGGGGGTTTTGTTATCTGTCCATGTGTTATCTGTAAGAATGAGAAGGGTTACTCTTCCTCAAGAGTTGTTCACATGCATCCGCTTGTAAGGGTTTCATGCCAAGCTATAATTGTTGGACCAAGCATGGAGAAAGAGGGGTTATAATGGAAGAAGATGAAGAAGGGGATGATTTCATCGATGAAAGCTATCTTGCTCATTTCGGTGATACTTTCATGGAGGATGCTGAAGGTGAAGGGAAGGTGAAGAAGAGGCACGTGATGATCCTGCTGATGATCTTGGTCGGACCATTGCTGATGCACAGAGACGCTGCGAAACTGAAAAGGAGAGGGAGAATTTGGATCGCATGTTAGAGGATCACAGAAAGGCGCTGTACCCCGGATGCGATGATGGTCTGAAAAAGCTGGGCCCTTATGACAAAGAAGCAGAAGCAGTCCTGGATTATTAACCCGGACCCTTATGTACCTAAGACCACAAAGGTACCGGAGCCATCACTGAAGCCTCTCCCCACAAGGCCTTGGGAACGTAGTGCCGAGGAAGTCGACGCTGCCTGCTGCTCATTATGAGAAATGGAAGGCGGACTGCAAGAAGAAAAGAGAGCCCGAGCCCAAGCCAAGATATTCGATGAGCAAAAGAAGTGGGCTAAGTCATTTTTGAGCACACCGTCCCAAGCCGCGAAGAATCTGCCTAACGACTATGCACGTGAACTTGAGGCAGGCACTCATGTTCAACGAGAACAAAGAGCGGAGAAGGCCGAAAGTAAAATAAGCGGGAAACAAGTTGCCCAGCTCGGGGAACAAAGTAAACAATCGATTGCCCGCTTATAGTGGAAGCCCGGATGCCCCGAGATCATACAAGCTGCGACAAAGACATGGATTGATGTAACGAGTGCCAGAGAACAAGCGGCCAACTTAGGTATTACTCTTCGTGAACTGTTAGGCCTTGATGAGGCGCCAAAGTGAAGGAGGTAGTAATTACATATGTCAAGAATGGGCCTCTCGCCGAGCCTGCGCAGGAAAATGATCTACGACCAAATGAAAGGTCTGCTGAATTGGTACAAGGGTTACATAAAAATAAAAACGCCAACGAATATATTTATGCGGAAGTTAGAAAAGAGCATCACATCAAACAATACTATGTCCAAATTTCACTGAGAGAATTGTTCCAGCTATTCAAACTGCGCGAGCTCGACACATCTATCATCAGTTGCGACGTTACGTAAGTGATTTATTAATTTCTACCCCATCTCGTTCATATTGCCTGCACTATATATATGTCCTAACTATATTGTTGTGTCCGCTATTATACATGCAGAATGAAGATTAAGGAATGCAGAGTAAGGAACATCCATGATGTTGGGTTCATTGACCCACACATCGTTAATGGACATGTGTTGGGCGTCACCCCGCCGACGTGGAGGCAGACCTGTGGCGGTTTCTTACAAAGCAGGAACTCAAAAGTGATATTCTATTTCCTTACCATTTTGGGTGAGTGTTTCTGTCTTGAGCACATTCTCTTTTGTTTACTCCATGTGCATGGTATGTGGCGGCTAATCGATGAGTTATGCATGACGTCTTGTGCATGTATCGTGTCCGCAGGTTCCACCGGATTCTGCTAGTAATAAGTTAACACCTCGTAATGTCTCGGCCCACGACTCTCTGAATATGGATCCAAAGCTTTGGGCCGACATGAGAAGAATGCTGCAGAAGTAATTATTTTCATTCATTTGCGCCTATATCGATCGGCCTATTTCGTTCATTTCCTAATATCAAGTAACTAATAACTCTCTTGTTCATTTAATTTTCTTTGCCTCGTAGGGTTTGGAGACGGTTCGTAGATACAAAGGTCGGTGAATTCAAAAGAGCTAGAATTCAAAATGTTAAAGCCTAAGAATGCTGGGGATATTCAGCCACCGGAGACCAATCTATGTGGATACTATGTCTGTGAGAGGATCCGGAGATACACCTCTGAGCGGGTTCCGAGTGATACCAATGCTCAGAGGAATAGCCTCCGGATGATGCTTAGTCCAGAAGCTCGCTTCCGACCACTTCAAGAGGAACTAGCTGGATGGTTCAGCAGGGAAGTCCTCCATCCTAAAGGAGAACACTATTACGAGGACGTAGAACTTTATATGGATTAAATCATGTATGGAAACTTGTTCAAAATTGTATATGGTCATCCGATGATATTGAATATATATTGTATATTTCTCTTGAATTCTTTTTGGTTCTAATTTCAAATTTATTTGAGATTGTACATTCATATGCATGTATGTAGTACCGTAGAATATATGAAACTCCTTCAAAATTAAAATAAAGCACAAAAGAAATAAAACAATACAAATTAAACAGAAAACAGGTTTAGGGGGGGGGTGGCTAAAACCCTAAACCTGTGGCGGCCTTTAGTCGCGGTTGGCCAGAAGAACCGCGACTAAAGGTCCTCCGCCTGAGCACGCCTGGCGCCCACGTGGACGGGCCGTTAGTCGCGGTTCTTAAGCAGCCGCGACTAAAGGTGGGGGCATTAGTCGCGGTTGCGCAACCGCGACTAATGGCAGTTGCGAACCGCGACCAAAGGCCTTTTTTCCACCAGTGTCAATTGTCTGTAATCCCTCTATGGCCGAAGTGAATATGTTTATATGCTAATTGAGCATAAAGAGGAGATCTGTACATTGGTAGGGAATTGAACGGACGTTTTGCGAAACAAAATTAAGACAATGTGGACGATTCATAGCTAACACATAGGAAATTCAATGACACTCCTCCGCGCAGGCGACCAACATGGCATGGCTTGGTTTTGTTGTTCTCAAGGATCTAGCAGATGGCCATCGCATGAATTGCCCTTGCCATGCGACACTTACCAGGCGTCTTCCAGGGCGATGACTGGCGATCAACGGTCTTGCTTGTGCAGCAGGCCAAGAGTCGTCCCGGTGTGTGGTGGATCTCGGTCGTAGCATCCAACTTTGGGTGGCCAACCAGCTATGACATGTGGCGCAAGTTGGTTGGCTCTGGTGAGAAATTTTTTAGATGAAGGTGTGGATTACTTTTTAAATGTATTTTTTCTTTTTAGATGGAGCTGAGGAACTTGGTATATTTCAAATGGAGGGTTATGCAAAGTGACACTCACTGGTAGGCTGCGGTAGTAATTTTTTTCAGTTCTTTTTTAGATGATAGTGATGATTTTCTTTCCAAGACGTTTTTTAAGCAGAGGCGAGGACTCTATGTATTTTTTTCTTAAATGAAAATATGCGCGAAACTTTTTCTTAAGCGGCGCTACAGGATGGCGCCCCAACCACTAGTATTAGTCATACTAGTCGTCAACCCATGCTCCTGCACGGGCTAGCTTCTACAATGTACTCCATCCGTCCATTAATATAAAATCGTTTTGCAAGCAAAAGCAACATGCAAATCAATATTATATTATGGGACGGGCGGAGCATTATATAAAGCATTGATATGAACTAACAATGTGGATAATAGAGAATACATTGATTTCTTTTGTTGTTTTATTAGTTTCCATCATTTTAACATTATAAGTTATGTATGTTTAATCTTGTACTATTATAAGTTATTTATTGCTTTGTGTACGAAACATTACTTTTGCCTCGTAATTATTAAATTATTACTTTCTCCACCATATCATGACTTTGGTCCTATATGATGGTCAGTGCTCCTCTGGGCATACCTCCACTGCATCCGAGGATGCATCGAGCAAGGAAAAAACAACGAACATTCACAATGCACCTAGAGTATAAGCAACCATTATGGAAAAAAATACACAAACAATTTCAAATCAACTGGAGATAATATTGATCATTGTACACGACATACTGTTCGCAAAAAAGGGATTCATTAGAAACACATTCTCACTCGAGAGGCATGCCCAAGCTTTTTAATCGATCCAGATTAGGACCAAATCTTGAAATAGCTTCGATTTCACAAAATCCTCAACATATATATGACCATGAGAACATCATAAGCCCATGAAAATCTCCCAATTGTTCTTGACCTCGACTTCTGCATATAGCAAGTTTCTCTTCTAAATTCCCTAACAACAATAGTTATGGGCTCTTTACCTTCGTTTACTAACAGTAGGCGACAAAATTAGCACATGTACAAATTAAAGAAGATTTGGTTTATCTTTTATGAAACTACGTCACCAATTTAACTAATATAATGCCATTGTGATCCTATAATTAATGTACTACATACAAACCATGAGTTATACCCAAAAATACAGATGATAACTACATTTGGCATGTGTTGTGACATGTGTGGAAAATCGGCGAAGATGAACAATCAGTCCTACTAATTTGTTTGCTTGATTCCTCTCTTTATGAGAAAATTTGTTTCATCGGCAAATCGTTTACCATTTTATATTCTACATGTGTAATATAATAATATATGTTGTTACAGAAATGTATTGACATTCATAGTGGCTTCAATATCGATAGTACTGCACCCTCCTTAGCAAACTACAGATAATGTACAGATCCTAAAGTACTGCATGTGCAATACTTTGTATTAATGCATAGCTTCAGCAACACATTGACACATCAAACATACAAGTTTGTGAAATATTTACTTCAAATACTTAATCGTAAGTATTTGATGTTGGGAAATACGTGGATAGTTTCAGTTTAGAATTTGGAAGCACAACTCATGCAGAATGACGTATTTAATTACATTCATAAACTCCAAGGAAAGGTACTGCAAATCACATTGCAAACAAAAGGAGACATGCCAACACGACATGTAGATATTCGTTAGAAGTAACAAAACTGGTTCATTCTCAATCCTTATATTCACCGGATACCCCTGTTCAAGAATTCATCCGATTAACCAGTTAACTTGCCGATTAATCCCTACTCATAGGGTCACCGGGTAGCCGATTAACCGATTAATCACCCGAGTAATTGATTAAATGGCCGATTAACTTGCCGATTAGCCTATTAATCCCCTACTCGCCAGCCAACCGAGCAGCTACCAGTTAACGATTTTCTCAACAATGCCGGATACAAAGGGTGACAATTGTTGGTTGATATGCTGAGGACGTCGGCGCAATGATCATATTCCGCCCACTTTGAATACACATTGGAAGCAAGTCTAATATGTACTCGAACAAAAAAATCACGAAGCCTATATTATCATGTCCGTACATATATTCTATAGAAGTTAAGGTTAATTTTAGTTTGCACGTACACACAGTAGAAACCACAGAAATCCATACTGTAACATTCGCTCTTTCAAGTTAAATTATGTGCACCATATTATCACCAGCGTGACCGCCCAAGGACTGGAAGAGCCTCCAGAGGCGGAAGCCTTTAATGAGAAATTAATTATATATTTAATTAGATGAAACTAACTTTTTAAGATCTAATTCGCAACCAAACCATACTCAATAGTCAGAACATAAAGGGCACACCATATCAGGACATAAAGTAGAGCCATCTAGCCAATTGGAAACAGTCAACATAGGCCTAAGTAATTCTACAAGAAAATTTACATTTGCTCCGACGATACATCTTCCCGAAACCTTATCACCAACATCCTCGAACTCCTTAATCGACCATCACCACGTCTCTACCCTGACAACTCAATGCTCATTGTATCCAACCAATGCTTAATCTGATTGTATAAGCAGCTCTGAGCTTCCGACACACGACACCTGCATACATGGGAACAGTGGAGAAACAGAACACTTCTTTTGTTTAATTCATATATATGCAGAACGATTTTGTGTGAGTCTAATGTGAAAATATTAAGGTATATATTCAGAAAGAAAAAAAATATACATCCAGCTGACTACCGTAACAGCCTAGTTGTCACTATAAATCCTGTATTGGGTTAGAAATTCTACTTCCTCCCAGGCAATTGATTGTAGCATCTAGGCAGTAGTATGAACGGTAGGCCAGCGGTAATGATTTTGTTTCCTCGCTTGATCCATGCGAAATCAGCTATTCTCACTATCAACAATGAGGTTGGCATTCACACAATTGATGAGAAAATTAAAAGAAGTGAAAACAATCATCAAAAGCCCATAAAAAAAGCTTATGCCATACGTAATAATCTGAAAGAAATCTTTAGCAAGGGGAGGAAGAGAGCCATGAGGAGAATTCAGAACGTACTTGACGGGAGGAGAAGTAAAAAATTGGAGATGCGAGGAAGATATATGGGTTTCTATTGGTTCAGTCTATTGTATGCTAGCAGACATCCCCTTTTTGGAAAGGAGATGCGGCATGGAAGAGGAGGTGGTGGCGGATCCAAGCAAATCCTTGAGGAGCTCATCACCTTTTTCCTGCGTTCCGCTGCATCGCCGTGCCTCATGTTGCTAGGTATTACCTTCTCCTCGCTGGCCGCCAGACTGGACGCATGCTCCTTCTTTGCTGGTGTCGGGTTAAGCATTGTGAGCATGGCCTTGCTTCCTTGGCCGCCAGGGTTGCGCCCGACAGCTACTGTTTCTTTCAAAAACCTGGCCATCGTCCGACGTTCCTAGTTCAGCAGCAAGCGAGGAGAATGCTAGGCGCAGTGCATCTAGGGAGAGATGTTCTGAATCTTGTTTCCCATGGTGTTGTGAGGAGGAAAGATCACCAGATTGGAATCAATGGGGAGGAGGCGGCTGGGTGTTTGCTTCCTAGGATTATGGGCAAACCGGAGGCGTGGCGCAAGGGTCGTGCCAGTTCTGTAGGTCAAGGGTAGAATATGTTTTTTTTTTACTTGCAATGGCAAGATAATCAATCTCACGGCCTAAGTTTTCTTGATCGAACATTATGTTTTTTTTGGGTGATCGAACATTATGTTTTTCCGTTTGAGAATTTTTTAGGTAGGCTAATCCACTTTGCACGATTCATACCTTTTTGGCTTCTATTTTTTACGGGTTAATCTACACCGTAATAATCCGGTCCCACTAGATGAACAACTCGTAAAATCTAATTAACGTTGAAATTTCTAGGGAGTTAATCCAGTCCCACCAGATGAACGGCTCATAAAATCTAATTAACGTTGAAATTTCTAGGGAGTCAAGAATTAGTATAGGTATAGATAGATAGATAGATAGATAGATAGATAGACGTGACGCTCAGGTTGGCGAATCTGGTGACAAACAATAAACATACAGTACTGCATAAGGCGAGCATAACCACACATCGCATCGACAATGAGAAAATTGTACAAATCGTGAACACGTAGCTCTCGGCTACTACTCAAAGAAAATCATGATTTTCTGTCTTTCCTTCAGCAAATTGCTACAGATCACGAACAAAATATATGGTCGTTCCATCTACAAATAAAGAATCCAGTGGCTACGTGTCGTGATGCCACACAAGCACAAACAGGACTAAAGCTTTTTCTGAAAAGCAGAGTACGAGTTACTGTGAGTGGCAAACTCAGATTAAATATTACAACAGCTTGTTCACATGGTTTGTAGTTATGGCTTTCACAACAAACTCTGCGTTGTGCATGTGCAGGCACACCTATATATAAAAAGCTCATATACAACAAAGTTCCATGCATCAGAGCAGAATCGTGCTTCCATTTCAAAGGAATCCCAGCTCCCAGGTGATTGTCATATAATCCGGCTTTAATGGCGGTGAGGTGCTTGCTGCTCTGTGTCGTCCTCCTCGTGGTGGCAACGATACACGCTGAGGAAGCGCGCTCGTCAGTGCTAGCCATTATATTTTTTGGTGATTCGCTGCTCGATTTAGGTAACAATGACTGCATCCACCACACCATCTTCAAGGCGAACTTTCCACCCTACGGCAGGGATTTCGAGGGCCGCGTCGCCACGGGGAGGTTCTGCAATGGCAAACTACTTAGCGATATTATAGGTAAAATACAAGAAGCATTGGACATTTACGCAGTATCATGCTCTCAGTCTTGTTAGATGCATAACTTTGAGTAAGGATACAACATTTTGTGGTTTGTAGGTGAAAAGCTGGGGTTTACTAGCTCTAGTCCTCCATATCTCAGCGTGCGTGCATCAGGGCAGAATCTGGTGAAAGGAGCAAACTTCACATCAGCTGGATCGGGCTATTACGATCCTACAGCGCTTATGTATGTAAGTATCACGAGTATCATCTATCTATGACCTCTCAGTTTCTAATTACCTGAAATAAAAAATAAAAAATTGTACCATGGAAATTAGAAGCTTCTGGCTAACATAGGGAGAAAACAAATGCAGATCCTTTTGTCCCAACAACTGGAATATTTTAAGGAGTACCAAATTAAGCTGACAGAAGTGGCCGGGGGCAGTCAGGCTCGGTCAGTCATCTCTGATGCACTCTACATTCTCTGCGCCGCTTCAAATGATTTTGGCCCGAACTATTACATTAATCCATTGCTCTTCAAGAGGTTAACTGTGGAGCAATTCTCTGACCTGATAGTCACCATCGTCAGTGACACGCCGTCAGTGTAAGCACATTAGTTTGTTGTAGTTGCTGCTGCCCTCTAACCCTCTTGCTGCAAGCGTTTGGTTCTGATCGTGTCAATTTTTGTACTGTGTACTAACTGTAGCAACTTTACGGCATGGGAGCACGGCTTGTTGGCGTGTTCTCCTTGCCACCACTGGGCTGCTTTCATCTTGCGATCACGGTGTTCGGTCATGGGAGGAGGGTGTGTTTCCATGACTCCAGGCTCAATCGTGACTCTCAGATGTACAAAAGAAGTTGAACATCGCCATCAATTCACTGTCGAGGCAATACCATGACCATGACCTCAAGATTGCGGTGCTGGACATCTACTCTCCTCTGTACAACCTTGCAACCTCTCCTGGATCTCAAGGTAGGATAGACCTGCTAGTTATTCCTGGACATCACTGTCACGACCCAAGCACAAGATGGGACGAATAGACTAATCAGCACCAATATTCAGATCTAGAGACGAGAGCAAGGGGTGAGAAACTTCAGACGTTTCACAAATTAATCTCTCCCCTTCTCTGTCTAGCTTCTCCTTCTTTGTAATCCCTTTGCCTATTCACGTAACTGGGCCAAGCCCAAGTCTCACGGCCCATTCCATGGGGAAGGCCTTGGATATATACGAAGAGGGTCATGACCCTCGGGACATGACATTCTCGCCCCCTTAAAATTCGGCTTGACCTCAAGCCGGTGACGCAGTACCAAAGAACAGCCAAATCCACCTGGGTCCCATGGAAAAGGCCAGTTCTCTGTAAGCTCAGCGTACAAGTTCATGATCACTACAAAAATTCAGAGAGAGAATTGGCTAGAAGGAAGAACTAGTGGGTCAAATAATGAGAGAGATCAGAAGGCTTGGTCTTCGGCTCTGGAGCCTGAAGGTCCCATCAAAGGTGAAGATCTTCATCTGGAGGTTGGCACGCCACTCTCTGCCAACTACGGATGTGCTGAAACACCGGAAAATGGCCCAGCAAGATGCATGTCCGCTCTGTGGCTGTGTGGATTCTTGGAGACATGCTTTAATTTCATGTACAATGGCTAGATGTACCTGGGCTCTCACCGACGAAGATCTGGTAGCAAAGATGACAGGCAATACAGAAGGAAATGCGAGAAGCTGCCTTTTTGAGATGAATGAGGTTCTGGATGAACGACAGTTTGCACACATGGTGATTACCCTCTGGGCTGTCTGGTATGCTCGGTGGAAGGCTATTTACGAGTCAATCTTCCAGAGCCCGTACCAAGTGTTTGCTTTTGTCAACTCTTATATAAATGAGCTCAATCAACTCCCAATACCTGAAGCCAGGCAACCGGCTGGAGTGTCCTCTAGTATTGAACAGCTTAGATGGATTCCACCACCGGCCAACATGCAGAAAATCAATGTAGACGGAGCTTCGGCCCGGCACAGGCATGGGGGGGCTGTAGCCGCTGTATGCCGCGACCATACTGGAACGTATTTGGGGTCCTCGGCTGTGGTGTTTCGAGGAGATATTAGCCCAGTACTTTTGGAGACTTATGCTTGCAGGGAGGGACTTGCTCTTGCACAGGATCTCAACATTGAGAGCATACTGGTTGCTTCAGATTGTCAGAGTGTTGTCAATGATATATGTCAAGGCGCTGGAGGTCCACACTCGGCAATCATCCGTGAAACAATAGCCAGTAGAACTAGTTTCAGTTTATGTACTTTTATTCATGAGCGTAGGAGTCATAATTTTGAGGCTCACAATCTCGCCAAGTTTGCTTGTAATCTAGCCTTAGGTAGGCATACCTGGTTGGGTACCCCGCATAATCCGAACCGTGTACCCATGAACATTATTCAATAAAGTGGCGAGATTTCTCAAAAAAAAAAACCTGGGTCCCATGGTCGATGGATCTGTCTATTTCTCTTGTCTGACAGCCATCCAACATCATAATCACTATTTGCACTTCTATATAGATACTTGATCCTCATTTTAATCGTTGCCCGCCATGAAGATTCAAGATTCCAGGACCCCACTGTGTTGTAGCAGAAAGCTCCAGTCCATGACCAAGAAAATCTTTCAAAACAGGAACAAATAAGCAAGACACCCATGTGGTCGAAAACAACTTAATAGCGCTTGAGGCAATGAACATTAAAGATTCCTGGGTCCCATAATAGGCTAGTCGAACTTGTTACTTTAGGAAGCACCCTCTGTTCCATATTTTTAATTGCACAGGTTGAATCTGAATCTCCTATCATAGAGCTCCATCGAGTATAAATAAGAACACTAGTAGAAAACAGGGCATTTGTCCCGGTGCGTAAGGGCCTTTTGTCCCGGTTTAAGAACCGTCATGCCTTCCATAGCACCAACGAGGAACAACCTATGCAAATTTTGGAAGCATGACATGTGAGCACGAAACATATAGTTGACTCCTTGAAACAATGAAAAGTCAGTAATAGTTACCATCATGAACTGCTCCCTGCTCATGGTAATTTTGTCCCTCTGTGCTTGAGTTTTGGTCATCTTTTGTTGCAGGTAGATGTGGTAGTACTGTGAGACGGCAACCCAACGCACCTCGTACTGCAACTGACGAGCTTTCTTCTTTGCAGACGCAAGTAAGACCACGACGGCTCTGGCCTTGTGCTCGTCAAGAACTCTATAGAGTTGCTGCAATCATGCATAAACCAGAAGCAAACAAGGCATGAGTTGAGTGATTCAATGATAAACTATGAACGAAACTAAAGACAAGTGATTCAAAATGGAACTTACCCAAAATTTGGTGATCACGGCCTTAGCGGTCGTCCCGTACTCCGCGTTGCAGCAAGCCTCAGTGGGCCCAGCTTGTGGCCAAAACACGCAGCTGTGGGTCCCTGTCGTCATGGGCAGAATAGGCCAGGCCAAAACTGCTTCAACAGGACGGTGAGAAGGCTGCTCGGTTTACGGCCCTTTCCGTGAAGGATCCAAGCATCGCAAAAGAATCAAAAGGTTGCCATGTGTACAATAAAAAATGTTGTCATGTGTTGAAAGTATGATTGAGATGCACTTACTCTGTCCCTCAAGAGGTTCAATGAGCCACTTGTGCGCCTCGATAGAAGGTGGTGTAGGTACTCGGCATTACCACGCAGCCACCCTGCGGAGCACCCGGTGGCAAGTCACCCCACAACTCGGGGTCAACCTCCCTCCACCTCCTCGCCTCCTCGGCCTCCTCCTCCTCGGCCTCCTCCTCCTCGGCCTCCTCCTCCTCGGCATCAGGAATATACTCCTCCTCCTCGAGACTCGGAGCTGCATCAGCATAGGAGGGCATCAAGAAGACCCTCCTATTTCAGACACGGCCCAGAGTTTTTGGCCCAGTTGCCTCTCCCCCCACCTCCGCGTCCGCTAGGGGCTCTCCCCCACCCCTCCGCCGCTAGGGTCTCCGCCCCCGACCCCACCACCACCCGGGGAGGTGCCATCCTCGCGTAGTCGGGAGGGAACCTTGTGGGCTCGTCCACTCCGAGTAAGTCCTCCTTTGATTTTACTGAGGAAACTGGCACCGCTGGACTTGCCCATGATTAGCAAACCTGCATTGAGAAGAGAATAAACAATTAGTAAGGATATAAAAAAACAAGCATACAGGAAAGACATTAATAACGGAAGAGAACATTATTAAAAGAACATACATTTTCTAGAACCCATATGAATCATCACTATTGTAATTTATTTGTCGAATCGGTCTCATCATCACTATCCCGCATATCTTCTTCGCTTTTCCGACGGAGGTGGAGGCTCTTCCTCATCGCCGGCCGTCGTCTTCATTTAACTTTTCAAGCATAATTATGTCTCTTTGATTCACAACTGCCTCACCATCAATCCGGCAGCCGTCGTCGTTTGGGTCCAGGTCAACATAACCCAAGTCATCATCCTCCTTGTTTCGGACCACGGCATCATGTTCCTCTTGAAAAAACACTCCCTCGTATGTCATGGGGTTTATGTTGTAGTAATCATCATCGCTCGGGTCCGGTAGCTTACCATGTGGCGACACCTTGAACACAACCTCCCAACCCTTTAGGTACTCTTTCTGGCACGGGTAAGGCAGATAATATACTTGTGTGGCCTGGGTAGCGGCGATAAAGAGATCAGCTCCGGCATAGACGGTTGATGGTTTAACTTCAACTAAACCAATGTAAGGCGTATGTCTCGAGACCCTTTTGGGGTCGAACCATCGGCATTTGAACACAGTGAGACTTAGGTGTTTACGGCCACATTTGAATGTAAGCTCAGATATTTTTCCTACCCTTCCGTAGTAATCTACATTATTATCTCCTTCGTGAAGACTCCGGTATTTATGGTTTTGGGATCAGGCCGACTGTTCGGTGCTCCTCTGTATGGAAGCGATACCCATTCACATCATACTTTTGGCATGTCATGACGGTAGGGTCAAAACCCATGGAAACCCATCTCAATTCTTCATCCATTGATTCGCTCGGATCATTTCCTACAAGTTTAATTGAAATTATAGGGTGCATGAGTTTAATTGGAAGTGTGAAATGGGTAATAGGGAAGTGTGAAAATTACTTTCTCCATGAACCACGCAACGAAATTTTTCCTTCCATCAGCACTCCTTCGGAGAAGAGCAAGTGCCTCCGCTCAGATGGGAGGCAGCATCCCCGCCCACTCTTCCTCAACGAATCGACTACAATAAGAAAAGCGGTATAAGAACTAGGCAAAGTGAACATAATGAATTGACTAAAAGAATGGTGCAAAGGTATTACCTCATCCACTCATCCTCAACTTCCTTGATGTTGTGCAAGATATAGAACATGACATCCTCCCACTCATCTCGTGGCATGACATAAGATGTCGAGCATCCAGCCCTGCCACCTTGCCCGTGAATAGAGGCAACTTGGGTTTATACTTGGGTTCTTCAGACATTGTATCGAGACACCTTATTGTGCAACGTGGGAACATGGTCAGGATAGTAGGCTGTCCCGAGGTCCGCCACCTCCTCTAGGATAAGCGCCTCAGCTATGGAAGCTTCAATCTTAGCTTTGTTTCCACATTTCTGTCTCAGATGCTTGTTCTGTCTCTCGTAATGCATCGCCAACGACATCGCACAGGGCCCCCAACAATACCTCGCTCGCAAGGTGCAAAATGAGATGTGTCATCGAGTAAAGAAGCCTGGCGGGAAGATCTTCTCTAGCTTGCATATCAACTCCGCGCCTTCTTATGCATTTCTTTTATCTTCTCAGACATACTTCTTTAGCACAAAGCGTTCGGAAGAAATGGCTTAACTCCGCAAGCACACGCCAGACACGCTCGGGAACATAGCCCCGAACCATCACCGGCATAATCCTCTCAATCCATACATGATAGTCATGACTCTTGAGCCCGGTCACTCTGCCCGTTGAAAGATTGACCCCCTTACTTATATTCGACGCATAACCATCAGTGAACTTCACGACGTGTTTCAGCCACTTGAATGCCTCCATCTTATGATCCTTTTTAAGTACGAAGTCAGCATCTGGCTTGAACCAAGATTTTCGACTGCCTGTGGGAGGTTGCATGTGAAGACGTGGTCTATCACAAATATTCTGTTGATCGACTCTAGCATTAACATTATCCTTTGTCTTATCAAGAATGTTGAGGATCGTGTTAAAAAGGGACTCCGCGACATTCTTTTCGGTGTGCATCACGTCGATGTTGTATGGAAGTTTGAGGTCCTTAAAATAGGGAAGCTGCATGAAGGGGGTAATGTGAGTCCAGTTGTGCGTCTCACCATATCCTTCAAAACATTTTTTCCCTTTGCCTTTGCCTTTGCCTTTCCCTTCACAGGCAGGCTTAAGAGCTTTGAGCGGAGCAAGCACATCCGCACCAGAAAACGTTGGAATCTCATTTACTTCATGGACAACTTTGCCTTTTGTGAAGTTCTTCTTGTCTTCCCTATCGGGATGGTGCGGAGGAGGAATTGTCGATGCTGGTCAAAGGCAACATACTTGCCACCCTTCTTCATCCAAATGAAAATCAAGGCCTGCATGCACACCGGGCAAGGCATCTTTCCACTTGTACACCATCCGCAGAACAGGGCATAGCCGGGAAAGTCATGCATGCAATCAGAGCCAAACTTTCATCAAGAAATTTTTCTGCAGATGCCGGTCGTATGTCAACCTCGGGAAGTACCAAGAATGGTGCAAATCATCCACCAACGGCTGCATAAACACACTCAAATTTTTCCCTGGATATTCAGGACCAGGAATTATAAGCGACAGGAACATGGTCTTGCGTTGCATTATGGCGCCGGGAGGGAGATTGAGCGGAATAACAAATATGGGCCAGCAGCTGTATGGATTAGACGACATACCATATGGATTGAACCCATCACCTGTTATAGCAATTATGTCTTTACCAGCCTCGGCTGCTTCCTCCGGTACTTTATATCGAATGACTTCCATGCTTCACTTTCTCGATGTATGTACAATTTTTTTGGATTGTACCTTTTCCTTCCTTGTGCCACTTCATCATTTTGGCAGACTCCTCGGTGATGAAAAGGCGCTGCAGTCTTTTATAAAATCAAGATACCGAAGAACCTTCACGAGAGATTTTTAGCCGCTTCGACCATGCTTATCGACCACCTCAATATACCGAGAGGAACCGCACTTCCTACAAAGAGTTGTCATCCGCATACTCATGCCTAAACAAAAGGCAATTCTTTGGACAAACATGTATTTTCTCATAGTCCATGGAGAGCGCCTTCATGATTTTCTTCAGACTGTACATGGTTTTCGGCAGTTCATGGCCCTCGGGCAGGCTGTTAGCCCATACTCCCGTAAATGCTTGAAGCAACCTCGGCTACAGCCATACTCAGCCTTCACTCCCATCACTAAGTAGATGGCATCCAAAGAACAGCTTGGCACCCTCATAGAGAGGTTTCTTTGACGAGGCCAAGATTTCCGGGAAGGCCTTTGCGGTTTCCTCCGGCTCCTCCGGTTCATTCGCTGAATGTGACGGAGGTGTCGGCTGCAAAGAAAGACATCATCTAGCATGTCTCTAACCCCATCGTCCTCATAACCAGCTGACGCGTTGTCTTATCACATCCTCTCTACCACGGTCCCGCTGGGCAAAGTTTATCGGCATATTAAAGTTGGGCATAAATCCATGCGTGCGAAGGTTCTTAGTCATCTCACTCTTATCTCTGCGGATACGTCTCTCACATCTGGCACACGGGCATTCTGGCACCATCCTCATCGGACTACGGAATATCTCTTTCAAAAACACATCAGTTTTCTCGACCCACTCTGTTGTTACTTGATTCCGACGGATAAACCCACTATACATCCAACGATTATCTGCCATCTCCGCTTTATTGGAAGCCACACAACAAAATTAAGGATTCATTTAAATTACCAACATCAATATTTTATTTTTACAAGGTTGACGAGTAATCCACCTACATCTCTAATAGGTAAAGATGGGTCCTAATCCCACTCGAGAATGTGTAGATTGAGTACGGTCCATGTTTCATTTCATTCCGAGACAAAATTTCGGCAGCACCTCCTCGCTGTTCTCCAAATACACGCCTCGGCAAAATGCCGAGAGAATGTGCATCCGGAGAACAACAGGGAGGCGCCGCCAAATCCTGTCTCGAACGGGTAGAGCATGAACAACGTACTCCAATCTACACATCCTCGGCTGTCCGTGGAAAGTTTGGACAATCCGAAAGAGCTGCGGTGATAAATATGCAATTGAATGCATATTTATCGATGCAACCCTTTCGGACGGGAGACCTAGGTTACGCGACTTGATGTGAAAATTCAATCTAGTTAAAAGAGGCTAGGAGTTGAAGGTGGATTCATAGCTCACCCTCCGCTGTAGAGGAAGTAGTCTAGCAGCGGCAGGATCACAGACCAAACCCAGACGACGAAGGCTCGGTGAGATGAAATACCACAAAGCACATAAATTTTACCGAGTCAAAATTTGAGGGCATCACATCACATAAAGCATTGACACTTCAAACTATGAAAAAATCATATTGCTGATGACATCTAGTCAAGGTTTTAGATCATCATGATACTTCAAATCCTAATTTTCATCAAGTGTCAAATTTTGTTCTTCAATTTTTTTTAGCAAGATCATCATGATAAAATAACTACTCATCAGATACAAATTCTGTCAACATCACAAAGTGAAACTATAGCTATTTGACAACATCTCAAATAATCTGAATTTTGTTCTTCAAAATTTTTTAGCGCGTCTCGCATAGCTATTTGACAACATCACCAACTTGACCAAAGCTATAACTAACCAATATAAATCAATCGATCCATTCATCCATACAACATGCATCTATCACATATATAACAAGCTGTAAAAATTGCAAAAAAAATGAAGAAAAAAAAAGCTCACTGGGGCGGCCGGGGACGGTGAGGCAGGGGCGGCCGGTGCAGCGGGCGAGCAGGGCCGGCCGGGGACGGTGAGGCAGGGGCGGCCGATGCAGTGAGCGGCGAGGCTCGGTGGAGGCAGGGCCGGCCGAGACGGGAGCGCTGGGCGACGGGCCGGGCAGGAGCGGCTTGGCTGGTCGGTGGGAGGCCGGGCAGCGGGGGTCGGGAGAAGTCGGGCTGACGGCGGCGACTCGAGGCGGCTAAGCCGGTGTGAGGCGGGGAGGCGGCGAGGTGGGGTGTCTGGCGAGGCGGGGTGGAGTGGGCGGGGTGGGGTGAGGCAGGCGGGCAGCCAGTGCGGCGGCGAGGGCAACAGCAAAGGTGCGGCGGACGGGCAGAGGTGCGGTGTGTGGCGCCTTCGGGTGGGGAGGAGAGAATGAGTGGAGGGGTGCGCCCGGGTGGATAAGGCAAACTATGCGGCCAGCTAAGCCGTCGGCATAGGTGAGGAGGCCACGTGGCACCTATGCTTGACGGCTTAGCCGTAGGCATACTTTTTTTATTTTCCTTTTTTATTTATATAAATTTTTTAATGTTTTCTGATAGTTATATATTTATTCTTTTTTATTTCATATAGATTTTTAAATTTTTTTATAGTTATAATTTTCCTTTTTATGTATTATTATTTCATATAGATTTTTTATTTTTTGAAACCGCTCGGCCGGCCCTCTCCTCTCACATAAATTTTAATTTTAATTTTTTATTTTTTATTTTATTTTTTGAAACCGCTCGGCCTTTCGTGGCATTGCTACCCCAGTGGCCCCGTCCCGCCTAACCTCAGTAGCGTTTGACCACGAGATCTAGCCCTTTGACTTTGCAGACGGGCTTTGAAGGTGGACCTCTCCACCCGGTTGTGCCGGGTCGGCCCAGAGGGACACAGGGAGCAACATCCGGCCAAACCCACAGCTACATCCACTCCGTGTAGACCCGACGCGTCTGCTTTCCCCCCCTCCGGTGCTGGCGGCGCCCGTCCGTGAGGGGGGGGCACACCGAGACGCGTGCTGGGCGCTTGCAATCGCCTCAACACTTCCAGACTTGTGAGAGGCCGCCACGCAAGATTTGACGGTATGCTTACCGCCGAGGCCGGCCGCCACAACAGAGACGCGAAGAGCAATCCGCGAGAGGGAAGTGTTCAGATACTTCTCCATCACAAAAATTATGAAAATTACCATCAGTCCTATAGCACATGTGCCCACGTTGTGTAAAAACTCATGATTTTATCGCGCTCCAAGTATTTAATAATATTCACGCTGCATCGTTACAAGAGCGTCTACTACCGCTTTCATTGCCGTCCGTGAGGGGGCCACAACCGGAGATGCGTGCCGCCTCTTGGACATGCCACAACACCACCCCGCATGTATGAGGGCCCCAGACGACGCTCGGTGGCATTGCTACCCCTAGGGCCCCCTGGCCCCGCCTAACCCTCAGAAGGCGTTTGACCACGGGATCTAGCCCTTTGACTTTGCACGGACGGGCTTTGACCAGTGGACCTCTCCACCTGGTTGTGTCGGGTCGGCCCATAGGAACACTTTGGAGCAACATCCGGGCCAGGCCCACAGCTACATCCACTCCGTGTAGACTCGACGCGTCCGTTTCCCCCCTCCGGGTGCCGGCGGCGGCGCCGTTCGTGAGGGGGGGGGGGCACACCCCGGAGACGCGTGCTGGGCGTTTGCAACCGCCTCAACACTTCCAGACTTGTGAGAGGCCGCCTACGCAAGATTTGACGGTATGCTACCCCCTGGAGGCCGCCGGCCACAGTCGTAGACGTGCGTAGAGCAATCCGCGTAGAGGGAAGTGTTCAGATACTTCTCCATCACAAAAAATGGGTCCTAATCCCACCCGAGAATGTGTAGATTGAGTACGGTCCATGCTCTACCCCATTCCGAGACAAAATTTCGGCAGCACCTCCCCGCTGTTCTCCAAATACACGTCTCGGCAAAATGCCGAGAGAATGTGGCTCCGGGGGACAACAGGAGGCGCCACCAAATCCTGTCTCGGAACGGGTAGAGCATGAACAACGACTCCAATCTACACATCCTCGCTGTCCGTGAAAGCGCTGGACAATCCGAAGAGCTGCGGTGATAAATATGCAATTGAATGCATATTTATCGATGCAACCCTTTCGGACGGGAGACCTAGGTTACGCGACTTGATGTGAAAATTCAATCTAGTTAAAAGAGGCTAGGAGTTGAAGGTGGATTCGTAGCTCACCCTCCGCTGTAGAGGAAGTAGTCTAGCAGCGGCAGGATCACGGACCAAACCCAGACGACGAAGGCTCCAGTGAGATGAAATACCACAAAGCCTGTAAATTTTACCGAGTCAAAAATTTGAGGGCATGACATCACATAAAGCATTGACACTTCAAACTATGAAAAAATCATATTGCTGATGACATCTAGTCAAGGTTTTAGATCATCATGATACTTCAAATCCTAATTTTCATCAAGTGTCAAATTTTGTTCTTCAATTTTTTTAGCAAGATCATCATGATAAAATAACTACTCATCAGATACAAATTTTGTCAACATCACAAAATGAAACTATAGCTATTTGACAACATCTCAAATATACTGAATTTTGTTCTTCAAAAATTTTAGCGCTGGCCTCGCATAGCTATTTGACAACATCACCAACTTGACCAAAGCTATAACTAACCAATATAAATCAATCAATCCATTCATCCATACAACATGCATCTATCACATATATAACAAGCTGTAAAATTGCAAAAAATGAAGAAGAAAAAGCTCACTGGGGCGGCCGGGACGGTGAGGCAGGGCGGCCGGTGCAGCAGCAGGTGGGGGCCTCGGTGGAGGCAGGCGGCCGGGGCAGTGAGGCAGGGCGGCCGATGCGTGCAGGGCGAGGCTCGGTGGAGGCAGGGCCGGCCGGGACGATGAGGCAGGCGGCCGATGCAGCGGGCAGAGGGGGGGCTCGGTGGAGGCAGGGCCGGCCAGACGGAGGCGCTGAGGCGACGGGCAGCGGCAGGAGCAGCCCAGCCTTGATCGGTGGGAGGCAGGGGCAGTGGGGTCGGGAGAAGGCAGGCGGCGGCGACTCGGAGCAGCTAAGCAGTGTGGAGGCGGGGAGGCGGCGGGGGTGGGGTGTCTTGGCGAGGCGGGGTGGAGTGGCGGGGTGGAGTGGGCGGGGTGGAGTCTTGGGAGGCGTGAGGGGCAGCCGGGTGCGGCGAGGGCAACCGAGGTCTTGGCGACGGGCAGCAGTCTTGATGGCCTTGGGCGCAGCTCGGGTGGGGGAGGAGAGAATGAGTGGAGGGGGTGCGCCCGCGGGTGGATAAGGCAATCTATGCCGACGGCTAAGCCGTCGGCATAGGTGAGGAGGCCACGTGGCACCTATGCCGACGGCTTAGCCGTAGGCATACTTTTTTTTTATTTTCCTTTTTTATTTATATAAATTTTTTAATGTTTTCTGGTAGTTATATATTTATTCTTTTTTATTTCATATAGATTTTTAAATTTTTTTATAGTTATAATTTTCCTTTTTATGTATTATTATTTCATATAGATTTTTTTATTTTTTGAAACCGCTCGGCCGGCCCTCTCCTCTCACATAAATTTTAATTTTAATTTTTTATTTTTTATTTTATTTTTTGAAACCGCTCGACGCTCCGGTGGCAGTGCTACCCCCTCGGGTCGTCCGTTTCCCCTCCGGGTGTCGGCGTGGCGCCGTCCGTGAGGGCCACACCGGAGATGCGTGCCGCATCTTTGGACATGCCACAACACCACCCCGCATGTATGAGGGCCCGATGCTACGCTCGGGTGGCATTGCTACCCCCAGGGCCCCCGTCCCGCCTAACCGTGTAGCGTTTGACCACGAGATCTAGCCCTTTGACTTTGCAGACGGGCTTTGACCGATGGACCTCTCCACCCGGTTGTGCCGGGTCGGCCCGAAGGGACACCGGGAGCAACATCCGGGCCAAAGCCACAGCTACATCCACTCCGTGTAGACCCGGCGTCCGTTTCCCCCCTCCGGTGCGGCGTGGCGCGCCGTCCGTGAGGGGGGCACACTCGAGACGCGTCTTTGGGCGTTTGCAATCGCCTCAACACTTCCAGACTTGTGAGAGGCCGCCTACACAAGATTATACGGTATGCTACCACGGAGGTCAGCCGCCACAGTCGTGAGCGGCGAAGAGCAATCCGCGTAGAGGAAGTGTTCAGATACTTCTCCATCACAAAAATTATGAAAAATTACCATCAGTCCTATAGCACATGTGCCCACGTTGTGTAAAAACTCATGATTTTATCGCGCTCCAAGTATTTAATAATATTCACGCTGCATCGTTACCGCGAACGTCTACTACCGTTTCATTGCCGTCCATGAGGGGGCCACAACCCGGAGACGCGTGCGCCTCTTCGGACATGCCACAACACCACCCCGCATGTATGAGGGCCCGATGCGACGCTCGGTGGCATTACTACCCCGGGGCCCCGTCCCGCCTAACCTCAGAAGCGTTTGACCACGGGATCTAGCCCTTTGACTTTGCAGACGGGCTTTGACGATGGACCTCTCCACCCGGTTGTGTCGGGTCGGCCCATAGGAACACTTTGAGCAACATCCGGCCAGGCCCACAGCTACATCCACTCCGTGTAGAATCGACGCGTCTGCTTCCCCGGTGCCGGGCGGCGCGCGCCGTTCGTGAGGGGGGGGCACACCGGAGACGCAGCGTGCTGGGCGTTGCAACCGCCTCAACACTTCCAGACTTGTGAGAAGCCGCCACGCAAGATTTGACGGTATGCTACCCCGGAGGCCGCGGCCACGGTCGTGAGCGTCGTAGAGCAATCCGCGTAGAGGGAAGTGTTCAGATACTTCTCCATCACAAAAAATGATGAAAAATTACCATCAGTCCTATAGCACATGTGCCCACGTTGTGTACAAAACTCATGATTTTATCGCGCTTCAAGTATTTAATAATATTCACGCTGCATCGTTACCGCAGAACGTCTACTACCGTTTCATTGCCGTCCGTGAGGGGGGCCACAACCCGGAGACGCGTGCCGCCTCTTGGACATGCCACAACACCACCCCGCATGTATGAGGGCCCGGAATGACGCTCCGGTGGCATTGCTACCCCGGGCCCCTGGCCCCGCCTAACCTGTAGCGTTTGACCACGGGATCTAGCCCTTTGACTTTGCACGGACGGGCTTTGACCAGTGGACCTCTCCACCCGGTTGTGTCGGGTCGGCCCATAGGAACACTTTGGAGCAACATCCGGGCCAGGCCCACAGCTACATCCACTCCGTGTAGATTCGACGCGTCCGTTTCCCCCCTCCGGGTGCCGGCGGCGCGCCGTTCGTGAGGGGGGCACACCGGAGGCAGCGTCGCTGGGCGTTGCAACCGCCTCAACACTTCCAGACTTGCGAGGCCGCCTCGCAAGATTTGACGGTATGCTACCCCGAGGCCGCCGCCCACGGTCGTGAAGCGTGCGAAGAGCAATCCGCGTAGAGGGAAGTGTTCGGATACTTCTCCATCACAAAAATTATGAAAAATTACCATCAGTCCTATAGCACATGTGCCTAATGCTTGTGTAAAAAACTCATGATTTTATCGGCGCTCCAAGTATTTAATAATATTCACGCTGCATCGTTACGCAGTAACGTCTACTACCGTTTCATTGCCGTCCATGAGGGGGCCACAACCCGGAGACGCGTGCGCCTCTTCGGACATGCCACAACACCATCCCGCATGTATGAGGACCCGGACGACGCTCGGTGGCATTGCTACCCGGGCCCCGTCCCCGCCTAACCTGTAGCGTTTGACCATGGGATCTAGCCCTTTGACTTTGCAGACGGGCTTTGACCAGTGGACCTCTCCACCCGGTTGTGTCGGGTCGGCCCATAGGAACACTTTGGAGCAACATCCGGCCAGGCCCACAGCTACATCCACTCCGTGTAGACTCGACGTCCGTTTCCCCCTCCGGGTGCCGGAGGGCGCCGTTCGTGAGGGGCACACCGGAGGCAGCGTCTGGGCGTTTGCAACCGCCTCAACACTTCCGGACTTGTGAGAAGCCGCCACGCAAGATTTGACGGTATGCTACCCCGGAGGCCGCGGCCACGGTCGTGAAGCGTCGCGAGAGCAATCCAGCGTAGAGGAAGTGTTCAGATACTTCTCCATCACAAAAATTATGAAAAATTACCATCGGTCCTATAGCACATGTGCTCACGTTGTGTACAAAACTCATGATTTTATCGCGCTTCAAGTATTTAATAATATTCACGCTGCATCGTTACGCAGTAACGTCTACTACCGTTTCATTGCCGTCCGTGAGGGGGGGCCACAACCGGAGACGCTGCGTCGCCTCTTCTTCGGACATGCCACAACACCACCCGCATGTATGAGGGCCCGATGCACGGCCTCCGGTGGCATTGCTACCCCAGTGGCCCCGTCCCCGCCTAACCATGTAGCGTTTGACCACGGGATCTAGCCCTTTGACTTTGCAGACGGGCTTTGACCATGGACCTCTCCACCCGGTTGTGTCGGGTCGGCCCATAGGAACACTTTGGAGCAACATCCGGGCCAGGCCCACAGCTACATCCACTCCGTGTAGATTCGACGCGTCCGTTTCCCCCCCTCCGGTGCGGGCGGCGCCGTTCGTGAGGGGGCACACCCGGAGACGCGTGGCTGGGCGTTGCAACCGCCTCAACACTTCCAGACTTGCGAGAGGCCGCCACGCAAGATTTGACAAGATGTCTACCCCGGAGGCCGCCCGCGATCGTGAAGCGTCGCGAAGAGCAATCCGCGTAGAGGGAAGTGTTCAGATACTTCTCCATCACAAAAAAATATGAAAAATTACCATCAGTCCTATAGCACTGTGCCCACGTTGTGTAAAAAACTCATGATTTTATCGCGCTCCAAGTATTTAATCATATTCACGCTGCATCGTTACCGCAGAACGTCTACTACCGTTTCATTGCCGTCCGTGAGGGGGGCCACAACCCGGAGACGCGTGCCGCCTCTTCGGACATGCCACAACACCACCCCGCATGTATGAGGGCCCGATACGACGCTCCGGTGGCATTGCTACCCCCCAGGGCCCCCGTCCCGGCTAACCCTGTAGCGTTTGACCATGGGATCTAGCCCTTTGACTTTGCACGGACGGGCTTTGACCAGTGGACCTCTCCACCCGGTTGTGTCGGGTCGGCCCATAGGAACACTTTGGAGCAACATCCGGGCCAGGCCCACAGCTACATCCACTCCGTGTAGACTCGACACGTCCGTTTCCCCCCTCCGGGTGCCGGCGGCAGCGCCATTCGTGAGGGGGGGGGGGCACACCCCGGAGACGCGTGCTGGGCGTTTGCAACCGCCTCAACACTTCCAGACTTGTGAGAAGCCGCCTGCGCAAGATTTGACGGAATGCAACCCCGGAGGCCGCCGCCACGGTCGTGAGACGTCGTGAGAGCAATCCGCGTAGAGGGAAGTGTTCAGATACTTATCCATCACAAAAAATTATGAAAAATTTCCATCAGTCCTATAGCACATGTGCCCACGTTGTGTACAAAACTCATCATTTTATCGCGCTCCAAGTATTTAATAATATTCACGCTGCATCGTTACCACAGAACGTCTACTACCGTTTCATTGCCGTCCGTGAGGGGGGCCACAACCCGGAGACGCGTGCGCCTCTTGGACATGCCACAACACCACCCGGATGTATGAGGGCCCGATGACGACGCTCCGGTGGCATTGCTACCCCGGGGCCCCGTCCGCCCTAACCTGTAGCGTTTGACCACGAGATCTAGCCTTTTGACTTTGCACGGACGGGCTTTGACCAGTGGACCTCTCCACCCGGTTGTGTCGGGTCGGCCCAGAGGGACACCGGGGAGCAACGTCCGTGCCAAACCCACAACTACATCCACTCTGTGTAGACCCGACGCGTCCGTTTCCCCCCTCCAGGTGCCGGCGGCGGCGCCGTCCGTGAGGGGGGGGCACACCGGAGGCAGCGTGCTGGGCGTTTGCAACCGCCTCAACACTTCCAGACTTGTGAGAGGCCGCCACGCAAGATTTTACGGTATGCTACCCCGGAGGCCGCGGCCACGGTCGTAGGCGTCGAAGAGCAATCCAGCCAGAGGGAAGTGTTCAGATACTTCTCCATCACAAAAATTATGAAAAATTACCATCAATCCTATAGCACATGTGCCCGTTGTGTAAAAACTCATGATTTTATCGCGCTCCAAGTATTTAATAATATTCACGCTGCATCGTTACCGCAGAGCGTCTACTACCGTTTCATTGCCGTCCGTGAGGGCCACAACCCGAGACGCGTGCGCCTCTTCGGACATGCCACAACACCACCCCGCATGTATGAGGGCCCGCACGACGCTCCGGTGGCATTGCTACCCCCAGGGCCCCCGTCCCCGCCTAACCCTGTAGCGTTTGACCACGGGATCTAGCCCTTTGACTTTGCACGGACGGGCTTTGACCAGTGGACCTCTCCACCCGGTTGTGTCGGGTCGGCCCAGAGGGACACCGTGGAGCAACATCCGGGCCAAACCCACAGCTACATCCACTCCGTGTAGACCCGACGCGTCCGTTTCCCCCCTCCAGGTGCCGGCGGCGGCGCCGTCCGTGAGGCGGGGGGGCACACCCCGGAGACGCGTGCTGGGCGTTTGCAACCGTCTCAACACTTCCAGACTTGTGAGAGGCCGGCTACGCAAGATTTTACGGTATGCTACCCCCCGGAGGCCGCCGGCCTGATCGTAGAGCGTCACGAAGAGCAATCCAGCGTAGAGGGAAGTGTTCAGATACTTCTCCATCACAAAAATTATGAAAAATTACCATCAGTCCTATAGCACATGTGCCCACGTTGTGTAAAAAACTCATGATTTTATCGCGCTCCAAGTATTTAATAATATTCACGCTGCATCGTTACCGCAGAACGTCTACTACCGTTTCATTGCCGTCCGTGAGGGGGCCACAACCCGGAGACGCGTGCCGCCTCTTGGACATGCCACAACACCACCCCGCATGTATGAGGGCCCGGTACGACGCTCCGGTGGCATTGCTACCCCCCCAGGGCCCCCGTCCCGCCTAACCCTGTAGCGTTTGACCACGAGATCTAGCCCTTTGACTTTGCACGGACGGGCTTTGACCAGTGGACCTCTCCACCCGGTTGTGTCGGGTCGGCCCAGAGGGACACCGAGGAGCAACATCCGGGCCAGACCCACAGCTACATCCACTCCGTGTAGACCCGATGCGTCCGTTTCCCCCTCCGGTGCGGCGTGGCGCGCCGTGAGGGGGGGACACCGAGAGGCAGCGTCTGGGCGTTTGCAACCGCCTCAGCACTTCCGGACTTGTGAGAGGCCGCCACGCAAGATTTTACGGTATACTACCCTGAGGCCGCGGCCACGGTCGTGAGCGTCACGAAGAGCAATCCGCGTAGAGGGAAGTGTTCAGATACTTCTCCATCACAAAAAATTATGAAAAATTACCATCAGTCCTATAGCACATGTGCTTACGTTGTGTAAAAAACTCATGATTTTATCGCGCTCCAAGTATTTAATAATATTCACACTGCAGCGTTACCGCAGAACGTCTAGTACCGTTTCATTGCCGTCCGTGAGGGCCACAACCCGGAGACGCAGCGGCCGCCTCTTCGGACATGCCACAACACCACCCGCATGTATGAGGGCCCGACGACGCTCGGTGGCATTGCTACCCCGGGGCCCCCTGGCCCCGCCTATCCTCAGAAGCGTTTGACCACGAGATCTAGCCCTTTGACTTTGCACGGACGGGCTTTGACGGTGGACCTCTCCACCCGGTTGTGTCGGGTCGGCCCGAGAGGACACCGAGGAGCAACATCCGGCCAGACCCACAGCTAAATCCACTCCGTGTAGTCCCGTCGCGTCCGTTTCCCCCCTCCCGGTGCCGGGGGCGGCGCCGTCCGTGAGGGGACACCGAGACGCAGCGTCTTTGGGCGTTTGCAACCGCCTCAACACTTCCGGACTTGTGAGAGGCCGCCTCGCAAGATTTTACGGTATGCTACCCCGGAGGCCGCGGCCGGTCGTGAAGCGTCACGAAGAGCAATCCGCGTAGAGGGAAGTGTTCAGATACTTCTCCATCACAAAAATTTATGAAAAATTACCATCAGTCCTAAAGCACATGTGCCAACGATGTGTAAAAAACTCATGATTTTATCGCGCTCCAAGTATTTAATAATATTCAAACCGCATCGTTACCGCGAGCGTCTAGTACCGCTTTCATTGCCGTCCGTGAGGGCCACAACCCGGAGACGCTGCGTGCCACCTCTTCGGACATGCCACAACACCACCCGCATGTATGAGGGCCCGCACGACGCCTCGGTGGCATTGCTACCCCAGGGCCCCGTCCGCCCTAACCCTATAAGCGCTTGACCACGAGATCTAGCCCTTTGACTTTGCAAGGACGGGCTTTGACGGTGGACCTCTCCACCCGGTTGTGTCGGGTCGGCCCGGAGGGACACCGAGGAGCAACATCCGGGCGGACCCACAGCTACATCCACTCCGTGTAGACCCGATCGTCCGTTTCCCCCTCCGGTGCGGCGGCGCCGTCCGTGAGGGGGGGATACCGGAGACGCGTGCTGGGCGTTTGCAACCGCCTCAACACTTCCAGACTTGTGAGGCCGCCCTCGCAAGATTTTACGGTATGCTACCCCGGAGGCAGCCGCCACGATCGTGGGCGTGCGAAGAGCAATCAGCGTGAGGGAAGTGTTGAGATACTTCTCCATCACAAAAATTATGAAAAATTACCATCAGTCCTATAGCACATGTGCCCACGTTGTGTAAAAACTCATGATTTTATCGGCGCTCCAAGTATTTAATAATATTCACCTTTGCGCCGTTACCGCGAGCGTCTAGTACCGTTTCATTGCCGTCCGTGAGGGCCACAACCCGGAGACGCAGCGTGCGCCTCTTCCGGACATGCCACAACACCACCCGCATGTATGAGGGCCCGATGCGATGCTCGGTGGCATTGCTACCCTCAGGGCCCTGGCCCCTGCCCTAACCACAGTAGCGTTTGACCACGGGATCTAGCCCTTTGACTTTGCAGACGGGCTTTGACCAGTGGACCTCTCCACCCGGTTGTGTCTGTTCGGCCCATAGGAACACTTTGGAGCAACATCCGGGCCAGGCCCACAGCTACATCCACTCCGTGTAGACTCGACGCGTCCGTTTCCCCCCTCCGGTGCGTGGCGGCGGCGCGCCGTTCGTGAGGCACACCCGAAGACGCAGCGTCGCTGGGCGTTGGCAACCGCCTCAACACTTCCAGACTTGTGAGAGGCCGCCACGCAAGATTTGACGGTATACTACCCCGGAGGCCGCGGCCACGATCGTGAAGCGTGCGAAGAGCAATCCGCGTAGAGGGAAGTGTTGAGATATTTCTCCATCACAAAAATTATGAAAAATTACCATCGGTCCTATAGCACATGTGCCCACGTTGTGTAAAAACTCATGATTTTATCGCGCTCCAAGTATTTAATAATATTCACGCTGCATCGTTACCGCAGAAGCGTCTACTACCGTTTCATTACCGTCCGTGAGGGGGCCACAACCCGGAGACGCGTGCCGCCTCTTCGGACATGCCACAACACCACCCGGATGTATGAGGGCCCGATGCGACGCTCGGTGGCATTGCTACCCCAGGGCCCCGTCCGCCCTAACCGTGTAGCGTTTGACCACGGGATCTAAGCGTTTTGACTTTGCACGGACGGGCTTTGACGGTGGACCTCTCCACCCGGTTGTGTCGGGTCGGCCCGGAGGGACACGGGGAGCAACATCCGGGCCAAACCCACAGCTACATCCACTCCGTGTAGACCCGGCCGTCCGTCTCCCCCCTCCAGTGCGGCGGCGGCGCCGTCCGTGAGGGGGCACACCGGAGACGCAGCGGTCTGGGCGTTTGCAACCGCCTCAACACTTCCAGACTTGTGAGAGGCCGCCACGCAAGATTTGACGGTATACTGGCCCCGAGGCCGCCCGCCGGTCGTGACGCGTCTGAAGCAATTCGCGTAGAGGGAAGTGTTCAGATACTTCTCCACCACAAAAAATATGAAAAATTACCATCAGTCCTATAGCACATGTGCCCACGTTGTGTAAAAACTCATGATTTTATCGCGCTCCAAGTATTTAATAATATTCACGCTGCATCGTTACGCAGAACGTCTACTACCGCTTTCATTGCCGTCCGTGAGGGGCCACAACCCGGAGACGCTGCGTGCGCCTCTTCGGACATGCCACAACACCACCCCGCATGTATGAGGGCCCGTCTGACGCTCGGTGGCATTGCTACTCCCCAGGGCCCCCGTCCCGCCTAACCCTGGAGCGGTTGACCACGAGATCTAGCCTTTTGACTTCCCACGGACGGGCTTTGACCAGTGGACCTCTCCACCCGGTTCTGTTAGGTCGGCCCATAGGAACACTTTGGAGCAACATCCGGGCCAGGCCCACAGCTACATCCACTCCGTGTAGACTCGACGCGTCTGTTTCCCCTCTCCAGGTGCCGGCGGCGGCGACGTCCGTGAGGGGGGCCATGCACCGGAGACGTGTGCCGCCTCTTCGGACATGCCACAACACCACCCCGCATGTATGAGGGCCCGCTACGACGCTCCGGTGACATTGCTACCCCCCAGGGCCCTCGTCCCGGCTAACCCTGTAGCGTTTGACCACGGGATCTAGCCCTTTGACTTTGCACGGACGGGCTTTGACCAGTGGACCTCTCCACCCGGTTGTGTCGGGTCGGCCTAGAGGGACACCGGGGAGCAACATCCGGGCCAAACCCACAGCTACATCCACTTGTATACCCGACGCGTCTGCTTTCGCCCTTCTAGGTGCTTTGGCGGCGGCGCCGTCCGTGAGGGCCACGCACGGAGACACGTGCGCCTCTTCGGACATGCCACAACACCACCCCGCATGTATGAGGGCCCGATCTGACGCTCCGGTGGCATTGCTACCCCAGGGCCCCCGTCGGCTAACCTGTAGCGTTTGACCACGGGATCTAGCCCTTTGACTTTGCACGGACGGGCTTTGACGGTGGACCTCTCCACCGGTTGTGTCGGGTCGGCCCAGAGGGACACCGGGAAGCAACATCCGGCCAAACCCGGCTACATCCACTCCGTGTAGACCCGACGCGTCCGTTTCCCTTCCGGTGCGGCGGCGTGGCGCTATCCGTGGGGGGCACGCACCGGAGGCAGCGTGCCGCCTCTTCGGACATGCCACAACACCACCCCGCATGTATGAGGGCCCGATCTGACGCCTCCGGTGGCATTGCTACTCCCGGGGCCCCGTCCGCCTAACCCCGAGGCCGGTTGACCACGAGATCTAGCCTTTTGACTTCCCACGGACGGGCTTTGACGGTGGACCTCTCCACCGGTTCTGTTAGGGTCGGCCCATAGGAACACTTTGAGCAACATCCGGGCCAGGCCCACAGCTACATCCACTCCGTGTAGACTCACGTCTGTTTCCCCTCTCCAGTGCGGCGTGGCGACGTCCGTGAGGGGGGCCATGCACCGGAGACGTGTGCCGCCTCTTCGGACATGCCACAACACCACCCCGCATGTATGAGGGCCCGCTACGATGCTCCGGTGACATTGCTACCCCCCAGGGCCGTCGTCCCGGCTAACCGTGTAGCGTTTGACCACGGGATCTAGCCCTTTGACTTTGCACGGACGGGCTTTGACCAGTGGACCTCTCCACCCGGTTGTGTCGGGTCGGCCTAGAGGGACACCTGGGAGCAACATCCGGGCCAAACCCACAGCTACATCCACTTCGTGTATACCCGACGCGTCCGTTTCGCCCTTCTAGGTGCTGGCGGCGGCGCCGTCCGTGAGGGGGGCCACGCACCGGAGACACGTGCCGCCTCTTCGGACATGCCACAACACCACCCCGCATGTATGAGGGCCCGATACGACGCTCCGGTGGCATTGCTACCCCGGGGCCCCGTCGGCTAACCTGTAGCGTTTGACCACGGGATCTAGCCCTTTGACTTTGCACGCGAGCGGGCTTTGACGGTGGACCTCTCCACCCGGTTGTGTCGGGTCGGCCCGAAGGGACACGGGAAGCAACATCGGGCCAAACCCACAGCTACATCCACTCCGTGTAGACCCGGACGCGTCCGTTTCCCCTTCCAGTGCCGGGCGTGGCGCTATCCGTGGGGGAGGGCACGACCGGAGACGCAGCGTGCCGCCTCTTCGGACATGCCACAACACCACCCCGCATGTATGAGGGCCCAGACGGCAACGGTGGCATTGCTACCCCAGGGCCCCCTCCGCCCTAACCCCGGGCGGTTGACCACGAGATCTAGCCTTTTGACTTCCCACGGACGGGCTTTGACGGTGGACCTCTCCACCGGTTGTGTTAGGTCGGCCCCGGAGGGACACCGGGAGCAACATCCGGGCCAAAACCATGACTACATCCATCCGTGTAGACCCGGCGTCCGTTTCCCCCTCCGGTGCGTGGCGGTGCCGTCCATGAGGGGGGCACACCGCGGATGTGAGGGGGGTCACTCTCTGGAGACGGGTGTCGGGCGTTTGCAACTGCCACAAATCTTCTGTCGGCATAGCTGTATTTAAAAGAACATGACCGCATATTATTAACGTGCTCGAAAAAATACAAACTATATATATATATATATTCATAATATATGAAAAAAAAACAAACTACATATATATATTCATATGTATGTTTATATTTAACATGCTACATGTTAGTTGATATAATAATACACAAAAAAACATTAAAAAATATGTATGAAAAAAATATAACTATGCCGACGGCCTAGCCGTCGGCATAGATCCGACCAGCGTGGCCTGCGTACCTATGCCGACGGCCCGCCGTTTCGGCCGTCGGCATAGGTCTGACGCCGTTAGCCAGGGGGTGGCCGGGCCCCACGGGTATGCCGACGGCCGTTGTAAGCCGACGGCAGCTGTCGGCGTATATGTAGCTAGGCCGACGGCCTTTCTATGCCGACGGGTGCCGTCGGCTTATCTCTGCGTAACCCGACGGCCTTTTTACGCCGACGGCCAGAACCAGGCTGTCGGCATATCTCCGAAGAAGCCGACGGGGGCCGTCGGCATTGTTTTGGCCGTCGGGGTATGGCCCTGTTCCGGTAGTGCCTCTAACCCTCTTGCTGCAAGCGTTTGGTTCTGATCGTGTCAATTTTTGTACTGTGTACTAACTGTAGCAACTTTACGGCATGGGAGCACGGCTTGTTGGCGTGTTCTCCTTGCCACCACTGGGCTGCTTTCATCTTGCGATCACGGTGTTCGGTCATGGGAGGAGTGGGTGTGTGTCCAGGACTCCAGGCTCAATCGTGACTCTCAGATGTACAAAAGAAGTTGAACATCGCCATCAATTCACTGTCGAGGCAATACCATGACCATGACCTCAAGATTGCGGTGCTGGACATCTACTCTCCTCTGTACAACCTTGCAACCTCTCCTGGATCTCAAGGTAGGATAGACCTGCTAGTTATTCCTGGACATCACTGTCACGACACAAGCACAAGATGGGACGAATAGACTAATCAGCACCAATATTCAGATCTAGAGACGAGAGCAAGGGGTGAGAAACTTCAGACGTTTCACAAATTAATCTCTCCCCTTCTCTGTCTAGCTTCTCCTTCTTTGTAATCCCTTTGCCTACTCACGTAACTGGGCCAAGCCCAAGTCTCACGGCCCATTCCATGGAGAAGGCCTTGGATATATACGAAGAGGGTCATGACCCTCGGGACATGACATTCTCGCCCCCTTAAAATTTGGCTTGACCTCAAGCCGGTGACGCAGTACCAAAGAACAGCCAAATCCACCTGGGTCCCATGGAAAAGACCAGTTCTCTGTAAGCTCAGCGTACAAGTTCATGATCACTACAAAAATTCAGAGAGAGAATTGGCTAGAAGGAAGAACTAGTGGGTCAAATAATGAGAGAGATCAGAAGGCTTGGTCTTCGCTCTGGAGCCTGAAGGTCCCATCAAAGGTGAAGATCTTCATCTGGAGGTTGGCACGCCACTCTCTGCCAACTACGGATGTGCTGAAACACCGGAAAATGGCCCAGCAAGATGCATGTCCGCTCTGTGGCTCTGTGGATTCTTGGAGACATGCTTTAATTTCATGTACAATGGCTAGATGTACCTGGGCTCTCACCGACGAAGATCTGGTAGCAAAGATGACAGGCAATACAGAAGGAAATGCGAGAAGCTGCCTTTTTGAGATGAATGAGGTTCTGGATGAATGACAGTTTGCACGCATGGTGATTACCCTCTGGGCTGTCTGGTATGCTCGGCGGAAGGCTATTCTGAGTCAATCTTCGAGCCCGTACCAAGTGTTTGCTTTTGTCAACTCTTATATAAATGAGCTCAATCAACTCCCAATACCTGAAGCCAGGCAACCGGCTGGAGTGTCCTCTAGTAATGAACAACTTAGATGGATTCCACCACCAACCAACATGCAGAAAATCAATGTAGTCGGAGCTTCGGCCCGGCACAGGCATGGGGGGCTGTAGCCGCTGTATGCCGCGACCATACTGGAACGTATTTGCGGTCCTCGGCTGTGGTGTTTCGAGGAGATATTAGCCCAGTACTTTTGGAGACTTATGTTTGCAGGGAGGGACTTGCTCTTGCACATGATCTCAACATTGAGAGCATACTGGATGCTTCAGATTGTCAGAGTGTTGTCAATGATATATGTCAAGGCGCTGGAGGTCCACACTCGGCAATCATCCGTGAAACAATAGCCAGTAGAACTAGTTTCAGTTTATGTACTTTTATTCATGAGCGTAGGAGTCATAATTTTGAGGCTCACAATCTAGCCAAGTTTGCTTGTAATCTAGCCTTAGGTAGGCATACCTGGTTGGGTACCCCGCATAATCCGAACCGTGTACCCATGAACATTATTCAATAAAGTGGCGAGATTTCTCAAAAAAAAAAAAACCTGGGTCCCATGGTTGATGGATCTGTCTATTTCTCTTGTCTGACAGCCATCCAACATCATAATCACTATTTGCACTTCTATATAGATACTTGATCCTCATTTTAATCGTTGCCCGGCCATGAAGATTCAAGATTCCAGGACCCCACTGTGTTGTAGCAGAAAGCTCCAGTCCATGACCAAGAAAATCTTTCAAAACAGGAACAAATAAGCAAGACACCCATGTGGTCGAAAACAACTTAATAGCGCTGAGGCAATGAACATTAAAGATTCCTGGGTCCCATAATAGGCTAGTCGAACTTGTTACTTTAGGAAGCACCCTCTGTTCCATATTTTTAATTGCACAGGTTGAATCTGAATCTCCTATCATAGAGCTCCATCGAGTATAAATAAGAACACTAGTAGAAAACAGGGCATTTGTCCCGGTGCGTAAGGGCCTTTTGTCCCGGTTTAAGAACCGGGACTAAAAGATCGGTACTAATGCCCTCCCCCTTTAGTCCCGGTTCTTACACGAACCGGGACAGATGGGCCTCCACGAGGCCACTACGGGCAGCCCAGGCAGGGGGGCCTTTGGTCCCGGTTGGTGACATAAACCGGGACCAAAAGGCTTCCACGCGTCAGCGGCTGGCTGGAGCTGAGGTTTTTTTTTTGAAAGTGGCTGGTTTAGGGGTTTTGGGGGTTAATTTAGGTTGTTATTAGCTAGCTAATAGAGAGAAGTGTCCTCTCTTATATCTTCGTGCTTGGTTTACCAACGCTACTGCTATGTTCATTTCACCCGCTGATATATAATAACTCTTCATGCATGCATCCTACATATATAATAACAAGTCCTACTAATCATGCATCATCATACAACTTCTATTCGTTATTAATAACAAGTCATACGATCATCATCCTCACAGTCATCGAACCCAACCCTACATAATTGTTCTTAGCACATGATCATCAGTATCAGGTAGGACCTAAACACCCTTAAGGTAAAATAGCGTACAACAATATAGACCCTGACTCTCCATTATGAAGAATGGAGATCATCCTGTCTCTAGTTCTTGCACTTCGCTTCCTTTTGCTTCCAAGAAGCTCCTTACGACTGTCCATACATTTTTTCCATTCTTTGATTGTCATGTCTTCACTTATTTTAGAAATCCGGTATGAACAGTTGAGATTCGTAGGACGACCTGGTTGTATGTTCAAAACATCAAGGCGACCGTTCGTATACATCAGATGAGGCACACAATCATTCGGGATTATCTGTTGAAAACATAGTAATAACTTCGTAGTTAGCAATGATGTACTAGTTTTAGAAGTATGAAAAAAGATGCACGGATGTCCTAATAGTAAAAAATTTACCAGGATATCTCCATGGTAGTTACCGTAGTTCAACACGTGCACTAGTGGCACGTATTGACCATAATGTTGAGGAGTTAGATTGTAGATATTGTAATTCTCAAGATCAGTACAAAATGCGATCAGATGATTTTTCTCCTTATAAGTTAATTCGAAGGCATTGGTGTAGTGGGTTTTGTCTACCATCTTCCGCATATTATTTGAAGAATAAAAATAAGTTGTCAATGAAAATAAGCTGTCCACTATTTTGAAATAAACAATATAAATTACTTAATAACTATGTTTGAGAAGCTCACATGGGGGAAGAATTGGAAGTGTATCAACAAGGACCCAAATGTCCATATTGTCTTGCTCGATTGTAGGATCCCCAAGATCCATGGTGACAAGCATACCCTCATCAAAACCATACATCTTTCAAAGTGCTTCCTAATTTTTGCAACCAAAATGGGTTACACTCTCAGAATTGTACAACTTTACTTCAAAATCCACACCACGATGGGTCCTTAGGTGGATTTTTTTGTTTCCATACTTTCGTGGTTTTCAAAACCCATCCTCTCCAAGACATAGCGTCTTGCATAGCATGGGATAATCTAGTCGAATTGGAAAAGATGAAAAATACACGTTAAAATAGTTGAAGTCATGCTTAATTACGAATAAAAACTATTGTCATCGTTGCGTACCGTTTCAACATCGAAGGCCTCCTCGAGCTTAATGCTAAAGCGCCGATCTTCGTCCAGCTCAAGAACCTGTCGCACATACCTTGGTCGTCGTGGCACCAGTCGCACTCCCCCGGGCGGTTTTTGTCGTCCGAGTACGACATTTCCTGCTTATGTTCATATATTAAACTTGTACAATTAAATATATGTACTAAAAAACCTAAATTAGATCATTATTATTAATCACGGGTTGACTATCGGTGATGGTAGCTCCTCCTTTCATTCCCGAGTGCATTATTACACCAAATTGTCTAGCACACACGGGGATGAAGGAGAAGCTACCCCCATGATGGCGTGGATGATGGAGGGGGCTCCTAGATTTCTGCATAGTGCTCTCCAATTTTAGCATTCAAAGTAGGAGTACTTTTCCAATATGAGCATTCAATAAGCAAAACCAAATCATAAAATAAAGTAGTATTCAAATTAGCATGCATTCAATTATAAGCAAAAGTACATCATCTCTTGTGACCGTACATCGTCGAATTTTATCACTAATACTCCTCGAATACTATCATACATATAGCATCGCTAATACAGCTAGAACCGTAGCGCCTGACGGGTATCGTCGCGGGCGGTGGACACCCAAAGATAAGGAACCATCACAGGATCATAGCTCCAGTGAGGTCCCTGAAGAACCTGTCAGGTATTGTCGAATCTGCCCTCCAACGCAACCATGTAGCGTCAGACGTGCTCGTCCTCCTCGCTGACACGGTGACGTACCACCTCCGCGGTGTCCGGAAGCCTCGGCATCGTCACTGGCCCACGCGACCGCCACCAAACAAGGATCGGGTCAACAACGGGTTGGCTCCTCACCAACCTACGCCCCCTGGAAGGTAGCACCTCCCAATACCAGCCCGGCGGAGCCCATTCCCGGACATGGCCCTGATCAAGCAGGCCTCCACCGCCGAGTCGACGACGAGGATGCGGGATAGGCATCCTCGACGTCGATGCGGGAACTACTTCTATATATAGTAAAATAAAGTAGTTTTATTAAATCAACTAGTTCAACTAGTAAGCACTTACTATAAATAAATAAAGTAGTACTTACTAAAAATAAACTACTTCTATAGTAAAATAAAGTAGTTTATTAAATCAACTAGTTCAACTATATATTAAGCACTTGCTATAAATAAAATAAAGTAGTACTTAGTAAAAATAAACTAGTTTAACTAGTTTTATTATTTTTTAACTAATTATATTAAACACTTTCTCTTCTTATTTTCCTTTTTCCTCTCTTCTAAATATGAACATATTCATAAATGACTTTGATCATACACAATTTTCCTATACATACACAATATGAACATATACATAAATTGACAAAGAAAACTCTATGAACAGAAAAATCATTAAAATTCTATGAACAAAATTACAACAGAAAAAAATCATAAAAAATTGACATATTCGATCTTTGCATATATATGAACATACAAACATGCATATTCAACAATAATATCACCAAAAAAATCTATGAACTACACGTCTAACAATAAAAAATCTAACAAAAAAATCTATGAACTACAAAAAAATCTAACAAAATCTAACTCAATTAACTACACATCTAAATTACTACACATCTAAATTAACTACACATCTAATTAAATTAGAAAAATTCATATAATTAAGCTCACGGGATGGCGACGGTGTGAGGGGCGCGGCGAGGGCGACGACGACGGTGCATGAGGGGCGGCGCGGCGACGGGCGGCGGTGAGGGGCGGCGCGACGACGAGCAAGGCAGGGCAGCGGCGTCGCTGGGCACGCACAGGCGGCGACGGCGTGGGCGGCAGGGACGACGCCGTCGGTGCAGGGCGACGACGGCGACGGCGAGGCGGAGACGGGCAGCCTGGCGGCGTCGGGGCGGGGAAGAACGAACTGAACGAAATTTTGACGAGTGCCAGTTATATAGACGACGCATTGGTCCCGGTTCGTGAGACAAATCGGGACTAATGCGACCTTTAGTCGGTTGGTGGCACCAACCGGGACCAAAACTTCTTTTGGCAGCCCAAAGGGCGGGAAGCGAGAGCCTTTGGGCGGTTGGTGGCACCAACCGGGACTAAAGGAGGGGGGCATTGGTACCGGTTTGTGCCACAAACCGGGATCAATGCACCCTTTGGTCCCGGTTGGTGGCACCAACCGGGACTAAAGGCCTAGCACAGCGCGGTGCGGTGGGAAGTTTAGTCCCACCTCGCTAGCTGAGAGAGCTCAGCACCTGTTTTATAAGCTGCGTTGCAGCTCTGCTGCTGAGCTCCTCTCTAATATGCAGGCATTAGTTGCCCACCCTTGTCACTGCCGTGTTGGGCCTATTGGGCCTGCGGGCCTGCATCCTGGCCCATGTACAGATGGGTTTCTACTCGTATGCAGGCCGTGTGGCCCATTACGCGGCATTTTTTTTATTTTTCAGTATTTTTTTTGTTTTTTGAATTATTTAGATTTTTGCTTTATTTTTCCAAATTTGAATAGTTTAAACTTTAATTCTTTGAAATTTGTGTGAATCACTAGTCTTTGAATAACTTCACTATAAAAATATATTTTGAGTGATTCTTTTTCATGCTATTTAATATTACTGTGTTTTATCATTATATTCAAAAACAGATTTTGTTATTTTAGTTTCTATCAAAAAAATTCTTTATGAAAATTCTTTTTGCTACTAAAGTATCTAACAAAAAATTATTTATGATAATTATTTCTGCTTTTCATGTTTTGAACAGAAAATACTTTGATAGTTTTAGTTGCATAAATTTTATATAATTTTAGTTTAGAAAATACTAGAGGTTTATAAAAGCTTTTTAGTTGATTCCTTTTGCTATTAGATATTTATAAAAGCATTTACTGATTTTTTTGAGCTATAACACCTTGAAATTGAAAAGCATTTCAAATGAACTCTGAAAAGGTTGAAAGTTGGCATGGTATCATTATTTCACCCACATAGCATGTGCTAAAAAGTTGAGAGGGTTATAGGAAAAACTGGATACACTTCGTGTACAGAATGGACAATCTCTTTCGAAGTATCAGGATTTCGTACAGAAACTTGTGTGTTACAATAGGCATTTCAAATGAACTACGAAAAGGTTGAAAGTTGGCATGGTATCATCATAATAGTTGTGGACAAAGTCTTCACTTTTTCTTCGCTTGTGTCCTTTCCTTATTGCGCCGTAACAATGGATAATCTTCATCATTTATCAGGATGCTTGGGTCAGCCTTGACTTTGAAGGGAGGAATTTCATGAAACCTTTCATAATCTTCGGACATGTCTGTCCTGTCCTCCACTCCCACGATGTTCCTTTTTTCTGAAAGAACTATGTGGCGCTTTGGCTCATCGTATGATGTATTCGCTTCCTTATTTTTTCTTTTTCTCGGTTTGGTAGACATGTCCTTCACATAGATAACATGTGCCACATCATTGGCTAGGACGAACAGTTCGTCAGTGTACCCAAGATTGTTCAGATCCACTGTTATCATTCCGTACTGTGGGTCTACCTGTACCCGCCTCCTGACAGATAGACCCAGTTGCATTTAAACAAAGCGACCTTAAAATCTAGTCCGTAGTCAAATTCCCATATGTCCCCTATGTAACCATAATATGTGTCCTTTCCCCTCTTGGTGGCTACATCAAAGCGGACACCGCTGTTTTGGTTGGTGCTCTTTTGATCTTGGGCGACCGTGTAAAATGTATTCCCATTTATCTCGTATCCTTTCCAAATCATTACAGTCGAAGATGGTCCCCTGGACAACGAGTACAACTCCTCACAAACAGTGTTTTCACCTCTGAGATGTGTTTCCAACCAACTGCTGAATGTCCTGATGTGTTCACATGTAATCCAGTCGTCGCACTGCTCCGGGTGTTTGGGGCGCAGACTGTTCTTGTGTTCATCGGCATAAGGGGTAGAGTTCTGTAGAACTGTGTAGTGTGCTTGAGACCAAGAATATCCGTTCCTGCATATTATTGTCTCCCCTCCAAGCGTGCCTTTTCCAGTCAGTCTCCCCTCATACCGCGATTTAGGGAGACCTATCTTCTTAAGGCTAGGAATGAAGTCAACACAAAACCCAATGATATCCTCTGTTTGATGGCCCATGGAGATGCTTCCTTCTGGCCTAACGCGGTTACGGACATATTTCTTTAGGACTCCCATGAACCTCTCAAAGGGGTACATATTATATAGAAATACGGGGCCCGGAGTGACAATCTCGTCAACTAGATGAACTAGAACGTGCGTCATGATATTGAAGAAGGATGGTGGGATCACCAGCTCGAAACTGACAAGACATTGCACCACATCACTCCTTAGCCTTGGTATGATTTCTAAATCGGTCACCTTCTGAGAGATTGCATTGAGGAATGCACATAGCTTCACAATGGCTAATCGGACGTTTTCCGGTAGAAGCCCCCACAATGCAACCGGAAGCAGTTGCGTCATAATCACGTGGCAGTCATGAGACTTCAGATTCTGAAACTTTTTCTCTGCCATATTTATTATTCCCTTTATATTCGACGAGAAGCCAGTCGGGACCTTCATACTAAGCAGGAATTCAAATAAGATTTCCTTCTCTTCTTTGGTAAGAGCGTAGCTAGCAGGACCTTCATACTGCTTTCGAGGCATGCTGTTTTTTTTCGTGCAAACATTGCAGGTCCTCCCGTGCCTCAGCTGTATCTTTTGTCTTCCCATACACGCCCAAGAAGCCTAGCAGGTTCACGCAAAGGTTCTTCGTCACGTGCATCACGTCGATCGAAGAGCGGACATCTAAGTCTTTCCAGTAGGGTAGGTCCCAAAATATAGATTTCTTCTTCCACATGGGTGTGTGTCCCTCAGCATCACTCGGAACAGCTAGTCCGCCGGGACCCTTTCCAAAGATTACGTGTAAATCATTGACCATAGCAAGTACGTGATCACCGGTACGCATGGCGGGCTTCTTCCGGTGATCTGCCTCACCTTTGAAATGATTGCCTTTCTTTCGACATTGATGGTTGGTCGGAAGAAATCGACGATGGCCTGGTACACATTCTTCCTGTAGCTTCGGTATATACTTTCGGTGTCAGCTAAACAGTGCGTGCATGCGTGGTATCCCTTGTTTGTCTGTCCTGAAAGGTTACTGAGAGCGGGTCAATCGTTGATGGTTACAAACAGCAACACGTGCAGGTTAAATTCCTCCTGTCTGTGCTCATCCCACACACATACACCGTTTCCATTCCATATCTGTAAAAGTTCTTCAACTAATGGCCTTAGGTACACATCAATGTCGTTGCCGGGTTGTTTAGGGCCTTGGATGAGAACTGGCATCATAATGAACTTCCGCTTCATGCACATCCAAGGAGGAAGGTTATACATACATAGAGTCACGGGCCAGTCTTTGTGATTGCTGCTCTGCTCCCCGAAAGGATTAATGCCATCCGTGATTAAACCAAACCATACAAACCTTGGGTCACGTGCAAACGCAGACCAGTACTATCTCGCGATTATTCTCCACTGCGACCCGTCGTGGTGCTCTCAACTTCCCGTCTTTCTTACGGTCCTCACCGTGCCATCGCATCAACTTGGCATGCTCTTTGTTTACGAATAGTCGTTTCAACCGTGGTATTATAGGAGCATACCACATCACCTTCAGGAACTCTCTTCTGCGGGCTCGCCGTCAACATCACCAAGGTCATCTCGTGCGATCTTATACGCAATGCACCGCATACCGGGCATGCGTTCAAATCCTCAGACGCACCATGCGTAGAGGATACGATCGATTAGGGCATGCATGTATTTTCTGCACCTCCAATCCTAGAGGGCATACGACCTTCTTTGTTGCGTACGTACTATCGGGCAATTCATTATCCTTTGAAAGCTTCTTCTTCAATATTTTCAGTAGCTTCTCAAATCCTTTGTCAGGCACAACATTCTCTGCCTTCCACTGCAGCAATTTCAGTACGGTACCAGCTTTGTGTTGCCATCTTCGCAATTGGCAAAACCCTTTTTTGTGATCCTCTAACATGCGATCGAACTTCAGCTTCTCCTTTTGACTTTCGCATTGCGTCCTTGCATCGACAATGACCCGGCGGAGATCATCATCGGGCACATCGTCTGGTTCCTCTTGATCTTCAGCAGCTTTCCCCATTGCAGCATCATTGGGCACATCGTCTGGTTCCTCTTGATCTTCAGCAGCTCCCCCCGTTGCAACATCACCGTATTCAGGGGGCACATAGTTGTCATCGTCCTCTTCTTCTTCGCCGTTTTCCATCATAACCCCTATTTCTCCGTGCCTCGTCCAAACATTATAGTGTGGCATGAAACCCCTGTAAAGCAGGTGGGTGTGAACGATTTTCTGGTCAGAGTAAGACTTCGTATTCCCACATTTAGTGCATGGACAACACATAAAACCGTTCTGCTTGTTTGCCTCAGCCACTTCGAGAAAATTATGCACGCCCTTAATGTACTTTCGAAGGTGTATACATCACCATACATCCATTGCGGTTCATCTGCGTGCATTATATATAATTATGTGTGTCAAAAGTAAGAAAATCAGACAAATATCTATATAAAGTAAGAAAATCAGACAAGTATCGAGAAGAAGATAAGAACAAGAGGCTCACCACGGTGGTGCCGGCGACGAGATCGGCGCGGGCGATCAACGGCGGTGAAAACGGGGACTGGGCGTGACGGACCGCTAAATCTAGAAAAATCTCGGAAAAATGGAGCTCCGAGGTCGAGCTTCGAGAGGAGAAAGCTTAACTAGTGTGGCTCGGGCATTTCATCGAACACCTCATGTGCATAGGAGGTGAACTAGAGCACCCAAATGCCCTCTCCTCGCCGGATTGAAAAAACAGAGCACTGTGGAGTGCTCTGCCGCAGCGGTGGGTATATATAGGCAAGTTATTTGTCCTGGTTCGTGGCATGAACCAGGACTAAAGCCCCCCCCCCCTTCTGTCCTGGTTCAAGCCATGAACCGGGACCAATGGTTGTGGGCCAGGAGCGAGGACCATTGGTCCCGGTTCATGCCTAGAACCGGGACAAATGGTTCCATACGAACTAGGACCAATGCCCACGAGGCCCCGGCCGGCCCCCTGGGCTCATGAACCGGGTCTAATACCCCCCATGGGTCCCGGTTCTTGAAGAACCGGGACTAATGGGCTGGCCAGGCCCGAACGATAGCCCAGTTTTCTACTAGTGGAACTGTGCAATTTGGCAATTTACCTACTGCAGCATGTGGTGACATGGAGTTGTTGTGAATACCAAACTGCTTTGTACAAGTTTTTGATGCACCCCTAATACCCGGATTCCACAACCTTAGCCCACACAAGAATTGGCAGAAGTATTTCAGTTGTGGTTCCTCTTGAACTGGCAATGTTGTGGACATAGTTCCGGAGATAATAAAATTTGATCCATGAGCAAGAGAGCATCTCACCATAGGAATGAATAAGCACAACATCCACTCAATCACAGTACCGAGGTAATGAACATGCCAGATATCCTTGAGCACTAACTGCCACGTACTTGCACTTGCTGGCAGACCAGTAGAACAAGCGGCAACAGCAAAATAGTCCAAATAAGTAGGAACACCTTCTAGCATTGGAGCAGCACAAGGATTGTACAAAGTCTCAAAAATGTTGGTGACCACACTGCCCTTGATACCATTAAAGAGCGCCTGTGTAATTACCCAATGGAATTGTTCAAAATGATATAGGGGAGCAGTCAAGATGATGTAGGGCGGAACCGTACGTGGATGACCTTTCACGTTGGAGCGGATCCTACGGGGAATCACGAAAAACACGCGGAAGAACAAGAGGGAAACACGGGGAAAACGAGAGAGAATTCACTCAACCGACAAGAGATCAATCGCACAAGTGCTAGATCACAGATCACATAAGGTGGCACAAGATTCAAGATCAACAAAGGAAAGATACAAACGGTAGCCGTTCTTCTCCGTGAGGAGGCCTTGATGGGGTCCACCCTAGAAGGGGGCTTGAATCCGCTTGGGGGATCTTCTCCGTAGAGGTCCTGATCTCCGAGGAGAAGTAGCCAAGTGGATGAGCAAAGGCTCTCACACAAAATATGAGCTAATCCAATGCTACCCTAGAAAGAGGAAGGGGATGGAGTATATATAGTCTAGGGGCGAAGGGGTACATGGGACTCGTCCCGGATACACTGCACGCAGGCAGGGGAGGCCGGATGTCCGGGTGTCGAGCCGGATGTCCGGGTCTTCCTGAGGCGCCGGATGTCCGAGCTGGGGCGGTCGTTTCTGCTGAATCAGGTGAGAGGTGCCGGATTTCCGGGCTTCAGGCCGGATATCCGGGCTGGGGGCCGGATGTCCGGGGCCGGACGCCGGATGTCCGGGCCCTGTAGACTTGGGCAGCTTGGCGTCTTTGAGGTAGATGCTCCAGGGGCCGGATGTCCGGGGCCATGGCCGGATGTCCGGGGCCTGTAAGGTGAACTTGCCGGATTCCGTTGGTTCTCTTCATCCATGGACTTGGCGGCTTGTCCGTCTTCACGTGCATCCTCGGGAGGTTCCCCTTGACACCTAATCATGCATAGCATATTGGACTTAGGTAGTAGCCATGTCTCGAGTGGATCATATGTGATATCACTAAGGAAGGAAGTCACCTCGTTCTCGAGAGCTCTAGCTCTAGCTCGTGTCATGGGTCCTCTTGGCTCTTGATGAGGCGGTTGTGGATGCATGGGGATGATCGTGGACGCTCCGCATCATCCCCCCTTGGGAGAGATCCGACCTCGGATCAAAAGCTTCATCTCCATGGTATGGTGCGAGGTCCTTGACGTTGAAGATGTCGCTCACGTTGTATTTGTCTCGAGGTAGGTCGATCTTGTAAGCGTTATCGTTGTAGCGTGCTAGCACCTTGAAAGGTCCATCGGCTCGAGGGAGATGCTTGGACTTGCGTTCTTTGGGAAGCGGTCCTTGCGAAGGTGTAGCCACACTAGATCACCAATGTTGAAGACCATGGGTTGCTTGTTGGCGTTGAGCTTAGTTGCTTGTCGTTGTACTTGGCGCTCGATGGTGTGCCTTGTATCTTCGTGCATCTTCTTGATGTAGCTTGCTCGTGCACTCGCATCCATGTCGGTGCGCTCTTGGAGAGGAAGTTGTAGAATGTCCAATGGGGACAACGGGTTGAAACCGTAGACGATCTCGAAGGGGGACTTGCCGGTAGTCGAATGTCTTGCACGGTTGTAGGCGTACTCGGTGATGGGTAGACATGACTCCCACTCCTTGATGTTCTTCTTGATCAAGACACGAAGTAGAGTGGATAGTGTGCGGTTCGTCACCTCCGTTTGGCCGTCGGTTTGAGGATGGTATGCCGAGGAGAACAAGAGCTTGATTCCGAGCTTGGCGCATAGGGTCTTCCAAAAGTAACTCAAGAACTTGACGTCACGATCGGAGAAGATTGTCTTTGGTACGCCATGGAGTCGCAAGATTTCCCTACAAAAGAGATTTGCAACATGTGAAGCATCGTCTATCTTGTTGCAAGGAATGAAATGTGCCATCTTAGAAAATCTATCCACAACAACAAACACGGAATCCTTGCCATTTTGAGTCCTAGGCAAACCAAGTACAAAATCCATACTAATGTCTTCCCATGGTTGATAAGGAATAGGAAGAGGCATGTAAAGACCATGAGATTGAGCTTTAGACTTAGCTTTGCGACATGTATAGCATCGGGTGGTGAATCGTGAGACGTCGCGGAACATCTTGGGCCAAAAGTAGTTGTTGGAGAGCGTGGCGAATGTCTTGTCACGTCCAAAGTGTCCCATGAGTCCGCCTCCATGAGCCTCTTGCAAAAGGAGCAAACGAAGAGAAGACTCGGGAATGCAAAGTTTGTTAGCTCTCAGAAGATAACCATCCTTGATGTAATATTGTTCCCAAGACGTATGCGTCAAACACTTAGCATAAGGAGAAGCAAAAGATGGGTCATGCTCATACAAGTCTTTTATATGCTCAAAACCAATAACATTCAACTCAAGTTGAGTGACAAGCATGCATATGCGTGAAAGCGCGTCGGCAACTACATTTTCTTTACCCTTAATGTACTTGATCACATAAGGAAAAGATTCAATAAATTCACTCCATTTTGCATGACGCTTGTTTAATTTAGTTTGACCTTTGAGGTATTTAAGCGTTTCATGATCGGTATGGATGACAAACTCATGAGGTCTAAGGTAATGTTCCCAAACATGTAGCACTGCACTAACGCATACAATTATTTGTCATAGATGGGATAATTAAGTTGAGCACCGGAGAGTTTTTCACTAAAATAAGCAATGGCTCGTTTTTCTTGCATCAAAACTCCGCCAATTCCGGTACCACTTGCATCACAATGAACCTCAAAAGTTTTATCAAAATTGGGCAAAGCAAGAATCGGAGCATGAGTAAGCGAAGACTTGAGCTCATCAAAAGCAGTTGATTGCAAAGTTCCCCAAACAAAGGGAGTATTCTTCTTACTCAAAGCATGCAAAGGAGCGGCAATTGTGCCAAAATCTTTCACAAAGCAACGATAAAAACCCGCAAGACCAAGAAAACTTCGCACTTGTTGCAAATTGGTGGGTTGGGGCCAAGTTTTAATTGCTTCAATTTTAGATTCATCAACATGGACACCCTTTGAGGATACTACAAAACCCAAGAAAACCACTTTGTCAACTTCGAAAGTGCATTTTTTCAAGTTTGCATAAAGGCTTTCCTTGTGAAGAGTGTGCAACACAGATTTTACATGATTGATGTGCTCTTTCATGGTTTTGCTAAACACAAGAATATCATCAAAGTAAACCACAACGAAGACTCCAATGTAAGGATGAAGCACATGATGCATAAGACGCACGGAAGTACCGGGAGCCTCCGAAAGACCCATAGGCATCACTAACCACTCATATAAACCAAATTTGGTTTTGAAAGCAGTTTTCCATTCATCACCCTCTTGTATGCGGATTTGATAATAGCCACTTTTAAGGTCAATTTTTGAGAAAAAGTTGGCTCCACTAAGTTCATCAAGCATATCATCTAAGCGAGGAATGGGATGCCTATAGCGGACGGTGATCGCATTTATAGGTCTACAATCGAACACTGGCGAAAACTTCCATCGGGTTTAGGTACAAGTATAACAGGAACGGCACAAGGGCTTAAGCTTTCACGTACATGACCGTTGTCGATTAGTTGTTGTACTTGCCGTTGAATCTCCTTGGTTTCTTCGGGGTTGACTCGGTATGGAGCTTTGTTTGGTAGAGGCGCCCGGGATGAGGTCGATTCGATGCTCAATGCCTCGAAGAGGAGGTAGACCCGGAGGTAGCTCATCGGGGAAAACATCTTGAAATTCCTGCAAAGAGATTGAAACACCAAAGGTAGCTCGTGAATGGTGTTAGTTTTTGGTTCTCCATCCTTGCACACAAGGACAAAGTGCATCACACTCGATGGGTTTTCACACACTTCTCTCATCTCACTTTTGGTGGCAAAAAGGATGAGGTTTTTCTCTCTAGGCGAAGAGGCGCTCAAGTTTGGCTTGTGGCTCTCACTCACTTTTGGGTGGATCACTTTCTCACTCCTGTCTCTATGATGGGTGGCTTGCTTGTCGGCTATCACGTGAGTAGGAGACATAGGTCGTAGCACATATTCCTTCCCTTTCATCTTGAAGCTATAGTGATTGGTGCGCCCATTGTGGATGACACCACGGTCGAATTGCCAAGGTCGACCTAGAAGTAGGTGGCAAACGGTCATTGGGACCATATCACATTCCAACGTGTCTTCATAAGCACCAATTTTGAAGGAGAGTTCGACCGTATGCTCGACTCGTATAGTGCCGGAGTCACTTAGCCATTGAACCTTGTAGGGGTGCGGGTGCTTCCTCTTGACCAATTGAAGTTTGGAACATAGTTCTTCACTTGCCAAGTTGTGGCAACTACCTCCATCGATGATGACCTTGACGGACCTTCCGTTGATGCCGGCCTTTGTGTGGAAGATGTGGCATCTTTGGTCGTCTTCTTGTTGATGTTGAAGAGTCAAGACCTTGGAGACAACGAGAGCGGGGCTTGAATCCTCATCACAAAAGACTTGATCATCTTCATCTTCGTTCACTTGCCGGTGCATGGCCACTTGCTCAAGGGCTTCCATCTCCTCCTCACTCATTGAGTCATAGGTGCCGTCGTCATTGAGGATCATGGTGCGCTTGTTGGTGCATTCGTAGGACTTGTGGCCTCGACCGCCGCAAGTGAAACACTTGAAGGAGCTTGTTTTGATGGTCTCATCGGTCGGAGTAGATGATGAAGCACGCGGCTTGAAGTTGCTTGTAGTAGGAGGAGGACGACTTGAACTTGTCGACTTTCTCTTGTAACTTGACTTGTCGTCGTTGGTTGTAGAAGGTTTGGTTGATGTAGATGTTGGAGGAGTCGTTGAAGCTTGGTTGTTGGAGAAGCCGTAGGTCTTGGCCGAGTACTTGGCGTACTTGAAGTCATCTTGCACTTGACGTTCCGCCTTTGTAGCTTGATGCACGAGCTCAATGAGGGTTGTGTATGGTTGGAAGTCGGCGATCTTCTTGATGGGATGATTTACTCCAGTCAAAAAACGTGCCATAGTTTGCTCATCATCTTCCTTGACATTGGCTCGAATCATGGCTATCTCCATTTCCTTGTAGTATTCTTCAACACTCTTTGTTCCTTGCTTGAGTAGTTGGAGTTTCTTGAAGAGGTCGCGGTTGTAGTAGGTTGGCACAAAAGCGTGCTCGCATGACATCCTTCATTTGAGCCCAAGTGGTGATTGGAGGTTCACCTCTTGCTTGTCGTCGCTCAATGGTTTGTTCCCACCATATGAGCACATAGTCTTGGAACTCAAGTGATGCCATAGCAATTTTCTTCGCTTCATCGTAGTTATGCAACCGGAAGATTTTGTCAACCTTCAATGCCCATGAGAGGTAGTCTTCGGGGTCATTGCTTCCATTGAACTTGGGCATGGTGAATTTTAGCTTGTCGTAGCGTTGTTCTTCATTGTGTTGTTGGCGATGTTGATGATGACGTCCTTGACGTGGATTGTAATCGTCTTCATGTTGCTCTTGGCGTGGAGGAAGACCATGATCAACTAGCCCTTGTTGAACTTGAGGTTGAGGTGGAGCTTGACGAGCTTGTGGAGGAGCTTGAGGCACTTGACGTTGTACATTCCTCTCTTGGATTTCTTCTCGAAGGGCTTCCTCTTGATTGCGCCGTTCGCGATTGCGGTTAGCGAAGGCTCTACTTGATTCTTGAAGGGCACGTTGCGCCTCAAGAGCTTGCGCCTCACGTTGTTGTTGTTGAAGACGTTGAGCCTTGGCGTCTTGTTCATCTTGGTGAAGACGCGCTCGTTCTTCCTCTTGTTGGCGACGAAGACGTTGTCGTTCTTGAGCTTGAGCAAAAGCCTCTTGGTTTGATTGATGACGAGGAACTTGATTATCAACTTGCTCTTGTGAATGCTTGTCATGGAGCGGGTTGCGAGATGCATGACGGTCTTGACGAGCGGCACGACGAAGAGTGTTCGAAGTAGGTGTACTTGAGTCGTAGAAGGTGTCGTCGGAGTGTCGACTCGGGCGGCTCCGTCTTGATGATGAAGAAGTAGAATGATGTCGGCTTCTCATCAAGGCGCGTATCTCGTCCATTCTTGCATCATTCTCTTGCTTGTGAGCGTCGAACTTGTTGTCGAAGTAGTCTCTTGTACGTTGCTCGGAGAGTCGCAAGTCAGTGGCGAGGTTGTCGATGCGGCCGCTCATTGCTTGTTGTTCTTGGTGCAACGCTCGTTGTGCACCGAAGAGGTGGCTCTTGGTGACGTATGATGACATGTCGTCGTCTTGCTCGATGAAGAGTGGGTTGGTAGAGGTACTTGGCCTATCCATCATTCCAAGCAAAATGTGAGTGGTAGAAGGAGAAGAACTTATACCAATGTACCTTTGACCGATGTTGAAGATGAATCAAGTTCACTCAAATGCGGACAATGAAATAGCACTATTGGTACCGATTCTTGTCGGTTCTCATACCTACACAAATAAAAGCTTATGGTGGAGCTCGGTTAGGATAGTGGCACAAAATTTGATGCAGTTGTAAGTGAGACTCAATAATGTTGGACATGATTCACAAATTTGCAAATGCAACAAGTAGACCAATAGCAAGATATGGTACACGGAAACACACACGCAAATAGATGATATGGGGTTATGCAACCAAGGATGAGCCAAAATGTGGGATTCACCAAGATGCTCTTGTTGCACAACACTAGAGAGACGCTAGCACGATTTCACAATAGGCGGATACGAACTTGTGCACAACCTACTAAGCAAAAATGCAACGACTTCTATCCCAAGTATGCTATATGTATGGTGTTTCGATGTGTTGATCCAAGATGATCAAGTATGACAATCTTAATGTTGTATGATGCTATGGTTCTTGCTCATAAGCTCTTTGCTTATCTTTCTCTCTTTGCTTAAAAGCTTGGTTGGCTCTTCCTCTTTTGAGATCTTTTCTCATGCAAAATTTCACGAACCAAGATAGCAATTGTATATGCGATGACAACTTTGTGACACACAAGTTGATGCTAAGATATGCACCACTTTGGTATGGTATGTACGCTATGGAGTATGATCACTAATGTGCACAAGTCACGTTGCCGGCAATACTCAATGGCTAGTCTCGATGGGTAAGCAACGCAAAAGATGGGCTATGATGGTTATCAATGCAATTGCAAGTAATGAGAAAGATGTCGACGATGTTACCATCCTTGGCGAAGATGAGCGGTGGTGATGTTGATGTTGAACCGTACCTAGATAGCCGAAACACAAAAGGATACGGAAACCCCAACTCAAATTCTCAAAGCAAAATTTGGTAACATTGTCGGAATTGGTAGTGGGAAAGGCTATGGTTGTGTTATGGGGAAGTGGTGGAGGTAAGTGGAAGTGTATGTGGGCACGGGACAAAATTTGGCGGAAGTTAGGCGGTGAACGGGGTGGTGGATGGGGATTGATGCTACCAGGAGCCGGATTTCCGGGCTGGAAGCCGGATGTCCGGGGCGCCGGATGTCCGGGCTGGTCGGGCCGGATGTCCGGGGTGCCAGATGTCCGGGGTGCCGGATGTCCGGGCTGTTCGGGTCGGATGTCCGGGCTCTGGATCCGTGGACGAACTCTAGGAACACCGCGTGGAGAGGTCAAATCCGGGGCAAAATTCGGGCGATTTTGTGGATGGAAATTGTGGAAATGGTGGGGGAATGCTAGATCTACCTGCAACACACGAAATCCGCGGATCAAATCCAACAAAACTTCATCACATTAACAAATCACAAAAAAAATTGGGGCTATTTTTGTGGGGAATTTTCGGAATTAGGACAAAAACAACAAAATCAAGCTAGAAAAAGAGGGGTAGGGGCTCCAAGAACGTGAACAACGTGGCTCATGATACCAAGATGATGTAGGGCGGAACCCTACGTGGATGATCTTTCACGTTGGAGCGGATCCTACGGGGAATCACGAAGAACACACGGAAGAACAAGAGGGAAACACGGGGAAAACGAGAGAGAATTCACTCAACCGACAAGAGATCAATCACACAAGTGCTAGATCGCAGATCACATAAGGTGGCACAAGATTCAAGATCAACAAAGGAAAGATACAAACCGTAGCCGTTCTTCTCCGTGACGAGGCCTTGATGGGGTCCACCCTAGAAGGGGGTCTTGAATCCGCTTGGGGGATCTTCTCCGTAGAGGTCCTGATCTTCGAGGAGAAGTAGCCAAGTGGATGAGCAAAGGCTCTCACACAAAATATGAGCTAATCCAATGCTACCCTAGAAAGAGGAAGGGGGTGGAGTATATATAGTCTAGGGGCGAAGGGGTACATGGGACTCGTCCCGGATACACTGCATGCAGGCAGGGGAGGCCGGATGTCCGGGCGTCGGGCCGGATGTCCGGGCCTTCCCGAGGCGCCGGATGTCCAGGCTATCCGGCCGGATGTCCGGGCTGGGGCGGCCATTTCTGCTGAATCGGGTGAGAGGTGTCGGATTTCCGGGCTTCAGGCCGGATATCCGGGCTGGGGGCCGGATGTCCGGGGCCGGACGCCGGATGTCCGTGCCCTGTAGACTTGGGCAGCTTGGCTGATGCTGAGGTAGATGCTCCAGGGGCCGGATGTCCGGGGCCATGGCCGGATGTCCGGGGCCTGTAAGGTGAACTTGCCGGATTCCGTTGGTTCTCTTCATCCATGGACTTGGCGGCTTGTCCGTCTTCACGTGCATCCTCGGGAGGTTCCCCTTGACACCTAATCATGCATAGCATATTGGACTTAGGTAGTAGCCATGTCTCGAGGGGATCATATGTGATATCACTAAGGAAGGAAGTCACCTCGTTCTCGAGAGCTCTAGCTCTAGCTCGTGTCATGGGTCCTCTTTTCTCTTGATGAGACGGTTGTGGATGCATGGGGATGATCGTGGGATGCTCCGCATCACAAGAGTTGCTCGGAGTTGCACTGTAACCCAGCAAGGATGTCAAACGAGCTGAGGACTAGAAACACCGGAACCCATATATGCAATGGCAAGTGAAAGTGAATAATGGGCTGAGGAACTCCGACAAGCAATTCTCTTCCTTCTGTATGCAGTGATGGTACTCTTCTTTTGTTAACAAAGGCTTCACCAGGTTGAGTAACATCCAGGAGGGCCTCAGCTTGAAATGTCATCGGTGCCTTCCCGATTATTTGTTGCACAGATCCCGATTTATTTTCCCAGTAATTAGGTCGTTGTATTTGTACCCATGGGACAGCTGACAACCCAACTTTTCCAATCAAATCATCCACACTCAGGCTGCTCGTCATATCATCGGTGCCTCCCATCATAATTTGCATAGTCACCAATAATACCCACCATGTACTACTAATTATGGTGTAGCAAGAATATTCAGTTGCACTAGCAAACTCACGAGAGATACCTTTAACTCCTCTTAAGGTGAATCGAGAAGAATTGAGCGTAGTTTCACATCCGTCGCCACAATCAGGAGGTTCTGCCAGAGGTAGAGGACAATAAACATGAACTGGTTGCACCAGACAAAAATGCCATTCAACAGTCATCAGCTCAGTGTACTTGTCGAATAGGAGGTCTGTGGGCAAAAGTGCAGCTTCCCAATTAAGCACCGAAGTCAAAACCTCGCTGGTAGCATGGAACTCGTTGTGAGCTTCATAAATTGTATGGGCCAGCTGCACATATTGATTATGTGGGCACCATTTCTTAAGCATCTGGAACACATCATCCATCTTCAAGTGACCTGTCGCCATAAGCTAACTAAAGGAAGTGACAAATGTTGTGCACCCATGGACAAAATGTCAACTGCATGAGCCATATACCAAATAGTCTTCCATGCCTCACGTGCTGCTAGTACCATATTTATGGAACCTGATTTTATGTATGAACCTGAAGCTATCAGACACTCGCACAGGAGGTCTAGTAACCGTGACTTTCTTGCATGATCAATAAAGTTGTGGATACTTTCTTTAGTTGGATTCAGTCTCACAAAGGAGACAATTGCTTTCAAAACAAAGATAACCTGAGATAACCTCAGAGAAGGACCTGCAGCTGACTCCCGCAACATTCGGACACACCCCAGATTCACCTTGACATGGAGTGGTAGCAAGGTCGAACAGCGAACCACATACCTGCTCGACACAGTTGCGGCGCTTGATGGCGACACGGCAATATTGCCCTGAGCTGTATTGATATGCTTGCTGAAGAACGAAGGCCATGGTACTGGCCGGATCACCTGTCCTTGTGCATTCAGACCCATTGTCAGATTTGCTCTGGGCACTGGTGTCAACATGTAGGCAGCCTCGACATAGCTTTTTAACCAACAACTCGTGGGCGTTGTTGTGATGAGTTCGAGGTCAGGAACCGGGCGCTGTGGTGGAGGTGTAGTCCAGAGTACAATGGACACTGACATTGGGCCATCGTCATCATTACCATGGGCCAGACCACTGGTCGAGCAGATGGCGGGCGTTGGTGCAGCGATGTGGACGGTGTTGATGTCGAGGGCCTCGTCGCACACAACAGGGGAGGCAAGCTCGGGAAATATGTTGACGGTGGCGTCAGAACTTGGGCACTCTGTCGAGCGCATGGTCGTTGTTGGAGCAGCAAGCCTGCTGCCGCCGACTCCATGGTCTTGTACTTCATGGTCGTGGGCATCACCATGCTTCTCAGAGCCCATCACTTCATCCTTCATGATCTCTTCCTCCCTTAACCGAGCAAGGCACGACGCTCTGGTGATGCTAGACGGCGTTTGCGACTGCACGGCTGCTTGAATAACCGTGCGCAACCCCTGGACGTACTGGTGTACGAAGCACTTGATGCTTATGGTGGAGTTGAGATCCAGCACACGATGTACTCGTTCCCAGAATGCCGTCGTGTACTCGGCCACGGTTGTGGTCTGCTTGAGCTCCAGCAGCAAGCACAAGTGCAGGTTATACTCTGGCGACACGTCCTGGATGTCAAGGAGGCAGGCGTGCTCGTAGACACACCAACCATGCAAGGCGAGAGCCCGCGCCGCCCCGACTTTTGATCGAAGCTGAACCACTGCCTCCACATGGTGGATTCTCTGGAACACGATGACCTTCAACACACCATACATGGCAAACACCTGCTGTATTGTCTCCTCAGTGACCGGGTAGTACACATGGTGCACGGTGACGCGGAGAACGCCGCCGGTGAACACCTCTGGTTGGCTGGACATTTTGTCGAACATATGGTAGGCAGGAAGTGGGTGGTGATTTTTTTGTTGGCTCTGAATACCAAATTGTCACGACCCAAGCACAAGATGGGACGAACAGACTAATCAACACCAATATTCAGGTCTAGATCGGGGGATACATGGAGAATATGGGGTGAGAAATCAGCAAGGGGGGGATACAGAGAGCAGGAGGTGAGGACGAGAGCAAGGGGTGAGAAACTTCAGACGTTTCACAAATCAATCGCTCCCCTTCTCTGTCTAGCTTCTCCTTCTTTATAATCCCTTTGCCTATTCATGTAACTGGGCCAAACCCAAGTCTCACGGCCCATTCCATCGAGAAGGCCTTGGATACGAAGAGGGTCATGACCCTCGGGACATGACAATCACAATCTATTCTTTTTGTATCAGCATTGTAGATATGTGCTCATCTCAGCTGAACTTTGTAACGATTATGGAATTAGGGTTTGTCGAGGCGAGGCGGTCATGCTGCGGAACAGGGATAGTAGAGACGACGGTGTTCCTTTGCAACCCTTTGTCGATTGGCACATGCCCGAATGCGACATCATACGTGTTCTGGGACTCTGTCCACTCGACAAAAGCGACAAACCAAGTGGTCGTGAACTCATTTCTTGTAGAGGTTAGTAACCTTGTTGTGTTGTGAAATTTTGTATACCAATCTCAGTTGCGGCATCTTTTTCATGAAGTCATAGTACTCCCTTCGTTCCTAAATACATGACATAATGTATTTAGCATCGGAGGTTGTAGCATGCATGGCATCCTCAAGATTTAGTTCTTCAGAGTGTAATTTCCTTTTTCTTCTATATCTATTACAAGATTGGCTATCATGTATTATATTATTTTAAGTTTATTTATTATCACTATTGCAGAACCGGGCAATAGCACAGGTTCATAAGGCCCTTTAGTGCCGGTTCCATAACCGGCACTAAAGTGTGGGCACTAAAGCCCCCCTTAGTACCGGTTCAAAGACGAACCCGGTGCTAAAGGGCAACCACGTGTACGAGCCAGCTCTGTGACACTGGAGCCCTTTAGTACCGGTTGGTAAGACCACCCGGTACTATAAGATTTGGGGGGTTTTTAGTTTTATGATTTCTTTTTTATTTAATTTTGTGTTTCCATTTTAATTCTTTTTTGTTTCCTGGTATTTTACGATACTACACATTGTACACGTTATGCATATATATATATATATATATATATATATATATATATATATATATATATATATATATATATAAATAGAATTTCTAGTAAAAACAATCATGCATATATATATCATCAATGTCTCATAAACCATCATATTAATTAATTCACACATACACACATGTATAGCTATATACAATTTCTCCTACATATGCATGTTGCCTTCGGAGCCAGTAACATTAGCCTAATTGGTGCCTTCGGAGCACGATGACAATTGGAAGTGGTTTTCATGGGGGCGGTAGCGGGTAATAGTATTCTTCCTTCGGATTTATGACCTGGTCGAGCAAAAATCCCGCTATTTCCTCTTGAAGTGCTTCTACGTGCTCCGTTTCTAGGAGCTTGTCCCGCACCTCTGTTAACTGCTAAGAAGGAGATTAATATGCATGTGTATTAGTTGTGTGAGTAGATATCGATAATGGTGTAAAAATTGTGAATAGTGTTCTGACAAGCGTACGCATTCCTGTCTATGAGATCTGCTCCTTTCGGACACCATCATGCGAAAGTTCTCGCAAACACAGAATGCACACAGATCAGTCCCCTGCGCCTGCTTTAGGGCCTTTACGAGAATGGAATTTGATCAGATAATAATTAATCAAGCATGATAATTAAAGAGATGGCAGCTAGCTAGCTAGCTAGTACTACTTAATTACTTACCTTGGGACGAAACCAATTAAGGTTTTTTGTCCATTCGCCTTCCGTGACGCTGATGAACCTTGCCCAAGCCCTGCCCACCGACAAAGAAAATGAATAAAGGGGTTATTAAATAGTTCATATCATGAAATGACGAACTAAATAGGCCGAGATATATAGTTAATAATGATTGAAATTACCTGTTGACTATCCCAAACAAGATGTTATAGTCAGTATTTGCTTTGAGTAGTGAGTCCAGTATTTCAACTGTTTTGGCGTCAACTTTAATGATACACAAGATCCAGTGAAATCTGCATGCACACATGTTTGCATGTCTTAATTAAGCGGGCATATGTAAGCAAAAACATGTAGCTAGCTAGTAGGCAAAAACATAAAATTTGTAGTACAAGACAGTCTGACTCACTGGAAGTTGTAAGGAAGTAGTATATCTTCATTGTATTTGAGGCGCTTCAAGAACTCTAGCATGTTGTCCTCTACGGCCTTTTGATGATGTGGATTTATTAGCCATGTGTATTCATTAACGGTGTTTGGGTCAATGAACCCAATGCCAAAGCGTCCACCTTTTCTCATTTCATACATCTTCATCCTCCATAATACCACAGAAAAGAATATAGTGAGGATAATTACAGGTAATGATTGATCAAAAGGATTACTACAGATAGCTTGAGACTTAAATTACAGAAAGAAATCACTTACAGACAATAGCAACTGACGATAGATTTGTCGAGTGCGTCTTGATTGTATAACTGAAACAGTTCAGAATACTCAACGGACAGAGCTTTCTCATGGAAGTAATGCTCCTCCTTGACATTCACCATGAGGGACAATCTATTGGAAATCTTGGTAATGTTCATGTACCATTAATGCAATTCATACATTCTCGTTGGGAGGTTCTTGACCTTGTCTGGATCGACCAAAGGTTGGCCCCGGACATATTTCCGTTTTATTTCATCCTCTGTAAGCACAGGCATGGGCTCGATCTCGAGAGATGTCCAACAGTGATGTTGAGAACTTCAGCCTGCATTATATGGTCCTTGGTTATTACCACATTGCCCACCTCCGGAACGTAAACTGTTTGCCCACAAAAATATTGGGCGCGCGTACTGTCACGTGTTGTTGGCACAACAAGCGAGGGGATAGATTGCGCCGCCTGTTCTCCCAAATTGGGGAATGGTTTTCCGCATTTTTGACAGTTGCTTGTTGTTTGCTCGATCCGAGCTCGCCTCCTTACGTGGGCGTGCTCGATTTAACTTCACGATGTGGCGCTCATAGTCTGTGTCAACAGGCTTGGGAGCTGGTGGTTGAGCCATACGAATGAAGTGGTCAATCGTTTCCTCAGGCACTTTCTCCCTTGGCGGCGGTGGCGGTTTCGGTGCAAAATGGGGTTCCACCTGGGCCTTCGATATGGCTGCCTTTTCCTCCTCGGACCTGTCATAAGGCCTCGGCGGAAGAGGCGTGAGGCTTGGACCATATTTATATCGCTTGCCTCCGCTTTGTACTTCTGTACTACCTCGACTGCACCGCCACGCACCATAGCTGCGGGGTGTCTCTTCTGCTATTGCCGAGGCGGCGGAGACGGGCCGACGGGGCTGAGTTGGACGAGGAGGAGTGGCTCAAGCTGTGCCGGACTTGGAGGAGGAGTGGCCTGAGGTTGTGCGGACTTGGAGGAGGAGTGGACGTTTGACACTTGTGGCGGACTTGGAGGAGGAGGTGGCACGACACTTTGCGGACTTGGAGGAGGAGTGGCACGACACTTTGCGGACTTGGTGGACTTGCAGGAGCGGGAGTCTGCTGACTCGGTGGCGGACTTCGACGAGGAGTCGGCTGACGCGGTGTCGGTGGCCTTGGAAAGATGATGCAATCCTTTTTCCATAGGATGATACGATGTTTGGCCTCTCCGAGAAAGTGCTCGTCGTCACCTGCAGGAATGTCAAGCTGTAGCTCCGAATATGGGTCCACCACCTCATCAACCAAGACACGAGCATAGCCCGCTGGAATCGGGTTGCAATGGAAGGTTACCTCGCGGGGATTTGTAAAAGCAACGGCGTCCGCCACCTTCATGGATATGTTCTTCATTTTGACATGTAGCTCGCAGTTAGTGTTATCCGTGATGTCATCCACAGGGTATCTATCTGTTAGAGTTATAATATAAGTCATGTACCCCTTTGTATTTATCCCGTTGTATAAGGGGTTTCCTGCATATGTTCCACACCTGTACATGTATATATATCGGCCTATGGCCTCATGGGAATACAAGTTGCATATTCCTAACATGGTATTAGAGCTAGGTCAATTTTTTGCACGCTGCAACTCGTGCTATTGATCCGTCTCTCCTCGCCGATCGAAGCCGCCGGCCTCGATCTCCTGTTCCCGCTCGTCTCCCTCGGAGCCCCCGATCTCCAGCAGTCTCCCAATCGGATCGGGCCTCCTCTCCTGTTCCCGCTCCTATAAGGATCTTGCTGGCCCGTGCTCGAAGCCCTCCCCGATCGAGAAGGAAGATCCCGAATCGATCTCTCGTGCTCCCGCTCGAAGCCAGCGGCCCAGCACCCGCTCGATCCCAGACGCCCGCGCGAGTCAACCCCGATCCAGTCGCCCGTTCCTGCCCTGAAGTCGCTACTCCCTGCTCGCGCCTGATTCCGCTGCTGGTGGTCTGCTGTTCCAGATTCTGCTATTAAAAAAAATGTCTGCTGGATCAAGCTATGTTGCTGTTCCTCGTTGCCCGGTGATTTTTGATGGCTCTAACTACACCGAGTTCGTTGGCTTCATGCGCATTCATATGCGTGGCATCCGCCTATGGGGTGTTCTTTCTGGCGAGGTCTGCTGTCCGCCACGTCCCGTTCCTCCGGTGGCCCCTATTCCACCGACTCCACCAGTTCTTCCTACGGATGCTAATCAGGCCGCCAAGGATGCGGCTAAGCTTCTTGATGAGGCTGCTGTTCGTGCTTATGATGAGAGGGTTTTGGCTTATGAGGAGGCTCTTCAGACGTATCATGGTGCTCTGTCTGTTTACACCCGGTGGCTTGATGATGATGCTCGTCTGCAGCTGTTCTCACTACTAGTGTTACGCCTCGGTTTGCTTCGAGTTTCGGGTCTTCCCTCTGTCTTTGAGATGTGGACCCGTCTTCGTCGGTAGCTATGAGCCCTCCGGTGATGCCTTATACCTTTCTATGGTCCGTTAGGAGCATGCTCTTCATGAGGTGACTCTACTGTTGATGACTTCTATGCACAGAGTTCTGCTATCTGGTGCCAGCTTGATTCTCTCCGCAGTGCTGGTTGTCGTACTTGCCCCTGTTGCCAGGCTTTCCAGGCCAATTTGGAGTTTCATCGTGTCTACGAGTTCCTGTCTCGGCTCCGTAAGGAGTTTGCTCGTGGCCGTATTTCTCTCATGGAGGCGCTTTCTGAGATTCGTGCCGAGGAGACTCGCTTACGTGGTGCTGGTTTGCTGGAGGTTCCTTCATGCTCGCTACTCGGGCTTCTTCCACACCACTGCTGCACCGACCCCTTCTCGCTCGAGTGCTCCGCCGCTTTTGCCCACTCCTTCTGGAGGCTCAGGTCGCCCCCGTCCACATTGCGGCTACTGCAACAATGATGGTCATATTGAGTCCCAGTGCTACACGAAGAGGAAACACTGCGCAAGGCGCGATCATCATCTTCGGGACTTCGTCATCTACCTCGGCAGCTTCAGCCATTGCTTTGATCGAGCAGGATATTACGAGACTTAAGCGTGCCTCGCGGCTTGAGTTCTTCCTCGATGGGTACTGCTGGTTCTGTGACTGATGCTTCCCGCACTGAGCAACCGCCCTCTACACAGTCAGGTACATCCCCATGGGTTCTGGACTCTGGAGCTTCTTTTCATATGTCTGCTCATTCTTCCACTTTGTCCTCTCTTCGATTGCTTTGGATTCTCCTGTTCATGTCTTCACCGCTGATGGTACTCCACTTTACATTTGCTAGTAGATGCAATCTTTCCACTCCTTCTTATTACATTCCTGATGTTGCTCATGTTCCTCGACTTACCATGAATCTGTTTTCTGCTGGTCAACTTACTGATTCTGGTTGTCGCGTCATCCTTGACGTTGACTCTTGTTCTGTCCAGGACCGTCACACGCACACTCTGGTTGGGGCTGGCCCTCGCCGCCGTGATTCTCAGGGTCTTTGGGAGTTGGACTGGCTTCATGTTCCTTCCGCTGCCACCACCATCGCCAGTTCCTCCGCTTCAGTCGCCTCCGTTACTGGTTCCTTCCAGCAGTGGCATCATCGGCTTGGTCATCTGTGTGGTTCTCGGTTGTCGTCTTTAGTTTGTCGAGGTCTTCTGGGGTCTGTCTCAGGAGGTGTCTCGTTAGAGTGTCAGGGTTGTGGTCTTGGCAAGCAGATTGATTACCATATTCACATAGTGAGTCGGTGTCTAAGCGTCCTTTCGATTTAGTCCATTACGATGTATGGGGTCCGGCTCCTTTAAACCCGGAAGGTGTTCATAAATATTATATTATTTTCATAGATGATTTCTCTCGTTACACATGGCTTTATTTCATGACTTCTCGTAGTGAGGTGTTGTCTATTTATAAGCGTTTTGCTGCCATCGTTTATACTCAGTTCTCTTCACCCATTCGTGTTTTTCGTGGCCGACTACCGGCGAGTATATCTCTAAGATGTTGCGTGGTGTTCTTGCTGAGCAAGGAACTCTCTCTCAATTCTCTTGTCCTGGTGCTCATGCTCAGAATGGTGTGGCTGAGCGAAAGCATCGACTTCTTCTTGAGATGGCTCGTGCATTGATGATTGCTGCCTCTCTCCCGCCTCATTTTTGGGCTGAGGCCGTCTCCACCTCCACCTATCTTATCAACATACAGCCTTCCGCTGCTCTACAGGGTGGTGTTCCTTTCGAGCGTCTTTTTGATCGTTCTCCCAATTATTCGATGCTTCGCTTGTTTGGTTGTGTTTGCTATGTTCTACTTGCCCCTCGCGAACGCACCAAACTGACCGCTTCGATCTGTTGAGTGTGTCTTCTTAGGCTCTGATGATGAGCATAAGGGCTATCGTTGTTGGGATCCTATCGGTCGTCGGATGTGTATCTCTCGAGACGTGACTTTTGACGAGTCTCGTTCCTTCTACCCCGCCCATCCTCCTCGATTTGTTTGATGGAGGATATCTCTTTCCTAACTTTTCACGACTCATCTATTACCCCTGTCGAGCTTTGTGCCTAGTCGTTCCACTCCCTCCGCTTCTCCACCTCTAGTCGATTTGCAGCCACCATCTTTCCGGTCTCCTCGCCTAGCATGTCACGGATTCTACACCTTCATCTCCGGTGACTTCTTCGCCGCCACCCGATTCTACCATAGCGATTCCTCCTTCTATTGTTCCATCTTTTCTCGGCATTACACTCGTCGTTCATGACCTGTGGATGCCTCACGTGGATGAGTCGTCATCTTCCTCTCAGCCTACTTATGGCTTGCGTTCTCGTCCTCGTCCGCTTTGTTGATCGCTTTGGATTTCCCACTTCTTTGGTGCTGCTTTGTTCTTGAGCCGACTTCTTATCATCGGGCTATTGTTCATCTGAATGGCAGTTTGCGATGGCGAGAGGAGATTGCCGCTCTTGAATGCACTGGTACACTGGGATCTTGTTTCTCTTCCTCCCGAGTCCGTCCGATCACTTGTAAGTGGGTCTACAAGGTTAAGACTTCGCTCCGATGGTTCTCTTGAGCGTCACAAAGCTCGTCTTGTGGCTCGTGGTTTTCAGCAGGAGCACGGTCGTGATTATGGCGAGACTTTTGCTCCTGTGGCCCATATGACCACTGTTCGTACACTTCTTGCCGTTGCCTCTGCGCGATCTTGGTCTATATCTCAGCTTGATGTTAAGAATGCCTTTCTTAATGGTGAGCTGCGTGAGGAGGTCTACATGCAGCCACCACACGGGTATTCTGTTCCTAATGGCATGGTATGTCGTCTTCGTCGCTCTCTCTATGGCCTTAAGCAAGCCCCGGCGCTTTGGTTTGAGCGCTTTGCCTCTGTGATCACTGCTGCTGGTTTTTCAGCAAGTGCTCATGATCCAGCATTGTTTATTCACCTTTCTCGTCGTGGTCGGACTCTTCTTCTTCTCTATGTTGATGACATGATCATCACGGGGATGACCAGTATATTGCCTTTGTAAAGGCCCGTCTTAGTGAGCAGTTTCTTATGTACGATCTTGGACCTCTTCGCTACTTTCTTGGGATTGAAGTCTCTTCTACCTCTGATGGCTTTTTATATCCCGGAAAAGTATATCCAGGATCTTCTTGCTCGTCTTGCTCTTCATCGACGTAGCGTTGTTGAGACTCCTATGGAGCTCAATGTTCACCTCCGTGCTCTTGATGGTGATCCTCTCCACGACCCGACGCGATATCGTCATCTTGTTGGCAGTCTTGTCTATCTAGCTGTCACTCGTCCGGACATCTCTTATCCGGTTCATATTACGAGTCGGTTTGTCTCTACTCCCACCTCGGTTCACTATAGTCATCTCCTTCGTGTTCTTCGATATCTTCGAGGCACGATCTCTCACCGTCTATTCTTTCCTCGCCCAGATTCTTTACAGCTTCAGGCCTATTCGGATGCTACGTGGGCTAGTGATCCTTCGGATCGCCGTTCACTTTCTCGCCATCGTGTTTTTCTTGGTGGTTCTCTCATTGCACGGAAGGCGAAGAAACAGCTTGCGCTTTCGCTCGAAAGTGCCGAGGCTGAGTTGTAGCAATGGCTCTTTGACGGCAGAGGTGACTTGGTTACGGTGGTTACTTCAGGATTTTGGTGTTTACGTCACTACACCGACTCTGCTCTTATCCGACGACAGGTGCTATCAGCATTGCAGCGATCACTGTGAAGCATGAGCTCACCAAGCATATTGGTGTTGATGCTTTCTATGTCTTGCTGGTGTGCGAGATCGAGTTATTGCTCTTGATATGTGCCTTCCGAGTTCTGATTGGCGGATTTCTGACGAAGGCCAGACTAGAGCACAACATGGCTTTTATCTCTCCAAACTTCGGTGTTGTTCATCCACCATGAGTTTGAGGGGTGTTAGAGTTATAATATAAGTCATGTACCCCTTTGTATTTATCCCGTTGTATAAGGGGTTTCTTGCATATGTTCCACACCTGTACATGTATATATATCGGCCTATGGCCTCATGGGAATACAAGTTGCATATTCCTAACACTATCCAGCATTGCGTCGTCCGGGGCGGAACCCACGCTGCTTCTCGGCATGGATGGGGCGGTGCTATCCAATGCTGGATCATCCGCTAGCTGCTGCATTCTTTGAGACCCCTTTGCTGGCTAAGTGAGTCGATCTGCTCCTGCCGCTGGAATTTGACCGCCAATTCCGCTTGACTTGCTTCTAGTCCTTGAAGGCGTTCATAGTCCCGCTTCCTCTGCTCCTCCTCCATCTTCCTCTTCTTCTCCTCCGCAATCTTCTTTCTCTTGCAGGTTACGTAGTCGTTGTTCCAGTCTGAAAACCCCTCATACCACGGAATAGCGCCCTTGCCTTGTGTTCTTCCCGGGTGTTCAGGATTTCCCAGGGCACGCGTAAGCTCATAGTTCTCTCTATTGGGCTGGAACACCCCCGATCGTGCCTCTTCTATTGCAACAAGTATCGGATCGTCGGCTCCCTTCAGACTTGCCCTCGTCGAAACATTGCCTGTCTTCGGGTCCAACTCCCCCCCATGCGCATAGAACCAAGTCCTGCACTGGGGCCAGCTCTTAGTAACCGGAGTGACACCTGCATCCTCCATCTCTTTCTCGGACTTATCCCACTTAGGCATTGCCACCGCGCAGCCACTGGCCCTGACTTATGGAACTTATCCTTTTTTTCGGCATTCTTCTTGTTTATTCTCGACCGTTCCTTAGCTAATTCTGAATCCTTGAATTTCACGAAATCGTCCTAATGAACACGTTGGTTCTCTAGTGTTCCCTCGAATACTGGAGTCTTCCTTCCTCCCTTGACGTACTTGTCCCATTCACGATTCTTATGGTTCTTGAATGCAACCGCCATCTTCCTAAGAGCAGCGTCCTTCACTTTCTGCACATCTGCTTCTGTGAAATGATCTGGTAGGGTGAAATGTTCCATGAGAGTATCCCAAAGCAGATCTTTTTGTCTTTTGTCGACAAAAGTAACATCTGGACGTGGAGCAGCGTCCTTTTTGTCTTTTTGTCTTTTGTCTTTTGCTGGCTCTCTCCATTCTTGAAGGGAGATCAGGAGTTGGTCCTTCAAAACAACTCCGCACTGACGAACGAACTTGTCCGCAATCTTCTTAGGTGCTAATGGTTCGCCATTAGGTCTGATTGCCTCGATATTGTACTTTACGCCCTCCTTCAACTTTTTGTTCGGGCCTCGTTTTGTCCTTTTGCCTGAAGATTTGCTCGATCCGGATGGCTGAAAGATTAAAGATCAATTCGTTAATATATCTTCAATCATTTAAAACATGTGATGATCACCAGATGCCTGCTTATATAAATATATATACCTCGCCGGTCTTTGTTGTTTCAAGATCAACATTTTCTTCGTCATCATCATAATCATAGTTCATGACTTCATCAATTCGGTCGTCGCGATCGAATATCATATCACCCTCTCCGGTGTTGTTTAGAAATTCGGAGCCGTCATAATCTTCTTCATTCTGATCATCATCTGGCCCGTGAGGATGGCGTATCATATCGAACATGGCATGTTCTCCCTCTAATGCAACCATGTAGCGATGGACGTGCTCGTCCTCCTCCCTGACACGACGACGTACCACCTCCGGCGGGGCCGGCTCCCTCCGCACCGAAACTGGCCCACGCGAACGCCACCAAACGAGATCAGGGTCGACGACGGGACCCGGGGCCGGGTTCCTCATCAAGCGGCGCGCCCCTCCAGGCAGCACCTCCCAGTGCTAGCCCGGCGGAGCCCAGTCCCGGACATGGGTCAGCCGGACGTCGTCGCGGACATGTCGACGGCGAGGATGCGGGTTGGGCATCGTCGAGAACAAATACTAGCTATATGCCTGCAAAAAGTAACATTTTTTTAATGATTGGATATTGATAACTAAAATTTCTAACATTTCTATATAGCTAACATTTCTATAACATTTCTAACAATGCTATATATAACTAACATTTCTATAACATTTCTAATATTTTTATAACTAAAAAACAGAAAAAAATTATAACATTTCTATATATATAACTAACATTTGTATAACAATTCTAACATTTCTAACTATTCTAACATTTCTAACTATTCTAACAATTCTAACATTTCTAACTATTTCTGAAAAACAGAAAAATTTCTAACAATTTCTAAAAAACAGAAAAATTTCTAACTATTTGTATAACTAGAAAACAAAAATGTATGTGTGTGTGTTTGTGCGCTCACCGTGGCGAGGGCAGACGGGGCAGGCGGCGATGTGAGGGATAGCGATGGCGGGGCGAGGGGCAGGCGGCGGCAGCGGGGACGGAGGATGGGCGGGCAGGCGGCGATGACGATGGGGACGTCTGGTGGCGCCGACAGGGGATGGGCGGCGGTGACGGGACGACGGCAGGAAGGGATGTGGCGGCGGCAGGCGGCGACGAGGATGGAGACGTCTGAGGCGGCGGCGACGGTGCAGAGGAGAAGAAGCCGGATGAGAAACTGAAATTTTCGTAAGTGTTGCTTATATAGGAGGGCCTTTAGTACGGTTTGTGCCACCAACCGGTACTAAAGGCCAATTTTAACCAGCCCAAGCGGCGGAAGCGGCCCCCTTTAGTACCTGGTGGTGGCACAAACGGTACTAAAGGCCCCCCTTTAGTACCGGTTTGTGCCACGACCGGTACTAAAGAAGAATCTTAGCATGAGTCTTGATCTTGACAAGTTTAGTCCCACCTTGCTAGCCGAGGGCGGACCGTCTTGGTTTATAAACCCCGGCGGTCGCTCTCTCAAGCTCCTCTCTAAAGCAGGCCCTCTGGGCCTACGTGTTCTTTGTTGCCTGTGGCCCACTTGGCCTTCTTGGGCCTGCATCTGGCCCAACAACAGGTTGGGTTTCTAGTCGTATGCAGGCCGCTCTGGCCTAGTAGGCGGAGCTTTTTATATTTTTTGCTTTATTTATTTTTGTGTTGTTTTTTGTCTATTTAGAGTTTCTTTGTGAATATTTTTGCTTTAGGTACAAAAATTACAAACTTTACGTTAGTGCCCGTAGTTTTCAAATTTGAATAGTTTAAATTTTGAATTATTTGAAATTAGTGTGAATCACTAGTTTGTGAATAATTTAACTTTAAAAATCAGTAAAGGCATGAAAGAATTTGTTTGCACATAAAATTTCTTCGCGTTTCAAATGCCAAAACACATAACTACCCTAACTATTACAGAGATTCCCCTATGGGTGTGAAACACAGAAGAAAGTGATGATAGTGAAGCCGATCACATCCCGGATCTTTGGGTGTGAAACTTTTTCTTCAGCGTGTGTCCCTTTGCGCCGTAACCATGGAAAATCTTCATCATTTAACGGGATGCTCGGGTCAATATTCCTTGTGAATGGAGCAATTTCATCAAACTTTTCATAATCTTCTGACTTGTCTGTCTTGTCATCCACTCCCATGATGTTTCTCTTCCCAGAAAGAACTATGTGCCGCTTTGGCTCATCGTACTATGCATTCGCTTCCTTATCTTTTCTTTTTCTTGGCTTGGTAGACATGTCCTTCACATAGAAAACCTGTGCCACATCATTGGCTAGGACGAATGGTTCGATGCGCATCATAAGATTGTTGAGATCCACTTGTTGTCATTCCGTCTGCGGGTCTTCCGTTACCCGCCTCATGTCATATTGACCCATTTGCACGAAACAAAGGGACCTTTAAACCACGTCGATAGTCAAGTTCCCATATGTCCTGTATATAACCATAATATGTTTCCTTTCCGTCGTGGTTTACGCATCAAAGCGGGCACCACTGTTTTGGTTGGTGCTCTTCTTATCTTGGGCGATCGTGTAAAATGTATTACCATTTATCTCGTACCCTTTGAAAGTCATTATATTCGAAGATGGTAACTGGGACAGGAAGTACAGGTCATCTTCAATAGAGGTGTCATGCATGGTGCGTGTCTGCAACCAGTGGCGAAACTCCTGGTTTGTTCACGTGTAATCCGGTCATCGACCGCTCCGGGTGTTTGGAGCGTAGCAAATTCTTGTGTTCATCCATATACGGAGCCACCAAGGCGGAATTCTGTAGAACTGTGTAGTGTGCTTCAGTGAGAGAATGTCCATCCATACATATTATTTGTTCCCCTCCTAGCGTGCCTTTTCCATCCAGTCTGCCCTTATGCCGCATTCAGGAACACCAATCGGCTTAAGGTCAGGAATAAAGTCAATACAAAACTCAATGACCTCCTCATTTTGATGGCCCCTGGAGATGCTTCCTTCTGGCCTAGCACGGTTATGAACATATTTCTTTAAGACTCCCATGAACCTCTCAAAGGGGAACATATTGTGTAGAAATACATGACCCAAAACGTTAATCTCTTCGCATAGGTGAACTAGGACATGCGTCATGATGTTGAAGAAGGATGGTGGGAACACCAACTCGAAACTGAGAAGACATTGCACCAAATCATTCTGTAACCTTGGTATTATTTCTGGATCGATTACCTTCTGAGAGATTGCATTGAGAAATGCACATAGCTTCACAATGGCTAATCGAACATTTTCCGGTAGAAGCCCCCTCAATGCAACCGGAAGCAGTTGCGTCATAATCACGTGGCAGTCATGAGACTTTACGTTACGGAACTTTTCTCTGCCATGTTTATTATTCCCTTTATATTCGACGAGAAGCCGACGGTACCTTAATCTCGAGCTGGCATTCAAAGAAGATTTCCTTCTCTTCTTTGGTAAGAGCGTAGCTTGCATGATCTGATGTATGCCGTCTTCTCCGTGCATACATTGCTGGTCCTCCGTGCCTCGGTGTATCTTTTGTCTTCCCATACACGCCCAAGAAGCCAAGCAGGGTCACGCAAAGATTCTTCGTCACGTGCATCACGTCGATTGTGGAGCGGACCTCTAGGTCTTTCCAATATGGCAGGTCCCAAAATATAGATTTCTTCTTCCACATGGGTGCGCGTCCGTCAGCGTCGTTCGGAACAGGTTGTCCGTCAGGACCCTTTCCAAATATCACCATCAAATCCTTGACCATATCATGTACATCAGCACCAGTACGGTGGCGAGGCTTCGTCCGGTGATCCGCCTCACCTTTGAAATGCTTGCCTTTCTTTCTTACGGGATACCTGCTCGGAAGAAATTGACGATGTCCTAGGTACACATTCTTCTTACAACTATTCAAATATATCTTGTCGGTATCATCCAAGCAGTGCGTGCATCCGCGGTATCCCTTATGCATGCATCACGAAAGGTTCTTGAGAGCAGGCCAATCATTGATGGTCACGAACAGCAACACCTTTAGGTCAAATTCTTCCCCATGTGCTCATCCCACGCCGTACACCTGTTCCATTCCACAGTTGTAAGAGTTCTTCAACTAATGGCCTTAGGTACACATCAATGTCGTTGCCGGGTTGCTTAGGGCCTTGGATGAGCACCGGCATCATAATGAACTTCCGCTTCATGCACAACCAAGGAGGAAGGTTATACAAACATAGAGTCACGGGCCAGGTGCCATGGTTGCTGCTCTGCTCCCCAAAAGGATTAATGCCATCTGCGCTTAGACCAAACCATACGCTCCTTGCGTCATCTGCAAACTCCTTCCGTACTTTCTTTCGATTTTTCTCACTGCGACCCGTCGTGGTACTCTCAACTTTCCGTCTTTCTTACGATCTTCTACGTGCCATCGCATCTCCTTGGCATGCTCTTTGTTTTGGAACAAGCGTTTCAACCGTGGTATTATAGGAGAATACCACATCACCTTGGCAGGAATCTTCTTCTGGGCGCCGCCTCGACATCACCAGGGTCATCGCGGCTGATCTTATAGCGCAATGCACCACATACCAAGACAGCGTTCAAATCCTCGTACTCACCGCGGTAGAGGATGCAATCATTAGGGCATGCATGTATCTTCTGCACCTCTAACCCTAGAGGGCAGACATCCTTCTTTGCTTCGTACGTACTCTCGAGCAATTCGTTGTCCTTTGGAAGCATATCCTTTATCATTACTAGCAACTTTCCAAATCCCTTGTCAGATAAACCATTCTCTGCCTTCCATTGCAGCAATTCCAGTGTGGTGCCCAACTTTTTCTTGTCACCTACGCAATTCGGGTACAACAATTTTTTGTGATCCTCTAACATGCGCTGCAACTTCTTCTTCTATAAATCACTTGCGCAGTTTCTCTTTGCATCGGCAATGGCCCGACCTAGATCATCAACGGGCTCATCTGATTGAAGGAAATATGCCCTAGAGGCAATAATAAAGTTATTATTTATTTCCTTATATCATGATAAATGTTTATTATTCATGCTAGAATTGTATTAACCGGAAACATAATACATGTGTGAATACATAGACAAACAGAGTGTCACTAGTATGGCTCTACTAGACTAGCTTATTAATCAAAGATGGTTATGTTTCCTAACCTTAGACAAAGGAGTTGTCATTTGATTAACAAGGTCACATCATTGGTTGAATGATCTGATTGACATGACCCATTCCATTAGCTTAGCACCCGATCGTTTAGTATGTTGCTATTGCTTTTATCCATGACTTATGCATGTTCCTATAACTATGAGAATATGCAACTCCCGTTTACGGAGGAACACTTTGGGTACTACCAAGCGTCACAACGTAATCGGGTGATTATAAAGGAGTACTACAGGTGTCTCCAAAGGCAGATGTTGGGTTGGCGTATTTCGAGATTAGGATTTGTCACTCCGATTGTCGGAGAGGTATCTCTGGGCCCTCTCGGTAATACACATCACTAAGCCTTGCAAGCATTACAACTAATGAGTTAGCTGTGAGATGATGTATTACGGAGCGAGTAAAGAGACTTGCGATGAACGAGATTGAACTAGGTATTGGATACCGACGATCGAATCTCGGGCAAGTAACATACCGATGACAAAGGGAACAACGTATGTTGTTATGCGGTCTGACCGATAAAGATCTTCGTAGAATATGTAGGAGCCAATATGGGCATCCAGGTCCCGCTATTGGTTATTGACCGGAGACGTGTCTCGGTCATGTCTACATTGTTCTCGAACCGTAGGGTCCGCACGCTTAAGGTTTCGATGATAGTTATATTATGAGTTTTGTGTATTTTGATGTACCGAAGGAGTTCGGAGTCCCGGATGAGATCGAGGACATGACGAGGAGTCTCGAAATGGTCGAGACGTAAAGATTCATATATTGGATGATATGTTTAGGCCAGGGGGTCAAGTCCATGAGGCTTTAGGTCGGTGCAAAAGGAGTTTTGCGGAGGCCAGGGGGCCAAACGCCGGAGACCCTGGCGTGCGGCCTGGGCAGACGCCGAGGCCATGGCGTCTGGGCCAGACGCCAAGGATTGTGGCGTTTGGTCCTGGAGTCAGTGGGACTCTTGCCTCTCGGGCAAAACCGACTTTGAGGAGGCTTTTGCTCCAAGTTTCGACCAGGGCTCAACATATAAATAGAGGGGCAGGGCTAGCACCAAGGACACAACAATTGATCCCTTGGATCTCTTAGCCGTGTGCGGTGCCCCCTTCCACCATATTTCACCTCGGTCATATCGTCACAGAGTTTAGGCGAAGCCCTGCGCCGTAGAGCATCATCATCGTCACTGCGCCGTCGTCTTGTGGAACTCATCCCGACACTTTCTTTGGATCGGTCCGGGATCGTCATCGAGCTGAGCGTGTGCAGAACTCGGAGGTGCCGTCGTTCGGTACTTGGATCGGTCGGATCGTGAAGGCGACGACTACATCAACAGCGTTGTTATAACGCTTCCGCTTACGGTCTCACGAGATGCGTAGACAACACTCTCCCTCTCATTGCTATGCATCACCATGATCTTGCGTTAATGCGTAGGAAATTTTTGAAATTACTGCGTTCCCCAACAGTGGTATCCGAGCCTAGGTTTTTATGGTTTGATGTTTTGCACGAGTAGAACACAAGTGAGTTGTGGGCGATACAAGTCATACTGCCTACCAGCATGTCATACTTTGGTTCAGCGGTATTGTGAGATGAAGCGGCCCGGACCGACATTACGCGTACGCTTACGCGAGACTGGTTTCACCGTTACGAGCACTCGTTCTTAAAGGTGGCTGGCGGGTGTCTGTCTCTCTCACTTTAGTTGAACCGAGTGTGGCTACGCCCGGTCCTTGAGAAGGTTAAAACGGAGTCTATTTGACGAAGTATCGTTGTGGTCTTGATGCGTAGGTGAGATTGGTTCTTGCTTATGCCCGTAGCTTCCACTTAAAATTTGCCAAAACAATGTAGAGGACGTCTATCTTGTTTTTGCAGGGCATGTTGTGATGTGATATGGTCAAGACGTGATGCTATATTTTATTGTATGAGATGATCATGTTTTGTAACCGAAGTTATCGGCAACTGGCTGGAGTCATATGGTTGTCGCTTTATTGTATGAAATGCAAACGCCTGTAATTGCTTTACTTTATCACTAAGCGGTAGCGATAGTCGTAGAAGCAATAGATGGCGTGGCGACAACGATACTACGATGGAGATCAAGGTGTCGCGCGGTGATGATGGTGATCACGACGGTGCTTGAGATGGAGATCACAAGCACAAGATGATGATGGCCATATCATATCACTTATATTGATTGCATGTGATGTTTATCCTTTATGCATCTTATTTTGCTTTGATTGGCGGTAGCATTTAAGATGATCTCCCACTAAAATTATCAAGTAGTGTTCTCCTGAGTATGCACCGTTGCCAAAGTTAAATGCGTCTTGAGAGACACCACGTGATGATCGGGTGTGATAAGCTCTCGTCCATCTACAGCGGGTGCAAGCCAGTTTTGCACACGCAGAATACTCGAGTTAAACTTGACGAGCCTAGCATATGCAGATATGGCCTCGGAACACGGAGACCGAAAGGTCGGCGTGAATCATATAGTAGATATGATCAACATAGTGATGTTCACCATTGAAATCTACTCCATCTCACGTGATGATCGGTTATGGTTTAGTTGATTTGGATCACGTGATCACTTAGATGACTAGAGAAATGTCTATCTAAGTGGGAGTTCTTAAGTAATATGATTAATTGAACTTTAATTTATCATGAACTTAGTCCTGGTAGTATTTTGCAAATTATGTTGTAGATCAATAGCTCGCGTTGTTGCTTCCCTATGTTTTTATATGTGTTCCTAGAGAAAATTGTATTGAAAAATGTTAGTAGCAATGATGCGGATTGGATCCGTGATCTTAGGTTTATCCTCATTGCTGCACAGAAGAATTATGTCCTTAATGCATCGCTAGGTGACAGACCTATTGCAGGAGCAAATGTAGACGTTATGAACGTTTGGCTAGCTCAATATGATGACTACTTGATAGTTTAGTGCACCATACTTAACATCTTAGAATCGGGACTTCAAAGGCGTTTTGAGCGTCATGGACCATATGAGATGTTCCAGGAATTGAAGTTAATATTTCAAGCAAATACCGAGTTGAGAGATATGAAATCTCCAACAAGTTCTATAGCTAAAAGATGGAAGAGAATCGCTCAACTAGTGAGCATGTTCTCAGATTATGCAGGTACTTCAATCGCTTGAATCAAGTGGGAGTTAATCTTCCAGATAAGATAGTGATTGACAGAATTCTCTAGTCACCAACACTAAGTTACTATAACCCGTGATGAACTATAGTATGCAAGGGATGACGAAAAGCGATTCCCGAGCTCTTCGTGATGTTGAAATCGACGAAGGTAGAAATCAAGAAAGAGCATCAAGTGTTGATGATTGACAAGACCACTAGTCTCAAGGAAAAGGGCAAAGGGAAGAAGGGGAACTTCAAGAAGAGCGGCAAGCAAGTTGCTGCTCGAGTAAAGAAGCCCAAGTCTGGACCTAAGCACGAGACTAAGTGCTTTTGCTGCAATGGAACTGGTCACTAGAAGCGGAACTACCCCAAGTATTTGGCGGATAAGAAGGATGGCAAAGTGAACAAAGGTATATTTGAGATACAGATTATTGATGTGTATTTTACTAGTGTTCATAGCAACCCCTCGGTATTTGATACCGGTTCAGTTGCTAAGAGTAGTAACTTGAAAGCAGGAGTTGCAGAATGAGCAGAAACTAGTTGAAGGGAAGTGAAGATGAGTGTTGGAAGTAGTTCCAAGATTGATATGATCATCATCGCACACTCCCTATAATTTCGGGATTAGTATGGAACCTAAATAAGTGTTATTTGGTGTTGAGCATAAGTATGATTTGATCATGTTTATTGCAATACGGTTATTCATTTAAGTAAGAGAATAAATTGTTGTTACATTTACATGAATAAAACCTTATATGGTTACACACCCAATGAAAATGATTCATTGGATCTCGATCATAGTGATACACATATTCATAATATTGAAACCAAAAGATGCAAAGTTAATAATGATAGTGCAACTTATTTGTGGCACCGCCGTTTAGGTCATATTGGTGTAAAGCGCATGAAGAAAACTCCATGCTTGATGGACTTTTGGAATCACTTGATTATGAATCATTTGATGCTTGCGAACCGTGCCGTTTGGGCAAGATGACTAAAACTCCGTTCTCCGGAACAATGGAACAAGCTATTGACTTATTGGAAATAATACATACCGATGTATGCGATCCAATGAGTGTTGATGCTCGTGGCAAGTATCGTTATTTTACGACTTTCACAAGATGATTTGAGCAGATATGGGTATATCTACTTGATGAAACATAAGTCTGAAATAGTTGAAAGGTTCAAAGAATTTCAGAGTGAAGTGGAAAAATCATCGTAACAAGAAAATAAAGTTTCTGCGATCTAATCGCAAAGGCGAATAATTGAGTTCTGAGTTTGGTCTTCAATTAAAATAATGTGGAATAGTTTCACAGCTCACGCCACCTAGAACACCACAATGTTATGGTGTGTCCGAACGTCGTAACCGCACTTTATTTGATATGGTGCGATCTATGATGTCTCTTATCGGTTTACCACTATCATTTTGGGGTTATGCATTAGAGACAACTGCATTCACGTTTAATAGGGCACCATCTAAATCCGTTGAGACGACACCATATGAACTATGGTTTCACAGTAAACCTAAGTTGTCGTTTCTTAAAAGTTTGGAGTTGTGATGCTTATGTGAAAAAGTTTTCACCTGATAAGCTCAAACCCAAATCGGAGAAGTGCGTCTCCATAGAATACCCAAAGGTAACTATTGGGTACACCTTCTATCACAGATCCGAAGGCAAGTTTTTCGTTGCTAAGATGGATCCTTTCTAGAGAAGAAGTTTCTCTCGAAAGAAGTGAGTGGGAGGAAAGTAGAACTTGATGAGGTAATTATACCTTCTCCCTTATTGGAAAGTGGTTCATCACAGAAATCAGTTCGATGATTCCTACACCAATTAGTGAGGAAGTTAATGATGATGATCATGAAACTTCAGATCAAGTTGCTACCAAACCTCGTAGGTCTTCCAGAGTAAGATCCGCACCAGAGTAGTACGGTAATCATGTTACGGAAATCATGTTACTAGACCATGATGAACCTCACGAACTATGAGGAAGCGATGATGAGCCCAGATTCATGAAATGGCTTGAGGCCATAAAATCTGAGATATGATCCATGTATGAGAACAAAAGTATGGACTTTGATTGACTTGCTCGATGATCAGCAAGCCATGTTAAATAAATGGATCTTCAAGAGGAAGACGGACAATCGATAGTAGTGTTACTATCTACAAAGCTCGACTTGTCACAAAAAGGTTTTCGACAAGTTCAAGGTGTTGACTACAATGAGATTTTCTCAAGCTGTAGCGATGCTTAAGTCTGTCCGAATCATGTTAGCAATTGCCACATTTTATGAAATCTGGCAAATGGATGTCAAAACTACATTCTTTAATGGATTTATTAAAGAAGAGTTGTATATGATGCAACCAGAAGGTTTTGTCAATCCTAAAGGAGCTAACAAAATGTGCAAGCTCCAGCGATCCATCAATGGACTGGTGCAAGCATCTCGGAGTTGGAATATACGCTTTGATGTGTTGATCAAAGCATATGATTTTCTGAGACTTTTGGAAAGGCCTGTATTTACAAGAAAGTGAGTGGGAGCACTACAGCCTTTACGATAAAGTATATGTGAATGACATATTGTTGATCGGAAATAATGTAGAATTATTCGCAAAGCATAAAGGAGTGTTTGAAAGGAGTTTTTCAAAGAAAGACCTCGGTGAAGCTGCTTACATATTGAGCATCAAGATCTATAGAGATAGATCAAGGCGGCTTGATAAGTTTTTCAATGAATACATACCTTGACAAGATTTTGAAGTAGTTCAAAATGGAACAGTCAAAGAAAGAGTTCTTACCTGTGTTACAAGGTGTGAGATTGAGTAAGACTCAAAACCCGACCACGGCAGAAGATAGAAAGAGAATGAAAGTCATTCCCTATGCATCAGTCATAGGTTCTATAAAGTATGTCATACTGTGTACTAGATCTATTGCATACCCTACCACTAAGCTTGGCAAGGGAGTGCAATAGTGATCTAGGAGTAGATCAATGGACAGCGGTCAAAATTATCCTTAGTAGAATAAGGATGTGTTTCTCGATTATGGAAGTGAAAAAGGTTCGTCGTAAAGGGTAACGTCGATGCAAGTTTTAAACACTAATCTAGATGACTATGATTCTCAATCTGGATACATATTGAAAGTGGGAGCAAATAGCTAGAGTAGCTACGTGCAGACCATAGTAGACATAGAAAATTGCAAAATACATAACGGATCTGAATATGAAAGACCCGTTGACTAAGATTCTCTCACAAGCAAAACATGATCACACCTTAGTACTCTTTGGGTGTTAATCACATAGCGATGTGAACTAGATTACTGAATCTAGTAAACCCTTTGGGTGTTGGTCACATGGCGATGTGAACTATGGGTGTTAATCACATGATGATGTGAACTATCGATGTTAATCACATGGTGATGTGATCTAGATTATTGACTCTAGTGCAAGTGGGAGACTGAAGGAAATATGCCCTAGAGGCAATAATAAAGTTATTATTTATTTCCTTATATCATGATAAATGTTTATTATTCATGCTAGAATTGTATTAACCGGAAACATAATACATGTGTGAATACATAGACAAGCAGAGTGTCACTAGTATGCCTCTACTAGACTAGCTTATTAATCAAAGATGGTTATGTTTCCTAACCATAGACAAAGGAGTTGTCATTTGATTAACAAGGTCACATCATTGGTTGAATGATCTGATTGACATGACCCATTCCATTAGCTTAGCACCCGATCGTTTAGTATGTTGCTATTGCTTTTATCCATGACTTATGCATGTTCCTATAACTATGAGAATATGCAACTCCGTTTACCGGAGGAACACTTTGGTACTACCAAAGCGTCACAACGTAATCGGGTGATTATAAAGGAGTACTACAGGTGTCTCCAAAGGCAGATGTTGGGTTGGCGTATTTCGAGATTAGGATTTGTCACTCCGATTGTCGGAGAGGTATCTCTGGGCCCTCTCGGTAATACACATCACTAAGCCTTGCAAGCATTACAACTAATGAGTTAGCTGTGAGATGATGTATTACAGAACGAGTAAAGAGACTTGCCGATGTGAGATTGAACTAGGTATTGGATACCGACGATCGAATCTCGGGCAAGTAACATACCGATGACAAAGGGAACAACGTATGTTGTTATGCGGTCTGACCGATAAAGATCTTCGTAGAATATGTAGGAGCCAATATGGGCATCCAGGTCCCGCTATTGGTTATTGACCGGAGACGTGTCTCGGTCATGTCTACATTGTTCTCGAACCGTAGGGTCCGCACGCTTAAGGTTTCGATGACTGTTATATTATGAGTTTTGTGTATTTTGATGTACCGAAGGAGTTCGGAGTCCCGGATGAGATCGAGGACATGACGAGGAGTCTCGAAATGGTCGAGACGTAAAGATTCATATATTGGATGATATGTTTAGGCCAAGGGGTCAAGCCCATGAGGCTTTAGGTCGGTGCAAAAGGAGTTTTGCGGAGGCCGGGGCCAAACGCCGGAGACCTGGCGTCGGCCTGGGCGATGCCGAGGCCCATGGCGTCTGGGCCAGACGCCAAGGATTGTGGCGTTTGGTCCTGGAGTCAGTGGGACTCTTGCCTTTCGGGCAAAACCGACTTTGAGGAGGCTTTTGCTCCAAGTTTCGACCGGGGCTCAACATATAAATAGAGGGGCAGGGCTAGCACCAAAGACACAACAATTGATCCCTTGGATCTCTTAGCCGTGTCGCGGTGCCCCTCCACCATATTCCACCTCGGTCATATCGTCAGCGGAGTTTAGGCGAAGCCCTGCGCGATAGAGCATCATCATCGTCTGCGCCGTCGTCTTGTGGAACTCATCCCGACACTTTGCTGGATCGGAGTCCGGGATCGTCATCGAGCTGAGCGTGTGCAGAACTCGGAGGTGCCGTCGTTCGGTACTTGGATCGGTCGGATCGTGAAGACGTACGACTACATCAACCGCGTTGTTATAACGCTTCCGCTTACGGTCTACGAGGGTACGTAGACAACACTCTCCCCTCGCGTTGCTATGCATCACCATGATCTTGCGTGTGCGTAGGAAATTTTTTGAAATTACTGCGTTCCCCAACACTGATGCCTCTTCTTCAGCTTCTTCCCGCATTGCCGGCTCAGCTTCTTCCCGCATTACCGGCTCAGCTTCTTCCCCCATTGTTGTATCATCGTATTCAGGGAACCCATGGCCAGGATAGCTGTCGTCGTCCTCTTCTTCTTCATTGTTTTCCATCATAACCCCTCTTTCTCCGTGCTTGGTCCAAACATTATAGTGGGGCATGAAACCGGACTCAAACAGGTGGACGTGAATGGTTCTTGACGTAGAGTAATTGCGACCATTCTTACAGCCAGCACATGGACAAGGTATAAAACCATCCGCCCGCTTGTTTGCCTCAGCCATAGCAGAAAAGTATGCACGCCCTCAACAAACTGGGAGAGCATCGGTCATCATTACATCCATTGCCGGCTCATCTTCATTACACAACACCGAATAGACCAAATTAATACAAGTTCATACATAAAGTTCATACAACACTTAAATGCAACAAACAAATAACTCTCTAGCTAAAGCATTTAAATGCAACAACAAATGCGATCAAGATCGCAACTAAGGTAACAATTGATCCAATAGCATAATGATACCAAGCCTCACTATCGATGGCATATTTTCTAATCTTTCTAATCTTCAAGCGCATTTTCTCCATCTTGATCTTGTGATCATCGATGACATCAGCAACATGCAACTCCAATTCCATCTTCTCCCCCTCAATTCTTTTCAATTTTTCTTTCAAGTACTCGTTTTCTCTTTCAACTAAATTTAACCTCTCGACAATAGGGTCGGTTGGAATTTCCGGTTCACATACCTCCTAGATAAAAATATCTATGTCAACTTGATGGGCATAATTTGTCATAAACACGAAATGCAACAAATAGTTTTAAAAGAGAATATACCACATCCGAATCATAACAAGGAGGAGGGCCGACGGGACGGATATCAAAACCATGGCACTATGTATAACAAACAACGTCTGGGTAAGATAATTATACGAGTAACTATATATCCAAATCACACAAACATCAATTTTTATATAAAATTTCATGAACAAGAGGCTCACCACAAGGTGGTGCCCGTGACAAGGATGGTGCAGGCGATCGGCGGTGAATTCTGACGGAGATTTTGAAGGCACTAAGTAAAACACACCTACATATGCAAACTAAGTGTTATTTTGACCTCAAATTGCATATAAATCAAATACTACCACATATAATTCCTCCCAAATTACTAAAACCCACAATTAATCACTATATAAACCAATGCAAGAGCTAATCTAGCAATGAGAGATGAAAGGACAAAGTTGCTAACCTTGGTGATCATTTGAATGGATGGGGGCCTGCAAATCTTGACAAATTTGGGGCAAATTTTGTGATGAACTCGAGAGGAAGAAGGGAAGAACAGAGGAGAGGGAGAGGGAAAAGGGGGAAGAACAGTAGGACGACCTTTAGTACCGGTTCGTGCCACGAACCGGTACTAAAGGTGCTGGAAGGGCCCCACTCTGACAACATCGTGCCACCACTTTCTTTAGTACCGGTTCGTGGCACGAACCGGTGCTAAAGGTTCGCCACGAACCGGTACTAAAGAGCTCCTCCCGCCTAGCCGTTGGAACCTGCACTAATGGACACATTAGTGCCGGTTCTGTTACAAACCGGACTAATGTGTCTCACATTTGACCCTTTTCTACTAGTGTATTACAATAAAGAGAATATGTTAATATCAAGAAAATATCAATTACACTAGTCAAGACATCAAGGACAGTTATTTTAGTTATTATGTGACAGAATACGGTGCTCAAAAATGATATTACAAAGAAAGTAGTTAGTAAAATGATTGTTCATTTTGGGTTTTATTAGGTGTACTCTATTTTTGCAAATCCAGGAGCTTATGTATATCCCTTTTCCAGTAAGCACCATGTATAGATGAACTAGCGGGATAGACAGTCTTGGAGGCCAGGGTAATCACATGAATAAGTAAGAACTGAATAGGGATATTTGATAAACAATTTGGATAGAAATATTCGATATATTAATCCCATATAGTTCTCTGGTTACATCCCAGACCCTAACGAGGGAGTGTTTTGGCACATGTTATCGAAATTTGGTGTTGTAGAAACACCGTGCTGGATATTTTGCTAATACGATTACCTTAGGGGGATATACTTCGTAGTCCTAGGTGCTTCTCCAGTTTTGGGGTTCTTGCCTCCTCGGATGATGTAGTAGGGTAGTGGTTCCATACACCGTCTTAGCTCCTAATGTGGCTGCGTGAGTCTTGAGCTGTTAGATAAAACAAGAAAAACGAGACACGAGAGCACACGAATTTTTACGTGGAAACCTTTGCGGGAGAAAACCACAGACGCACGAAGGCGCAATCATTATGAGGAGGAGTATACAAGCACGAGACGACATGCCGTCCTAGGTGCGACCAGGGACGGAGCCAGGATTCTAACATGGGGGGGTGGGGGGGAGCTTTTGCCTGTAATGTAGGGACTGGTACAAAAATCATGCAGCGAAACTAGCCTAGGCTGACGAACTAAATTTTACTGGGCTATAAAAAAATTGGTGTCAGCTATGAGGTATTCAATTTTAATCAAAAGTTTCCGCAAATCAAATGAGATTGCAATTCACATGTATGAACTAAATACTTCTGGTACAGAAGATAGACAATGTAAAAAGGCCCCTGATGCTAAAGGCACAAATTAATGTAGTTTTCCAACATAAACCATGGACAGATGGAGCAAGTAAAAAATGAGAAAAGTGACTAACCTAACGATTTCTCTTGCCTCGTCGCCCCTGACGTTCGCCATACGGCCGGCCGGTCGGCCGTGCGGCCGCAAGCTGGATCTCCCTCGCTGCAAATCCAGAGTTACTAGATTGGAAACTGTACATTGATGGATCAGGCGGCAGACGACCAGGCGTAACCGCGTGAGGCATCGATGATCTCTACGCCTTAATGGACGACTTGGTGAATAGTCGCTTGGTCAATTTTCGCTGGTTTTTTTTCGTCATACTCCCACCGCCGGTTTTTTTTGTCATCGCACTCCGGTTTATTTTCGTCATCGTATCGATTACAACTGTGATCGATCCCTTGTTCACACAGATCTGACTCCGCCGCCACCGGATCGCACGCCAGATCCACCAGTACGCCCAGACCGCGTCGGATCCATCCCATATAAGCGAACTTGCACGCGGCCGATCCATCCTTTGGCCGTAGCACTTGCAGGAGGCGGCGGCGATCTGTTGGATCCGGCGTGGACATGGGGCCGCGATCCCGCTGTTAGCGTTCGCCGGCGATCACGAACCCGATCCGACGACGACGTCGATCACGCTGGGTCTCAACCGTCGCTGCTCCTCTTTCGGTCAGAGTAGTGCAAGTTCATTCACTCAATAATAATTCTCAATAATTCATATAATTAAGGAACATCTCAGGAGTCGGTGATCTGGTGTGGGATCGCTTTAGGAGACTGGGCCACGTGACGCCGTGATACCCTTCTGGATGCGCCCATGATCCATCTTTTGCTGTAAGTATTGCAACTCCTGCTCTTTACCTGAAACATGGTAGTTTATTTTCGTTGGTGACTATCTTTGCTGAAACATGGTAGGCCAAACAGCACTTATAAATTTGCATATTTGAGTTGGTTGATTGTGCTTACTTGTCTTGCTTATACTTGAAGCTGACGAAGTTCAAATCGTGGAGCATGGTATGGCAGGCCCAATATCTGAAATGGGCAACAGTGACTTCATTAAACATATCTTTAGCTTATCTGAAATTTGCATATTCCCAGTTCATCAGATTTGGCACAGTTTCAAGATGCGGTAGTAAGACACGTAATTGTTTCCAGAATTGTTTCTAGAAAGATATAACAGTCACAGTGTCTGCTATTTAGTTCAATATCTTTCCATAAAGTGCAGAGAAAATATATGGCAGTTCTAAAAACTTTAAGAAACCAACGTTACTAAGTAAAAAAAGTGGAAAATAACATGTGCTCAAGCCAAGCCGGGAGCAATGCAAGGGACACTATAATTATTAAATTTCTGCAATAAGAAATAACCTGTTACATTTAGCTTGGCTTTTCAAAAATAGCAAATGAAGGTATAAGTTTTCATAAGTAGCTTCATAGTCCAGACTCACAGTGAGTAAATGAGCATATCATACCGATGTACAGAGAATGCATAAGCAGCCTGTCCAGTTAGCATAGTCTCCAAGTTCTCTCCAAGGTCACAAACGAAAGTGCATGAAACAACAAAATATATCAAACAATTAAGAAGCTGTTTGGTAACATAAAACCTCCCAACACGGAGGCCAGGAGTTGGATAACAAAACAAACTAAGATCATTAAGCATGATAAACAAGTACAGTTCATAAGCCTTTGTTAATATTATGAAGACTTTGCTTGCAGGTTAGTATGGGGAATCCACAAAGCAAAACTGCGAAACATACAACAGATTCGGGTGAAACAAGAGGTAAATCTTTGACTAAAAAAAATCCTATATGTCAAGCTATATCCCGATTGTGATTTCCTTAATTGTCGTTGTTTCAGATAATTTTGATTCGACAAATGATGGTGAGACCAATGCGCGGATCCATTTATGACATTTGGATTGTCAATTTACCTATATTTAATAATATTTATTTTTCAAAATGGTTTCGCTTACTTGTATGAATGACACTCAGATGGGCTGACACTTGAACCGTCTGGACAATCATTTTTTGTTCATAATGAACAAATGGGTACTGAAGTTGTTGGATACCAGATGGATGGGACAAACGTTGTTGATAATGGGCCTCTTAGTCCAGGTATGATGCTGTGCGGATAGAGTACTCTTCATTTTGTTCTGTTAATTTCATCACTTCAATCTCAGTAGTTTGTATGAGCCATGGTCCAGGCCACTCCATACCTAAACAGACCGCTGACCTGGTTGTTTCCCAACCCACTGATGGTGATATCACATGTGTTCAACGGCCTCCCGACCTGAACTCAGGTGAGCGAAAATCATATTGAAAAGGAGACCCGGCAATCTCGGTTAATCCTCATGCTTAGAGAGGTTGTGTTTAAGATGTTGAAAAACAGTCTAAGTACAATGTCATGTTCTGTTGTTACATTACAGATTATTTCGATCTGTCTCCTAATGATGGAGGAATACACATGTCCACTATGTCAACTACTCAAGTTATATCCCAAACCCTAACATCGTGCGAGCACATGACTACTGGACCTTTCTACAGTGTCACCAAACAAACTAAAAAAGGTATCTTAACTGATGAAAAAAGGGAACAGATAAACGCCAAGAGGCGAGCTACTTATCGGCGGAAGTTAGAGGAGGCAGCAAAGAAACTTGATCATGAGAATCAAGCTCCCGATCTGAACTCAGGTGAGCAAAATACATATTGAAAGGGAGACCCGGGAATCTCGTTTATTTAGCAAGCTTATAGAGGTTGTGTTTCAAGATGGTCAGGAACAGTCTAAGAACAATCCAAATGTTGCTTTCGTTCTATTCCAGATGGTTTTGATGTGTCTCCTAATGATGGAGGAATACACCTGGACTCTATGTCATCTGCTCAGGTTTTATCCCAAACCCTTCCAACGTTCGAGCACATGACTACAGGATCTTTCGAGAATGCCACCAACCAAAGTAAAAAAGGTATCTTGACTGATGAACAAAGGGAGCAGATAAACGCCAAGAGGCGAGCTACTTATCGGCGGAAGAAAGAGGAGGAAGCAAAGAAACTTGATCATCAGAAGCAAGTTTGCGGGTCAACACCTGGTATAGTTGTTTGTTTTTTAATTAAAAAAATGTGCATTCCTGCTTTGACTACTCACACACCTTGATTGCACCTATTATAAAATAGTCGAAATACTTGTAGGAACCAATTTCAGATCAGTCCATCATTGAACAAGCCGCAGTTTATGTTGTTCGTCAACCCACTAATGGTGATATCACATTTGTAGCGGCCTTCGAAATGAACTCAGGTTAGTGTAAAACTTAATGAGTATTCTCTACTCTTGGATAGCACCAAACTGGCCCGTTATGATCACGCCGGTTATTTTTGCATCAAGCGGGCACTCCGCAACCTCATCAACGTTTGTGTCTCTCGGTTGTCTCGGATGTGACGAGTTGGCGCAGCCGTAGTACGAGTCCAAAGCGGTATTACAAGATAGGTCTTCGTTGTGAACCGTATCTATCTTATACAGTTTGTGTTGCAGCTGTGCATTAACATACTAAGAACATTATCATTTTGCTTTCGGTTTGTTCCAGAAGCTCCAGATTTGACTCATATATATGGAGGAAAGCACGTCAACATTAATGCAACTCCTCAAGTTTTACCACAATCCGGTTCAACATCAGGGCACATGACTAAAGGATGTGTCGTGAGTGTCTTCAGACCATCTAAGAAAGTTATCTTGTCTGATGAAAAAAGGGAGCAACTAAATGCCAAGAGGCGCGCTGTGTACCGGAGGAAAAAAGAGGAGGAAGCAGAATATGAACAACATGGAAGTCAAACTGATCATTCAATATCTGGTATGGTTGTTTGGCTTTAAATAAAAACAATGTGTTATACATCATGTTGTTCTCTCACACCTTCATACATCTAATACCAGATGACAAGAAAGAGCTGATAAATGCCCGGAGGCAGGCAACCTATCTTAAGAACAAGGAAAATGCTGACATTAACAATGAAAAGCTGAAAGCTCCGGGGGTAGATGGTAAACACGACGGCAAGCATCTCCATAGAAATGTGCCTGCCGTTGACACCTCGGGCACGACTATTTCTATATAACATGCCAGATGTGTGTTGAATATTCAGCCTGAGTTCATAACAGAATGATTATTATCTGAGATTCCGTCAGTATGACACCTGCAACCGTATATCAGGTATGCAAAATAGACGACGGAGCGCTCTCGGTGATATCACTAATGGGGTGCAAGCTCACTCTATGCTCCTCGAAAACAATAGCCAGAAAAAGGCGTCAGGGCGAACTACCGTGAAGCACAAAGATGATAACATTCCTGCCCTTACAGTTTCAGGTTAGAATGATTTTTATTTCAGCTACCTTATGATACTATATATATTTCTAATGTTTTTCATAACATATTTTTAATAAGTAAGCATGTAACACAACTTCATATCACCTACATAAACTATTGGTACCTTTTGTATCACTACTAATTAGCGTTTTGTGTGTTCTATAACCAGCCGACCCAACTAGGTCCACCTATACGTCAGTGTCACAAGATGAGGCAGTATTGCCTCATACCACTACAATCAGCACATATATCATTCATGATAACCAACTACCTAGGAATCACAGTGGTACGCAGCGTGGAACTAGCTTAACTCCCGATCAAGGAGAGCAATCAAACGCGCGGAGGCGAGAAAATATCGGAAACATCTAGAGGACGGAACGATCGATCTTGTAGAAAAAAATAACACGCCATGCGAGAATGGAGGGCATGCAGCAAAGAGAAGGGGATTTAAGTGCTAAAAGAAAGGCAACATATGCTTCAAAAAGAACACCCCATGCAAAGAATCCTCGCACTCCCACGTCCTGACCTAGCAAACTTGTCCCGGACAAAACCCTCTCTCGGTATTTGAAGATGTTACATATGATGTTGACCGCCGATGATCACGCCAATTCCATTGGCAGTAGCAATGGTATGATAAATCTATTGTCACATTGTTGTGCTCGTTCCCTTCAACCCTCATCTGACATGACATTGTCTATTGTCATCATCGTCTGTGATATAATGCAGACGACATTGATGGGTTCCGAGACTGCATCATGGGCGATAATCGACACCATCCGATTTTATGGATGACGAGTACTACATGTTTGGCGGGAAGGTATTGTAAGCTATAAACTAATATTCCGTTGATCGTTATCATAATTATAGTTCTTAGTTAATAATGTTTCGAACATCATGTTTCAAAATATTCATGTAGGATCCGATAATGACCTCTCGGAGGATGACGAGGAAGCGAACGCCGTCTGCGCTATACCTAGCAAGGTTGATCCATTAGACTTTGTCTACACAAACATCCGGACACCACACACATCACGAATCTTGACACAAACTGCAAACATTGCGGTGCCAGAAAGTTTGTATGCGAGATCGACGGTTTCGCTGTCGCAATGGTCAAATCGAGCTTAAACAACCGGAACCAATCCCGAGCTGATGAGGCTATGGTCAAGCATGGATGCAGACTCTAGACATTTTCGAGAGAACATACGCTTCTTCAACGGGCATTTCGCCTTCACAACCCTAGGCGTCAGCCTTGATGAGAACTACACAAACATGAGGTCTGGGGTGTACACATTCCCGGCACATGGCACCATCGACCACAAACTGCAGTCATTCGGGCCTAGCTCCGTCTCGAGCATCTGCGGTTGTACTTCTATGATGATGACCCAACCATCACTCATCGTAAAGGCGGCCACCAAGCAATTAGACCAGGATGTCGTGAAGAAGTTAGTAGACATACTCAAAGAAAACCCGTATCGCAGCAATTTAGGAGTTTGGGTGCACACAAGGACAACCTCGATGATTACAGGATAGACCTAAACACCGATAAAAGGCTTGACCAAAGAAGATATAACAGACCGTTGTCATCTGAGGTCGCTGCAATTTGGGTTGAGGGCAGCGACATAGCAAAAAGGTTTGACCGGAGGATAACACTTTGTGGTAATAACAACGAAAGGCACAGTATACGTGTGACCTCCGGAGCATATGACCCTTTATCTTATCCACTATTCTATCCAAGGGGGGAACTAGGTTGGCATCCGAAGCTACCTAAACGTGGTGTTCTTTGGGAGGTTGTACAAAATCCTCAATTGGTCCACGATGATGATGAGGATGCAGGTATGCCGTCTGCTTCCCATTTTTCTGCAAATAATATTTTAATTGTCGATTATATCCTCATTTGGATAGTACTCAATCATGTGCAGAGGGCAACAGCCGGTTGTGCGTCTCTGTCAGAGACTACTACTGTTACATGCTGCAGACACGGCCTGCGATCTTTAATCCCATACTTTGTGGAGCACGCCTCTTGCAGCAATGGGCCGTCGACATGTACGTCAAGATTAAAAGTTGTCGGTTGAGGTGGTACAGGGAGAACCAGAAGCATATTCGTGCCGACTTGTATAAAGGAGTTGTTGATGCGATCACATCGGGGGAGACACGAGCAAGCGCTGTTGGGGTAAGAATAGTTCTCCCTGGAACATACCGTGGTGGCGACCGCGACATGAAGAAGAGGCATATGGATGCCATGGAAATTGTCCATACATACGGGAAGCCAGACATCTTCTTGACCATGACTTGCAATCCTAAATGGGAAGAGATAACGAAGGAGTTGCTGCCTGGTCAGACGGCGCAAGACCGACCTGATCTTGTGGCTCGTGTGTTCTTGACAAACTAGAGGCTATGAAGGACATGTTGTTCAAGAAGCACATCCTTGGTGTTGTTGTCGCATATGTGTATGTTGTCGAGTTTCAAAAAGAGGCCTCCCACACGCACATTTTTTTTGATCATGGACTCAACGTATAAGCTTCTCGTCCCGAGCAGTATGACCGTCTCATTTCCGCTGAGCTCCCAGACAAGCATAAGTATCCGGAATTGTATTCAATGGTGGTAAAACATATGATGCACGGACCATGCGGTGCTCTCAATCCGAAGAATGTTTGCATGCAAGAAAATGGATGCAAGTGCAGATATACCATGCCGTTCAATGAAAACACAAAGACAGGGGAAGGACTCGTACCCGGTTTATCGGCGTAGAGGCGATGGCAGGAGTGCTAAGGTCCGAGGGAAGATGTTGGACAACAGATGGGTTGTGCCTTATAACCCATACCTTCTGCGGATGTTCAATTGCCACATCAACGTTGAGGTATGCTCGAGCATAAAGGCCGTCAAATATCTTTACAAGTACATTTACAAGGGCCATGATAAGGCTTCTTTCAGCATCGACCAGCCCGACAGCAATGGTAACATTGATGAGATCAAGAGATACGTTGACGCAAGGTGGATCACACCTCCGGAGGCTATGTGGAGGATATTTGGCTTTCCACTTTGTGCCAATTACCCTCCTGTCTTGCAGTTGCCTCTTCATCTCCCGAATATGCACAGGGTTGCATTCAATGCGCAGGCTGACTTGAAGAAGGTTGTCGCGTCAGAAAATGCATCGAAATCGATGTTAACGGAGTATTTCAAGGCTAACCAGGAACACCCTTGGGCTCGGACAATATTGTACAAAGATTTTCCAGGAAGCTTTACGTGGCAAAGGAAAACAAAGTGTTGGAAGCCGCGGGTGGAGCGTTTCCAAATAGGTCGTATTGTCTGTGCCAATCCTGCTGAGGGGGAGCGATATTACCTGCGTGTTATGCTCAACCATGTTACCGGAAAAACATCCTTTCAGGACTTGCTCACCGTGGACGGCCTGGTTTGGGATAGCTTTAGAGATGCTGCTGAAAGGTTGGGACTCATCGAGGCGCATAAAGACGCTCGATGATTGTCTTCTCAAGCGAGCGATGGGTGATGCCTTGTTCTCTTAGGGAGTCTCTTCGCAACCATCTTGGTGCACCGCGAGCGAGCGACGTGCAAGGTTTATGGGATAGACACGTCGAGCCTATGTCTGATGACTACCGTCGAACACGGACGTCCCCGAAAGAGGTTGAGCAAATGGTGTTGCTTGACATCAGGGGTATGTTGCAGTCCATGGGTAAAGACATAAGTGATTTTTCACTTCCAAGCATCGATGATGCCTTTGACCCGACCGATGGAGAGGCGAGAGAGGTCATTGAGGAATCAACCATCGAGTTTGGCGTAGATGACACAAAATTGGCATCTTCACTAAACTTTGAGCAGAAGGTGGCATACGACGAGATACTAGCGGCTGTTGAACTCGGTCTTGGGGGTGTATTCTTTGTTGACGGCCCCGGCGGTACAGGGAAGACCTACCTCTATAGGGCGTTGCTCGCCAAGTTGAGGAGCGAGGGCAAGATTGCTATCGCCACCGCGACCTCAGGTGTCGCCGCTTCTATCATGCCTGGCGGGAGGACTGCGCACTCTAGGTTCAAGATACCATTGGTTGTGACGACGGAGCCTCGTGCAGCTTCTCCAAGCAGAGTGGAACCGCCAAGCTACTAAGGATGGCATCGTTGATACTATGGGATGAGGCCAGCATGATTAAACGACAGGCGGTTGAGGCATTGGACAGTAGCATGCGTGACATCATGGGAACATGCGACATACCCTTTGGAGGAAAGACTGTTGTCTTTGGCGGTGACTTTAGGCAGGTGCTTCCGGTTGTCGAGAGAAGTCGCGTGGCCAGATAATTGATGCAACACTCCGGAGTTCTCATCTATGGAAGTGTATGCGGAAACTTCGACTCATCACCAACATGAGGGCTCATAATGACACGTGGTTTGCAGATTACTTGCTTAGGATCGGAAATGGCACCGAGGAAGCTGACGATCAGGGCAATATACTACTCCCCAATGACATCATGCGCCGTCTACAAAGCGTCTGACGACCTAGAGAAGCTGATTGAACACGTGTTTCCGAGTCTAGATGACAACATGAGTGATTCAAATTACATGACATCTCGCGCAATCCTTTCCACAACCAATGACAACGTCGACAAGATAAACACACGCATGATAGAGCGTTTTCACGGAGATGAAGTAATTTACCATAGCTTTGACAGTGCTGAAGACGATCCATATGGATACTATGCTCCTGAGTTTCTGAACGGATTAACTCCAAATGGTCTTCCTCCGCATGCACTCAAACTCAAGATGAACTGCCCTGTCATACTGCTTAGGAACATTGATCCAGCTAATGGTTTGTGTAACGGGACCAGGCTTGTTGTCAGAGGTTTTGAGAGGAACACCATTGACGCAGAAATTGTGATTGGACAACACGCAGGTAGGAGGGTTTTCCTTCCTAGAATACCTTTGTGCCCATCTGACAACGACATGTTCCCATTCAAGTTTAAGAGGAAGCAGTTTCCTGTAAGGCTTAGCTTTGCTATGACGATTAACAAGGCTCAAGGTCAGACCATCCCGATTGTTGGTGTGTACCTACCTAATCCAGTGTTCTCACATGGTCAACTCTACGTCGCATTGTCGCGAGCGACCGCAAAGAGCAACATAAAGATCCTCATTGAGAAGGATAAGCCGAAGGAGAAGGGCCAGAAGCAGTCTAAGAATTCTAAAAAGCGCAAAAGACCTACTGTGTCACTGCTTACCTCCATGAAGAACATCGTTTACAAGGAAGTCCTTACAGGCTGATTTTTGTTTGTATTATATCTGATTGTTATGGAATTACGATTAATTTGTTGAACCAATGGTACAAATTTTATCTACTGCAAAAATCCTTATATTTCTTAAGTAGCAACAATACTATATCATCGGTAGAGACATTGGTGCTCAGATTGATGTGTTGTTTTGCGTAAACATAATAAAGCGTAGCAAGGTTGTAATTATTAATGGACAACATGAAGTAACCTAATGTAGTGTTACTGTTAAACAATTTCGGATATGTTCATGTATTAAAATAGATATGTTTTTTTGAATATTTAATACACTTATAGCATTCATGTTCATGAAAATATAGTTTCTTGTACGTGTGCTTAATTCGGGATATATGGTTTTATACAAAGGTTGATTTTTTCGATTTGTTGATATTGAACTGTAAATATGGCAATCCTTAAGACAAAATATTCAACTATAAAAAAGTAAAAGATCTTCTACGTCCCCGTCAAGAGTTTTTATAAATAGAAAGAATCATCTACGTCTTAAAACGACTTGATATATTTGGCAGGCAATAAAAAGCATTAATAACGATTTGATAGATTTGGCAGGCAATAAATAACGATTTGATATATTTGGCGGGCAATAAAAAGCAGTTGGAGGCAATAAATCTAGCTGCCAAATATATGCTGCATCGACATCCTAATTGTCAAGACGCCTCGTGACGATCACTCACGCCTATTGATCAGCGATGGAGCCTATCAATGGAAACAATCCGTCGGCGACCCTGGATGCCGCTGCCCCCGACCCCAATGAGGCTGCCCTCCAGCTCCACGATGATGTGGCCGATCCCCAAGAAGATTTGCCCGCACCCCTGCATCTTCTGCCCCCACCAAGGCATTTCGTGGAAGATGCACTCGAATATATATTCGGCTTTATGAACGGCGTTCATGATGAGCAGACACTAGAGTAAGTTATGCTATTGTATGTTTATTTTCTCTAAAGAAATCTCATTAGAACTAGGTCGTATAGAGCAGACTCTGTTTGATATAGGAATATGATATAGCTCGATTTGTTAAATGTTTAGGCAGTTTTTTCGTTGCACATCTACCGTATGTAATGAATAACAAAATATTAATATTATTTGCAGTACAAATGTTGATAAACTTAATGTCCTTACTATTTTGTACAACAATTTAATTTTTTTTTTCAACAGCCAGCAAACTTGGTATAAAGGGTGCTACCTAAATTTTCCTGCTATTAATTCCTAACAAATTAATATTGTTCTTACAGAGAAATCATTATCTAATTATAGCTTTTGCTAAAAGGTGCTGAAAAAATTTGCAGGCTCTATAGTTTATCAAAATATTACGTTCTGTTAATAGCTATTAGATTATCTAGAAAATGTTACCATATGAACAATTTATATATTAAAGAACCACTAATAGTGCCAACCATTTATATGTATTTTTACGTGCGGCTCAATCTGGATAAGAAGCGATACACCGTACCGGATCGAAATCAGCCTCAGGAAGCTGAAGGACACACTATTTGTAACGCCGCAAGCCTACATCCCGAATGCTTCAATGTTGCTGTTAAGTAAGCTTGCGAGCGCTGAAGTAGAGAGGCATGCAGGCACCAACATGGTTGGAGGAAAACATTATTTTGACTTGCAGTTTCATGCTCAATCACGAAGTCTAAGGAATTCATGGATGCCGCAAGGGCAGCGCACCTCAACGCTGATCAACAATGTTGTTCTACAGCCCTTTCCAAGATATGATGTGTTCAACTCCACAATTGTAAGAGTCTTTACTTCCTAACTTATTTTTTCTTTCCTGATAGCAATTAACCTGCGTTGACCTTCTTTAGTATCTACTTCCGTTGTCTATCCCGGATTAAATCGTATGGTCTACTTGTGGTCAATCGGATGAGGAGAAGGGTTATCGTATTTAATCCATCACTAGGCGCACGACAAGTGGGAAATATCACTAACAACAAAGAGATGATGAAGGAGACCACTATTTTGAAGCAAGAACTCAATGAAGTGTTGCAGGCTAGGGTCCTTGGATGGAACACCGAACTCATGGATTGGCGACAAGACAACATGTCATTCAATTTTCGGTAATTTAATAAGTTTTCAGATGAATAAGATTCAGTATGTAGAAATCTCAAATTTTTATTCTGTTTGTGACAGCAAAGACTCGGGTTTCTTAGTTCTACAAGAGATGGCCCACCAGCTAGGTTCTTTGCGTAGCATGACCTGGATGAACACTACAGTAATTATCTTTCTGACGAGTTTTAATGTGCCATTTATAATCCAACCACTTTTGCGTTTCATGGTGAATTTGTTTCATTGTTTCTAGGATCCAATTATGCTCGGGAGCCAAGTGGTAGTCCAGATGCTCATGGTCAAAGACAATCTAGCTGCTGGAAACATCCTCAAAAGATTACGGTGACCTTGAGGGTTTTGAACAACTAAATATGCTTCTATGCAACGAGAACCGTCAGAATACTTCAAGCATCTTGTCATGTTTGGTTATGGATGGAAACTATAATTTTGGTTTTTGGGTATACAATATTTAATAACTATTTTGGAGTTTTGGTACTACTACAAGTTGGTTTTGCTGTTATATTGTTGTCTTGGTAATTTCTGTTTGTCTGACGTCAATGATCACTGAGCCACATTTCATAGCTAAAAAACAATCTCACCCACATTCATATCTTCTACCCTAAGAGGATTCAACCGCTCCGACGACAAAGCAACTGATTCCGGCGATGGGTCTAGCTTCTCAAGCTTGAAATCGAGCTTCACATTCCGGTTCCCGATCAGTGTTGCAATCGAGAGAGGATGAGGGAGAGATGCGCCATGATGCATCAAGGATAGAGGACGAGGGGGAGAGGTGGCATGAGTAGACTATGCACATATCGATCTTAAAAAGGAGAACCACAATATGTTCCTGTGTTCATGTGATTGAACAGGGCAGACCATCTGGGCTATTTCTTCACAGCAAAGAAATAAATCCAAACGCATGTGATCAAGATATCTAAATAATTGCTGGGCAAATGCATGATTGTTGTCAATAATTGCTGGTATTACTAATTTCCATATTTTTGAATTTTTTTACAAGGTAGGGGTTGCGTTATATTTTACATTTGTTGTCAATGTATTTTTTATGTAATATTATGTCACTACTATATAACACTGATTTTTAGCGTAGATATCCATGAATCCAGCCTCATGACACTTGACGAAACACGTGCGTACGTCAATGGTGTTGTTCAAGCTAGGAACAATGGAGGCTAGAAGTATCTATGTACACAAGTGCACAATTTGTCTTAGATATAAAAATGTATGAATGCTTTGCATGCATCATTTTGTTGCCAATTGTCACATTATGAAGTGTTTGACTAATATATATTTGATGACCAAACTGTCAATAATTGACTTCAAATGGTAACCTGTCTACTCTCATTTGAGCTACACGTATGTACAGAGATTCAGTGTAGGTTCAAATTTTTAATATACAGATGCAGCACAAAAAGGAAAATCGTTTACCTTGACAGATGCTATCGCATGCTATCATGGATTATGACATTCCAAATATAATATAATTAATTTTGTACATGGAATCAAGTACTGCCGTATGCCCGTGCGTTGTGTTTCTTTCTACACACGGAAACAATAGTTCTTCAAGTGGTGCGGGCTTTTTGATCGTGGTGAGGAGGACAAAAACAGAAGAAGAAAAATGTTGTGTTTCTTTATATTTATCTAACTCCCGTTTTTTACGTATATTTGTTAATTAAATTAATTGTTTCTTAATATATATCTGGAGTCAAAGTTTGGAAAGGAGACATAAATTAGGAAATATATAATCCGGCGTTGATACATCTGCCGGGTGGAGCATGCAACCAAAATAATTTTATTCCATGTTTTCCTATAGTTTTCGTTATGGAATATTGTAATTACGAAAGGATATGGGCCACCTTCCGAGAACATGCCCACGATTCCTCCTGGCCAGGATATGTCAATTAGAACTATAGTTATCCATTAAGCCATTTCCTTCCAAAACGTTATAGTGTCCAATCTCCCGGTCCGACCTACCATACGTTCAATGGGTTTCCCAGTGTGGCCATTAATATTCCCTTAATCGGAGTTGTTTATAAGGAAAGTTAAATCGGACCTGGTGCCGGACGATTCTCCGACACTCATATATATGGCCCGGCTGTGAGTCCACCGTCGCACTGCCCCTCGCCGCTCGTCTCCGGTGCTAACAGGACTTTCTGCCTGCCAATGGCTGCAATGCCGATTTTAATGGAGTGAACGACGCGGTCGAGTACATATACAACTACGTCATGCTTTCCTCAGACGAGGAGCAGTTACTGATTTGTTCTGGAAGCCCTAAACTCTATCTATAATTTATTTGCAATTGTTAGCTGCAGATCAGTACCATTATATTATGCATTATCGGCTTCTTATTATTTTAAACCCGAGTACAAATCTGTTCTTTCACTTCCACGTCGATGAGTTGGTCACGTTCATAAGTTGTTGCATGCATGCGCTGGTTAGGATCATGTGATCCTTTCTAAGTCCGATAAGGTTCTTAAGATCTAACGTAGTGGTTGCAAAAATCTGGTCATGCGCTAATATTATCCTTTTACATTACGCCATGTTAGTACCATCCACAGCATGTTATTTTAAACTTCAAATTTTCTATGAACTGTAGTATATTGCAACGGGTCCTGGTGCATGATACATGTACCATCTATAGATTTTATCATCAATGTAATAGGAACAAGTTGCAACCGAACATATCTTGCGAAATAGTACTTATGTCCTCAAATGACACTACAACTCCAATTTTTAGGTACATACATTTCAGACCTTTCTAAAGTTTTGAAAAAAATATACTATTGTTTGCCCACACATTGAAGTACATTATTTTTTTGATACCCTGATTTTATGATGCTGGTTTGTTTGCAGCACAATATGGATAAGGAGCCCTCGTCCATTCGTGATCGAGTTAAGTCTACGGACTATCCAAGACACCATGCGAGCTGATACATGGGTCAATCCGAGCTGCTTCGATCTTGCAGTGCGTAAGCTTAGTAGCGACGCGATCTGAGGAACGCAGGAACAGACTTTGTTGGCTCCACTCATATGTTTGATTTGCAATTCCATGGCCTAGCACGGGTGCTGAGTCGGACTAGCTTATGCCAAGCTGATCGCACCAACTTGTTGATTAACAATGTCATTGTACGGCCTTTGCGAAATACAACGATGCTCATGACCCCGTCCATGGTAAGGAATTTCCTTCTTAAAAGTTGGTGTGTATACTATCTGTTCCCCACTAACTTTGTATACCTATTGCAGTACCTATTGCCGTTGTATTTGGTGGATTCCTCCTACGGCCTCCTTGCAGTTAATATTGAAAATAGGAGGACTCTCCTGATTGATCATGCTAACGAGTCATTCCTAGGCCCAGAGGACTTTCATGACAAGGAACTTAAGAAGGAAGCCCTTATCGTTCTGAAACAATTTGCCAGTGTATTGCAACAGGAGAGGCCTGGTTTGAATCCCCAACTCGTGGATTGGCCACAAGATAATACCTATATTACAGTCCCGCGGTAATAGTTTTAATTGGTCATGCACAATATAGCCTCACTGGTATAGGTTCTAACATATGGAGTTTTTTTTGTCACAGCCTGGACTCTGGATTCAAACTCCTACAAGAGATGGCTCACCAAGATGATACTCTCGGGCATAACATTTCCAGGACTTCGGTAGGTGCATATATAACAAGTTTCTCTCTTCCATATCATTGTCGAATATAAATTTATGTTCTTCCACTCACATAGGTTTGTTGTGCAATTCATTCTTCAACAATTTATTCCCTACATATATATATATATAACAATTCATTTTTTTTATTTTCTAGGATTCAATACAGCTCAGAAAGAACTTGTTGGTCCAGATGCTGACGATCAAAGGCAATGAAGGAGCTGGAAACATCCCAGCCGAAATTACAGCAACCTTGAGGTTTTTGGACGAATGACTATGGACTAATGCATATTGAAATGTCGCAGATATAATAAGCCAATAGAGCTTTGTTAGGAATCAAATATCAGATTTATCCTTTTGGCAATATGAATAATGTATTGGATTATATATATGTAAGGAATAAATGCTTCGATGGCACCCTCTAATTCGTATTCGCTTCAATGTTGTCTGCTTGTTTTGTTTCTATCTATATAATTTGGCTTCTATGTATATTTTCTCTACTACCTAAAAGAAACGTAATGTTCCATCTCCCGTCTTACGTTTCGTCGAGCCCTCCCGCACCTGCGCGTGATTGTTTTTCTTTTCACGTCCTCTCCCACGTTGGTTTTGTATGGAAACCCTGCTAAAAAACCGACGCTAATTGATTCCCCTATCCCATCTCCGATGTGGCCGTCGCCAGAAGCCTCCCCGAACGGCAGATGGACGCGGGCTCTCCGTCCATGACCTCCCTCCAGCGATGCCCCAAGGTCAACCTTGCGCGACACCCAGGGATTTGCTTCTGCCGCCCGAAGCTATTATGCCCATGGTGTCGAGGAGGGGTGGGCGAGAGCTCTGTCCTCCTGGGGCTGCTGCCCGAAGCTATTATGCCCATGGTGTCTGAGGAGGGGTGGGCGAGAGCTCTATCCTCCTGGGGCTGCCGCTGCTGGGCTTGTCTTGTCAAGCAGAAACAGAGTCGATGCGGCCGCTGGCCACGCCCGTTCTTCTCCTTCCCCTTCCCAGTTCATTATCCCCTACGTCTTCTCCTTATTCTAGAGGTCAGTCGTGACTCGTAAGGGACTCTGAATTCTGAACATATATGTGCTTGTTGTGCTGCAGCCTGCGGGTTGGTTGAGGTGGGGTGTGGCAACTCGCGATGCGGTGAGGAGCTAATGCGGTAGCGCGGCAACGTCACCTCCATCAACCTCAGCGTGACCAATCTCCATCTTATTTTCACTTGGGAGTAGGTGCTGCGTTATCAATCTCACCCTTTCCGTGTTCGTCTACACATGTCACTATCCCGGGCAAGTGACAACCTGGTAACGAGCATGGCTGAGAAAAGAATCTGGGAGGTACCATGTCAACCATAAGATGCAAGGAAGTCAAGAAACTATGGAGAAGTTTAGAGCTAGAAGGACTACGTCCACATGTGTGGCTGCATGGATGCTAAAGAAGCACGTACTACTTTAGAATGGGAGATCAATGGGTGCTGGTTACTTGCATGCAATGGAGGTGGTGGAGCACTTTGTAGAGGAGGAAGCAAACGACAGATATTGGGCTTCAGAATCCCTTATATTCTGTACGAACCAGAAAAGCGATCGATACTTGGAGCAGAGAGCATGGCGAGAAACCAATGGGCGACGTCCTCGGAATCATTGTTCTTGGAGCCTTCCGTGAAGCAGCAATGATAGTGGCTGGGGTTTCTTATGAGGGATAATTGTGAGGACGTGGGATTAGGAGCTGGTGCGATGGAACATGTGGCCAGTGCTATGCAAAGTGAGCGAGGCGTGCCTTTGAAGCTCTAGGTCCACATGCATGGGGAATGATGACTGCCCTTCCGAATCGGACTGTCAATCAGTGCAGGTATGTTTTGCCGCCAAAATGTGTGGTTTTGGTTGTTTCGTTTGTATCTTATATAGATTAAAATAGTTGTTTTTGGTTATTTCATTTCTGTCTCATAACAAATTCAAAATAAAATAAAATATTAGAATGATGGACATATGAAATTGACCATTCAACTAAAAATGTATGGTATTATAACGATGAACACATGAATTTGGTAGTTCCAATAAAATGTAGGAGATTGAAATATGGGGGGTTTAGATAAATTAAATGCGTTGATGTTTGATTTAAAGATATTTACGGGAGAATCTTTATAGGGAGTCCCCTATATAGAGATTTAGGGAAGATATGCTCCAAAAAAAAGAGATTTAGGGAAGATGTTGGACTTGCTCTAGCGACCCTAATTCCTCTCCGGAATGCCCCACCCCCAACCCACCCCTTCGAACCCTATTCGTGCGACATGTTCGGCATCTATGTCGGGATGGAGTGAGAAGGGAGAGAGAGAGAGAGAGAGAGAGAGAGAGAGAGAGAGATACATATATAACTAGAGAGAGAGGGAGAGAGAGAGGAAAAAGGTTTACGTGACGATTGGTATTGAACCACTAGAATACCCGGTGATCGGGGAGCAGGTTTGTTGCTCCCGGTGAACCGGAGAGCATTTTGAAGGTACTAATCTTTTTGAATGCCCATGCTGATCAGATGATCAAATGACATTTTCTGAAATATTTTCAAAGTTTAAAGAGTGATTGATGGTGGCATCCACTAGCTATGTTGGTTGTATATCTATCTTTCCTTATATCTAAATTTTATGGTTGCAGACCAGACAGTTTGGACCAGGTTTGCTCCAGGTGAACCTAAGTACTTTTGTGTTGGACCATGGCAGGTTCACAACATACTCAAAGTTCGGCAGGTGATGTTTTCAGACATTCCGTGCATCGCATCATATACTACCTCATATAGTATAACTCCATCCTATACGAGGTTTTCTTCATCGGAAATAATCAGCTAGAGAATAGTCAACAAACATATGACGGTCATACAGGCACCATATACTACCTCGTATAGTATAACTCCATCCATACACGCACTTTGTTATACTATACGAGGTTTTCTTCGTCCGACATACGGCAATAAACATACGTCCGGAAATAATCAGCTAGAGAATAGTCAATAAACATATAGCGGTCATACACGGCATTACCTTGCATATATTCTTAAATTTTGTAGTTGTCCTTGATCTTGCTCTCTCACCGTTGCCTTTATTTCCAGCTAGCGAATAAACGCTGATTATCTTTTATGTGCTCCTGAATAGAGTAACAAAAATGAGAGAGGAATAGTTTTTTTTATTGATCTGTACCTACAGTAAAAAAGTAAAACCACGGTAACAGTAGATATGTTAGTGTGCAGGCTGTGAATTTTAATGAGTTGCATACAAATCAATGATAACTTCATAATTTAATGAGTTACATACACCGCGGGTGCCTCGGTGTAAAATACGTCCTCAAACCCGTTGCAAGTTGTGAGCAAGTTAGCTAAATTTAATACACATAAATTATATAGAAAGTTCATGTTTACCTCTTCAAATTGAACAACTTTAAAAAAGAATAAATATTTAAATAGACTAATTAGATATTTCGTTTTTATATGGGAAAATTTTATAAGAACTAATAAGTAACTTAGTGGCATGCAATCAATGATAAGTTGTTTATTTAATTAATACAACAATTTAATTCTTTAGTAAGTTCTGATTTACGACATATTTTCTAATTTATTAAGAGGTGTGCGTTTCATGAAAAAGGAAAGATATATGCACCATACTAAGTACATATCTGAAAAGGAAAGATATCTGCACCATACATAAGAATATATCTGAAAAAGGAAAGATATCTATGACCCAGCCTTCCCTGCATGGCCTACCTATATATGTTAACCTCATGTGCCATCCATCTTCCCCTCCTTACTCTCCCTTCCCCATCACAGATATCAAAGGATCAAAATACCCAGACTTGGAGGACAAATTCGAGGAGTACCTTACGTAAGCAAGGGGCATCAAGAAGGCGACTTCCTCTAGGTATGCAAATTTCTGGATCTTTCTCTTCTGTAAAAGGGTAACAGTTATTATATTAGGATCATGTTTGGTCAGGCATACCATCAAATTCCGAAAAAAAAAACACCAGTGGAGATAGTGCCATCTTATAAAAAGATCATAGCCAATACAATTGTCTGTAGATCTAATCAAGCAGTCATATTAGGTGGGTGGCAACTGAATACAAACAGTTCTTTCAGATATTATAGGCTAACCGTCTATTCTGGACATCGCACGTGTGTCATACACCTAACTTTTGAAGTCATGACCATAGTTGACTGCCTAACATTTTAATGAAAGATCATATATATATATATATTTGAGCCAAAAACAAACAAATAACTTATTAAGTGTTTCAACATGCCAGAAAACAAACAAATATAATAGTACTGCTTGAAGATATATATCATCAGAGTCATAATATTAAGTCATTACATGTAATAGAAATTGCTTGAGGACAAAATGCTTGATGGAATAGTCTAAAATTATTCACAATGGATATGTAATACTCTAATACCAACTATATCCCAACTATATCAAGATAGAACAAGTAATACAATGAATATAACAAATTGAGGACAGTGTCAAAGCACATCATCTGGACAAGCAAGCAATAAAAAGCAAAGTTGGGCAGGAAGATCTGTTGCTTATTGATGCAGTACGTAGAAGGTTGCATAGTCAAATTAAATTAAACTACAACTGGTCTTGAACAAAAAAACTGTACAGAAGTCAAGGGGAGTATACCAAGATTAAAAATGAAAAAATGGGAATATACCAAGATTAAGCACACTTGATATGGATAAATGATGTTTATAAAAAATACTAAAACTACGCGCCAATCCAAGAGGAATTGGAACATGCTTTACTCACAAATCATTGCCAGCATGTTATTTTCTTAACCATGGTAAGAAAATCAGGCAGAACTCCTAAAAATTTGTTGTTCAACAAACCATCGGCAGGCCCCTGAAAGTTTGTTGTGCAATTGCAAGAAAAGAACACCATTTCAAATTTGTAGTACTGTTTGATAGTCCGTTTCAGAAGTCCCAACAAAGGCAAAACTTCAGCTTGGCTTGCTTAATCATAGCTAATTATTGGTCTTTAAAATACATCCAGTCTTCAACAAAACAAGCTATAAAATAATTACGCGGTTGGCATCTATCAGTATAACATTTTACAATGAACTGTTTAGTATCGACTGACCCCATTGGCGGCAGACGAACTTCATGGCGTGCTCCATACACGTTCCTATTAGGCATCACATGTGTTCATTTATAAGCACCTACACAGGCAAAACAAAATGGTAGTATAGTTAGACAGCTACGGACACACTATATCTTGACTCAAATAATGAATACTTGTTCTAGCACGCAGTGTGCTGTAAGGTGGCATGTCGAAAGGTTATGTGGAGATAATGTCATTTCACACTACCTATCACATGATAGTGTAGTGATTGACCCAATCAGATGCAAATGAAGTAGCTCATAAGACAAACATTACCATTATTTTAATACCCTCTAAATGGAATGACTTTATCTATTGTATTAAACTGTATGGTCCTACTCTACAACATTTGTAAAATACTTATAATTATGTGATGTAGGATCTATAACTAGCAGTTTATATAATCATGAGGATCTTGAAATTAGTACTTTCTATTTCATTTACATACATGTAAAATTACACTTCATCCAAAAAAATGATAAAGCCAAATTTATTAATGGCAGTGCTTCCTAATTGTACCCTCACAAAACACAATATGACATAATATATACTGAAATATGTAGTGCTGCAAACATTGCATTTTTATGGCAACATTGCATGGCCTCACCTTAAACCATCCATTGTTGTACGAAGAGCTTCATGACGCTTATGATTATTCCTCGGTTCAACCTCCAGCTCCACTGCGATTGCACCTTCAATCTGTTGTGATGATCTGAAAGAATAAGCAACTCATTTGAGGCCATTGTAACCTACTTTTGATGTTGGTTGCACATGAAAACAACTTGATCGGTGCAACTATAACTATTGCATGGAGAATACAGGAGAAAAATAATCAAACATGTCCTCATTTACTATATTAGCGAGATATTTGATAATATCAAGTTTACAACAATATGTAAATTAGCACTCTTGCAATCTATTTCAGTCACAGAAAATCACACAGACCTTGCTTATCCTTCTTCTCCTATCGTAGCTCATACCTGTGACGGCCATTTTAACCATTGTGTGTGTATCGTCCATAGTTTGTCGCCGTCCACAGCACTTCTCCTAAAACTAATAGTAGCAGAACACGCTCACAATACCTAACACATACATTTTTCTATCTCCCTCTACATCTCCCTCTCTCTTTTCCTACAACTAATAGTAGCAGTACACGCTCACATAGCTAGCCACAAATTACAGCAAAACGCGGACCGGGGACATGTTTGGGTCCTATGCAGGGGGATGGGCGTTTGTCTCACCTTGACGGAAGTGGTGGGGGTTGCGGAAGACGGCGGAGTGGTAGACTATGAATACCACAGTCTGCACCACCGTGACCCGACCTCGTGGTGGTGCTTCTTGCCGGCGATGTGCACCACAGGCTGCACCACCGTTGTCGTGCCTTTGCCGTCGGGTAGCCGTCTTCGCCCTTGCCCTCCCTGTGCGGCCGTGCCACGGCGCCTCATAGAACAGCGAGGAGGAGATCAGGTTAGGGAAGCAACAAATGGAAGAAGTAGAGGAGGGAATCGTTCAGATCGGCGTACCGTGGCTTGTGGCGTTGCAGATCGAGGCACCCCGCCGGATTCGAGCAAGGATCTCGCCGGAGACCAACACCGCCGAGTTCGCCTGGCCCTCGTGGTGGTGCTTCTTGCCGGCGATGTGGACCACAGGCTGCACCACCGTTGTCGTGCCTTGGCCGTCGTTTAGCCGTCTTCGCCCTGGCCCTCCCTGTGCGGCCGTGCCACGACGCCTCGATAGAACAGCGAGGAGGAGATCAGGTTAGGGAAGCAACAAATGGAAGAAGTAGAGGAGGGAAGCGTTCAGATCGGCTTACCGTGGCTTCTGGCGTAGCAGATCGAGGCACCCCGCTTCGGATCTAGGAAAGGAACTCGCCGGAGACCAGCACCGCCGCGTCTCCGAACGGCGTCCAGATCCAACACCCGCGCTGGTCGATGTGCGCGTGCTCGTCAACTTCCCTCGCACACGGGCGCCGGAGAGTGGTGCGGTTGTTGGCGGTAGTCGTGGTGGTTGCGAGCTTGGCGATGTTCGCGACGATGCGGCTGGGGGAGGTGAGCGGGTTAGATGTGCGAGAGTGGAGAGGAGATGGGAGGGACTGATGCGGCAAGAGCGGGCGGAGGAGCACGGCCTGCAGCTCGTGGACGACGACTGGCGATGCGGCGATGCGGCGGCGGAGGGGAAAGGGGTAGTTGAAGTGAGTGGAGTGAGGACTGAATGGGATAAGGTGAGCAGGCGGGTAGGTGTGCCGTCGCTGGGGGAGGTGGGCCGTCGGCGGGGAGGTGTGCCGTCGCGTGGGGAGCTGGGCCGTCGGCTGTGATGCACTTTTTCTGGGCCTGGCCCAGCTTGTTCTGGCCTGTGTAATACTGTGGATAAAAATCAACTATGCATATATATATATAAACTATACATACTTCACAAAATCAATAAAAGTGTATAATAATATACATGGTTAATACAAATATACATTTTTTATACTTATTAAATAAACCAAGGGCATCACAAAAAATAGAAGGGGGTAGATAACAGAAAACTCAAATATACTTTGTTAAGGAAGGTTTGTTTGCATGTTTTATTTTCTTTTGTTTGACAGATTTCCACAACCTACATAAATAATTTAAATAATTTTCAAATGATTACTTACTTATATAAGAACATTATGTTTAGTTGTTTTTCCCAAAATTTCATATGGTATGACATTCATTTAAACAACATATATTTCTAATAATACCAATTAGGTTTATTTTTTGCATACAAATAGTTGTGTTAGTTTCACTTTTACTTTTATTATATATTGTATATATTTAAATGATGTAGTAGGGAATATAATTTATATTTCATCATATACATTTCATCATGATATAGTGGTTATTAGTGCTGCGATGATTTTTTTTAATTATTTTTATACATCAGAAAATAACATGTATATTTACATTATACATACCTAACAAAATGTACAAATTTGTAAATATATAAATATATATATATAATAAATATTTAAAAGAGTAGGAAAAACAAATATACTTTGGTAATGTTGTTTCGCTTTGTTTTAGTTTATGTTTGAAAAATTACGCTATGCTATACAATTAATTAAAAATAAATTAAGCAATTTCAGACCCTACTTACTTATATATAAACATTATAGTTTGTTGTTTACCCTAAAATGTTGTGTTAGTAAAATGATTTTTAATATTTATTTTTCTAATAAATTCAAATGCTTCATCACTTTATTTCTTTCATTTCTGCTTCATCACTTTATTTCCGAAAATATATAGAAATATGAAAAAGCGAACAAATTTTTCAAACACATGTTTTTTTAATTTTGAGAAGAAAATTTTATACAAATAAAATTTTTGCTAAATTTGAACAGTTTTTTGACCACAAACAGTTTTTGAATATTTGAACAACATTGAAAAGGAGATCCATTTTTAAAAAATGAACAATTTTTGAAATGTGAACAGTTCTTTACAAGCACAAACATTTTTAAAATTTTCAGAACAAACTTTGAAAATCGTAACCTTTTAAAAATCCATAATATTTTCATAAACGTGAACAATTATTTAAGATATGAACATTGTATTAAATGTTTTAGTAGGAAATATAATACAAAAAAGAGCCAGTGGTTTCTAATAATATTTATTTAAACAACATTTATTGCATACGAATAAGTTGTGTTACATATAATTCTAATAATATAGAATTGGTTTATTATATACTACATATAATAATATGAAGCAGTCGGAAATATCATTTACACTTCATCATGGTATACTTGTTTTTAATGCTGGGATGATTTTTATTGTAATTTTTTTTGTACGTCAAAATGATATTAAACAAAAAAAAATGTAATTATTGATTTGTAATTAAACAAAATTCTATATATATAAACATGGTTCATGAAAATAAATATTTGTATGCTTGTTACATATATTATTAGAAATCACAAAAAAAATAGATGAAACAAATAAACTTTGTTAATGTTGGGTTGTTTGTTTTAGTTTATGTTTGTCATTTTTCCATAGCCTATCATTTAATTGTAAATAGTTTAAGCATTTTCAAACGCCTACTAATTTATATGAACATTACAGATTGTTGTTTTCCCCGACTTGTTCTGTTTGTAAAATGATTTAAGCAGCATTTTTTTCTAATATAACCAAATGCTTTTCTTATTATCAGATAAAACAGTTATTTTATTTTCAGATACAGTTCTATTATATATTATATATAGTTTTATCATGTAGTAAAAATATTAAATATATTTTAGCATAGATATAAATTGATGGATTCCGACTTACGCACTGATGCAATGATGACAGACCGCACTGAAACACTGCGAGAAGAGGTGCATATAACTAACCTTACTCTGTATCTATATTATATACGATAAAATGAATGGTGTATTTATATTTCTGTTTTTTCAGAATATAGTATACATGGATGATGACTCTGGATATGCACGGAAAGAATCCATTGAGGGTTCAGATGCAATGTCGCTGCAAGGGGCCGGAAAATCACAACATAATCACGTCGAAGAGGTTATATCTCATAATAAACCAAAAAAGGATGCTAATTTACATGTTATCCCACAAGGTATTTTTTTATATTATTATCAACATTTTTTTGTGATGTTGTCTTTTCTATTCAACTAATTTGGCTTTTATTGTTTACTAAGCTGGCTCACTTTTTTATGAATTTCATAGACTATGTTTGTACCCCTAGAGATATTACAGTCATCGAATCAATCAAGTCTGCCCCTAAGAATACCCAGTTTGTGGACATTGGAGATGCCTTGTTAGCAAAAGACGATTTGGAATGCCTTATTAAAAATGACATGTTCTTACATGACGGTGTAAGACCAATTGCAGAATCTTTGATTATATATAATGTCATAATATATAAATATAACCTAAATATTATTTACAGGTAATAAATGCTTACATATATTGCATGCTTGCTCACGAGCATCTACAAAACAGGGCGGGTGAAAAGGTACATATTATTAGCACGTTTGTATCGGGCCAGATAAAAGAAGACGGGGAAAGAGACATAGACCCATCAAAATATAAATCGCATCGGCGTCATGTTAATAGTTATCTACAACAAGATATGGTTAGTTTTGTCTCGTAATCCATGCATATAATTATGTATTGTTTTTATTTAGTTCATATGTTTAATGATTTATTAATAACTATATCTAATCGTGATTGTGACTTGTATCTTATTTACACCAGTTGTTCATCCCGATTAACACGCCGGGCTACCATTGGTATCTAGCAGTTGCCAACGCGAAAAAACGAGAGATCCAAGTATTGGACTCACTTGGTGAGAATGTCAAACCCAATGACCTTGCTACTACGGTAACTATCTATTTCTTTTATCATCTTAGCATTTATTTTGTTTGACTTCATCATTAATATTTCTCATATATATTTATAAAAGTTATTAGGGCTCGAGAAATGGCTGAAACTTGCACAGCATAGTCCGGAGTTTATCAGAAGTCATAAGTGGCCTGATCTCAATGTTACAAAATGGACGGTTGTAGAGCAAATTCAGGAGGCAATACAAACCGATGGGTAAGCACTTCTTTCAATAGTTTGTTTTTTGATTCATCTGTGTGATATTCTAAAGCATTATTTTATAATATTATAGCGTATCATGTGGATTGTTCATGCTAAACTATATGGAATACTTGGACACAACATGGACTGTCAGACCAGTTTACGCAGGTATTTTAGTTTTATACTTTAACTCATAATTCTTTATCAAAAAATCTTTTAAATATTTTTGTATTTTTTTGTAGGAGGATATGAAACATTTTCGACAAAAAATAGCAATTATTTTGCTTGATTCAAAGCTTAATAAGTTAAAATGTTGTCCCATGTACCATCAACCTCTCAAGAACGAAACTTTATCTAATTCTGATCTTGAGATACTGGATGATCCATCTGACGTGGTCGAAGAGAAACGTCCTGCCCCAATCACTATCATTCTTACGGACCAACGTGAAATACTTGCCGGCCTCTCTAAATACATCATGTCGATTAATGATGCTGGATCTTTGGAGTAAGTATCATGTATCAATATTTAATGTGCGGATATATATTATTGTTCTTCTTACCATCCAAATTACAGGAAGGTATGGGTCCGGAGCTCCACACCCGATCCAATGAGCTTAAGTCTTAAGAAACTTCAGTTCATACTTAACATGGAGCAGCGCATGGACAATGATTGCTTCAACACCGCCGTGCTTATGCTTTGGCATGTGACGAGGGAGTATTGTTCACAGACCCTCCTATACACTACATGGATCTACGATTTTGTGTAAGTTACTGTAACTCTTCATTCTAGGTGTCATTATTATCAAGATGTTGAAACATTATTATTTTTCTTTTACTTAGTCCATGCTGCTAGAGTCAACACGAGGTCAGAAGTTTTGTGAGAAGGGAACTATCCAGACGTTGGCAACATTATTTGATAGCTGGCACGGGATGGAGACCGACATCTCATCTTGCAATAAGGTAAATGAAATAATTTGACCATTGTAATCATGATTTGTTTTAGTTTCTAATATCTCAACTTGTAGATTTATCTTCCCTATGCATCCATCGGCCGATACATCCTGTACATCATCGACAAAGAGGCACGTCGTCTATATATTATGGATCCTATTCAATCATCACAATCGTCGAGGATAAAAACTTGAGGCATTCACTGAAATTAAAAAGTTTTTCAAGGGATTTCAAAGAAGCACTTTCGAAATAAAGCTGCCTGGGTGGAATTTTGATATATCTAAATGGCATCGTTTATTTCCGCCGGTGTTCCAACAGTATAGACGGGTAATGAATTCGTAACAAGAATATTTACTTTTGTTATCATTATATTATTTATAATATTAATTGAAAGTTTTCCAGGAATGTCTCTGGCTATTTTGTTTTTCATTTTATGCTCTGGTGGAGCGGTAAAGAATTGGTCAAGCCGGTTTGCACGGTGAGTATTGTGGGTTACATGTTTTAAGACCTTCTCCGTGAATTTTTCATACAAACTACATTTATTTTTCCTGCAGGATGGGTATGAATTGAGGAAGCATTTTTATTATACTTGCTAAAACATCACGGGAATGAAGCTAGAGTAGACTTTCCTGATATTGTGAAAGAATTTCTCAAGCGCATCATCTAGATATTAATATTTTTGTAATAGATGTTAAGTTGTAACATCACTCAGCTTGTGACATTGCAATAATGGACTTCAGTTTGTGTTATATTGTTTGTATGTGTGGATTTTAACATGTAACTCTGATAAACTATTTCAAGAGCCCGTGGCAACGCACGGGCACTCTACTCCGGTGTTGTTTAGAAATTCGGAGCCGTCATAATCTTCTTCAGTCTGATCATCATCCGGCCCATGTGGATGGCGTATCATATCGAACATGGCATGTTCTCCCTCTAACGCAACCATGTAGCGATGGACGTGCTCGTCCTCCTCCCTGACACGACGACGTACCACCTCTTGCGGGGCCGGCTCCCTCCGCACCGAAACTGGCCCACGCGAACGCCACCAAACGAGATCAGGGTCGACGACGGGACCCGGGGCCGGTTTCCTCATCAATCGGCTCGCCTCCGTGCAGCACCTCCCAGTGCCAGCCCGGCGGAGCCCAGTCCCGGACATGGGTCAGCCGGACGTCGTCGCGGACATGTCGACGGCGAGGATGCGGGTCGGGCATCGTCGAGAACAAATACTAGCTATATGCCCGCAAAAAGTAACATTTTTTTAATGATTGGATATTGATAACTAAAATTTCTAACAATGCTATATATAACTAACATTTCTATAACATTTCTAACAATGCTATATATAACTAACATTTCTATAACATTTCTAATATTTTTATAACTAAAAAACAGAAAAAAATTATAACATTTGTATATATATAACTAACATTTGTATAACAATTCTAACATTTCTAACTATTCTAACATTTCTATCTATTCTAACAATTATAACATTTCTAACTATTTCAAAAAACAGAAAAATTTCTAACAATTTCTAAAAACAGAAAAATTTCTAACTATTTGTATAACTAAAAAACAAAAAATGTATGTGTGTGTGTTTGTGCGCTCACCGGCGAGGCGAGGGACGACGGGGCCGGCGCGGCTGACGCGCGACGACGACGGGATGACGATGACGGGACAGGACGGGCCAGGCGGCGACGGGACGGGACAGACGGGCAGGGCGGCGATGACGATGGGGACGTACAGGGCGGCGCCGACGACGGGGATGGGGCGGCGGTGACGACGGGGACGACGGGGAAGGGGATGACGGGGCGGCGACGGGGGCGGCGACGAGGGATGGAGACGTCTGGGCGGCGACGCAGTGCGAAGGAGAAGAAGCCAGATGAGAAACTGAAATTTTCGTAAGTGTTGTTTATATAGGAGGGGCCTTTAGTACCGGTTTGTGCCACCAACCGGTACTAAAGGCCAGTTTTGGCCAGCCCAAGCGGCGGGAAGCGGCCCCCTTTAGTAGCTGGTGGTGGCACAAACCGGTACTAAAGGCCCCCCCTTTAGTACCGGTTTGTGCCATGACCAATACTAAAGGGGTCTTATTAGCGCAATCTTGATCTTGACAAGTTTAGTCCCACCTCGCTAGCCGAGGGGCGCACCGTCTTGGCTTATAAACCCCGTGCGGTCGCTCTCTCAAGCTCCTCTCTAAAGCAGGCCTACTAGGCCTACGTGTTCTTCTTTGCCTGTGGGCCCGCCCAGCCTTCTTGGGCCTGCATCACAGCCCAACAACAGGTTGGGTTTCTAGTCGTATGCAGGCCGCTCTGGCCTAGTAGGCGGGCTTTTTTTATATTTTTTTGCTTTATTTATTTTTGTGTTGTTTTTTTTGTGTGTATTTAGAGTTTCTTTGTGAATATTTTTGCTTTAGGTACAAAAAATTACAAACTTCCTGTTAGTGCCCGTAGTTTTCAAATTTGAATAGTTTAAATTTTGAATTATTTGAAATTAGTGTGAAACACAGAAGAAAGTGATGATAGTGAAGCCGATCACATCCCAGATCTTTGGGTGTGAAACTTTTTCTTCGCGTGTGTCCCTTTGCGCCGTAACCATGGAAAATCTTCATCATTTAACGGGATGCTCGGGTCAATATTCACCGTGAATGGAGCAATTTCATCAAACTTTTCATAATCTTCTGACTTGTCTGTCTTGTCATCCACTCCCACGATGTTTCTCCTCCCAGAAAGAACTATGTGCCGCTTTGGCTCATCGTACTATGCATTCGCTTCCTTATCTTTTCTTTTTCTTGGCTTGGTAGACATGTCCTTCACATAGAAAACTTGTGCCACATCATTGGCTAGGACGAATGGTTCGTATGCATACGCAAGATTGTTGAGATCCACTGTTGTCATTCCGCATCTGCGGGTCTTCCATTACCCGCCTCGTGTCATATTGACCCATTTGCACGAAACAAAGGGACCTTTAAACCACGTCGATAGTCAAGTTCCCATATGTCCTGTATATAACCATAATATGTTTCCTTTCCCGTCTTGGTTTCTGCATCAAAGCGGACACCACTGTTTTGGTTGGTGCTCTGCTTATCTTGGGCGATCGTGTAAAATGTATTACCATTTATCTCGTACCCTTTGAAAGTCATTATATTCGAAGATGGTAATCGGGACAGCAAGTACAGGTCATCTTCAATAGAGGTGTCATCCATGGTGCGATATACGCAACCAGTGGCGAAACTCCTGGTTTGTTCACGTGTAATCCAGTCATCGAGACCGCTCCGGGTGTTTGGAGCGTAGCAAATTCTTGTGTTCATCCATATACGGAGCCACCAAGGCGGAATTCTGTAGAACTGTGTAGTGTGCTTCAGTGAGAGAATGTCCGTCCATACATATTATTTGTTCCCCTCCTAGCGTGCCTTTTCCATCCAGTCTGCCCTTATGCCGCATCCAGGAACACCAATCGGCTTAAGGTCGGGAATAAAGTCAATACAAAACTCAATGACCTCCTCATTTTGACGGCCCTTGGAGATGCTTCCTTCTGGCCTAGCACGGTTATGAACATATTTCTTTAAGACTCCCATGAACCTCTCAAACGGGAACATATTGTGTAGAAATACAGGATCCAAAACGTTAATCTCTTCGCATAGGTGCACTAGGACGTGCATCATGATGTTGAAGAAGGATGGTGGGAACACCAACTCGAAACTGACAAGACATTGCACCAAATCATTACGTAACCTTGGTATGATTTCTGGATCGATTACCTTACGAGAGATTGCATTGAGAAATGCACATAGCTTCACAATGGCTAATCGAGCGCTTTTCCGGTAGAAGCCCCTCAATGCAACGAAGCGATTGCGTCATAATCACGTGGCAGTCATGAGACTTTACGCTCTGGAACTTTTCTCTGCCATGTTTATTATTCCCTTTATATTCGACGAAGCCGACGGTACCTTAATATCGAGCAGGCATTCAAAGAAGATTTCCTTCTCTTCTTTGGTAAGAGCGTAGCTTGCATGACCACGATGTATGCCGTCTTCTCCGTGCATACATTGCTGGTCCTCCCGTGCCTCAGGTGTATCTTTTGTCTTCCCATACACGCCCAAGAAGCCAAGCAGGGTCACGCAAAGATTCTTCGTCACGTGCATCACGTCGATTGTGGAGCGGACCTCTAGGTCTTTCCAATATGGCAGGTCCCAAAATATAGATTTCTTCTTCCACATGGGTGCGCGTCCGTCAGCGTCGTTCGGAACAGGTTGTCCGCCAGGACCCTTTCCAAATATCACCATCAAATCCTTGACCATATCATGTACATCAGCACCAGTACGGTGGCGAGGCTTTGTCCGGTGATCCGCCTCACCTTTGAAATGCTTGCCTTTCTTTCTTACGGGATACCTGCTCGGAAGAAATCGACGATGTCCTAGGTACACATTCTTCTTACAACTATTCAAATATATACTGTCGGTATCATCCAAACAGTGCGTGCATCCGCGGTATCCCTTGTCTGTCTGTCCTGAAAGGTTACTGAGAGCAGGCCAATCATTTATGGTCACGAACAGCAACGCCTTTAGGTCAAATTCTTCCCCCATGTGCTCATCCCACGCACGTACACCTGTTCCATTCCACAGTTGTTAGAGTTCTTCAACTAATGGCCTTAGGTACACATCAATGTCGTTGCCGGGTTGCTTAGGGCCTTGGATGAGCACTGGCATCATAATGAACTTCCGCTTCATGCACAACCAAGGAGGAAGGTTATACAAACATAGAGTCACGGGCCAGGTGCTATGGTTGCTGCTCTGCTCCCCAAAAGGATTAATGCCATCTGCGCTTAGACCAAACCATACGCTCCTTGCGTCATCTGCAAACTCCTTCCCGTACTTTCTTTCGATTTTTCTCCACTGCGACCCGTCGGTGGTACTCTCAACTTTCCGTCTTTCTTACGGTCTTCTCCGTGCCATCGCATCGCCTTGGCATGCTCTTTGTTTTGGAACAAACGTTTCAACCGTGGTATTATAGGAGAATACCACATCACCTTGGCAGGAATCTTCTTCCTGGGGCGCTCGCCCTCGACATCACCAGGGTCATCGCGGCTGATCTTATAGCGCAATGCACCACATACCGGGCAAGCGTTCAAATCCTCGTACTCACCGCGGTAGAGGATGCAATCATTAGGGCATGCATGTATCTTCTGCACCTCTAACCCTAGAGGGCAGACATCCTTCTTGCTTCAGACGTACTCTCGGACAATTCGTTGTCCTTTGGAAGCATATCCTTTATCATTACCAGCAACTTTCCAAATCCCTTGTCAGATACACCATTCTCTGCCTTCCATTGCAGCAATTCCAGTGTGGTGCACAGCTTTTTCTTGTCACCTACGCAATTCGGGTAAAACAAATTTTTGTGATCCTCTAACATGCGCTGCAACTTCTTCTTCTCCAAATCACTTGCGCAGTTTCTCTTTGCATCGGCAATGGCCCGACCTAGATCATCAATGGGCTCAACTGAAGCCTCTTCTTCAGCTTCTTCCCGAATTGCCGGCTAAGATTCTTCCCGCAATACCGGCTCAGCTTCTTCCCCATTGTTGTATCATCGTATTCAGGGAACCCATGGCGGGATAGCTGTCGTCGTCCTCTTCTTCTTCATTGTCTTCCATCATAACCCCTCTTTCTCCGTGCTTGGTCCAAACATTATAGTGGGGCATGAAACCGGACTCAAACAGGTGGACGTGAATGGTTCTTGGCGTAGAGTAATTGCGACCATTCTTACAGCCAGCACATGGACAAGGTATAAAACCATCCGCTCGCTTGTTTGCCTCAGCCATAGCGAGAAAAGTATGCACGCCCTCAATGAACTGGGAGAGCATCGGTCATCGTACATCCATTGCCGGCTCATCTTCATTACACAACACCGAATAGACCAAATTAATACAAGTTCATACATAAAGTTCATACAACACTTAAATGCAACAAACAAATAACTCTCTAGCTAAAGCATTTAAATGCAACAACAAATGCGATCAAGATTGCAACTAAGGTAACAATTGATCCAATAGCATAATGATACCAAGCCTCACTATCGATGGCATATTTTCTAATCTTTCCAATCTTCAAGCGCATTTTCTCCATCTTGATCTTGTGGTCATCGATGACATCAGCAACATGCAACTCCAATTCCATCTTCTCACCCTCAATTCTTTTCAATTTTTCTTTCAAGTACTCGTTTTCTCTTTCAACTAAATTTAACCTCTCGACAATAGGGTCGGTTGGAATTTCCGGTTCACATACCTCCTAGATAAAAATATCTATGTCAACTTGATGGGCATAATTTGTCATAAACACGAAATGCAACAAATAGTTTTAAAAGAGAATATACCACATCCGAATCATAGCAAGGACGAGGGCCGACGGGGACGGATATCAAAACCATGGCACTATGTATAACAAACAACGTCACGGGTAAGATAATTATACGAGTAACTATATATCCAAATCACGCAAACATGAATTTTTTATATAAAAAATTCATGAACAAGAGGCTCACCACAAGGTGGTGCCGGCGACGGGATGGTGCGGGCGATCGACGGTGGTTACGACGGAGATTTTGAAGGCACTAAGTAAAACACACCTACATATGCAAACTAAGTGTTATTTTGACCTCAAGTTGCATATAAATCAAATACTACCACATATAATTCCTCCCAAATTACTAAAACCCACAATTAATCACTATATAAACCAATGCAAGAGCTAATCTAGCAATGAGAGATGAAAGGACAAAGTTGCTAACCTTGGTGATCATTTGAATGGATGGGGGCCTGCTAATCTTGACAAATTTGGGGCAAATTTTGTGATGAACTCGAGAGGAAGAAGGGAAGAACAGAGGAGAGGGAGAGGGGAAAGGGGGAAGAACAGAGTGCGGGTGGACGAAGGGTTTATATAGGACGACCTTTAGTACCGGTTCGTGCCACGAACCGGTACTAAAGGTGCTGGAAGGGCCCCACTCTGACAACATCCTGCCACCACTTTCTTTAGTACCGGTTCGTGGCACGAACCGGTGCTAAAGGTTCGCCACGAACCGGTACTAAAGAGCTCGTCCCGCCTAGCCGTTGGAACCTGCACTAATGGACACATTAGTGCCGGTTCTGTTACAAACCGGGACTAATGTGTCTCACATTTGACCCTTTTTCTACTAGTGTATTACAATAAAGAGAATATGTTAATATCAAGAAAATATCAATTACACTAGTCAAGACATCAAGGATAGTTATTTTAGTTATTATGTGACAGAATACGGTGCTCAAAAATGATATTACAAAGAAAGTAGTTAGTAAAATGATTGTTCATTTTGGGTTTTATTAGGTGTACTCTATTTTTGCAAATCCAGGAGCTTATGTATATCCCTTTTCCAGTAAGCACCATGTATAGATGAACTAGCGGGATAGACAGTCTTGGAGGCCAGGGTAATCACATGAATAAGTAAGAACTGAATAGGGATATTTGATAAACAATTTGGATAGAAATATTCGATATATTAATCCCATATAGTTCTCTTGTTACATCCCAGACCCTAACGAGGGAGTGTTTTGGCACATGTTATCGAAATTTGGTGTTGTAGAAACACCGTGCTGGATATTTTGCTAATACGATTACCTTAGGGGGATATACTTCGTAGTCCTAGGTGCTTCTCCAGTTTTGGGGTTCTTGCCTCCTCGGATGATCTAGTAGGGTAGTGGTTCCATACACCGTCTTAGCTCCTAATGTGGTTGCGTGAGTCTTGAGCTGTTAGATAAAACAAGAAAAACGAGACACGAGAGCACACGAATTTTTATGTGGAAACCCTTGCGGGAGAAAACCACAGACGCACGAAGGCGCAATCACTATGAGGAGGAGTATACAAGCACGAGGATTCTAACATGGGGGGGGGGGGCTTTTGCCTCTAATGTAGGGACTGGTACAAAAATCATGCAGCGAAACTAGCCTAGGCTGACGAACTAAATTTTACTGGGCTATAAAAAAATTGGTGTCAGCTATGAGGTATTCAATTTTAATCAAAAGTTTCCGCAAATCAAATGAGATTGCAATTCACATGTATGAACTAAATACTTCTGGTACAGATGATAGACAATGTAAAAAGGCCCCTGATGCTAAAGGCACAAATTAATGTAGTTTTCCAACATAAACCATGGACAGATGGAGCAAGTAAAAAATGAGAAAAGTGACTAACCTAACGATTTCTCTTGCCTCGTCGCTTCGACGTTCGCCATACGGCCGGTCGGCCGTGCGGCCGCAAGCTGGATCTCCCTCGCTGCAAATCCAGAGTTACTAGATTGGAAACTATACATTGATGGATCAGGCGACAGACGACCAGGCGTAACCGCGTGAGGCATCGATGATCGATCTAGCAGCCAGGAAACGATGTGCGTGCGTGCGTGCGTGAGTCCCTGACCTAGCCCCCTTTGTATTCCACGTTGGCCCCCCCCCTCGTCCCCCCCCCCCACGCCCCTGCATCCATACATGGGGTATACACTACACCACAACACTGCAACCCCAACAGCCAGATTGGTCAGGAAAACAGCCTCTGCCAACAAACAGTCGGTCGGGAAAAACTATTGCCGACCGACCATGTTTGTTGGGGAAAGTCCAGACGGGAAAAGCCTTTCCCGACCGACATTGGGCTATAAAAAAATTGGTGTCAGCTATGAGGTATTCAATTTTAATCAAAAGTTTCCGCAAATCAAATGAGATTGCAATTCACATGTATGAACTAAATACTTCTGGTACAGAAGATAGACAATGTAAAAAGGCCCCTGATGCTAAAGGCACAAATTAATGTAGTTTCCAACATAAACCATGGACAGATGGAGCAAGTAAAAAAAATGAGAAAAGTGACTAACCTAACTATTTCTCCTGCCTCGTCGCTCGACGTTTCGCCATTATGACGGCCGGTCGGCCGTCGGCCGCATAAGCTGGATCTCCTCGCTGCAAATCCAGAGTTACTAGATTGGAAACTATACATTGATGGATCAGGCGATGACGACCAGGCGTAATCGCGTGAGGCATCGATGATCGATCTAGCAGCCAGAAAGCGATGTGCGGCGCGTGCGTGCGTGAGTCCCTGACCTAGCCCCTTTGTATTCCATGTTGGGCCCCCCCTCGTCCCCCCCCCCCCCCCCGCCCCTGCATCCATAAAGGGGTATACACTACACCACAACACTGCAACCCCAACAGCCAGATTGGTCAGGAAAACAGCCTCTGCCAACAAACAGTCGGTCGGGAAAAACTATTGCCGACCGACCATGTTTGTTGGGGAAAGTCCAGACGGGAAAAGCCTTTCCCGACCGACATACCTTTGCCGACCGACTATTTGACGGCTAGTTAGAATCATTCCCGGCCGACTGTCCGATGATGTTATTTACCGACCAACTTTCTGTTGGCCCCTTTCCCGATCGACTGTCTGACAGCATTTGTTTTGCCGACCAACATTCCGATGGCCCTGCCAAGAACCTTTGCCAACCAACAATCAGACGGTGTGTTCTTTTGCCGACCAACATTACGCCAACATTTTGTTTAGCCAACCACAACTTTAATTAACATATGGTACTAATTGTCACATACATATAGTTCTCTTCAAAACATAAACATAAGACACCATACATCAGGTACACCAAACATTTTTTTGTTCCAATAAAAAGTTGTCAGATACATATACTTCAATCTGTTCTAAACATGGCCAGCAAGACATCATATATAATGTTCACAAAAGGTTCTAAAATAAGACGTAGTTGTACAAAATGAAAGCTAAAGTATCCAGTTGACGTGGATCACTGGCTTCATGGTCCCTTGTGAGTGCAGTCCTTCTGTTTGCTTCCTACAAAAGTTAAACAAGTCCCAAAAGTCCCAATTATAGTACACTATCAGAAACTGAATTTCCTTTGATTTTTTTTTAATTTGCAAACATTCCATATGTGAAGCAGTCCCTTTTTTTGTTAAGTGAACCACATGCTGCAAGAAATGATATTATATCTTAAAACATTTACATGTAAATGGTGTTGACTGCTTACACACTAGTTTCTAGAAATAATAGAAGGGCTTAGCTATCCATTCCAAAACTGGAAAAAAGATCACCTAAGTCATGCAATCAGAACATGTAACAATTCAAATAACAATGCGAACTACAGAAAGTGTCATATGGGGAACTAGGTAAGAGGAGCAGCTACAACAGGAACTAGGCATACGTATGCAGTAGCAGTTTCCATAATTGAAAGGAAGGGGCAGAAAGAAAATGAGGAAGATGTCTACAAAACCATATCATGTGTCCATGGCTTAACTAATTCCTGATGCTATAAACCAAGGTACTACAGAGATTTAACTCGAGATTTCACCAAACATGAATAATAAAATGATGGTATTAGTGGTAGAACTAAAATCTCTAGCAAATAATGTAGGTGGATAATTTCTGATGCTAACCACAACTTGACAATCTGCCTCTTGAAGTGGCATATATTTAATTGGCTAAAAAAGGCTACATTAAAAATAGGAATGCTAATACTGATTAGCTAGCTCAACATCAAATCTGAATCTGAAAATATTTAAGAGGGCATTTCCAACAAAAATATATGCTCACCTCCAATAACAAAAGTCAGGTCCATATACATATATTTTTTAGTTACAACAAATTAACTTCGGCATACCTTTTAGAACAGAGTGAAGGAAGTGCCTCAATTGTCATCTAAACAGAAAATTTGGGATGGATATTTATATCTAATATATAAAGAATGGAACATGGCAACATTCCAACACTAGTGCAAAACCGGCCTTTAGCGCCGGTTCATGACGGCATTTAGTGCCGGTTCGCCAACCGGCACTAAAGAGTGGCGACTAAAGGTCCCCCTCCCTCTTTAGTACCGGTTCGTCACGAACCGGCGCTAAAGTGCAAACACGTGGCACGAGCCAGGCCCGTGTGCGCGTAGGGCTTTAGTACCGGTTGGTAACACCAACCGGTACTAAATGTTTGGGTGTTTTTTTTATTTTTGCTTTAATTTTGTGTTTTCAATTTGGCTTTATTTTCCATTTAATTCTTTTTTTGCTGGTATTTCATGATACTAGAAATTGTACACGTTATGCATATATATAAATAGATTTTCTCAGACGTAGAACCGCATATATATATATATATATATATATATATATATATATATATATATATATATATATATATATATATATATATATCATCGAATGTCTCACAACCCACACCATTAACTATTCACACATACACATGTATATACATATACAATTTCTCCTACATGTTGCCTTGGTGCCTTCGGAGCATGCACGATGACAAGTGGTTCATGGGGGGCTGTAGTGGGTAATAGTATTCTCCTTTGGCATCTATAACCTGGTCGAGCAAAAATCCGACTATTTCCTCTTGAAGTGCTAGTATGCGCTCCTCGGGTAGGAGCTTATCCCGCACCTCTCTGAACTGTTAAGAAGGAGATCAATATGCATGTGTATTAGTTGTGTTACAAGATATCGATAATGGTGTGAATAGAGTTCTGACAATGTACGCATTCCTGTCTTTGAGATCTGCTCCTTTCGGACGCCATCATGCGAATGTTCTCACAAAAGTAGAATGCACACAGATCATTCCCCGGCGCCTGCTTCAGGGCCTTTACGAGAATGGAATTGAATCAGATAATGATTAATCAAGCATGATAATTAATTAATGATATTGAAACAAGAATTAAAGAGATGGCTAGCTAGCTAGTACTATTTAATTACTTACCCTTGGTCGATGCCAAAACAACTTTTTTGGCCAATTTCCTGGAGTCACATTGATGAACTTTGCCCAAGCCCTGCCCGCCGGCAAAGAAAATCAATAAAGGGGTTATTAAATAGTTCATATCAGGAAATGACGAACTAATAATAGGCCGAGATATAGTTAATAATGATTGAAATTACCTGTTGACTATCCCCTTCATGATGGTGTAGTCTTTATCTTCTTTAAGTAGTGAGTTCAGTACTTCAACTGTTGCTTTGTCAACTTTAATGTCTAACAAGATCCAGTGGAAACTGCATGCGCATACGTTTGCATGTCTTAATTAAGCAGGCATGTGCATAAAATTAATCAACTATATATCGTAAACCGTATACACTTAGTTATTAACATCTAGCTAGCTAGTAAGCACAAACAGAATTTGCATTAACTCACGTGAAGTTGTAAGGAAGTAGTATATCTTCATTGGTATTGAGGCACTTCAAGAACTCTAGCATGCTTTCCTCTACACCTGCTTTAGAAGTTGCAAGATTCCATGTGTACTCATTAATGGTATTTGGCTCAATGAACCCAATGCCATAGCGTCCAGATTTTTTCATTTCATACATCTTCATCCTGCATATAATACCACAGAAAAGAATATATAGTGAGGATAATTACATGTAATGATTGATCAAAGATTACAGAAAGAAATCACTTACAAACAATAGCAACTGACGAGAGATTTGTCGAGTGCGTCTTGATTGTATAACTGAAATAGTTCTAATACTCAATGCACAGAGCTTTCTCATGGTAGTAATGCTCCTTCTTGACATTCACCATGAGGGACTCTCGATTGGAAATCTTGGTAATGTTCATGTACCATTGATGCAATTCATACATTCTTGTTGGGAGGTTCTTGACCTTGTCCTGCTCGACCAAAGGTTTGCCGGGCATATTTCCATTTTATTTCCTCCTCTCTACGCGGAGACATGGGCTCAATTTCGAGGAGTTGTCCAACAGAGATCTTGAGCATTTCAGCCTGCATTATATGCTCCTCCGTTATTACCACATCGCCTAGCTGAGGAACTTTAACGATTTGCCCAAAATAATATTGGGCGCGCGGCCTCCTCTCATGTGTTGTTGTACAAGCGGGGGGATCGATTGCGCCGCCTGTTCTCCCAGCTGGGGAACGGTTTTCCCGCATTTTTTGCCCGCTGCTTGTTGGCTCGAGCTCGAGCTCGCTTCCTTCTTTAGCCGTTCTCGATGTAGTTTCCTCATTAGGCACTCATAGTCCGAGTCAACAGGCTTGGGAGCTGGTTCTCTAGCCATAGGAATGAAGTGGTCAATTACTTTCTCAGGCACTTTCTCCTTTGGCGGCGGTGCCGATTTCGGTCCAAAATGGGCGTCCACTTGGGCATGCACTATGGCTGCGTTTTGCTCCTTAGTCATGTGGTAAGGCCTCTAAGGAAGAGGAGCGAGGCTTGGACCATATTTATATCGCTTGTCTCCTTTGTACTTCACGAACTATCTCGACTGCATCGCCACGCACCATAGCTGCAGCATGTCTCTTCTGCGATTGCTGAGACGGCGGAGACAGCTGACGTGGCTGAGTTGGACCAGGAGAAGTGGCCTGACGATGTGCCGGACTTGAAGCAGGAGGTGTGGCCTGACACGGTGCCGGACTTGAAACCGGAGAAGTGGCATGACGCTGTGCCGGACTTGAAACCGGAGAAGTGGCATGACGCTGTGCCGGACTTGAAACCGGAGGATTCAGCTCACGCGTTCGGGGACTTGGAGGAGGTGGCGGACTACGAGGAGGAGTCGGCTCACGCGTTCGTGGACTTGGAGGAGCGGGAGTCTGCTAACTCGGTGGCGGAGTCGGCAGACGACGCGGTGTCGGTGTACTTCGAAGGATGATGCAATCCTTTCTCCATAGGATGATACGATGTATGGCCTCTCCCAGTGTGCGCTCGTCTTCACCTCCAGGAATGTCAAGCTGTAGCCCCGAATATGGGTCCACCACTTCATCAACCATGACACGAGCATAGCCCTCTGGAATCGGGATGCAATGGAAGGTTGCTTCGGGGGTAACTAGAAAAGCAACGATGAAAGTAACTGAGATTCAGTCTGCAGTGGAGGAACTACAAGATGACATGCAGGAGAGGAAGAGCAAGACTACCACCAATGTGTTTGCCAGAGTGCCCAGAGCCCAGAGGTCATCCGCTGTGCCAGTTTCTGACACAAGAGCAACTTCATCTGCACCAGCTACAGCCTCAGTGCCACCAGCTCCAGCATCTACATCAGCTCCAGCTCCATCTACTTCAACTGAAGCTTTCGTCCTCGGCGTTATCCGGACACCACCACCAGAAGATCAAGCACGAGAGTCGATCTAGTACTATGCATTTTCTATGAACTTTTTGGTAACTTGTTGCCAAAGGGGGAGAAAAATGTATAGATCATAGGCTTCGAGAGAGAGTGTGTTGCTTTTGTTCTCTCTTGCTTTATTTGGTGGTTTTTCAATCTTTGTTTGCTTTTGGTTGAGATACTATGCTTGTGAGATATTGATGATCATGTGTTTGATCATAAGCTACACTTATGCATGCTTGATATTATCCTATCTATCTTATGTTATCACTCACTATGCTTGGTGATGAGTGCATGTATTCATTGTTTATTATTTTGAGCGCTCCACCAAGATGTATGTGACATGGAAGAGTAACCAATGAGCCTAATTCATTGTGCATTTGCAGTCCAAAGCAAATCTAAAACTATCCACAAATTTAGGGGAGCTCTTGCTTATCACATACTTCTCAAAGCGACGATGTTATTTAAATTTTATTATCACTTGTCGAAGCCTTGATCTATATGTTGTCATCAATTACCAAAAAGGGGGAGATTGAAAGTGCAACTATCCCTAGGTGGTTTTGGTAATTCATAACAACATATAGCTCATTCAGCTAATGCTATTCCAAGACTATTATTTTAGGAAAGCTCAATGAATGGCATGGCATGGATGATGAAAGTGGATCCCTCAAAATACTAAGGACAAAGTATTGGCTCAAGCTCAAAAGCTCAAGACTCTTCATTTTACATTTTAGTGATCCAAGATCACATTGAGTCTATAGGAAAAGCCAATACTATCAAGGAGGGATGAGGTGTTGCTTAATGAGCCTCTTGCTTCATGTGCTTAGTGATATGCTCCAAAACCCTCAACTACTTTCCCACATCCACAAATGACCTAAACCTAAAGCCAAAATCGGTCACACCGATTCTTTCTATCTGGCGCCACCGATTCCAAAAGTCATAGCCACTGCCACAAACCCTAAGCAAATCGGTCTTACCGATAGGGATCTCGGTCTCACCGAGATGGGGTTGCAATCTCTATGTTTCCCTTCGTAATATTTCGGTCTAACCGAAGTGAGCGATCGGTCCCACCGAGATTGCAATGTAAACTCTCTGTTTCCTTTTTGTAACATTTCGGTCTCACCGAAAAGAGCAAATCGGTCCCACCGAGTTTACCTGACCAACTCTCTGGTTAGCTAATTACCAAAATCGATTTCACCGAGTTTGTGTGATCGGTCTCATCAGGATTACATTATGCCCTAACCCTAACCGAATCGGTCTCACCGAGATGCATGTCAGTCCCACCGAAAATCACTAACGGTCACTAGGTTTACTAAATCGGTCCGACCGAGTTTAACGATTCAGTCCCACCGAGTTTGGTAAATTGTGTGTAACGGTTAGATTTTGTGTGGAGGCTATATATACCCCTCCACCTCCTCTTCATTCGTGGAGAGAGCCATCAGAATGAACCTACACTTCCAACTTACCAGTTCTGAGAGAGAACCACCTACTCATGTGTTGAGGCCAAGATATTCCATTCCTACCATATGAATCTTGATCTCTAGCCTTCCCCAAGTTGCTTTCCACTCAAACCCTCTTTCCACCAGATTCAAAACCTATGAGAGAGAGTTGAGTGTTGGGGAGACTATCATTTGAAGCACAAGAGCAAGGAGTTCATCATCAACACACCATTTGTTACTTCTTGGAGAGTGGTGTCTCCTAGATTGGCTAGGAGTCACTTGGGAGCCTCCAACAAGATTGTGGAGTTGAACCAAGAAGTTTGTTAGGGCAAGGAGATCGCCTACTTCGTGAAGATCTACCGCTAGTGAGGCAAGTCCTTCGTGGGCGACGGCCATGGTGGGATAGACAAGGTTGCTTCTTCGTGGTCCCTTCGTGGGTGGAGCCCTCCGTGGACTCGCGCAGCCGTTACTCTTCGTGGGTTGAAGTCTCCATCAATGTGGATGTACGATAGCACCACCTATCGGAACCACGCCAAAAACATCCGTGTCTCCAATTGCGTTTGAATCCTCCAAACCCTTACCTTTACATTATTGCAAGTTGCATGCTTTAATTTCCGCTGCCTATACACTCTTTGCATGCTTGCTTGAATTGTGTGATGATTGCTTGACTTGTCCTAAAATAGGTAAAATCTGCCAAACTATAAAATTGGGAAAAGGTTAAGTTTTTATTGGTCAAGTAGTCTAATCACCCCCCCTCTAGACATACTTCAAGGTCCTACAAGTGGTATTAGAGCATTGGTCTCCATTTGCTTTGATTTCCATAGCTTTTGGTGGTCATAGCCTTGGTTTCACAACCTAGGAGAATATGGCGTCTAGCGAGGGAAATTATCACCGTAGAGGTGCTTACTTTGATGGTACTAATTTTGCTAGTTGGAAGCATAAGATGAAAATGCATATTCTTGCACATAACCCCGCCGTTTGGGCAATTATTTGTATTGGCTTGCAAGGTGAATTCTTCGATGGGAGAGAACCGAACCGTGAAGCTAATGCGGAAGAATTGAAGATGTTGCAATACAACGCTCAAGCATGTGACATCATCTTCAACGGATTGTGCCTCAAGAATTCAACAAAATCAGCCGTCTTGAGAATGCAAATGAAATTTGGGATACTTTGATTGATATGCATGAAGGTACCGAGTCCGTCAAGGAATCCAAGTTGGATGTGCTCCAAAGTCAGCTCGACAAGTTCAAAATGAAGGATGGTGAAGGTGTCGCTGAAATGTACTCTAGGCTTGCTCTTATCACAAATGAGATTGCCGGCTTAGGGAGTGAAGAGATGACCGACAAATTCATCATCAAGAAAATCCTAAGAGCATTGGATGGAAAGTATGATACCGTGTGCACATTGATCCAAATGATGCCAAACTACAAAGATCTCAAGCCAACGGAAGTCATTGGAAGGATTGTTGCTCATGAGATGTCACTCAAGGATAAGGAGGAACTTCACAACAAGTCAAGTGGTGCTTACAAAGCCTCAAGTGAAGCCCCCACATAATCAAGTGAGAAACCAACCTTCAATGAAGAATTGAGCTTAATGGTGAAGAACTTCAACAAATTCTACAAAAGTAGAAGCAAAGAAAGAAGCTCCAAGTCAAGGTCTTACAATGACAAGAGATCTTCTAGTCGAGAGCGCAATTGCTATAATTGTGGGAGACCCGGACACTACTCCAATGAGTGTACGGCACCCTACAAAAGAAGAGAAGATTCTCCAAGAAGAAGGAGCAAAAGAGAAGAATCACCACCAAGAGAGAGGAGGAGTAGAGATGATCGTTATGAACGAAGACCCTCACGGAGAAGTAAGGATTCATAAAGAAAGGACGAGTCATCAAGGAGCTACACAAAACGAAGACATCAAGCTCATGTTGGTGAATGGGTTTCCGGCTCCGACTCTGTAACACCCCGGATGTAACTTTCCATATTTGTAACTCCAACTCTTGCCATTTTCGGCATTGTGATATGATATTCCCTCCGTGGTTGGGTTTTTCTTCATTTTTGCATTTTGTCCATGTCGTGCATTTCATATCATGTCATCATGTGCATCGCATTCGCATACGTGTTCGTCTCATGCATCCGAGCATTTTCCCCGTTGTCCGTTTTGCAATCTGGCACTCCTATGTCCCCCACGTCCCCTTTTACATTTTTCCGTGAGCGGGTACTAAAACTTTCTCGGAATGGACCGAGGTTTGTCAAGTGGCCTTGGTACACCACCGGTAGACCACCTGTCAAGTTTCGGGTCATTTGGAGCTCGTTTGGTACTCCAACGGTTAACCGCATTCTCGCAAAGGCCTCTTTTAAGTTGCAGCCCAACACCCCTCCAAAATAGCCCAATAACCCATCTAAGTCACTTCCATGCTCTCCGTCGTCAGATCACGATCGTGTGGGCGAAAACCGCACCTCATTTGGAGCTTCCTAACTCCTTCTACCTATAAATATGTGCACTCCCCCGAATTTTCCCGGATCCCCAAACCCTAGCCCGCTCCTTCGCCGCCGCCGGACACGTCCGGGCGAGCCGGACACGTCCGCCTGCCGCCCGCCCAATCATGGCCGCCACGTAAGCGCGCCACATCGCCGCCGCCGCCGCCAGCTGGGCCAGCTGGAGGCCCCGAAACCCGTTCGCCCCGCCGCTGGAGGCGCGCCTCCGCCTCGGCGCCCGGCCGCCGCCGCCCGCTACCGCGCCCCTCCGCCGCCTCGGTTCGCGCGCCCCGGATCTAGATCCGTTTCGGAGGTTGACTTTCCCTGAGCCCCGAAATCCTCCAAGTCATTATTCTGTGATTATTTTGTTGCAATTTCATCATGCCGTATCTTTGCACCCGTAGCTCCGTTTTGGGCGTGTAGCATACCGGATTGTTCGCCTCGAAGAGTAGATCATTTCTTTACATTGAGTCATTTACATTTGAGCTCATCTTGATGCCAGAAGTGCTGTTGTAATAGGGCTATGTGATGTTAGTTTCAGACTCTTATCAGAACATGCAGTTTTGTCATTTTTGCCATGATTGATGTGTGCACCCTATGAACTTGAGTCCGACATGTGTTTTGTAATATACCATGCCATCTTTACAGGGGTGTATGCCATGTATTTTTGTGATCTCTGTGGTGACTAGCACAAGCATGCAAACTAGGCTTCATGATGTTGCTGATTTCAGCCCCTGTTCTGCTGATATTTTTATGCCATGTAAACTTGATGCTACAGAGAGATCCACGCTTATTTTGAGATACTTCAGTAAGGATGTTTTGAACATGTGGTTATGCTCTATCCATCCATGCCCTTGTTTGCAATTACGGAGTGCCATAGCTTGAGTCAATCGAGCTCTACTTTTGCTATAAAATGTTTCCTGGCAGATTGTTTACATGTTATTCAATTTTGCCAAGGTTGTTGTAGTTGATCCGTGTATGCTAGGATGTTTTTCTTGACATTTATAGCTTCTAAGTCATGTCTTCTTGATGGATGTATGCTTAGTTTATCATGAAATGCTCTGTAGTGAGTGCATCGAGCTCGCGAAGATGCCTTCATAATTCTGTCAATGTCATGCCCTGTTTGCTGAATCTGTTAACGAAATTTGCTATATTGACTTGGGTGCTATTACATTTTCGGATCCCTTTTGACTCATGGTCATTAAGGGACTTTTGTGCTATGCTTTGAGTAGATTCATTCCATTCCTTGGTTTGCTATTATAAGTTCCTGTAGCATGTTGTTTGCTTGCTCTAAACATTGCTTCCTGATGCTGATTCTGCCATGTTAAGTATTTCACTGTCTGTGAAGCTGATATATTTTTCACTTTTGCCATGCTTGTTTGGACCTGTTATGGTGTGAATTAGCCGTAGCTCAGTGTTCATCTTTTGTCAAGCATCTTGAGTAGATCACTGCCATAAGCTTTGTTGGTACGTTTGGGTGCAGTAGCTTAATTTCTTGTTGCTTGCTATGTGGCATCATGTTGTTAATGGCAGATTTGTGCCATTCTTGTTTTGCTTGTCATTTGCAAACCGTCCATCCGATTCCGGTGATCTTTATATCGATTTCAACCGAAATCATCTCACCTTTCCAGCGTCATACTTGGTTTGCCAAGTTGATGCCTGGTTCATCATTTTCCTTCCGGAGCACGCATACGCATTGCATATCACATCTCGCATATCATGCCATGTATTGCATCATGTTGCTTGTGCATTGCACCGTGATTTATTGTGGTTCCTTTGTTTGTGTTCTTGCTTTGGGTAGAGCCGAGACGAGTGCACGTGAACGAGGAACCTGTTGAGAACGCTTACGAGGATCAAGCTTTCGACAACTCCGAGAACCTTGCAGGCAAGATGACCATAACCTCGAAATCACTTCTATCTTTGCTTGCTAGATGCTCGCTCTTTTGCTATGCCTATGCTACGATGCCTATCACTTGCTTATCATGCCACCAATATTGCCATGTCAAACCTCTAACCATCCTTTCCTAGCAAACTGTTGTTTGGCTATGTTACCGCTTTGCTCAGCCCCTCTTATAGCGTTGCTAGTTGCAGGAGAAGATGAAGTTTGTTCCTTGTTGGAACATGGAGATGTTGTTCCTTGTTGGAACATGTTTACTTGTTGGGATATCACAATATCTATTGTTTAATTAATGCATCTATATACTTGGTAAAGGGTTGAAGACTCGGCCTTATGCCTGGTGTTTTGTTCCACTCTTGCCACCCTAGTTTCCGTCATACCGGTGTTATGTTCCTGGATTTCGCGTTCCTTACACGGTTGGGTGATTTATGGGACCCCTTGACAGTTCGCTTTTAATAAGAATCCTCCAGCAAGGCCCAACTTTGGTTTTACCATTTGCCACCTAAGCCTTTATCCCCCGGGTTTTCGCGAGCCCCAGGGTCATCTTTATTTAACCCCCCCCCCCGGACCAGTGCTCCCTCGAGTGCTGGCCCGAAACGAGCAGACTATGGGGCCACCTTGGGGAAACTTGAGGCTTGGTTTTACTCGTAGGATGTCTCATCCGGATGTGCCCTGAGAACGAGATATGTGCAGCTCCTATCGGGATTTGTAGGCACAATCGGCAGCTTTGCTGGTCTTGTTTTATTGCTGTCGAAATGTCTTGTAGTCCGGGATTCCGAGACTGATTCACTACTAGAAAAACCCCTACTAATGGCGCACCTATTATGGCTATTAATGGCGCATCTGTGGTGCGCCATTAATAGCACGCCATTAGTAATTTTTACTAATGGCGCACCACCTGGTGCGCCATTAGTATACCAGATACTAATGGCGCACCATGTATAGCCCACGGTGCGAGGTAGTGGTTATGACCGATTCGATAGAAAAGAGGGAATAGTGTGCATTTTTCGTTGGGGATTCCCTGGAATAAAACGTCGCGTCTTCCTTCGATTCCTTATGCGGGATATCCAATCAATTAGAATTCAGGTTAAAGAGGGTCTTTATCCTCGTCATTATTCTTTATATGGAAATCCGGGGCAGGGGATCATTCCCTTGACTGCATCTTGATGATAAATTTTTTACTCCACGAGAAATTGAACAAAAAGCTGCCGAATTGGCCTATTTCTTGCGCGTACCAATTGAAGTATTTTGAGGTATCTTTTTTGAACTGAGTTGAATGAAGAAAAGAAGAAGATACTAATGGCGCACCATATAGAAGTGCGCCATTAGTAACATTTTTTTTTCAATTTTTTTTTAAATTTTTTTAAAATTTTTTTTTAAAATTTTTTTAAAATTTTTCTTAATCTCAGTTCACTATGGCTTAATCTCAGGTCAAATCACACTCCGTGGTCAAACTTCCCGAAAGGTCACCCATCCTCACACTACTCCAGCCCAAGCACGCTTAACTTCAGAGTTCTATCCAACCCCAAAGCAACAGCTCACTTCACGGGCACTTGTTGATATATCTAGCATATCAATCATGTTATACCTTATTGATGTCTAGGACTTTGTTCATGTTAATGACTATGATGAAATTTTGAAAAATATTTCAAACTTCTCGATCATATTACGTATCATTTTTTGAAAAAAAATCAAAAAAAATTTTCAAAACCAATTTTTTTTGAAATTTTTTGAATTTTTTTGCCGCTAGATCTTGAAAGGCCCGTAAATTTGGATTTTTACGGTGCGCCATTAGTAACTTGGCCACCTTCCACCGACGACGTACCGTGGAAGGTGGAAGGTGGCCAAGTTACTAATGGCGCACTGCAAGGTGGTGCGCCATTAGTAGTTGTTCAACTACTAATGGCGCACTACTCATGGTGCGCCATTAGTAGTTTTGAAAAATAATAAAAATGATATTTTTTGATTTTTTTTAAAAAAAACTTAGTAATGGCGCACCGTGGGAGTGGTGCGCCATTAGTAGTTCAACTACTAATGGCGCACCACTCCACGCGTCATTAGTAACTTGGCCACCTTCCACCGACGGCGCATCGTGGAAGGTGGAAGGTAACAAGTTACTAATGGCGCACTGGGGTGGTGCGCCATTAGTAGTTGTTCAACTACTAATGGCGCACCACTCCCGCGGTGCGCCATTAGTAGTTTTGAAAAAAAAAATGATATTTTTTTTGATTTTTTTTTTAAAAAAAACTTAGTAATGGCGCACCAGTGGAAAGTGCGCCATTACTAGTTAAAACTAGTAATGGCGCACCACCCCAAGGTGCGCCATTAGTAACAAAAAATTTTCTTATGTTTTTTTTTTCCAAACTACTAATGGCGCACCACACACCAGGTGCGCCATTAGTAATATATTACTAATGGCGCACCGAGACATGGTGCGCCATTAGAATATACTAATGGCGCACCACATCACAGGTGCGCCATTAGTAGTCATTCCATCTATAGCCCTTTTTGTAGTAGTGATTGGGTCTTCCTGGTAGAAGGAATATCCTTCGTTGACCGTGAGAGCTTATAATGAGCTAAGTTGGGACACCCCTGCAGGATATTATCTTTCGAAAGCCGTGCCCGCGGTTATGAGGCAGATGGGAATTTGTTAATGTCCGGTTGTAGAAAACCCGAAGTTGACCTTAATTAAAACACATCAACCGCGTGTGTAACCGTGATGGTCTCTTCTCGACGGAGTCCGGGAAGTGAACACGGTGTTGGAGTTATGTTTGGCGTAAGTAGTTCAGGGATCACTTCTTGATCGCTACTAGCTTCACGACCGTGCCTTGCTTCTCTTCTCGCTCTCTTTTGCAGTGTAGCCACCATATATGCTAGTCGCTTGCTGCAGCTCCACCTCACAACTCTGTCCTTCCTATAAGCTTAAATAGTCTTGATCTCGCTGGTGCGAGATTGCCGAGTCCCGTGACTCACAGATTCTACCAAAACAGTTGCAGTGCCGACGATGCGGTGCAGATGACGCAACCGAGCTCAAGTGGGAGTTCGACGAGGAACGTGGTCGTTACTATGTGTCTTTTCCTGATGATCAGTAGTGGAGCCAGTTGGGACGATCGAGGATCTGTAGCATTTGGGGTAGTCTTCTTTTATTTTGGTTCCGTGAGTCGGACCTTGAGTGTAATCTGGATGATGGATGTTTATTTATGTATTGTGTGAAGTGGCATTTGTAAGCCAACTATGTATCTTTTTCCCTTATTTATTACATGGGTTGTGTGAAGATTACCTCACTTGCGACATTGCTTTCAATGCGGTTATGCCTCTAAGTCGTGCTTCGACACATGGGAGATATAGCCGCATCGAGGGCATGATAGACTCCGACAATCACTCCGAGAGAAGCTATCACTCCGACTCCGAATATACTCAAGAAGAAGGTGTTGCCGGTCTAGCACTTGTGTCAACCAACTCCTACGACATATTTGACTCACCAAATGAAGGAATTGGAAGATGCTTCATGGCCAAAGGTCCAAAGGTAACACATCCCGAGTATGTTGATTTTAATAATGATGAAGATGACTTGCTTGTGGATGATGATTTACTTGTTGACAACTCTAGTGATTAATACTATGATGAAACGTCAATTAATCATGCTAATCAAACTAATGACAATGATAAGGAGAAAATTGAGCTTCTAACTAAAGAACTAAGCACTCTTAAGTTGGCTCATGAAACTATCTTCGAAGATCATCGAGAACTTTTAAGGGCTCATGAGAAGTTACGCTTTGAAAAGCTCAATCTTGAGCAAGAGCATGAGGTCTTAAAGGCAACCAATGATGATCTCCGCAAGAAAAGTTCTTCTTACATTGCCAAGCGCTTACTCTTATCTACTTACATGCCTCAAGTCAAGTCTAGTAACAAGTACAAGAAAGATACTTCCTCTAGTAGTAACAATAATAATGTCAAATCCAATGTTGTTGCTTCTAGTAGTTCTCTTGATTCCACTAATGATTCTCTTAGACAAGTTACACTTGAGCAAGAAAATTGTTTATTGAAGGGAATTATAGAGAAAGGAGTTTACAAGAGCCTTGCCGGGAGTAAGCAATTCGAGGAAATTGTACGCAAGCAAGGAAGGCACCGGAAGAATCAAGGTGTTGGTTTTGAATGAAAGTTCAACGCCAATGGAGTTGAGTGGGAAGAAGATCAATACCCCAAGACAAAGTTTGTTCCTCAACAAGAGAAGTATGATCCTACTTCCTTCAAGGGGACACAAGCTCAAGATGATCTTCCACCACAAGACCACAAGAACAAATGAAAGGACAAGCTTCAAGAAGAGATTGATGCATTTGAAGAAGCACCTAAAGCCTCGTTTGATTGGGTCCCCAAGACTACGTCAAAGTTCTACTTCATCAAGTACAACTACAACTCCAAGGATTCCCATCAAGATGATGTGGATCCCGAAGAAGAAGAACTAGAGAGTTCTTGAGGGTGACTCCGCCAACATTCTTCACTCATATCATTTTGGAAAGAACAAGTGCAATCAACTTTCACATCTTGCCCTAGTTCAAGGAGTCACAAACCCTCATGTTGGTAAGGCAAGGGACAAGGTAACCTAATGATTTCATGGACATCATCTTGTGTGTGCATCACTCTATGTCTATGGATATTCTTGTTTGTTCCTTGTGGGACTAACCCATGTAGGCAAGTTGAAAGTGCAACTCACTCCAAAGGATTGCTCCAAATGATCTACATCAACATTGAGCATCTACATCTTCAACACCTGCATGAAGTCATCATCAACAAAACCCAAGGTTAGTTCATCCCTCTAAGGGGGGATCTCACATCTAGGGGGAGCTTAACTCTAAGAGTAGACTCAAAGCAACTCTATTGCTGTGAACACATTAATGCATTATGTAAAAGTGATAACCCCACTTGAGCTTAAACGATGAGTATGACCTATGATCAAATGTTCTCATTTGACTCCTAAGTCAATATACTCATATATAGATGACCTAGTCATCGGCAATTGCTTGATAGATGCTAGAATTGGTTGTGCATGCTTTGCCACATATTTCAATTGCCATCTTATTGTGTGAGCATGTTGGTGCATATTTTACTCATTCAAGGACATCCACTTGTTGTTTTGTTTGTTTGGTTTCTTTTCTTTGTGCCAAGTGGATGGACACGAATGCCTAAGAACCTTCTTTAGCTATCTATGCTTTTCTCGTCTCAAACTCTATTCATGCTACATCACAAAATTTGATCAAGTCAGATTCGAACCACTCTGTGTGAGGAGCACCCGTAGTCTCTGATTCGTCATAGACTTAAACTTCCAAAACCTCTTAGTGATTCTCGGTCTGACTGATCCTTCCATTTCGGTCCTACCGAGATCATCAAGTTGATCTGAGTTTTCAATCTCGGTGCAACCGATTTGAACTTTCGGTCTCACCGATTTGTTGTAACTAAACACAGTTATGCATCTCGGTGCCACCGAGTTGTTCCGCTCGGTCACACCGACAGGGTCGAGCTATATATAGCCACGGGCAAAATTTTGGAAATTTCACCGAAACCCTTCGCCAGCGCAACAGCTCGCTTCTGCCATCGTGGTCTCCGGATCGTCTCGATCGCTGCAGCCTCCTGTCGCTGGTCTTCGCCGCCGTCAACGGATTTCGTCCCCGCCGTTGCCGCCGTTGCAAGTCCACCGCCAAGTTAGGGTATGGACTTAATCTTTGTGCTATCCACGTCTGATTCCTGGCACATTGTTTTCATATTGATTCTTGCCACGATAGAAACTCATCTATCCAGCCAAATTAGTTAATAGATTAGATGTGATTCAAATTTTTAGGTTTAGGTTTCATGAAACCATCTCGGACCCACCGAGTTGAAAACTTCGGTCTCATCGAGTTGGCTTATGACATTGAACTAGTGACTCTCGGTCTGACCGAGAATTACTAATCGGTGCAACCGATTTGAGGATTCTGTGAAACCCTAGCAGTCTCGGTACCACCAAACTTAAACTCGGTCCAACCGAGATCATCAGTTTAGGTTCCAAAACTGCTTCGGTATCACCGAGTTTGAAAATTGGTGGATCCGAAATGGTTTCTCTGGAAAACTAAGACTGAACTTTTGAGTCATTCTTTTGCAAAAACTGTTGGAAATATGCCCTAGAGGCAATAATAAATTGGTTATTATTATATTTCCTTGTTCATGATAATCGTTTATTATCCATGCTATAATTGTATTGATACGAAACTCAGATACATGTGTGGATACATAGACAACACCATGTCCCTAGTAATCCTCTAGTTGACTAGCTCGTAGATCAACAGATGGTTACGGTTTCCTGACCATGGACATTGGATGTCGTTGATAACGGGATCACATCATTTGTAGAATGATGTGATGGACAAGACCCAATCCTAAGCCTAGCACAAAGATCGTAGTTCGTATGCTAAAGCTTTTCTAATGTCAAGTATCATTTCCTTAGACCATGAGATTGTGCAACTCCCGGATACCATAGGAATGCTTTGGGTGTACCAAACGTCACAACGTAACCGGGTGTCTATAAAGGTGCACTATGGTATCTCCGAAAGTGTCTCATTGGGTTGGGACGAATCGAGACTGGGATTTGTCACTCCGGTTAACGGAGAGGTATATCTGGGCCCACTCGGTAGGACATCATCATAATGTGCACAATGTGACCAAGGGGTTGATCACGGGATGATGTGTTATAGAAAGAGTAAAGAGACTTGCCGGTAATGAGATTGAACAAGGTATCGGCATACCGACGATCGAATCTCGGGCAAGTGCATACCGCTAGACAAAGGGAATTGTATACGGGATTGATTGAGTCCTTGACATCGTGGTTCATCCGATGAGATCATCGTGGAACATGTGGGAGCCAACATGGGTATCCAGATCCCGCTATTGGTTATTGACGGAGAACGTCTCGGTCATGTGCGCATGATTCGAACCCGTAGGGTCTACACACTTAAGGTTCGATGACGCTAGGGTTATAAAGGAAGTTTGTATGTGGTTACTGAATGTTGTTCGGAGTCCCGGATGAGATCCCGGACGTCACGAGGAGTTCCGGAATGGTCCGGAGGTAAAGAATAATATATAGGAAGTGAGGTTTTGGCCACCGGAAGTGTTTCGGGGGTCACCGGTAATCTGGGACCACGGAAGGGTTCCGGGTCCACCGGGAAGGGGCCACCAGCCCCGGAGGCTTGCATGGGCCTAGTGTGGAAAGGGACCAGCCCCAGAGTGGGCTGGTGCGCCTCCACCAAGGCCCAAGGCGCAGCTAGGAGGAGAGGGAAACCCTAGGCGCAGATGGGCCTAAAGGCCCACCCTAGGGCGCGCCCCCTCTCTCCTCCTCTTGGCCGCCCCCTCCAAGTCCAATCTAGGGCTGCCGCACCCCTAGGGTGGGAACCCTAGATGGGGGCGCAGCCACCTCCCCTCCTCCTATAATAGTGGGGGTTTTGGGGCTGCCATACACATGATTTTTCACCTCTCCAGGCGCAGCCCTACCTCTCTCCCTTCTCCTCTCCCGCGGTGCTTGGCGAAGCCCTGCAGGATTGCCACGCTCCTCCACCACCACCACGCCATTGTGCTGCTGCTGGACGGAGTCTTCCTCAACCTCTCCCTCTCTCCTTGCTGGATCAAGGCATGGGAGACGTCACCGGGCTGTACGTGTGTTGAACGCGGAGGTGCCGTCCGTTCGGCACTAGGATCTCCGGTGATCCGGATCACGACGGCAATGCACGACTCCTTCAACCCCATTCTCTTGAACGCTTCCGCTTAGCGATCTACAAAGAATGCGTAGAGATGCGCTCTCCTTCCCTCATTGCTGGTTTCTCCATAGATAGATGTTGGTGACACGAGGAAAATTTTGAATTTCTGCTCGTTCCCCATGATGGCATCATGAGCTAGGTCTATTGCGCAGATTCTTTGCACGAGTAGAACACAAAGTAGTTGTGGGTGTTGATGATGTTCAATATGCTTACCGTTACTAGTCCAATCTTGTTTCGACGGTATTGTGGGATGAAGCGGCCCGGACCAAGCTTACACGTACCCTTACGTGAGACAGAGTTCCACCGGTGACATGCACTTGGTGCATAAGGTGGCTAGCAGTGCCAGTCTCTCCCACTTTAGTCGAACGGATTCGATGAAAAGGGTCCTTATGAAGGGTAAATAGCAATTGGCATATCACGTTGTGGTTTTGCGTAGGTAAGAAACGTTCTTGCTAGAAACCCATAGCAGCCACGTAAAACATGCAACAACAATTAGAGGACGTCTAACTTGTTTTTGCAGGGTATGCTATGTGATGTGATATGGCCAAGAAGAATGTGATGAATGATATGTGATGTATGAGATTGATCATGTTCTTGTAATATGAATCACGACTTGCATGTCGATGAGTATGACAACCGGCAGGAGCCATAGGAGTTGTCTTAATTTATTGTATGACCTGCGTGTCATTGAACAAACGCCATGTAATTACTTTACTTTATTGCTAACCGGTAGCCATAGTAGTAGAATTCATAAGTTGGCGAGACAACTTCATGGAGACACGATGATGGAGATCATGATGATGGAGATCATGGTGTCATGCCGGTGACGATGATGATCATGGAGCCCCGAAGATGGAGATCAAAAGGAGCAAAATAATATTGGCCATATCATGTCACTATTTGATTGCATGTGATGTTTATCATGTTTATGCATCTTATTTGCTTAGAACGACGGTTGTAAATAATATGACCCCTCATTAAAATTTCAAGAAAGTGTTCCCCCTAACTGTGCACTGTTGCGAAAGTTCGTCGTTTCGAAGCACCACGTGATGATCGGGTGTGATAGATTCTTACATTCACATACAACGGGTGTAAGCCAGATTTACACACGAAGAACACTTAGGTTAACTTGACGAGCCTAGCATGTACAGACATGGGCTCGGAACACAAGAGACCGAAAGGTCGAGCATGAGTCGTATGGTGGGTACGATCAACATGAAGATGTTCACCGATGATGACTAGTCTGTCTCACGTGATGGTCGGACACGGCCTAGTTGACTCGGATCATGTAATCACTTAGATGACTGGAGGGATGTCTATCTGAGTGGGAGTTCATGAGATGAACTTAATTATCCTGAACATAGTCAAAAGCCCTTTGCAAATTATGTCATAGCTCGCTTTAGTTCTACTGTTTTAGATATGTTCCTAGAGAAAATATAGTTGAAAGTTGACAGTAGCAATTATGCGGACAGTAGATGGCTTATGTCCTTAATGCACCGCTTCGGTGTCTGAACCTCGAGCGTAAATGCGTGGATGTTGCGAACATCTGACATACACGTCTTGATAACTACGTGATAGTTCAGTTAAACGGTTTAGGGTTGAGGCACCAAAGACGATTTCGAAACGTCGCGGAACATATGAGATGTTTCGAGGGCTGAAATTGGGATTTCAAGCTCGTGCCCACGTCAAGAGGTATAAGACCTCCAACGATTTTCTTAGCCTGCAAACTAAGGGAGAAAAGCTTAATCGTTGAGCTTGTGCTCAGATTGTCTGAGTGCAACAATCACTTGAATCGAGTGGGAGTTGATCTTCCTGATGAGATAGTGATGTTTCTCGAAAGTCATTGCCACCAAGCTGCTAGAAGCTTCGTGATGAACTATAACACATCAGGGATAGATATGATGATCCTTGAGTTATTCGCAATGTTCGACACCGCGAATGTAGAAATCAAGAAAGGAGCATCAATTGTTGATGGTTAGTGAAACCACTAGTTTCAAGAAGGGCAAGGGCAAGAAGGGATACTTCATGAAACGGCAAATCAGTTGCTGCTCTAGTGAAGAAACCCAAGTTTGAACCCAAACCCGAGACTAAGTGCTTCTGTAATGGGAGGAACGGACACAGAAGCGGAACCACCCTAGATACTTGTTAGATGAGAAGGCTGGCAAGGTCGATAGAAGTATATTGGATATAATTATGTTAATGTGTACTTTACTAGTACAACTAGTAGCACCAGGGTATTAGATACCGGTTCGGTTGCTAAGTATTAGTAACTTGAAATAAAAGCTACGGAATAAACGGAGACTAGCTAAAGGTGAGTCGACGATATGTGTTGGAAGTGTTTCCAAGTTTGATGTGATCAAACATCGCACACTCCCTCTACCATCAAGATTAGTATTAAACCAAAATAATTGTCATTTGGTGTTTGCGTTGAGCATAGACATGATTGGATTATGTCTATCGCAATACGGTTATTCATTTAAGGAGAATAATGGTTACTCTATTTATTTGAATAATACCTTCGATGGTCTTGCACCTAAATGAATGGTTTATTGAATCTCGATCGTAGTGATACACATTTTCATGCCAAAGGTATAAGATAGTAATGATAGTACCACTTACTTGTGGCACTGCCATGTAAGTCATATTGGTATAAAACGCATGAAGATGCTCCATGTTGATGGATCTTTGGACTCGCTCGTTTTTGAAAAGTTTGAGACATGCAAACCATGTCTATTGGTGTATACGCATGATGAAACTCCATGCAAATGGATCGCTTGGACTCACTTGATTTTGAATCACTTGAGATATGCAAATCACACCACATGGGCAAGATGACTGAAAAGCCTCGGTTTCAGTAAGATGGTACAAGATAGCAACTTGTTGAAGTAACACATTTTGATGTGTGCAGTCCAATGAGTGCTCAGGCATGGAGTGAATATCGTTATGTTCTTACTTCACGGATGATTTAAGTAGATACTGAGTGTATTTACTTGATGAAACACAAGTCTGAATTATTGAATGGTTCATGTAATTTCAGAGTGAAGTTAAAGATCATCGTGACAAGAGGATAAAATGTCTATGATATGATCGTAGAGATGAGTATCTGAGTTACGAACTTTGGCACGCTATTAAGACATTGTGGAAATTGTTTCACAATTAATACCGCCTGGAACACCATAGTGTGATGGTGTGTCCGAACATCATAGTTGCACCCTATTAGATATGGTGTGTACCATGATGTCTCTTATCGAATTACCACTATCATTCATGGGTTAGGCATTAGAGACAACCGCACTCACTTTAATAGGGCACCACGTAATTCCGTTGAGACGACACCGTTTGAACTATGGTTTGGAGAAACCTAAGTTGTCGTTTCTTAAAAGTTTGGGGCTGCGACGCTTATGTGAAAAGGTTTCATCGTGATAAGCTCGAACCCAAAACGGATAAATACATCTTCATAGGATACCCAAAATGGTTGGGTATACCTCCTATCTCAGATCCGGAAGCAAAAGTAATTGTTTCAAGAAACGGGTCCTTTCTCGAGGAAAAGTTTCTCTCGAAAGAATTGAGTGGGAGGATGGTGGAGACTTGATGAGATTATTGAACCGTCACTTCAACAAGTGTGTAGCAGGACACGGGAAGTTGTTCCTGTGGCGCCTACACCAATTGAAGTAGAAGCTTATGATAGTGATCATGAAGTTTTGGATCAAGTCACTACCGTACCTCGTAGGTTGACAAGGATGCGTACTACTTCAGAGTGGTACAGTAATCCTGTCTTGAAGGTCATGTTGCTAGACAACAATGAACCTATGAGCTATGGAGAAGCGATGGTGGGCCCAAATTCTGAAAAATGGTAAGAAGCCATGAAATCCGAGATAGGATCCATGTATCAGAACAAAGCATGGACTTTGGTGGACTTGCCCGATGATCGGCAAGTCATTGAGATAAATGGATCTTTAAGAAGAATACGGACGTGGACGGTAATATCACCGTCTATGAAGCTCGACTTGTGGCGAAAAGTTTTTCACAAGTTCAAGGAGTTGACTACGATGAGATTTTCTCATCCGTAGCGATGCTTAAGTCCGTCAGAATCATGTTAGCATTAGCTGCATTTATGAAATCTGGCAGATGGTTGTCAAAACCAGTTTCCTTACCAGTTTTCGTAAGGAAAGGTTGTATATGATACAATTAGAAAGGTTTTGTCGATCCTAAGGATGCTAAAAGGTATGCTGGCTCCAGCGATCCTTCTAAGGACTGGAGTAAGCATCTCGGAGTTGGAATGTGCGCTTTGATGAGATGATCAAAGATTTTGGGTCTATATAAAGTTTATGAGAAACTTGTATTTCCAAAGAAGTGAGTGGGAGCACTATAGAATTTCTGATGAGTATATGTTGTTGACATATTGTTGATCGAAATGATGTAGAATTTCTGGAAAGCATATAGGGTTATTTGAAAGGTGTTTTCAATAGAAAACCTGGATTAAGCTACTTGAACATTGAGCATCAAGATCTATAAGGATGGATCAAAAACGCTTAATGGTACTTTCAAATGAGCATATACCTTGACATGATCTTGAAGGTATTTAAGATGGATCAGTCAAAGAAGGAGTTCTTGCCTGAGATGTAAGGTACGAAGTTAAGACTTAAAGCTCGACCACGGCAGAAAAGAGAGAAAGGACGAAGGTCGTCCCCTATGCTTCAGACATAGGCTCTGTAGTATGCGATGCTGTGTACCGCCTTTGGAAGTGTGCCTGCCATGAGTCAGTCAAGGGGTACAAGAGTGATCCAGGAATGGATCATTGGACAGCGGTCAAAATTGTCCTTGGAGTAAATAAGGACATGTTTCTCGATTATGGAGGTGATAAAGAGTTCGGCGTAAAGGGTTACGTCGATGCAAGCTTTAACACCTATCCGAGTGACTCTGAGTAGCAAACCGGATACGTATAGTGGAGCAACCATTTGGAATAGCTCCAAGTGGAGCATGGAAGCAGCATTTACAACATGACATAGAGATTTGCGAAGTACATACAGATCTGAATGTTGCAGACCCGTTGACTAAAACCTCTCTCACAAGCAAAACATGATCAAACCCTAGAACTCATTGAGTCTTAATCACATGATGATGTGAGCTAGTTTAGTGACACTAGTAAACTCTTGGATGTTGGTCACATGGAGATGTGACCTATTGAGTGTTGATCACATAGCGATGTGAACTAGATTATTGACTCTAGTGCAAGTGGGAGACTGTTGGAAATATGCCCTAGAGGCAATAATAAATTGGTTATTATTATATTTCCTTGTTCATGATAATCGTTTATTATCCATGCTATAATTGTATTGATAGGAAACTCAGATACATGTGTGGATACATAGACAACACCATGTCCCTAGTAAGCCTCTAGTTGACTAGCTCGTAGATCAACAGATGGTTACGGTTTCCTGACCATGGACATTGGATGTCGTTGATAACGGGATCACATCATTTGTAGAATGATGTGATGGACAAGACCCAATCCTAAGCCTAGCACAAAGATCGTAGTTCGTATGCTAAAGCTTTTCTAATATCAAGTATCATTTCCTTAGACCATGAGATTGTGCAACTCCCGGATACCGTAGGAATGCTTTGGGTGTACCAAACGTGACAACGTAACTGGGTGGCTATAAAGGTGCACTACAGGTATCTCCTAAAGTGTGTGTTGGGTTGGCACGAATCGAGACTGGGATTTGTCACTCTGGTTAACGGAGAGGTATCTCTGGGCCCACTCGGTAGGACATCATCGTAATGTGCACAATGTGACCAAGGGGTTGATCACGGGATGATGTGTTACGGAACGAGTAAAGAGACTTGCCAGTAACGAGATTGAACAAGGTATCGGCATACCGACGATCGAATCTCGGCAAGTGCAATACCGCTAGACAAAGGGAATTGTATACGGACTGATTGAGTCCTTGACATCGTGGTTCATCCCATGAGATCATCGTGGAACATGTGGGAGCCAACATGGGTATCCAGATCCCGCTGTTGGTTATTGACGGAGAACGTCTCGGTCATGTTCGCATGATTCACGAACCCGTAGGTTCTACACACTTAAGGTTCGATGGCGACGCTAGGGTTATAAAGGAAGTTTGTATGTGGTCACCGAATGTTGTTCGAGTCCGGATGAGATCCCGGACGTCACGAGGAGTTCCGGAATGGTCCGGAGGTAAAGAATAATATATAGGAAGTGAGGTTTTGGCCACCGGAAGTGTTTGGGGTCAGCGGTAATGTCTGGGACCACGGAAGGGTTCCGGGGTCCACTGGGAGGAGCCACCAGCCCCGGAGGCTTGCATGGGCCTAGTGTGGAATGGGACCAGCCCCAGAGTGGGCTGGTGCGCCTCCCACCAAGGCCCAAGGCGCAGCTAGGAGGGGAGAGGGGAAACCCTAGGCGCAGATGGGCCTAAAGGCCCACCCTAGGGCGCGCCCCCTCTCTCCCCCTCTTGGCCGCCCCCTCCAAGTCCCATCTAGGGCTGCCGCACCCCGAGGGTGCGAACCCTAGATGGTGGCGCAGCCACCTCCCCTCCTCCTATAAATAGTGGGGGTTTTGGGGCTGCCATACACATGAGTTTTCACCTCTCCAGGCGCAGCCCTACCTCTCTCCCTTGTCCTCTCCCGCGGTGCTTGGCGAAGCCCTGCAGGATTGCCACGCTCCTCCACCACCAAAGACGCCGTTGTGCTACTGCTGGACGGAGTCTTCCTCAACCTCTCCCTCTCTCCTTGCTGGATCAAGGCATGGGAGACGCCACCGGCTGTCTGCGTGTGTTGAACGCGGAGGTGCCGTCCGTTCGGCACTAGGATCTCCGGTGATCTGTATCACGACGAGTACGACTCCTTCAACCCCGCTCTCTTGAACGCTTCCGCTTAGCGATCTACAAGGGTATGTAGATGCACTCTCCTTCCCCTCGTTGCTGGTTTCTCCATAGATAGATCTTGGTGACACGTAGGAAAATTTTGAATTTCTGCCACGTTCCCCAACAAAGGATGGCATCATGAGCTAGGTCTATTGCGTAGATTCTTTGCACGAGTAGAACACAAAGTAGTTGTGGGCGTTGATGATGTTCAATATGCTTACCGTTACTAGTCCAATCTTGTTTCGACGGTATTGTGGGATGATGCGGCCGGACCGACCTTACACATACACTTACGTGAGACAGGTTCCACCGAATCGACATGCACTTGGTGCATAAGGTGGCTAGCGGGTGCCAGTCTCTCCCACTTTAGTCGGAACGGATTCGATGAAAAGGGTCCTTATGAAGGGTAAATAACAATTGGCATATCACGTTGTGGTTTTGCGTAGGTAAGAAACGTTCTTGCTAGAAACCCATAGCAGCCACGTAAAACATGCAACAACAATTAGAGGACGTCTAACTTGTTTTTGCAGGGTATGCTATGTGATGTGATATGGCCAAGAAGAATGTGATGAATGATATGTGATGTATGAGATTGATCATGTTCTTGTAATACGAATCACGACTTGCATGTCGATGAGTATGACAACCGGCAGGAGCCATAGGAGTTGTCTTAATTTATTGTATGACCTGCGTGTCATTGAACAAACGCCATGTAATTACTTTACTTTATTGCTAACCGGTAGCCATAGTAGTAGAAGTAATAAGTTGGCGAGACAACTTCATGGAGACACGATGATGGAGATCATGGTGTCATGCCGGTGACGATGATGATCATGGAGCCCCGAAGATGGAGATCAAAAGGAGCAAAATAATATTGGCCATATCATGTCACTATTTGATTGCATGTGATGTTTATCATATTTATGCATCTTATTTGCTTAGAACAACGGTAGTAAATAAGATGATCCCACATTAAAATTTCAAGAAAGTGTTCCCCCTAACTGTGCACCGTTGCTTAAGTTCGTGGTTTTGAAGCACCACGTGATGATCGGGTGTGATAGATTCTTACGTTCACATACAACGGGTGTAAGCCAGATTTACACGCGAAACACTTAGGTTAACTTGACGAGCCTAGCATGTACAGACATGGCCTCGGAACACAAGAGACCGAAAGGTCGAGCATGAGTCGTATGGTGGGTACGATCAACATGAAGATGTTCACCGATGATGACTAGTCTGTCTCACGTGATGGTCGGACACGGCCTACTTGACTCGGATCATGTAATCACTTATATGACTGGAGGGATGTCTATCTGAGTGGGAGTTCATGAGATGAACTTAATTATCCTGAACATAGTCAAAAGCCCTTTGCAAATTATGTCATAGCTCGCGCTTTAGTTCTACTGTTTTCGATATTTTCCTAGAGAAAATATAGTTGAAAGTTGACAGTAGCAATTATGCGGACAGTAGAAGGCTTATGTCCTTAATGCACCGCTCGGTGTGCTGAACCTCGAACGTCGTCTGTGGATGTTGCGAACATCTGACATACACGTCTTGATAACTACGTGATAGTTCAGTTAAACGGTTTAGAGTTGAGGCACCAAAAACGATTTCGAAACGTCGCGGAACATATGAGATGTTTCGAGGGCTGAAATTGGGATTTCAAGCTCGTGCCCACGTCAAGAGGTATAAGACCTCCAACGATTTTCTTAGCCTGCAAACTAAGGGAGAAAAGCTTAATCATTGAGCTTGTGCTCAGATTGCCTAAGTGCAACAATCACTTGAATCGAGTGGGAGTTGATCTTCCTGATGAGATAGTGATGTTTCTCCAAAGTCATTGCCACCAAGCTGCTAGAAGCTTCGTGATGAACTATAACACATCAGGGATAGATATGATGATCCTTGAGCTATTCGCAATGTTCGACACCGCGAATGTAGAAATCAAGAAAGGAGCATCAATTGTTCATGGTTAGTTAAACCACTAGTTTCAAGAAGGCCAAGGGCAAGAAGGGAAACAGCCAAATCAGTTGCTGCTCTAGTGAAGAAACCCAAGTTTGAACCCAAACCCGAGACTAAGTGCTTCTGTAATGGGAGGAACGGACACAGAAGCGGAACCACCCTAGATACTTGTTAGATGAGAAGGCTGGCAAGGTCGATAGAAGTATATTGGATATAATTATGTTAATGTGTACTTTACTAGTACAACTAGTAGCACGAGGGTATTAGATACCGGTTCGGTTGCTAAGTATTAGTAACTCGAAATAAAAGCTACGGAATAAACGGAGACTAGCTAAAGGTGAGTCGACGATATGTGTTGGAAGTGTTTCCAAGTTTGATGTGATCAAACATCGCACGCTCCCTCTACCATCAAGATTAGTATTAAACCAAAATAATTGTCATTTGGTGTTTACATTGAGCATAGACATGATTGGATTATGTCTATCGCAATACGGTTATTCATTTAAGGAGAATAATGGTTACTCTATTTATTTGAATAATACCTTCGATGGTCTTGCACCTAAATGAATGGTTTATTGAATCTCGATCGTAGTGATACACATTTTCATGCCAAAGGTATAAGATAGTAATGATAGTACCACTTACTTGTTCCACTGCCATGTAAGTCATATTGGTATAAAACGCATGAAGAAGCTCCATGTTGATGGATCTTTGGACTCACTCGTTTTTGAAAAGTTTGAGACATGCAAACCATTTCTATTGGTGTATACGCATGATGAAACTCCATGCAGATGGATCGCTTGGACTCACTTGATTTTGAATCACTTGGCACGAATCGAGACTGGGATTTGTCACTCCGGTTAACGGAGAGGTATCTCTGGGCCAACTCGGTAGGACATCATCATAATGTGCACAATGTGACCAAGGGGTTGATCACGGGATGATGTGTTCCGGAACGAGTAAAGAGACTTGCCGGTAACGAGATTGAACAAGGTATCGGCATACCGACTATCGAATCTCGGGCAAGTGCAATACCGCTAGACAAAGGGAATTGTATACGGGATTGATTGAGTCCTTGACATCGTGGTTCATCCAATGAGATCATCGTGGAACATGTGGGAGCCAACATGGGTATCCAGATCCCGCTGTTGGTTATTGACCGGAGAACGTGTCGGTCATGTCTGCATGATTCCCACTTAAGGTTCGATGACGCTAGGGTTATAAAGGAAGTTTGTATGTGGTTACCGAATGTTGTTCGGAGTCCCGGATGAGATCCCGGACGTCACGAGGAGTTCCGGAATGGTCCGGAGGTAAAGAATAATATATAGGAAGTGAGGTTTTGGCCACCGGAAGTGTTTCGGGGGTCACCGGTAATGTACCGGGACCACCGGAAGGATTCCGGGGGTCCACCGGGAGGGGCCACCAGCCCCGGTGGCTTGCATGGACCTAGTGTGGAAAGGGACCAGCCCCAGAGTGGGCTGGTGCGCCTCCCACCAAGGCCCAAGGCGCAGCTAGGAGGGGAGAGGGGAAACCCTAGGCGCAGATGGGCCTAAAGGCCCACCCTAGGGCGCGCCCCCTCTCTCCTCCTCTTGGCTACCCCCTCCAAGTCCCATCTAGGGCTGTCGCACCCCCAGGGTGGGAACCCTAGATGGGGGCGCAGCCACCTCCCCTCCTCCTATAAATAGTGGGGGTTTTGGGGCTGCCATACACATGAGTTTTCACCTCTCCAAGCGCAGCCCTACCTCTCTCCCTTCTCCTCTCCCGCGGTGCTTGGCGAAGCCCTGCAGGATTGCCACGCTCCTCCACCACCACCACGCCGTTGTGCTGCTGTTGGACGGAGTCTTCCTCAACCTCTCCCTCTCTCCTTGCTGGATCAAGGCGTGGGAGACGTCACCGGGCTCTACGTGTGTTGAACGCGGAGGTGCTGTCCGTTCGGCACTAGGATCTCCGGTGATCTGGATCACGAAATCGACTCCTTCAACCCCGTTCTCTTGAACGCTTGCTTAGCGATCTACAAGGGTATGTAGATGCACTCTCCTTCCCCTCGTTGCTGGTTTCTCCATAGATAGATCTTGGTGACACGTAGGAAAATTTTGAATTTCTGCTACGTTCCCCAACAAAAACCTCTGCTTTTTGTGATGCTCATCTTTTCTATCTCATCTATAACTCTTCACAGGGTCAGCAGTCAGCTTTTGCAGTATGTCTAATCAAAGTGACAGCCAGAACAAGCCAGAAGAGCAGATGAACTTGAGTGAGGGCACTAGTCCCTCAACTTCAGATGAAGGGAGCAGAAGTACTCCTAGCAATTTGCCTAAGGCTGCAACTAGGCAAAGGAGGAAAAGAACTGTTGTTGACTACAGGTACCACACAAAGGAATAGCAGGACTTCTATGAAACAATTCTATTGGACAAGAAGCCCATAGTTAGTGACATGAGGTGGGTTGACTGGAATTTCATCAAGGAGAATGAACAACACTATCCTGGAGTACAAGATTGCTTTGTTGCTTGTGGAGTTGCAGATTTTGTTGGGCAAAAGCTCACAAATTGGAATGATGAACTTATCATGCAGTTCTACTCCACAGCACATTTTTACCCAGATGGAAGAATTGTTTGGATGTCTGAAGGTACAAGGTACCAGTCAACTGTTGAAGAATGGGCAAAGCTGATAAATGCCCAGAGGAAAATGAGGATGACCTAGACATTTATGCAAAGAAGAAGATGGGTCACAATTCAATGGCTCACATGTAAAGGGAAATTCCAGACAAGGCATTAGCAACTCACAAGTTTGGATCAGTTCACTTTACTGCGTCGGGGTTGCCAACCATAAATTGGATTCTGAGGCACACTTTGTTGCCCAAGTCTGGTGACCATAACATGATCAAAGGGCATGCCATCAACATGTTGCATGTGTTTGATGTGCCACAGAAGTTCAAAGTCATGAGCTTGATCATTGAAACAATCAAGAGGACTGCAGCAGATCAGAAGAGGAGCTGTGGATATGCACCTCAGATTCAAGAATTGATAAACTCAAAAATGGGCACAGGAAAATATCAGTTGGATAAGGAACACTTTCCACTTTATCCAGACTTTGAGGACAATGAGGTTGTCATGAATGAAGATGATCCACAATCAGTTCAAGCTCAGGAGAAGAAGGAGAAGGCAAAGAGGACGAAAGCTGCCAAGATGCCAACTCAAGAGGAGGCATCTGAGTATTTCTTGAGGAACAAGCAGGAGCAGCTCGGATACTTGATAGCATCAACCACGAGGATAGAGAAGGGATTGGCCACCCTCACTCAAAATCAGGAGAGCTTGAGAGAATCATAGAACAAAAGTTCTATAACTTAGATGTGAAACTAAGCGAGATTGAGTCTGCGGTGGAGGAACTACAAGATGACATGCAGGAGAGGAAGGGCAAGACTACCACCAATGTGTTTGCCAGAGTGCCCAGAGCCCAGAGGTCATCTGTTGTGCCAGTTTCTGACACAAGAGCAACTTCATCTGCACCAGCTCCAGCATCTACATCAGCTCCAGCTCCATCTACTTCAACTGAAGCTTTCGTCCTCGGCGTTATCCGGACTCCACCACCAGAAGATCAAGCCTGAGAGTCGATCTAGCACTATGCATTTTCTATGAACTTTTTGGTAACTTGTTGCCAAAGGGGGAGAAAATGTATAGATCATAGGCTTCGAGAGAGAGAGTGTGTTGCTTTTGTTCTCTCTTGCTTTATTTGGTGGTTTTCAATCTTTGTTTGCTTTTGGTTGAGATACTATGCTTGTGAGACATTGATGATCATGTGTTTGATCATAAGCTACACTTATGCATGCTTGATATTATCCTATCTATCTTATGTGATCACTCACTATGCTTGGTGATGAGTGCATGTATTCATTGTTTATTATTTTGAGCGCTCCACCAAGATGTATGTGACATGGAAGAGTAACCCATGAGCCTAATTCATTGTGCATTTGCAGTCCAAAGCAAATCTAAAACTATGCACAAATTTAGGGGGAGCTCTTGCTTATCACATACTTCTCAAAGCGACGATGTTATTTAAATTTTATTATCACTTGTCGAATCCTTGATCTATATGTTGTCATCAATTACCAAAAAGGGGGAGATTGAAAGTGCAACTATCCCTAGGTGGTTTTGGTAATTCATAAAAACATATAGCTCATTCAGCTAATGCTATTCCAAGACTATTATTTCAGGAAAGCTCAATGAATGGCATGGCATGGATGATGAAAGTGGATCCCTCAAAATACTAAGGACAAAGGATTGGCTCAAGCTCAAAAGCTCAAGACTCTTCATTTTACATTTTAGTGATCCAAGATCACATTGAGTCTATAGGAAAAGCCAATACTATCAAGGAGGGATGAGGTGTTGCTTAATAAGCCTTTTGCTTCATGTGCTTAGTGATATGCTCCAAAACCCTCAACTACTTTCCCACATCCACAAATGACCTAAACCTAAAGCCAAAATCGGTCACACCGATTCTTTCTATCCGGCGCCACCGATTCCAAGAGTCATAGCCACTGCCACAAACCCTAAGCAAATCGGTCTTACCGATAGGGATCTCGATCTCACCGAGATGGGGTTGCAATCTCTCTGTTTCCCTTCGTAACGTTTCAGTCTAACCGAAGTGAGCGATCGGTCCCACCGATATTGCAATGTAAACTCTCTGTTTCCTTTTTGTAACATTGCGGTCTCACCGAAAAGAGCAAATCGGTCCCACCGAGTTTACCTGACCAACTCTCTGGTTAGCTAATTACCAAAACCGGTTTCACCGAGTTTGTGTGATCGGTCTACCGAGATTACGTTATTCCCTAACCCTAACCGAATCGGTCTCACCGAGATGCATGTCAGTCCCACCGAAAATCACTAACGGTCACTAGGTTTACTAAATCGGTCCGACCGAGTTTAACGATTCGGTCCCACCGAGTTTGGTAAATTGTGTGTAACGGTTAGATTTTGTGTGGAGGCTATATATACCCCTCCACCTCCTCTTCATTCGTGAAGAGAGCCATCAGAACGAACCTACACTTCCAACTTACCAGTTCTGAGAGAGAACCACCTACTCATGTGTTGAGGCCAACATATTCCATTCCTACCATATGAATCTTGATCTCTAGCCTTCCCCAAGTTGCTTTCCACTCAAACCCTCTTTCCACCAGATCCAAAACCTATGAGAGAGAGTTGAGTGTTTGGGAGACTATCATTTGAAGCACAAGAGCAAGGAGTTCATCATCAACACACCATTCGTTACTTCTTGGAGAGTGGTGTCTCCTAGATTGGCTAGGTGTCACTTGGGAGCCTCCGACAAGATTGTGGAGTTGAACCAAGGAGTTTGTAAGGGCAAGGAGATCGCCTACTTCGTGAAGATCTACCGCTAGTGAGGCAAGTCCTTCGTGGGCGACGGCCATGGTGGGATAGACAAGGTTGCTTCTTCATGGACCCTTCGTGGGTGGAGCCCTCCGTGGACTCGCGCAGCCGTTACCCTTCGTGGGTTGAAGTCTCCATCAACGTGGATGTACGATAGCACCACCTATCGGAACCACGCCAAAAACATTTGTGTCTCCAATTGCGTTTGAATCCTCCAAACCCTTCCCTTTACATTCTTGCAAGTTGCGTGCTTTAATTTCCGCTGCCTATACACTCTTTGCATGCTTGCTTGAATTGTGTGATGATTGCTTGACTTGTCCTAAAATAGCTAAAATCTGCCAAACTATAAAATTGGGAAAAGGTTAAGTTTTTATTGGTCAAGTAGTCTAATCACCCCCCCCCTCTAGACATACTTCAAGGTCCTACAACACCCCCTTTCGAGCTTCTTCTATTGCGTCAATTATCTTTTGTTCGGCTCCTTTTAGACTTGCCTTCTTCGAAACTAGGCATGTCTTCGGGTCCAACGCCCTCCCATGCGCATAGAACCAAGTTACGCACTGGGGGCCAGCTCTTAGTAACCGGAGTGACCCCTGCATCCTCCATCTCTTGCTCAGACTTATCCTACTTAGGCATTTCCACCGCGTAGCCACCTGGATCCAGCCTATGGAACTGCGTCTTTTTTGCGGCATTTGCCTTGTTTTTTATCGACCGTTCCTTAGCTAATTCTGAATCCTTGAAAGTCACGAAATCGTCCCAGTGCTCTCTTTGCTTCTCCAGTGTTCCCGTGAATTCCGGAGTCTTCCTTTCTGAAGCGAGGTAGTTGGCCCATACAGTTTCCTTGTGGGTGTTGAATGCAATTGCCATCTTCTTAAGAGCAGCGGCCTTGACTTTCTCCACACCTGCTTCAGTGAAATGATCTGGTAGGGTGAAATGTTCCATCGAGATTTCAAAGGACTTTTTGGCTCATTGTCGACCCAAGTAACACCTGGACGTTTAGTCTTTGGCTCTTTCCATTCTTGAATGGAGATCGGAGTTTGTCCTTCACAAGAACTCCGTGACCGGAAGTCCTCTTGTTACGCAATGTTCTTAGGCGTGAGGGGTTCACCACTAGGTTAGATGGATTCGATGTTGTACTTTACACAATGCTTCAACAATCTGCCTGGGCCTCGCTTTGTCCTGCTGTCTGTAGAAGCAGATTTGCTCGACCCAGTGGACTGAAAGAAGAATGATCGATTCGTTAATATATCTTCAATAAAAAAACATGTGATGATCACCATAATGCCTACTTATATAAATATACCTCGCCGGTAGTCTTTGTTATTTGAAGATCAGCATTGTCTGTGTCATCACAAACATTGCATGTGTCATCATAATCATAATCATAGTTCATGACTTCATCAGCTCGGTCGTCGAGATCGAATATCTTTTCATCACCCTCTCTGGTATTGTTTAGATATTGGGAGCCGTCATCTGCTTCATTCAGATCATCTAGCATGTGAGGGCCGCGTATGATGTCGAACAATTCCTCTTCTCTCTCTCTGCCGGTATTGTCCGCCATAGCTTTTACTTAACTAATACCGAAGAAATATAAAACAATTTAATTAGTATTCAAATTACAATGCATGGATGCAATCAATAAGGAAAAACTGAATCTCGAATACATCGTCTTAATATATGTAATCTCGAATACATCATCGTCTTAATATATATAATCTCGAATACATCATCGTCTTAATATTATATATCGAATACATCACTGGCTAGGTACCTAATAAAGATCGAGTACTACAGAAGAATCTAGGGCGCCACTCGCGGTTCGTGGGGCGCGGGTAGTGCACACCCAAAGAGAAGGAACCATCATATGATCATATCTCCGGTCATCTGCCCAAAGAACCCGCCAAGTAGTGGAGAACCTGACGTCGTCCATAGCAGCCATGTAGCGATGGGCGTGCTCATGTTCCTCCCTGACACGGCGACGCACCACCTCCGGCGGGGCCGGCTGCCTCTGCACCGAATGTGGCCCACGCGAATGCCACCAAAGAAGATCAAGGTCGACGACGGGACCCGACATCGGGTACCTCACCAGCGCGCCCTCCAGTAGCACCTCCGGTGCCCGACTGGCGAACCTGATCCGGACATGGGTCCTCTGAAGCAGGGGCGTCGTCATGAGCGAATTCGACGGGCGAGGATGCAGGCCGGGCATATCGTCGAGAACAAATACTATATGTCCATAAAAAGTAACATTTTTAAATGATTGGATTGTGATAACTTAAATTCTATATATGCAAATTCTAACAATTTGACATTAATCTAATTCATCTAACTAAAACTAATTCTAAAATTTCCTGATTATATAACTAACATTTCTATAACAATTCTAATATTTATATAACTAAAAAACAGAAAAAATTGCTAAAATTTCTATAAATATTTCTATAACTAAAAAACAGAGAACATTTATAACATTTCTATATAACTAACATTTCTAATATTTATATTACTAAAAAACAGAAAATTTGCTAACATTTCTATAAATATTTCTATAACTAAAAAACAGAAAACATTTATAACATTTCTATATAGCTAAAATTTCTAATATTTATATTACTAAAAAACAGAAAAATTGCTAACATTTCTATAAATATTTCTATAACTAAATATTTATATCACTTGTGTGTGTAGTGTGTGTGTGTGTGTGTAGTGTGTGTGTGTGTGTGTGTAGTGTGTGTGTGTGGACAACCGGACATGGCGCACTAGTAGAAAACGGAGCTTTAAAACCGGTTTGTAAGGGCCTTTAGTGCCGGTTATGGAACCGGCACTAAAGTGTGGGCACTAAAGCCCCCCCCCCCTTTAGTACCGGTTCGGCACGAACAGGCGCTAAAGTGCCACCACGTGGCGTGAGCTCACGCCCTGGTATGGGGGACCTTTAGTACCGGTTGGTAACACCAACCGGTACTAAAGGTTTTTTTTAGAATTTTTCTGAATTATTTGATAATTTAGTCTCTAATCACCTCTCTTAACTGGTCAAGTGTGGATCACTCATTCCAAATCATCTAACTTCCTGACCGGTCACCCATCCCTCTCACTACTCCAGCCCGAGCACGCTTAACTTTCGGGTTCTATTCTCCTTCGTTTCCAAGTCTGCACTTGTTGTTTTCCTGACAATAGTAAGATGTTAATCCTATTAACCCTCAGGAGTTTAGCTTGAGCATGTAGTAGCATTAATACTTCTTGAATAAGTAGTTTGACCAGATTTAACCAAATTTTTTTAGAAATACTGAAATTTGACCATATCTTTTTTTCCTTTTGGAATTTGAGGATTCTAAAAAATTCAAAACAGGTCGCAGGCGGTCTCCAACGGATGCGGATTTTCGTGCTGAATTTTTTGATATATTATACGTTTTTTTCCGACATCGTATGCAAAAGTTATAGCCGTTTTACATTTTCCCTACACTTTTTGCAAAACATGTCCAAATTTAAGTTTTCAAATTTTCCTAACTAGTAGATGTAGTAATATAACTACCTCTCGAAAGATTTTATTTTCTGAAGTTTTTATCATTTTCTTTTGATTTTTTCAAAACTGAAATGGCGATACAAGGGGGTAGAGTTTGAACATTGCCCTATAGTGTCGGTTTGTGTCTTCAACCGGGACTATAGGTTAAGACTCTGTAGTGCCGGTTGGTGACGCAAACCGGTACTAATGGTTAGACGTCACTAAAGGGGCTCGTGGGGCCCTGGCCTGACGCCAGCCTGCCACCACCCCTTTAGTACCGGTTCGTGGCACGAACCGGTACTAAAGGTTCATTACGAACCGGCACTAATGCATAGCCATTCGAACCAGCACTATTGATCACATTAGTGCCGGTTTTTTTACGAACCGGCACTAATGTGCTTCACGTTTGACCCTTTTTCTACTAGTGGCGGCCAGGGCAAGCTCACCGGCGGCGGCACGACGGCGGCGGCGATGATGGGCGACAGGGCGGCGGCGACGAAGCGAAGGGCGAAGCGGCGGCGGCAACGAGGCGACGAGGCGGGCGGCGAAGCGCTGTGACGGGGCGGGGACGGGACGGCGAAGCGGCGGCGTCGGCGAAGCGGCGGCGAGGCACAAATCGGCGACGAGGCGGCGGCGGCGTCGAGGGGACGGCGTCGATCGAGGCAGGCGGCGACGGAGGGAGAAACAGAGGAAACTGAAATTTTTCAAGTGTTGTATATATAGGATGGACCTTTAGTACCGGTTGAGCCACCAACCGGTACTAAAGGTCTGTTTTAACCGAACCAAGCGGCGGAAGCACACCCCTTTAGTACCGGGTCGTGGCACCAACCGGTACTAAAGACCCTGCTTTAGTACCGGTTGGAGCCACCATCCGGTACTAAAGGGGGTGCACTGGCTCTAGGCGGTGCGCAAGTTTAGTCCCACCTCGCTAGCCGAGGGGCTACCGCACTGTTTTATAAGCCCTAGTGCGGTAGCTCTCTCGAGCTCCTCTCCTAAGCAGGCCTACTGGGCCTATATGTTCTCTTCTGCCTAGTGGGCCTACTGGGCCTTAGCGGGCCTGCATCCTGGCCCAACAAAAGGTTGGGTTCCTAGTCGTATGCAGGCCGATTTGGCCCAAAGAGGGCGGGCTTTTTTTATTTTCTTAATTTTTTCGCTTTAGTTATTTTTGTTTTATTTATTTTGAGTTGTTTTTGTTGTCTTTAGAGTTTATTTGTGAATATTTTTCTTTAGGTACAAAAATTACAAACTTTCTGTTAGTGCCGGTAGTTTTCAAATTTGAATAGTTTAAATTTTGAGTTATTTGAAATTTGTGTGAATCACTAGTTTGTGAATAACTTAACTTTGAAAAAAGATTTTTCAGTGATTCTTTTTTCTTATGTTTAATATTAGTGTGTTTTATCATTATGTTCAATTTGTTAATGCTTAGGTTATTTGAAAAATGAAATGCCTTTGTAACAGTTGAGTTTTTGTCGGAAACCCTGATACTTCGAAAGAGATTGTCCATTTTGTGAAACACAGAAGAAAGTGATGATAGTGAAGCCGACACATCCCGGATCTTTGGGTGTGATACATTTTCTTCGCGTGTGTCCCTTTGCGCCGTAGCCATGGAAAATCTTCATCATTTAACTGGATGCTCGGGTCAATATTCACTGTGAATGGAGGAATTTCATGAAACTTCTCATAATCTTCTGACATGTCTGTCTTGTCATCCACTCCCACGATGTTTCTTTTTCCTGAAAGAACTATGTGGCGCTTTCGCTCTTCGTATGATCCATTCGCTTCCTTATCTTTTCTTTTTCTCGGATTGGTAGACATGTCTTTCACATAAAAAAACCTGCGCCACATCATTGGCTAGGACGAATGGTTCGTCTGCATACGCAAGATTGTTGAGATCCACTGTTGTCATTCCGCATCTTGGGTCTTCCGTTACCCTGCCTCGTGTCATATTGACCCATTTGCACCGAAACAAAGGGACCTTCAAATCACCTCCATAGTTAAATTCCCATATGTCCACTATGTAACCATAATATGTTTCCTTTTCCGTGTTGGTTGTTGCATCAAAGCGGACACCATTGTTTTGGTTGGTGCTCTTCTTATCTTGCGAGATCGTGTAAAATGTATTCCCATTTATCTGGTACCCTTTGAAAGTCATTATATTCGAAGATGGTAACTGGGACAGCGAGTATAGGTCATCTTGAATATCTCCATCAGGTATGGCAAGTTTATGCAACCAACCGGCGAAAGTCCTCGTTTGTTCACGTGTAATCCAATCGTCAGACTTCTCCGGGTGTTTGGAGTGTAGAAAATTCTTGTGTTCCTCCATGTACGGAGCCACCAAGGCGGAATTCTGTAGAAATGTGTAGTGTGCTTCAGTGAGAGAATGCCCGTTCATACATATTATTTGATCCCCTCCTAGCGTGCCTTTTCCATCCAGTCGGCACTTATGCCGCGATTCAGGAACACCAATCGACTTAAGGTCAGGAATAAAGTCAATACAAAACTCAATGACCTCCTCATTTTCATGGCCCTTCGAGATGCTTCCTTCTGGCCTAGCACGGTTGTGAACGTATTTCTTCAAGACTCCCGCGAACCTCTCAAAGGGGAACATATTGTGTAGAAATACATGACCAAAAACGTTAATCTCTTCGCAAAGGTGAACTAGGACGTGCGTCATGATGTTGAAGAAGGATGGTGGGAACACCAACTCGAAACTGACAAGACATTGCACCAAATCATTCTGTAACCTTGGTATGATTTCTGGGTCGATTACCTTCTGAGAGATTGCATTGAGGAATGCATATAGCTTCACAATGGCTAATCAAACGTTTTCCGATAGAAGCCCCTCAATGCAACCGGAAGGAGTTGCGTCATAATCACGTGGCAGTCATGAGACTTTAGGTTCTGGAACTTTTTCTCTGCCATATTTATTATTCCCTTTATATTCGACGAGAAGCCAGACGGTACCTTCATGCTCAGCAGGCATTCGAAAGAGCCACCGACTAAAGGTGGAGCCCCACGTGGCCGCGGCCTTTAGTCCCGGTTCTGGATTGAACCGGGACTAAAGGGGGGAGGTATTAGTACCGACCCTTTAGTCCCGGTTCACCAACCGGGACTAAAGGCCCTTACCAACTGGGACAACAGGCCCTTTTTCTACTAGTGTGCGATCTATGTCGTACGCGCGTCGATGGATGTTCTTGGCTTTGCGGACGTCTCTTGGCTGCTGAGCTACTTGCACATGGTGTGTGCAGGTTTTGTTCACATGGTTCTGCCCACGTCCAGGATCATGTGTGCTTGCATCATCTTCGTTGCGTCGGGTCTACAATTGTTTGGCGTGGCATTGTAGCTCTTTTCTCCCCTTTTCTTTCTATTTTTTATCTGCCTAGATACAGATTTGGTCTTGTATAATTTTGCTCTCTACCGGTGTGATCCTTCATATCATCGTGTGTGTGTTCATATTAATTGTGTATATCTTTTTTTATTTGTTAATTGTGTATATCTTAATCATGGGGTGGTTGGGTGTGTGCTCATCAATTTTTTGGCTACCGAATCCCAGAAAATTACCGAGGGCGAGCGAGAAACGCGGTAACCATGGATACCTTAAAATACCGAGCGAACAACGTTCAAAAAATTCAAATAAATTCAAATTCAAAATTTTCTTGTACCACTACAGATTGGCTTTAAACTCGAAAATTTGAGAAACTTGTTGTTGGCATAGTGTCAAGTGCAATGTTCCCGTCATCGATGCCTGATGTTTGGAGTTTGATTGCCCCTACGCCTCTTTATATTTTCTATAATTTACACAGTCTAACCTCAAAATTTTGGCCAAGAAAAAGGGCAACGACCAGGGGCGGATCCAGCCCCCCCGTCCTGGGGCCTAGATCCGCCACTCGCAACGACGATACTCAAACGCACAACCTTATGAGAAGCAAATATACGAGGGCCATTAGAACTATTGCACTGTCAATACTTAGGGCCTGTTCGGCGCCACTCTGCTCCACGGCTCCGCTCTGGGAGCGGACGGACCGTAGTTCAAAGTTTTGGAGCGGGCAAACAGCCCCTCCGCTGATTCTTGGAGCCGGTGGATCCCTGAACGGGGCCTTAGTTCTTATATTCGAGTTCCCGTCTTACTTGACTATATTTTCACCCTTCAAATTCAAAATTTTCAAAAATCTTTTTTTTCCTCCGTACATATTTTTCTCGTGGGGTAGCGGGAAATGCGGATACCGGATGTTATCCGGCCGGGTACCCAAAACCCTGGTGGCAAGTGCATTGTTCTGGTCGTTGATGCCTGATGTTGGGAGTTTGTCCACCCCTACACCTCTTTAGTTTTTATACAATGTATACAGTCTAACGCACAACCTTCTGAGAAGCAAATATACGAGGGCCATTAGAACCATTGCGCTATCATTACTTAACCATTGCACTATCTATACTTAGTTCTTATATTCGAGTTACCATCTTACTTGACTATACTTTCACCCTTCAAACGCAAAATTTTCAAAAAATAAACTGATTTTTTCTGCTCAGTACAGGCTTTTCTCATGGGGTAGCAGGAAACGCGGATACTGTGCGGTATCTGAATTTTTCGCCCGGTACCCAAAATCCTGCTTATTCCTTTTGTATATATACACGTGATGCTATATTTTTAGTCAATACAGAATACCCTTTTATTTATAAAGTATAGCTCTCACACACCTACGTACGTACAGGAGTCGTCTAGTATTTGTCATGAAAGCTGCCTAGTGAGGACTCCAGCAGAGCTAGTCCTTTCTTCGTACAAAAGTGATCCACAGTTAGGTAGACGACTAGACGTACGCCTCCTATTGATCAATGAGTAGTTCAAGTGTTCAACCATCTCCATGTTTCGTTGTCGTCAGTTATGGGCTGCATGAAAACAACAAGAGTTGCCACTGACGCTGAAAGAAATTTTTTTTTGGCAGGAATGATGGAAGAATTACTCCCTCCAATCAAAAATAAGTGTCGTGGTTTTAGTTCAAATTTGAAACAGAACCACGACACTTATTTTCCTTTGGATGGAGTAGTAGTTAATTACACAAGAGAATGCATGCATAGCAGGGAGAGTAAATACTAATAGCCTCTAGCTGATTGGATTGTCACTTGATTAGGTAGCAGATCGCAAGTAGGAGTACTTGATACTATTACTTGGATAAGTTGTGAGGATATACAAAATTCTTAATTCGGGCAAGCAGACAGCTTCATAAAGAAAGACCCCATTAACCAGTGCAGCACCTGTCTATGTCTGCCAGCTCTCCTATTCCTGTTTGTGTCAAGATAATGACCAGGAGAGCTAGAAAGAGGGGTGACAATGGGCGAGACAAAAGCTGGTTTTCCAAGGGTCGGCGTCGCAGCAAACAGCGCACCGCGGTCGCAGTGGATTTCATGAAATCCATTTCTAGACAACTCAACTGATGGTTAGGCAAGTCCCTATGGCTATGAGGTGCTTGCTGCTCCTGGCTGTGTCCCTTGTGGCCGGACCATGGAAACAGCCCGGGGATGCCCGGCCACTGGTGCCTGCGGTCATGCTGTTCGGTGACTCGTTGCTTGACATAGGCAACAACGACTACATCCTGACTGTTGCCAAGGCAGATTTCCCTCCATACGGTAGGGACTTTGAAGACCATATCGCCACAGGGAGATTTTCCAACGGCAAGGTGCTCAGCGATTTCGTAGGTTGGTCGCAATCTTACTCCATCGATCTTGTTAGATAGACACATCCCTCAAGTGTTCACTTCTTGATCTTGTGTTACAATTTTTGTGATTGGTTGCAGGTGAAACGCTGGGGTTTACTAGCTCCCCCATTGCATATCTCAGCCCGGAGGCATCGGGGGAGAATCTTCTTAGTGGAGCTAACTTTGCATCTGCCCAATCCGGCTATTACGACCAAACGGCACATATGTATGTAAGTATATATAGTATGGTTTGTTAATTCTCATCTAACAAAGTCTCATGTAACTCATGCCATTTGATTTTATACGTGGAAATTCATGAGGATTTTTTTCCCTTTTTTGATATTTAGATGAGATCTAGTTAATTCTCATATAAAATGACAGCTAGCCACACCTTACTTTGACATGCATTAATATTAGATCTGCTCTTGACTTTCCCCTTAAAAATATTGATTCTCCATAGTTATTAACTCATCAGTCACACGAGGATGGATCACCTTTCTAAGTCAATATATCTGATTTTCAAATGGCATAGGAGTTACAAGAGTAATATTTTTTCCACTTTCATTGAGCGTAATCGATGTCTAACTTCGACAAATTGTGTGATGCAGAACGTGATCCCATTGTCCCAACAATTAGAGCATTTCAAAGAGTACCGACATAACCTGGTAGTGCTAGTTGGGAGCAGCCAGGCTGAGTCTACCATCTCAGACTCACTCTATATCATCAGTGCTGGTTCAAATGATTATCTCTTCAACTACTACATCAACCCTTTCATTCACAAGTCCCCGGACCAGTTCTCTGACCTCCTTATTGGCATCTTCAACAGCACCGTGGCGGTGAGCAGCATGCAAGATGCAACTTCGGGTCACGTGATTATGATCATGAGATTCTCAAACCTTGAACTAACTGTAGGAACTTTATGGCATGGAAGCTCGGCGCATGGGTGTTTTCTCTTTGCCTAGTTTTGGTTGTGCTCCCTTAACAATCATGGTGTTTGGCCTTGGGGGCAACGACATGTGCGTAACGAGGTTCAACAATGACGCCAGGAAGTTCAACAGAAAGTTAAGCGCATCCATCGACTTGTTGTCGAAGCGGTACCACGATCTCAAGATTGCAGTTCTAGATTTGTACACACCTGTGTACAGCCTCGTCACCTCTCCTGGCTCACAAGGTAAGATTATAGTAGTATTTCAAGGCATTTGATCCAGCTAATCAGCTATGTGTGCGTTTTGGTGCCAGGGTTCACCGAGTCGAGGCGAGGATGCTGTGGGACAGGGACGGTGGAAGCTACGGTGTTTCTCTGCAATCCCATCTCAATTGGGACTTGCCGAAACGCAACAACGTACGTGTTCTGGGATTCTGTCCACCCCACAGAAGCAGCAAACAAAGTTATCGCGGAATCCCTCGTCCAAGGAATCGACCTGCTTGTTATGTAAATCATTTCGCTGGGAGTAGCCATGCTGCAAGGGGTAAGGGACAGAGGCACTGCCCTTTCTACCTAATATTGCTTACGCCACAGACAGTACATGCCTTCATTGTAAATACTGCTGGTTCGTTCACACTGAAAACACTATAAATGACATGGAGTTTCTACACACAGGAGCAAATGCTCCTTGTGTGAACAGTAAAATCAAACAAAACTAAAAACTTCTGAATTTGTTTTGTGGCATATTTTCGCAAATCTTTGTTGTGCATGCAAAATCACATTGGTAGAAGGCGCGGTATAAAAAACGATGCTGTGAAAATGTTACTTACAAAAGCATTTTGGAGCTTTGATTTTGTTTCTTTGGCACAACTTCCACGAATGTGATTTTGTGATGAAATTTTGCATGCACAACCAACATTTGTGAAAGTATGTCACAAAAAAATCAGATTTTTTTGATTTTTTTCTACTTTTTGATTTTACTGTTCTCACCAGGAGCATTTGCTACTGAGTGTAGAAAGGTACTTTCGATTTATATGTTTGATTTTAAGTGTCTGATGGATGTCAGCTATGGAGCCTATCAGCCAAGAATGGTTTGTGTTAAATAGCTCAAACTTATTGGTGCTAAGAACCCATTTTTGAAGGAGAAGCGCCCTTGTCCATTAATATCACCAACAAGTTACACCACACGTTTTCTGTGGAAGAGAGAAACCAAACCAAGCGAAATTACAGGGAAATAACGCAAGGAAACAAACAAAATGCAAAAACCCTGGTCCATGCATCAACCTGCACGGTCATCATAGTGGGGGAGAGAAAGGTGGGCCTCCAACTTGCCAACTCCCAAAAAGCGCGACGGCTGCCCTTGCTGCGTTGCCGACCGCAGAACAGGCGTCACCAGGCGTCACCACGAACACATTATTTGGAGCGTGTATTGTACTACTAAATAGTCATAAGTAACAATACAAAAGCTTTCCCATTTTCTCTTTTTTTGTTACCTTTTTCTCACCTTTACTGTTCATGTACGAGCCAGCAGTAAATACTGGACAAAAACAGTACTTGCAGTGAACAGTGTCTTGTGCGAAAAGTATCCCCGGAGAAAAAATACACACGTTGTCCAAAAGAAAAACTGGGATTTTTTTTACACATCATTTCTCTCGTCCTCCACCCTCACGTCTTATATGAAGGTTTAAGATTTAGGATTTTTCTACACATCATTTCTCCACGGGCATACTGATGAAGAGCCGCCTTGATCGTCTCCCGATCCTTTCAAATGATGGTGTTGCTGAGGCTCAAAACAGTAAAACGAACTGTATATTAGCATGAACAGTAATCCATGGGAAAATAACTTCTTGGTCGTCCATTTTTACACCATGACATCAGTGAGCAATGCATGAACAATCACCTGTACAAAAATCGGAATAGTACAATGTTTTAAATAGCCGGCTATAGCTCCGCTATAGCTCGGTTATAGCCTTTTCAGCAGGGTGACGCTAAATGCTCGCCTTCACAAATAACCCGCTATATCCCGCTATAGCCCGTTATAACTCCGCTATAGCTGTTTTTGGAGGTCCGCCGCTATTTTCCATAGCCCGCTATTTAAAACATTGGAATAGTATCCGAATAAACTCAGAATGGCTAATCGAAACAGTGGCCCAAATAAACCAAAATAGCAAACTCAAAGACCCGAAACAATAAAACCAGTGAAATGGAACAACACCTGAATAAACCGAAAACATTAACTCACCAGAACCATAGACCTAAATAGTACCTGAATTGTAGCCCCGAACAATACACCGAAATGAACTGAAACAATAAAAACAGTACATCAACACTATGCATTCACATGAACAGTAATCCAAAAGGAATATCAAAAAATCCCTAAAAAACACTGAGACTCCTTCTCCCTCGATGCTTTCACCTACGCGAGGAGAATAGCCGATGTTGTTGTCATCGTCTACCTCGCCTTCTCCTTCCCAGTGGCCAACCAGGCCAAGACTTCAACCACAATGAGGTCATTGAATCCACCTCTACGATGTGCTCCATCACGGCAGTTTATAAACAACCAAGGAGAAGAGGCAACATGAAAAATAAAAAAAATGTCAGTCGACCAACCTCTTCACTCCATTCCCTATTCTATTTCTTTCACCGATTCAACATGAAAAATAGAAGACGGAGGATCATCCATGAAGGATAGTGTTTGCTCAAAAGACTATTGTAGAACCAGTTATTCCTCAGCCGCCAAAATTTCCCAAAGTATGGATATACTGCTTATCCTATATCATAGTTTGAAAAGCACATGGTTTGAATGTCATATTATCAGATTATCCATTCAGAAAAATTACGTTTAAATAGCCTCTCCCCCGATTACTATCCACTTTTACATCACGCCAACACTCTGTCGATTACTATCCATTTTTACACCACGACAAATTTGGGGTTTAAGACTTTAAGTTACTTACAAAATTTTATATTTGAATTTTAATAAACAAATCCATGTTTGAGAGAGAACGAAAGAGTGTCGGCTAGGAACTTGATATGAAATATGGGTGAAAAAGATACACAAACTGGAAAAGAAATATTACCCTACTATAGGCAGGCCATATGAGAACGGATCCATATACATATTGCTACCGCGCCGATTCATTTTTTTTTCATTTACAAAAGGGAAAATATGCACTTATGAAAATATAGTAATAAGCCAGGCGGTTTACTTAATTTGTTAACTCATGTAATGTTTGTTACGTGTCTACACAGATCATATGGTAACATAGAATCATGTTCTCCTTTTTATTTTATTTTCTTGCATAATATATGTTGTTTTCTAGCTTGTTTGGGCAAAATACAGACGGAAGCAGTCGCGGGCGTGGCGCAGGACGCGCTTCTTCGGCCCTAGTTGGTGCTAAGATCCCGGCAGGAAAACCAATTACCGGAATTGCTAATTCACGTTGATTAACCCATCTGATCAGCGGCAATGGAAAATTGTTTAATTCACAATCGGTGTCATAAATGATAGATCATGGAGCCAAGGTTCATGCAACCCATTGTTTGTAGTGTGTACTACTACATGGTTAGTCTAGTGATAGTGGGGCGTAACTTAGACCAGTAAAATGCATGTGTTACTATTCTATGTTATTATCTTGATAGTGAATTGTAACATATGTATAGTATCATACAATCATCATTTATTTAGATGTAGACTTATTTTGCCATGAAGTGTCTTATGTTATGGTAACATATTGTGTTAGCACAAACACGTTTCTCCTTATTAACTACGTACCACTTTAGCAAGCCTGGCTTGGTTGCTTATGTTACTAGCTAAGTTACTTCCACTATGGCCAGCCTTATGGATGCTGTTGGGCTACACCATAGTGTGCTATCCAACCAGACAATGTAATGATTCCATGAAACTATGGGTTCTTAACTGTATAGAGTATTAGTTTGTTTTACCTTATTTTGTTTCTTTTTGTTCCTTTTGTTATAGCTAAGGAAACCAGACTTTTATCACAACACAGTTTCACATATTTGTTCCTCTTTTCAACAGAAATTTCAATTATATATATGGCTGTTTTTTTTCGAACTCTTTATTCCTTTTTTATTGTTAGTGTTTCCCTCAATAATTCATAGCAATGTCCTTCAAGTAAAATTTCCACCAAAGGTTTCTGTTTTTCCATTGGTTCCAACATATTTTTGGACTACTTACACATTTTCATGACTACTATTGCACATTTTCATAACTACAATTGCACAATTGATTCAGGCAGCTCAAACTTTAGGACTGTTATTCACAACTACAGATCATCCAAACAACACTGTCCAGCCAAATTGCATCATCGCAGACTAGTTTCTAGCCCGTAGACCCTCGGGGCTAGTGATGACTTGCTCATCAGACCAGACACCTGGTCAGCCAGTTATGTGGTATTAGTTATGACCGCCAGCCGGTCACTGATGGATTCTGTTCACCTTACATGTATGCGCTTTATTTACATATATTTACCGGCAATGCAAACGACATTTACAGAAAGATAGGAACACAATACACATGCATAATCATTCATTTGCACATTGCTTTTCATAACACCATTCACATGTACATTTACGCAGTTCACACCCAATAATTCGAGCATACTAGCCAAAGCTACACACTTCACAGTTGAGCCTCTTAAAAAACTAGAGAGACGGCATATATTTTCTCACCAATCACTATCCTAGTTCATATAAACCCCTTGGTCATCTTCTTTTCTGCAGTGTCGCTAAAATGTAAGTCTGCACACAAACAAATTTGTCAGGATAACTAACATAAAATATCTATTGGTTCATTTATTACACACGTATTTAAGAATTTCATACCCAAGTTTAATACACTCCGCTCGAGGACTCTCGGCTTCTCCAAGAAACAGAAAGTGGATTTTGTTATATGCTTCCAAGACTTGATTTAGATCCTAAGAAACCATTTACCTCACATGATTCTGACACTTGTGCACACAACACGTATCCGAAATGAGAATTCCAGAGTACCTCGGACCTACTATCCCTAAGACTTCCTCTTCTCTTCTTCCATTTGTTGTGGTGTGCAACTTAAATATATGGTAGCTGCAATAGAAAATTTATTTAGACATTGTTGAGTTCCATTGGACATCGAAAAGTAATATGCATAAACCAAGTATGATGTTGAAAAATATTCCACTCGATCTCCTAATGAGGGAAGTAATTGCATTCATACTATTGTTTATGAAATATTCATCACTATATTGTCATGTATAACATTCATAATATGTACTCCAGGGGCAGACCATCCTCGCCAAGGATATTTTCTAACATATGTATGTGAGTAATATTTTCTAACATATTCATAGGTACATGGAACATATAGAAATTGTAGGACTCATAGCAAGACAATTACATGCATCCCAGAATTGTAACACGTCCATGACATGCATAACATAATTGAAATTGCAACATGGTTACGAAGGAATGGAGCTCACCATCGTGGCCGGCGCCGTGACCGAAGAACATTGCAGTACATGTTGGGTCTACCACCACACATCATGGTGCGGAAGACGCGGCTAGAAGCAGGGCAGATCCCTATGCTAGAGCAACGGATGGACGGGAATGTGGCAATCGACCGACGGGAGAGACTCGCCATGGCGTCCGGATGGCTTGCAAGCGGCAACATCGGGACAGTGCGGAAGCAAAAGAAGGCCGCGGTGCCATTGGAGAGGCTGACACGTATCAACGGCCAGAAGGAGATGGGAGACCCAATATTCTCTTATCTTTTTTTGATTGCAGGAGAGGGCCTTTCGTGCCTTTTAAAAAATCCATTTCCCAGTCATCAGTCCTTGCCAGCACTAGTAGAAAAAGGACCTTATGTGAGATACATTAGTCCCGGTTCGATTTTGGCCTGGTACTAATGGTATCATTAGTACCGGTTTGAACGGCTATGCATTAGTGCTGGTTCGTGTTGAACCTTTAGTACCAGTTCGTGCCACGAACCGGTACTAAAGGGGTGGTGGCAGGCTGGCGTCAAGCCGGGGCCCCACGAGCCCCTTTAGTCCCGGTTTGTGACACAAACCGGTACTAAAGGGCCAACCTTTAGTACCGGTTCGCGCCACGAACCGGCACTAAAGGGGTCTAATCTATAGTCCCGGTTGGAGACACAAACCGGGACTATAGGGCAATTCTCAAACTTGAAAAAATCATAACTAAATCATCCTAATTCACAAAAATACATATAATATATCAAAATTTGCAGAACAAATAGATCGATCCGCTGAAACACCAAGTTTTCCGTTTCGACAATTTTTTAAAATCACAAAATTCCAAAGGGAAAATAGAGTTTTTGGGCGTTTTAGACGTATTTTAGACGTTTTTAGCGTTTAGTGCTAGGGTTTAGATTTCAGAGTTTAGGGTTAGGTTTTATGGTTTAAACCCTTAGTTTTTACTGTTTAGCATAGAGTTTCCGACGCTTTTAAGTCCCGGGTTTAGAGTTTAGAACAACTTTTGAAATGACAAAATTGTAAAAGGAAAAAAAGATATGCTCTAATTTATGTTTTTTGAATTTTGGATAAATCTTATCAAACCGGTCAAACAACTGATTCAAGAAGTATTAATGTTACTACATAATTATTCAAGAATATTAGTGTTACTAAATAATTATTTCAATTTTTGAATTTTGGTCAAATCTAGTCAAACTATGGTCAAACTATGGTCAAACTATGGTCAAACTTATTCAAGAAATATTAGCGTTACTAAATAATTACTGTTTTTAGAATAATAGTTTCAAACTCAAACGGTGAAATGTGTGACTTCATGCTCAAGCTAAACTCCACGAGGGTTAATAGGATTGACATATTACTATTTTCGGAAAACAACAAGTGCGGACTCGGAAGCGAAGGAGAATAGAACCCGAAAGTTAAGCGTGTTCGGGCTGGAGTAGTGAGAGGGATGGGTGACCGGTCGGGAAGTTAGATGATTTGGAATGAGTGATCCACACTTGAGCAGTTAAGAGAGGTGATTAGAGACTAAATCATCAAATAATTCAGAAAAATTAAAAATCGAAAAAAAAAACCATTTTTTTTCTAAAATTTTCAAAAAAAAATTTAGAAAAAAAAACCTTTAGTACCGGTTGGTAACACCAACCGGTACTAAAGGTCCCCCATACTAGGGCGCGAGCTCACGCCACGTGGTGGCACTTTAGCGCCGGTTCATGCCGAACCGGTACTAAAGGGCCATAACCGCACTAAAGGCCCTTACAAACCGGTTTTAAAGCTCCGCTTTTCTACTAGTGCAAGATTAAGTCGGCCCCATAGCTCGATTGTTAACCATCTTTGGTTTGTGGATGACAACTGTTGTTATTCAAGGCGAGTGCTGAGGAGTAAATGTCGCTTTCAAACCTATTGAATACATATTGCAGTGCTTTATGATAGCGAGTGCACAATGAGAAATCATCTATATTTTTAGTAGAGGGTGTCCACTAACTTTACTTGAAACCTTGAAGGTGGCTCTGAATGTGCAAAACGAATATCTAGTGACAGATATTTGGGCATGCACACAGATGATGGACACTCAAAGAATGGGACATTTCAATACCTCAGGGTTGTGTGTGGGAAAAGATTAAAGGTTGGATGGCGAAGCTCCTTTTGGCAGCCGATAAGAAGTTTTACTCAATTTGGTGGCCTGTCTACACCTGTCTACTCCATGACATGCTTTAGGCTACCCAGGAATTTATGTGAGAGTGTAACCTCTATCAGGCGACAATTACGGTGGAGGGGATAAGGAGGAACGATAAAAAGTCTTGGGTTTCTAGGGATGTAATGACACGCCCGAAGAATCTGGGAGGACTTGGCTTTTGAGACATGGAAATATATAACTTGGCTATTAGCGCTAAAATCCTGAAGGTTGTATATTTTTCGTCTTCTATACTTGAGGCGGAGCTGGGGTCGCACCCTTCCGAGATCTAGAAGGCAATCCTTGATGGTAGAGACATCCATTCACTGTGGATTCATTAGAAGTTAGAAGAATTGGCACCGGCAAGACTACAGGGATTTCGGTCGATAATGGTTTTTTGTGTGGAAAGGATCAGATTTATTATAAAGATTCATCGAAGTACAAAGCACCTTACACATAACAAAAAACTACATCGAGGTCCATGGACCATCGAGCGACCATTGCCGCCGCCAGAAGAGCCACCGACGCACCGGTGTCTCCACTCCCATACCGGAGCCATCCTGGCCTTCAATGACAGATGTGAAGTTTTCGTGCACGCTTTCCCTAAGGACTAGTGCCACTGTAGATGCAATCATCGCCGTTGAAACCTTGAATATATACGAAGAACTTGACATCAAATATCACCATTGCATACGCACGGCGAGAAACCCTAACCTCGCTGCCCCAAGGAGCTGTCGGGAATCTCACGCCGGAGCTCCGTGGGCGATAATTGGTTACCGAGGCTGGATTTCATGCGCCCTCTTGCACCAATGGCGGCTGACCCTCGTATGCTCGTTTCAGAGTTATTGATGCCGCCTCGTCATCCCGGGTGAGAGGATGTAGTCAAGACATTGTTCATCTCACAAATGTCAAGAGATTTTGAAGATCTCGCTATGCACGGGAGGGTAGATGATGTTTGGGGTTGCGGTAAGGACAGTCATGGTGCTTTATCGGTTTGATCTGCCCATCAAATGATTTTGCATACTAAGTTGAGCATAGAAAGTTGGCTGGAAAGGCAACAGGGGATCATCAAATCAGGATCAAGAAAATTATAGTTTCGACAATTTTTTAAAATCACAAAATTCCAAAGGGAAAATAGAGTTTTTGGGCGTTTTAGACGTATTTTAGACGTTTTTAGCGTTTAGTGCTAGGGTTTAGATTTCAGAGTTTAGGGTTAGGTTTTATGGTTTAAACCCTTAGTTTTTACTGTTTAGCATAGAGTTTCCGACGTTTTAAGTCCCGGTTTAGAGTTTAGAACAACTTTTGAAATGACAAAATTGTAAAAGGAAAAAAGATATGCTCTAATTTATGTTTTTTGAATTTTGGATAAATCTTATCAAACCGTCAAACAACTGATTCAAGAAGTATTAATGTTACTACATAATTATTCAAGAATATTAGTGTTACTAAATAATTATTTCAATTTTTTGAATTTTGGTCAAATCTAGTCAAACTATGGTCAAACTATGGTCAAACTATGGTCAAACTTATTCAAGAAATATTAGCGTTACTAAATAATTACTGTTTTTTTAGAATAATAGTTTCAAACTCAAACGGTGAAATGTGTGACTTCATGCTCAAGCTAAACTCCTGAGGGTTAATAGGATTGACATATTACTATTTTCAGGAAAACAACAAGTGCAGACTCGGAAACGAAGGAGAATAGAACCCGAAAGTTAAGCGTGTTCGGGCTGGAGTAGTGAGAGGGATGGGTGACGGTCGGGAAGTTAGATGATTTGGAATGAGTGATCCACACTTGAGCAGTTAAGAGAGGTGATTAGAGACTAAATCATCAAATAATTCAGAAAAATTAAAAATCGAAAAAAAACCATTTTTTTTCTAAAATTTTCAAAAAAAAATTTAGAAAAAAAAACCTTTAGTACCGGTTGGTAACACCAACCGGTACTAAAGGTCCCCCATACTAGGGCGCGAGCTCACGCCACGTGGTGGCACTTTAGCGCCGGTTCGTGCCGAACCGGTACTAAAGGGGCCATAACCGGCACTAAAGGCCCTTACAAACCGGTTTTAAAGCTCCGTTTTCTACTAGTGCAGTATTAAGCTGGCCCCCATAGCTCTGACTGTTAACCATCTTTGGTTTGTGGATGACAGCCTGTTGTTATTCAAGGCGAGTGCTGAGGGAGTAAATGTCGTTTCAAACCTATTGAATACATATTGCAGTGCTTTATGATAGCGAGTGCACAATGAGAAATCATCTATATTTTTTAGTAGAGGGTGTCCACTAACTTTACTTGAAACCTTGAAGGTGGCTCTGAATGTGCAAAACGAATATCTAGTGACAGATATTTGGGCATGCACACGTATGATGGACACTCAAAGAATGGGACATTTCAATACCTCAGGGTTGTGTGTGGGAAAAGATTAAAGGTTGGATGGCGAAGCTCCTTTTGGCAGCCGATAAGGAGGTTTTACTCAATTTGGTGGCCTGTCTACACTGTCTACTCCATGACATGCTTTAGGCTACCCAGGAATTTATGTGAGAGTGTAACCTCTATCAAAGCGACAATTACGGTGGAGGGGATAAGGAGGGAACGATAAAATAGTCTTGGGTTTCTAGGGATGTAATGACACGCCCGAAGAATCTGGGAGGACTTGGCTTTTGAGACATGGAAATATATAACTTGGCTATTAGCGCTAAAATCCTGAAGGTTGTATATTTTTCGTCTTCTATACTTGAGGCGGAGCTGGGGTCGCACCCTTCCGAGATCTAGAAGGCAATCCTTGATGGTAGAGACATCCATTCACAGTGGATTCATTAGAAGTTAGAAGAATTGGCACCGGCAAGACTACAGGGATTTCGGTCGATAATGGTTTTTTGTGTGGAAAGGATCAGATTTATTATAAAGATTCATCGGAAGTACAAAGCACCTTACACATAACAAAAAACTACATCGAGGTCCATGGACCAGCGAGCGACCATTACGCCGCCGTAAAGAGCCACCGACGCACCGGTGTCTCCACTCCCATACCGGAGCCATCCTGGCCTTCAATGACAGATGTGAAGTTTTCGTGCACGTTTCCCTAAGGACTAGTGCCCTGTAGATGCAATCATCGCCGTTGAAACCTTGAATATATCTGAAGAACTTGACATCAAATATCACCATTGCATACGCACGGCGAAACCCTAACCTCGCTGCCCCAAGGAGCTGTCGAGGAATCTACGCCGAGCTCCGTGGGCCGATAATTGGTTACCGAGGCTGGATTTCATGCGCCCTCTTGCACCAATGGCGGCTGACCCTCGTATGCTTTCGTTTGAGTTATTGATGCCGCCTCGTCATCTGGTGAGAGGATGTAGTCAAGACATTGTTCATCTCACAAATGCTGAAGAGATTTTGAAGATCTCGCTATGCACGGGAGGGTAGATGATGTTTGGGGTTGCGGTAAGGACAGTCATGGTGCTTTATCAGTTTGATCTGCCCATCAAATGATTTTGCATACTAAGTTGAGCATAGAAAGTTGGCTGGAAAGGCAACAGGGATCATCAAATCAGGATCAAGAAAATTATAGTTTCGACAATTTTTTAAAATCACAAAATTCCAAAGGGAAAATAGAGTTTTGGGCGTTTTAGACGTTTTTTAGACGTTTTTAGCGTTTAGTGCTAGGGTTTAGATTTCAGAGTTTAGGGTTAGGTTTTATGGTTTAAACCCTTAGTTTTTACTGTTTAGCATAGAGTTTCCGACGTTTTAAGTCCCGGTTTAGAGTTCGAACAACTTTTGAAATGACAAAATTGTAAAAGGAAAAATAGATATGCTCTAATTTATGTTTTTTGAATTTTGGATAAATCTTATCAAACCGGTCAAACAACTGATTCAAGAAGTATTAATGTTACTACATAATTATTCAAGAATACTAGTGTTACTAAATAATTATTTCAATTTTTTGAATTTTGGTCAAATCTAGTCAAACTATGGTCAAACTATGGTCAAACTATGGTCAAACTTATTCAAGAAATATTAGCGTTACTAAATAATTACTGTTTTTTAGAATAATAGTTTCAAACTCAAACGGTGAAATGTGTGACTTCATGCTCAAGCTAAACTCCTGAGGGTTAATAGGATTGACATATTACTATTTTCAGGAAAACAACAAGTGCAGACTCGGAAACGAAGGAGAATAGAACCCGAAAGTTAAGCGTGTTCGGGCTGGAGTAGTGAGAGGGATGGGTGACCGGTCGGGAAGTTAGATGATTTGGAATGAGTGATCCACACTTGAGCAGTTAAGAGAGGTGATTAGAGACTAAATCATCAAATAATTCAGAAAAATTAAAAATCGAAAAAAAACCATTTTTTTTTCTAAAATTTTCAAAAAAAAATTCAGAAAAAAAAACCTTTAGTACCGGTTGGTAACACCAACCGGTACTAAAGGTCCCCCATACTAGGGCGCGAGCTCACGCCACGTGGTGGCACTTTAAGCGCCGGTTCGTGCTTAACGGCACGAACCGTACTAAAGGGGCCATAACCGGCACTAAAGGCCCTTACAAACCGGTTTTAAAGCTCCGTTTTCTACTAGTGCAGTATTAAGCTGGCCCCCATAGCTCTGACTGTTAACCATCTTTGGTTTGTGGATGACAGCCTGTTGTTATTCAAGGCGAGTGCTGAGGGAGTAAATGTCGTTTCAAACCTATTGAATACATATTGCAGTGCTTTATGATAGCGAGTGCACAATGAGAAATCATCTATATTTTTTAGTAGAGGGTGTCCACTAACTTTACTTGAAACCTTGAAGGTGGCTCTGAATGTGCAAAACGAATATCTAGTGACAGATATTTGGGCATGCACACAGATGATGGACACTCAAAGAATGGGACATTTCAATACCTCAGGGTTGTGTGTGGGAAAAGATTAAAGGTTGGATGGCGAAGCTCCTTTTGGCAGCCGATAAGGAGGTTTTACTCAATTCGGTGGCCTGTCTACACCTGTCTACTCCATGACATGCTTTAGGCTACCCAGGAATTTATGTGAGAGTGTAACCTCTATCAAAGCGACAATTCTGGTGGAGGGATAAGGAGGAACGATAAAAAGTCTTGGGTTTCTAGGGATGTAATGACACGCTCAAGAATGCTGGGAGGACTTGGCTTTTGAGACATGGAAATATATAACTTGGCTATTAGCGCTAAAATCCTGAAGGTTGTATATTTTTCGTCTTCTATACTTGAGGCGGAGCTGGGGTCGCACCCTTCCGAGATCTAGAAGGCAATCCTTGATGGTAGAGACATCCATTCACGAGGATTCATTAGAAGTTAGAAGAATTGGCAATCGGCAAGACTACAGGGATTTCGGTCGATAATGGTTTTTTGTGTGGAAAGGATCAGATTTATTATAAAGATTCATCGGAAGTACAAAGCACCTTACACATAACAAAAAACTACATCGAGGTCCATGGACCACTGAGCGACCATTGCCGCCGTAGAAAGAGCCACCGACGCACCGGTGTCTCCACTCCCATACCGGAGCCATCCTGGCCTTCAATGACAGATGTGAAGTTTTCGTGCACGTTTCCCTAAGGACTAGTGCCCTGTAGATGCAATCATCGCCGTTGAAACCTTGAATATATACGAAGAACTTGACATCAAATATCACCATTGCATACGCACGGCGAGAAACCCTAACCTCGCTGCCCCAAGGAGCAGTCAGGAATCTACGCCGGAGCTCCGTGGGCCGATAATTGGTTACCGAGGCTGGATTTCATGCGCCCTCTTGCACCAATGGCGGCTGACCCTCGTATGCTCGTTTCAGAGTTATTGATGCCGCCTCGTCATCCTGGTGAGAGGATGTAGTCAAGACATTGTTCATCTCACAAATGCTGAAGAGATTTTGAAGATCTCGCTATGCACGGGAGGGTAGATGATGTTTGGGGTTGCGGTAAGGACAGTCATGGTGCTTTATCGGTTTGATCTGCCCATCAAATGATTTTGCATACTAAGTTGAGCATAGAAAGTTGGCTGGAAAGGCAACAGGGATCATCAAATCAGGATCAAGAAAATTATAGTTTCGACAATTTTTTAAAATCACAAAATTCCAAAGGGAAAATAGAGTTTTTGGGCGTTTTAGACGTATTTTAGACGTTTTTAGCGTTTAGTGCTAGGGTTTAGATTTCAGAGTTTAGGGTTAGGTTTTATGGTTTAAACCCTTAGTTTTTACTGTTTAGCATAGAGTTTCCGACGTTTTAAGTCCCGGGTTTAGAGTTTAGAACAACTTTTGAAATGACAAAATTGTAAAAGGAAAAATAGATATGCTCTAATTTATGTTTTTGAATTTTGGATAAATCTTATCAAACCGGTCAAACAACTGATTCAAGAAGTATTAATGTTACTACATAATTATTCAAGAATATTAGTGTTACTAAATAATTATTTCAATTTTTTGAATTTTGGTCAAATCTAGTCAAACTATGGTCAAACTATGGTCAAACTATGGTCAAACTTATTCAAGAAATATTAGCGTTACTAAATAATTACTGTTTTTTAGAATAATAGTTTCAAACTCAAGCGGTGAAATGTGTGACTTCATGCTCAAGCTAAACTCACGAGGGTTAATAGGATTGACATATTACTATTTTCAGGAAAACAACAAGTGCAGACTTCGGAAGCGAAGGAGAATAGAACCCGAAAGTTAAGCGTGTTCGGGCTGGAGTAGTGAGAGGGATGGGTGACCGGTCGGGAAGTTAGATGATTTGGAATGAGTGATCCACACTTGAGCAGTTAAGAGAGGTGATTAGAGACTAAATCATCAAATAATTCAGAAAAATTAAAAATCGAAAAAAAATACCATTTTTTTTTTCAAAATTTTCAAAAAAAAATTTAGAAAAAAAAACCTTTAGTACCGGTTGGTAACACCAACCGGTACTAAAGGTCCCCCATACTAGGGCGCGAGCTCACGCCACGTGGTGGCACTTTAGCGCCGGTTCGTGCGAACCGGTACTAAAGGGCCATAACCGCACTAAAGGCCCTTACAAACCGGTTTTAAAGCTCCGTTTTCTACTAGTGCAGTATTAAGCTGGCCCCATAGCTCATTCGTTAACCATCTTTGGTTTGTGGATGACGACTGTTGTTATTCAAGGCGAGTCTTGAGGGAGTAAATGTCGTTTCAAACCTATTGAATACATATTGCGGTGCTTTATGATAGCGAGTGCACAATGAGAAATCATCTATATTTTTTAGTAGAGGGTGTCCACTAACTTTACTTGAAACCTTGAAGGTGGCTCTGAATGTGCAAAGCGAATATCTAGTGACAGATATTTGGGCATGCACACAGATGATGGACACTCAAAGAATGGGACATTTCAATACCTCAGGGTTGTGTGTGGGAAAAGATTAAAGGTTGGATGGCGAAGCTCCTTTTGGCAGCCGATAAGGAGGTTTTACTCAATTTGGTGGCCTGTCTACACTGTCTACTCCATGACATGCTTTAGGCTACCCAGGAATTTATGTGAGAGTGTAACCTCTATCAAAGCGACAATTACGGTGGAGGGATAAGGAGGAGCGATAAAAAAGTCTTGGGTTTCTAGGGATGTAATGACACGCCCGAAGAATCTGGGAGGACTTGGCTTTTGAGACATGGAAATATATAACTTGGCTATTAGCGCTAAAATCCTGAAGGTTGTATATTTTTCGTCTTCTATACTTGAGGCGGAGCTGGGGTCGCACCTTCCGAGATCTAGAAGGCAATCCTTGATGGTAGAGACATCCATTCACAGGGGATTCATTAGAAGTTAGAAGAATTGGCACCGGCAAGACTACAGTGGATTTCGGTCGATAATGGTTTTTTTGTGTGGAAAGGATCAGATTTATTATAAAGATTCATCGGAAGTACAAAGCACCTTACAAATAACAAAAAACTACATCGAGGTCCATGGACCACTGAACGACCATTGCCGCCGCCAGAAAGAGCCACCGACGCACCGGTGTCTCCACTCCCATACCGGAGCCATCCTGGCCTTCAATGACAGCTGTGAAGTTTTCATGCACGCTTTCCCTAAGGACTAGTGCCTGTAGATGCAATCATCGCCGTTGAAACCTTGAATATATACGAAGAACTTGACATCAAATATCACCATTGCATACGCACGGCGAGAAACCCTAACCTCGCTGCCCCAAGGAGCTGTCAGGAATCTACGCCGGAGCTCCGTGGGCCGATAATTGGTTACCGAGGCTGGATTTCATGCGCCCTCTTGCACCAATGGCGGCTGACCCTCGTATGCTCGTTTCAGAGTTATTGATGCCGCCTCGTCATCCTGGTGAGAGGATGTAGTCAAGACATTGTTCATCTCACAAATGCTGAAGAGATTTTGAAGATCTCGCTATGCACGGGAGGGTAGATGATGTTTGGGGTTGCGGTAAGGACAGTCATGGTGCTTTATCGGTTTGATCTGCCCATCAAATGATTTTGCATACTAAGTTGAGCATAGAAAGTTGGCTGAAAGGCAACAGGGATCATCAAATCAGGATCAAGAAAATTATAGTTTCGACAATTTTTAAAATCACAAAATTCCAAAGGGAAAATAGAGTTTTTGGGCGTTTTAGGCGTATTTTAGACGTTTTAGCGTTTAGTGCTAGGGTTTAGATTTCAGAGTTTAGGGTTAGGTTTTATGGTTTAAACCCTTAGTTTTTACTGTTTAGCATAGAGTTTCCGACGTTTTAAGTCCCGGGTTTAGAGTTTAGAACAACTTTTGAAATGACAAAATTGTAAAAGGAAAAAAAGATATGCTCTAATTTATGTTTTTTGAATTTTGGATAAATCTTATCAAACCGGTCAAACAACTGATTCAAGAAGTATTAATGTTACTACATAATTATTCAAGAATATTAGTGTTACTAAATAATTATTTCAATTTTTGAATTTTGGTCAAATCTAGTCAAACTATGGTCAAACTATGGTCAAACTATGGTCACACTTATTCAAGAAATATTAGCGTTACTAAATAATTACTGTTTTTTAGAATAATAGTTTCAAACTCAAACGGTGAAATGTGTGACTTCATGCTCAAGCTAAACTCCTGAGGGTTAATAGGATTGACATATTACTATTTTCAGGAAAACAACAAGTGCAGACTCGGAAACGAAGGAGAATAGAACCCGAAAGTTAAGCGTGTTCGGGCTGGAGTAGTGAGAGGGATGGGTGACCGGTCGGGAAGTTAGATGATTTGGAATGAGTGATCCACACTTGAGCAGTTAAGAGAGGTGATTAGAGACTAAATCATCAAATAATTCAGAAAAATTAAAATCGAAAAAAAAACCATTTTTTCTAAAATTTTCAAAAAAATTTAGAAAAAAAAAACCTTTAGTACGGTTGGTAACACCAACCGTACTAAAGGTCCCCATACTAGGCGCGAGCTCACGCCACGTGGTGGCACTTTAAGCGCCGGTTCGCGTTTAACCGGTACTAAAGGGGCCATAACCGCACTAAAGGCCCTTACAAACCGGTTTTAAAGCTCCGTTTTCTACTAGTGCAGTATTAAGCTGGCCCCCATAGCTCTGACTGTTAACCATCTTTGGTTTGTGGATGACAGCCTGTTGTTATTCAAGGCGAGTGCTGAGGGAGTAAATGTCGTTTCATACCGATTGAATACATATTGCTGTGCTTTATGATAGCGAGTGCACATTGAGAAATCATCTATATTTTTTAGTAGAGGTGTCCACTAACTTTACTTGAAACCTTGAAGGTGGCTCTGAATGTGCAAAACGAATATCTAGTGACAGATATTTGGGCATGCACACAGATGATGGACACTCAAAGAATGGGACATTTCAATACCTCAGGGTTGTGTGTGGGAAAAGATTAAAGGTTGGATGGCGAAGCTCCTTTTGGCAGCCGATAAGGAGGTTTTACTCAATTCGGTGGCCTGTCTACACCTGTCTACTCCATGACATGCTTTAGGCTACCCAGGAATTTATGTGAGAGTGTAACCTCTATCGGCGACAATTCTGGTGGAGGGATAAGGAGGAACGATAAAAAGTCTTGGGTTTCTAGGGATGTAATGACACGCCCGAAGAATCTGGGAGGACTTGGCTTTTGAGACATGGAAATATATAACTTGGCTATTAGCGCTAAAATCCTGAAGGTTGTATATTTTTCGTCTTCTATACTTGAGGCGGAGCTGGGGTCGCACCCTTCCGAGATCTAGAAGGCAATCCTTGATGGTAGAGACATCCATTCACAGGGATTCATTAGAAGTTAGAAGAATTGGCACTGGCAAGACTACAGGGATTTCGGTCGATAATGGTTTTTTTGTGTGGAAAGGATCAGATTTATTATAAAGATTCATCGAAGTACAAAGCACCTTACACATAACAAAAAACTACATCGAGGTCCATGGACCATCGAGCGACCATTGCCGCCGCCAGAAAGAGCCACCGACGCACCGGTGTCTCCACTCCCATACCGGAGCCATCCACGGCCTTCAATGACAGATGTGAAGTTTTCGTGGCACGCTTTCCCTAAGGACTAGTGCCCTGTAGATGCAATCATCGCCGTTGAAACCTTGAATATATACGAAGAACTTGACATCAAATATCACCATTGCATACGCACGGCGAGAAACCCTAACCTCGCTGCCCCAAGGAGCTGTCAGGAATCTACGCCGGAGCTCCGTGGGCCGATAATTGGTTACCGAGGCTGGATTTCATGCGCCCTCTTGCACCTATGGCGGCTGACCCTCGTATGCTCGTTTCAGAGTTATTGATGCCGCCTCGTCATCCTGGTGAGAGGATGTAGTCAAGACATTGTTCATCTCACAAATGCTGAAGAGATTTTGAAGATCTCGCTATGCATGGGGAGGGTAGATGATGTTTGGGGTTGCGGTAAGGACAGTCATGGTGCTTTATCAGTTTGATCTGCCCATCAAATGATTTTGCATACTAAGTTGAGCATAGAAAGTTGGTTGGAAAGGCAACAGGGATCATCAAATCAGGATCAAGAAAATTATAGTTGGACTACTTTGTGGAAGATTCGTGTGCCAAGAAAAATCAGGGAGTTCTTGTAGAGTTTGGCGCAACACTCCATACCGACGGACGCACCACTGTAATATGTACACCTCTCTATATGGAGCTGATGATACTTGGAGACATGCACTGCTTGATTGTTCCATACCCACGGGCGTTTGGGCTCTTTCTCTCGCAGGTTTGGTTGAACACATGTGCCCTAAACAGGATCCACATGCAAAAAACTGGATCTTCATGTTGCATGATTCTATACCACATGACGAGTTCATTAGAATGGTTGTCACACTTTGTTCTGTTTGGTATGCTGAATGGTTATATCCTATTGATGCAAAATTATGATTAAATAAAGAGCGCCGTTTCGGAAAACTATATCGAGCAAAACATGTAATACTCCTACAATTTGTTTCGTGTCTACGTATGGAACAAATTTCGTTGTATCTGGTAGTATCTTTAGTTCCTGGGATCAGGACAGGATGAACGCAGCAATATAAGATACTTCGTTGATTTGGTCCCCAATTTTATTTTATTTTGCATTGGAAGTAATAGATACCTCCCACCATAAAGAAGGTAGTACCTGATACATTGCCCATTTGTCATCTCATCTGATGAATAAACCTGATTTTCCTTTCCATATTTATCATAGACAAATTGCATGCCATCCATCCATGCAGTGTATATATACTGATGTCGTATGACATGATACGACCAAACAAAGAAACCAGTGAAATCGAGCAAGGCGATGGCAACCAACAGCCTTCGTGTTTTCCTAGTTTTTCTTGCCGTGCAGGCCTGCTCGCTGCTGGTGACGATGATGGCGGCGTCGCCGATGGTCGAGCCAGACCGAGCCCTCGGCGCCGTCGATCTGCTGCCTCAACAACCCTGTGTGTTGCATGCCCATTTAAGTCGACATGGCATTCGCCAGCAAGCCTTGATCCATTGCTTCGGTCGACCTCCTCCCACAGCAGTAATAATATAGCAAAGATCACAAAATTCCAAAGGGAAAATAGAGTTTTTGGGCGTTTTAGACGTATTTTAGATGTTTTTAGCGTTTAGTGCTAGGGTTTAGATTTCAGAGTTTAGGGTTAGGTTTTATGGTTTAAACCCTTAGTTTTTACTGTTTAGCATAGAGTTTCCGACGTTTTAAGTCCCGGGTTTAGAGTTTAGGACAACTTTTTAAATGACTAAATTGTAAAAGGAAAAAAGATATGCTCTAATTTATGTTTTTTGAATTTTGGATAAATCTTGTCAAACCGGTCAAACAACTGATTCAAGAAGTATTAATGTTACTACATAATTATTCAAGAATATTAGTGTTACTAAATAATTATTTCAATTTTTTGAATTTTGGTCAAATCTGGTCAAACTATGGTCAAACTGTGGTCAAACTATGGTCAAACTTATTCAAGAAATATTAGCGTTACTAAATAATTACTATTTTTTAGAATAATAGTTTCAAACTCAAGCGGTGAAATGTGTGACTTCATGCTCAAGCAAAACTCACGAGGGTTAATAGGATTGACATATTACTATTTTCAGGAAAACAACAAGTGCAGACCGGAAGCGAAGGAGAATAGAACCCGAAAGTTAAGCGTGTTCGGGCTGGAGTAGTGAGAGGGATGGGTGACCGGTCGGGAAGTTAGATGATTTGGAATGAGTGATCCACACTTGAGCAGTTAAGAGAGGTGATTAGAGACTAAATCATCAAATAATTCAGAAAAATTAAAATCGAAAAAAAACCATTTTTTCTAAAATTTTCAAAAAAAATTTAGAAAAAAAAACCTTTAGTACAGGTTGGTAACACCAGCCGGTACTAAAGGTCCCCATACTAGGGCTGAGCTCACGCCACGTGGTGGCACTTTAGCGCCCGGTTCGTGCTTAATCGGTACTAAAGGGGGGCCGTGAGTGCCCACACTTTAGTGCCGGTTCCATAACCGGCACTAAAGGCCCTTACAAACCGGTTTTAAAGCTCCGTTTTCTACTAGTGCAGTATTAAGCTGGCCCCCATAGCTCTGACTGCTAACCATCTTTGGTTTTTGGATGACAGCCTGTTGTTATTCAAGGCGAGTCTTGAGGAGTAAATGTCGTTTCAAACCTATTGAATACATATTGCAGTGCTTTATGATAGCGAGTGCACAATGAGAAATCATCTATATTTTTTAGTAGAGGGTGTCCACTAACTTTACTTGAAACCTTGAAGGTGGCTCTGAATGTGCAAAACGAATATCTAGTGACAGATATTTGGGCATGCACATGATGATGGACACTCAAAGAATGGGACATTTCAATACCTCAGGGTTGTGTGTGGGAAAAGATTAAAGGTTGGATGGCGAAGCTCCTTTTGGCAGCCGATAAGGAGGTTTTACTCAATTCGGTGGCCTGTCTACACCTGTCTACTCCATGACATGCTTTAGGCTACCCAGGAATTTATGTGAGAGTGTAACCTCTATCAGGCGACAATTCTGGTGGACGGGATAAGGAGGGAACGATAAAAAAGTCTTGGGTTTCTAGGGATGTAATGACACGCCCGAAGAATCTGGGAGGACTTGGCTTTTGAGACATGGAAATATATAACTTGGCTATTAGCGCTAAAATCCTGAAGGTTGTATATTTTTCGTCTTCTATACTTGAGGCGGAGCTGGGGTCGCACCCTTCCGAGATCTAGAAGGCAATCCTTGATGGTAGAGACATCCATTCACGAGGATTCATTAGAAGTTAGAAGAATTGGCAATCGGCAAGACTACAGGGATTTCGGTCGATAATGGTTTTTTTGTGTGGAAAGGATCAGATTTATTATAAAGATTCATCGGAAGTACAAAGCACCTTACACATAACAAAAAAACTACATCGAGGTCCATGGACCACTGAACGACCATTGCCGCCGCCAGAAAGAGCCACCGACGCACCGGTGTCTCCACTCCCATACCGGAGCCATCCTGGCCTTCAATGACAGCTGTGAAGTTTTCGTGCACGTTTCCCTAAGGACTAGTGCCCTGTAGATGCAATCATCGCCGTTGAAACCTTGAATATATACGAAGAACTTGACATCAAATATCACCATTGCATACGCACGGCGAGAAACCCTAACCTCGCTGCCCCAAGGAGCTGTCAGGAATCTACGCCGGAGCTCCGTGGGCCGATAATTGGTTACCGAGGCTGGATTTCATGCGCCCTCTTGCACCTATGGCGGCTGACCCTCGGATGCTCGTTTCAGAGTTATTGATGCCGCCTCGTCATCCTGGTGAGAGGATGTAGTCAAGACATTGTTCATCTCACAAATGCTGAAGAGATTTTGAAGATCTCGCTATGCATGGGGAGGGTAGATGATGTTTGGGGTTGCGGTAAGGACAGTCATGGTGCTTTATCAGTTTGATCTGCCCATCAAATGATTTTGCATACTAAGTTGAGCATAGAAAGTTGGCTGGAAAGGCAACAGGGATCATCAAATCAGGATCAAGAAAATTATAGTTGGACTACTTTGTGGAAGATTCGTGTGCCAAGAAAAATCAGGGAGTTCTTGTAGAGTTTGGCGCAACACTCCATACCGACGGACGCACCACTGTAATATGTACACCTCTCTATATGGAGCTGATGATACTTGGAGACATGCACTGCTTGATTGTTCCATACCCACGGGCGTTTGGGCTCTTTCTCTCGCAGGTTTGGTTGAACACATATGCCCTAAACAGGATCCACATGCAAAAAACTGGATCTTCATGTTGCATGATTCTATACCACATGACGAGTTCATTAGAATGGTTGTCACACTTTGTTCTGTTTGGTATGCTGAATGGTTATATCCTATTGATGCAAAATTATGATTAAATAAAGAGCGCCGTTTTCGGGAAAACTATATCAGAGCAAAACATGTAATACTCCTACAATTTGTTTCGTGTCTACGTATGGAACAAATTTCGTTGTATCTGGTAGTATCTTTAGTTCCACAGGATCAGGACAGGATGAACGCAGCAATATAAGATACTTCGTTGATTTGGTCCCCAATTTTATTTTATTTTGCATTGGAAGTAATAGATACCTCCCACCATAAAGAAGGTAGTACCTGATACATTGCCCATTTGTCATCTCATCTGATGAATAAACCTGATTTTCCTTTCCATATTTATCATAGACAAATTGCATGCCATCCATCCATGCAGTATATATATACTGATGTCGTATGACATGATACGACCAAACAAAGAAACCAGTGAAATCGAGCAAGGCGATGGCAACCAACAGCCTTCGTGTTTTCCTAGTTTTTCTTGCCGTGCAGGCCTGCACTGCTGGTGACGATGATGGCGGCGTCGCCGATGGTCCAGGCCAGACAGAGCCCTCGGCGCCGTCGATCTGCTGCCTCAACAACCCCAGGTGTTGCATGCCCAACGAAGTCGACATGGCATTCGCCCGACAAGCCTTGATCCATTGCTTGGTCGACCTCCTCCCACAGCAGTAATAATATAGCAAAGATCACAAAATTCCAAAGGAAAATAGAGTTTTTGGGCGTTTTAGACGTATTTTAGATGTTTTTAGCGTTTAGTGCTAGGGTTTAGATTTCGGAGTTTAGGGTTAGGTTTTATGGTTTAAACCCTTAGTTTTTACTGTTTAGCATAGAGTTTCCGACGTTTTAAGTCCCGGGTTTAGAGTTTAGGACAACTTTTGAAATGACAAAATTGTAAAAGGAAAAAAGATATGCTCTAATTTATGTTTTTTGAATTTTGGATAAATCTTGTCAAACCGGTCAAACAACTGATTCAAGAAGTATTAATGTTACTACATAATTATTCAAGAATATTAGTGTTACTAAATAATTATTTCAATTTTTGAATTTTGGTCAAATCTGGTCAAACTATGGTCAAACTGTGGTCAAACTATGGTCAAACTTATTCAAGAAATATTAGCGTTACTAAATAATTACTGTTTTTTAGAATAATAGTTTCAAACTCAAGCGGTGAAATGTGTGACTTCATGCTCAAGCTAAACTCCTGAGGGTTAATAGGATTGACATATTACTATTTTTAGGAAAACAACAAGTGCAGACTCGGAAACGAAGGAGAATAGAACCCGAAAGTTAAGCGTGTTCGGGCTGGAGTAGTGAGAGGGATGGGTGACCGGTCGGGAAGTTAGATGATTTGGAATGAGTGATCCACACTTGAGCAGTTAAGAGAGGTGATTAGAGACTAAATCATCAAATAATTCAGAAAAATTAAAAATCGAAAAAAAACCATTTTTTTTTCTAAAATTTTCAAAAAAAAATTCAGAAAAAAAAAACTTTATTACCGGTTGGTAACACCAACCGGTACTAAAGGTCCCCATACTAGGCGCTGAGCTCACGCCACGTGGTGGCACTTTAAGCGCCGGTTCGTGCGAACCGGTACTAAAGGGGGGCGTTTGTGCCCACACAATATTGCCGGTTCCAAAACCGGCAAAAAAGGCCCATACCAACCGGTTTTAAAGCTCCGTTTTCTACTAGTGCAGTATTAAAATTTGGCCCCATAGCTCGATTGTTAACCATCTTTGGTTTGTGGATGACAACTGTTGTTATTCAAGGCGAGTGCTGAGGGAGTAAATGTCATTTCAAACCTATTGAATACATATTGCAGTGCTTTATGATAGCGAGTGCACAATGAGAAATCATCTATATTTTTTAGTAGAGGGTGTCCACTAACTTTACTTGAAACCTTGAAGGTGGCTCTGAATGTGCAAAAGCGAATATCTAGTGACAGATATTTGGGCATGCACACAGATGATGGACACTCAAAGAATGGGACATTTCAATACCTCAGGGTTGTGTGTGGGAAAAGATTAAAGGTTGGATGGCGAAGCTCCTTTTGGCAGCCGATAAGGAGGTTTTACTCAATTCGGTGGCCTGTCTACACCTGTCTACTCCATGACATGCTTTAGGCTACCCAGGAATTTATGTGAGAGTGTAACCTCTATCAGGCGACAATTCTGGTGGAGGGGATAAGGAGGGACCGATAAAAAAGTCTTGCGTTTCTAGGGATGTAATGACACGCCCGAAGAATCTGGGAGGACTTGGCTTTTGAGACATGGAAATATATAACTTGGCTATTAGCGCTAAAATCCTGAAGGTTGTATATTTTTCGTCTTCTATACTTGAGGCGGAGCTGGGGTCGCACCCTTCCGAGATCTAGAAGGCAATCCTTGATGGTAGAGACATCCATTCACAGGGATTCATTAGAAGTTAGAAGAATTGGCACTGGCAAGACTACAGGGATTTCGGTCGATAATGGTTTTTTTGTGTGGAAAGGATCAGATTTTATTATAAAGATTCATCGGAAGTACAAAGCACCTTACACATAACAAAAAACTACATCGAGGTCCATGGACCATCGAGCGACCATTGCCGCCGCCAGAAAGAGCCACCGACGCACCGGTGTCTCCACTCCCATACCGGAGCCATCACGGCCTTCAATGACAGCTGTGAAGTTTTCGTGCACGCTTCCCTAAGGACTAGTGCCCTGTAGATGCAATCATCGCCGTTGAGACCTTGAATATATCACGAAGAACTTGACATCAAATATCACCATTGCATACGCGACGGCGAGAAACCCTAACCTCGCTGCCCCAAGGAGCTGTCGGGAATCTCGCGGAGCTCCGTGGGCCGATAATTGGTTACCGAGGCTGGATTTCATGCGCCCTCTTGCACCTATGGCGGCTGACCCTCGTATGCTCGTTTCAGAGTTATTGATGCCGCCTCGTCATCCTGGTGAGAGGATGTAGTCAAGACATTGTTCATCTCACAAATGCTGAAGAGATTTTGAAGATCTCGCTATGCATGGGGAGGGTAGATGATGTTTGGGGTTGCGGTAAGGACAGTCATGGTGCTTTATCAGTTTGATCTGCCCATCAAATGATTTTGCATACTAAGTTGAGCATAGAAAGTTGGCTGGAAAGGCAACAGGGATCATCAAATCAGGATCAAGAATATTATAGTTGGACTACTTTGTGGAAGATTCGTGTGCCAAGAAAAATCAGGGAGTTCTTGTAGAGTTTGGCGCAACACTCCATACCAACGGACGCACCACTGTAATATGTACACCTCTCTATATGGAGCTGATGATTCTTGGAGACATGCACTGCTTGATTGTTCCATACCCACGGGCGTTTGGGCTCTTTCTCTCGCAGGTTTGGTTGAACACATGTGCCCTAAACAGGATCCACATGCAAAAAACTGGATCTTCATGTTGCATGATTCTATACCACATGACGAGTTCATTAGAATGGTTGTCACACTTTGTTCTGTTTGGTATGCTGAATGGTTATATCCTATTGATGCAAAATTATGATTAAATAAAGAGAGCCGTTTTCGGAAAACTATATCAGAGCAAAACATGTAATACTCCTACAATTTGTTTCGTGTCTCACGTATGGAACAAATTTCGTTGTATCTGGCGAGTATCTTTAGTTCCCTGGGATCAGGACAGGATGAACGCAGCAATATAAGATACTTCGTTGATTTGGTCCCCAATTTTATTTTATTTTGCATTGGAAGTAATAGATACCTCCCACCATAAAGAAGGTAGTACCTGATACATTGCCCATTTGTCATCTCATCTGATGAATAAACCTGATTTTCCTTTCCATATTTATCATAGACAAATTGCATGCCATCCATCCATGCAGTATATATATACTGATGTCGTATGACATGATACGACCAAACAAAGAAACCAGTGAAATCGAGCAAGGCGATGGCAACCAACAGCCTTCGTGTTTTCCTAGTTTTTCTTGCCGTGCAGGCCTGCCTGCTGCTGGTGACGATGATGGCGGCGTCGCCGATGGTCGAGCCAGACCAGAGCCCTCGGCGCCGTCGATCTGCTGCCTCAACAACCCCAGGTGTTGCATGCCCAACGAAGTCGACATGGCATTCGCCCGACAAGCCTTGATCCATTGCTTGATCGACCTCCTCCCACAGCAGTAATAATATAGCAAAGATCACAAAATTCCAAAGGAAAATAGAGTTTTTGGGCGTTTTAGACGTATTTTAGATGTTTTAGCGTTTAGTGCTAGGGTTTAGATTTCGGAGTTTAGGGTTAGGTTTTATGGTTTAAACCCTTAGTTTTTACTGTTTAGCATAGAGTTTCCGACGTTTTAAGTCCCGGGTTTAGAGTTTAGGACAACTTTTGAAATGACAAAATTGTAAAAGGAAAAAAAGATATGCTCTAATTTATGTTTTTTTGAATTTTGGATAAATCTTGTCAAACCGGTCAAACAACTGATTCAAGAAGTATTAATGTTACTACATAATTATTCAAGAATATTAGTGTTACTAAATAATTATTTCAATTTTTTGAATTTTGGTCAAATCTGGTCAAACTATGGTCAAACTGTGGTCAAACTATGGTCAAACTTATTCAAGAAATATTAGCGTTACTAAATAATTACTGTTTTTTTAGAATAATAGTTTCAAACTCAAACGGTGAAATGTGTGACTTCATGCTCAAGCTAAACTCCTGAGGGTTAATAGGATTGACATATTACTATTTTTAGGAAAACAACAAGTGCAGACTCGGAAACGAAGGAGAATAGAACCCGAAAGTTAAGCGTGTTCGGGCTGGAGTAGTGAGAGGGATGGGTGACCGGTCGGGAAGTTAGATGATTTGGAATGAGTGATCCACACTTGAGCAGTTAAGAGAGGTGATTAGAGACTAAATCATCAAATAATTCAGAAAAATTAAAAATCGAAAAAAAAACCATTTTTTTTCTAAAATTTTCAAAAAAAAATTCAGAAAAAAAAACCTTTAGTACCGGTTGGTAACACCAACCGGTACTAAAGGTCCCCCATACTAGGGCGCGAGCTCACGCCACGTGGTGGCACTTTAGCGCCGGTTCGTGCCGAACCGGTACTAAAGGGGGGGGCCTTTAGTGCCCACACTTTAGTGCCGGTTCCATAACCGGCACTAAAGGCCCTTACAAACCGGTTTTAAAGCTCCGTTTTCTACTAGTGCGATTAAGCTGGCCCCATAGCTCGATTGTTAACCATCTTTGGTTTGTGGATGACACTGTTGTTATTCAAGGCGAGTCTTGAGGAGTAAATGTCATTTCAAACCTATTGAATACATATTGCAGTGCTTTATGATAGCGAGTGCACAATGAGAAATCATCTATATTTTTTAGTAGAGGGTGTCCACTAACTTTACTTGAAACCTTGAAGGTGGCTCTGAATGTGCAAAACGAATATCTAGTGACAGATATTTGGGCATGCACACAGATGATGGACACTCAAAGAATGGGACATTTCAATACCTCAGGGTTGTGTGTGGGAAAAGATTAAAGGCTGGATGGCGAAGCTCCTTTTGGCAGCCGATAAGGAGGTTTTACTCAATTCGGTGGCCTGTCTACACTGTCTACTCCATGACATGCTTTAGGCTACCCAGGAATTTATGTGAGAGTGTAACCTCTATCAGCGACAATTACGGTGGAGGGGATAAGGAGGAGCGATAAAAAGTCTTGGGTTTCTAGGGATGTAATGACACGCCCGAAGAATCTGGGAGGACTTGGCTTTTGAGACATGGAAATATATAACTTGGCTATTAGCGCTAAAATCCTGAAGGTTGTATATTTTTCGTCTTCTATACTTGAGGCGGAGCTGGGTCGCACCCTTCCGAGATCTAGAAGGCAATCCTTGATGGTAGAGACATCCATTCATGTGGATTCATTAGAAGTTAGAAGAATTGGCACTGGCAAGACTACAGGGATTTCGGTCGATAATGGTTTTTTTGTGTGGAAAGGATCAGATTTTATTATAAAGATTCATCGGAAGTACAAAGCACCTTACACATAACAAAAAAACTACATCGAGGTCCATGGACCATTTGAGCGACCATTGCCGCCGAGAAAAGAGCCACCGACGCACGGTGTCTCCACTCCCATACCGGAGCCATCCTGGCCTTCAATGACAGCTGTGAAGTTTTCGGTACACGTTTCCCTAAGGACTAGTGCCCTGTAGATGCAATCATCGCCGTTGAGACCTTGAATATATCGAAGAACTTGACATCAAATATCACCATTGCATACATACGGCGAGAAACCCTAACCTCGCTGCCCCAAGGAGCTGTCGGGAATCTACGCCGGAGCTCCGTGGGCCGATAATTGGTTACCGAGGCTGGATTTCATCGCCCTCTTGCACCTATGGCGGCTGACCCTCGTATGCTCGTTTCAGAGTTATTGATGCCGCCTCGTCATCTGGTGAGAGGATGTAGTCAAGACATTGTTCATCTCACAAATGCTGAAGAGATTTTGAAGATCTCGCTATGCACGGGGAGGGTAGATGATGTTTGGGGTTGCGGTAAGGACAGTCATGGTGCTTTATCAGTTTGATCTGCCCATCAAATGATTTTGCATACTAAGTTGAGCATAGAAAGTTGGCTGGAAAGGCAACAGGGATCATCAAATCAGGATCAAGAAAATTATAGTTGGACTACTTTGTGGAAGATTCGTGTGCCAAGAAAAATCAGGGAGTTCTTGTAGAGTTTGGCGCAACACTCCATACCAGCAGACGCACCACTGTAATATGTACACCTCTCTATATGGAGCTGATGATTCTTGGAGACATGCACCGCTTGATTGTTCCATACCCACAGGCGTTTGGGCTCTTTCTCTCGCAGGTTTGGTTGAACACATGTGCCCTAAACAGGATCCACATGCAAAAACTGGATCTTCATGTTGCATGATTCTATACCACATGACGAGTTCATTAGAATGGTTGTCACACTTTGTTACATTTGGTATGCTGAATGGTTATATCCTATTGATGCAAAATTATGATTAAATAAAGAGCGCCGTTTTCGGAAAACTATATCAGAGCAAAACATGTAATACTCCTACAATTTGTTTCGTGTCTCACGTATGGAACAAATTTCGTTGTATCTGGCGAGTATCTTTAGTTCCACAGGATCGTGACAGGATGAACGCAGCAATATAAGATACTTCGTTGATTTGGTCCCCAATTTTATTTTATTTTGCATTGGAAGTAATAGATACCTCCCACCATAAAGAAGGTAGTACCTGATACATTGCCCATTTGTCATCTCATCCGATGAATAAACCTGATTTTCCTTTCCATATTTATCATAGACAAATTGCATGCCATCCATCCATGCACGATATATATAATGATGTCGTATGACATGATACGACCAAACAAAGAAACCAGTGAAATCGAGCAAGGCGATGGCAACCAACAGCCTTCGTGTTTTCCTAGTTTTTCTTGCCGTGCAGGCCTGCCTGCTCTTTGGTGACGATGATGGCGGTGTCGCCGATGGTCCAGCCAGACCCGAGCCCTCGGCGCCGTCGATCTGCTGCCTCAACAACCCCAGGTGTTGCATGCCCAACGAAGTCGACATGGCATTCGCCAGCAAGCCTTGATCCATTGCTTCGGTCGACCTCCTCCCACAGCAGTAATAATATAGCAAAGATCACAAAATTCCAAAGGGAAAATAGAGTTTTTGGGCGTTTTAGACGTATTTTAGATGTTTTTAGCGTTTAGTGCTAGGGTTTAGATTTCGGAGTTTAGGGTTAGGTTTTATGGTTTAAACCCTTAGTTTTTACTGTTTAGCATAGAGTTTCCGACGTTTTAAGTCCCGGGTTTAGAGTTCAGAACAACTTTTGAAATGACAAAATTGTAAAAGGAAAAATAGATATGCTCTAATTTATGTTTTTTGAATTTTGGATAAATCTTATCAAACCGGTCAAACAACTGATTCAAGAAGTATTAATGTTACTACATAATTATTCAAGAATATTAGTGTTACTAAATAATTATTTCAATTTTTTGAATTTTGGTCAAATCTGGTCAAACTATGGTCAAACTGTGGTCAAACTATGGTCAAACTTATTCAAGAAATATTAGCGTTACTAAATAATTACTGTTTTTTAGAATAATAGTTTCAAACTCAAACGGTGAAATGTGTGACTTCATGCTCAAGCTAAACTCCACGAGGGTTAATAGGATTGACATATTACTATTTTCGGAAAACAACAAGTGCAGACTTCGGAAGCGAAGGAGAATAGAACCCGAAAGTTAAGCGTGTTCGGGCTGGAGTAGTGAGAGGGATGGGTGACCGGTCGGGAAGTTAGATGATTTGGAATGAGTGATCCACACTTGAGCAGTTAAGAGAGGTGATTAGAGACTAAATCATCAAATAATTCAGAAAAATTAAAAATCGAAAAAAAAACCATTTTTTTTCTAAAATTTTCAAAAAAAAATTCAGAAAAAAAAACCTTTAGTACCGGTTGGTAACACCAACCGGTACTAAAGGTCCCCCATACTAGGGCGCGAGCTCACGCCACGTGGTGGCACTTTAGCGATGGTTCGTGCCGAACCGGTACTAAAGGGGGGGCCTTTAGTGCCCACACTTTAGTGCCGGTTCCATAACCGGCACTAAAGGCCCTTACAAACCGGTTTTAAAGCTCCGTTTTCTACTAGTGCAGTATTAAGCTGGCCCCCATAGCTCTGACTGTTAACCATCTTTGGTTTGTGGATGACAGCCTGTTGTTATTCAATGCGAGTCTTTGAGGGAGTAAATGTCGTTTCAAACCTATTGAATACATATTGCGGTGCTTTATGATAGCGAGTGCACAATGAGAAATCATCTATATTTTTTAGTAGAGGTGTCCACTAACTTTACTTGAAACCTTGAAGGTGGCTCTGAATGTGCGAGCGAATATCTAGTGACGAGATATTTGGGCATGCACACAGATGATGGACACTCAAAGAATGGGACATTTCAATACCTCAGGGTTGTGTGTGGGAAAAGATTAAAGGTTGGATGGCGAAGCTCCTTTTGGCAGCCGATAAGGAGGTTTTACTCAATTTGGTGGCCTGTCTACACCTGTCTACTCCATGACATGCTTTAGGCTACCCAGAATTTATGTGAGAGTGTAACCTCTATCAGCGACAATTCTGGTGGAGGGATAAGGAGGGAGCGATAAAAAGTCTTGGGTTTCTAGGGATGTAATGACACGCGAAGAAGAATGCAGGAGGACTTGGCTTTTGAGACATGGAAATATATAACTTGGCTATTAGCGCTAAAATCCTGAAGGTTGTATATTTTTCGTCTTCTATACTTGAGGCGGAGCTGGGGTCGCACCCTTCCGAGATCTAGAAGGCAATCCTTGATGGTAGAGACATCCATTCACGAGGGATTCATTAGAAGTTAGAAGAATTGGCACCGCAAGACTACAGTGGATTTCGGTCGATAATGGTTTTTTGTGTGGAAAGGATCAGATTTATTATAAAGATTCATCGGAAGTACAAAGCACCTTACAAATAACAAAAAACTACATCGAGGTCCATGGACCCTTTGAGCGACCATTGCCGCCGCCGAAAAGAGCCACCGACGCACGGTGTCTCCACTCCCATACCGGAGCCATCCCGGCCTTCAATGACATTGTGAAGTTTTCATGCACGTTTCCCTAAGGACTAGTGCCCTGTAGATGCAATCATCGCCGTTGAAACCTTGAATATATCTGAAGAACTTGACATCAAATATCACCATTGCATACATACGGCGAGAAACCCTAACCTCGCTGCCCCAAGGAGCTGTCAGGAATCTACGCCGGAGCTCCGTGGGCCGATAATTGGTTACCGAGGCTGGATTTCATGCGCCCTCTTGCACCTATGGCGGCTGACCCTCGTATGCTCGTTTCAGAGTTATTGATGCCGCCTCGTCATCCTGGTGAGAGGATGTAGTCAAGACATTGTTCATCTCACAAATGCTGAAGAGATTTTGAAGATCTCGCTATGCATGGGGAGGGTAGATGATGTTTGGGGTTGCGGTAAGGACAGTCATGGTGCTTTATCAGTTTGATCTGCCCATCAAATGATTTTGCATACTAAGTTGAGCATAGAAAGTTGGCTCGAAAGGCAACAGGGATCATCAAATCAGGATCAAGAAAATTATAGTTGGACTACTTTGTGGAAGATTCGTGTGCCAAGAAAAATCAGGGAGTTCTTGTAGAGTTTGGCGCAACACTCCATACCAACGGACGCACCACTGTAATATGTACACCTCTCTATATGGAGCTGATGATACTTGGAGACATGCACTGCTTGATTGTTCCATACCCACGGGCGTTTGGGCTCTTTCTCTCGCAGGTTTGGTTGAACACATGTGCCCTAAATAGGATCCACATGCAAAAAACTGGATCTTCATGTTGCATGATTCTATACCACATGACGAGTTCATTAGAATGGTTGTCACACTTTGTTCTGTTTGGTATGCTGAATGGTTATATCCTATTGATGCAAAATTATGATTAAATAAAGAGCGCCGTTTTGGAAAACTATATCAGAGCAAAACATGTAATACTCCTACAATTTGTTTCGTGTCTACGTATGGAACAAATTTCGTTGTATCTGGCGTAGTATCTTTAGTTCCACAGGATCAGGACAGGATGAACGCAGCAATATAAGATACTTCGTTGATTTGGTCCCCAATTTTATTTTATTTTGCATTGGAAGTAATAGATACCTCCCACCATAAAGAAGGTAGTACCTGATACATTGCCCATTTGTCATCTCATCTGATGAATAAACCTGATTTTCCTTTCCATATTTATCATAGACAAATTGCATGCCATCCATCCATGCAGTATATATATATACTGATGTCGTATGACATGATACGACCAAACAAAGAAACCAGTGAAATCGAGCAAGGCGATGGCAACCAACAACCTTCGTGTTTTCCTAGTTTTTCTTGCCGTGCAGGCCTGCCTGCTGCTGGTGACGATGATGGCGGCGTCGCCGATGGTCCGAGCCAGACCAGAGCCCTCGGCGCCGTCGATCTGCTGCCTCAACAACCCCGGTGTTGCATGCCCAACGAAGTCGACATGGCATTCGCCAAAGAAGCCTTGATCCATTGCTTGATCGACCTCCTCCCACAGCAGTAATAATATAGCAAAGATCACAAAATTCCAAAGGAAAATAGAGTTTTTGGGCGTTTTAGACGATTTTTAGATGTTTTAGCGTTTAGTGCTAGGGTTTAGATTTCGGAGTTTAGGGTTAGGTTTTATGGTTTAAACCCTTAGTTTTTACTGTTTAGCATAGAGTTTCCAACGTTTTAAGTCCCGGGTTTAGAGTTTAGGACAACTTTTGAAATGACAAAATTGTAAAAGGAAAAAAGATATGCTCTAATTTATGTTTTTTGAATTTTGGATAAATCTTGTCAAACCGGTCAAACAACTGATTCAAGAAGTATTAATGTTACTACATAATTATTCAAGAATATTAGTGTTACTAAATAATTATTTCAATTTTTTGAATTTTGGTCAAATCTGGTCAAACTATGGTCAAACTGTGGTCAAACTATGGTCAAACTTATTCAAGAAATATTAGCGTTACTAAATAATTACTGTTTTTTTAGATTATAGTTTCAAACTCAAACGGTGAAATGTGTGACTTCATGCTCAAGCTAAACTCCTGAGGGTTAATAGGATTGACATATTACTATTTTTAGGAAAACAACAAGTGCAGACTCGGAAACGAAGGAGAATAGAACCGAAAGTTAAGCGTGTTCGGGCTGGAGTAGTGAGAGGGATGGGTGACCGGTCGGGAAGTTAGATGATTTGGAATGAGTGATCCACACTTGAGCAGTTAAGAGAGGTGATTAGAGACTAAATCATCAAATAATTCAGAAAAATTAAAAATCGAAAAAAAACCATTTTTTCTAAAATTTTCAAAAAATTCAGAAAAACCTTTAGTACGGTTGGTAACACCAACCGGTACTAAAGGTCCCCATACTAGGGCGTGAGCTCACGCCACGTGGTGGCACTTTAGCGCCGGTTCGTGCCGAACCGGTACTAAAGGGGGGGGCCTTTAGTGCCCACACTTTAGTGCCGGTTCCATAACCGGCACTAAAGGCCCTTACAAACCGGTTTTAAAGCTCCGTTTTCTACTAGTGCAGTATTAAGCTGGCCCCCATAGCTCTGACTGTTAACCATCTTTGGTTTGTGGATGACGACTGTTGTTATTCAAGGCGAAAATGAGGGAGTAAATGTCGTTTCAAACCTATTGAATACATATTGCAGTGCTTTATGATAGCGAGTGCACAATGAGAAATCATCTATATTTTTTAGTAGAGGGTGTCCACTAACTTTACTTGAAACCTTGAAGGTGGCTCTGAATGTGCAAAACGAATATCTAGTGACAGATATTTGGGCATGCACACAGATGATGGACACTCAAAAAATGGGACATTTCAATACCTCAGGGGTGTGTGTGGGAAAAGATTAAAGGTTGGATGGTGAAGCTCCTTTTGGCAGCCGATAAGGAGGTTTTACTCAATTCGGTGGCCTGTCTACACCTGTCTACTCCATGACATGCTTTAGGCTACCCAGGAATTTATGTGAGAGTGTAACCTCTATCGGCGACAATTCTGGTGGAGGGATAAGGAGGAACGATAAAAAGTCTTGGGTTTCTAGGGATGTAATGACACGAAGAATCTGGGAGGACTTGGCTTTTGAGACATGGAAATATATAACTTGGCTATTAGCGCTAAAATCCTGAAGGTTGTATATTTTTCGACTTCTATACTTGAGGCGGAGCTGGGTCGCACCCTTCCGAGATCTAGAAGGCAATCCTTGATGGTAGAGACATCCATTCACAGGATTCATTAGAAGTTAGAAGAATTGGCACTGGCAAGACTACAGGGATTTCGGTCGATAATGGTTTTTTTGTGCGGAAAGGATCAGATTTATTATAAAGATTCATCGGAAGTACAAAGCACCTTACACATAACAAAAAAACTACATCGAGGTCCATGGACCATCGAGCGACCATTGCCGCCGCCAGAAAGAGCCACCGACGCACCGGTGTCTCCACTCCCATACCGGAGCCATCCCGGCCTTCAATGACAGCTGTGAAGTTTTCGTGCACGTTTCCCTAAGGACTAGTGCCTGTAGATGCAATCATCGCCGTTGAAACCTTGAATATATACGAAGAACTTGACATCAAATATCACCATTGCGTGACGCACGGCGAGAAACCCTAACCTCGCTGCCCCAAGGAGCTGTCGGGAATCTACGCCGGAGCTCCGTGGGCGATAATTGGTTACCGAGGCTGGATTTCATGCGCCTCTTGCACCAATGGCGGCTGACCCTCGTATGCTCGTTTCAGAGTTATTGATGCCGCCTCGTCATCCTGGTGAGAGGATGTAGTCAAGACATTGTTCATCTCACAAATGCTGAAGAGATTTTGAAGATCTCGCTATGCACGGGGAGGGTAGATGATGTTTGGGGTTGCGGTAAGGACAGTCATGGTGCTTTATCAGTTTGATCTGCCCATCAAATGATTTTGCATACTAAGTTGAGCATAGAAAGTTGGCTGGAAAGGCAACAGGGATCATCAAATCAGGATCAAGAAAATTATAGTTGGACTACTTTGTGGAAGATTCGTGTGCCAAGAAAAATCAGGGAGTTCTTGTAGAGTTTGGCGCAACACTCCATACCGACGGACGCACCACTGTAATATGTACACCTCTCTATATGGAGCTGATGATACTTGGAGACATGCACCGCTTGATTGTTCCATACCCACGGGCGTTTGGGCTCTTTCTCTCGCAGGTTTGGTTGAACACATGTGCCCTAAATAGGATCCACATGCAAAAAACTGGATCTTCATGTTGCATGATTCTATACCACATGACGAGTTCATTAGAATGGTTGTCACACTTTGTTCTGTTTGGTATGCTGAATGGTTATATCCTATTGATGCAAAATTATGATTAAATAAAGAGCGCCATTTTCGGAAAACTATATCGAGCAAAACATGTAATACTCCTACAATTTGTTTAGGTGTCTACGTATGGAACAAATTTCGTTGTATCTGGCGAGTATCTTTAGTTCCACAGGATCGGGACAGGATGAACGCAGCAATATAAGATACTTCGTTGATTTGGTCCCCAATTTTATTTTATTTTGCATTGGAAGTAATAGATACCTCCCACCATAAAGAAGGTAGTACCTGATACATTGCCCATTTGTCATCTCATCGATGAATAAACCTGATTTTCCTTTCCATATTTATCATAGACAAATTGCATGCCATCCATCCATGCAGATATATATATCTGATGTCGTATGACATGATACGACCAAACTAAGAAACCAGTGAAATCGAGCAAGGCGATGGCAACCAACAGCCTTCGTGTTTTCCTAGTTTTTCTTGCCGTGCATGCCTGCCTGCTGCTGGTGACGATGATGGCGGCGTCGCCGATGGTCCAGCAGACCAGAGCCCTCGGCGCCGTCGATCTGCTGCCTCAACAACCCGGTGTTGCATGCCCAACGAAGTCGACATGGCATTCGCCAGCAAGCCTTGATCCATTGCTTCGGTCGACCTCCTCCCACAGCAGTAATAATATAGCAAAGATCACAAAATTCCAAAGGGAAAATAGAGTTTTTGGGCGTTTTAGACGTATTTTAGATGTTTTTAGCGTTTAGTGCTAGGGTTTAGATTTCGGAGTTTAGGGTTAGGTTTTATGGTTTAAACCCTTAGTTTTTACTGTTTAGCATAGAGTTTCCGACGTTTTAAGTCCCGGGTTTAGAGTTTAGGACAACTTTTGAAATGACAAAATTGTAAAAGGAAAAAGATATGCTCTAATTTATGTTTTTGAATTTTGGATAAATCTTGTCAAACCGGTCAAACAACTGATTCAAGAAGTATTAATGTTACTACATAATTACTCAAGAATATTAGTGTTACTAAATAATTATTTCAATTTTTTGAATTTTGGTCAAATCTGGTCAAACTATGGTCAAACTGTGGTCAAACTATGGTCAAACTTATTCAAGAAATATTAGCGTTACTAAATAATTACTGTTTTTTAGAATAATAGTTTCAAACTCAAACGGTGAAATGTGTGACTTTATGCTCAAGCTAAACTCACGAGGGTTAATAGGATTGACATATTACTATTTTCGGAAAACAACAAGTGCGGACTTCGGAAACGAAGGAGAATAGAACCCGAAAGTTAAGCGTGTTCGGGCTGGAGTAGTGAGAGGGATGGGTGACCGGTCGGGAAGTTAGATGATTTGGAATGAGTGATCCACACTTGAGCAGTTAAGAGAGGTGATTAGAGACTAAATCATCAAATAATTCAAAAAAATTAAAAATCGAAAAAAAAACCATTTTTTTTCTAAAATTTTCAAAAAAAAATTCAGAAAAAAAAACCTTTAGTACCGGTTGGTAACACCAACCGGTACTAAAGGTCCCCATACTAGGCGCGAGCTCACGCCACGTGGTGGCACTTTTAGCGCCGGTTCGTGCCGAACCGGTACTAAAGGGGGCCTTTAGTGCCCACACTTTAGTGCCGGTTCCATAACCGCACTAAAGGCCCTTACAAACAGTTTTAAAGCTCCGTTTTCTACTAGTGCAGTATTAAGCTGGCCCCATAGCTCATTGTTAACCATCTTTGGTTTGTGGATGACAACTGTTGTTATTCAAGGCGAGTCTTTGAGGAGTAAATGTCATTTCAAACCTATTGAATACATATTGCGGTGCTTTATGATAGCGAGTGCACAATGAGAAATCATCTATATTTTTTAGTAGAGGGTGTCCACTAACTTTACTTGAAACCTTGAAGGTGGCTCTGAATGTGCAAAACGAATATCTAGTGACAGATATTTGGGCATGCACATGATGATGGACACTCAAAGAATGGGACATTTCAATACCTCAGGGTTGTGTGTGGGAAAAGATTAAAGGCTGGATGGCGAAGCTCCTTTTGGCAGCCGATAAGGAGGTTTTACTCAATTCGGTGGCCTGTCTACACCTGTCTACTCCATGACATGCTTTAGGCTACCCAGGAATTTATGTGAGAGTGTAACCTCTATCAGGCGACAATTCTGGTGGAGGGGATAAGGAGGGAACGATAAAAAAGTCTTGGGTTTCTAGGGATGTAATGACACGCCCGAAGAATCTGGGAGGACTTGGCTTTTGAGACATGGAAATATATAACTTGGCTATTAGCGCTAAAATCCTGAAGGTTGTATATTTTTCGTCTTCTATACTTGAGGCGGAGCTGGGGTCGCACCCTTCCGAGATCTAGAAGGCAATCCTTGATGGTAGAGACATCCATTCACAGTGGATTCATTAGAAGTTAGAAGAATTGGCAATCGGCAAGACTACAGGGATTTCGGTCGATAATGGTTTTTGTGTGGAAAGGATCAGATTTATTATAAAGATTCATCGAAGTACAAAGCACCTTACACATAACAAAAAACTACATCGAGGTCCATGGACCATCGAGCGACCATTGCCGCCAGAAAGAGCCACCGACGCACCGGTGTCTCCACTCCCATACCGGAGCCATCCCGGCCTTCAATGACAGCTGTGAAGTTTTCGTGCACGTTTCCCTAAGGACTAGTGCCCTGTAGATGCAATCATCGCCGTTGAAACCTTGAATATATACGAAGAACTTGACATCAAATATCACCATTATGACGCATACGGCGAGAAACCCTAACCTCGCTGCCCCAAGGAGCTGTCGAGGAATCTACGCCGGAGCTCCGTGGGCCGATAATTGGTTACCGAGGCTGGATTTCATGCGCCCTCTTGCACCTATGGCGGCTGACCCTCGTATGCTCGTTTGAGTTATTGATGCCGCCTCGTCATCCTGGTGAGAGGATGTAGTCAAGACATTGTTCATCTCACAAATGCTGAAGAGATTTTGAAGATCTCGCTATGCACGGGAGGGTAGATGACGTTTGGGGTTGCGGTAAGGACAGTCATGGTGCTTTATCAGTTTGATCTGCCCATCAAATGATTTTGCATACTAAGTTGAGCATAGAAAGTTGGCTGGAAAGGCAACAGGGATCATCAAATCAGGATCAAGAAAATTATAGTTGGACTACTTTGTGGAAGATTCGTGTGCCAAGAAAAATCAGGGAGTTCTTGTAGAGTTTGGCGCAACACTCCATACCGACGGACGCACCACTGTAATATGTACACCTCTCTATATGGAGCTGATGATACTTGGAGACATGCACTGCTTGATTGTTCCATACCCACAGGCGTTTGGGCTCTTTCTCTCGCAGGTTTGGTTGAACACATGTGCCCTAAACAGGATCCACATGCAAAAACTGGATCTTCATGTTGCATGATTCTATACCACATGACGAGTTCATTAGAATGGTTGTCACACTTTGTTCTGTTTGGTATGCTGAATGGTTATATCCTATTGATGCAAAATTATGATTAAATAAAGAGCGCCGTTTTCGGGAAAACTATATCAGAGCAAAACATGTAATACTCCTACAATTTGTTTCGTGTCTACGTATGGAACAAATTTCGTTGTATCTGGTAGTATCTTTAGTTCCACAGGATCGGGACAGGATGAACGCAGCAATATAAGATACTTCGTTGATTTGGTCCCCAATTTTATTTTATTTTGCATTGGAAGTAATAGATACCTCCCACCATAAAGAAGGTAGTACCTGATACATTGCCCATTTGTCATCTCATCGATGAATAAACCTGATTTTCCTTTCCATATTTATCATAGACAAATTGCATGCCATCCATCCATGCAGTATATATATCTTGATGTCGTATGACATGAAACGACCAAACAAAGAAACCAGTGAAATCGAGCAAGGCGATGGCAACCAACAGCCTTCGTGTTTTCCTAGTTTTTCTTGCCATGCAGGCCTGCACTGCTTTGGTAACGATGATGGCGGCGTCGCCGATGGTCCAGCCAGACTGAGCCCTCGGCGCCGTCGATCTGCTGCCTCAACAACCCCGGTGTTGCATGTCCAACGAAGTCGACATGGCATTCGCCACAAGCCTTGATCCATTGCTTGATCGACCTCCTCCCACAGCAGTAATAATATAGCAAAGATCACAAAATTCCAAAGGGAAAATAGAGTTTTGGGCGTTTTAGGCGTATTTTAGATGTTTTTAGCGTTTAGTGCTAGGGTTTAGATTTCGGAGTTTAGGGTTAGGTTTTATGGTTTAAACCCTTAGTTTTTACTGTTTAGCATAGAGTTTCCGACGTTTTAAGTCCCGGGTTTAGAGTTTAGGACAACTTTTGAAATGACAAAATTGTAAAAGGAAAAAAAGATATGCTCTAATTTATGTTTTTTTGAATTTTGGATAAATCTTGTCAAACCGGTCAAACAACTGATTCAAGAAGTATTAATGTTACTACATAATTATTCAAGAATATTAGTGTTACTAAATAATTATTTCAATTTTTTGAATTTTGGTCAAATCTGGTCAAACTATGGTCAAACTGTGGTCAAACTATGGTCAAACTTATTCAAGAAATATTAGCGTTACTAAGTAATTACTGTTGTTTGAGAATAATAGTTTCAAACTCAAGCGGTGAAATGTGTGACTTCATGCTCAAGCTAAACTCACGAGGGTTAATAGGATTGACATATTACTATTGTCAGGAAAACAACAAGTGCAGACTCGGAAACGAAGGAGAATAGAACCCGAAAGTTAAGCGTGTTCGGGCTGGAGTAGTGAGAGGGATGGGTGACCGGTCGGGAAGTTAGATGATTTGGAATGAGTGATCCACACTTGAGCAGTCAAGAGAGGTGATTAGAGACTAAATCATCAAATAATTCAGAAAAATTAAAAATCGAAAAAAAATCAATTTTTCTTCCAAAATTTTCAAAAAAAAAATTCAGAAAAAAAAACCTTTAGTACCGGTTGGTAACACCAACCGGTACTAAAGGTCCCCCATACTAGGGCGCGAGCTCACGCCACGTGGTGGCACTTTAGCGCCGGTTCGTGCCGAACCGGTACTAAAGGGGGGGCCTTTAGTGCCCACACTTTAGTGCCGGTTCCATAACCGGCACTAAAGGCCCTTACAAACCGGTTTTAAAGCTCCGTTTTCTACTAGTGCAGTATTAAGCTGGCCCCCATAGCTCTGACTGTTAACCATCTTTGGTTTGTGGATGACAGCCTGTTGTTATTCAAGGCGAGTGCTGAGGGAGTAAATGTCGTTTCAAACCTATTGAATACACATTGCGATTGCTTTATGATAGTGAGTGCACAATGAGAAATCATCTATATTTTTTAGTAGAGGGTGTCCACTAACTTTACTTGAAACCTTGAAGGTGGCTCTGAATGTGCAAAACGAATATCTAGTGACAAATATTTGGGCATGCACACAGATGAAGGACACTCAAAGAATGGGACATTTCAATACCTCAGGGTTGTGTGTGGGAAAAGATTAAAGGTTGGATGGCGAAGCTCCTTTTGGCAGCCGATAAGGAGGTTTTACTCAATCCGGTGGCCTGTCTACACTGTCTACTCCATGACATGCATTAGGCTACCCAGGAATTTATGTGAGAGTGTAACCTCTATCGGCGACAATTCTGGTGGACGGATAAGGAGGAACGATAAAAAAGTCTTGGGTTTCTAGGGATGTAATGACACGCCCGAAGAATCTGGGAGGACTTGGCTTTTGAGACATGGAAATATATAACTTGGCTATTAGCGCTAAAATCCTGAAGGTTGTATATTTTTCGACTTCTATACTTGAGGCGGAGCTGGGGTCGCACCCTTCCGAGATCTAGAAGGCAATCCTTGATGGTAGAGACATCCATTCACAGGGATTCATTAGAAGTTAGAAGAATTGGCACTGGCAAGACTACAGGGATTTCGGTCGATAATGGTTTTTTTGTGCGGAAAGGATCAGATTTATTATAAAGATTCATCGGAAGTACAAAGCACCTTACACATAACAAAAAAACTACATCGAGGTCCATGGACCACTGAACGACCATTGCCGCCGCCGAGAAAGAGCCACCGACGCACCGGGTGTCTCCACTCCCATACCGGAGCCATCCACGGCCTTCAATGACAGCTGTGAAGTTTTCGTGCACGCTTCCCTAAGGACTAGTGCCCTGTAGATGCAATCATCGCCGTTGAAACCTTGAATATATACGAAGAACTTGACATCAAATATCACCATTAGACGCACGGCGAGAAACCCTAACCTCGCTGCCCCAAGGAGCTGTCGAGGAATCTACGCCGGAGCTCCGTGGTCCGATAATTGGTTACCGAGGCTGGATTTCATCGCCCTCTTGCACCTATGGCGGCCGACCCTCGTATGCTCGTTTCAGAGTTATTGATGCCGCCTCGTCATCCTGGTGAGAGGATGTAGTCAAGACATTGTTCATCTCACAAATGCTGAAGAGATTTTGAAGATCTCGCTATGCACGGGGAGGGTAGATGACGTTTGGGGTTGCGGTAAGGACAGTCATGGTGCTTTATCAGTTTGATCTGCCCATCAAATGATTTTGCATACTAAGTTGAGCATAGAAAGTTGGCTGGAAAGGCAACAGGATCATCAAATCAGGATCAAGAAAATTATAGTTGGACTACTTTGTGGAAGATTCGTGTGCCAAGAAAAATCAGGGAGTTCTTGTAGAGTTTGGCGCAACACTCCATACCGACGGACGCACCACTGTAATATGTACACCTCTCTATATGGAGCTGATGATACTTGGAGACATGCACTCGCTTGATTGTTCCATACCCACAGGCGTTTGGGCTCTTTCTCTCGCAGGTTTGGTTGAACACATGTGCCCTAAATAGGATCCACATGCAAAAAACTGGATCTTCATGTTGCATGATTCTATACCACATGACGAGTTCATTAGAATGGTTGTCACACTTTGTTCTGTTTGGTATGCTGAATGGTTATATCCTATTGATGCAAAATTATGATTAAATAAAGAGCGCCATTTTCGGAAAACTATATCGAGCAAAACATGTAATACTCCTACAATTTGTTTAGGTGTCTACGTATGGAACAAATTTCGTTGTATCTGGTAGTATCTTTAGTTCCACAGGATCGGGGACAGGATGAACGCAGCAATATAAGATACTTCGTTGATTTGGTCCCCAATTTTATTTTATTTTGCATTGGAAGTAATAGATACCTCCCACCATAAAGAAGGTAGTACCTGATACATTGCCCATTTGTCATCTCATCGATGAATAAACCTGATTTTCCTTTCCATATTTATCATAGACAAATTGCATGCCATCCATCCATGCGATATATATATCGATGTCGTATGACATGATACGACCAAACAAAGAAACCAGTGAAATCGAGCAAGGCGATGGCAACCAACAGCCTTCGTGTTTTCCTAGTTTTTCTTGCCGTGCAGGCCTGCTCGCTTTGGTGACGATGATGGCGGCGTCGCCGATGGTCCAGGCCAGACCAGAGCCCTCGGCGCCGTCGATCTGCTGCCTCAACAACCCCAGGTGTTGCATGCCCAACGAAGTCGACATGGCATTCGCCAGCAAGCCTTGATCCATTGCTTCGGTCGACCTCCTCCCACAGCAGTAATAATATAGCAAAGATCACAAAATTCCAAAGGGAAAATAGAGTTTTGGGCGTTTTAGACGTATTTTAGATGTTTTTAGCGTTTAGTGCTAGGGTTTAGATTTCGGAGTTTAGGGTTAGGTTTTATGGTTTAAACCCTTAGTTTTTACTGTTTAGCATAGAGTTTCCGACGTTTTAAGTCCCGGGTTTAGAGTTTAGGACAACTTTTGAAATGACAAAATTGTAAAAGGAAAAAAGATATGCTCTAATTTATGTTTTTTGAATTTTGGATAAATCTTGTCAAACCGGTCAAACAACTGATTCAAGAAGTATTAATGTTACTACATAATTATTCAAGAATATTAGTGTTACTAAATAATTATTTCAATTTTTGAATTTTGGTCAAATCTGGTCAAACTATGGTCAAACTGTGGTCAAACTATGGTCAAACTTATTCAAGAAATATTAGCGTTACTAAATAATTACTGTTTTTTAGAATAATAGTTTCAAACTCAAACGGTGAAATGTGTGACTTCATGCTCAAGCTAAACTCCCGAGGGTTAATAGGATTGACATATTACTATTTTCGGAAAACAACAAGTGCAGACTCGGAAGCGAAGGAGAATAGAACCCGAAAGTTAAGCGTGTTCGGGCTGGAGTAGTGAGAGGGATGGGTGACCGGTCGGGAAGTTAGATGATTTGGAATGAGTGATCCACACTTGAGCAGTTAAGAGAGGTGATTAGAGACTAAATCATCAAATAATTCAAAAAATTAAAATCGAAAAAAAAAACCATTTTTTCTAAAATTTTCAAAAAAATTCAGAAAAAAAAAACCTTTAGTACCGGTTGGTAACACCAACCGTACTAAAGGTCCCCATACTAGGCGCTGAGCTCACGCCACGTGGTGGCACTTTAGCGCCGGTTCGTGCCGAACCCGGTACTAAAGGGGGCCTTTAGTGCCCACACTTTAGTGCAGTTCCATAACCGCACTAAAGGCCCTTACAAACCGGTTTTAAAGCTCCGTTTCTACTAGTGCAGATTAAGCTGGCCCCATAGCTCATTTGTTAACCATCTTTGGTTTGTGGATGACGACTGTTGTTATTCAAGGCGAGTCTTTGAGGGAGTAAATGTCATTTCAAACCTATTGAATACATATTGCAGTGCTTTATGATAGCGAGTGCACAATGAGAAATCATCTATATTTTTTTAGTAGAGGGTGTCCACTAACTTTACTTGAAACCTTGAAGGTGGCTCTGAATGTGCAAAAGCGAATATCTAGTGACAGATATTTGGGCATGCACACAGATGATGGACACTCAAAGAATGGGACATTTCAATACCTCAGGGTTGTGTGTGGGAAAAGATTAAAGGCTGGATGGCGAAGCTCCTTTTGGCAGCCGATAAGGAGGTTTTACTCAATTCGGTGGCCTGTCTACACCTGTCTACTCCATGACATGCTTTAGGCTACCCAGGAATTTATGTGAGAGTGTAACCTCTATCAAAGCGACAATTCTGGTGGAGGGATAAGGAGGAGCGATAAAAAGTCTTGGGTTTCTAGGGATGTAATGACACGCCCGAAGAATCTGGGAGGACTTGGCTTTTGAGACATGGAAATATATAACTTGGCTATTAGCGCTAAAATCCTGAAGGTTGTATATTTTTCGTCTTCTATACTTGAGGCGGAGCTGGGGTCGCACCCTTCCGAGATCTAGAAGGCAATCCTTGATGGTAGAGACATCCATTCACGAGGATTCATTAGAAGTTAGAAGAATTGGCACTGGCAAGACTACAGGGATTTCGGTCGATAATGGTTTTTTTGTGTGGAAAGGATCAGATTTATTATAAAGATTCATCGGAAGTACAAAGCACCTTACACATAACAAAAAAACTACATCGAGGTCCATGGACCACTGAACGACCATTGCCGCCGCCGAAAAGAGCCACCGACGCACGGTGTCTCCACTCCCATACCGGAGCCATCCTGGCCTTCAATGACAGCTGTGAAGTTTTCGTGCACGCTTCCCTAAGGACTAGTGCCACTGTAGATGCAATCATCGCCGTTGAAACCTTGAATATATCTGAAGAACTTGACATCAAATATCACCATTGCGTGACGCACGGCGAGAAACCCTAACCTCGCTGCCCCAAGGAGCTGTCGGGAATCTCGCCGGAGCTCCGTGGGCCGATAATTGGTTACCGAGGCTGGATTTCATGCGCCTCTTGCACCTATGGCGGCTGACCCTCGTATGCTCGTTTCAGAGTTATTGATGCCGCCTCGTCATCCTGGTGAGAGGATGTAGTCAAGACATTGTTCATCTCACAAATGCTGAAGAGATTTTGAAGATCTCGCTATGCACGGGAGGGTAGATGATGTTTGGGGTTGCGGTAAGGACAGTCATGGTGCTTTATCAGTTTGATCTGCCCATCAAATGATTTTGCATACTAAGTTGAGCATAGAAAGTTGGCTGGAAAGGCAACAGGGATCATCAAATCAGGATCAAGAAAATTATAGTTGGACTACTTTGTGGAAGATTAGGTGTGCCAAGAAAAATCAGGGAGTTCTTGTAGAGTTTGGCGCAACACTCCATACCGACAGACGCACCACTGTAATATGTACACCTCTCTATATGGAGCTGATGATACTTGGAGACATGCACTGCTTGATTGTTCCATACCCACGGGCGTTTGGGCTCTTTCTCTCGCAGGTTAGGTTGAACACATGTGCCCTAAACAGGATCCACATGCAAAAAACTGGATCTTCATGTTGCATGATTCTATACCACATGACGAGTTCATTAGAATGGTTGTCACACTTTGTTCTGTTTGGTATGCTGAATGGTTATATCCTATTGATGCAAAATTATGATTAAATAAAGAGCGCCGTTTTCGGGAAAACTATATCAGAGCAAAACATGTAATACTCCTACAATTTGTTTCGTGTCTACGTATGGAACAAATTTCGTTGTATCTGGCGAGTATCTTTAGTTCCCTGGGATCAGGACAGGATGAACGCAGCAATATAAGATACTTCGTTGATTTGGTCCCCAATTTTATTTTATTTTGCATTGGAAGTAATAGATACCTCCCACCATAAAGAAGGTAGTACCTGATACATTGCCCATTTGTCATCTCATCTGATGAATAAACCTGATTTTCCTTTCCATATTTATCATAGACAAATTGCATGCCATCCATCCATGCAGTATATATATACTGATGTCGTATGACATGAAACGACCAAACAAAGAAACCAGTGAAATCGAGCAAGGCGATGGCAACCAACAGCCTTCGTGTTTTCCTAGTTTTTCTTGCCATGCAGGCCTGCCTGCTGCTGGTGACGATGATGGCGGCGTCGCCGATGGTCCAGGCCAGACCAGAGCCCTCGGCGCCGTCGATCTGCTGCCTCAACAACCCCAGGTGTTGCATGTCCAACGAAGTCGACATGGCATTCGCCAGCAAGCCTTGATCCATTGCTTCGGTCGACCTCCTCCCACAGCAGTAATAATATAGCAAAGATCACAAAATTCCAAAGGGAAAATAGAGTTTTGGGCGTTTTAGACGTATTTTAGATGTTTTTAGCGTTTAGTGCTAGGGTTTAGATTTCGGAGTTTAGGGTTAGGTTTTATGGTTTAAACCCTTAGTTTTTACTGTTTAGCATAGAGTTTCCGACGTTTTAAGTCCCGGGTTTAGAGTTTAGGACAACTTTTGAAATGACAAAATTGTAAAAGGAAAAAAAGATATGCTCTAATTTATGTTTTTTTGAATTTTGGATAAATCTTGTCAAACCGGTCAAACAACTGATTCAAGAAGTATTAATGTTACTACATAATTATTCAAGAATATTAGTGTTACTAAATAATTATTTCAATTTTTGAATTTTGGTCAAATCTGGTCAAACTATGGTCAAACTGTGGTCAAACTATGGTCAAACTTATTCAAGAAATATTAAGCGTTACTAAGTAATTACTGTTTTTTAGAATAATAGTTTCAAACTCAAGCGGTGAAATGTGTGACTTCATGCTCAAGCTAAACTCACGAGGGTTAATAGGATTGACATATTACTATTGTCGGAAAACAACAAGTGCAGACTCGGAAGCGAAGGAGAATAGAACCCGAAAGTTAAGCGTGTTCGGGCTGGAGTAGTGAGAGGGATGGGTGACGGTCGGGAAGTTAGATGATTTGGAATGAGTGATCCACACTTGAGCAGTCAAGAGAGGTGATTAGAGACTAAATCATCAAATAATTCAGAAAAATTAAAAATCGAAAAAAAATCAATTTTTCTTCCAAAATTTTCAAAAAAAAAATTCAGAAAAAAAAACCTTTAGTACCGGTTGGTAACACCAACCGTACTAAAGGTCCCCATACTAGGGCGCTGAGCTCACGCCACGTGGTGGCACTTTAGCGCCGGTTCGTGCCGAACCGGTACTAAAGGGGGCCTTTAGTGCCCACACTTTAGTGCCGGTTCCATAACCGCACTAAAGGCCCTTACAAACCGTTTTAAAGCTCCGTTTTCTACTAGTGCAGTATTAAGCTGGCCCCCATAGCTCTGACTGTTAACCATCTTTGGTTTGTGGATGACAGCCTGTTGTTATTCAAGGCGAGTGCTGAGGGAGTAAATGTCGTTTCAAACCTATTGAATACACATTGCAGTGCTTTATGATAGTGAGTGCACAATGAGAAATCATCTATATTTTTTAGTAGAGGGTGTCCACTAACTTTACTTGAAACCTTGAAGGTGGCTCTGAATGTGCAAAACGAATATCTAGTGACAAATATTTGGGCATGCACACAGATGATGGACACTCAAAGAATGGGACATTTCAATACCTCAGGGTTGTGTGTGGGAAAAGATTAAAGGTTGGATGGCGAAGCTCCTTTTGGCAGCCGATAAGGAGGTTTTACTCAATCCGGTGGCCTGTCTACACCTGTCTACTCCATGACATGCATTAGGCTACCCAGGAATTTATGTGAGAGTGTAACCTCTATCAGGCGACAATTCTGGTGGACGGGATAAGGAGGGAACGATAAAAAAGTCTTGCGTTTCTAGGGATGTAATGACACGCCCGAAGAATCTGGGAGGACTTGGCTTTTGAGACATGGAAATATATAACTTCGCTATTAGCGCTAAAATCCTGAAGGTTGTATATTTTTCGTCTTCTGTACTTGAGGCGGAGCTGGGGTCGCACCCTTCCGAGATCTAGAAGGCAATCCTTGATGGTAGAGACATCCATTCACAGGGATTCATTAGAAGTTAGAAGAATTGGCACTGGCAAGACTACAGGGATTTCGGTCGATAATGGTTTTTTTGTGTGGAAAGGATCAGATTTATTATAAAGATTCATCGGAAGTACAAAGCACCTTACACATAACAAAAAACTACATCGAGGTCCATGGACCATCGAACGACCATTGCCGCCGCCAGAAAAGAGCCACCGACGCACCGGTGTCTCCACTCCCATACCGGAGCCATCCTGACCTTCAATGACAGCTGTGAAGTTTTCGTGCACGTTTCCCTAAGGGCTAGTGCCCTGTAGATGCAATCATCGCCGTTGAAACCTTGAATATATAAGAAGAACTTGACATCAAATATCACCATTGCGTACGCACGGCGAGAAACCCTAACCTCGCTGCCCCAAGGAGCTGTCAGGAATCTACGCCGGAGCTCCGTGGGCCGATAATTGGTTACCGAGGCTGGATTTCATGCGCCCTCTTGCACCTATGGCGGCTGACCCTCGTATGCTCGTTTCAGAGTTATTTATGCCGCCTCGTCATCCTGGTGAGAGGATGTAGTCAAGACATTGTTCATCTCACAAATGCTGAAGAGATTTTGAAGATCTCGCTATGCACGGGAGGGTAGATGATGTTTGGGGTTGCAGTAAGGACAGTCATGGTGCTTTATCAGTTTGATCTGCCCATCAAATGATTTTGCATACTAAGTTGAGCATAGAAAGTTGGCTGGAAAGGCAACAGGGGTCATCAAATCAGGATCAACGAAATTATAGTTGGACTACTTTGTGGAAGATTCGTGTGCCAAGAAAAATCAGGGAGTTCTTGTAGAGTTTGGCGCAACACTCCATACCGATTTGACGCACCATCGTAATATGTACACCTCTCTATATGGAGCTGATGATACTTGGAGACATGCACTGCTTGATTTTTCCATACCCACGGGCGTTTGGGCTCTTTCTCTCGCAGGTTTGGTTGAACACATGTGCCCTAAACAGGATCCACATGCAAAAAACTGGATCTTCATGTTGCATGATTCCATACCACATGACGAGTTCATTAGAATGGTTGTCACACTTTGTTCTGTTTGGTATGCTGAATGGTTATATCCTATTGATGCAAAATTATGATTAAATAAAGAGCGCCGTTTTCGGGAAAACTATATCAGAGCAAAACATGTAATACTCCTACAATTTGTTTCTTGTCTACGTATGGAATAAATTTCGTTGTATCTGGCGAGTATCTTTAGTTTCCTGGGATTAGGACAGGATGAACGCAGCAATATAAGATACTTTGTTGATTTGGTCCCCAATTTTATTTTATTTTGCATTGGAAGTAATAGATACCTCCCACCATAAAGAAGGTAGTACCTGATACATTGCCCATTTGTCATCTCATCTGATGAATAAACCTGATTTTCCTTTCCATATTTATCATAGACAAATTGCATGCCATCCATCCATGCAGTATATATATACTGATGTCGTATGACATGATACGACCAAACAAAGAAACCAGTGAAATCGAGCAAGGCGATGGCAACCAACAGCCTTCGTGTTTTCCTAGTTTTTCTTGCCGTGCAGGCCTGCCTGCTGCTTGGTGACGATGATGGCGGCGTCGCCGATGGTCCAGCCAGACTGAGCCCTCGGCGCGTCGATCTGCTGCCTCAACAACCCCAGGTGTTGCATGCCCAACGAAGTCGACATGGCATTCGCCAGCAAGCCTTGATCCATTGCTTCGGTCGACCTCCTCCCACAGCAGTAATAATATAGCAAAGATCACAAAATTCCAAAGGGAAAATAGAGTTTTTGTGCGTTTTAGACGTATTTTAGACGTTTTTAGCGTTTAGTGCTAGGGTTTAGATTTCAGAGTTTAGGGTTAGGTTTTATGGTTTAAACCCTTAGTTTTTACTGTTTAGCATAGAGTTTCCGACGTTTTAAGTCCCGGGTTTAGAGTTTAGGACAACTTTTGAAATGACAAAATTGTAAAAGGAAAAAAAGATATGCTCTAATTTATGTTTTTTTGAATTTTGGATAAATCTTGTCAAACCGGTCAAACAACTGATTCAAGAAGTATTAATGTTACTACATAATTATTCAAGAATATTAGTGTTACTAAATAATTATTTCAATTTTTTGAATTTTGGTCAAATCTGGTCAAACTATGGTCAAACTGTGGTCAAACTATGGTCAAACTTATTCAAGAAATATTAGCATTAATAAATAATTACTGTTTTTTTAGAATAATAGTTTCAAACTCAAACGGTGAAATGTGTGACTTCATGCTCAAGCTAAACTCCTGAGGGTTAATAGGATTGACATATTACTATTGTCAGGAAAACAACAAGTGCAGACTTCGGAAGCGAAGGAGAATAGAACCCGAAAGTTAAGCGTGTTCGGGCTGGAGTAGTGAGAGGGATGGGTGACCGGTCGGGAAGTTAGATGATTTGGAATGAGTGATCCACACTTGAGCAGTTAAGAGAGGTGATTAGAGACTAAATCATCAAATAATTCAGAAAAATTAAAAATCGAAAAAATCAATTTTTTTCCAAAATTTTCAAAAAAATTCAGAAAAAACCTTTAGTACCGGTTGGTAACACCAACCGTACTAAAGGTCCCCATACTAGGGCTGAGCTCACGCCACGTGGTGGCACTTTAAGCGCCGGTTCGTGCGAACCGGTACTAAAGGGGGGCCTTTAGTGCCCACACTTTAGTGCCGGTTCCATAACCGGCACTAAAGGCCCTTACAAACCGGTTTTAAAGCTCAGTTTTCTACTAGTGTAGTATTAAGCTGGCCCCCATAGCTCTGACTGTTAACCATCTTTGGTTTGTGGATGACAGCCTGTTGTTATTCAAGGCGAGTGCTGAGGGAGTAAATGTCGTGTCAAACCTATTGAATACATATTGCAGTGCTTTATGATAGCGAGTGCACAATGAGAAATCATCTATATTTTTTAGTAGAGGGTGTCCACTAACTTTACTTGAAACCTTGAAGGTGGCTCTGAATGTGCAAAACGAATATCTAGTGACAGATATTTGGGCATGCACACAGATGATGGACACTCAAAGAATGGGACATTTCAATACCTCAGGGTTGTTTGTGGGAAAAGATTAAAGGTTGGATGGCGAAGCTCCTTTTGGCAGCCGATAAGGAGGTTTTACTCAATCCGGTGGCCTGTCTACACCTGTCTACTCCATGACATGCTTTAGGCTACCCAGGAATTTATGTGAGAGTGTAACCTCTATCAGGCGACAATTCTGGTGGACGGGATAAGGAGGGAACGATAAAAAAGTCTTGGGTTTCTAGGGATGTAATGACACGCCCGAAGAATCTGGGAGGACTTGGCTTTTGAGACATGGAAATATATAACTTGGCTATTAGCGCTAAAATCCTGAAGGTTGTATATTTTTCGTCTTCTGTACTTGAGGCGGAGTTGGGGTCGCACCCTTCCGAGATCTAGAAGGCAATCCTTGATGGTAGAGACATCCATTCACTGGGAATCATTAGAAGTTAGAAGAATTGGCACTGGCAAGACTACAGGGATTTCGGTCGATAATGGTTTTTTTGTGTGGAAAGGATCAGATTTATTATAAAGATTCATCGGAAGTACAAAGCACCTTACAAATAACAAAAAACTACATCGAGGTCCATGGACCACTGAACGACCATTGCCGCCGCCAGAAAGAGCCACCGACGCACCGGTGTCTCCACTCCCATACCGGAGCCATCCTGACCTTCAATGACAGCTGTGAAGTTTTCATGCACGTTTCCCTAAGGACTAGTGCCCTGTAGATGCAATCATCGCCGTTGAAACCTTGAATATATACGAAGAACTTGACATCAAATATCACCATTAAACGCATGCGGCGAAACCCTAACCTCGCTGCCCCAAGGAGCTGTCAGGAATCTACGCCGGAGCTCCGTGGGCCGATAATTGGTTACCGAGGCTGGATTTCATGCGCCTCTTGCACCTATGGCGGCTGACCCTCGTATGCTCGTTTCAGAGTTATTGATGCCGCCTCGTCATCCTGGTGAGAGGATGTAGTCAAGACATTGTTCATCTCACAAATGCTGAAGAGATTTTGAAGATCTCGCTATGCACGGGGAGGGTAGATGATGTTTGGGGTTGCAGTAAGGACAGTCATGGTGCTTTATCAGTTTGATCTACCCATCAAATGATTTTGCATACTAAGTTGAGCATAGAAAGTTGGCTGGAAAGGCAACAGGGATCATCAAATCAGGATCAAGGAAATTATAGTTGGACTACTTTGTGGAAGATTCGTGTGCCAAGAAAAATCAGGGAGTTCTTGTAGAGTTTGGCGCAACACTCCATACCGACGGACGCACCACTGTAATATGTACACCTCTCTATATGGAGCTGATGATACTTGGAGACATGCACTGCTTGATTGTTCCATACCCACGGGCGTTTGGGCTCTTTCTCTCGCAGGTTTGGTTGAACACATGTGCCCTAAACAGGATCCACATGCAAAAAACTGGATCTTCATGTTGCATGATTCTATACCACATGACGAGTTCATTAGAATGGTTGTCACACTTTGTTCTGTTTGGTATGCTGAATGGTTATATCCTATTGATGCAAAATTATGATTAAATAAAGAGCGCCCGTTTTGGAAAACTATATCAGAGCAAAACATGTAATACTCCTACAATTTGTTTCGTGTCTACGTATGGAATAAATTTCGTTGTATCTGGCGTAGTATCTTTAGTTCCCTGGGATCAGGACAGGATGAACGCAGCAATATAAGATACTTCGTTGATTTGGTCCCCAATTTTATTTTATTTTGCATTGGAAGTAATAGATACCTCCCACCATAAAGAAGGTAGTACCTGATACATTGCCCATTTGTCATCTCATCTGATGAATAAAACTGATTTTCCTTTCCATATTTATCATAGACAAATTGCATGCCATCCATCCATACCGTATATATATACTGATGCCGTATGACATGATACGACCAAACAAAGAAACCAGTGAAATCGAGCAAGGCGATGGCAACCAACAGCCTTCGTGTTTTCCTAGTTTTTTCTTGCCGTGCAGGCCTGCCTGCTGCTGGTGACGATGATGGCGGCGTCGCCGATGGTCCAGGCCAGACCAGAGCCCTCGGCGCCGTCGATCTGCTGCCTCAACAACCCCAGGTGTTGCATGCCCAACGAAGTCGACATGGCATTCGCCAGCAAGCCTTGATCCATTGCTTCGGTCGACCTCCTCCCACAGCAGTAATAATACAGCAAAGATCACATGTTTCCATCGTGGCATGTGTCGGCGTAGTTTGAATGAATGCTAGTGCTGCTGTATCTTCATACCTTGTTGGTTACATAGCTAATAAAATGGGAGGAGCTTTCTATGATTCCAGTTCCAGCTGCTTTTGATTGTGCATATTTACTAGTTTCCTTCTACGTTGCAGCGATACGGCGGCGATACAAGTACGGCGATACGGGATATGACAATTTCTAGAAACAACAATATGCGATACGGCGAGTATATATATGAATAATTAATAAAATGACATGCAATAAAAGCAAACATAATAAAATGTGTGTGATGAGATCAAATATTGCCATAGAACTCCCTGCAATGCCATGTTGTACTTTTATCTCCTTCCCTAGCAATATACAAAAGTGTCCTCTCTTTTGTCCGTGCTTGGTCGACGCTATGCATTATACATACGTATAGAGAGGACTAGCTAGACACGCTAGCTAGCTAGTAAGCAAACGAAGGAAAGAGAAGATTGTCATGAACATATATGCATACAGAGAGAAGTGATATCGACCACCTCTCCTTCTCCGAGAGATTTGTCGAACAACAAGTTCTCGTATATCTATCCAACACTACCGGCTACATATATACAATAATTATCTTTTACAAATATAATCTCCTAACATACGGATGCGTGGTCCACATAGTATTCTCCGTCTTTAGTGATCACGTGGTCAAGAAGAATGCCGCCAATTCCTTTTGAATTGCTCGCATGCGATCTGGTGCTAGGAGTTCATCCCGCATCCGAAACATCTAATTTTAAGAAGGGGGTCAATACATATATATATGAATGAATGAAACTCAACACAAATGATGGTAATAAAATAAAATTGTGAATATTGTTATTTACGCACTTCATATTGTTTGTCGAGTAGCCCGCTCACAGGTGGGTGTGGCGGATGGACTCGCAAATGTAGTATACACAGAAATCATTCCCTTGTTCCTGCCACAACCACTTTACAAGAAATAGAGGTCAATCAAACTGATAATTAGCAAGCATGCTAAATGGTATTGATGAAACTAGCGCTTGAATCACTAGGACATGTGTGGAATATGCTACTATAGTACTTACATTCAGGTGTCTAAATTGCAGCTTCTTCGGCAGTCCCGGAGCTTTTTTGGTGAATTTTCTCCAAACCCTGTCATACAAAGAAAACAATTACTTGATATCAGAAATGAACAAAGTTGCTTATATGGTGGATAATGATCGATTTAACTTACTTCTCGAGCATTTCAGTCATGTCCGCATACTCACAGGGATCTTTTCGTCTCGAGTCTAAGACAGTTACTACTCCCTGCTCAAGCTTAATCTCTAGGAGAATATAGTGGAAGCTGCGCGCATGCATAACTCATCAATATTACATTACTATAACCTGGACTAATAAAGGGAAACCGAATATGCCACAAGACAGTAACACTCACTTGAAGTTGTAAGGAAAGAGTATTATATCTTTGTGTTCATTTATTACCAACGATTGTAGCAAGTTGGCCTCGGTATTTTCGGCATGAAATTCAACCTCAGTTGCATCTATGAGATATGTGTTAATGAACCCAATATCACCCACTTGTCTTTTCTTCAATTCGGCGATCTTCAATCTGCATAATATAGTGAGGATAATTATAAATACATGCAATGAAAGAGCTGAGTTATATAGAGAGACTTAATGACAGAAGTAGTACTACTTACACACAGTAGCAGGTGACCGTTGCTTTATCGAGGGCCAATTGATTGAAAAACTGATAAAACTCCTCAAATGGAATAGGCAACAGTTCAATTCCAACGAGATCATGCTCCTTTTTAACTCTCACATACAAAGTACTCCTCCCCTCAGATTCTCTGCAGGTTTTCATGTACCAATCATGCAATCTTCGCATCATCGTTGATAGAGATCTTTCATCTTTGACGAGAGGCTTCCCGTACTCGTATCTGTCTATCTGCACCTCCAAGAAATCATAATGTACATCGTCGGGCAGGTAATCTCTAGGATTGCCATAACCGGCACCATCCTCGGATCGACGATGTCGCTAGCGTGCACCTTGAGCGGGGGCACGATTGCTTAGCTTGTTCGCCGAGCTGGGCAATTTGTTTCCCAGCTCATCGTTCTTTCATCCTTTGATCACTTTTAGTACTTCCCAACCTCTCGGCTTCGGCAAATGCCTTTCCAATAATGCGCTCATAGTTGCCTTTCCGCAGAGACTTGGGTGGTTTTGTCAGGGCAGCCAGAGTGCGCTTCGCTTTCACCGGATATACCTTCTCCTCCGGAGGTGGATGTCTCTTTGCTTTCAACCCTTCAAAGAAGTCCCTCACTACGGTCCGCGCGATCTTCGCATTTTCCTCCTCGGTCGTCTCGTATGGTAACTTCTCTGGAGTCTTCAGAGAAGGACCGAATCTGTATGTCCTCCCGCCTTTGGCTGTACTACTAGACGCCGGCAGAGCAGACGGAGCGGATGTCTTCTTTCCTTGCTTACGAGGCGGAGGAGAAGGACTACGACCATAAGGTGGCAATTTTCAGCATCCGTGATAGCATCCACGGGATAGCTGGCAGGAGCCGTCAAGGCATGCTCCGGCTAAAGCAGCTCGGTGGAAGCCACGCTGCTTCTCCGCTGAGATGGCGGGGTAGCTTCGGGGGAAGCTTCGCAGGTCGTTTGCTGCGATCTGCTTCTCGTTCCTCTATCACTTGTACCCATGCATGCAGCGCCTGCAGTTCGGTCTGCTGCACTTTCTTCCTCCTCTCCTTGCATTAGTAACCGCCTGTGTCCGGAAACCCAGCCTTCCACGAAACGGAGCCTGGCGTGCCTCGTGTCCGTCCCAGGTGCTCGGGATTCCCGAGGGCCATTGTGAGCTCGCTGCTCTTCTCTGTCTGGAAAGAACGTCCCTTGCTGCGCTGCTTCGATATATTGCTTTGAAGCCTCTTGGTGGTATGTCCAATTGTTCGTCCGTCCAAATGCATTTCCCTGATACAGGGTCCAAGGTTCCGCTAGCCCCGAAGAACCAAGTCCGGCAATGGTCTGGCCAGTTCATTGTCTCTGGTTTGATCCCTTTATCAAGAAGATCATTCTCAGCATTGGCCCACTTAGGCCGGGCTATGAGGTAGCCACCTGACCCCGTGCGATGGTGAAGCTTCTTCTTCGCAGCATTTTTCTTGTTTGTCGCCGACATCTTTTTACTCTTTTCCGATGTCTTGTGGGCCACAAATGCGGGCCAGTCATCTCTGATCTTCTCATATTTTCCCTTGAATTTTGGGGTCTCTTTTTATCGACAAACTTATTCAGGTCTTTCTTCCAATTCCTGAATAGGTCTGCCATCTTCTTAAGAGGAAAAGACTTGATTAATTTCTCAACTGGCTTCTCCGGATCATCCTCTAGCGGTAGGGTGAAACTTGACTTCAGCTCAGTCCAAAGATCATTTTTCTGCATATCATTGACATAAGACACCTCAGGGTCGTTCTTAGGCTTATACCATTGTTGGATGCTAATCGGGATCTTGTCCCTAACCAGAACCCCAGACCGAGCAACAAATGCCTTCTTTGTCGGGATGGGTTCAATCGGTTGGCCGTCATGCGATTTCTATGATCTCAAACTATTCATCCGAGCTCAACTTTTTCTTCGGCCTCGTCTCTTTACCAAAGTTGTGCTCGATCCGGAGGGCTAGAAAAAGAACAAAGACGAGAGTTAATTAATATGTGTACATACCAAAACAATGAATGCATCAATTAGCTAGTCAAAGACAGGCTTAACTAATATATATACCTGGCCGGACTCGGTTCGGTGATCACCGGAGCCGTCCTCACGGTCTACTTTTCACTCTCTCCTTCTTGCACCGGCATTGGGTCATCGGAGCCATCATAAAAATAGCCAGCTGCTTCTTCACCCTCTCCTTCCAGAACATCGGTGTCGTTGAGAAACAACAACGAGCAGACAACATCACTTCCTTCTGCGATTATGTCCCTCAACAACGCTTATTGTGCTTCGTCTCGGGGCGGGGTGTCCATAGTTTCTACAAATATTTACAACATGGCAATTATTATTCAAACATGACAGATATGGATATATTAGTGGCAAACATAGAACTAGCTAGCTAATCACAATAAGGAATCATATTAATCAGTTGCCTCGACGCTGCTTCTCTAGGGTTTCGGGTGGCCTCGACAACGCTTCAAGGGTTAGGGGTGGCCTCGAGAACGCTTCAAGGCACTACAAGAAATATGTCAACTAGTGACCTTCTGTCAGTGACCCTGGAAGAATTGGTCATAGATCCATGACCATTTGAGACCAATTGGTCAAAAGCTGTTCGGGGGGCTCCAAACCCTAAACCATTGCGACCATTTTCTAGTTGTTACACCAAATGGTCACAAAGCAAACAGGGCTGGTCCGCTTCCTTATTTCTAGTTCTTAACGACCAAAATAGATGGTCATAGCCTTGTAGATTGTGGTTGGTTGTGATGACTAGGCGCCACCTCATCAGTTTTGCCTATGTGTCATGTCCATGTGGCAGTTTTTGCCCTAGGTTGTGAAGCAACCTATATTTCTGTAATTCCAAAAATTCCCAAAAAAAATCTCATAAATTGTTTGGATCATATCTTCATCAAATATGTCAAAAACCTTCCTTGCCTAGTTCGAAAATAACTCAACAATATTCATTTTCCTATTACATTTGAGCAAAGACTTTGTGAAGGAAGTGTTATTTATATATTCTTGATTTCCCTAAAAATTTGTGAAGACGGTCTTCTTAGTAACTGATCATCCTCAGCCAAAACTCATGCCCATTAGCCATGTGCATTTCCCGAACCGCAAATCAAACACTTGGCTGCTTATTCATGTTTGAGCATCAATCGGTCTCCTCGTGAGAATGTTATGTTATAATTTTCTTCCTAGCATCTACCTGGGGAGTGAACAACCCACTAGACATGCCTAGGCCTCCCAGAACGCATGGCAACACCACGGTCACGCGGTGACCACGCGGCGGGCATGCGAGCTTATGCGTTCTAGATTTGGGGCCCTCAGCCACCGTCCAAACCTCGATGTCTCGCCATCAAACCATGTATTTCTGATTAAATAGATACTTATTTACCTCGAAATGATTTTTGGAAAAATAAATAGCAAACTATGAGGCACCTGTAGTTCAAATTTGACCCGCTTCCGGTATGTCGGGGAATTTGTCTTTTTCACTAGAAGTGGATCAAAACTTCTGACACCCAACCATTTTGTCAATTGTGCATTATATATGGCCTAGTATTTTATAAAATTGATTAGGTCCAATTTTGCAACAAATATATGGTAGGTCCTTCACAAAAAAACTCATTTCACGCACTCAGAAAATGGAAAATGGTTTTTTCGTCCAAAGAAAATTAAAACTTCCTTAGGCAACATGGTTTTCCATTCCAATATGCACCCTTGTGCACAATATGAGATCATTTGAACAAACTATGCCACAAATGTGGCCATAAGATTGATCATTTGGCTTGAAAGCCATGAATCTTCAGAGATGATAGCTCATTTCTGAGAACACTTTTTGAAAATAATTATCGTATAACAAGTTTGTTATTTTTCCTGGGAACTTGGCCACATATAATGACACAATGCGAAGGTTTCCCAATTTTTTGATTTTTTTAAATTTTTTATGCCCGTTCCAAGCTAGTGGTTGAATCTTGGAAAACTTTTGGTTTTTCTCTTATTAAATAGGTAGTTATGTAACTAGAAATGATTTTTGGAAAAAATAAATAGCAAACTATGAGGCAGCTACAGTTCAAATTTGACCCGCTTCCAGCTGAATCGGCGGAAATTTGTCTTTTTCACGAGAGGTGGATCAAAACTTTTTGCACCCAACCGTTTTGTCAATTGCGCATTAAATATGTCGTAGTATTTTAGAAAATTGATTTGGTACAATTTTGCAACAAATATATGGTAGGTCCTTCACAAAAAAACCTCATTTCAGGCACTCGGAAAATGGAAAATGGTTTTTTCGTCCAAAAAAATGAAAACTTTCTTAGGCAACATTGTTTGGAATTCCAAGATGCACCCTTGTGCACAATATGAGATCATTTGAACAAACTATGCCATGAATGTGGCCATAAGATTGATCATTTGGCTTGAAAGCCATGAATCTTCACGCATGATAGCTCATTTAAAGAACACTTTTTAAAATAATTACCGTATTACAAGTTTATTATTTTTCCTGGAAACTTGGTCACATATAATGACACAATGCGAAGGTTTTCCAATTTTTGATTTTTTCTAATTTTTATGCCCGTTTCAAAATGCGGTCAAAACGGCGGCTTGACCGTTCCTAGCTAGTGGCTGAATCTTGGAAAACTTTTGATGTTTCTCTGATTAAATAGATACTTATGAACCTAGAAATGATTTTTGAAAAAAATAAAGAGCAAACTATGAGGCAGCTGCAGTTCAAATTTGACCCGTTTCCAGCTGAAGCGACCGCAATTTGTCTTTTTCACCAGAGGTGGATCAAAACTTTTAACACGCAACCATTTGTTCAATTGTGCATTATATATGGCCTAGTATTTTATAAAATTGATTTGGTCCATTTTTGCAACAATTATTTGGTAGTTCCTTCACAAAAAAACCTCCTTTTGGGCACTCGGAAAATGAAATGAATTTTCCGTGCAAAGAAAATGAAAACTTCCTTAGGAAACATTGTTTGGAATTCCAAGATGCACCCTTGTGCACAATATGAGATCATTTGAACAAACTATGCCATGAATGTGGCCATAAGATTGATCATTTGGCTTGAAAGCCATGAATCTTCACGCATGATAGCTCATTTCTAAGAACACTTTTTTAAAATAATTACCGTATTACAAGTTTATTATTTTTCCTGGAAACTTGGTCACATATAATGACACAATGGGAATGTTTTCCAATTTTTTGATTTTCTTTTGAATTTTTTATGCCCGTTTCAAAATACGGTCAAAACGGCGGGCTTGACCGTTCCTAGCTTGTGGTTGAATCTTGGAAAACTTTTGATGTTTCTCTGATTAAATAGATACTTATGTACCTAGAAATGATTTTTGGAAAAAATAAAGAGCAAACTAAGAGGCGGCTGCAGTTCAAATTTGACCCGTTTCCAACTGAATCGACGGCAATTTGTCTTTTTCACCAGAGGTGGATCAAAACTTTTAACACCCAACCATTTGGTCAATTGTGCATTATATATGGCCTAGTATTTTATAAAATTGATTTGGTCCATTTTGCAACAATTATTTGGTAGTTCCTTCACAAAAACCTCCTTTTGGGCACTCGAAAATGAAAATGAATTTTCCGTGCAAAGAAAATGAAAACTTCCTTAGGCAACATTGTTTGGAATTCCAAGATGCACCCTTGTGCACAATATGAGATCATTTGAACAAACTATGCCATGAATATGGCCATAAGATTGATCATTTGGCTTGAAAGCCATGAATCTTCACGCATGATAGCTCGTTTCTGAGAATACTTTTTTAAAATAATTGCCGTATTACAAGTTTGTTATTTTTCCTGGGAACTTGGCCACATATAATGACACAATGCGAAGGTTTTCCAACTTTTTGATTTTTTTTTGAATTTTTTATGCCCGTTTCAAAATACGGTCAAAACGGCGGGAATGACCATTCCTAGCTAGTGGTTGAATCTTGGAATTTTTTTGGTGTTTCTCTGATTAAATAGATACTTATGTACCAAGAAATGATTTCTCGAGAAAATAAAGAGCAAACTATAAGGCAGCTGCAGTTCATATTTGACTCGTTTCCAGCTGAATCGACAGAAATTTGTCTTTTTCACCAGTGGTGGATAAAAACTTTTAACACCTTACCATTTGGTCAATTGTGCATTAAATATGTCCTAGTATTTTAGAAAATTAATTTGGTACAATTTTGCAACAAATATATTATAGGTCCTTCACAAAAAAACTTATTTTGGCACTCGAAATATGGAAAATTGATTTTTCGTGCAAAGAAAATAAAAACTCCCTTTGTCAATATTGTTTGCAAATCCACGATGTAAACTTGTGCAAAATATGATATCATTTGAACAAATAATTGATAGGACTTTCACAAAGAAAACTCATTTTGAGCACTCAAAAATGGAATTAATTTTTTTATCTTGAATCGATCATGACCAATTTATATGGTCATAAGGTCATCAAATGATTTGATGCGTTCTGATTGGACCATGAGCATATCACGCGGATCACGCATCAACCACCGTCGGATGCTTCCGGATCCAACGGCCCAAACCCATCGAGCCGAAACCCTAGGTCAGTCCTCATGGACATTTTCCACCCACCCCCTCGCCTCCATTCTTTCTCTCCCTCCCTCCCCCGCCTCCACCAGCGAGCCCCTCTGCTCTCCCTCACTCCGATCTGGTGGAGACGCCGCCCCCAATCTCTCTCTCCGACTTCGATTAGCCGCCGCCTCCAACCGCTCCCACCCCACTCCTCTTTCGCTCCTCCTCGGGCAGCCCAGTCGTCGTCGCGACCGAGGACCAGAGAGATCTTGGCGGGGAGCTCGAGGCGAAGGAGCAGCAGCGGCGACGGCGAGTCAGGGCAAGGCTAGCAGTGATGGGGTTCGTCTCCTTCATCGGGAGGGTGCTCTTCGCCTCCGTCTTCCTCCTCTCCGCCTACAAAGAGTACGTGCACGCGCACCCCCCCCCCCTCTTCCCCCTCTCGCGCCGCCAGATCTAGCTCCTGCCACCTCCCAGGGATGCCCGCGCGGGCCTCCGGCGGAGCTAGGCCCCATGCTCCTGTTCGTCGGCGCATGCGCTTGGGTGAATCGAGGGCTGGCTCGCGCCGACGAGGCGCCGTGGCGAGATCCGGCCGGGCGCCACATCGCTGGAACCCTCCCAGCGCCGCTGATGCAAATCATACACACACCTTACATATTTTTCCTGGACCCTGTTGCGTCGAGTGTTGACACACCAGTGGCAGGTTCACATCAGCGCCAACTAGTGCATCCATTTGTGTAGGTCGCTCTCTGTGAATTGTCTTGGCCCTGTAGTGGGTTTGGTGATTGTCGGTGTCAAAACCGGCGGATCTCCGGTAGGGGGTCCCGAACTGTGCGTCTAGGCGGATGGTAACAGGAGACAAGGGACACGATGTTTTACCCAGGTTCGGGCCCTCTTGATGGAGGTAAAACCCTACGTCCTGCTAGATTAATATTGATAATGTGTGTTACAAGAGTGGATCTACCACGAGATCAAAAAGGCTAAACCCTAGAAGCTAGCCTATGGTATATATGATTGTTGTTCGTCCTCTGGACTAAAACCCTCCGGTTTATATAGACACCGGATAGGGTTAGGGTTACACAGTCGGTTACAATGGTAGGAGATCTACATATCCGTACCACCAAGCTTGCCTTCCACGCCAAGGAAAGTCCCATCCGGACACGGGGCCGAAGTCTTCAATCTTGTATCTTCATAGTCTTGGAGTCCGCCGATGATGATAGTTCGCTATCCGGACACCCCCTAGTCGGAAACTCCCTCAAGAGCCCCTGAACCAGGCTTCAATGAAGACGAGTCCGCGCGCACATTGTCTTGACATTGCAAGGCGGGTTCTTCCTCGAATAATTTATAGAAGATTGTGAACACCAGGATAATGTCCGCTCGCAAAACAAGTTCCACATAACACCGTAGAGAGAATAATTTTGCACAGATCTGCCGACGTATTCCGCGGCGTGACATCACAAAGACGGCCAGGCCTTCATATGAATCGTTTTTATTGTTCCATCTCAGCGTGTTTAGCGAGGCGATTTCCTTGGCACGTCTTATCAAAGCGTAGATCGTGCCCCTTATTCCGGGATTCTCATCAATACGGACGTGGGTAACCCAACCGTGCCCGTTGGCCTGCCTTCTCTATCAAAGGCGAGTCCTAATCGACCACGGGGTGGGCTCTTGGTATTGAACCTCTTTATAGTGAGACCAAGGCCCTCTTCTCTTTACACCCTCCGTCGAGTTCGCCTCGCGCTTCGAGTTCCAACACCCGAAGCTTCAGATTCAGGCGCTTCGGACTTTCGACGATGTCCGGCTCCGACCAGCATGGCCGATGGATGTCTTCCTCCATCACAGAAGAAGATGTGCTAAAGCTGCGACGCCAGTGTATCTGACCGGCGAGATCTCGCACAGGTTGCCTGCTCCAGGGCAGGCCACTCCCACTCCTGAGCCCGGCGAGAACGTGGTATCCGTGTCCCACTTCCTTCGAGGTTTAGGCTTCCCGACGGATCCCTTTGTGCGGGGGCTCATGTTTTATTATGGGCTTGATTTCCATGACTTGAATCCGGAGTCCATCCTCCATATCTCGTCATTCATTGTCGTATGTGAGGCCTTCCTCCATATTACCCCCCACTTTGGATTGTGGCTCAAGACCTTCAAGGTGGAGCCAAAGATGATCAAGGGGCAGCAAGCAGAGTGCGGAGGGGCGGTCATAAGCAAATGTGCTGATGCTCCGTGGCCCGAGGGCTCTTTTCAAGAGGAGCTTGGTTTGTGGCAACGGGAGTGGTTTTATATCACCGCTCCCAGGGGCACCAAATGGGCGGTGCTCCCTGCCTTCCGCTCAGGTCCACCACATGGTGGCATCATGGGTCAACAAGGGCTCGACTGGGGTCGCCCAGGGCGTTCCCCTGCTGCAGGCCGTGTCGAGACCTCCAGGAAAGAGGGATCAATTTGGTTGCAGTGGCGCAGGTTATGGTGATCCGGCGCCTTCAGCCCTGCAAACGTCGCCCCCTCCGCTTGTGGGAATTCAATCCGGAGGGACCATGAGCTCTCCAAAATTTTATGGGCACGACGCCCATGGAGATGTATAAATTGTTCTTCGGATCACAAGAGAAGTGTCCGGACTTGACCGAGGATGCAAGACTAAGCTGCAATCGCCCAGATGCTCAAGTAAGTAGTCCTGTAACTGGACAAGCTGTTCATTCATTTATTATGTATATATGCCCTTTAAAGGAGCCATTTCTTGAACAGGAGTGGATAGCCAAGGCAAAGTTGATAAGGTGTCCGGCTCCCCTCCCAGAGACCATGCGGATCCCATGTTGACCAAGATGTTGAAGGTCGCGCCTTTTGAAGAAGGCGAAGGGAGGAGCGGGGGAGCAACTGCCTCTGCGAAGGAGGCTATCAAGGAAGGAGGGATTAAGAGTCCCACCTTCCGAGGAGAGAAGAGGATCGCTTCAGAAGATCCGGAGGTCAAGGCCTCAAAGAAAGGAAATAAATCTTCGTCGTAGAGTCCGGCGCTGGGGAGTAACCCAGCCGCACTGTTTCCCCAAGGGGATCAGCCCTCCAGCGAGCCGTAAGTAAAACGAAGGGGTCTTGTAAATAAGGAACATCCCTATATTTATTTATGAAGATAACCGAAATTGTACCTTATAGTCCGGACCTCAGCCCTTCTCAGCAGAGAGCTCGTCTTCGGGGATCTTCTTCCGGAGATGATGGAGAGCGAACGCCTCCACTGTCGCACCCTCATGTGAAGCGGACGACCCGGAGGTGTCGCTGCAGGGTTCCCCAAGTCCGGCGGGGCGGAAGGTCCAGCCTTGAGTGGTGTCTTGATCGGAGGAGCTGAAGGATTTGCTCGGGCGAGCGGCTATCTCAGAAGATCACCGTGCTCTAATGGGTACGGTGATTGAAAGAATTGCATCCGCAGAGAGCGGATTGCACGAAGCCGTCAGAAGCTTACTGACGGGGTTTGAGGTACGCAAAAAATAATGTACTGGCCGATTATGCATATAAAATGCGCCATGTATAGATAGTAGTTTCGAGACTCGGTATGTTGTCAAAATTGACGACATGCCGAGGATCAAATTCTCAGATTTTAACATATCGCCGCTCCTAAACAGGTGGCGGGCGTCCGGAGGCCAGCGGACTGATGAATATGCCGAACTAAAGCGGCAGCTTGATGAGGCGGATGCGACATCGCGCTGGTCAATAAACAGTTTGACGAGTCACAAGGTATGCGACTTCTATGCGGACACCTGTTAAGGGAGCTTGGCGCCCATGTCTTCTTGTTTGTATGCTTTAATGCAGATGGTGCCGCTTGCGTTGAGGAGCTGCGGGCAGAACTTGCCCGAGCGAAAGAGCAAGCCAGGAGTAGTAATGCAGCTGCTTTAAAGGCGGCCGAAGAGCTAGAAGCTGAACGGGCAGCTCACTGCCGAAGCAGAGAGGAGATGGCCGAGATGGCCAAAAGGTTAAGGAATACTACCGATCGCTGCGATGTTCTTGAAAAAGAGCATCAAGTGGAACAGGAGGGCCTAAAGAAGGCCGCCGCCAAAACCAAGAATGCCCAATCGGCTTTGAGAGCTGTCAAGGAGGAGCTGAGTCAGGCCAGGGCAATTGCGGCTGGAAAATCGTTTCTGCTGCGGAGGAAATATACAGATCCAAAGTATGCTCCGTTGGATAAATTATGGAGTTCAGAGGATGCTTATATGGATTTGGCGGCGGCAGCGTGGGACGCGGTTGAGCACTTCCGGGGCCAGAAGGGGCACAAAAGGGAAGAGCTATACTGGTCGCAATTCCATAGTCCGGAGCGTCCTCTGCCGCTGACCGATCGGTTGGCCGAGTGGGCCGAGCTGAATCGGTTTGCCAGATTGGCCATGAAGCATGTCTTGACTCACTTGTGGCCGGACGGACCCCAGCCGAAGAGCTATTTTGGTGTAGTGCAGCAGTTTCTTGGTGCGGTGCCGCGTATCGACGCAATGAAGCGATCGGCGTGTATTGAGGGAGCGCGGATGGCTCTTGCCCGTGTCAAGACATACTGGGCAGAGATGAAGGCCACCGACGTTGCATCACAAGACTTCGAGACGAAGCCGAGTACCTGCCGAGCACTACTTCGAAGAAGTCCTGCCGGGCGCTCGTTTAATAGAGACGCAGTGCTCGAAGGATATTATGTTTGAATGACATGTATGATTCGTGAAAACGATGTTTCAATGTAATATAAGTGCTTTTTATACTTGTGCATTCAAGTAGTAAACTACTCCCTGTGCGGCCGTTTATGTATATGTGTATATAATCTGAAAGATGGCAGTCCTTGGCTTCAGCCCCCACGCACATAGTGCGGGGGTGTTTGCAAAAAAAGGCGATTTTTCACACTTAATCCAATGTCTTGGTCCTGTTAAGGAGGTGATAGTGTAGCAAACCAGGCAACCGGACTATAATGCTTTATCACTTTCACTTAGCCATAGGAGTTCGAGGGTGGGGCTACTATATAGCCCCTGGGGTGCGTATGTGCCTGACCGAAAACCGGTCCTTCGTTAATGCGGAGGAATTCTAAACATTCCTGTGAGTCATCGAGTGGTTGACTAGTCTCTCGCTATATCATGTGATCGGTTTTCGGCTTTCTCTCGAGGTGCTCGCCCGGCGAACCGGGCACAATCGCAGTAGTTCTCTTGGTGCCGCGTTAGCCGTGAAAGCGGAGCGTCTGGCAGCAAAACACAGGAGCCGGGCAACCCAACATTTGACCAAAGACATGATTCGGAGCTGATGCATATAAGGCCTAACTTGAGACGCCGAATACTCCCTAAGGTATTCGGTCTTTATGATAATGGGCAAAATAAGGCCCTAAGCCCTTTGTGTCCAGAATCTGGCATAAAAATTCTGGTGCGGCCAATGCCAAAGCACCAGCCTCCTCCTCAGTTATATTGAAGGAGCTGGGGGGATGTATGTCAACAAGAGACAGTGAAAAAAGGTTTACGCAGGGTCTTAATCTGAAAAAGAATCCTTTGCAACGGGTCCCTGCTGCATGTCTGCGCCTGTGTCTCTGTTGTGCCGTATCTGGGCCAGGCGTGTACGTTGTTCATCTGTAAAAGAGAGGAACTTAGTTTGAAAGAAAAAGGAGCGTGCGAAAGATGTACTTAATATTAAATGAACAAAGTACGGTTCGAAGAAGTGAATAAAATTTGAGCTTTGTTGTCTCTTGTTATACGTGCATGCAGCCCCTTGTATGGGGGTATGCCGCTAGTGGGCGTCGGACTCGTCTAGCCGTATCCGGGTTTTGAATGGCCTATTGCAGGTTCTTTGCCTAGTGGAGCCGGATAGCTGTGGAGCTGTCGATGCAGTCTCCCCTTCTTCCGCGCTCGAGTAACACTTAATACTTCCTTTCAACGAGATGATGGCGCGTGGACCGGGCATTTTAAGTGTTAGAGATGCATAATGCGGTATTGCGTTAAAGCGGGCGAAAGCTTCGCGTCCCAATAGTGCTTGATGGCTACTTTTAAACGGGCGACATGGAAGAGTAACCTTCGCGACGGAAGTTGTCGGATGAACCAAACACAACTTCTAGCAGTATGGAGCCCGTGCAAAGGGCGACGGGCTGGCGATACTCCTTTAAAGGAGGTGTTGCTATGGCGAATTTTGGTTGGGTTTATCCCCATCCTGCGGATTGTGTCCTGATATATCAGGTTTATGTCACTGCCGCCGTCCATGAGGACATGTGTAAATTGGAATCCCTCGATTATAGGATTCAATATCAAGGCAGTCCATCCTGCGTTCCGGATATTATCGAAATAGTCCTGATGGTCGAAGGTGATTGGTTTTGACAACCAGTCTGCGGCGCGCCATTTAGGGGGTGCCGCTTTGTTTTTCCCTTTGATCACGTGAAGTGAGTTTACTGTTTTAACCTCCTGTGGGAAAGTTTTTCGTTTTCCGGAGTGCTGCTTTTGGTCTTCGTCACTCGCAATTGGTGTGTCGAGCCCCTTGTGTTCGGCGTTAAGTCGGCCGGACTGTTTGAAGACCCAACAATCTCTGTGGGTATGGTTTGCAGGCTTCCCGGAGGTACCATGTATTTGACGATCTATCCAGAATCTTGTTTAGGTTGGATAGCTCGTCACTGTCATCCTTTAGGGGCAGTGTTTTGTTGTTCGGTCGAGAGCTTTTGAATCCGGCGTTGACCGCCGTACTATTTGGGCCATTTTCCTTATTCCGGCACTGATCTTTTCTGCGTCGTGATTTCCCATTTCCATCCCTGATCTCGGATGTACTCGGGTCGCTGGTGCTGCATCTAGCCAGCCAGCTGTCCTCTCCCGCGCAAAAGCGGGTCATGAGGCTTGTCAATGCGGCCATTGTTCTTGGCTTTTCTTGGCCGAGGTGTCTGGCGAGCCATTCATCTCGGACGTTGTGTTTGAAAGCTGCTAAGGCTTCGGCGTCCGGACAGTCGACTATTTGGTTCTTTTTAGTAAGGAACATGTTCCGAATTTCGGGCTGACTCTCCGGGCTGTTGAGTTATGTGACTTAGATCGTCTGCATCCGGAGGGAGGACATAAGTCCCCTGAAAATTTGCCCGAAATGCATCCTCGAGCTCTCCCCAGCTTCCAATGGTATTTTCGGGGAGGCTTTTCAGCCAATGCCGAGCTGGCCCTTTGAGTTTAAGGGGTAAGTATTTTATGGCGTGGAGATCGTCTCCTCTAGCCATGTGTATGTGGAGGATGTAATCCTCGATCCAGACTCCAGGGTCTGTTGTTCCGTCGTATGCCTCTATGTTTACGGGTTTGAATCCCGCTAGAAATTCATGATCCAGCACCTCATCGGTGAAACATAGGGATGTGCGGCGCCCTATATTTGGGTGTGCCATGATCTTGAATTTTGGCGTATTGCATTGCTTTGACGAGCCTGCTTTCTTGGCCCATAGATGGACCTAACTGGGCCATCCTCTTGATGTGAATCCTTATGTGGATCGCATATTGGCTTGTGTGCGGCGCCATTCGCCGCTCTCTTTTTGCCATGAGGTCGTCCATCCGACCGGGTGGCCTTTTTGCTTTTTAATTGTGGGGGCTCTAAGGCCTCCTCGTCGAATTCGGGCAGTAGCTTTCTTTTCGGGTAGCTCTTTGTTCGACGACTGTCGCCGTACTTACCTGCAGTGCTGAATACTTTGCTCCATCTAATCCTGAGTGCATCTTCCGCTGTTTTGAGCTTCCGCTTCTGCTTTTTCAGGCTACGCGCAGTGGCGACGAGCCTTTTCTGGAGGTCATTTTGCTCCAATGGTTTGTCCGGCGTGAGGTCGTCCGGACTATTGTCTTCGCCGGGGACAGATTGTTTATCCAAGTTGTCTTGTTCGGACGATTGCTCGATAGCTTGTTCGTTGTCCACCGGTTCGCCCTGCTCTCTGGCTGGGTCTTTGTTGATTCGGGTCTTTGTTCGGTGTTTACGTTGCCGTTTTGACTGCTTTTCGAGGGATTTATCCTTCGTAGCATCCCGTTGCTCCTCGTCTTCATTTGCTTTAGGTGTATCCACCATGTATACATCATGGGGTAAGGTTGTCCAGCATCCTATAGGTGCTGGTTCATTGTTGTCTCCTACATCGTCGTCCATACCGTCGATGTCTTGAATCGAAATTGAGCACATCGTGTAGGCTATCGGCGATGGCTCTGAAGTGGGTGGTGGGTGGGCGTTGAATTTCTTCATCGTCTGTATCCCAACCTTCTGACGATCAAGTCCGGCCAGGGCTCTCCGGATAAAGAGAGAGACTTTAGTGAATTCAGGATGTCGCCAAAAGGCGAGTGCTTAAAGATGTCCGCGGCCGTGAACTCCATAACGGGCGCCCAATCGGATTCGATCGGCAAGGGCGCGGAGGGTTCGGAGTCCGGATAGGGGTCCGGCGCCCTGGAGTTGGCGTCTTTGCAAAGGACAGGGATGGAGTTCGGCTCGATCGCCGTAGAGATTAAAGCCCCCGAGGCGGTGTCCAACCACTCGTCCCCGATCGGGGAGTCCGGCTCCGGATTAAGGGTCGGAGCAGATTAAGTGCGGCCTCGAGCACTTGCTCGGCTGCGAGCTAGATCATGCCCATCGAGACAAGGCGGGCGCGCTTGGCTGTGGCTCGAATCCGTCGAAGATCAAGTCTCTGCGGATATTGGCCGTATAGTTTAAACTTCCGAATCTGACCTGACGGTCAGAGGCGTAGCTTTCGATCTGCTTTAGATGGCCAAGCGAATTGGCCCGCAGTGCAAAGCCGCCGGACACGAAGATCTGCCTGGGGAGAGAAGTCTCACCTTGGACTGCGTCATTGTTGATGATCGAAGGAGCCATTGGGCCTATCGGCGACGACACAGAGGAACTCTCAATGAAAGCACCAATGTCGGTGTCAAAACCGGCGGATCTCGGGTAGGGGGTCCCGAACTGTGCGTCTAGGCGGATGGTAACAGGAGACAAGGGACACGATGTTTTACCCAGGTTCGGGCCCTCTTGATGGAGGTAAAACCCTACGTCCTGCTATATTAATATTGATAATGTGTGTTACAAGAGTGGATCTACCACGAGATCAAAAAGGCTAAACCCTAGAAGCTAGCCTATGGTATGATTGTTGTTCGTCCTACGGACTAAAACCCTCCGGTTTATATAGACACCGGATAGGGTTAGGGTTACCTGAGTCGGTTACAATGGTAGGAGATCTACATATCCGTACCACCAAGCTTGCCTTCCACGCCAAGGAAAGTCCCATCCGGACACGGACGAAGTCTTCAATCTTGTATCTTCATAGTCTTGGAGTCCGGCCGATGATGATAGTTCGGCTATCCGGACACCCCCTAGTCCGGAACTCCCTCAGTGATGCTTACCAGTTGCTCATGCGCATAGTTGGACTTTCTTTTCTCCACATGCCTGTGATGGAAAAGTATTACCGGGGCATGTGGATCAGAATATTAGTTTAACTGACAGCCCTGTCTTTGTTTTAACCGAACGTAGACTAATCCTTGCACATGTTTGTTAATAGAGTAGTAGGTTATTGGAGGAGACAGGCCCTGGTGCTTTCAAAGGGCACCGGCTGATGTGAACTCGACAGGCCTCTTGCATTCTCTTCTCCGTAGCTTGCGAGATAAGTAAGCTTGATTATGTGCTGGTCACTTCCTACATCTTCGATGTTTGCTCGGTGTCGTGATGACAATGTGATCGCCCTGTGTTGGTTTTACGTGTCGGTTTGGCTAGTGCTCCACCTAGTTTGTCAGTTAGATTTCGAATTCAGTCGCTATGCAATGGCTGATCTACTGCATGTGCTCAATTCGGTCGTATAAATCAAATATGATTACTGCTGGCTGTGGAGGGCTTTTTTCTGGAGCAATCAGTCAGTAGGAGGGGCTTTTTTCTGCTGCTTGTTTTTTTGCTTCAATTGGGTACATGAATCTCTGGTTATAAGGATTTCAGAGCCAGGACTTGTTCTGAATCTCTGGTTGTTTCATGATGCTAGTCCGTACATGCAGTATATACTCCTAAGGTTATGCATGTCTGATCAGTATCAGTGTGAGATGTTGATTCATGTATCCGTGTTTGGTGCGACATTCATGCACCTCGTCGTGTGTAATTATTCGGTGTGTACGAGACCTACGGTATATACTTACCAGTACTGTCTACTGTGATTGAGTATTTATTGATGGTGCTCCGACTGCATTTTATTTACCCATTTGCATATTCTTAATCTAGCATCAAAGGCCCCCCAAAAAACAAATAGTCCTTTAAATCCTTATTTGTTCTATATGTATGTACTGTTGGCTGACATACTTATGTGTTCTTTTTTGTGGATTAACAGAGGAGGAAGCAAACTTGCTCGGCAAGAAGGGATCCCTCAAGATAACCCAATGTCTTCCAGTTTGCACTTTGCTCACCAACAATACTGATCGATCGATAGGTAGATGTTGACCCTCTCTTTTTGTGATGTGTGGCTATTGCAGCTGGACGAATGGGTGATGTGCCGGCTTTAGAACAAGAAGAACAACTGGGAGAAGGTCAAGGTGGAGCAGGACATGGCTGTGGAGGCATGGCATGGACGCTCGTCAACCTCGGCCACTTCGTGGTACCCGCCTCTCCCCCTCCCCTCCCTCCCTCGCTTACACGTCCTCGACTCCCATGGATCTGAAGAATTGCCATGACACACTCGCCAATCCTGCCAACTAATAAAGTGTATTCTAGTTTGAAGGTTTACTGTTTCATAATAGCCAAATAAATAGCCTGCATTTAATCATTCCTTTGCTACTTTAGATATAATAATGTAGTGGCAAAATTCATGAAATCATTATGGCAGTAAATACTGCAGTTCTAGTTGGCCCAACCTCAAGTCTGGAAGTACAAATTATTGCCATTTTTCTCATAAGATTATAGCATGAAACATACTATCTAGAAATTATTTCTCTATTGTCATTGCTTTCCTAATTGAATCTTCATTTCAGATTACATACCACTTCTTCCACTTTGGAAGAAGGGAACTCCATTCACTGATGATCGGGGATGTATAATAGATGACTTGGTGGGAGCAAATGGACAACCATAAGCAGCTTACTCACAATGTAAAATTTCTTGTTGTGGTTCATGTAGTCCTGTATGTGTTATTCTGTATCAATTTTATTAATACTGCTTTTGGGAGCTTACTTGGCAAGGAACAACATGGCAGGATGTATGCACAAAGATTAATTCTGGCTAGTCATAAATACTACACTTATTCCTTAATTATGCAAAGAACACTTGTTCGTAACATCTAGGTCTAACTTGCATATTCACGCCATTATACATGTGTAAGGATTGGGCATTGCTCTATTGCTCTATTCACGCCATTATACATGTGTAAAAATTGATGTTCAATTAACTTCATTATCTTTAATAATTGATTATTCATTTCTGGTTAGTAGTAACTTAAACTTGGCGGCAAACTGGTTAAATACTTGGCTGTGATCACGTTTGTGGTTGGTGTTCGAGCAAGCAAAATCAGAAATGATCCCAACTGATCATATTATTTTTGCGTTTGCTAGAATTGTCCATGGACATTTAATCTGTTTGGTGTATAGTAGGTAAAGTAGCAGAGTACACTAATTACCATTTTGTCTGCTGACATACAGTTCCAAAGACCTTTTAGCGCAGAGTTCATATAGTTACACAGTGCTTTTTAGCTTACATATCATACAGTTATGCAGTGCTCCCTACACTGTCTGTTTACTATATATAGCATTCATGTATTCTTGGATAGTACTCACTACATACCAGGGCGAATTAACCACAATTTGCCACAATTTGCAGCGGCCGTGCTCCACCAGCTGTTTTGTGGTTCTTGCAATCTGGGGAGTTCCGCACATGATAGGGCCCTCCCTCTTCTGCTTCTTCTACTACCTATTGTTGCTGCTGTTGCTGATTGGTCTATGCACGGTGGGTAATCCATCAATGTTTATTTGCTACTACTGTAGTAGCTAGTATGCTTGATGTGTGTATCTCTGTCTCCTTACTGTTTTGCTAGAACCATAAATCTCGATGCATGATGATTATAGTCTGGTTTTCTAGATCTGTTCTATTGGTGTTTAAAATTTGACATGCACGGATTACGAATGAACTTGTTCTTACAGTTCTTTTCATTTCTATGATCAATTTAGTTAGAGTTGCACATGTCAGTATACTATATACAAAAAAAATCCTAGCTAGTGAGAACATTTCACTCCATGAACATATACTGGTTAGTGTTAGTCATACTATTTATCTACATGGCATTTGCTATCAATTCTTGCTTATAAGTTATTGGATTCCTCATTGGCTATTGTTTGATGTTCTGTACACATTCTTATTCTTATATTTTCATTCTTATTCTTTGCACAGGTGAAGTGCGAATCAAAGTCTGAAGCTATGAAGCATATCAACAAGTAGTAGCATATTATGTGTTGTAATTGTAGGCAGTAGTAGGCATATCTGGCTTGTAGTATATTGTAATGATTGTAATAGACTAATGTAGTGTTGTTTTGGATGAATTTTGATTGCTCTCTGGTCTGATAATTATTGTGTATGTGGTTTGAATACCTGTGAAATGGAAACCTGACAATGGAGTCCAAGATATAATGGTTTTTTGGCAAAGTTCAAAATTTTTGATGTGTTGGACCAATTTTGGGATAAGCATGACAAGTGGGACCAATCAGTGGTGGGACCAGCTGCAAAATAAAATGGCTGAAAATTGAAAATCAATATACCGGCAAAAAGGCCATGCCCTAGAAAATAAAAGGCCAAATTGTTGGGCCAGGCCCATGTAGCTAGAGAAAATTAATAGAAAAATATATATTAAAAAGGCTGAATTAATGGGCTCGGCCCATGTAAAACACCCAATTGGACCGGGCCGATTCTAATTTTTGACCTTTTGAATTGGTCGCAATTTTGCCACGTCAGATTGCCACATCGGATCTGACGTGGCCTGGGCAGACAGCCAGTGACCAAAACAAAAGGTCATGGGTTCAACGACCTTCTGTTTTGGTCATAAACGTCCACGACCTTCTCACAGAGAAGGTCGCTATAGTCAGTTTACGACCCTCAGCTTTTAACATTCTGTTTTTGGTCACAAAAAGGTCTCAAATGAAAAACTATGACCTTTCAGTGACCAATAGTGGATGTCACAAGATAGCATATTACTTGTAGTGAGGAGGGGGTAATATCGACCCCCCCCCACGTGTTGAAGCTATCGGGAGGGGGTATATCGACAACGACGACATACGTACATGGGAAAATAATATGCTTGTTTTTTCCTTCTTAAAAATACATGAAGCTATCGGGAGGGTATATCGACAACAACAACGCATTTACACTACATCTATGTCCCACAAGTGACGTGGGCATCGACGCCTGCGTCACTTGTGGGACGTGGATGTAGTGTCCGACACCGACGGCCACATGTATCTCACACCGATGATACTTGCTATTTAATTAGGGTTTCCTCTACTGCTCGGCGACCCTCGACGACCCTCGTTCCCGATAAAAAAAGAGGAAGAAGAAGAAAATAAAAGAGGAGAAGAAAGAATAGAGGAGAAGAACTCCTCTATTCTTTCTTCTCCTCTTTTTTTCTTCCTCTTCTTTTTTTATCCTCTTCTTCCTCTCATGTTCGACGACCCTCGACCCCGATAACATACATCCATCGATATCATTCCATACATACATAGACTTCTACATTATATATGAACGAACATCTATGTCCCACAAGTGACGTGGGCATCGACGCATGTAGGGTAGAGGGTCGTGGATCGCCGATCGAGGTCAAGGGTCGAGGATCGCCGAGGGCTCGGGAGGTTGCCTTGTGTCAAAGGATTCAACAAAACCATGTCTTCATCATTAGGCGAAAGTAACAGGTGCATGATGGTACGAAGCTCTCCAAAGTTATTTTGGAACGGAGTCCCAGATAGGATAATTCGCTTTTTGGTACAAAGTTCAGCAAGAACCTTCTGAATATCGTTATTTGGAAGGCCTTCGCTGAAATTGCATACAAAAGGCAAATTATCCTATCCGACTCCATTCGAAATAACTTTGGAGGACTTCATACCATCATGCCCTGTTACTTCGACTAATGATGAAGCCATGGATTTCTTCAATACTTTGACACTTGAAACCTCTCGACCCTCGGCGATCCTCGACCCTCGAACCTCGGCGACCACAGAACCCTCGACCCTAGGCGACCTCGAACCCTCGACCCTCGATCCCTCGACCTATAGAACCCTCGAACCCTCGACCCCGAAACCCTCGACCCTTGACCCCTTAACGACCCTCGACCCTCTACCCTAGTTCCCGACCCTCGACCCCTCGGCGATCCTCGACACCCTCGTTCCCGATAAAAATTAAGAAGAAGAAGAAAAAAAAGAGGAGAAAAAAAGGAGAAGAAGCTCCTCTATTCCTTCTTCTTCTCCTCTTTTTTTCTTCTTCCTCTTCTTCCTCTCCTCGTCTTCTCCTTCTTCTTCTCCTTCTTTCTCTACTTATTTTCCTTTTTCTCTCCTTCTTTTTCTTCTTCTTCCTTCTTCTTCCTTCCTCTTTTCTTCCTTTTCCTTATTTTACTTTTTCCTCTCCACTAACATAAAATGCACTAACCTAAAATGCAACAAACATAAAATGCACTAAATCAATCAACTAACCTAAAATCAGTGATAAAATGCACTAACCTAAAATCAATATCTACTAACAACTTAAAAAATTAATACATATATGAAAAATGCATATATGAAAAAACATCATCATATCATCAACATGAACATATCATCAACATCATCATATCATCAACATCATCATATCATCAACATCATCATATCATCATCAACATATATATGAAAAAATGCATATAGGAGGCGGCCGCCTGCATCAGTAGTGCAGGAGGCGCGGACCAGGGCGGCGATGGCGCGGGCAGGGCGGCAAGGGCGACGGTGGCAGGGCGAGGGCGGGCGACAACGACGGTGGGGCTGCGGCGAGGGCACGGGCGATCGCGACGACGGGCGGCTAAGGCTAAGCGGGCGAAGCGATGGCGGCGAGGGCGCTGGCGACAGCGATGACGGGCGAAGCGACGGCGACGACGCAGCGGGCGACGGCGACGACGGGCGCGGGCGACGGCGACGGCGGGGGCGATGGGCGGTGTCGGGGCAGCCTAGCAGCGTCGATGTGCTCGGCGTCGTCGGGGGAAACTGGCGAGGGAAGTCTGAAATTTCCTAAGTGCTTGCTTATATAGAAAGAGCATTGGTCCCGGTTCGTGGAACCAACGGGACTAATACCCTATAGTCGGTTGGTGCCACCAACCGGGACCAAAGGTCTCTTTTCAGCCCAAAGGGCGGAAGCGGCGACCTTTGGTCGGTTCGTGGAACCAACCGGGACTAAAAGGCCAACCGGGACCAACGCCTCCCTTTAGTCCCGGCTGGTGCCACCAACCGAGACCAAAGGCCTTGTGCTGCCCCGCGCCCAAATGTTTAGTCGACCTCGCTAGTTGAGAGGGAGCCGCACTTTTTTATAAGGTGCGGTGCGCCTTCCCTCTCGAGCTCCTCTCTAAAGAAGGCTTTCGGGCATAACCGTGCAATGTGTGCCTGTGGGCCTACTGGGCCTCCCGCGGGCCTGAATCCTGGCCCATGGTAGGGTTTCTAGTCGTATTCGGGCCGTGGGGGCCCGATGAGAGGTAACCTTATTTTTGTTTTTTTTGTTGCTTTATTTAGTTTATTTTGTTTCTACTTACAACAAAATACTTATTGTTGCTATATTTATTTTTTCCAGTTTTTTTGTTTTGTTTTCTGCATTATTTATATTCTTTTGTTTTTTGCTTTACTTTTTAATTCTTTTTGCTTTTAGTTTTAAAAAATTATAAACTTTCTGTTAGTGCCATCAGTTTTCAAATTTGAAAACACTTTTTTGTTTTCTTTTTTGCTTTATTTATTTTATTTTGTTTCTACTTACAACAAAATACTTATTGTTGCTATTTTTATTTTTTTTCCAGTTTTTTTTTTCTTCATTATTTATTTTCTTTTGGTTTTTTGCTTTATTTTTTAATTCTTTTTGCTTTTAGGTCAGCAAAATTATAAACCTTCTGTTAGTGCCATTAGTTTTAGAAAAATTATAAACTTTCTGTTTGTGCCATTAGTTTTCAAATTTGAATAGTTAAAATTTGAATTCTTTGAAATTTGTGTGAATCACAAGTTTGTGATTAACTTTACTAAAAAATAAACATAGATGCACCTATAGAGAAAATTAAACCTAAATTCATAATCAATTTCTATGAATTTCAGAGAAATTCACTATGAATTTAGGTCAAATTCCCTGTATAGGGGCATCTATTTTCACTTTGAGAGGAGCTCAACAAGGCAGAGAGAGACGGGCTTATAAACCGGTGTGAGCGCCCTTCGGTTGGTGAGGTGGGACTAAACTACAGGCGCGAGGACCAACCCTTTAGTCCCGGTTTGTGGCACAAACCGGGACTAATGGTCATGGGCCAGGGGCGAGCCGCATGGACCAGGGACTAATATATGAACATAGATGCACCTATAAAGAAAATTCGACCTAAATTCATAGTTTTAAAATGAACTCTGAAAATGTTGGCATAGCATGTGCATGTACAAAGCGGACAATGGTATCATACTAAATGCATTACAAAGTTGGCATGGTATCATCATAATAGTTGCGGAGAAAGTCTTCACTTTTTCTTCGCTTGTGTCATTGCTTATTGCGCTGTAACCATGGATAATCTTCATCGTTTATCGGGATGCTTGGGTCAGCCTTCACTTTGAAGGAGGAATTTCATGAAACTTTTCATACTCTTGAGACATGTACATCTTGCCCTCCACTCCCGGGATGTCCCTTTTTCCCGAAAGAACTATGTGGCGCTTTAGCTCATCGTATGATGTATTCGCTTCCTTATCTTTTCTTTTCCTCGATCCGGTAGACATGTCCTTCACATAGATAACCTGTGCCACATCATTGGCTAGGACGAACGGTTCGTCGGTGTACCCAAGATTTTTCAGATCCACGGTTGCCATTCCGTCTTTGTGGGTCTACACATACCCGCCTCTGACAGATTGACCCATTTGCACTTAAACAAAGGGACCTTAAAATCTACTCCGTAGTCAAGTTCCCATATGTCCACTATGTAACCATAATATGTGTCCTTTCCCAGCCGGTTGCTGCATCAAAGCGGACACCGCTGTTTTGGTTGGTGCTCTTTTGATCTTGGTCAATCGTGTAAAATGTATTCCCATTTATCTCGTACCCTTTCCAAATCATTACAGTCGAAGATGGTCCCTGGACAACAAGTACAACTCATCACAAACAGTGTTGTCACCTCACGAGACGTGTTTCCAACCAAGCTGCTGAAAGTCTGATGTGTTCACATGTAATCCGATCATCGCCTTTGCTCCGGGTGTTTGGAGCGCGGACTGTTCTTGTGTTCATCGACATACGGGTCACCAAGGTAGAGTTCTCAGAGAAGCTGTAGTGTGCTTGAGACCAAGAATATCCGTCCCTGCATATTATTGAGTCCCTTCCAAGCATGCCTTTTCCAATCAGTCTCCCCTCATACTGCGATTTAGGGAGACCTATATTCTTAAGGCCAGGAATGAAGTCAACACAAAACCCGATGTCATCCTCTGTTTGATGGCCCATGGAGATGCTTCCTTCTGGCCTAGCACGATTCTGGACATATTTCTTTAGGACTCCCATGAACCTCTCAAAGGGGAACATATTGTGTAGAAATAGGGCCCCGAATGACAATCTCGTCGACTAGATGAACTAGGGCAGTGCGTCATGATATTGAAGAAGGATGGTGGGAACACCAGCTCGGCCCGACAAGACATTGCGCCACATCACTCCTTAGCATTGGTATGATTTCTGGATCAATCATCTTCTGAGATATTGCATTGAGGAATGCACATAACTTCACAATGGCTAATCGGACGTTTTCCGGTAAAAGGCCCCTCAATGCAACCGGAAGCGGTTGCGTCATAATCACGTGGCGATCATGAGACTTTAGGTTCGGAAATTTTTCTACGGCATATTTATTATTCCCTTTATATTCGACGAGAAGCGGTCGGGACCTTCATCTTGAGCAGGCATTCAAAGAAGATTTCTTTCTCTTCTTTACGTAAGAGCGTGGCTGGCGGGACCTTCATCTTGCTTGGAGGCATGCCCTCTTTTTCGCGTAAGCATTGCAGGTCCTCCGTGCCTCAGGTGTATCTTTTGACTTCCCATACATGCCCAAGAAGCCTAGCAGGTTCACGCAAAGGTTCTTCGTCACGTGCATCACGTCGATCGAAGAGCGGACCTCTAGGTCTTTCCAGTAGGATAGGTCCCAAAATATAGATTTCTTCTTCCACATGGGTGTGTGATTCTCAGCGTCATTCGGAACAGCTAGTCCGCCGGGACCCTTTCCAAAGATTATGTGTAAATCATTGACCATAGCAAGTACGTGATCACCGGTACGCATGGCGGGCTTCTTCCGGTGATCTGCCTCGCCTTTGAAATGCTTGCCTTTCTTTCTACATTGATGGTTGGTCGGAAGAAATCGACGATGGCCCAGGTACACATTCTTCCTGCAGCTTCCTAGGTATATACTATCGGTGTCAAGTAAACAGTGCGTGCATGCGTGGTATCCCTTGTTTTTTATCCTGAAAGGTTACAGAGAGCGGGCCAATCGTTGATGGTCACGAACAGCAGCGCCTTTAGGTCAAATTCCTCCTTTTTGTGCTCATCCCACGTACGTACACCGTTTCCATTCCACAGCTGTAAAAGTTCTTCAACTAATGGCCTTAGGTACACATCAATGTCGTTGCCGGGTTGCTTAGGGCCTTGGGCGAGAAGCGGCATCATAATGAACTTCCGCTTCATGCACATCCAAGGAGGAAGGTTATACATACATAGAGTCACGGGCCAGGTGTTGTGATTGCTGCTCTGCTCCCCGAAAGGATTAATGCCATCCGCGCTTAAAGCAAACCATACGTTCCTTGGGTCCTTTGCAAACTCATCCCAGTACTTTCTCTCGATTTTTCTCCACTGCGACCCGTCAACGGGTGCTCTCAACTTCCCGTCTTTCTTACGGTCCTCACTGTGCCATCGCATCAACTTGGCATGCTCTCCGTTTCTGAACAGATGTTTCAACCGTGGTATTATAGGAGCATACCACATCACCTTCGCAGGAACCCTCTTCCTGGGAGGCTCGCCGTCAACATCACCAGGGTCATCTCGTCTGATCTTATACCGCAATGCACCGCATATCGGGCATGCGTTCAGATCCTTGTATGCACCGCGGTAGAGGATGCAGTCATTATGGCATGCATGTATCTTCTCCACCTCCAATCCTAGAGGGCATACGACCTTCTTTGCTGCGTATGTACTGTCGGGCAATTCGTTATCCTTTGGAAGCTTCTTCTTCATTATTTTCAGTAGCTTCTCAAATCCTTTATCGAGCCTGACATTCTCTGCCTTCCTTTGCAGCAATTCCAGGACGGTACCCAGCTTTGTGTTGCCATCTTCGCAATTGGGGTACAACCCTTTTTTGTGATCCTCTAACATGCGATCGAACTTCAGCTTCTCCTTTTGACTTTCGCATTGCGTCCTTGCATCGACAATGACCCGGCGGAGATCATCATCATCGGGCACATCGTCTGGTTCCTCTTGATCTTCAGCAGCTTACCCGTTACAGCACCATCGTGCACATCGTGCAGTTCCTCTTGATGTTCAGTAGCATCACCGTATTCAGGGGGCACATAGTTGTCATCGTACTCTTCTTCTTCGCCGTCTTTCATCATAACCCCTATTTCTCCATGCCTCGTCCAAACATTACAGTGTGGCATGAAACCCTTGTAAAGTAGGTGGGTGTGAAGGATTTTCCTGTCAGAGTAAGACTTCGTATTCCCACATATAGGGCATGGACAACACATAAAACCATTCTGCTTGTTTTCCTCAGCCACTTCGAGAAAATCATGCACGCCCTTAGTGTAATCGGAGGTGTGTCTGTCACCGTACATCCATTGCCGGTTCATCTGCGTGCATTATATATAATTAAGTGTGTCAAAATTCATTACAGAACATCATGAATAGATAATTAAGTGACCAAATTAATATAAGTTCATCATCACATAAAAACCAAAGTACATACATAGTTCTCATCTAACAACATAAAGCTCTGCAGAGCATCTAAATTAATTAAACCATACATTGAAACTATGTAAAACATTTCAATGCGACAAGAAATGCGGTCATAATCGCAACCAAGGTAACAACTGATCCAACTGCATAATGATACCAAGCCTCGGTATGAATGGCATATTTTCTAATCTTTCTAATCTTCAAGCGCATTGCACCCATCTTGATCTTGTGATCATCGACGACATCCGCAACATGCAACTCCAATATCATCTTCTCCTCCTCAAGTTTTTCTTATTTTTTCCTTCAAGAAATTATTTTCTTCTTCAACTAAATTTAACCTCTCGACAATAGAGTTGATTGGAATTTCTAATTCAACAACCTCCTAGATAAATAAAATCTATGTCACGTTGGTTGGCATAATTTTCATAAACAATAAATGAACCAATAGTTATGAAAAGATAATATATACCACATCCGAATCATAGACAGGATGAGGGCCGACGGGGACGTATACCAAAACCATCGCACTATATAAGATGCAATAATAAAAGTAAGAAAATAATAAAAGTATCTATCTAAACATACAAGTAAGAATATTTTCCTTTCAGAAATAAGATAAGAACAAGAGGCTCACCATGGTGGTGCCGGCGATGAGATCGGCGTGGGTGATCGACGGCGGTGAAGACGGGGACGGAGCGTGACGGACCGCTAAACCTAGACAAATATTGAGGAAAATGGAGCTTGGAGGTCGAGCTTGGAGAGGAGAAAGCTTAAGTAGTGTGGCTCGGGCATTCCATCGAACACCTTGTGTGCATAGGAGGTGAGCTAGAGCACCACCAAGCCCTCTCCCCTCGGCTAAGACAAAAAACAGAGCAGTGTGCTCTGCTCTTACGCGGAGGGTATATATAGGCAGCACTATTGTTCCCTGTTCGTGGCATGAACCGGGACTAAAGGGAAGCCATTGGTCCTGGTTCATGCCACCAACCGGGACCAATGATGGTGGGCCAGGAGCGAGGCCCATTGGTCCCGGTTCGTCCCACCAACCGGGACCAATGGCCCACGTGGCCCGGCCGGCCCCCTAGGCTCACGAACCGGGACAAATACCTTCATTGGTCCCGGTTCATGGCAGAACCGGGACTGATGGGCTGAGCAGGCCTGTGTCATTGCCCCCTTTTCTACTAGTGCTGGGTCGCCCTCGATCCCTTGCTCCTGGTGTGGTCGAACGGAGAAGAGAATGCGAGAGATGAATATTAGGTTTAGTGGTCGTCGCCTCGTGGGCTATTGGGCTGGCTCAGGGCTGCGTTCCGCCGCTCGCCGTGTACCAGCCGTGTCGCCAGCGTATCCTAGGCGTATCAGCATTTTTTTCTTTTTTTTTAAACCAAAAAACGAGATACTTCTGGGATACCCGTATCTAAGCCGTATCTGCCGTATCGGAGTATCGGCGCCGTCCTGAACGGCGATATGACAGCTTCTGAAGTATCGGTGCTTCGTAGGTTTCCTTTATATCTTCTGCCACTTTAATTAGGAGTAAATGTGACAATTTCATATGAGTTTTTCTAAGTTGATCAAGAAACGAGTACTTAACCCAATTACACAGGAGTTTCCCCAGAGAAAATTACACCTGAATTCTGAACTATGAAATACTCCCTCCATCTCACAATATAAGACGTTTTTACAAGCTATGTTATGGGACTACCAAATATATATTCACTGGATGATAGAATCATAGACTTCAAAAGAAATTTTATAGTGAATTGTGTTGTGTTAATTAGATCTTGGTTAGAATAATTAGAACACCTAGGATTTCATTTACAAATTCACGGAATGGAAGGAGATCACTTGGCCTAAACAAACAACCATAGCCCAACGATTTAGTAATAAAATACTCCGTCAAAAGTAGTGTCTCAACTTTGTCTTATTTTTAATACAAAATTGTACGAAGTTTGAGACAATTGTTTTGGGATCAAGGGAGTATGTTTACTCCACCAAATACTAAGAGCATCTCCAGCCGTTGCGCCCCCCAGGAGGCATTTTTTTCGCCGCTTCGGGGCTGCCGGCGAAAATTTTGAAGTGAAAGCGAAAAAAATTCCACTCGTTGCGTCCCCAGGAGCAGGTGCGCGCCCGCGTCCACGGCCATCTTGTGCTCGTCGCCGCGCTCCGCCTGCAACCCATTGGATTCGCCACCACAAGCAGCGACGGCCGCCGAAGAAGGGCGCGGAGATGGGGCCGGAGGGGAAGCAGGGGACCGGCTGCAGCGGGATGGCGGAGAGGGCGGCCCCGAGATGGTGCGGAAGCTGGTGGCCTTCTCAGCCATCACCTCGGCGTCGGGCACACACAGCACCTCCTTCTTCACGCCCCTGTTGGCGACGGGCGGGGCACGAGGCCGAGGAAGAGGAAGAGCACGCGCACCGCGCCACGAGGCCGAGGCGGCGGCGGAGCTGCAAGGCCATGGCGCCATTAATTCAAACAAGTGGCAGGGAGAGAGAGATGACCGGATTGAGAGCGAGAGGTGGCGAGGCGACTTGGCCGTGACCTTCGCCGGCAACAGGCGCGGCTGCTCGAGGAGACGGATTCGGGCGATGGTGACTTGTAGCAAGGGCGGCAGCCGAGGCGGAGGAGCAGATGAAGCTCCCACGGGGCAGCTCGGCTCCATGATTTGACGGCTAGGGCAGGCGTCAGGTGCCTGCGAGACAGAGAAAGAAGCTTAGGAGGAGGAAGGAACCAGGAGGAAGGAGGCGAGGGCGCGAGGCAGCTCCTGGCCAACAATTCGCCGATGGGTGGTGCAGGGTGGAGCTCCGGCGCGGGGTTAAGGACGAAGTGGAGGCGACGCGGTCGCCGGCGGCTGCTGCTACTCCGGATTTGAGGCGCTGGAGAGCGATTCGGGGCTGGCCTTCGCGCGCCCGAGCTAGACGCCGGACTCCTCCAACACCGCTCCACCCCGCACTGACGCGCTCCGCGCTCGAGAGAAAGGGGCATGGGAGAGGAGAGAGGAAAAGAGAGGAAAGGGGGTGAGGGCACGTGGGTAGGGCCTAGATGAAAAGAGAGGAGAGAGGGAGGTGGGAGGCTGAGGGTGGGCCAACAGCGAGAAAAAGGAGCCGCCGGCACGCCCAGCTGCCCCCTGGTGATTGGGTTTGGGGTGGGATTACCGGCGTCATTTTTCTCCAAATCCGGCGAAAAGTGAGGCTTTGGGGGCACGAGTGGGAGGAATTTTTGCCGCCGGTGCTAAAGAAGTGGCCTGGGGGCCGTTCCGGGGGCGTGGCCGGCGATGCTATAAGGTATCAATCATCATGAGCAGAATTTCTTTTTTGTGATATTTAAATTTCTTCGACATGCAAGCTTTGTGTGTTCGCGAAAAAAAATCTTCGACATACGTTGATGGACCCTTTGGACCTGAATTCTGTGTCTGTGGTAAGTGTCTATGCATAGCCTAGGTTGAATGAGCTATGTCTTGGAAGGTACCAGTAGTACTTTCAGGTACTTACTCTTCTGTTTATTTGCTGATTGTTGATCTAACAAAAGTCATTTAGGAATAATAATTCATCTAATAGAAGGATACTATGGTAACCGTTTCTATTTTCTCTCCACTTCACCGTTCCCGGGAAAAAAGGAGCGGGAGACCGTATGGACACCTCAGTTTCTCTGATTAGGGCATCTTCACCTTCAAATCGTCCACACAAGTCCAAACCAGGCGGCCCAGATCACGGGAGCCATCCAACACGGGACTGTATCGATCCGTAAAACGGTCCGCACACTGTTTCTCTCGCAAACCGGACACAAATGTGGCAGGCTTTGCGAACATCCGGACAGCCCACGCCCGCTTCTGATCACCCCGGCCCACCCAAACCCCTTGCCCCCTCGCCTGCGCGCGTTCCCGTCCGGCGTCAGCTGCCCGCATTTATGCCAATGTGGAGCGGTCGCTCCATATTGAAGCCGGCTCGGGGTGGACGCAACCTCACACTGCCTCCGCCACCGGAGCGGTGCGCCGGCCGAGAGCGCCGCCAGCTGCACACCAGGCTGAACACGCCTCCTCGCCGCATTCAATCGGCTGAAGACTACCCACCTTGTTCCATTAACCCAGTGCGTGTCGTGATACCTACTTTGACCACGTCTGTTCGCAAGCCAGCCATCATTAAACACAATGCCGGTTGGCTCCTCGTGTCCGCTCGCTATTTGAACGATGGCAGACGTCGGGCAAGAACCGCACCACACCTCTGCTCCCCATTTCCTCCTTGAACAATTTTCTCCATGGCATCCGACGAGAAGGAAGAAGAGTTCTACGGCATAAAAGCCTGTTGGGTGGCTGTTGAGCCTGTCGGTAGGGATGGATATGGAGTGGAAACTTTCCGCTTTTCCGGAGGAAAATGGAAACGGAGAGGAAATATGAAAACGGAAACGAAAATTTGCCAAACGGAAGTGGAACTGCAATTTTGTATGCAGAAATGGAAACAAAAATGGAACAGTGTTTTCCGGTGAAACATATGTGGAAATGAAACGTCTCGTTCCCATGAATATGAAATTTCTATTTTTACTATACGCATATGGCTGCTTTGTAGCCCAATCACGATCATTTGAGGCCCAATCTCTACTACCGCACATGTATTCAACTTCCCTTTACGGAGTTGTGCAGTACTAGTACAATACTATGCTAAGTTGCTAAAATAAACATATTATTTTGTAGCCATGTTAACAATTAATTAAACTTATTTGTTTCTGTGTGTATTTCTCTATGATTGAAGGGGTTTTTAAGTTTCGGTTAATTCCCACTTCTGTTTCTGTGTCCGATCTATATTCGCTCTGTGTCCGTTTCTGGTAGTATCTGTTTCTGTATTCATCTCCGGGGTTTCTGTATTTGTTTCCGCTTATGCAAAAGAATATGAAAACAAATATGATAGCACTCAGTTCCGTCCGTTTCTGCTCCGTTTCATCCCTACATGTCGGTCACGAGCACCACCATCGAGCCGTTGTAGGCCAGCTCCTGGAGGTTGAAACTACTAGCCGGTGTGTGGTTCAGCTCACCAAGGAGTGGCGAGTTGCTCCAGGCCGGCATCGCGGGGGAGGTGGGAGCACGTGCATCGTGGTTGCCGTGTATGACGCCGTGTCATACCGTGCCTCCTGTGCCTGCGACCATGCTATCCACCATCAGCACACGCGTAACCACGCCCTTTTTGCAAAGAAAGAAGGCGGCTACGCGACCTCGACGAGGCGGCGCCCAGCACGTCCGCGAGCGCCGCCATCATTGAGAAATAGAACACAGGAGGCCGCCATTGCTTGGGTCCCATGAAGGCCACCACCAAGGTGATGCCGGTGTAAGCAGCCAGTTCCTTGCCCTCTGGTAGGCCACCATCGTCCCCCTACCCCAAAACCAACTCTGATCCGTGCAGCATAGGCACCCTTCCTCTTCAGTTGAAGCATTAGCCGGAGGATCCAATCGATGAGCGGTGGGGAAGCGAGTAGTGCTTTGCGCTGAAGCTTATATCCCTCAGGGGCTGACGGACATGGGAAAGACAATGGAGATCCGTCGCGGCCAGCCATAGACTAGTCATGCGTATCCATGTCGTCAGAATGGATATCTGGCAGCGCCGGACGTAGACCAGTTTTAACATTGTTCAGTATCTTTGTAGTTTTGAAAATGTAATGATTTTTGTCCGGTTTATATAAAATCCATCGTATTTGCATGTATTTCATCGGGTTAGTTCAAAGAGTGACTGAAATGTATGCGGGCGGAGTTGGATTGCTGCCTCTTCCATCCAGTGTCCGCGGACCTTCGCGGATGGATGCGGGAAGGAATTTGCGGGTCGATATTGGAGATGTCCTTACATGCGCGAGCTGCGGCGATATCAACAGATTTAGCCAAGGGTTTCAAGAGAAGAAAATCAGCAAACAAGGAGAAACGAAAGCAAAATAAAAAGGACACGTCTAGGGAGCGGCCGGCTGCTCCCTAGCTGTCCGGAGTGGCCTACTTATTTGTCCTAATGTGATCCTAAAAAGAAAAATTGTATCTTTCATGTGAACCAGAAGTGATAAAAAGGACGCTGCTAATTAATCATTCTACGTGATCTCTTGTCATATAATGGATGTTTGCATGCCTCCTGCTCACCTTGTCTTTTGTGTAATAATTTTGGGTTTTTTAAATTTTAAAAAGCCATATCTTTCAAACCGCATGTCGGAATTCAGGTCCGTTTTCACCATTGGAACCCTCGTGACGTGCTCTTCGAAACTAGATCCCGCATGGGTATGTTTCGATGAAAAAAAATTATGCCAACTAAGTCCCTCGTTTTGTGCAACTGCCTAACAGTCGATGTGCAACTACCTGACATTGGATGTGCAACTTTTCGTCTACCCCGTGGAAGTATAGTTTTCATTGATGCAACATCTCTACTCCCAAACTAACTCCTCCCAGTGAGATGTTCAAATTCATGTTTTGCCCAGGCCAACTGCCTAGTAGTTCATGTGCAACTTTCTCCCTACCCATGATTGTGCTTTCTCTGTTTGCTGCATCAGCCAATTGTCTAGCTGTGGATGTGCAACTTCGGATACTGTCACCGCCAACTGTCTACCAATGATGTGCAACTATCCCTCATACCTCATGGATGTGTAATTTCCTTACTAGCTCTTGAAAACACCCGTCTAGTGGGATGTGCAACTTTAGCGCCCCATTTATATGCAACTTTTACTAATGAGTATGTAACTTTTCACTACCCTCATGAATATGGAATTTTCACAATCCAACTATCCCTGCTTGTGAGATGTGCAACTCCATATGTTGCTCCGGCCAACTGCCTAGCAGACTTTGTGCAACTCCATTCGTTGCCCCCGCCAACTGAAACTATATATCCACAAGTAGGGAGGGGAAAGAATTGCACATTTAGTAATAGGAAGTTGGCTCGAACAACAGACTGAGTTGTACGTATCATTGGTAGGGAAGGTGGGGCAGAGTGTGTCAACTGTAAAAAAAACTACAAATCCACGAGTAGGACAAGGGTTGTACATCTAGTACTACATAGTTGGTCGGGACCGTAGACTAGTTGCACATCAAATTTTCATGGTTGCTAAGTTGCAAAACCTCACGTGAAGTTAGACCATGCAGCTCAAAAAACTGGTTTTGAAATAAATTGCACCATGTAGTATTAAAGTTGCACAATATAGCGCCAAAGTTGGCATCAAAAAAATTTCGTCGAAACATACCCATGCAGGATCTAGTTTCAAAGATCTCGTTGCGAAGAATCCAAGGGTGAAGACGGATCTGAATTCCGACGTGCAGTTTAAAAGATATGGCTTTTTAAAAATTCAGAAAACCAAAATAATTGCACGTGAACCTGTTTATTTCAAATTAAACTAACTAGTGTGAACGCATTTAATACTAATAGTGACATGCACTAACAGACAAAAAACAACTCATGCATGGCTGTGAATACCGGCCGCTTGTTTCCTCCAAAAAGTACGCGTGCACTTTAAAGAATTTGGAAAATAAAAATAAAACTTGTTTAAAATAATAAAGTTAGTAAAACCAGGCAAATCAAAACCAAGGAAAAACAGATAAGAAACCAAGTCTTCAAAAATGAAAAACGATTCAAATTGTGCATTCAGGATCAGATGGTAAATCACGGGCATGCCCCAGTGTCATAACAGGCTTACTAGATCATTGATGGTGTGCGTTGCTGCGCCCGTCTATTTGTACAATGAAATGGTAGTAATTTTAATAAATATATGACCATATGAAATAATTGAACTTGCCTCCTAATGCAACTGGCTATTTCTTGTGGAGGGCACACATTCATAGGACAACAGTCCTAACAAGGATTAAATTAGTTGCAATACCAAATAATGATATACTAAATACTACCATACAAGCAGCAGTGGGGAAGAGATTCCTGAAACAACAATCAGCCAAGGCCAAATTGTGCAACAATATATATTGAGCTGGCAAACACTCTACATGCCCTACAGTAAAAGTCCACATACACGCTCAAACCCACCTTTTCAGCTCAAACTTAACTGACCCCAGCCGTGGAAGAAGAAACATAGACAGAGTATATTGTTTCTGGGTTGTTTTTTCCACCTGTGCTCTTAGCCTCTTACAGATGATATAATAATTTTATCCTCATCCCAAAGTCAGTCAGTCATGTTTTATTTCTCCAGCCACCCAACTTAAGTTTGGAATATCTTCTTACCAAATATAATATGTCTATCAGGTCAACTGTTCAATTTACTTATGGTCTTAAAGAAAATTTTATCAACTACACATATTGGCTTTGCAGTAGTATCAAGAATTTAAGATACATGAAGACGATACAGTCACATTTATGAAACATCTTTCATCGTGTTTCCTATGGAGGGATCAGTGTCAGCACTTGCCTGAGATCTCATCGCTGCGGCGCTCGGCACATGGCTTCCAAGACGTGGATTCTCCATAGAGAGTTGCTTACCTGAACGGTGACAACACCAAGCTAAGCCAATCAAACGAACGTTAAAACTGATTTCGCGCACAGACATTCCCCTATATGCATGCTGAGCTCAACATCACATTACCCCGGGGCACTCGAGCCAAATCCCATCTTTGCGGCACATGTGAGGCACGTAAAATCCAATAAAACCATGAATTTCAGTAAGCATGAGGCATCCCGAAGAGATGCAACGTAGATCGATGGGACAAGGACCCGCGAGGTGCGAGCAGACGAAAGGGGCGGGCACGAGCGCGCCGCCAAGGAGGCAGGCGAGCAGAATCCGGTAGGAGGCCAGGGCCGATGGGGACCAGGGGTCCTCGAGCGCAAGGGGGGCATTTCAATACCTCAGGGTTGTTTGTGGGAAAAGATTAAAGGTTGGATGGCGAAGCTCCTTTTGGCAGCCGATAAGGAGGTTTTACTCAATCCGGTGGCCTGTCTACACCTGTCTACTCCATGACATGCTTTAGGCTACCCAGGAATTTATGTGAGAGTGTAACCTCTATCAGGCGACAATTCTGGTGGACGGGATAAGGAGGGAACGATAAAAAAGTCTTGGGTTTCTAGGGATGTAATGGCACGCCCGAAGAATCTGGGAGGACTTGGCTTTTGAGACATGGAAATATATAACTTGGCTATTAGCGCTAAAATCCTGAAGGTTGTATATTTTTCGTCTTCTGTACTTGAGGCGGAGTTGGGGTCGCACCCATCCGAGATCTAGAAGGCAATCCTTGATGGTAGAGACATCCATTCACAGGGATTCATTAGAAGTTAGAAGAATTGGCACTGGCAAGACTACAGGGATTTCGGTCGATAATGGTTTTTCTGTGTGGAAAGGATCAGATTTATTATAAAGATTCATCGGAAGTACAAAGCACCTTACACATAACAAAAAAACTACATCGAGGTCCATGGACCACTGAACGACCATTGCCGCCGCCAGAAAGAGCCACCGACGCACCGGTGTCTCCACTCCCATACCGGAGCCATCCTGACCTTCAATGACAGCTGTGAAGTTTTCGTGCACGTTTCCCTAAGGACTAGTGCCCTGTAGATGCAATCATCGCCGTTGAAACCTTGAATATATACGAAGAACTTGACATCAAATATCACCATTAAATGCATACGGCGAAACCCTAACCTCGCTGCCCCAAGGAGCTGTCAGGAATCTACGCGGAGCTCCGTGGGCTGATAATTGGTTACCGAGGCTGGATTTCATGCCCTCTTGCACCTATGGCGGCTGACCCTCGTATGCTCGTTTCAGAGTTATTGATGCCGCCTCGTCATCCTGGTGAGAGGATGTAGTCAAGACATTGTTCATCTCACAAATGCTGAAGAGATTTTGAAGATCTCGCTATGCACGGGGAGGGTAGATGATGTTTGGGGTTGCAGTAAGGACAGTCATGGTGCTTTATCAGTTTGATCTGCCCATCAAATGATTTTGCATACTAAGTTGAGCATAGAAAGTTGGCTGGAAAGGCAACAGGGATCATCAAATCAGGATCAAGAAAATTATAGTTGGACTACTTTGTGGAAGATTAGTGTGCCAAGAAAAATCAGGGAGTTCTTGTAGAGTTTGGCGCAACACTCCATACCGACGGACGCACCACTGTAATATGTACACCTCTCTATATGGAGCTGATGATACTTGGAGACATGCACTGCTTGATTGTTCCATACCCACGGGCGTTTGGGCTCTTTCTCTCGCAGGTTTGGTTGAACACATGTGCCCTAAACAGGATCCACATGCAAAAAACTGGATCTTCATGTTGCATGATTCTATACCACATGACGAGTTCATTAGAATGGTTGTCACACTTTGTTCTGTTTGGTATGCTGAATGGTTATATCCTATTGATGCAAAATTATGATTAAATAAAGAGCGCCGTTTTCGGGAAAACTATATCAGAGCAAAACATGTAATACTCCTACAATTTGTTTCGTGTCTACGTATGGAATAAATTTCGTTGTATCTGGCGAGTATCTTTAGTTCCCTGGGATCAGGACAGGATGAACGCAGCAATATAAGATACTTCGTTGATTTGGTCCCCAATTTTATTTTATTTTGCATTGGAAGTAATAGATACCTCCCACCATAAAGAAGGTAGTACCTGATACATTGCCCATTTGTCATCTCATCTGATGAATAAACCTGATTTTCCTTTCCATATTTATCATAGACAAATTGCATGCCATCCATCCATGCCGTATATATATACTGATGCCGTATGACATGATACGACCAAACAAAGAAACCAGTGAAATCGAGCAAGGCGATGGCAACCAACAGCCTTCGTGTTTTCCTAGTTTTTCTTGCCGTGCAGGCCTGCCTGCTGCTGGTGACGATGATGGCGGCGTCGCCGATGGTCCAGGCCAGACCAGAGCCCTCGGCGCCGTCGATCTGCTGCCTCAACAACCCCAGGTGTTGCATGCCCAACGAAGTCGACATGGCATTCGCCAGCAAGCCTTGATCCATTGCTTCGGTCGACCTCCTCCCACAGCAGTAATAATACAGCAAAGATCACATGTCTCCATCGTGGCATGTGTCGGCGTAGTTTGAATGAATGCTAGTGCTGCTGTATCTTCATACCTTGTTGGTTACATAGCTAATAAAATGGGAGGAGCTTTCTATGATTCCAGTTCCAGCTGCTTTTGATTGTGCATATTTACTAGTTTCCTTCTACGTTGCACTGATACGGCGGCGATACAAGTACGGCGATACGGGATATGACAATTTCTAGAAACAACAATATGCGATACGGCGAGTATATATATGAATAATTAATAAAATGACATCCAATAAAAGCAAACATAATAAAATGTGTGTGATGAGATCAAATGTTGCCATAGAACTCCCTGCAATGCCATGTTGTACTTTTATCTCCTTCCCTAGCAATAGATAGCAGCAACAACGACATCATCAAGTAATAATTTTATCCCACAAACATCAACAAGCAGCAACACAGCAAGCACACATGGAATCCAGCAAGCAGCGAAGCATACATCAAGATCAAACAGCCAAGAATACATCAGATCCAAATTAGTATAGAACTACTGCTACCTAACGAGAGAGTCTACTACTACGGTCTATGGAAGCCAGCAAGCAGCCAAGCATGCATGAAGATCAAGCACACATCAGTACATCACTAGGTAATTGTTGTTTACTTGTGAGTTGCGACGGCGCTGGAGAAAAGCAGAAGATTCAGGCGGAGAGGCGATTCCAGGCGGTGGGGCCGCCGGCGTTGAGCCACTCTAGGCGGCAGAGGAGGCAGCGCCGAGACACTGCAGGTTGCGGCGGCGGTGGACCTGCACTAGTAGAAAAAGGGCCTATTGTCCCGGTTGATAAGGGCCTTTAGTCCCGGTTCCTAAACTGGGACTAAAGGGTCGGTACTAATGCCCTGGCCCTTTAGTCCCGGTTCAATCCAGAACCGGGACAGATGGGTCTCCACGTGGCCTGTGCGCTGAGCCCAGGCAGGAGACTGGTCCCGCTTGGTGACAGCAACTGGGACCAATAGGCATCCAAGCGTCAGCATTTCAGTGGCTGGGTTTTTTGTTTTTTTAAGGGGGGGGGGGGGGTTGGGGGTTTTGGGGAGTTAATTTAGGTGTTTCATATATTGTGTTAGCTAGCTAATTAATAGAGAGAAGTGTCCTCTCTTTTGTCCGTGCTTGGTCGACGCTATGCATTATACATACGTATAGAGAGGACTAGCTAGACACGCTAGCTAGCTAGTAAGCAAACGAAGGAAAGAGAAGATCGTCATGAACATATATGCATACAGAGAGAAGTGATATCGACCACCTCTCCTTCTCCGAGAGATTTGTCGAACAACAAGTTCTCGTATATCTATCCAACACTACCGGCTACATATATACAATAATTATCTTTTACAAATATAATCTCCTAACATACGGACGCGTGGTCCACATAGTATTCTCCGTCTTTAGTGATCACGTGGTCAAGAAAGAATGCCGCCAATTCCTTTTGAATTGCTCGCATGCGATCTGGTGCTAGGAGTTCATCCGCATCGAAACATCTAATTTTAAGAAGGGGGTCAATACATATATATATGAATGAATGAAACTCAACACAAATGATGGTAATAAAATAAAATTGTGAATATTGTTATTTACGCATTTCATATTGTTTGTCAGAGTAGCCCCGCTCACAGGTCGTGTGGCGGATGGACTCGCAAATGTAGTATACACAGAAATCATTCCCTTGTTCCTGCCACAACCACTTTACAAGAAATAGAGGTCAATCAAACTGATAATTAGCAAGCATGCTAAATGGTATTGATGAAACTAGCGCTTGAATCACTAGGAGATGCGTGGAATATGCTACTATAGTACTTACTTTCAGGTGTCTAAATTGCAGCTTCTTTGGCAGTCCCGGAGCTTTTTTGGTGAATTTTCTCCAAACCCTGTCATACAAAGAAAACAATTACTTGATATCAGAAATGAACAAAGTTGCTGATATGGTGGATAATGATCGATTTAACTTACTTCTCGAGCATTTCAGTCATGTCCGCATACTCCTGGGGATCTTTTCGTCTCGAGTCTAAGACAGTTACTACTCCTGCTCAAGCTTAATCTCTAGGAGAATATAGTGGAAGCTGCTTGCGCATGCATAACTCATCAATATTACATTACTATAACCTGGACTAATAAAGGGAAACCGAATATGCCACAAGACAGTAACACTCACTTGAAGTTGTAAGGAAAGAGTATTATATCTTTGTGTTCATTTATTACCAACGATTGTAGCAAGTTGGCCTCGGTATTTTCGGCATGAAATTCAACCTCAGTTGCATCTATGAGATATGTGTTAATGAACCCAATATCACCCACTTGTCTTTTCTTCAATTCGGCGATCTTCAATCTGCATAATATAGTGAGGATAATTATAAATACATGCAATGAAAGAGCTGAGTTATATAGAGAGACTTAATGACAGAAGTAGTACTACTTACACACAGTAGCAGGTGACCGTTGCTTTATCGAGGGCCAATTGATTGAAAAACTGATAAAACTCCTCAAATGGAATAGGCAACAGTTCAATTCCAACGAGATCATGCTCCTTTTTAACTCTCACATACAAAGTAATCCTCCCCTCAGATTCTCTGCAGGTTTTCATGTACCAATCATGCAATCTTCGCATCATCGTTGATAGAGAACTTTGAGAGGTTTCCCGTACTCGTATCTTTGTATCTGCACCTCCAAGAAATCATAATGTACATCGTCGGGCAGGTAATCTCGGGATTGCCATAACCGGGCACCATCCTCGGATCGACGATGTCGCTAGCAGGCACCTTGAGCGGGGGGCACGATTGCTTCGCTTGTTCGCCGAGCTGGGCAATTTGTTTCCCAGCTCATCGTTCTTTCATCCTTTGATCACTTTTAGTACTTCCCAACCTCTCGGCTTCGGCAAATGCCTTTCCAATAATGCGCTCATAGTTGCCTTTCCGCAGAGACTTGGGTGGTTTTGTCAGGGCAGCCAGAGTGCGCTTCGCTTTCACCGGATATACCTTCTCCTCCGGAGGTGGATGTCTCTTTGATTTCAACCCTTCAAAGAAGTCCCTCACTACGGTCCGCGCGATCTTCGCGTTTTTCTCCTCGGTCCTCTCGTACGGTAACTTCTCTGGAGTCTTCAGAGAAGGACCGAATCTGTATGTCCTCCCGCCTTTGGCTGTACTACTAGACGCCGGCAGAGCAGACGGAGCGGATGTCTTCTTTCCTTGCTTACGAGGCGGAGGAGAAGGACTACGACGCCGGAGCAGCCGGAGCGGCGGGTCTCTTCCGCCCTTCTTGGCGAGGCGGAGAAGGAGGAGGCTGGCTGCTCGTGCACGCCGGGCGCAGTGCAAGAAGGAGGCGGAGTGCCGCCACGCGCCGGAGAAGGAGCCGGCCGCGTGCCCTGATCATCACTCGCCGGAGGAGGAGGTGGTGGAGGAGGCGGAGTGCCCTGACTCGCCGGAGGAGGAGGAGGAGGCGGAGGCGTCCAGTTCGGAAGGTTGATGAGATCCTTCCACCATAGGCGTGGAGTCTTCAGAGCAGAACCCAGCCGAGTCTCCCCTTCACCGGTAGGGTGGTCAAGCCGGAGGTCCTCAAATCCTTCTGTTATTTCATCCACCATCACCCTAGCATATCCTTCTGGAATCGGTCGGCAGTGAAAAGTTGCGTCTGGTTTAGTAGGATAAACAGAGCCAACAACCGCCTTGACCTTCAAATTCATCCATTGCACCATAAGGTGGCAATTTTCAGCATCCGTGATAGCATCCACGGGATAGCTGGCAGGAGCCGTCAAGGCATGCTCCGGCTAAAGCAGCTCGGTGGAAGCCACGCTGCTTCTCCGCTGAGATGGCGGGGTAACCGGGGAAGCTTCGCAGGTCGTTTGCTGCGATCTGCTTCTCGTTCCTCTATCACTTGTACCCATGCATGCAGCGCCTGCAGTTCGGTCTGCTGCACTTTCTTCCTCCTCTCCTTGCATTAGTAACCGCCTGTGTCCGGAAACCCAGCCTTCCACAAAACGGAGCCTGGCGTGCCTCGTGTCCGTCCAGGGTGCTCAGGATTCCTGAGGGCCATTGTGAGCTCGTCGTTCTCTCTGTCTGGAAAGAACGTCCCTTGCTACGCTGCTTCGATATACTGCTGAAGCCTCTTGACTGGTATGTCCAATTGATCGTCCGTCCAAATGCATTTCCACGATCTGAGGTCCAAGGTTCCGCTTAGCCCGAAGAACCAAGTCCGGCAATGGTGCAGCGGTTCATTGTCTCTGGTTTGATCCCTTTATCAAGAAGATCATTCTCAGCATTGGCCCACTTAGGCCGGGCTATGAGGTAGCCACCTGACCCCGTGCGATGGTGAAGCTTCTTCTTCGCAGCATTTTTCTTGTTTGTCGCCGACATCTTTTTACTCTTTCCCGATGTCTTGTGGGCCACAAATGCGGGCCAGTCATCTCTGATCTTCTCATATTTGCCCTTGAATTTTGGGGTCTCTTTTTATCGACAAACTTATTCAGGTCTTTCTTCCAATTCCTGAATAGGTCTGCCATCTTCTTAAGAGCAAAAGACTTGATTAATTGCTCAACTGGCTTCTCCGGATCATCCTCTAGCGGTAGGGTGAAACTTGACTTCAGCTCAGTCAAAGATCATTTTACGCATATCATTGACATAAGACACCTCGTGGTCGTTCTTGAGGCTTATACCATTGCTGGATGCTAATCGAGATCTTGTCCCTAACCAGAACCCCTGACCGAGCAACAAATGCCTTCTTTGTCGGGATGGGTTCAATCGGTTGGCCGTCAGCATAATTTCTATGATCTCAAACTATTCATCCGAGCTCAACTTTTTCTTCGGGCCTCGTCTCTTTAGAAGTTGTGCTCGATCCGGAGGGCTAGAAAAAGAACAAAGACGAGAGTTAATTAATATGTGTACATACCAAAACAATGAATGCATCAATTAGCTAGTCGTACAGGCTTAACTAATATATATACCTGGCCGGACTCGGTTCGGTGATCACCGGAGCCGTCCTCACGGTCTACTTCTTCACTCTCTCCTTCTTGCACCGGCATTGGGTCATCGGAGCCATCATAATAATAGCCAGCTGCTTCTTCACCCTCTCCTTCCAGACCATCGGTGTCGTTGAGAAACAACAACGAGCAGACAACATCACTTCCTTCTGCGATTATGTCCCTCAACAACGCTTATTGTGCTTCGTCTCGGGGCGGGGTGTCCATAGTTTCTACAAATATTTACAACATGGCAATTATTATTCAAACATGACAGATATGGATATATTAGTGGCAAACATAGAACTAGCTAGCTAATCACAATAAGGAATCATATTAATCAGTTGCCTCGTATTTGCTTCTCTAGGGTTTCGGTGGCCTCGACAACGCTTCAAGGGTTAGGTGGCCTCGAGAACGCTTCAAGGCACTACAAGAAATATGTCAACTAGTGACCTTACATCGGTGACCTGGAAGAATTGGTCATAGATCCATGACCATTTGAGACCAATTGGTCAAAAGCTGTTCGGGGGGCTCCAAACCCTAAACCATTGCGACCATTTTCTAGTTGTTACACCAAATGGTCACAAAGCAAACAGGGCTGGTCCGCTTCCTTATTTCTAGTTGTTAACGACCAAAATAGATGGTCATAGCCTTGTAGATTGTGGTTGGTTGTGATGACTAGGCGCCACCTCATCAGTTTCGCCTATGTGTCATGTCCATGTGGCAGTTTTTGCCCTAGGTTGTGAAGCAACCTATATTTCTGTCATTCCAAAAATTCCCAAAAAAATCTCATAAATTGTTTGGATCATATCTTCATCAAATATGTCAAAAACCTTCCTTGCCTAGTTAAAAAATAACTCAACAATATTCATTTTCCTATTACATTCAGAGCGACACTTTGTGAAGGAAGTGTTATTTATATATTCTTGATTTCCCTAAAAATTTGTGAAGACGGTCTTCTTAGTAATCGATCATCCTCATTAAAACTCATGCCCATTAGCCATGTGCATTTCCGAACATAAATCAAACACTTGGCTGCTTATTCATGTTTGAGCATCAATCGGTCTCCTCGTGAGAATGTTATGTTATAATTTTCTTCCTAGCATCTACCTGGGGAGTGAACAACCCACTAGACATGCCTAGGCCTCCCAGAACGCATGGCAACACCACGGTCACGCGGTGACCACGCGGCGGGCATGCGAGCTTATGCGTTCTAGATTTGGGGCCCTCAGCCACCGTCCAAACCTCGATGTCTCGCCATCAAACCATGTATTTCTGATTAAATAGATACTTATTTACCTCGAAATGATTTTTGGAAAAATAAATAGCAAACTATGAGGCACCTGTAGTTCAAATTTGACCCGCTTCCAGCTGTATCAGCGGGAATTTGTCTTTTTCACCAGAGGTGGATCAAAACTTCTAACACCCAACCATTTTGTCAATTGTGCATTATATATGGCCTAGTATTTTATAAAATTGATTAGGTCCAATTTTGCAACAAATATATGGTAGGTCCTTCACAAAAAAACTCATTTCACGCACTCAGAAAATGGAAAATGGTTTTTTCGTCCAAAGAAAATTAAAACTTCCTTAGGCAACATTGTTTTCCATTCCAATATGCACCCTTGTGCACAATATGAGATCATTTGAACAAACTATGCCACAAATGTGGCCATAAGATTGATCATTTGGCTTGAAAGCCATGAATCTTCAGAGATGATAGCTCATTTCTGAGAACACTTTTTGAAAATAATTGTCGTATAACAAGTTCGTTATTTTTCCTGGGAACTTGGCCACATATAATGACACAATGCGAAGGTTTCCCAATTTTTTGATTTTTTTTAAATTTTTTATGCCCGTTCCAAGCTAGTGGTTGAATCTTGGAAAACTTTTGGTTTTTCTCTTATTAAATAGGTAGTTATGTAACTAGAAATGATTTTTGGAAAAAATAAATAGCAAACTATGAGGCAGCTACAGTTCAAATTTGACCCGCTTCCAGCTGAATCGGCGGAAATTTGTCTTTTTCACGAGAGGTGGATCAAAACTTTTTGCACCCAACCATTTTGTCAATTGTGCATTAAATATGTCGTAGTATTTTAGAAAATTGATTTGGTACAATTTTGCAACAAATATATGGTAGGTCCTTCACAAAAAAACCTCATTTCAGGCACTCGGAAAATGAAAAATGGTTTTTTCGTCCAAAAAAATGAAAACTTTCTTAGGCAACATTGTTTGGAATTCCAAGATGCACCCTTGTGCACAATATGAGATCATTTGAACAAACTATGCCATGAATGTGGCCATAAGATTGATCATTTGGCTTGAAAGCCATGAATCTTCACGCATGATAGCTCATCTCCGAGAACACTTTTTAAAATAATTACCGTATTACAAGTTTATTATTTTTCCTGGAAACTTGGTCACATATAATGACACAATGCGAAGGTTTTCCAATTTTTTGATTTTTTTTTTATTTTTTATGCCCGTTTCAAAATGCGGTCAAAACGGCGGGCTTGACCGTTCCTAGCTAGTGGCTGAATCTTGGAAAACTTTTGATGTTTCTCTGATTAAATAGATACTTATGAACCTAGAAATGATTTTTTGAAAAAAATAAAGAGCAAACTATGAGGCAGCTGCAGTTCAAATTTGACCCGTTTCCAGCTGAATCGACCGCAATTTGTCTTTTTCACCAGAGGTGGATCAAAACTTTTAACACGCAACCATTTGGTCAATTGTGCATTATATATGGCCTAGTATTTTATAAAATTGATTTGGTCCATTTTTGCAACAATTATTTGGTAGTTCCTTCACAAAAAACCTCCTTTTGGGCACTCAGAAAATGAAAAATGAATTTTCCGTGCAAAGAAAAATGAAAACTTCCTTAGGCAACATTGTTTGGAATTCCAAGATGCACCCTTGTGCACAATATGAGATCATTTGAACAAACTATGCCATGAATTTGGCCATAAGATTGATCATTTGGCTTGAAAGCCATGAATCTTCACGCATGATAGCTCATTTCTGAGAACACTTTTTTAAAATAATTACCGTACTACAAGTTTGTTATTTTTCCTAGGAACTTGGCCACATATAATGACACAATGCGAAGGTTTCCCAATTTTTTGATTTTTTTTTGAATTTTTTATGCCTGTTTCAAAATGCGGTCAAAATGGCGGGAATGACCGTTCCTAGCTAGTGATTGTATCTTGGAAAACTTTTGGTGTTTCTCTTATCAAATAGGTAGTTATGTAATTAGAAATGATTTTTGGAAAAAATAAATAGCAAACTATGAGGCAGCTATAGTTCAAATTTGACCCGCTTCCACCTGAATCGGCGGAAATTTGTCTTTTTCACGAGAGGTGGATCAAAACTTTTTGCACCCAACCATTTTGTCAATTGTGCGTTAAATATGTCGTAGTATTTTAGAAAATTGATTTGGTACAATTTTGCAACAAATATATGGTAGGTCCTTCACAAAAAAACCTCATTTCAGGCACTCGGAAAATGGAAAATGGTTTTTTCGTCCAAAAAAATGAAAACTTTCTTAGGCAACATTGTTTGGAATTCCAAGATGCACCCTTGTGCACAATATGAGATCATTTGAACAAACTATGCCATGAATGTGGCCATAAGATTGATCATTTGGCTTGAAAGCCATGAATCTTCACGCATGATAGCTCATTTCCGAGAACACTTCTTTAAAATAATTACCGTATTACAAGTTTATTATTTTTCCTGGAAACTTGGTCACATATAATGACACAATGCGAAGGTTTTCCAATTTTTTGATTTTTTTAATTTTTTATGCCCGTTTCAAAATGCGGTCAAAACGGCGGGCTTGACCGTTCCTAGCTAGTGGTTGAATCTTGGAAACTTTTTTCTGTTTCTCTGATTAAATAGATACTTATGCACCTAGAAATGATTTTTTGAAAAAATAAAGAGCAAACTATGAGGCATTGCAGTTCAAATTTGACCTGCTTCAAATGAATCGACCGCAATTTGTCTTTTTCACCAGAGGTGGATCAAAACTTTTAACACGCAACCATTTGTTCAATTGTGCATTATATATGGCCTAGTATTTTATAAAATTGATTTGGTCCATTTTTGCAACAATTATTTGGTAGTTCCTTCACAAAAACCTCCTGTTGGGCACTCGGAAAATGAAATGAATTTTCCGTGCAAAGAAAATGAAAACTTCCTTAGGCAACATTGTTTGGAATTCCAAGATGCACCCTTGTGCACAATATGAGATCATTTGAACAAACTATGCCATGAATGTGGCCATAAGATTGATCATTTGGCTTGAAAGCCATGAATCTTCACGCATGATAGCTCATTTCTAAGAACACTTTTTTAAAATAATTACCGTATTACAAGTTTATTATTTTTCCTGGAAACTTGGTCACATATAATGACACAATGCGAATGTTTTCCAATTTTTTGATTTTCTTTTGAATTTTTTATGCCCGTTTCAAAATATGGTCAAAACGGCGGGCTTGACCGTTCCTAGCTTGTGGTTGAATCTTGGAAAACTTTTGATGTTTCTCTGATTAAATAGATACTTATGTACCTAGAAATGATTTTTGGAAAAAATAAAGAGCAAACTAAGAGGCGGCTGCAGTTCAAATTTGACCCGTTTCCATCTGAATCGACGGCAATTTGTCTTTTTCACCAGAGGTGGATCAAAACTTTTAACACCCAACCATTTGGTCAATTGTGCATTATATATGGCCTAGTATTTTATAAAATTGATTTGGTCCATTTTTGCAACAATTATTTGGTAGTTCCTTCACAAAAAACCTCCTTTTGGGCACTTTCGAGAAAATGAAAAATGAATTTTCCGTGCAAAGAAAATGAAAACTTCCTTAGGCAACATTGTTTGGAATTCCAAGATGCACCCTTGTGCACAATATGAGATCATTTGAACAAACTATGCCATGAATGTGGCCATAAGATTGATCATTTGGCTTGAAAGCCATGAATCTTCACGCATGATAGCTCGTTTCTGAGAATACTTTTTTAAAATAATTGCCGTATTACAAGTTTGTTATTTTTCCTGGGAACTTGGCCACATATAATGACACAATGCGAAGGTTTTCCAACTTTTTGATTTTTTTTTGAATTTTTTATGCCCGTTTCAAAATACGGTCAAAACGGCGGGAATGACCATTCCTAGCTAGTGGTTGAATCTTGGAATTTTTTTGGTGTTTCTCTGATTAAATAGATACTTATGTACCAAGAAATGATTTCTCGAGAAAATAAAGAGCAAACTATAAGGCAGCTGCAGTTCATATTTGACTCGTTTCGGTGAATCGGCGAAATTTGTCTTTTCACCGGTGGTGGATAAAAACTTTAACACCTTACCATTTGGTCAATTGTGCATTAAATATGTCCTAGTATTTTAGAAAATTAATTTGGTACAATTTTGCAACAAATATATTATAGGTCCTTCACAAAAAAACTTATTTTGGCACTCGAAAAATGGAAAATTGATTTTTCGTGCAAATAAAATAAAAACTCCCTTTGTCAATATTGTTTGCAAATCCACGATGTAAACTTGTGCAAAATATGATATCATTTGAACAAATAATTGATAGGACTTTCACAAAGAAAACTCATTTTGAGCACTCAAAAATGGAATGAATTTTTTATCTTGAATCGATCATGACCAATTTATATGGTCATAAGGTCATCAAATGATTTGCTGCGTTACGATTGGACCATGAGCATATCACGCGGATCACGCATCAACCACCGTCCGGATGCTTCCGGATCCAGCAGCCCAAACCCATCGAGCGAAACCCTAGGTCAGTCCTCATGGACATTTTCCACCCACCCCCTCGCCTCCATTCTTTCTCTCCCTCCCTCCCCCACCTCCACCAGCGAGCCCCTCTGCTCTCCCTCACTCCGATCTGGTGGAGACGCCGCCCCCAATCTCTCTCTCCGACTTCGATTAGCCGCCGCCTCCAACCTCTCCCACCCCACTCCTCTTCCGCTCCTCCTCGGGCAGCCCAGTCGTCGTCGCGACCGAGGACCAGAGATGCCGGCGGGGAGCTCGAGGCAGAGGAGCAGCAGCGGCGGCGGCGACGGCGAGTCAGGGCAAGGCTAGCAGTGATGGGGTTCGTCTCCTTCGTCGGGAGGGTGCTCTTCGCCTCCGTCTTCCTCCTCTCCGCCTACAAAATGCGTGCACGCACCCCCCCCTCTTCCCCTCTCGCCCGCGAGATCTAGCTCCTGCCACCTCCCGGGGATGCCAGCTGGCCTCCCGTGAGCTAGGCCCCATGCTCCTGACCGTCGGCGCATGCGCTTGGGTGAATCGAGGCTGGCTCGGCCGACGAGGCGCCGTGGCGAGATCCGGTCGGGCGCCACATCGCTGGAACCCTCCCAGTGGTGATGCAAATCATACACACACCTTACATATTTTTCCTGGACCTGTTGCGTCGAGTGTTGACACACCAGTGGCAGGTTCACATCAGCGCCAACTAGTGCATCCATTTGTGTAGGTCGCTCTTTGTGAATTGTCTTGGCCCTGTAGTGGGTTTGGTGATTGTCGGTGTCAAAACCGGCGGATCTCCGGTAGGGGGTCCCGAACTGTGCATCTAGGCGGATGGTAACAGGAGACAAGGGACACGATGTTTTACCCAGGTTCGGGCCCTCTTGATGGAGGTAAAACCCTACGTCCTGCTAGATTAATATTGATAATGTGTGTTACAAGAGTGGATCTACCACGAGATCAAAAAGGCTAAACCCTAGAAGCTAGCCTATGGTATATATGATTGTTGTTCGTCCTACGGACTAAAACCCTCCGGTTTATATAGACACCGGATAGGGTTAGGGTTACACAGAGTCGGTTACAATGGTAGGAGATCTACATATCTGTACCACCAAGCTTGCCTTCCACGCCAAGGAAAGTCCCATCCGGACACGGGACGAAGTCTTCAATCTTGTATCTTCATAGTCTTGGAGTCCGGCCGATGATGATAGTTCGGCTATCCGGACACCCCTAGTCCCAAACTCCTCGGTAGCCCTGAACCAGGCTTCAATGAAGACGAGTCCGGCGCATATTGTCTTCGGCATTGCAAGGCGGGTTCTTCCTCCGAATAATTTATAGAAGATTGTGAACACCAGGATAATGTCCGCTCGCAAAACAAGTTCCACATAACACCGTGAGAGAATAATTTTGCACAGATCTGCGGCGTATTCCGCGGCGTGACATCACAAAGACGGCCAGGCCTTCATATGAATCGTTTTTTATTGTTCCACCTCAGCGTGTTTAGCGAGGCGGTTCCCTTGGAACGTCTTATCAAAGCGTAGATCGTGCCCCCTTATTCCGGGATTCTCATCAATACGGACGTGGGTAACCCAACCGTGCCCGTTGGCCTGCCTTCTCTATCAAAGGCGAGTCCTAATCGACCACGGGGTGGGCTCTTGGTATTGAACCTCTTTATAGTGAGACCAAGGCCCTCTTCTCTTTACACCCTCCATCGAGTTCGCCTCGGCCGAGTTCCAACACCAAGCTTGATTCAGCGCCGGACTTTCGACGATGTCCGGCTCCGACCCGGCATGGCCGATGGATGTCTTCCTCCATCACGAAGAAGATGTGCTAAAGCTGCGAGGCGCCAGGTATCTCGACCGGCGAGATCTCGCCTGAGTTACTGCTCGGGGCAGGCCACTCCCACTCCTGAGCCCGGCGAGAACGTGGTATCCGTGTCCCACTTCCTTCGAGGTTTAGGCTTCCCGACGGATCCCTTTGTGCGGGGGCTCATGTTTTATTATGGGCTTGATTTCCATGACTTGAATCCGGAGTCCATCCTCCATATCTCGTCATTCATTGTCGTATGTGAGGCCTTCCTCCATATTACCCCCCACTTTCGATTGTGGCTCAAGACCTTCAAGGTGGAGCCAAAGATGATCAAGGGGCAGCAAGCAGAGTGCGGAGGGACAGTCATAAGCAAATGTGCTGATGCTCCGTGGCCTGAGGGCTCTTTTCAAGGGGAGCTTGGTTTGTGGCAGGGAGTGGTTTTATATCACCGCTCCTAGGGGCACCAAATGGGCGGCGCCCCGCCTTCCGCTCAGGTCCACCACAGGTGGCATCATGGGTCAACAAGGGGCTCGACTGGGGTCGCCCAAGGGCGTTCCTCGCTGCGAGGCCGTATTCGAGACCTCCGGAAAGAGGATCAATCTGGTTGCAGTGGCGCAGGTTATGGTGATCCGGCGCCTTCAGCCCTGCAAACGTCGCCCCCTCCGCTTGTGGGAATTCAATCCGGAGGGACCATGAGCTCTCCAAAATTTTATGGGCACGACGCCCGTGGAGATGTATAAATTATTCTTCGGATCACAAGAGAAGTGTCCGGACTTGACCGAGGATGCAAGACTAAGCTGCAATCGCCCAGATGCTCAAGTAAGTAGTCCTGTAACCGGACAAGCTGTTCATTCATTTATTATGTATATATGCCCTTTAAAGGAGCCGTTTCTTGAACAGGAGTGGATAGCCAAGGCAAAGTTGATAAGGTGTCCGGCTCCCCTCCCAGAGACCATGCCGGATCCCATGTTGACCAAGATGTTGAAGGTCGCGCCTTTTGAAGAAGGCGAAGGGAGGAGCGGGGGAGCAACTGCCTCTGCGAAGGAGGCTATCAAGGAAGGAGGGATTAAGAGTCCCACCTTCCGAGGAGAGAAGAGGATCGCTTCAGAAGATCCGGAGGTCAAGGCCTCAAAGAAAGGAAGGGAATCTTCGTCGGAGAGTCCGGCGCTGGGAAGTAACCCAGCCGCACTATTTCCCCAAGGGGTCAGCTCTCCAGCGAGCCGTAAGTAAAACGAAGGGGTCTTGTAAATAAGGAACATCCCTGTATTTATTTATGAAGATAACCGAAATCGTACCTTGTAGTTCGGACCTCAGCCCTTCTCAGCAGAGCTTGTCTTCGGGGGATCTTCTTCCAGAGATGATGGAGAGCGAAACGCCTCCACCTGTCGCACCCCGATGTGAAGCGGACGACCCGGAGGTGTCGCCGCAGAGGGTTCCCCCAAGTCCGGCGGGGGCGGAAGGTCTGGCGCCGAGTGGTGTGCGGTCGGAGGAGCTGAAGGATTTGCTCGGCGGCGGCTATCTCGAAGATCACCGTGCTCTAATGGGTACGGTGATTGAAAGAATTGCATCCGCAGAGAGCGGATTACGCAAGCCGTCGAAGCTTACTAACGGGGTTTGAGGTGCATAAAAATAATGTACCTGCGGCGATTATGCATATAAAATCGCCATGTATAGATAGTAGCCCACGAGACTCGGTATGTTGTCAAAATTGACGACGCGCGAGGATCAAATCTCGATTTTAACATATCGCCGCTCCTAAACAGGTGGCGGGCGTCCGGAGGCCAGCCGGACTGATGAATATGCCGAACTAAAGCGGCAGCTTGATGAGGCGGATGCGGACATCGCTACCGTTGGTCAATAAACAGTTTGACGAGTCACAAGGTATGCGACTTCTATGCGGACACTGTTAAGGGAGCTTAGCGCCCATGTCTTACTGTTTGTATGCTTTAATGCAGATGGTGCCGCTGCCGTTGAGGAGCTGCGGGCAGAACTTGCCCGAGCGAAAGAGCAAGCCAGGAGTAGTAATGCAGCTGCTTTAAAGGCGGCCGAAGAGCTAGAAGCTGAACGGGCAGCTCACTGCCGAAGCAGAGAGGAGATGGCCGAGATGGCCAAAAGGTTAAGGAATGCTACCGATCGCTGCGATGTTCTTGAAAAAGAGCATCAAGCGGAACAGGAGGGCCTAAAGAAGGCCGCCACCAAAACCAAGAATGCCCAATCGGCTTTGAGAGCTGTCAAGGAGGAGCTGAGTCAGGCCAGGGCAATTGCGGCTGGAAAATCGTTTACGCTGCGGAGGAAATATACTGATCCAAAGTATGCTCCGTTGGATAAATTATGGAGTTCGAGAGGATGCTTATATGGATTTGGCGGCGAGCGCCAGGACGCTGTTGAGCACTTCCGGGGCGGAAAAGGGCACAAAGGGAAGAGCTATACTGGTCGCAATTCCATAGTCCGGGCGTCCTCTGCCGCTGACCGATCGGTTGGCGAGTGGGCGAGCTGAATCGGTTTGCCGATTGGCCATGAAGCATGTCTTGACTCACTTGTGGCAGACGGACCCGGCCGAAGAGCTATTTTGGTGTAGTGCAGCAGTTTCTTGGTGCGGTGCCGTGTATCGACGCAATGAAGCAATCGGCGTGTATTGAGGGAGCGCGGATGGCTCTTGCCCGTGTCAAGACATACTGGGCAGAGATGAAGGCCACCGACGTTGCATCACAAGACTCAGACGAAGCCGAGTACTGCCGAGCACTACTTTGAAGAAGTCTGCAGGCGCTCGTTTAATAGAGACGCGATGCTTTCGAAGGATATTATGTTTGAATGACATGTATGATTCGTGAAAAGCGATGTTTCAATGTAATATAAGTGCTTTTTATACTTGTGCATTCAAGTAGTAAACTACTCCCTGTGCGGCCGTTTATGTATATGTGTATATAATCTGAAAGATGGCAGTCCTTGGCTTCAGCCCCCACGCACATAGTGCGGGGGTGTTTGCAAAAAAAGGCAATTTTTCACACTTAATCCAATGTCTTGGTCCTGTTAAGGAGGTGATAGTGTAGCAAACCAGGCAACCGGACTATAATGCTTTATCACTTTCACTTAGCCATAGGAGTTCGAGGGTGGGGCTACTATATAGCCCACAGAACTGCACTCTCCCGAATTGAAGTGCGTATGTGCTGACCGAAAACCGGTCCTTCATTAATGCGGAGGAATTCTAAACATTCCTGTGAGTCATCGAGTGGTTGACCAGTCTCTCGCTATATCATGATCAGGTTTTTCGGCTTTCTCTCTTTGAGGTGCTCGCCCGGCGAACGGGGCACAATCGCGATAGTTCTCCTGGTGCCGCGTTAGCCGTGAAAAGCGGAGCGTCTGGCAGCAAAACACAGGAGCCGGGCAACCCAACATTTGACCAAAGACATGATTCGGAGTTGATGCATATAAGGCCTAACTTTCGAGGCGCGAATACTCCCTAAGGTATTCGGTCTTTATGAAAATGGGCAAAATAAGGCCCTAAGCCCTTTGTGTCGGTCTGGCATAAAAAATTCTGGTGCGGCCAATGCCAAAGCACCAGCCTCCTCCTCAGTTATATTTAAGGAACTGGGGGAATGTATATCAACAAGAGACGGTGAAAAAAGGTTTACGCGGGGTCTTAATCTGAAAAGAATCCTTGTAACGGGTCCCTACTGCACGTCTGCGCCTGTGTCTCCGTTGTGCCGTATCCTGGGCCAGGCGTAGCGTTGTTCATCTGTAAAGAGAGGAACTTAGTTTGAAAGAAAAAGGAGCGTCACGAAAGATGTACTTAATATTAAATGAACAAAATGCAGTTCGAAGAAGTGAATAAAATTTGAGCTTTGTTGTCTCTTGTTATACGTGCATGCAGCCCCTTGTATGGGGGTATGCCGCTAGTGGGCGTCGGACTCGTCTAGCCGTATCCGGGGTTTGAATGACCTATTGCAGGTTCTTTGCCTAGTGGAGCCGGATAGCTGTGGAGCTGTCAATGCAGTCTCCCCTTCTTCCGCGCTCGAGTAACACTTAATACTTCCTTTCAACGAGATGATGGCGCGTGGACCGGGCATTTTAAGTGTTAGAGATGCATAATGCGGTATTGCGTTAAAGCGGTAAAGCTTGCGTCCCAATAGTGCTTGATGGCTACTTTTAAGCGGGCGACATGGAAGAGTGACCTTTCGCGACGGAAGTTGTCGGATGAACCAAACACAACTTCGGCAGTATGGAGCCCGTGCAAAGGCGTCTGAACTGGCGGTACTCCTTTAAAGGAGGTGTTGCTATGGCGAATTTTGGTTGGGTTTATCCCCATCCTGCGGATTGTGTCACGATATATCAGGTTTATGTCATCGCCGTCCCATGAGGACATGTGTAAATTGGAATCCCTCGATTATAGGATTCAATATCAAGGCAGTCCATCCTGTGTTCGGATATTATCGGAATAGTCACGATGGTCGAAGGTGATTGGTTTTGACAACCAGTCTGCGGCGCGCCTTTTAGGGGGCGCCGCTTTGTTTTTCCCTTTGATCACGTGAAGTGATTTTACTGTTTTAACCTCCTGTGGGAAAGTTTTTCGTTTTCCGGAGTGCTGCTTTTGGTCTTCGTCACTCGCAATTGGTGTGTCGAGCCCCTTGTGTTTGGCGTTAAGTCGGCCGGACTGTTTGAAGACCCAACAATCTCTGTGGGTATGGTTTGCAGGCTTCCCGGAGGTACCATGTATTTGACACAGTCTATCCAGAATCTTGTTTAGGTTGGATAGCTCATCACATCATCCTTTAGGCGGTGTTTTGTTGTTCGGCCGAGAGCTTTTGAATCCGGCGTTGACCGCCCGTACTATTTGGGCCATTTTCCTTATTCCGGCGCTGATCTTTTCTGCGTCGTGATTTCCCATTTCCATCCCTGATCTCGGATGTACTCGGGTCGCTGGTGCTACATCTAGCCAGCCAGCTGTCCTCTCCCGCGCAAAAGCGTGTCATGAGGCTTGTCAATGCGGCCATTGTTCTTGGATTTTCTTGGCCGAGGTGTCTGGCGAGCCATTCGTCCCGGACGTTGTGTTTGAAAGCTGCTAAGGCTTCGGCGTCCGGACAGTCGACTATTTGGTTCTTTTTAGTAAGGAACCTGTTCCAGAATTTCCAGGCTATTGAGTTATGTGACTTAGATAAATGCGCATCCGGAGGGAGGACATAAGTCCTGAAAATTTGCGAAATGCATCCTCGAGCTCTCCCCAGCTTCCAATGGTATTTTCGGGAGGCTTTTCAGCCAATGCCGAGCTGGCCCTTTGAGTTTAAGGGTAAGTATTTTATGGCGTGGAGATCGTCTCCTCTAGCCATGTGTATGTGGAGGATGTAATCCTCGATCCGGAACTCGAGTTACATTGTTCCGTCGTATGCCTCTATGTTTACGGGTTTGAATCACTGGAAATTCATGATCCGGCACCTCATCGGTGAAACATAGGGGTGTGTGGCGCCCTATATTTGGGTGTGCCATGATCTTGAATTTTGGCGTATTGCATTGCTTTGTGAGCCTGCTTTCTTGGCCCATAGATGGACCTAAGCTGGGCCATCCTCTTGATGTGAATCCTTATGTGGATCGCATATTGGCTTGTGTCTTGGCGCCATTCGCGCTCTCTTTTTGCCATGAGGTCGTCCATCCGACCGGGTGGCCTTTTCTTTCTTTAATTGTGGGGGCTCTAAGGCCTCCTCGTCGGTCAGGCAGTAGCTTTCTTTTCGGGTAGCTCTTTGTTCGACGATCGCCGTGCATTACCCCTGCGGTGCTGAATACTTTGCTCCATCTAATCCTCGAGTGCATCTTCCGCTGTTTTGAGCTTCCGCTTCTGCTTTTTCAGGCTACGCGATGGCGGCGAGCCTTTTCTCGGAGGTCATTTTGCTCCAATGGTTTGTCCGGCGTGAGGTCGTCCGGACTATTGTCTTCGCGGGGACAGATTGTTTATCCAAGTTGTCTTGTTCGGACGATTGCTTTCGATAGCTTGTTCGTTGTCCACCGGTTCGCCCTGCTCTATGGCTGGGTCTTTGTTGAGGCGGGACTTTGTTCGGCGTTTACGTTGCCGTTTGACTGCTTTTCGAGGATTTATCCTTCGTAGCATCCGTTGCTCCTCGTCTTCATTTGCTTTAGGTGTATCCACCATGTATACATCATGGGGTAAGGTTGTCCAGCATCCTATAGGTGCTGGTTCATTGTTGTCTCCTACATCGTCGTCCATACCGTCGATGTCTTGAATCGAAATTGAGCACATCGTGTAGGCTATCGGCGGTGGCTCTGAAGTGGGTGGTGGGTGGGCGTTGAATTTCTTCATCGTCCGTATCCCAACCTTCTGACGAAGTCCAGCCGGGCTCTCCGGATAAAGAGAGAGACTTTAGTGAATTCAGGATGTCGCCAAAAGGCGAGTGCTTAAAGATGTCATGGCCGTGAACTCCATAACGGCGCCCAATCGGATTCGATCGGCAAGGCGCGGAGGTTCGGAGTCCGGATAGGGGTCCGCGCCACAGAGTTGGCGTCTTTGCAAAGGACAGGGATGGAGTTCGGCTCGATCGCCGTAGAGATTAAAGCCCCCGAGGCGGTGTCCAACCACTCGTCCCCGATCGGGGAGTCCGGCTCCGGATTAAGGGTCGGAGCAGATTCTGGTGCGGCCTCCAGGGCACTGTTCGGCTGCAGAGCTAGATCATGCCCATCGAGACAGTGCGGCGCGCTTGGCTGTGGCTCGAATCCGTCGAAGATCAAGTCTCTGCGGATATTGGCCGTATAGTTTAAACTTCCGAATCTGACCTGACGGTCAGAGGCGTAGCTTTCGATCTGCTCTAGATGGCCAAGCGAATTGGCCCGCAGTGCAAAGCCGCCGGACACGAAGATCTGCCTGGGGAGAGAAGTCTCACCCTGGACTGCGTCGTTGTTGATGATCGAAGGAGCCATCGGGCCCTATCGGCGGACGACAGAGGAACTCTCAATGAAAGCACCAATGTCGGTGTCAAAACCGGCGGATCTCGGGTAGGGGGTCCCGGCTATGCGTCTAGGCGGATGGTAACAGGAGACAAGGGACACGATGTTTTACCCAGTTCGGGCCCTCTTGATGGAGGTAAAACCCTACGTCCTGCTATATTAATATTGATAATGTGTGTTACAAGAGTGGATCTACCACGAGATCAAAAAGGCTAAACCCTAGAAGCTAGCCTATGGTATGATTGTTGTTCGTCCTACGGACTAAAACCCTCCGGTTTATATAGACACCGGATAGGGTTAGGGTTACACAGAGTCGGTTACAATGGTAGGAGATCTACATATCCGTACCACCAAGCTTGCCTTCCACGCCAAGGAAAGTCCCATCCGGACACGGGACGAAGTCTTCAATCTTGTATCTTCATAGTCTTGGAGTCCGGCCGATGATGATAGTTCGGCTATCCGGACACCCCCTAGTCCGGAACTCCCTCAGTGATGCTTACCAGTTGCTCATGCGCATAGTTGGACTTTCTTTCCTCCACATGCCTGTCATGGAAAAGTATTACCGGGGCATGTGGATCAGAATATTAGTTTAATCTGACAGCCTGTCATCGCTTTTAACCGAACGTAGACTAATCCTTGCGCATGTTTGTTAATAGAGTAGTAGGTTATTGGAGGAGACAGGCCTGGTGCTTTCGGTGGCACCGGTGATGTGAACTCGACAGGCCTCTTGCGTTCTCTTCTCCGTAGCTTGCAGATAAGTAAGCTTGATTATGTGCTGGTCACTTCATACATCTTGATGTTTGCTCGGTGTCGTGATGACAATGTGATCGCCCCTGTGTTGGTTTCTGTGTCAGTTTGGCTAGTGCTCCACCTAGTTTGTCAGTTAGATTTCGAATTCAGTCGCTATGCAATGGCTGATCTACTGCATGTGCTCAATTCGGTCGTATAAATCAAATATGATTACCTTTGGCTGTGGAGGGCTTTTTCTGGAGCAATCGGTCAAGATGGGAGGGCTTTTCTGCTGCTTGTTTTTTTGCTTCAATTGGGTACATGAATCTCTGGTTATAAGGATTTCAGAGCCATGACTTGTTCTGAATCTCTGGTTGTTTCATGATGCTAGTCTGCACATGCAGTATATACTCCTAAGGTTATGCATGTCTGATCAGTATCAGTGTGAGATGTTGATTCATGTATCCGTGTTTGGTGCGACATTCATGCACCTCGTCGTGTGTAATTATTCGGTGTGTACGAGACCTACGGTATATACTTACCAGTACTGTCTACTGTGATTGAGTATTTATTGATGGTGCTCCGACTGCGTATTATTTACCCATTTGCATCTTCTTAATCTAGCATCAAAGGCCCCCCAAAAAACAAATAGTCCTTTAAATCCTTATTTGTTCTATATGTATGTACTGTTGGCTGACATACTTATGTGTTCTTTTTTGTGGATTAACAGAGGAGGAAGCAAACTTGCCCGGCAAGAAGGGATCCCTCAAGATAACCCAACGTCTTCCAGTTTGCACTTTGCTCACCAACAATACTGATCGATCGATAGGTAGATGTTGACCCTCTCTTTTTGTGATGTGTGGCTATTGCAATTTGGGCCGAATGGGTGATGTGCCAGCTTTAGAACAAGAAGAACAACTGGGAGAAGGTCAAGGTGGAGCAGGACATGGCTGTGGAGGCATGGCATGGACGCTCGTCAACCTCGGCCACTTCATGGTACCTGCCTCTCCCACTCCCCTCCCTCCCTCGCTTACACGTCCTCGACTCCCATGGATCTGAAGAATTGCTACGACACACTCGCCAATCCTACCAACTAATAAAGTGTATTCTAGTTTGAAGGTTTACTGTTTCATAATAGCCAAATAAATAGCCTGCATTTAATCATTCCTTTGCTACTTTAGATATAATAATGTAGTGGAAAAATTCATGAAATCATTATGGCAGTAAATACTGCAGTTCTAGTTGGCCCAACCTCAAGTCTGGAAGTACAAATTATTGCCATTTTTCTCATAAGATTATAGCATGAAACATACTATCTAGAAATTATTTCTCTATTGTCATTGCTTTCCTAATTGAATCTTCATTTCAGATTACATACCACTTCTTCCACTGGAAGAAGGGAACTCCATTCGCTGATGATCGGGGGATGTATAATAGATGACTTGGTGGGAGCAAATGGACAACCATAAGCAGCTTACTCACAACAGAAAATTTCTTGTTGTGGTTCATGTAGTCCTGTATGTGTTATTCTGTATCAATTTTATTAATACTGCTTTTGGGAGCTTACTTGGCAAGGAACAACATGGCAGGATGTATGCACAAAGATTAATTCTGGCTAGTCAGAAATACTACACTTATTCATTAATTATGCAAAGAACACTTGTTCGTAACATCTAGGTCTAACTTGCATATTCACGCCATTATACATGTGTAAGGATTGGGCATTGCTCTATTGCTCTATTCACGCCATTATACATGTGTAAAAATTGATGTTCAATTAACTTCATTATCTTTAATAATTGATTATTCATTTCTGGTTAGTAGTAACTTAAACTTGGCGGCAAACTGGTTAAATACTTGGCTGTGATCACGTTTGTGGTTGGTGTGCGAGCAAGCAAAATCAGAAATGATCCCAACTGATCATATTATTTTTGCGTTTGCTAGAATTGTCCATGGACATTTAATCTGTTTGGTGTATAGTAGGTAAAGTAGCAGAGTACACTAATTACCATTTTGTCTGGCGACATACAGTTCCAAAGACCTTTTAGCGCAGAGTTCATATAGTTACACAGTGCTTTTTAGCTTACATATCATACAGTTATGCAGTGCTCCCTACACTTTCTGTTTACTATATATATCATTCATGTATTCTTGGATAGTACTGACTACGTACCAGGGCGAATTAACCACAATTTTCCACAATTTGCAGCGGCCGTGCTCCACCAGCTGTTTTGTGGTTCTTGCAATCTGGGGAGTTCCTCACATGATAGGGCCCTCCCTCTTCTGCTTCTTCTACTACCTATTGTTGCTGCTGTTGCTGATTGGTCTATGCATGGTGGGTAATCCATCAATGTTTATTTGCTACTACTGTAGTAGCTAGTATGCTTGATGTGTGTATCTCTGTCTCCTTACTGTTTTGCTAGAACCATAAATCCTGATGCATGATGATTATAGTCTGGTTTTCTAGATCTGTTCTATTGGTGTTTAAAATTTGACATGCACGGATTCTGAATGAACTTGTTCTTACAGTTCTTTTCATTTCTATGATCAATTTAGTTAGAGTTGCACATGTCAGTATACTATATACAAAAAAAATCCTAGCTAGTGAGAACATTTCACTCCATGAACATATACTGGTTAGTGTTAGTCATACTATTTATCTACATGGCATTTGTTGTCAATTCTTGCTTATAAGTTATTGGATTCCTCATTGGCTATTGTTTGATGTTCTGTACACATTCTTATTCTTATATTTTCATTCTTATTCTTTGCACAGGTGAAGTGCGAATCTAAGTCTGAAGCTATGAAGCATATCAACAAGTAGTAGCATATTATGTGTTGTAATTGTAGGCAGTAGTAGGCATATCTGGCTTGTAGTATACTGTAATGATTGTAATAGACTAATGTAGTGTTGTTTTGGATGAATTTTGATTGCTCTCTGGTGCGATAATTATTGTGTATGTGGTTTGAATACTGTGAAATGGAAACGACAATGGAGTCCAAGATATAATGGTTTTTTGGCAAAGTTCAAAATTTTTGATGTGTTGGACCAATTTTGGGATAAGCATGACAAGTGGGACCAATCAGTGGTGGGACCAGCTGCAAAATAAAATGGCTGAAAATTGAAAATCAATAGACCGGCAAAAAGGTCATGCCCTAGAAAATAAAAGGCCAAATTGTTGGGCCAGGCCCATGTAGCTAGAGAAAATTAATAGAAAAATATATATTAAAAAGGCTGAATTAATGGGCTCGGCCCATGTAAAACACCCAATTGGACCGGGCCGATTCTAATTTTGACCTTTTGAATTGGTACTTAATTTTGCCACGTCGATTGCCACATCGGATCCGGCGTGGCACAAGCGAACAGCCAGTGACCAAAACAAAAAGTCATCGGTTCAACGACCTTCTGTTTTGGTCGTAAACGTCCACGACCTTCTCACAGAGAAGGTCGCTATAGTCAGTTTACGACCCTCAGGTTTTAACCTTCTGTTTTTGGTCACAAAAAGGTCTCAAATGAAAAACTATGACCTTTCAGTGACCAATAGTGGAGGTCACAAGATAGCATATTACTTGTAGTGAGGAGGGGGTAATATCGACCCCCCCCCAAGTGTTGAAGCTATCGGGAGGGGGTATATCGACAACGACGACATACGTACATGGGAAAATAATATGCTTGTTTTTTCCTTCTTAAAAATACATGAAGCTATCGGGAGGGTATATCGACAACAACAACGGCGACACTACATCTATGTCCCACAAGTGGCGTGGGCATCGGCGCTGCGTCACTTGTGGGGCGTGGATGTAGTGTCCGACACCAACGACCACATGTATCTCACACCGATGATACTTGCTATTTAATTAGGGTTTCCTCTACTGCTCGGCGACCCTCGGCGACCCTCGTTCCGATAAAAAGAGGTAGAAGAAGAAAATAAAGAGGAGAAGAATGAATAGAGGAGAAGAACTCCTCTATTCTTTCTTCTCCTCTTTTTTCTTCCTCTTCTTTTATCCTCTTCTTCCTCTCATGTTCGACGACCCTCGACCCGATAACATACATCCATCGATATCATTCCATACATACATAGACTTCTACATTATATATGAGCGAACATCTATGTCCCACAAGTGGCGTGGGCATCGGCGCTCATGTAGGGTAGAGGGTCGTGGATCGCCCGGCGGTCGAGGTCAAGGGTCGAGGATCGCCGAGGTCGGGAGGTTGCCTTGTGTCAAAGGATTCAACAAAACCATGTCTTCATCATTAAGTAGAAATGTAACAGGTGCATGATGGTGCAAGCTCTCCAAAGTTATTTTGGAGCGGAGTCCCGAGATAGGATAATTCGCTTTTTGGTACAAAGTTCAGCAAGAACCTTAGAATATCGTTATTTGGAAGGCCTTTGCTGAAATTAGTACAAAAGGCAAATTATCCTATCCGGAACTCCATTCGAATAACTTTGGAGGACTTCTGCACCATCATGCCCTCGTTACTTCACTAATGATGAAGCCATGGATTTCAATACTTTGACACTTGAAACCTCTCTCGACCCTCGGCGATCCTCGACCCTCGAACCCTCGACGACCCTCGAACCCTCGAATTCTAGACACCTCGAACCTCGACCTCGATCCTCGAATATAGAACCCTCGAACCCTCGACCACGAAACCCTCGACCCTTGACCCCTTAACGACCCTCGACCCTCTACCCTAGTTCCCGACCCTCGACCCCTCGGCGATCCTCGACACCCTCGTTCCCGATAAAAATTAAGAAGAAGAAGAAAAAAAAGAGGAGAAAAAAGGAGAAGAAGCTCCTCTATTCCTTCTTCTTCTCCTCTTTTTTTTTCTTCTTCTTTCTCTTCTTCCTCTCCTCGTCTTCTCCTTCTTCTTCTCCTTCTTTCTCTACTTATTTTCCTTTTTCCTCTCCTTCTTTTCTTCTTCTTCCTTCTTCTTCCTTCCTCTTTTCTTCCTTTTCCTTATTTTACTTTTTCCTCTCCACTAACATAAAATGCACTAACCTAAAATGCAACAAACATAAAATGCACTAAATCAATCAACTAACCTAAAATCAGTGATAAAATGCACTAACCTAAAATCGATATCTACTAACAACTTAAAAAAATTAATACATATATGAAAAAATGCATATATGAAAAAAAACATCATCATATCATCAACATCATCATATCATCAACATCATCATATCATCAACATCATCATATCATCATCAACATATATATGAAAAAATGCATATAGGAGGCGGCCGGCCCAGACCGTAGTGCGGGAGGCGCGGACGAGGCGATGGCGCGAAGGGCGGCGGCCAGCGGCGGCGTCGAACACGGCGAGGCGGCAACGGCAGCAGTGGGCTGCGGCGGCGAGGCGAGCGGCTATGACGAAGCGAAGCGAAAGCGGCAGCGAAGCGATGGCGGCGGCGTGGCGGCAGCGGCAGCGGCGCAAGCGGCGACGGCGAAGCGGCGGCGGCAGCGACAGCGAAGCGATGGGCGGTGTCGGGGCAGCCTAGCGGCGTCGATGTGCTCGGCGTCGTCGGGGGAAACTGGCGAGGGAAGTCTGAAATTTCCTAAGTGCTTGCGTATATAGAAAGAGCATTGGTCCCGGTTCGTGGAACCAACGGGACTAATACCTCTATAGTCGGTTGGTGCCTGGCAACCGGACCAAATCTCTTCGGCAGCCCAAAGGGCGGGAAGCGGCGGCCTTTGGTCCCGGTTGGTGGCACCAATCGGGACTAAAAGGGGGCATTGGTCCCGGTTCGTGGCACCAACCGGGACCAATGCCTCCCTTTAGTCCCCGCTGGTGCCACCAACCGAGACCAAAGGCCTTGTGCTGCCCCGCGCCCAAATGTTTAGTCGACCTCGCTAGTTGAGAGGGAGCCGCACTTTTTTATAAGGTGCGGTGCGCCTTCCCTCTCGAGCTCCTCTCTAAAGAAGGCTTTCGGGCATAACCGTGCAATGTGTGCCTGTGGGCCTACTGGGCCTCCATGAACTGAATCTGGCCCATGGTAGGGTTTCTAGTCGTATTCGGGCCGTGGGGGCCCAGTAGGTGGCACTGTTTTTGTTTTTTTGTTTTTTTGTTGCTTTATTTAGTTTATTTTGTTTCTACTTACAACAAAATACTTATTGTTGCTATATTTATTTTTTCCAGTTTTTTTGTTTTGTTTTCTGCATTATTTATATTCTTTTGTTTTTTGCTTTACTTTTTAATTCTTTTTTGCTTTTAGTTTTAGAAAAATTATAAACTTTCTGTTAGTGCCATTAGTTTTCAAATTTGAAAACACTTTTTGTTTTCTTTTTGCTTTATTTATTTTATTTTGTTTCTACTTACAACAAAATACTTATTGTTGCTATTTTTATTTTTTTCCAGTTTTTTTGTTTTCTGTATTATTTATTTTCTTTTGGTTTTTTGCTTTATTTTTTAATTCTTTTTGCTTTTAGGTCAGCAAAATTATAAACTTCCTGTTAGTGCCATTAGTTTTAGAAAAATTATAAACTTTCTATTTGTGCCATTAGTTTTCAGATTTGAATTCTTTGAAATTTGTGTGAATCACAAGTTTGTGATTAACTTTACTAAAAAAATGAACATAGATGCACCTATAGAGAAAATTAAACCTAAATTCATAATCAATTTCTATGAATTTCAGAGAAATTCACTATGAATTTAGGTCAAATTCCCTGTATAGGGGCATCTATTTTCACTTTGAGAGGAGCTCAACAAGGCAGAGAGGGACGGGCTTATAAACCGGTGTGAGCGCCCTTCGGTTGGTGAGGTGGGACTAAACTCTGAGCGCAACGAGGACCAACCCTTTAGTCCCGGTTTGTGGCACAAACCGGGACTAATGGTCATGGGCCAGGGGCGAGCCGCATGGACCAGGGACTAATATATGAACATAGATGCACCTATAAAGAAAATTCGACCTAAATTCATAGTTTTAAAATGAACTCTGAAAAAGTTGGCATAGCATGTGCATGTACAAAAAGGACAATGGTATCATACAAATGCATTACAAAGTTGGCATGGTATCATCATAATAGTTATGGAGAAAGTCTTCACTTTTTCTTCGCTTGTGTCATTTGCTTATTCTTGGCTGTAACCATGGATAATCTTCATCGTTTATCGGGATGCTTGGGTCAGCCTTGACTTTGAAGGGAGGAATTTCATGAAACTTTTCATACTCTTGAGACATGTCTGTCTTGCCCTCCACTCCCGGGATGTCCCTTTTTCACAGAAAGAACTATGTGGCGCTTTAGCTCATCGTATGATGTATTCGCTTCCTTATCTTTTCTTTTCCTCGATGCGGTAGACATGTCCTTCACATAGATAACCTGTGCCACATCATTGGCTAGGACGAACGGTTCGTCGGTGTACCCAAGATTTTTCAGATCCACGGTTTGCCATTCCGTCTTGTGGGTCTACCTGTACCCCGCCTCCTGACAGATTGACCCATTTGCACTTAAACAAAGGGACCTTAAAATCTACTCCGTAGTCAAGTTCCCATATGTCCACTATGTAACCATAATATGTGTCCTTTCCCACAGCCGGTTCTTTGCATCAAAGCGGACACCGCTGTTTTGGTTGGTGCTCTTTTGATCTTGGTCAATCGTGTAAAATGTATTCCCATTTATCTCGTACCCTTTCCAAATCATTACTGATCGAAGATGGTCCCCTGGACAACAAGTACAGCTCATCACAAACAGTGTTGTCACCTCACGAGGCGTGTTTCCAACCAAGCTGCTGAAAGTCTGATGTGTTCACATGTAATCCGATCATCGCCTTTGCTCCCGGGTGTTTGGGCCTTGACTGTTCTTGTGTTCATCGACATACGGGTCACCAAGGTAGAGTTCTGTAGAACTGTGTAGTGTGCTTGAGACCAAGAATATCCGTCCCTGCATATTATTGAGTCCCTTCCAAGCGTGCCTTTTCCAATCAGTCTCCCCTCATACTGCGATTTAGGGAGACATATATTCTTAAGGCCAGGAATGAAGTCAACACAAAACCCGATGTCATCCTCTGTTTGATGGCCCATGGAGATGCTTCCTTCTGGCCTAGCACGGTTACGGACATATTTCTTTAGGACTCCCATGAACCTCTCAAAGGGGAACATATTGTGTAGAAATAGGGCCCCAGAATGACAATCTCGTCGACTAGATGAACTAGGACGTGCGTCATGATATTGAAGAAGGATGGTGGGAACACCAGCTCGAAGCCCGACAAGACATTGCGCCACATCACTCCTTAGCGTTGGTACGATTTCTGGATCAATCACCTTACGAGATATTGCATTGAGGAATGCACATAGCTTCACAATGGCTAATCGGACGTTTTCGGTAGAAGCCCCCTCAATGCAACCGGAAGCGATTGCGTCATAATCACGTGGCAGTCATGAGACTTTAGGTTACGGAAATTTTTCTCGGCATATTTATTATTCCCTTTATATTCGACGAGAAGCGGTCGGGACCTTCATCTTGGCAGGCATTCAAAGAAGATTTCTTTCTCTTCTTTCGTAAGAGCGTAGCTGGCGGGACCTTCATCTTTGCCCGGAGGCATGCCCTCGTTTTCGTGCAAGCATTGCAGGTCCTCCGTGCCTCGTGTGTATCTTTTGTCTTCCCATACACGCCCAAGAAGCCTAGCGAGTTCACGCAAAGGTTCTTCGTCACGTGCATCACGTCGATCGGAGAGCGGACCTCTAGGTCTTTCGAGGGTAGGTCCCAAAATATAGATTTCTTCTTCCACATGGGTGTGTGATTCTCGGCGTCATTCGGAACAGCTAGTCCGCTGGGACCCTTTCCAAAGATTATGTGTAAATCATTGACCATAGCAAATGCGTGATCACCGATGCGCATGGCGGGCTTCTTCCGGTGATCTGCCTCGCCTTTGAAATGCTTGCCTTTCTTTCTACATTGATGGTTGGTCGGAAGAAATCGGCGATGGCCCAGGTACACATTCTTCCTGCAGCTTCCCGGTATATACTATCGGTGTCAAGTAAACAGTGCGTGCATGCGTGGTATCCCTTGTTTGTCTATCACGAAAGGTTCTGAGAGCGGGCCAATCGTTGATGGTCACGAACAACAACGCCTTTAGGTCAAATTCCTCCTTTTGTGCTCATCCCACGTCGTACACCGTTTCCATTCCACAGCTGTAAAAGTTCTTCAACTAATGGCCTTAGGTACACATCAATGTCGTTGCCGGGTTGCTTAGGGCCTTGGGCGAGAAGCGGCATCATAATGAACTTCCGCTTCATGCACATCCAAGGAGGAAGGTTATACATACATAGAGTCACGGGCGGTGTTGTGATTGCTGCTCTGCTCCCGAAAGGATTAATGCCATCCGCGCTTAAAGCAAACCATACGTTCCTTGGGTCCTTTGCAAACTCATCCCGATACTTTCTCTCGATTTTTCTCCACTGCGACCCGTCAGCGGGTGCTCTCGACTTCCCATCTTTCTTACGGTCCTCGCGTGCCATCGCATCAACTTGGCATGCTCTCCGTTTACGAGCAGATGTTTCAACCGTGGTATTATAGGAGCATACCACATCACCTTCGCGAGAACCCTCTTCTGGGAGGCTCGCCGTCAACATCACGAGGTCATCTCGTCGATCTTATACCGCAATGCACCGCATATCGGGCATGCGTTCAGATCCTTGTATGCACCATGATAGAGGATGCGATCATTATGGCATGCATGTATCTTCTCCACCTCCAATCCTAGAGGGCATCGACCTTCTTTGCTGCGTATGTCTTGTCGGGCAATTCGTTATCCTTTGGAAGCTTCTTCTTCATTATTTTCGGTAGCTTCTCAAATCCTTTATCGAGCATGACATTCTACGCCTTCCACTGCAGCAATTCCAAAGACGGTACCCGGCTTTGTGTTGCCATCTTCGCAATTGGGGTACAACCCTTTTTGTGATCCTCTAACATGCGATCGAACTTCAGCTTCTCCTTTTGACTTTCGCATTGCGTCCTTGCATCGACAATGACCGGCGGAGATCATCATCATCGGGCACATCGTCTGGTTCCTCTTGATCTTCAGACTTAGCCCGTTCTGACACCATCGTGCACATCGTCAGTTCCTCTTGATGTTCGGTAGCATCACCGTATTCGGGGGCACATAGTTGTCATCGTACTCTTCTTCTTCGCCGTCTTCCATCATAACCCCTATTTCTCCGTGCCTCGTCCAAACATTATAGTGTGGCATGAAACCCTTGTAAAGTAGGTGGGTGTGAAGGATTTTCCTGTCGAGTAAGACTTACGTATTCCCACATATAGGGCATGGACAACACATAAAACCATTCTGCTTGTTTTCCTCAGCCACTTGAGAAAATCATGCACGCCCTTAGTGTAATCGGAGGTGTATGCATCACGTACATCCATTGCGGTTCATCTGCGTGCATTATATATAATTAAGTGTGTCAAAAATCATTACTGAGAACATCATGAATAGATAATTAAGTGACCAAATTAATATAAGTTCATCATCACATAAAAACCAAAGTACATACATAGTTCTCATCTAACAACATAAAGCTCTGCAGAGCATCTAAATTAATTAAACCATACATTGAAACTATGTAAAACATTTCAATGCGACAAGAAATGCGGTCATAATCGCAACCAAGGTAACAACTGATCCAACTGCATAATGATACCAAGCCTCGGTATGAATGGCATATTTTCTAATCTTTCTAATCTTCAAGCACATTGCACCCATCTTGATCTTGTGATCATCGACGACATCCGCAACATGCAACTCCAATATCATCTTCTCCTCCTCAAGTTTTTCTTATTTTTTCCTTCAAGAAATTATTTTCTTCTTCAACTAAAATTAACCTCTCGACAATAGAGTTGATTGGAATTTCTAATTCAACAACCTCCTAGATAAATAAAATCTATGTCACGTTGGTTGGCATAATTTTCATAAACAATAAATGAACCAATAGTTATGAAAAGATAATATATACCACATCCGAATCATAGACAGGATGAGGGCCGTGAGGGACGTATACCAAAACCATCGCACTATATAAGATGCAATAATAAAAGTAAGAAAATAATAAAAGTATCTATCTAAACATACAAGTAAGAATATTTTCCTTTCAGAAATAAGATAAGAACAAGAGGCTCACCATGGTGGTGCCGGCGATGAGATCGGCGTGGGTGATCGGCTGCGGTGAAGACGGGACGGAGGCGTGACGGACCGCTAAACCTAGACAAATATTGAGGAAAATGGAGCTTGGAGGTCGAGCTTGGAGAGGAGAAGCTTAAGTAGTGTGGCTCGGGCATTCCATCGAACATCTTGTGTGCATAGGAGGTGAGCTAGAGCACCACCAAGCCCTCTCCCCTCGGCTAAGACAAAAAAGCAGGCAGTGTGCTCTGCTCTTCTGTGGAGGGTATATATAGGCAGCACTATTGGTCCTGTTCGTGGCATGAACAGGGACTAAAGGAAGCCATTGGTCCTGGTTCATGCCACCAACCGGGACCAATGATGGTGGGCCAGGAGCGAGGCCCATTGGTCCCGGTTCGTCCCACCAACCGGGACCAATGGCCCACGTGGCCCGGCCGGCCCCCTGGGCTCACGAACCGGGACAAATACTTTCATTGGCCCACGTGGCCCGGCTGGCCGAAGCGTCTGTTTCGGCCTGTGGAGCAGCAGCCCACAAGACAGCTGGGCCAGATTAGCCACACTGCGAAACAGATTGCTTTTCACATTAAATCTGATGGCCAGAACCTTTCAGATCAATAAAACGGACGGCCGAAAATCTAAATCACTGTGAGGGCAGGGATTAGGTGCGGTTATACTGTCCTTAATTGAGGCGGGCACCCCTCTCGCATAATTAAGTGAGCCTGTACCACTCCCCATTTCCCTTTTGCTGCTTGAAGGATCATGCTTTTACCATGCGCTCGCTCCCTCCAGCTGCGGTGGGACTAATATGTCGCTGAACGCTCCCTCCTAGAGGATTTTTACGAGGCTGATCCTAAACCTGCCACGGGCAAACAGGCTTATACAAGTGGGCTCGTCATCCTAAATCACACATTGGCCCATCGCGATTAGGCTTGCTTTGCGGAGGTAACACTTTTTAATGATCTGGTTAAATACTTCGGACATAGGGGATGTAGCTCAAATGGTAGAGCGCCCGCTTTGCATGCGGGAGGCACGGGGTTCGATCCCCCGCATCTCCACATAAATTTTACTTTTATCAATGCATCTCCATTGCTAAGTTTTTGTAGAAAACAAATACATCCACTTACATAAGAACGTAAGTTATATTTTGTCTACCACCAGTCCACCATCAACCTACTCATAGCTCAGACGAACTAATATCCAAAACAAGTCACTCAAGAATGCTTAACTTTGACTGCATTGACCCGACCAAAAAGGTTATCTTCTTCTCCAACCACCTCTACCGATTTTGTCATATCTTTTCATGCCATCATTAAATTTGTTTTTTATCTATTCTCTTATCTAATAATGTCACCTTTAAGTCTCCTTTTGCATACCATTTCATATTGCCCTTAGAGTCTATCTTTTTCTATCTATTTTGTCATATCTACTCAGGTCATCATTAAGTCCTGTTATTCCTAGTTATTATTGTCATTGTTGTTTTTCTCATTCTCTTTCTCTTTGAGGGCAGATAATCTCACTATAAGGTATTTTTTTTAATCTATTTTGCCATATATTTTCATGCCACCGTGAAGTTTCTCTTTCTTATATTTGCATGCCATCATTAAGTTTATTTTCCCCATCTATGTTCTCCTCTATTTTCATGCCTCCATTAAGTCCTTTTTTCCTCTCAGCGCAAAAAAAAAACTTGTTTTTCCTAGTTATTGATATCATCATCAGTATTCTTATTTTTGTCCTCTTTGAGAGCACATGTTTCCATGGTTGATGTCTCCAAAATTTTCCTTGGGAGCTCCCTATGGCAAGCGCTATTCTTGCAATTCTTTCTCTTTATCATAGCATCTTGCATTTATACATAGGGTTTGTAGAAAAGTTATATTTTTACCACCATCAACACTACTCATAGCCCGGAGAAACTAACGTCCAAACAGGACACTCCAAGGCACTCAACTTTAACTACGTCGATATGAGTGAGAAAGTTATATCATTCTCGAACCACCTCGAATGACTGGTGGTTTAATTTCTTATTTATTTTTTATTTCAACATAATTTATATGGAAGCTAACATTGCACTCAGTGTTGTGTGTTTCAGTGTTTGTCATCTCTAATGATTGTTAATGGAATGAACGTCACGACTAGCATGGGATATCCTTTCCTAACTATGGGTGCTTCATGTGTAGCATTTTTGAATCATGCTTTACTAAAGATGTTGATGGCATTATCACGTCACCAACTTGTGCTATGACCCATGGGAAGGGGGCTTATATCTCATGGTCACATACTACAAAGCAGTCCCCATGCATTCCTGTATACTCCATCAGCACACTGCCGCTATCGCAGCAGACAAGTTTGACAGTATCACTTCTCGTTATGTCGTCAATCGATCAATGCTAACCCATGGCTCGATTGTAACCTCCAAATGACCCCGCATGAAGTGGACCTAGAATGGTTGCCACGACCGTGTTAGGCTTGTGTTGTATCCTTCCCTCATATGTTCCTTTTACACATCATGAGTGTCGCAACATGAAGTGACAATAGCTTGTTGTGGAGGCCAAAAACTAAGGGCACTTACTAATTTTAGATTAGGTGGATCGAACAGATATGCTCATCTGAAATAAAATCAGTCATCTTCTCTCATATCTTTGGGACACACATGAACAACAATAGTATTCATGCGTAGAGGAGTGGAGCAATAGTTGCCTCGACAATGTTTTACTGTAGTACTCCCCGTTCTGTTGGACTCCGGTACAAATCTGAAGTAGGATGTTTGACCATGGCAAATCGTATAATTTCATTGCAAATTACGTTCTTCGAGAATGTCAAGTTTAGTTGGCAAATCCGCCTCAGTTTATTTTTCGTGAGAAAATTACCGTGCTTGCAAACTAAATTTGTCATCATCGCGCCAACATAAATTTCCATCAATAACGTTAAATTTTTCATGCTTAAAAATCTGACAGTGTTTTCGTTTCTTTTTACTTTGTGTATTAGGCTTGTCTAGTCTAACGTCATAAATTTGACCAAATTTGTATTCCCTCCGTATCAAAATATAAGGCGCTTTTTAGGCTAGTTTAGCCTAAAAACGTCTTATATTTTATTATAGAGGTAGTATTAAACATTATTAATATTTTAGTATAAAGCGTATTTCCAAGTGTTATATACTTAAGATAAATTTAGGACGCCGATAACGCCCACATGTGTGGGCGTTAAGGGGTCTGCCCACATGTTTTGAGTGGTGTCTAAGACGATCAACCCACACGCTTACGTGTGAGCAAAACAAGTAATGCCCACACGCCTCTTTTTTTCCTCGCGGTCCTTCTCACACGCCTACGTGTGGGTAAAATAGATAACGCTCACACACCTGTACGTCAGGCCTCCTACCTCATGGCCCCACACGCCCCGTGTGAAGTCACCACGCGCCCCGCAGTTGCCATGGTCCGGACCCTCTTCCATGTTCGTTTAACTGCAGTTGCCATGTCACTGAACTACAGTTGCCATGTCGGACAACTGCAGTTGCCATGATTGCTCAACTACAGTTGCCATCTCAGGTCAAGTGCCAGATGCCATTTTTGAACAACTGCAGTTGTTGCCATGTATGGTCTGGTTTATTATAGTTGCCATGATTTGAAAACTTTAGGGGTTGTCACCTACTAACACTAGGCAGTTGTCATGTATGGTCTGGTTTACTATAGTTGTCATGATTTGAAAACTTTAGGGGTTTCCCCCTGCTAACACTAGACAGTTGTCGTGTAGCGCTACAAAGAGACATAACAAAATAACATGTTCGGGTAAAGAGAGAGTTGTCATCTGCTTACAAGCACACTAGGGCAGTTGCTATGTACCCTGCAAAACACATGGCAACTGACATGTTCGGGTAAAAGAAAGAGTTGCCATCTGCTTACAAGCACACTAGGGCAGTTGACATGTACCCTGCAAAACACATGGCAACTGGCAGCTTTGGGTGTGGGAGAGGAGACGGACGTGTGGGCGAACTGATAAATGCCCACACACCAGCCCCTGTGCGTGAGTGAAAAAACTGACGTGTGGACGAACTACTAAACGCCCACACACTGATCCCTCAGTGTGGTGAAAACAGACGTGTGGGCGATCGGATGAATGCCCACACACCAACCCAGTCCTACATGGCATCCCAAACAACCAAGATTCATGCAACCACAAACGGACGTGGATCCACGCGTGTGGGCGAGATACAAACGCCCACACGTGTGAGCGAGATGCAAATGCCCACATGTTATTTCCGTAAATTTAATATGTGAAGTTTGCACCGTAGCTCCGAGTCAACTCGGATTCCAACTGGACTCCGGTTGGCCCTGATCGTGTCCGACTCGGCTCAAGTCTCCCCAGTCCCCACCGAGCCGTCTGTGAAATTAAGCCCGTGTCCGTGTTTGTTTGATAGCCATTACCTAGCAGGATTGGAAATAATTATACTCGTGTGGGTTAGCTTATTATGTCCTAGCTACTATATATATACATATTGATCAAGTCGATTAGTTAGCTTAATTAGCTACGTTTCCGGCCGTCGGCGAGATCAGGCGCGTGAGCTTGATTCGTTGGTATACGCTGTGCAACTCGCGACATGGTGGACATCCATCGGTCAATGGCGTCCCAGCCCCGGAGCCCCGTCGCTCCGGGCGACGACGACGCCAACAGCGGTGACTTTCTCCCCGCGGACGAGATGCAGGAGGTGTTTCTGCGGCTGCCGTCTAAGCCCCTCGGCCGCCTCCGCACGGTCTGCCGGTCGTGGCGGTCCACGCTCTCCGACCCGCTCTTCGTCGCCGCACACGCGACCCGCTGCCGCACGGACTCCATCTTCGTCGTCGCCGTCCACTACCCTGGCCAAGATCAAATCGACGTCAACCTCGTGGACGTGTCCACCGGCGCCGTGCTGAGGTGCATGGACGGGCTAGCCCTATCCAGGCGTCGATTCTGCGTGGGCGGCGAGCTGATCTGTTTCGTGGAGCATATACCTGATGGCGGCGCAGGCCCAGTCCAGGTGCTCGACCCGGCCACAGGCGCCACCGCCGACGTCCTCCAATCTGGTGACGCCACAGGCAGTGGCACCACGACCGACGTCCTCCAATCCGGTGACGCCACGGCGCCACAAATTCACATTGGCTGCACCGCCGTGTTGTACATGGTCGGGCACGTGCCCGCGACGGGAGAGCACAAGGTGCTTCACATCACTGACGTCCGCGGCAAGCAGCCGTGCGAGGTCTTCACCATCGGAGCCGCCGCCGGCCGCAACAACATCCGCCAATGCCAGCGCTGGAGGCCAGCGCAGAGCCCTCCGATGCGCGTCGACTCGATCCCCCGGCGCAGAGCGGTTGTCAACGGGGTCGCCTACTTCCTGCCCTCCCACCTGAACGGGCGCTGCCTGCCGGACTGCGACAGCATCGCCGCGTTCGACCTCGACAAGGAGGAGTGGAGGCCCGCTCCCATCCGGGGCCCGCTCAGCAGCGAGCACCCGGGGCAGTGCGGCCAACTCCTGCATTTCAGCCTGGCCGAGCTGAATGGCCGCGTCGTCATGGTCCATCACAACTATGAATGCAGAAACGTCGACATGTACTCCCTCTCCCTGACGGGCGCGGGGAAGGGCGTAGAGTGGTCGAGGGGGCTATCTGTGCGTCTCGACTCGGTTCTCGACTGTAACCGTAAAGGAGAAACCCTGGTGCATCCATTGATGGAGCTCGGCGACGAGAGGATCGTGCTCTCTGTAGCAGGGACAGAGCACAGTGTCGTGCGGATGTATGATCCAAGGAAGGAGACTAGGACGGACGTTATGAAGATGCCTAGGGGTCATATTATTGTTGGGTGCTACAAAGGTAGCCTCCTTCCATTTCATGGGATAGGTGAAGCGGAGTGTGTTTGTGGATGAACTTGTACTCGAATTTAGTTCTACTTTATTTAGATGAAATTTTTGTTTGGTATCTATATTTTCATGGTTTGTTTTTAATCATTTTTCCTTGTGAGGTCACGCGCAGTGAGATTCTCAAGTCCGCTGTCATGAATCAATGATCATCAGCATTACATTCCTTTCTTTTGAATTTTTCTTTCAATATAAGTAGTTGCGCACACACCATATCGATCCACTCCTCAAGTTTTCTTAAGGTGTGTTTGATTTCTGTCACGAAGCGAAATGGCACAGGTTGGTTCCGTCCCAAGGACCGGTTCTGGTGTTTAGATTGCCGAAGGAGTCGGAACCCACCGGTTCCAGGGAACGGCATATTCCCTGTTTAAGCCGAACCTGGGCGTTCCTCCCAATCGGCCGGACCACGCGGAACGGCTCGCTCGTGTCTCTTCTCCTCGACTCACCCACCCCGCAGCCCGCGCCCGACCACCCGACCTCGCCTCCTCTCTCCCTCGATGGTCGTGGCGGCGGCGGCTGCCGTTCTCGCTTCCTCCGCGCACCCCATCCTCGACGGCACCCTTGTGCAGCTGACCACGGCGGACGCCTTGATCGAGGTCTGGCTCATCGAAGTTGCGGCCTGCATCACGCCTGCTACGTCGCTGACTTCTGCCCCTTGTCGGAAGTGTAGCCTCGCCGGCGTTTCCTGCCCCTCGTATCTCCCCCTCGACCAAGCTCATTCCATTCCATCTCTCAAACTAAACATCAAAATGTAATCATTCCATTTCTTCAAATTGTCACTACCAAACACAAGGACGGAACCGACCCATTCTAATGGAATGGAACCGTGACATTCCATTACACTTCGTTCCCGAACCAAACACACCCTTAACACACCCTACAACCCACCGAAAAACAGAAGTTAAATCTCTAACTCACAAAATATAAACGCATACTAAGGTTCTTTAAAAAAATTAAACTTAACGCATTTGGAAAGGGAGTGGGTGCCCCGTGTTCGAGCTTCATGCTATGGAGATGTCTGGTTGTGTCCCGCGGCGGCTGTTTCCTGCAGCGCGCCGGCCGGGAGCTTTGGCTGCGCGCGAGTCTTCTGCACCACCACCACGCAAGGGATGCTTCGGCCCGGCGGCCATGGACCTGCGCCCCCTCCTATGTCCATGGCCGGCTTGCGCAACTTCGGATCCGACCTGCCTCGAAAGCTGTGCACTTTCCGGTTCCTTTGGCTTGATGGATCCTCGGCGTCTCCACACACCACAACCCTGCTGGCGCCCTTGGTTGGTCGTCCACCCCAGTGCATCATCGATTCCGGCACCCTCCGTGAGCTGCATCCCCTTCCAGCTCCTTGGGTCCGCCAAAGTCATTGTTGCTTCGATGACCTAGATCTGCGCTCTCTTACAGATCTTGGCTCATCCGGGGCTTGGCCACCATCGCATCTCACATTCCGCTCAGCCATGCAACCTCGCCCACCTTTAGAGCTCGCACGTCCGGCGGCGCCCGGTGCCTCCTTGGTGTTGGGCATGGCTCCCCTCCCGGCGGTCGCAGTCCCGGCTCTTGCCCGACTTCCTCTTCTCGACTCAGACTCCGATAGCTTGGGATTGCTCGGTACATGGCTAGGGCGAAATCCTTGCATCTTATGCTAGCAGCGATGACACCCGCGGGTGTCGTCCCCTTCTTGAAGGCGCTGCCATGGTCGTTATCCTTGCCCCTCTTCGAGCATCAGTGGAAACCCTAGGTCCGGTTTTCAGGATAGACAACAACGACATCTTGGTGTCGTTCTGCTTCGTGAAGGTGTTGTCTTGTTTGCTCGCGGCGTCCTCAGTGCTAGATTTGGAGATGCTGGTCGTCTAGTTGTTGCTTGGGTTGCTTCCCTGGTTGGCGAGTTTAGTTGTGTTTTTCTTCGTTTGGGTCGAGCATCTCATGATTCTCTCATGATCCGTAATCCCTCTCCTACCTTATCTCTACGAGAGGCTTCTTGCCCTCCAAGTCTTGTACTCCACTCAATATATACTCGGCGTTGAGGCTCAATAATATAACCATCAAGGATGCCCGTGGCCCATATCGGGTACCCGTGGACGATTGCCTTGTTATATACATCAATAACACATAATAATAATAATTTGTATATACATGTAATGAACACTTTCTTAATGCATGGTGAACACCTTTTTTTTAATACATGGGAGCACAATTGCCCATGCATATATGAATCTTTTTTTCCAAATATATGAATCTTTTTCCAATATGTGATGGACATTTTTTTAATACATAATAAGAATTCGTGTACATGTAAGCAATTTTTTTTGCAATACATGATGAACACTTTCACATGCACTGTGGACATTTTATATCGATGCACATATTGCAGGTACGTGATGCGCATTTTGCACAATTTTTTTTCCAAAATACCTTACAGATTTATACAAGCCACGAGCGTAAACATTTTTTAGTTTGTGTGATACTCCCTCCAATCTATAATAAGTGTCGCCGTTTTGAACTAGGATTTAACATAACTTAGTTCAAAATTATGACACTTATTTTGAATCAGAGGGAGTGTATGTTTCATTATTTTTGAAAATTTTAATTTTTTATTCTTCTAAATGTATTTTATTGGCCTTTTAAATGTATATAAAATAATAATAAAATCGGAGTTTGGTCGCGGCCCACTGACACTGGGGTGCGTGTTAGCTCTCCTATCTCGCGCCATACGCGCGGAATAGGAGGTCTCGGTCGTTTGCCTAAAAAAAAAAGGAGGTCCCGGTCGCCGTGGGAGGCCGAAATCACAGTGTCGGCGCCCCAAAATCTTGTCGCCGCCACGCCAGTGCGCCGCCGCCGCCTTCTCCCGGCGCTTGTAGCGCCTCGCGGGCGCACCACGCCGCCGCCCTGTCCCAGCTTGTTAGCTCCCGACCGGAGTCCTCTCTCGGCGCGCTTCGTGCTCATCTTAGCTCGTCCGCGGGCGATGGCAGCCGAGCAGCCGTCGGGGAAGAAGAATCCGCCGCCGGAGAAGAAGGCCCCGCTCCCGAAGGTGGTCACGCTCAACAAGGCCCTCAAGCTGGTGAGCCCCGCATCCCCCGACCCCTCGGTTCCTCCTCCTCCTCTTGTTACCCTTCTCTGTTCATGTTTCCTCCTGCCTAAGATGTGTTCGATGCAAATCCTCTGCGTTAAGATTAGTCACGTCCTGGTATGCATATTGTACACAGAGCTTATATGTCTCCGAAGAAACCGGTCCGATGCTAGATAGGTTTTCGTCATATCCTGGTATGCATAGTGTATTTGTTGAGTACTTGATAGGATTGTGTCATACTTTCATATGTAATTTTCAGGCCCAGACATGGGTGGACAAAATGAGTGCGCTAGAGCCAGATGAACTGGATGATAAGGATTTTGAGGGTCGGCCTTCAGGGTATACAATTTTTCTATCCTTCCTGTTAGCATTATAATGGGTAATTAGTTTATATGGGACTTATAAATTTGGTTGTAGGCTTGGCCTTGGTGCTAGAGTGGCGCCAAACGCGAAGCGGGCAGCTCCCACTGATCCAGTGGAGAGGAGGTTGCTCGGGAAGGTGAATGCGCAGAAGAGGAAGTCAGCGGAGGAGGAGAAAATAAACACTCAGGAGGTGAATGAGGCGAGCGATGATGATAGCGGCGAGCCTCAAGGTAGAACCAGTGCTTGTAGCAAGAAGAGGGAATTGCCTTCAGTTACTTTAATGCCATTACGGAAGAAGACCAAGTGACAGTTTGTATGCATGGAACCATCTGAATATTCATACATGGCTTGATGTTCTAGTCAGATTTTGACAAACCCCTAGGCGATTCTATTTTACCAGCTTACACCCTACAGTCGGTATTTGTTAAATGTAAGGGCATAGCTGGGCTGGATATTCTTAATGCTTATTGGCAACTCAATTTGAGAAGTTCTAGTGTTGTCTGTCTGAAGTTGAACAGAGCCTGATTTTCCATTTGATTCCCTGAAATTTCTGCTCCATCCATTCCAACTTCATGTCAGACTTGCTCTTACTTTATATATCCTAAATTTTTTGTTTCTATTGACAAAATTTCTTTAAATGTTGCCTTATTGTATAGGGGAAAGAAATAAACCCTTGTTTCTCAAGGCCAAATGTTTAAAGGTGCATCCAGTATTCGTTATTATGACTGTTTAAGGAACATTGTTTGTAAGGTGTTTCTTATAATTGTTTTTCTGCTACCAATCTCATTTCCTAAAAGGGGAACCCATGTGGAAGTGAAGGATGAATGGTTCCTTCAAAGTGGACACCTCCTACAGGTTAGTAGTTTCCAAACCATCTTGATGCAGTATTGTGGCTGGGGTGCAGAGTATGCTAGAGAACCCCTACGAGTACATTAGCAGATGGCCCTCTTAAGGCTACCAGTGCAAGGTTTCTGAATGTTTTGAGTTTTGGCATAATGTATGAGTGTCAGGCTTCAAATTAACGGATGAGTCCATGCTGCTGCGCCGCACAACGCCAACCCTGTAAGTATCAAAGTTCCAAATACATACTTTTTGTAAGTATCCCATGATGTTATATTTTCTTGCCCATTTCGTAAGGTGTCCAACATCCTGGTTTCCCTGCACTGTTCCATTAATGCATTTGATTGATAGATTTATTTTAGAGGGGGGGGGGGGGGGGTTATTCCCACTCAAAAGAGCTGCAAGTTGAATGAATTCTCTAGATGGTAGTAGCCAGACAAACTAGATTCAGTGAGTAGAGAGAAGACGATATGAATCTATTGCAAAAATGTTAGGTGTATGCTTACATAGAGAAAATAGGGGAACAGGGAGGAATATGTCTAGTATGGGAAATTGTGAGAACTTAGTCAGATCCTCATTTGAAGTAGTGCTTCTGTCCTTGGTAACAATCTTCCGTTCTAATCAACAAACCATGTCCTAGCACGAGAGGACGCTGATATGACTCGAAGTCGCTGCCATGGCCAGCAGGCGTGTCTTATTCTTCTTCGAGCACCGTCTCTCCCTTTTCTTGCATGTGTATCTTCTTGCTCTATCTGCCTTGTCAACTCTTCTATTCTCTGTTGTAACCCAGCAGATCTACTGTCAGCAAGCTTAAGGCATGCATCTGCAGCAGTTTGCGCTGCCATTGCACTGGCGGCTAGTTTCTCTTTTAGCCGTATCTTGCTGTTTGCAGCATCTAAATCTGCTTTTACTCTTCGCAGTTCTTCTCTGAGCAAGGTCACCTGAAAAGGTAGCTCGTCAGAACATGTACGGCTCCTCTCGTGAATGACTAAATGAGAGATGTTTTCCTACTGCATTTACTGCAAAGTGCAAGCTCAAGGATTTCAAACTTGCGATTTTTTTATTAATAAAAGTTGGACATGCTTATATCTTTCAATTTTGTTCAAATTACTTTGAAGGAGCATCATATATTCATATCAATTCTCTAATGACGTTATGCTCAATTGTCATTTATCAGTCTGAGAAGCGCGTTTCTTGACCTCAAGAGGTCCATTTTAATGAATCGTAGGTCAAACTTATTCCTCTTGGTTACCTCCTGGTTTAGTTCTTTAATGGCAGCTTTTCCGGCTTCCACCTCCAACGCACATGCCTCTTTCCATCGTGCAGCTTCCTGTTCTACTTCCTTTACCCCGACATTGAGCTCTTCCACCTTAGGTATGAGAAAGAGACTTCAGATGCTTGTCAATTACAGGGCTAGAAAATAAAAGAAACTACATAAATAAATAATAGATATGTTATACACTTTGAAGTAGGAGAATTTCCCGTTCTCTTAGATCCTGTATGTGTGACTCATGTTTGATTAGCTTCTGAGCCTGTTGAGCAGCGAGAAGTTGCAAATGATCACAATCTGACCTGTTGGAGCAGTTTGAGGTTATCAGTTAGCATAGATTACAGGAATGCCCTTTAGTGGCCCATCAAAAAAAAAATGGTAGACATCTTTGCTCGGCGACTTAATAGTTTACCTGGACTCGTCTAAGGCCTGTCTGAGGTCATTAATCTCATGATGCAGGTTTTTCAGTGTCTTACCAACTATTGAAGCCTGAAAGGAAACAGCTTGAAGTAGTTTATTAGCTGACAAGTTTTCCAGCGCATGATGGTTTCGGTGGACAACTTCTAAACATAACAAGATCAATAGTTTACTTCACAAATAACAACTATGTACTGTATTTTGTAGTTGGTGATTGGGGCTATTATCTAAACAACAAAACCGTTGCAGCTACCGAGGAGTGATGTAGAAATACTTACCAGACTATCAACCTCCTGTTTACTTTCTCTTCCATTAGATGCTGCACTGGCACTGGAGCTGCTCATCTCATCTCCTTCTGTTTCTCCACTTATCACCTCCATGATGAAGCCAAAGCCAACCTTCTGCAACCCCTTCTCAGCAATCTGCAGGATTGAACTTCTTCTCTGATCAACATCGCCCTTCAACACGCGAAGGCTATTCTCCGCCGCCTCCTTCTCAGTTACAGCAGCTTCCAACATGCTCCTAATATCCTGGTTCTCCTTCTTTAAGCTTGATATCATACTCTCCATCCTGCATCTCTCCTTCCTTTCCTTCTCCCTGCACTCTGAGAGCCTGATCTCCACCTCCTTGGCCAGATCATGGATGTTATGAGCCTCCAATTCCAGGAATTCCAGCCCATCCTTGGGATCGAGCCTCGATCGGTCAGAAATCCTTACTACTTTGTCCTCAGAAGCTCTGTCCAGGATATTCTCCAAGATGTCTTGCGCTGAATGGAGCGAGACGACAATCTTCTGCACGGCATACTTAGTTTGATGACCCATGGCTGGTATATCTGCATATATCTGGTGCAAGGGAAGATAAGGGATGGTTTTTCTAGAAGGGAAGGCGCAGTACATAGCTGACAGTCAAGGGAAACCTTGAAGGGTAGTTGGCTGGCTGCTCCACTGCCTGTGTTTTTCTTCCTTGGCACATATTCAGGGTTGTGACATACACGCTCTGGGTATGACTCTGACTTGTTCTTTTTCGCTTCTTTGCACTTCCCAAGCGATATTCTTCGACACAAATTTAACTCTCTTTTTAAGCAGCAGAAATGTAACTTATGTGGCTTCCTTGATCATGAAAATGCCCAAAGATTTTGGAAGATGTTTCCTATTTCCGACCATACTTGGGCTGGGCTTTCAGCTCCAGGGTCTGATGAACCTTATTCTCGTAAATTTTGTTGTCTGATTTTGAATTTGGTACTGGGTTGGATGCATGCAGGTGATGTGCAGAGAGGTGCTCTGCTTCCAAGTTCCATCTACAAATGTTTGAGTGAACATACCATTGTACATATCTTCAACAAAATCATCAAACAAATTTTCGTAAGGTATATTTTCGTCTGAGGAGTTAATCATGCTCCCCAACTTGCTCCTGTTTCTGTAATAATTATGTTTGGTTACTATATAACAAAATTAAATTGATAAAAAGAAATTTGGGAATATATATTTCCGGTGACAAATTAATCATGTTCTCCAAACCCTGTCATTTCTTGGCTGTGATTAGGCCTGATTGTTATCTAACAAATTAATTACACTTGAACATAGGAAGCGGACTAAGAGCACTCGGCGACGCTGCCCTCTAAAATCACCGCCACTCCCCTACTCTCTTGGGATCAGTGCCACTTTTGCTGAAATGTTTTCTTTTATGTGTGAATACAAGATCCACGCGCAGAATGAACAGTACATAATACCTGTGCTTTAATATATGTGTACGTCGAATGGTCTAGTACAAGGACAGGGGTTACCAGCACGATCAGCGCGGACTCCATTGCCGATCCGAAAGAAGCAAGGAACACCTTGAAGCGCGCACTGTTCTTCTTCCCAACATAGAGTACACCTGTTCCTGGTAAGCTCAAAGCTGAAGCTGTTCCTTTATAGTGAACCGACATAGCTCCAAGCTGAGGCGGAGTGGAGCAAGTCCATGGTTATCAAGCGGGGACTGGGTCGGGGCGCGCAGGCCATGCCCAAGCCAGGTCGACGATGCCGGCCATGCGCAAGCCTAGCGCGACGTACAAGACACTGTTGCTGTTGCTGAGGCGAAGCATCGTCCATGCCCAGCTTGACGGCGACGGGGTTGACGAGGACGCGAACAACGGCCATGCCGTTGCCGAGCTTGACGACGAGACGACAAGGACGGGAACGACGTATAGGCGAATCGAGGAAGCGGCCAGCTCATGTTGTGCTAGGAAAGCGATGTCAGCAGAACATGCAGTCGCCTCCCACGGCAGATGCGGTGTGCAAACGCGATGCACAGAACGCGACAAGTAGAGACGACGGCTACTTCCCGCCTGTTCGGAACCTCTCCAGTCTTGTAACTCCGCTCCGCGCAAGGAGCTCGGTTTGAACCGCTCCCAGCAATTGCGCTGGCGCTCCCTCTGCTTCGGGAGCTGCCGTTGTGGAGCGGAGAGGATCCGAACATGGCCGTCATCGATGGCATAGTCTTCCTCCTGGTTTTCTTCTCACACGTTGTGGCTGTCCGGTAGAACGCCGGCAGTGGCTGCGAAGAACGCGGCAAGCTCGGACGATGACCAGGGCGGACATGGTCTTTCTGATTTCTCAGGGCTTTGCTACATGTAGCAAGCATAAGTGGAGAAGAAGGTGTAGGAACCGTAGAAGATGATTCAGGGGAAGGATATGACTTGGAAGAATAGGTGTCCTGAGGAAGAAGGTCAGTGGCAGGGAGAAGAGAGGGGTGGGTGGGGAGCGCGGATACATTGATAGCATTAATTGAATACCAGCCTAGCATATGAGAGATACATGCCGCATAAACTAGTAATACTGACAGGCTAATATAGTAGATGTGGATCCTGATGCTAATGAATGAGTTAGATTTCGGTGGGCTGAGTCGCCCGCACTTTCGTTGAATATATGCTTAATATATGCCCCCTGGACGACAGGCCACCGTGCTGATATATATATGTGGAGCCAGTCAAGCAGCCGCCTCTATGCACGTCGAGCGGCGGCCAGCCAACCACCATGTGGCAAGTTAACGCCTCTATGCACGTCGAGCGGCGGCCAGCCAACCACCATGTGGCAAGTTAACGCCTCTATGCACGTCGAGCGGCGGCGACACATAGACATACAGTGATGCAGATGGGTCTGCGATGACCCTGTAGCACCTGATGCAGAGTACAGTAGGTATAAGCTGTTGCAGGCTATCCCGTTGAGAACCTGACTGATTGGTGCCCCCACGTTCACGTACGTAGGCACCGCATGCACCGGGTCGAGTTATTATCTCAGATCTGGCCTAGAACTAGAAGCACCACAAGCTGAAGCGGCGGCTTAAACAAATATCCACGCCATGCATGCATGCATGCATGCGCCCAGCAAGGTGATCGACCCACACGCGTAGGCATCGTCTCGAAGCCGGCCACAACCTGGAGACCAGTGGATGGCGGCATCTTCGCCGCGTGGTTTGCGGCATCTTCACCGCGTAGTTTTCTGAGGCGGCCATCTCGGGGGCGCTGATTTTTGTTTGGCAAATGATGATGGCGTCGAGAGGAACTTTGGTCGCGGCTAGGGCTTCGGTAGTCGGATCTTCCCGGCGTGTCCGAGGTGTTCTTCCGTTGGTTGCTTGGTTGCTTGAAGTCGGAGCTGCGGCGGAGTTGTTCCCGCTTGATAACGGCGACAGCGCCGGTGGTCGGCTACGGCGGGCACGGTCGGCGCAAGTCCTGCATATTCCCTTGTGATGATCGTCGTCAGAGTCGGAGCTGTCAGTTGTTCGCGCGTGTGGCCTTCTGTTGGCATGTGCCGTCATGTTTTCGGTGCAGCTATCTTTGTAGCTCCGTGATCCCATGTCGGTGGCCAGGTTGGCCGGTGGTACCCATGTTATATGGGTTGGATTGTATCAGTTTTAGCCCGGTTTTCCGTCAATTAACCGGGCAATTCTCACTCCTTTTTAATCAATGAAAATGGCAAGTCTTTGCCTCGTTTCAAAAAAAAAAAAAAAGCCATCCCATTCCATCGCCCATACCCGGTGATAGGTCCCAGATGTAGGAACAACAGCCTAGCTTCTATCTATCTATATAAACTGATCAACATGTGGTGTTGGACGCACACATATTGCGTTCTAGTTCTAGGCTTCTAGCTGGTGTTCCAGCACCATGGAAAGAGGACCATGGCCGAGAGCAATGGCGGCCCGGTGGCTCTTGCTGCTCCTTCTGTGTCGTGCTCTTCAAGTCCATGCCCAGCTCGATAGCTCAGGTGAGCCCGTGTACGCTAGCTCTTCCACACATGTGAGAACGATGGTGGCCATGCATGTAGTACGGCACCAGCTAGCCGCACAAACGTTGTTCCATCACATCCGTCCTTGTTCCTTACATTTTGTGACATCAATACAGATTTCATAAGCATTGACTGCGGCCTGCCGGAGACGTCCACAGGCTTCACGGACAACGTCACCAAACTCTCGTACGTCCCGGACACTGGCTTCACCGACGCTGGCACCAACCACAACATATCGGCTGAGTACATCACGCCGTCACTACCAATGAACTGGCACACCCTGAGGAGCTTCTCCAGCGACCGCCGTGCACGCAGCTGCTACACGATCCGGTCCCTCGTGTACGGCCTCAAGTATCTCATTCGAGCTAAGTTCTTGTATGGAAACTACGACAACCTCGACACGTTGCCCGTCTTCGACCTCTATTTGGGCGTCAACTACTGGCAGACCGTGAGCATCCCAGCCAATGGCGAGATGATGATCTACGAGATCATTACCGTCGTCCCCAGCGACTACGTGCAGGTCTGCCTTGTGGACACCGGTACCGGGACACCTTTCATCTCCTGCCTCGACCTTAGGCCACTCAAGAACAAGCTCTACCCACAGTCAGACGTGTCACGGGGACTGGTTCTTTTCAGCAGATTAACCTTTGGCGCAAACGATGGCGCAGTCGTCAGGTAAAACTTGCGTCTTTTGCTTCCGATATAAAAATGAATTTTTGTTAATTCAACCGAATAGATACCCCCACCCAGGTAACATTGGTAGACAAGAGATCTGGAGGCCAGCAATCAAGGGTTGCTTTTTTTATCGATCTTGTAGTTTTTTTTTTTGCGAAATTATCGATCTTGTAGTTAATAACGATGATTTTTTTTTGAAATCTGTAGTTAATAACAATGATTACTCTGACCTATGGATCAGGTACCCCCAAGATCCGCACGACCGTATATGGAAGCGTGGGAGCAAGCCGACGGACTGGTCAGTGATCTGGACGAAAAACACTGTGAAGAACAACAACAACGACATCTTCGAGCCGCCATCCGCCGTGATGCAGACTGCAGTCACGCCCAGCAACTCCTCCAGTCCGATCCAGGTCACCTGGTATGTCCAGCCCAGCGACAAGAATCCCGAACCCGGGTACGTACCAGATGATTTCTTTGTTTTCTTATGGGAAGAGTCATAGAAGCTAATTTTTTTTAGGTATGTGCTATTTGGCGACTGCCTAGTACTCCTCCATTTGAACTAAAATCACAACACTTATTTTGCAACTGACGGAGTAGCTATCAAACGACTTCCAATCAACTCTAACCGCATCCAGCTGCATGTGCAACAACACACTATCAAACGATTGTCGATGAAGGTGAACTTCTCCGTGCATAGCTGCAACAACGCAACTATGAAACTACTGGCAATTAGCTCCAACCTTTCAGATGTAGCTAGCAGCCGTGTATATTGTAGTTTGTACAGAAATCATTTAGCAAGCAGAAAATTGTGGGTACAATTCCTTCTTTTGTCGTTTTTTTTCGCAAAAAAATACTACTTCGTCACTAATTTTATGAATTTTTATTCTGTATTTATTCCAAAACCACCTTTTTCCCATTTTTTAATTTCCATTTTGTGTTTTCTCATTTAATTGATCGAATAATACAAAAATATCAAACAAAGAAAAATCAAGAAAAGTAGAAATTTTGACAAAGGGAGGAATATGAAATAAATGAGAAAAATAAAAAAGGAATAGAAAATTGAACTAATGATGGCTTTCGAATAGGGGAGTGCTAGGCGCCAGCTGAGCGGCCGGAATTTGTGCCGGTCAGCATGCTAGCATTGGATACAATCACATATAACCGTCAGATCTAGAGAAAAAAAGAGGAGAAAACTCCCCTGCTTCGCTCGCACGACTCCATGACCTCCCACCGCCTCTAGCCGGTTGCAACACCGGTGCTCACTGGTCCGCCCGATGCAGAAAAATTCTGGTGTCGGTTCTAGCAAAAAATCGGCCTCCGGTTGCAGCTTTTTGGTGAAAGTCATCCCTGTGGCCGTTTGCAGATGGGGTAGTAGCAAAAAAAAAAAAACACCGGTTCCAACAAAAAAAGCGCTGGTTCAAGCAAAAAAAAAGGAAAGCATGGGATGGTAGCAAAACTCAAATACAGTAGTAGCAAAAACACAAGGACGGTGGTAGCAAATTTGGAGTGGTTCGAAAGTAAAAAAGATGGATCTAGCCAAAAAATCGAAAGATGGGGGTGGTAGTAAAAATGAAGAAGGTGGTAGCACAAATCAAAGATGGTGGTACCAAAAAAGATGGAGTGCTTCTAGTAGAAAGATGGATTCAGGAAAAAAAATAAAGAAGGGTGGTGCAAAAAACAAAAAGGGCGGTGGTAGCAAAAAACAAAATGATGGTAGCAAAAATTTGGACTGGTTGTAGCAAAAAAGCACTTCCAAAAATGTGGATCCTAGCAAACAATGTTCCTGATTCCAGCAAAAACACAAACCGGTTGTAGCAAAAATATTGCCGATTGCAGCTCCCGCTGAGGTCGATGCTAGCATCTCGTCTACTCGTGCAAGACGTAGCCGTTGGCCCAGCACAGGTGGAGGACGGCGCACGCCAAAGCAGAGCGAGGGCAGGTGGAGGAGGCCGTTTGCTAGAGTAGAGTGGGGACAATGAGGGGCTTACGCTCGCCAGAGTAGCACGAGGGGAGTTGAAGGCGGCCGCTCACTGGAGTAGCATGGGGCAAGTGATGGGGTTGCGCTCATCGAGCAGCGCGGGGGGAGGCGTAGGTGGTCGCTCGCCGGAGCAGCCTGGACTGTGTTTGATTTAGGGGAAAAGGAGATGTGTAGCGTTGACGGATAGAAGGAGATAATGAAGAGATGTGAGATCGGTTTGCAGGGTCCACGACGTGTGGGGAGGGAAAGGTGCGAGGGATGTGGGAAAACTGGAGCCGTGAGATTCAACTCGATCTGACGCTGCGTACGCAGCCGGCCCAATGTTCAGCCGGCAGCCCGGTCACAAACGTTAATTGCTCTCAAACAGACTCAAACCCCTGCCAACTTATGTCCAACCAGTCCACCTAGACACAATGTTTCTTGAAAAGCCAAAGGAATATTACCTCATATATAGTACTCTCCCGCGCGCCCAATTGGGCCATCCCATTAGCGGGGAGGGACTCCCCTTTTTTTATTTTTCTATTTTCCTTATTTAAAATAATTTGGGATTTCAGAAAGTTTCAAATTTCAAAAGAAAATGAGAATGTTGAAAAATGTTTTAGAAACCGTACGCCCTATTAGGCTGGCCCATGAGCGGGGAGGGACGGCACTGTTTTCTTATTTCGTATTTTCTTTTTTTTTCTTTAAATAATTTGGGATTTCAGAAAAGTTCCTAATTAAAAAATGTGAACTATGAAAAATGTTTCAGAAGTAGTAAATTTTTTATGAATTCAACAAAAATTCTATGATTTCAAAACATGTTCATTAATATTTAAAACAATGTTCACAAGAATAAAAAATGATCGTGAAATTTCAAAAAAGTTCACCGATTGCAGAAATGTGCGCTGATACAGAATCTTCATGCATTAAAAAATAATGTTTGTCAAACAAAAAATGTTCATTAATTTCAAAAAAGTTCACCCATTCCAAAAATGTGTGCCTGTTGAAAAAAATGATCACAAGTTATAAAAATGTTCATCCATTCAAAAATTAATCATCTTGCTCTGTTAGAGAATTTCCAATTACTCACAACAATATTCATCGAGATGCAGTCAACCTCCTAGATTTTGTTGATGGTTCGATTGTTGTCGTTAGCTGCATGCAACATGATCCGTGCAATCCATGGTCATGAACCAGATGTTGCAGACTCTGTCATCGCCTCGATGAGGTCATTGAAATTTTGCCCCGATGTAAAATTGGTGTCACTTTGTTGCCCTAATCCCTTCTTTATATATATGAATTATTCTATTAATATTAAAGGAAGGAAGGATTCTTCCCTCCAATTATAGTTTCGGCCGTCATCTATCTACCAATGTACCACACACCTTTTATGTTTCTCCGACGCGTGGGCTGAGCTAGGCTGCTCCACACTTTTTTCTTTCTTCGATTCAATTGTGGAGCAGCGAAAAATAATACATTTCTATTTCTCTCCTACGTCGGCCAGGATGGGCCTATTCCGAAATATTTTTTTCTTTCTTCTCACGTGATTGTGGCATGGAGGAGAGAATGAAAGTATGAAGCCGCAAACTGAATTGCGATCATTTTGCAAAGAAGGTATGATTGAAAGCATAATTATTTTTTATCTTGGGAATAATTGTCGTGGATCATAAGTTAAATAATGGTTTATATTTTAGTCTATGCAAGGGAAGTTAAATCTTCTCCCGTTGCAACGCACGGGCATTTTTGCTAGTATCAAAAAATAAAATAAAATATAGAACCATTAATTTCCATTTTATAACATTTTTCATCTCTTTGTTATTCTTGTCTATATGTGTCAGTATAGAATGAAAAAGATGCCACATTTAAGAAAAAACACAATATATGAACCGTTGTCATATATATAGAATGATTGAACCGTTGTGCTTGCTAAATGATTGCCTTGCAAACTAAGCTAGCTTCCACTTGAGAAACATGTGGAGTAGTTGCCTCATATTCTATATCTCCGCGCCAATTAGCAAGATTCCTTTTTATTTCCAAAATTCAAAATACTTTTAACTTCAAATGTCAATGTTGATTTAAGATCGATTTCCAACACTAAGTTCATTGTGGCATGATCTTTGAAAATTGGTCCTATGTGGATGTTTTCCAACGGATTTTTGCTGGATTAAGAGTTTCTAAGTTGCAATATTTGAGTTCCCAAACTATCCACAAGTAGCTATTGGCATGCAATATAGATCTATTTTGAAATGGTCTGATAACTTCTTCTCAAGCTCAGAAGTTGACATCTACTAATGTGTGAGTCACCGTACGGTTCACATGTTGTTAACGACATCAAAATTATACCAGCTAGGTGTTATGGTGATTTTTTTTTGGAGCTCCGGATTCACCCCAAGCTAGTAATGTGTGAGCTTTGGATAGTTCGGGAATAGTTATCCAGCTTTAAGGATTACTAGATCTCAGTACGCTTGTGTTTGTAAGCTAGCCTTATGCATGCGAGCTACGTGACTACTCAAGTAGTTGACGGATTTGATCTAGACCTTACCAGAATAACTAGTAATTAAGTACATCACTACTATGGTGGTAATGATGACTAGGAAACCAGGAAAATTGCGTAACTACATATGTGTAATGTGATAACTATGATGTTGGGAAACGTAGTAGGAAACAAAAAAAAAATTGCCCTACGAATCAAGTTGCCAAGATCACTAGGAAGATGCAAATGAGATTGGATCAGACCTTTACCAAACAGAGTGCACCAGAAGTAGAGTTGTTGTAGATCATTGATGTAGATTCCGTCAGATAGGATTTACAACCTCCAATCGTGAGAATTTTCCCCTCGAACCAAAGATCAAACTATGATCTCTCTGTTGGTATACATGCGTACGGCGACGCCAATTCATTAGGGCTTTGCTGTCCAGAACGAAATTGTACCATAGAACAAGAAGAGGAGGTGGAGCAGCCTCCCGGCGTTGAACTTTTCCGTGGAGAGAAAGAGAGAGATGGGCAAGCCTCCGTGCAAAGATGAGATGCATTTGTGGGGGCTACCCACTCTATTTATAGGCGCAGGGAGGGGTGGGCAGCCTTGGAGAAGGGTCTGCCTCCTAGGGGTGTGCAGCAAGGGGTGGCCCCACCCCAAACCCTAGCCGCCCCAAGTGGTGGCTTGGCCAGTAAGTCTAAGGGTGCCCACTAATGACTCCTACGGCCCATGTGGCTGCCCTCCACTCGGGCCTTGCCCATGGGACCAGCCCATGGCGCCCTGGAACATTCTGGGAGGATCAAAACAATTATCAGAACCTTCCCAAGCCTTCAGGTGGTTCTTTCAGTGCCTAACTTTTTTGGTTTTTCCCAATTTTCTCCAAAACGATTCCCGTTTTCTCCGAGCACATCCGGTTCTCTCTCCAAAACATTTTTTAAATTCTGGGAACTTTTTCGGCGAATTCCCCTCATGCTCCTAACACTTCTAGACAATACTCAACAAATTGGCAGACCTCAAGCGTGTGACCCCACAGGTTCGGTAAAGTGTAGACATGATCCGGAACTCTTTTCGGTCAATGGTCAATAGCAGAACTGTGGGCACCCATATTGACCCCTACACCCATATGAATTACTTATCGGGTGAACCGTGGAGTGTATGATTTCAGCAGGAGGATAATATTAATTTACCAATAAAAGCATCCTTACATTCATTCTAAATATAAAAAATATTTCTAGGCAAACATGGAAACCATTATTTAGCTTTTGCTCGTAATAAAAAGGGGAAAAGTTTTAACTTAACCACATCAGCTTCTTCTTCTTTATATTTTGCACATCACATAGATGAACAAAATTATTAAGATGAGAAGCAACGACTTCACTATAAGAACCAGAGGATTGTTCTTTCATTACCAAATATCATAAAGCTGACTTGATTTCATAAGATTCGGCACTCGTGTTTGAGTGAGAATTGGGTGTACTAACGAAATCATTGTTATTAATACTTGAGAAATCACAAAGTTAAGTATTTCAAGGTCAAGTAGACATGATTTCAAGCTTAAAACAAAAGTCACTACTTGCACGACAACGTGCAGCATGCCCTTCGGTTACTCTGGCTAACCATGACCATGTTATTCTGTGCCCTCTCTCTACTCTGTTGGGACTCTCGAGTGAGAAGAAATACTTTATAAGTTTTTCTGAAATCCTATCAACGTTGCGGTGGTGAAATTGCCACAAGAGCGGTCTAGAGCCAGCTTGGGACCAATAGGACATGTGATGATTCAGTTATGACTGATTTAGAGTCTAGATACCCATTAAAAAAATTACTATTAACTTGAAATTTGGGTTTTCAATTTTATAGAATGCTCTATACACTTCATAAATATCTTTTGAGTATGGCTATTAAGAATGCTCTTTTATTTTACTTATACTTGTTAGAGTAGGTGGTATTCTTTTTCAAAAATGATGAGAACTCTCTGGCTTCACTTATACATCTTGATACACTGTCAGAGGCATTTATTAGAGATTCTACATCACATTTATTAGTTCTTAAGTTGTAAGTAAATTCTAAGTGTATTGTTTATCATTATATAGTTTTTTTCCCTACTTGTGAGGAATAAAAAATGAGTCATGGATGCCATAGAAAAGAGCCACAAAGGCCAAAAAAGAGAGAATAAATACAGAGGGGATACAATATTTTCTTTTTAGTATCCACTTTTCTTCAATGTAGCATCTAAAATGCTTCAAAGTAACACTACTGCATTTCATGCAGAGAGTTTTCATATACTTCATGTTTATACACTAGTGGAGATTTTTTTTTTACATTATAGAACTTGGTTTGGATATTCCAATGACGAGCTTCCTCAAACGCTCTAGGTCTTCGTGAGTAAGCAAGTTGGATGCATGCCCCACTAGTCTATTATGAGAGCTTTCATACACTTATAGTTCTAGTGCATCTGTTGCATGACAAATCCTCGCATCAACATCGTCTATAAGGCCTCTCAATTGCGTAATGATCAACCGCGCGTTGTTGTGAGAATTTGTCACTTTTTGACTTCTCATAAATCTCCATTATCATTCTATTTTTCATTAAAGTGTTAAGACCGAGACTGACGCTCAAATATTGTATGGGTGTTGAACAGTTGACGCGAGAGATCTAGAATATCAAAATTGCTTCGTTAGCTTCACCATGAGATATATTTTGCAATTACATATATTTGATATTCTAGATATTATCAAAATTTTATATAAATTTGATAGATAGTTCTAGAACTTCAATTATTTTGAAATGGAGAATGTACATGTGTAGGTATGTCTGCACGTTTTACTTTGCGGAGCTGCAGGACCTTGGCAGCAACACCTTTCGCGAATTCTACATCAACCTCAACGGCAAGCTCTGGTACATGCCCGGCGGTTTCACGCCATCTTACCTCTCCACCCGCTTCATCAACAATCGCAGTCCCTACTACACATCCCAATACATCTCACTCTCACTGAACACCACGCCAACTTCGACGCTTCCGCCGATCTTGAACGCTGCCGAGATCTTCTCCGCAGTGCCTACCACCGTAATGGCCACGGTCGCTCAGGAAGGTAACATGCAAGGGAGTTATGTTCAGATGCATATGTGACGGACTGAGATCCGCCCCAGCCGTTGATCATACATAGATTTTTGTGATGCTACTGATAAAATGCTACAGTTGTTGCCATCACGGCGGTCAGAGACAATTACCAGGTCAAGAAGAACTGGATGGGGGATCCGTGTGTGCCTAAGAATTATGCATGGGACGGACTGCGTTGCAACTATTCTGCGTCTAGCCCACCAAGTGTCACAGGCTTGTGAGTTAATTTTAAGTCATACAGTATCTTTTTGTGGGTTAAAACTGGTGTTGTAACCCGTCTTGCTGTTTTATATACATACATGATGTAGGAATCTATCTTCCAGTGGTCTGAGTGGTGACGTGTCATTGGCCTTTGCCAGTCTCAGCGGTTTACAGTACTTGTAAGTCGAAGATTATTAAGCTAGCCATTCCACAACGGATGCCATACTTTTGTTCGGGAAATAGTACTCTCTCTATATCAGAATAGAGTGCATGTTAGTTTTGTTTGAAGTTAAACTTTGTAAGCATTGATTAAGTATGAAGAAAATATAGCAATGTTTACAATATCAAATCAGTATCGTGGGATCTATCATACAGTACATTTTCATATTATATCTATCTAGCATTGCAAGTATTTCGCTATAAACTTTTTTTAAATGTTTTTTTTGCTATAAATTTGATCTAACTTGTAAAATTTGACTTATGGCCAAAACTCATATGCACTATATTTTGACATGGAGGAAGTAAGTTCTTCACCCGTGACCTTACTAATTGGCAGGGATTTGTCAAGCAATAATCTCACTGGCACAATTCCTGAGGCCCTTTCACAATTGACATCACTCACGCTTCTGTAAGTAAATAGTTAGGCAATTCCATCGTGAAAATAAATAAATAGTTCTGCAACTCTTAGTACAATGCTTAATATGTTTCTCTTTACAAAAAGAAGATCCCAACCCCATCGAATCCATTATGAGAAACTAAACAAATCCATTCCTTAATGCACGTATGCATTATTTAATTTCACTCTGAAAACTATGTGTTTCTTTTAGAGACTTCACAGGCAATCAACTCAGTGGATCAATTCCTTCCAAGCTTCTGGAAAGAACTCATGGCTCCCTCACAATTAGGTTTGTACTCCCTCTGTAAAGAAATATAAGAGTGTTTAGATCACTAAAGTAGTGGTCTAAACACGGGAATATCTAACATGAGAACTTTCCAGTGATAATTCCAAATTCGCAGTGGCCTATCTTAGCTCGTCAATACTATCATTTACTCGTTTATTTTCCTTTTGCTAGATATGGTAACAACCCGGACCTCTGCACTAACAAAGATTCTTGTCAGCCTGCACAAAAGAAGAGCAGCTCTATGGTTGCCGTCTATGTTGTTGGCACGGTAGTTGCAGTGTTGCTGATTGTGCTTCTGTTGGTGCTACTCCTTTTCCTGCGCAGGCGGATGCATGGTAAGACTTGCCTGAAACATAAAAGTCGGCAAGCCTGGATGAATGGTGAAGTGATTAGATAACACTAGTTTGTCTTTCTGGTTTCTAAAGGTACAACTAGCAACATCATCACGATGGGGAACAAGGCGATTATCGCACCGTCACACGCTCAAAGCAGCAGTGGGCACAGCTCGCTGAGGCTCGATAATCGTCGCTTCACGTACAATGAACTGGAAACCATAACGAACAGCTTCCAGAGAGTGATTGGCCGAGGAGGGTTTGGCAAAGTCTACCATGGCTTCTTGCAGGACGGGACCCAAGTAGCTGTCAAACTGCGCTCTGAATCTTCAGATCAAGGTGTACAAGAATTCCTGGCGGAGGTGAGAATTAATTTGATATGCTCTCTGGTTTAATTGATGCAAAGGTGAGAGTTCGGTTCGGTAAGGGATGAATGGTTTTTCTTTCAGGCTCAGACTTTGGCTAAGATTCATCACAAGAATCTTGTGTCCTTGATTGGCTACTGCAAGGACAGGGAGTACATGGCTCTTGTATATGAGTACATGCCTGAAGGAGCTCTACACCAACATCTTGGAGGTACGCCGATTTCTCAAATCAAGTAACGACCTTAAGTAAATTAAGAAGTACTGACCAACAATATCAGTGCTTGTGACTTACATGCTGATTTCTTGCAGGGAGCACGAACAATGGAAAAACTTTAACCTGGAGGCAGAGACTTCGCATTGCATTGGAATCCGCACAAGGTAAAGATTTTAAATCTGAAATTTACTATGTTTCTTTAGCATGGAAGATCAACGCTGACGTGGTTGATGATGCGATGTGCATGCAGGGCTTGAGTACCTTCACAAAGGATGCAATCCGCCACTCATTCATAGGGATGTGAAAACGTCTAACATTCTATTGAATGCAAACCTGGAGGCCAAGATAGCCGATTTTGGCTTGCTCAAGGCTTTCAATCGTGGCAATGATACCCATGTGTCTACTGCTAGAGTGGTCGGCACATATGGTTACCTTGCCCCCGAGTAAGTGGATCATTTCAACATTTTCTCTTAGGATGATTACAACTGAGTATATACCTCTTAAGTTATAACTTTGAAACTGATCTACCAGTTAATATGCAAAAGTGCTCTCCTTGAAACTCGACTCATTGTGCATGTCATACTTTTGAAGGTACCTTGCAACATTTCAGCTGACCAACAAGAGTGATGTGTTTAGCTTCGGCGTAGTTCTTCTAGAGATAGTCACTGGGCAACCTCACATCCTCAATGGCCCGGAGCCAACGAGCATCGTCCAATGGGTGCGGCAGCGCCTAGCCCATGGCAATATCGAAGCTGTGGTGGACTCACGCATGCGTGGTGATCACAACATCAATAGTGTGTGGAAAGTCGCGGACACCGCACTCAAGTGCACCACGCAGGCACCTGAGCAGCGTCCCACAATGACTGATTTGGTGGCGCAGTTGCAGGAGTGCCTAGAGCTTGAGGTTGCACGTGGTTACACAAATGCTGGCTTTTACACGACTCGGAATGGGGATGACATGTCAACTAATGTGAGCCAGAGAACATTTGAGATAGATCATTTGGGCAGAGTGCCGACAATGTCTACGGGTCCAGCTCTCAGGTGAGGAGAAGACTTGGACAACGAATTCTCTGTGGCCCTCATCCACAAATTTCTATACTCGCGACTTGGTTGCGCAGCTATGACCATCCCGAATAACAATCCCTTTTGGAGGGAGTATGCTTTATCTAAGGAATTCAATAATTATTTTATGACATTGATTTATTAGAGCAAGTACACATGTAAAAATGTTCATACATTTAATGTGTTCCATTCCATTGGATTTTCTTAATGATTGAGATTGAGATAATACGTGATGACTGAGAACTGGCAGTACCAGTGGCTGAGTCAGAGTACATCCCGTCTGGCCATGGTTCGAAACCCATCTCAAAACAGGTTCAAACCTCCTCAGGAGCGAAACCGTGGCATCTCACCCGGGTGGGCTCTATCTTAATATATAGGCCATGTGTTCCTCTTCCTCCCCATTGGTTCTCCAGACCATTTAGTGGTGATTGTTCCCACATGCCGCCTCTCTGCAACTGCTACACCCACATTGAGCTTCGACATATTGGCCGGGGGCTTCAACCATTGTTTCGGTCTTGGTGTGTGGCTACTGGCTCTTGTCAACACAACCTTGGTCTCAATCTGAAAATCGCTGATATATCGCTGTATAAAGAGGTGTGTAGACAAGGAGATTGATGAATATCCTCATAAACCGCTTTCCTCTTGGCACCCCTTACTGCCCACAGGGTGATAAACATCCGCATAAACTGTTCTGGATTAAGTGTTTCATTCATGGCAAAACAACCACTCGCGTGGGTCATCGTTGATATGTTGGCACATCTTCTGACCAGCTCTTCATCCGAGAGCGCCCATACACATCGGGCATTGGTGCAGTCAATCATCATGTGTTTCCACGAGTCCATGGCTCCGCTGAAGGAGATATGCCCTAAAGGCAATAATAAAGTTATTATTTATTTTCTTAATTCATGATAAATGTTTATTATTCATGCTATAGTTGTATAACCGGAAACTTAGTACATGTGTGAATACATAGATAAAACATGTAGTCTCTAGTATGCCTCTACTTGACTAGCTCGTTAATCAAAGATGATTATGTTTCCTAACCATAGACATGTGTTGTCATTTGATGAACATGATCACATCATTGGAAGAATGATGTGATGGACATGACCCATCACTACTAGGGAAAACTCTAGTAGTAGCGCGGGTTTAATGCCCACTAGTAGCGCGGGCAGCCGCGCTACTAATAAGGCGCTACAGCTATTACTTAGCAGTAGCGCGTGTGACACGCGCTGCTGCTAAGACTACTATCCATCGCTACTAGTATTCTTTTTTTATTTTTTTATTTTAGTGCATTTATCCGCCGTTATACAAATTTTGGTACAATACCAATTATGAGGTTTATATCATTATGTCCATAACAGTGTGTCAAATGAAGGTGGATTAGGTTCAAGTGGAGGAAATATGTGGTGCATGTCAAAAGTATACTACTAATCCAAACTTGATCTAGTTTGGACTAGTAGTACTTTCGATGTGCACCACATGTTGCCTCCACTTGAATCTAATCGGCCAACACAAGCTATTTAATCATCATCATAGTCATTAGCACCAACAGTATTTATTTAATCACCACTAACACTAACTCATAATAATCATCATAGTCATTACCACCAACACTAGCTATTTAATCATCATAGTCATAGTGTAGCACATCATTATCTTTAAACTCATTCCTAGCTAGCTAATCACTCCTGCTGCTCTCTCTCAGGTAAAATAACATAAAACATGTATAGCTCTCTCCTCCTTCATCAAGTTGGAGCATGCAGATGAACATGTCTCTTAATCGTGGGCTGCGATTCTGCTTGCTGCCCCCTAGTACTTGTCTGCGCTCCTCCATCACATATTTGGTCCAGTCTTTCACTATTAAGAATTTGTCGCTAATCCTGAATGCACTATAGTGATTTGTAGGATATCTTGGCCGTAAGCTAACAATACTCATGGTACCTTTAGTCTCGATCCCATAAGGCACAACATTCATCGGGAGTCCCTGTTGAAGAACATCGTATGGTAACATACTTAGCAATGAAGTTTAGCTTAAAAAGTAATGTATGAAAAAGATGCACTGAGGACAAATAGTAAAAATCTTACCATCTTTCCTAAATAGATGTGACCGTAGTTCATTACGAACACTATTGGTCGCACGTGTTCAGTACTAACATTTCTAAATACAGGAAGAAAATTTATCTTGACAGTATCAAGATCCGCAAGCCATGAAATATAATGACTTAGCTCCTCGCAGTTTAGTTCAGCCCCGGGACAGTAGTAGGTTCTGTCTACCAAGCGCTGGACATGTTTGCTTGAACGGAAATAAGCCGACAATAGAAATTAGCTGTCAACTATTTTTGAATAAACAATATCAAAGACATAAATATGGTTGAGAAACTCACATAATGGTATAACTGGAGGTGTCTGCACATCGACCCAGATGTCGGTATTACCTTCAGTATCATCTTCTATGAATATCAAAGGTGATAACCATATCAGGCTCAAATGCATAAGTCTTGCATAGTGCTCGCCATGTTTTGCATCCAAAATAGGAGTAGTCATCTGAATTGTATAATTTTGCGTGGAAAATATAACCATGCTAGGTCTTCAAGTAAACTTTCTTTACCTCCATAGTATGACTGAAACCTATCTTATCCAATACAAAAACTCTTCCATGGCAGGGGATACGCTAGTTGAATAGTAAAAAATATATATAAGTTGAAGCAAATGAAGCAGATGTCATGCTTAATTACGAAAAAGACTTGTCGTTGTGACTTACTGTATCCACTTCGAAGTTCTCGTCCAGCTTGATGCTGAAGCGCCTATCATCATCTAGGAAGATTCCGTCGCACAGACCGCGCTCGTCTTCGCAGTATTTGCAAATAGTGAAATCCTTTTCGTCGTTAGACATTTCCTATGTTCATAGTTAAAACATTAATTGAAAATTCATTTCCGGGGCACTCGATATTTCCTACATATTCTGGCACAAGTCATGCCAAAATTCACGGAAAAATCCGGCATGACCTTTGCTAAAATAGGACATATCAAGCGCTTGAAATTTGCCGGAACGGAAATGAATCAACACTCCGGCAAAACATAGGCCACTCGGAGGTGTAACCTGCAAACATGACCGGCCACTTGGGCAAGCACATATCCTATTTGAGCAACACAAGATATACATTTCAAAATATCTTATAGGACTCAAATTAGCATGCATTCAATAAGCAAAAGTAAATCATCTCATGCCTCCGTACATCATCGAATATTATCACTAATACATCCCGAATAGTATCATACATATAACATCACTAATACAGCTAAAACCCTAGCACACGACGGGTATCGGCGCGGGCGGTGGACACCCACAGAGAAGGAACCATCACGGGATCATAGCTCTAGTGAGATCCCTGGAGAACCTGCCAGGTATTGGAGAACCTGTGCTCCAACGCAAACAAGTAGCGACGGACGTGCGCGTCCTCCTCACTGGCACGGTGACGCACCACCTCCGCGGGGTCCTCGAGCCTCTGGACCGTCACTGGCCCACGCGACCGCCACCAAAGAAGGTTCGGGTCAACGACAGCCTGGCTCCTCACCAACCTGCGCCCCCGGTAGGTAGCGCCTCCCAGTACCACCCCGCGGAGCCGGGTCCCGACATGGCCCATCTGGTCAAGCAGGTGTCGCCTCCGCCGACTCGACGACGAGGATGCGGGATAGGCATCGTCCCACGCCGATGCGGGAAAATTGCTTTAACCAAAAAAATAGCAACAAGTTCTTACTAACTAGTTCTATTAATTCAATTAGTTCTTACTAAAAATAAACTTACTATAAATAAAAATAAACTAGTACCTAATTAGTACCTAGGTCTTACTAACTAATTAGTACCTAGGAACTACTGCCCTAATTACCATATAAGTATCCATTTTTTTAACTAGGGTTCGCACTACCTAATTAAATAGGGTTAATACTAATTGTAATTAACTAACTAGCACTAAAAATAGCCTAGGGTTCATACTAACTAGCACTAAATAGCTAGGGTTCGTACTAAGCAGCGAAGAGGGAAGGGGAGAGTGCTTACAGAGGGCAGGGAGAGATATGGGGTCGGGGGAGACGGCGTGACCGAGGCGCGACGAGGCGGGGTGGGGAAGACGGCGGCGAGGCGGGGTCGGGGGAGACGGCGGAAAGGCTGGTCGAGGGAGACGGCGGCAGAGAGCGAGGGCAGGGGCTCCGGCAAGGTCGAGGTCGAGGAGGAGGAGGCACAGGCGCGCGATGACGTCGAGGGGCAGACTCCGGCGGAGAGCGAGGGCAGGGCCTCCGACGAGGGCGAGGGGAGGGGGTCTGGCGGAGGCGACGAGGAAGAGAAGAGAGAGTGGGGAATTGGGAGAGGAAGCAGAGGAGAGGGAAGGCCGCGCGGGGGGTTAGGTAAATAGCTTTAACAGTAGCGTGGGAAGCGAAAACGCGCTGCTGCTAAAATCCATAGTAGTAGCGTGGTTTTTAGAAGGGCGTTACTACTATACCTAGCATGTCGGGAACGGTGTGGCAATTATAGTAGTAGCGTGTTTTGTTCCTGTCGCGCTACTGCTAAGTGGATAATAGTAGCGCCCTTTAAGCCAACGCGCTACTACTGAGTAGCAGTAGTGCCTCATTTTAACACGCGCTACTGGTAAGATTCTGTGTATAAGGTTTTCCCTAGTAGTGCATCCGTTAGCTTAGCATTATGATCGTGTTAGTTTCATTGCTACTGCTTTCTTCATGACTTATACAAGTTCCTCAGACTATAAGATTATGCAACTCCTGAATACCGGAGGAACACTTTATGTGCTACCAAATGTCACAACGTAAATGGGTGATTATAAAGGTGCTCTACAGGTGTCTCCGAAGGTGTTTGTTGGGTTGGCATAGATCGAGATTAGGATTTGTCACTCCGTGTTTTGGAGAGGTATCTCTGGGTCCTCTCGGTAATACTCATCACTATAAGCCTTGCAAGCATTGTGACTAATGAGTTAGTTGCAGGATGAAGTATTACGGAACGAGTAAAGTGACTTGCCAGTAACGAGATTGAACTAGGTATGATGATACCGACGATCGAATCTCGGGCAAGTAACATACCGATGACAAAGGGAACAAAGTATGTTGTTATGCAGTTTGACCGATAAAGATCTTCGTAGAATATGTAGGAACCAATATGAGCATCCAGGTTCCGTTGTTGGTTATTGACCGGAGACGTGTCTCGGTCATGTCTACATAGTTCTCGAACCCGTAGGGTCGCACGCTTAACGTTAGATGACGATTGGTATTTTGAGTTTATGTGATATGATGTAGCGAAGATTTTTTGGAGTCCCGGATGTGATCACGGACATGACGAGGAGTCTCGAAATGGTCGAGACATAAAGATTGATATATTATATACAACTATATTCGGACACCGGAAGTGTTCCGGAGAAGTTTCGGATAAAACCAGAGTGCCGGAGGGTTACCGGAACCCCCCGGGGGAACTAGTGGGCCTAGATGGGCCTAAGTGGGAGAAGAGGAAGGGCCAGGAGGGGCTGTCCCCCCTTGAGTCCGAATAGGACAAGGGAAGGGGGGCGGCGCCTCTCCCTTTCCTTCCCTTGCCCCTCTTCCTTCCTCCTTCCCCCTCTCTTCCCTTGTTGGAAACCTACTAGGAATAGGATTCCTAGTAGGAACCCTACTTGGGGCGCGCCCCATGAGGGCCGGCCGGCCTCCCTCCTTGCTCCTTTATATACGGGGGCAGGGGGCACCCTAGGACACACAAGTTGGCAATTGTTTTAGCCGTGTGCGGTGCCCCCCTCCACAGATTTACACCTCGGTCATATCGTCGTAGTGCTTAGGCGAAGCCCTGCGCTGGTAACTCCATCATCACCGTCACCACGTCGTCGTGCTGATGAAACTCTTCCTCGACCTCAGATGGATCTAGAGTTCGTGGGACGTCACCGAGCTGAACGTGTGCAGATCGCGGAGGTGCCGTACCTTCAATGCTAGGATCGGTCGGATCATGAAGACGTACGACTACATCAACCACGTTGTCATAACGCTTCCTCTTTCGGTCTACGTGGGTACGTAGACAAATCTCTCCCCTCTCGTTGCTATGCATCACCTAGAGATAGATCTTGCGTGATCGTAGGATTTTTTTTAAATTACTGCATTCCCCAACAGTGGAATCCGAGCTAGGTCTATGTGTAGATGTTATATGCACGAGTAGAACACAAACAGTTGTGGGCGATAATAGTCATACTGCTTACTAGCATGTGATACTTTGATTCGGCGGTATTGTTGGATGAAGCGGCTCAGACCGACATTACGCGTATGCTTACACGAGACTGGTTCTACCGACGTGCTTCGCACATAGGTGGCTGGTGAGTGTTTGTTTCTCCTACTTTAGTTGAATCGAGTGTGGCTACGCCCGGTCCTTGTTGAAGGTTAAAACAGCACACTTGACGAAAAATCATTGTGGTTTTGATGTGTAGGTAAGAACGGTTCTTGCTAGAAGCCCGTAGCAGCCACGTAAAACTTGCAACAACAAAGTAGAGGGCGTCTAACTTGTTTTTGCAGGGCTTGCTGTGATGTGATATGGTCAAGGCGTGATGTGATATAATTTTTTGTATGAGATGATCATCTTTTGTAACAAAGTTATCGGCAATTGGCAGGAGCCATATGGTTGTTGCTTTATTGTATGCAATGCAATCGCCGTGTAATTGTTTTACTTTATAACTAAGCGGTAGCGATAGTCATAGTAACAATAGTTGGCGAGACGACAACGATGCTACAATGGAGATCAAGGTGTCGCGCCGGTGACGTTGGAGATCATGACGATGCTTCGGTGATGGAGATCATGAGCAGAAGATGATGATGGCCATATCATGTCACATATTTTGATTGCATGTGATGTTTATCCTTTATGCATCTTATTTTCTTAGAATGTCAATAACATTATAAGATGATCCCTTACTAAATTTCAAGGTATAAGTGTTCTCCCTGAGTATGCACCATTGCTACAGTTCGTCGTGCCGAGACACCACGTGATGATCGGGTGTGATAAGCTCTACGTTCACATACAAGATATGTCCTAGCATATGCTCGGGTTAAAACTTGACGAGCCCAGCATATGCAGACATGGCCTCGGAACACTGAGACCGAAAGGTCGAGCGTGAATCATATAGAAGATATAATCAACATTGTGATGTTCACCATTGAAAACTACTCCATCTCACGTGATGATCGGACATGGTTTAGTTGATTTGGATCACGTGATCACTTAGATGATTAGAGGGATGTCTATCTAAGTGGGAGTTCTTAAGTAATATGATTAATTGAACTTTAATTTGTCATGAACATAGCACCTGATAGTATCTCGCATATCTATGTTGTTGTAGATCAATGGCCCGTGTTACAGTTCCTTTGAATTTTAATGTGTTCCTAAAGAAAGCTAAGTTGAAAGATGATGACAACAACTACACGGACTGGGTCCATAACTTGAGGATTATCCTCATTGCTGCACAGAAGAATTACGTCCTGGAAGCACCGTTGGGTGCTAGGCCTGCTGTAGATGCTACTGATGACGTTAAGAACGTCTGTCAGAGCAAAGCTGATGACTACTCGATAGTTCAGTGTGCCATACTTTACGGCTTAGAATCGGGACCTCAAAGTCGTTTTGAACGTCATGGAGCATATGAGATGTTCCAAGAGTTGAAGTTAATATTTCAAGCAAATGCCCGAGTTGAGAGATATGAAGTCTCTAACAAGTTCTACAACTGCAAAATGGAGGAGAATAGTTCTGTCAGTGAACACATACTCAGAATGTCTGGGTACCATAATCACTTGACTCAACTGGGAGTTGATCTTCCAGTTGATTGTGTCATTGACAGAGTTCTTCAATCACTACCACCAAGCTATAAAGGCTTTGTGATGAACTATAATATGCAAGGGATGAACAAGACTATTCCTGAGCTCTTCGCGGTGCTAAAGGCCGCGGAGGTAGAAATCAAAAAGGAGCATCAAGTGTTGATGGCCAATAATACCACTAGTTTCAAGAAAAAGGGCAAAGGGAAGAAGGGGAACTTCAAGAAGAACGTCAAAAAGGTTGCTGCTCAAGAGAAGAAACCCAAGTCTGGACCTAAGCCTGAGACTGAGTGCTTCTACTGCTAAGGGACTGGTCACTGGAAGCGGAACTGCCCCATGTATTTGGCGGATAAGAAGGATGGCAAAGTGAAAGGTATATTTGATATACATGTTATTGATGTGTACTTAACTAATGCTCGCAGTAGCGCCTGGGTATTTGATACTGGTTCTGTTGCTCATATTTGCAACTCGAAACAGAGGCTACAGATTGAGCGAAGATTGGCTAAGGACAAGGTGATGATGCATGTGGGAAATGGTTCCAAAGTCAATGTGACCGCGGTCGGCACGATACCTCTACATCTACCTTCGGGATTAGTTTTAGATCTGAATAATTGTTATTCGGTGCCAGCGTTGAGCATGAACATTATATCTGGATCTTGTTTGATGCGAGACGGTTCTTCATTTAAATCAGAGAATAATGGTTGTTCTACTTATATGAGTAATATCTTTTATGGTCATGCACCCCTGCTGAGTAGTCTATTTTTGTTGAATCTCGATAGTAGTGATACACATATTCATAGTGTTGAAGCCAAAAGATACAAGTATAATAATGATAGTGCAACTTATTTGTGGCACTGCCATTTGGGTCATATCAGTGTAAAGCGCATGAAGAAACTCCATGCTGATGGAATTTTGGAATCACTTGATTGTGAATCACTCGGTGCTTGCGAACCGTGCCTTATGGGCAAGATGACTAAAACTCCGTTCTCCGGAACAATGGAACGAGCTACTGACTTATTGGAAATAATACATACCGATGTATGCGGTCCAATGAGTATTGAGGCTCGTGGTGGGTATCGTTATTTTCTTACCTTCACAGATGATTTGAGCAGATATGGTTATATCTACTTATTGAAACATAAGTCTGAAACATTTGAAAAGTTCAAAGAATTTCAGAGTGAAGTGGAAAATCATTGTAACAAGAAAATAAAGTTTCTACGATCTGATCGTGGAGGAGAATATTTGAGTTACGAGTTTGGTCTTCATTCGAAACAACATGGGATAGTTTCACAATTAACGCCACCTGGAACACCACAGCGAAATGGTGTGTCCGAACGTCAGAATCAGCATTTCTTTATTAGATATGGTGCGATCTATGATGTATCTTACTGATTTACCGCTATCATTTTGGGGTTATGCTTTAGAGATGGCTGCATTCACTTTAAATAGGGCACCATCAAAATACGCTGAGACGACGCCTTATGAACTGTGGTTTGGCAAGAAACCAAAGTTGTCGTTTCTTAAAGTTTGGGGCTGCAATGCTTATGTGAAAAAGCTTCAACCTGATAAGCTCGAACCCAAATCGGAGAAGTGCGTCTTCATAGGATACCCAAAGGAAACTGTTGGGTACACCTTCTATCACAGATCCGAAGGCAAAATCTTTGTTGCTCAGAATGTATCCTTTCTAGAGAAGGAGTTTCTCTCGAAATAAGTGAGTGGGAGGAAAGTAGAACTTGATGAGGTAATTGTACCTTCTCCCTTATTGGAAAGTAGTTCATAACAGAAATCAGTTCCAGTGATTCCTACACCAATTAGTGAGGAAGTTAATGATGATGATCATGAAACTTCAGATCAAGTTACTACGGAACTTCGTAGGTCTTCCAGAGTAAGATCCGCACCAGAGTGGTACGGTAATCCTGTTCTGGAAGTCATGTTACTAGACCATGTTGAACCTACGAACTATGAGCAAGAGATGATGAGCCTAGATTCCGTGAAATGGCTTGAAGCCATGAAATCTGAGATGGGATCCACGTATGAGAACAAACTGTGGACTTTGGTGGACTTGCCCGATGATCGGCAAGCCATAGAAAATAAATGGATCTTTAAGAAGAAGACCGATGCAGACGGTAATGTTATTGTTTACAAAGCTCGACTTGTTGCGAAAGGTTTTCGACAAGTTCAAGGAGTTGACTATGATGAGACTTCCTCACCCGTAGTGATGCTTAAGTTTGTCCGAATCATGTTAGCAATTGCTGCATTTTATGATTATGAAATTTGGCAAATGGATGTCAAAACTGCATTCCTGAATGGATTTCTGGAAGAAGAGTTGTATATGATGCAACCGGAAGGTTTTGTCGATCCAAAGGATGCTAACAAAGTGTGCAAGCTCCAGCGATCCATTTATGGACTGGTGCAAGCCTCTCGGAGTTGGAATAAACACTTTGATAGTGTGATCAAAGCATATGGTTTTATATAGACTTTTGGAGAAGCTTGTATTTACAAGAAAGTGAGTGGGAGCTCTGTAGAATTTCTAATCTTATATGTAGATGACATATTGTTGATTGGAAATGATATAGAATTTCTGGATAGCATAAAGGGATACTTGAATAAGAGTTTTTCTATGAAAGACCTCGGAGAAGCCGCTTACATATTGGGCATCAAAGTCTATAGAGATAGATCAAGACGCTTAATTGGACTTTCACAAAGCACATACCTTGATAAAGTTTTGAAGAAGTTCAAAATGGATCAGTCAAAGAAAGGGTTCTTGCCTGTGTTAGTGATACGTCTCCGTCGTATCTACTTTTCCAAACACTTTTGCCCTTGTTTTGCAATCTAGCTTGCATGATTTGAATGGAGCTAACCCGGACTGACGCTATTTTCAGCAGAACTGCCATGGTGTTATTTTTGTGTAGAAATAAAAGTTCTCGGAATGACCTGAAAATCCACGGAGCAACTTTTCAGAATAAATAAAAAATACTGGCGAAAGAATCAACGTCAGGGGGTCCACACCCTGTCCACGAGGGTGGGGGGCGCGCCTCTCCCCTAGGGCACGCCCCCTGCCTTGTGGGCCCCCTGGACGTCCACCAACCTCAACTCCAAATCCATATATTTGCTTTCGCGGAGAAGAAAACCAGAGAGAAAGTTTCATCATGTTTTACGATAAGGAGCCGCCGCCAAACCCTAATCTCTCTCGGGAGGGCTGATCTGGAGTGCGTTCGAGGCTCCGGAGAGGGGGATTCGTCGCCGTCGTCATCATCAACTATCCTCCATCACCAATTTCATGATGCTCACCGCCGTGCGTGAGTAATTCCATCATAGGATTGCTGGATGGTGATGGGTTGGATGAGATTTAAAATGTAATCAAGTTAGTTTTGTTAGGGTTTGATCCCTAGTATCCACTATGTTCTGAGATTGATGTTCTTATGACTTTGCTATGCTTAATGCTTGTCACTAGGGCCTGAGTGCCATGATTTCAGATCTGAACCTATTATGTTTTCATGAATATATGTGAGTTCTTGATCCTATCTTGCAAGTCTATAGTCACCTATTATGTGTTATGATCCGACAACCACGAAGTGACAATAATCGGGATACTTCTCGGTGATGACCGTAGTTTGAGGAGTTCATGTATTCACTAAGTGTTAATGCTTTGGCCCGGTACTCTATTAAAAGGAGGCCTTAATATCCCTTAGTTTCCATTAGGACCCCGCTGCCACGGGAGGGTAGGACAAAAGATGGCATGCAAGTTCTTTTCCATAAGCACGTATGACTATATTCGGAATACATGCCTACATTACATTGATAAACTGGAGCTAGTTCTGTGTCACCCTATGTTATAACTATTACATGAGGAATCGCATCTGACATAATTATCCATCACTGATCCAATGCCTACGAGCTTTTCACATATTGTGCTTTGCTTATTTACTTTACCGTAGCCAATGTTACAATTACTACAAAACTGCTACCATTACTTTTTCCACTTTTACCGTTACTTCCATACTACTTTGCTACTAAATACTTTGCTGCAGATACTAAGTTATCCAGGTGTGGTTGAATTGACAACTCAACTGCTAATACTTGAGAATATTCTTTGGCTCCCCTTGTGTCGAATCAATAAATTTGGGTTGAATACTCTACCCTCGAAAACTGTTGCGATCCCCTATACTTGTGGGTTATCAAGACTATTTTCTGGCACCGTTGCCGGGGAGCATAGCTCTATTCTTTGAGTCACTTGGGATTTATATCTGCTGATCATTATGAGGAACTTGAAAGATGAAAGAACTAAGATTTATCCCTCAACTACGAGGGGAGGTAAGGAACCGCCATCTAGCTCTGCACTAGATTCTCCTTCTATTATGAGTAAACTTGCGACACGTAAACCTACTTCTGCTATTAATTCTGATATGTTGCATGTTATTGATGATGCCACTTCTACTATGCATGATACTTATGATGAAACTACTTCTGTGCTTGATACTACTGTGCCATTAGGTGAATTTATTAATGAACAACTTGCTAGGGTTAGAGAGAATGAAATTCTTGAAAATGAAATTATTGAAGATAGTGATGATGAAGGTTCTCCCCCTAAATATGAAATGCCTATTATTCCCGAGGGTTATGTTATGGATGAAGAAACTGCTAGAGATTTTCTTGCTTGCAGTGATAGATCTGATCTTAAGAAGTTATTAGCTAAACTGAAACAGAAAACTCTGAATGCTAGAATGAAATATGACCCTGATTTTGGTACTTCACCTATCTTTGTTACTGATAAGGATTATGATTTCTCTGTCGATCCTGAGATAATTACTTTGGTTGAAACTGATCCTTTTTATGGCTATGAATCTGAAACTGTTGTGGCACATCTTACTAAATTGCATGATATAGCCACCCTGTTGACTAATGATGAGAAATCTTGCTACTATTATATCCTTAAGATATTTCCATTCTCATTAAAGGGTGATACTAAAACTTGGTTTAACTCTCTTGATCCTGGTTGTGTGCGTAATCCCCAGGATATGATTTATTACTTCTCTGCTAAATATTTCCCTGCTCATAAGAAGCAAGTTGCCTTGAGGGAAATATATAATTTTGTGCAAATCAAAGAAGAGAGTCTCCCACAAGCTTGGGGGAGGCTTCTCCGATTACTTAATGCTTTGCCTGATCATCCTCTTAAGAAAAATGAAATACTTGATATCTTTTATAATGGACTAACCGATGCTTCCAAGGACCACTTGGATAGTTGAGCTGGTTCTGTTTTCAGGGAAAGAACAGTCGATCAAGCTGAATTGCTATTGAATAATATGTTGACTAATGAAAATAATTGGACTCTTCCTGAACCAACTCCCGATCCAACTCCTAAACCAACTCTGAAGAAAAGGGGTGTTCTATTTCTCAGTCCTGAAGATATGCAAGAGGCAAATAAATCTATGAAAGAAAAAGGTATTAAAGCTGAAGATGTTAAGAATTTACCTCCTGGTGAAGAAATATATGGTCTTAACATACCACCTATTGAAGAAACACATGGTCTTCATAACCCGACACATGTAGTCAAGGTAAATTCTCTCTATAGATATGATAAAGTTGAAATCCCGTCTACTAAGTTTGCTAGCCAATGCTTGGATGAATTTGATGACTTTATGGCTAGACAAGAAAACTTCAATGCTTATGTTGGTAGAGAATTATAGAGTAATTCTTACATGATTGGATGCTTGAGTGATTATATGGCTAGAGTTAAAGGTGAACTTAAACTCATTAGTAAATATGTTTCTATGGTTACCACTCAAGCAGAACAAGTACTTAAGGCTCAAAGTGATTTGCTCGATGAATTAAATAATAAACATGATTTTGTTGTTAGAGTGGCTACTAGAACTGGTAAAATGACTCAGGAACCTTTGTATCATGAACGCCACCCTAAGAGAATTTAGAAAGATTCTCAGAGAAATAATTTAGATGCACCTAGTCATTCTAAAAGGAAGAAAAAGAAAAATGATAGGATTTTGCATGCTTCTACTGAACCTGTTGCAGACACACCCGAGAATCCCAATGATATTTCTATTTTTGATGCTGAAACACAATCTGGTAATGAACATGAACCTAGTGATAATGTTAATGTTGATGCTCAACCTAGCAATAATAATGGTGTAGATATTGAACTTGCTATTGATCTTGATAACCCACAATCAAAGAATCAACGTTATGATAAGAGAGATTTTGTTGCTAGGAAGCACGGTAAAGGAAGAGAACCATGGGTTTAGAAACCCATGCCTTTTCCTCCTGAGCCATTTATACGTCTCCAACATATCTATAATTTTTGATTGTTCCATGCTATTATATTACCCATTTTGGATGTTTATGGGCTTTACTTTACACTTCTATATCATTTTTGGGACTAACCTACTAACCGGAGGCCCAAATTAATTGCTGTTTTTTTGCCTATTTCAGTGTTTCGAAGAACATGAATATCAAACGGAGTCCAAACGGGATGAAACCTTCGGGAGCAATCTTTTTGGAACAAGCGCAACCCAGGAGACTTGGAGTGGACGTCAAGAAGCGAACGAGGCGGCCAAGATGGTGCCCGGCGCGCCCCAGGGGGTGGGCGTGCCCCCCACCCTCGTGGGACCCTCGAGGCTTCACCGACCTACTTCTTCCTCCTATATATATCCACGTACCCCTAAAACATCCAGGAGCACCATGAAAACCTAATTCCACCGCCGCAACCTTCTGTATCCGCGAGATCCCATCTTGGAGCCTTCGCCAGCGCTCCGCCGGAGGGGGAATCGACAACGGAGGGCCTCTACATCATCTCCAAGGCCTCTTCGATGAGTTTTGAGTAGTTTACCACAGACCTTCGGGTCCATAGTTATTAGCTGGATGGCTTCTTCTCTCTCTTTGAATCTCAATACCAAGTTCTCCTCGATCTTCTTGGAGATCTATTTGATGTAACTCTTTTTGCGGTGTGTTTATCGAGATCCGATGAATTGTGGGTTTATGATCAAGTTTATCTATGAGAAGTATTTGAATCTCCTCTCAATTCTTTTATGTGTGATTGGTTATCTTTGCAAGTCTCTTTGAATTATCAGTTTGGTTTGGACTACTAGATTGATCTTTCTTGCAATGGGAGAAGTGCTTAGCTTTGGGTTCAATCTTGCGGTGTCCTTTCCCAAAGGATGTTAGGGCAGCAAGGCACATATTGTATTGTTGCCATCGAGGATTAAAAGATGGGGTTTATATCATATTGCATGAGTTTATCCCTCTACATCATGTCATCTTTCTTAATGTGTTACTATGTTCTTATGGACTTAATACTCTAGATGCAGGTGATACATCTCCAACGTATCTATAATTTATGAAGCATTCATGCTATTATATTATCTGTTTTGGATGTTTATGGGCTTTACGAAGCACTTTCATATTATTTTTGGGACTAACCTATTAACCGGAGGCCCTGCCCATATTGTTGTTTTCTTGCCTATTTCAGTGTTTCGAAGAAAAGGAATATCAAACGGAGTCCAAACGGAATGAAACCTTCGGGAAAGTTATTTCTTGAACGGAAGCAATCTATGGGACCTGGAGTGCACGTAAGGGAAGCTTCGAGGTGGCCACGAGGCAGGGAGGCGCGCCCACCTCCCCTAGGTGCGCCCCCACCCTCGTGGCTCCCCTGACCGACTTCTTTCGCCTATATATCTCCATATACCCTAAAAACATCGGGGATCACAATAGATCGGGCCGCCAGCCTCTGTAGCCACTAAAAACCTCTTGGGAGTCCGTTCTGGCACCCTGCTGGAGGGGGAATCCCTCACCGTTGGCCATCTTCATCATCCCGGCGCTCTCCATGATGAGGAGGGAGTAGTTCACCCTCGGGGCTGAGGGTATGTACCAGTAGTTATGTGTTTGATCTCTCTCTCTCTCTCTCGCTCTCGTATTCTTGACTTAGCACGATTTTGATGTATCGCGAGCTTTGCTATTATAGTTGGATCTTATGATATTTCCCCCCCTCTACTCTCTTGTAATGGAGTAAGTTTTCCCTTTGAAGTTATCCTATTGGATTGAGTCTTTAAGGATTTGAGAACACTTGATGTATGTCTTGCCGTGCTTATCTGTGGTGACAATGGGATATTCACGTGATCTACTTGATGTATGTTTTGGTGATCAACTTGCGGGTTCAATGAACTTATGCATAGGGGTTGGCACACGTTTTCGTCTTGACTCTCCGGTAGAAACTTTGGGGCACTCTTTGAAGTTCTTTGTGTTGGTTGAATAGATGAATATGAGATTGTGTGCTGCATATCGTGTAATCATGACCACGGATACTTGAGGTGACAATGGAGTTTCTAGGTGACATTAGGGTTTTGGTTGATTTGTGTCTTATGGTGTTATTCTAGTACGAACTCTATGATAGATCGAACGAAAAGAATAGCTTCATGTTATTTTACTACGGAATCTTGAATAGATAGAACAGAAAGGATAACTTTGAGGTGGTTTCATACCCTAAAATAATCTCTTCGCTTGTTCTCCGCTATTAGTGACTTTTGAGTGACTCTTTGTTGCGTGTTGAGGGATAGTTATATGATCTAGTTATGTTATTATTGTTGAGAGAACTTGCACTAGTGAAAGTATGAACCTTATGCCTTGTTTCCTACCATTGCAATACTGTTTACACTCACTTTTATCATTAGTTACCTTGCTATTTTTATATTTTCAGATTACAAATACTCATATCTACCATCCATATTGCACTTGTATCACCATCTCTTCGCCGAACTAGTGCACCTATACAATTTGCCATTGTATTGGGTTTGTTGGGGACACAAGAGACTCTTTGTTATTTGGTTGCAGGGTTGTTTGAGAGAGACCATCTTCATCCTATGCCTCCCATGAATTGATAAACCTTAGGTCATCCACTTGAGGGAAATTTGCTACTGTCCTACAAACCTCTGCACTTGGAGGCCCAACAACGTCTACAAGGAGAAGGTTGCGTAGTAGACATCAAGCTCTTTTCTGGCGCTGTTGCCGGGGAGGTGAGTGCTTGAAGGTATATCTTTAGATCTTGCAATTGAATCTTTTTGTTTCTTGTTTTATCACTAGTTTAGTATATAAAAGAAAACTATAAAAAAATGGAATTGAGTTTGCCTCATACGCTTCATCTTTTTAATATCTTTCGTGAGAATGATGGAAAGGAAAATTGTGCTCAATTGCTAGAGGAAGAATGCATTAAAATGTTTGGTACTAGTTGTTTGTATGATGAGCATGATTGCAATGTTGTTAGTGTGAATTCCTTGAATATCCATGATGCTAATGATATGCAAAGCCACAAGCTTGGGGAAGCTATGTTTGATGAAGATGATATTTTTGTCCCCCAAGTTTTGATGAGTAAAGTTTTTATGATGATAGCATGCCTCTTACCTACACTACTAGGAAAAGGGATATAGATGAAATGGATACTAATGGCGCACCTGACATGTGGTGCTCCACTACTATATAGCAGTGGCGCACCATGTGCAGGTGCGCCATTAGTGTGGAAGACACTAATGGCGCACCAGGCACATGGTGCGTCACTAGTAACAATTTTTTTCCAAACATACTAATGGCGCATGCTGGCACAGTGCGCCATTACTAGTGCTAACTAGTAATGGCGCACCAGCCACACAGTGCGCCACTACTGTTGTTTTTTTATTATTTTTTTGCAAAACTACTAATGGCACACCGTGGCATAGTGCGCCATTACTAGTTTAAACTAGTAACGGCGCACTATGCCATGCGCCATTAGTATATATATATATATATATATATATATATATATATATATATATATATATATATATATATATATATATATATATATATATATATTGCAAAACTACTATTGGCGCACCACCAGCAGGTGCGCCATTAGTAACCAGGGTTACTAATGGTGCATTTGTAGGTGGTGCGCCATTAGTAACCTGGGACCAACAAGATATTTTGGACAGCCACACCTAACCACTTACTTTCCCCACTTCATTGTCTCCACCTCCTCCTCCAAGCTTGTCTCGGCTGCCTCCTCCTCCTCCTCACCTCATTTGCACCATAGATTCATCCAAATTAAGTGGTTAAATTACCTTTTGTTGATAGATAAGTAAGGGGGAAGCTATCTTTATGTTGTTCTCCCTCCAACAACGTGCACATGCACTTTTTGTGGCCTAGCTAGATCTATGTATGTTTGTGGTGTTGCATATGTTTTTGGTGTTGCATATATGTTTGTGTTTGTAGGTACCGGTATTTGAAATGCGATAGTTGCCAATATTTTGCCGGAATGTTGATTCATTTCCGTTTTGGCGAGAATTTTGGCACTATGCATTCTTTTTGGTCCTATTTTTAGGGAAACTCATGCCAAATTTGTTCTTGGTTCTAAAATAATGTTTTGCTCTACTCCACAGGCGACCATGGTCCGCACGATGACCGAAGGCATCGTGAATAGGTTTTTGAGCTCCGCGAAGGCCGAGATGCTTCAAAAGAACGAGACGGAGATAAGATGTCCGTGTCGAAGATGCAAGCTGAAGAGCCTTATTGCGGACCCGGATTCCGGGCAGGTATGGGACCACCTGCTCTTGCGTGGTTTCATGGATGGCTATCGGTGGCAAGGTGATGAAGATGACTATGAAGTCGTCCATGGGGGCTGGGCAAGAAATGAGGAAGGGCAGCAAGACAACCACCGCAGCTCGGGCCGGCGGGAAGACGAAGAATCTCGAGGACATGATCACGACGGTGATGCTGTACACAGTCATCATGTAGAAGATGCAGGACATGATGATGAGGAAGATGCCGGAGCAGACGAAGGGCATGATCATGAAGATGAAGTTGCCGGCGGAGCGCATTTACGATGGACCATCGATGGGCTGGATGCAGGACCCTCATATTCAAGAGCTGCTTCTCAAGCAGACGGATAACGCAAGAGCTGCCGCCCGAGAGAAAGCCAAGCTGGATCAACTGGAGATAGACGCGGTTAATCCATTGTATGAAGGATGCAGGCCCGAGGATACCCGCCTGAAAGTAGCGCTCATGGCTCTGGAGATGAAGATAAAACACAAAATGACCGACGCATGCTTCGACGAGAACATGTCATTCTGGCACGAACGTCTTCCCAAGGGGAACAAGTGCCTGACTAGTTTCGAGGAGGCGAAGAAAATCGTGTGTCCTCTAGATTTACCGCACGTGAAATACCATGTGTGCGTGAACAATTGCATCATTTATCGGGACGAGCACGCGGAGTCTACCATATGTCCGGTGTGCGGCGTCACTCGATACAAGAAGAGGAAGAAAGCTCCTCGAAAAGTTGTGGTACTTTCTGATCACTCCTCGTCTGCAGCGGTATTTCACGGACCCTAAGGTAGCAAAGCTCCTGCGTTGGCACGCGGATAGGGAGGAGAAGAAGCCAGAAGATGACGCAAATGATCCGGAGATAAATAAAAAAGACAAGATGCTTTGAGTCACCCTAAGGATGGGAGCGGTGGCAAGCGTTGAACTTGAACACCCAGAATTTGGGAAGGATCCAAGGAACATCGTGCTGGGCGCGTAATCGATGGAGTCAACCCGTTTGGCAGCCAGGAGAAGCACACATAGCACCTGGCTGTGTTTGTGTGGATGTACAATCTTCCCCTGGTTGTGCATGAAGAGGAAGTACATTCACATGAGTATGCTAATTGAAGGGCCAAAACAACCAGGAACGACATCAATCTGTACCGGGGCTGCTGAAAGAGGAGCTAGACACGCTGTGGAAAACGCCAACCAATACGTGGGACGCTGCAGAGAAAGAATATTTCCCTATGAGAGTCGCACTGCTCACGACGGTGCACGACTATCTCGGTTACAGATATCTCGCAGGGCACGTGGTCCACGGATTTTCTGTGATGCGTCAGGTGCATGGGTGACACAACGTATCGCCAGCTAGATAGGGATCCTGGGTCTTCGAAAACCGTGTTCATGGGACATCGAAGGTGGCTTCGCGATGATGACCCGTGGAGGAACGCAAGGATCTATTCGATGGTGAAACCGAACCCCGAAGACGTCCGCGTACGAGGAGCGGCGAGGAAATAGACCAGCTGTTGAAAAATTGGAAAGATTGCCCGCTGCCGGGAAAGAAGCAAAAGGCGCCAGAGCACAGAAAGAAGCGAAAGGCGCCAGAGCTGCTGCTGAAGGTATGGAAAACGAGGTCTGTTTTCTGGGACTTGCCGTACTGGAAGATCCACCGTGTGCCTCACAGCCTTGATGTCATGCATATCACGAAGAACGTGTGCGAGAGTCTGCTTGGTACCCTGCTCAACATGCCAGAGAGGACCAAAGATGGGCCGAAAGCAAGCGCAGACTTGAAATCAATGGGCATCAGTGAGGAGCTTCACACTAATGATGATGATGATGATGGGGCGAAGCAGGACACGGAAAGTCGTCGCAAAGGCAAAAAGGCCAAGAAGACCGGAAATGACTACCCTCCCGCATGCTTCACTCTAAGTCAGGAGGAGATCGATCAGTTTTTCACCTGCCTCATAGGAGTAAAACTTCCTTCTGATTACGCTGCGTGGAAGATAAGCAAATACCTAGACACAAACAAGCAGAAGTTCAGCAGATGAAGTCTCACGATCACGCGTCGATGACGCAGATACTTCCGGTTGCAATCCGTGGGATCATGGACGCGCTCGTCCATGAAACGCTATTTGGCCTATGCAACTTTTTCGATGTCATCTCTCGGAAGTCGTTTGGCGTGAGGCAACTCAGAAGGCTACAGGAAGAGATCATGGTGATACTATGCGAGCTTGAGATGTACTTCCCGCCCGCATTCTTCGACGTTATGGTGCATCTGCTGTTCCATATCATGGAGGATATCATCCAACTCGGGCCGACGTTCCTGCACAACATGATGCCGTTCGAAAGGATGAACGGTGTCATCAAAGGATACATTCGCAACATATCATGCCCAGAGGGAAGCATAGCCAGAGGCTTTCTGACCGAAGAGTGCATCTCCTACTGCACGAATTATCTAGGCATCGAGAACCCCGTTGGTCTGCCCGTCAATAGGCACCTCGGCAGGCTCGCTGGATGGGGTAACCGTGAGGGTCGCCGCGAAATGCATGTCGACTTCGAGGGTCGACTCGCCAACTTTGAAAGAGCAAACCTAGTCGCGCTACAACACATAGACGTGGTCGATCCTTGCGTGGTAGAGCACAAAACCTTTATTGAGAATACGTACAATGACTGAGGCCAACAGAGGACGGACAAAGATATAATCAAAGAGCACAACTCATGTTTCACGTGTTGGTTCAAGCATAAGCTTCTGTCGTACCCTTTACATGAGGATTCTTCTGCGGAAGAACAACTCATATTCGCCTTGTCACAGGGCGCCGAGCACAACCTGATGACGTATGAGGCGTATGATATCAACGGCTACACATTCTACACCGAGGGAAAGGACATGAAGAGCGATGGTTATCAGAACTCCGGGGTAACGATGGAATCCTACACCGGTAACGACAAGGACAGATACTACGGAAGGATCGAGGAGATCTGGGAGCTGAGCTACGCTGGAGAGAAGGTCCCGATGTTCCGTGTCAGATGGGCCAAGAGCGTCATAAAACAAGACCGGTATTTCACCACCATGGTTATACCCGAAGCCAAATCCAAGACCGCGAGCGCAAACGTCACCGTGAAAAATGAGCCATGGGTACTGGCTTCCCAAGTGGACCAATGCTTCTTCATTACCGACCCGCCAAAGCCCACTCGTGTTGTCGTGAGGAGAGGCAAAAGGAAGATCATCAGTATGGATGGAGTCGCCAATGAGCAAGACTTCGACAAGTACGGCGACCCGAAGATGGAACATGACGACAACGATGAAGTATCAGCATACACCACAAGAAGAAGCAGGACCACCCTACCTAAAGGACGTCTGCTCAAGAGAAGAACTCCATTTACGAAAAATAAGGGCAAGAAGATTGTGAACAGATAGCTAGCTAAGATCGATTGTATTTAAATTGTAGCCTTCATTTCTCGATTGTATTTCATGGGCACTATAATTTTGAACTCATGAATATTTTTTAAATTTCACGGAGACTCGATCTCGATCCCCCTCCATCTCGATCGCTATCCCACCTCGCCAGAACCGGTCCCCCTCGCCGAAAGCACCCCCGCACCCTCTCCCCGCTTCCACCGGCCGCCGCCACACCCCCCTGCCCGCAAGACCCTCCCGCTCCACCGCCGACGACCCACCGCACCTCCCCGGCTCCACCGACGCCGACGACCCATCGCACCTCCCCCAGCTCCACTGCCGCCACCCCCGCACCTCCCCGCCTCCACCGCCACCGACGACCCACAACACCTCCCCGCTCCACCAGCCGTCACCGCCGACCCCGCACCTCCCCGCTCCACCGCCACGACCCACCGCACCCTCCCAGCTCCACCGCCGCCGACGACCCACCGCACCCTCCCCCGCTCCACCGCCGCCGCCGACCCACCGCAACCTCCCCCACACCCTCCCCGGTCCGCTCCACCGTCACAAATTAATGCAACTAAAATTGCAAAAACAAACAAATTTGATTATATTTTCAAATAACAAATTTGATGATATTTTCAAATAATAAATTTGATGATATTTTTTCATATTCATAAATATTTTCAAATAACAAATTTGATGATATTTTTTAAAAAATTGTTACCGTTTTTATAAAAAAATTATTACTGTTTCATATTCATATTCATTTTCTTAAAAATTATTAGATGCAACAAAAAATAATAATAATGAAAAATTACTTATGGCGCACCTCTTGATGGTGCGCCATTGCTATATAAAAAAAAGATTACTAATGGCGCACCGGCTGGGGGTGCGCCATTGCTATCTAAAAAAACATACTAATGGCGCACCGCTGCGGGGTGCGCCATTAGTAAGCTGCCCCCTAGCTAATTCCTTCCTCTTCCTCTCGCCAGATCCCCTTCGTCCCTCTCCCTCGCCAGATCCTCCCGCGCGTTGCCCCGACGCCGCCGCCCCGACCCCCGCGAGACTCCACACCCGCCGCCCCCGCGCCCCCGTGCCTCCACCACCGCAGCTCCCCAGCGCCGCGCCGCCTCAGCGCCCGCGCCCCCTGCAGCTCCCAGCGCCGCCCGCGCCCAGCGCCCGAGCCGGAGGAGGAGGACCACGAGGATCCCGCTGCCTCCGACGCCTTTGGATCTCGCCGCCGCTGCCGCCATCGTGCCTCCTCGCCGCTGTGAAGGTACAACCCTCGTCGGCGCCCCTGCTCCCATCCCTCTCACGCTCTCGTCCTCCGGCGCGCATGGAAGAGCAGGGACTGCTCCTGCTCCTCCGCCCATCTCCCCCCTCCCCTGAATCCTTCATTATTAACTTGATTTTCAAGTGCGGTACGAACAGAGGAGGGGTCGCACTCCCGCACGAACGAAGGAGCTAGGGTTCTCCGCCACAACCGTCCCTCCGGCGAACCTCCAGCCCGGGCCGCCGCCCCCCCGGAGCAGCGCCTCCTCTGCCTGCCCAGGTACTCCCTCCCCCCCTCTTCCTGCATCGACCAGATCTGCTGGCTCACTGCAGGCTGCGCCGCCTCTATGTTGTCCTAATTGCAGTGTATGTCCTATAATTTTTTTGCAGTATATGAATTGCGGTGTATGCCCTCTAAAAAACACTGCAGGCAGTGATCTTCTTGTATCATTATATATGTTTGCAGTGGATGTTGTGTATGGAAAACATGATGATTACTTCCTATGTACTGCATATTGTGAGATTATAATGTGTAATGGGTTTTGCTTCGAAGGTGTTTGTGAAAATGTTTGTATGAAAATAAATTGACAGTGGTGACAGCGTACATGGCCATTAGAAATGTGGAAGTGTACATCTTAGGAGGCTTGTAAGATAAATCTATTTCTTCTTGTTATTGTTATCCTGTTAACATCTTCCTGGTAAAATCGACCAATGTGCAGATCACTGCTTTATGGTTAATTTGCATATAAACATATCCAATCAGGCCCCAAAAGCATTACATGGCCATTGATGCAGTAGCACTAGCTTGCACTGTAGTAGCTTGACTTAATTATTTGGAGTACCATAGTGATGCTTGCTTAAAACTGAAGTAGCAGCAACTGGTAGCAATAGCTAGATTGACTGGATTATGTGCTTAATTCACTGAATTTGGTTGGTGAAGATGAATTAGCAGCTCCCCCATGTAGCTAGAATTGGTATGATTTCTATGGAGAATGGCCAATTCATCTTCTTACCCCTAAAAAAATCAGCTTCTTTAAAAGCGACAAAGAGGTTCCTCCCATGTTTCACATTTCCTATTTAGTTTCTTCCATCTATAGGTTAGTCAGCTAGAATTATGTATTTCATCCATTTATATGTTTAGTTTCCAGCTATAGGTTAGTTTACATCTACTTGCTGCCAATACAACATAATATTTGATATCGTGAGGTGAACAACCTTCGTGTCCCGGAATCTACTCAAGGCTGCAGACACTTCTTGTCTCACTTCTTTTATCATCGGTATAATATTCATATTAAGGAGTTTCTATAAGTTCATTGTTTTTACCTGCAAATTTAAAATGAAAGCACAATCAATCCATATTAAGTGCTCATCCTAGTGGCAGGCACAGCTCCTGTCACTTGTGACCATTGCTGCTAGGAGCTTGAATTAGCTTACATGCTAAGTAAGTTTGAGGGTGAACATCAGATTTGTGTAAGCATCAAGACTTTTTTAATGGAAATTTACAGTATGTTTGAGGGTGAACATTAAGCAATGTTTATTGTCAAACAAATTAAGAATTTTTTTAATTTATGTATTTACTATTTTTTTATTTTACTGATCAAGATGGTGTATTTGAGCTCGGGAGCAGAGACTCCACGTCCTGAACTCCTGATTTGTCCCTCTATGCATGGTGTGCATATACTATTTGCTTATTTGGTAAAAAAAAACAGTTTAGTTGCCTATTTGGTATGCTTGTCATGTCACTTGTACTACAAGCTTAGTTAGGAGTACTCCATCTAGTAGTAATTAATTTGTGTGGCTGTGGAAGTCACTTGCTTTGGCATAGTAATGTTTTTATTCCAGTATTATTTTGTGGTGGTGTGGGTAGCAAGGTCCATGCACATAGGAGGGATTTACAAGAAAGAGATACTCCTGATAACAACAAAAGCTAACAAGGCAGTAAACTAAATCAGTAGATGCATCATACTGCTTTTATTCCTTCTTGGGGATAAAAAAATATGGGATAATGATTTTACTTGTGATGGTAAACTAAATCAGTATGATGTTGTACTTGTGATGATGCTACTTGTGATCTTCTGAAATGACCCATTGGGGACTTCATTACGCGGGGATAATGATTTTGCAGGTACCCCGAGAGGCCCTTGAGTTTGCCGAATGTCGATTAACTTCCGTTCCGGCAAATTCGGGTACTCCATATGTCCTATTTTCAGCAAAGGTCATGCTGAAATTTTCCGTGAATTTTAGCATGACTTTGCTAAAAATCGGACATATGGGGTACTTGCTACTAATGCATGGGCCGGGGTATCTTAGTAATTAAGTAGGATCAACTGCCCCTTTATTCTTGCTGCATTAAACCATAGGTGGCAATAGAGCCAAGTGATTAGGCCCAACTTAGAGTCGACAAACCCTAAATGATAAAACCTTGGCTTTTAGGGTGCCTCGGTGTCGATGAGAACCTAAATGATGTACGCTTAGGATTTTAAGGTGCCTCGGCGTCGACAAACCCTAAATGATAAAAGCTTAGCTTTTAGGATGCCTCGGTGTTGACAAACCCTAAATGATGAGACCATGATCTTGTTCCTTGACAATAACCAACTTTTTGACCAAACTTTTTTCCTATTTAGAGCGAAACATGGCTAACAATGATGAGGCCTGCGGTTCGGGCGGCAAGAAATTCTGGAAGCTGTCCCAGGAGTTGGAGGAAGAACCTCACCGCTATGAGGACGCCGTGGAAGACACCGATCCTGACTACACAACCCCTAGCGGCGTCGGGGATGACACCACTGATGGTGCCGCCGAGGATGCCACCACTGATGATGGCGGCGCACGCACAGATGGCAGCCAACCGAAGAGGCAACGGAAGGACCGGCGCCCGAGCGTGCTCGGCACCGTCAAGGAGGAATTTACTGAAGTGAACTCCGACGGGCATCCGACGGCGCCCAAAGAAGTAGTCAAGGGGTACTCGGTTCAGCTCTGGTGCATTCTCTGGAGCACCGTCTCGATCAACACCGAGAACTTAAGGCATAAGGACCGAGGGAATTTGCGCAGCCTCCTCTTCACGAAGCTGCACGAATGATACAAGTTCCCCGCTGACTTTGCAAACACACGCCTCTCAGGGAACAAAGTGAACATTGCCGCCCTCACGAGGATGAGCACGAACCTTTCTACTTGGAGAAGGACGGTGAAGGCAATGACTGAAAAAGGTGATAGTTATGAGAAGATCAAGGCGAAATATCCTTTGATCAGCGAAGATGACTACAAGGAGTTCAAGATCAAGTGCGAGAGCAGCGCAACCTCCGAATCAAGTCAGTGGGGGAAAGAAATGCGACAGTTGAACTTAGGGGTCCACCAACTCGGTCCCGGCGGTTATAGAGTGGCGAAGCCTATATGGGACAAGGAGGACGCGGAGCATGCCGAGCAAGGCCTACCGCCCCGCTTCGAGAAATACTGTGACAAGCAGACCAGGAACTTTCTCAGAGCCCCGTACAAGGAGGACCCGATAACAAAGGAGCTTACCACGAATTCGAAGACCAGGGCACTCGAGCTTGTTCTGGTAAGGAATACACCCCCGCGTAATTAGCTCCATATGGTTGCATTCTAATTAATCCCCAATATTTCTAAATGGTTCACGTTCCTTCCGCAGGACACTGAAAGCAGTAGCGCGGGGTCGTCTCAGAGCTCCCCTTTCGACACCCCTTTAAATAGGGCGTTGAACGTAATGAAAAACAAGGATAAGCTCAGTAAGCCGACGTCAGCTGGTCGTGTGGCCGGCAAAGGCTTGTCCACAAAATGGTCGTCATACTATACCGCTGGTGGGCGAAAGGAGAAAAAGACCAGCTCGGAAAGCCAGTCGCGCGAGGTTGAAGCACTCAAGGCACAAGTGGCGCAGATTCCGGAGATTGTCCAAGAGCAAGTGCAACAACAACTGGGAACGACGCTCACCGCCATGGTGCCTACGTTGATTCATGGGCTGACGACGTGGATTGCGGGCGGCCAACAGGGGCCTCCCCCGGTTCCCAGCTTCACGGCCAGCAACTCGCACAACGCGCAGGCGGCGCCATTGGTGTCTCAGGCGGCGCCATTGGTGTCTCTGGCGGAGGCGGTATTCGTGTCTCCGGCGCCGGCACGGGCATTTGAGCTTAATGCACCCGGGTGTACGCCGGCCGGCACCTCGCCAGCAAGCGGCCCCTCCGTCAGTTGCACGCCCGCTGTTGGCGGTGCCTCGACATTAGCCGAGCTTGATGGCATCACGGTAACTAAGCCTCTCGGCCAATGACTTCATCTCCTTGCCTTTGATTGGGCATCCCTGATGCCCTACATGTTTTCGCAGGGCGCCGCCGACGTTCCTTGCACTCTCCTGCACTTCGTGGGCGGCGAATTGGTCGATGTCGCCAAGGGCAGAATCGTTCAACCGGGCAACCCCGTGTTCCACAGTAATTCAATGCCACCCACAGTGTATAGGGTTGAACTGGTTTGGGTGCTGCCAGGCTGCGACGAGCTGTTACCTCCGATTCGACCCGCTGGGGCCGACGAAGAAGATGAGATGACCCTCAATGCCTGCGTAAGCTGGCCCCTGCTTTGGCCGAAGAGCCAGATTCGTTTGGGGCGGGGACACCACCCTACGTGACAAGACCGCCAGTCGTGTCGGCGCCAAGCCATGGCAAGAACGCTGCAACGCTACCAGACATGCCGGACATCCCTATGGCACAGGATCCGGACATGCATATGTCACAGGATCCGAACGACGACGACAACAACGACGGTACATTTACCAACGTCGATAAGTACTTTGCCAAACATGGGTACGCTGACGAGTTCTGTGGGCCTCCTTCTCAAGAACCCAACCAAGACGACAGCGATCTAGCTAGTACGGCGGAGAAATCCAATTGGAACAGGCGTCGTCTGGCGTTCAGTTCTCAGGAGACGCCTCCAGCTCCCGCCTTCACCGAGCCTCAGATAGCTGAGGTGTGAAATATTATCAGCCCCAACACGCTCAAGAAGGCGGTTTGTGAGCAGAACTCGGTCCCATTACAGCAGATCAAGAAGAAGGGACGGAAACGAAGACTAACAAGGGCGCCGGTGCGAGCCACCGCACCGAGTACTATCTGTGCTCAGGACGGGCCACCTTCACCTAAGGATATCTTGAGGAGGGTGCATGTGGCGGGTAGGGCGATGCTACCGACAAATATGCTCAATGCTGCAACCGGTGATATGCGGAGTCTACATGACAGTGTTCTTTCTTTGGAGAAGCGGCCTCTCTCCCAGAATGATGTGGCATACCCAGTTTTCGTGGACAATGTGCCAGAGGGCAAGGGCTTTGTGGATGGCACCATCGGGGGTACGATCGTCCTGCGGTTTGATGATATCTTTGCTATGTTTAAGTTCGGCTCTTTTCGCTGTGTATGGAGATGCGGATCATTCGAGACAAGACCCCGGACATCGTGATAGTCGACCCCTTCTACATGCGTGCCAAGATCTTGGGCAGCGCTGGGGACCGGCAAGTCGCGAGTTCACACCTCGAAGGCGTCATTCGGCAAACCCAGATAAGGATAACTTCCTCGTGCCTTACTTTCCGAGTAAGTCATCCTCACCGCCCGTAACATATGATTTCTTAGATTTCGATCGCTTTTTTTCTAACATTCCGTGTTACGTGCGGTGACACACATTGCACACTCATCCTCTTAAGCCCGAAATATTCCACGGCCACGTATTTCGACCCGGACCGTGACTCCAAGATAGACTACACAAATATCAAGAAAGTTCTTGATGATGCTCTCCCCGGTACGCCAAATCTGGAGGCACCTTTAAGAGGCCAGTTCGTAGGTACGCCAAGCACGTGTTCACCCACAATACGACGTTCCCCTGCGTCAAGCAGCCGCCTGGTGGTCAGAAGGATGCCTACAACGCCGTCCATCACATGCGGGCGATCGTACGGGACCATAATCACCTTCTGCTACCAAATAATGTCAAAGATTGGGCCGCAAGCTTGGCGGCAATCCAGGACGCGGACCTCCGACAAGAATTCTTTCGCATCCAGTCAAAGTTTGCAGAAATCATCCATCAAGACGTCCTTCGTACCTCGGGGCAGTTCTACCTCAGATATCAACCGTCCAACAGTGAGATAGACACAACGCTACAAATGCAGGCTGACAACGCCCGCGACTTCATGAACATCACGAAGGCGGCGACTTCATCCACGCTCCGGTCCCATGAGTCGAGTCGAAAGTAGTGATGCTATTTGTAGTTCTGAAACATCGATTAGCTCATGGTGTAATTAAACTTTAATGAACTTGTATGTCTCTTTGGTTTGGACAGTCGTTCAACTTAGATGTAATCGATGCTATTTATTAGTAGGACCATGAATCGTGCTATTAATGTCTTGCTTTTCTCTTCCGATCGTTTTGTCGCATACTTATATATTGCTTATGTATTATCTGTTGTTTGGCTTGTGCATAGAGATGTCGTCGTATGTCGTGTACAAGGGTAAGGTTCCCCGAGTCTACGACGACTGGGAGGAGTGTCAGAGACAGGTTCACCGTTTCAGTACAAAGGGTACACCACTAGGGCGGAGGCGGAATCTAGATACGCCCGCTATCTAGCGGGAGAGAGGAGGGAGCATTGGAGGAACCGGATGAAGACTAGTTTCATCACGATGATGCTCATCGTGATGACCGCAACTCTCTTCAATGTGATGGTAGTTGAGATGATCGATATCGACTTGTAATGTGAAGACAAACTCGCTACTCGCGGTCTCCGAGACTTGTAATGTTCTATCTTTGTTCGGTCTTTTGAATTCGGAGACTAATATGATGAATTGTATTCGGAGACTAATCTTCTATTGTTTTCGATGAATCTGCTGTTGTTGTGTGGTGCTGTCTATATTCTGTCCAATAATACATTTTGTAACCTGTGCAAAAATCAGAAAATTAAAAAAACCCTAATATTCATACTAATGGCGCATCACCCCAAAGTGCGCCATTAGTATGCCAAAGGATACTAATGGCGCATCACCCTACAATGCGCCAGTAGTATGCCAAAGGATACTAATGGCGCATCACACCACAGTGCGCCATTAGTATGCCAAAGCACATGGGTAAATATGGCCCCCTGGGAGGCATACTAATGGCGCATGTTGCTCTATACTAATGGCGCATGGCGTGGTGCGCCATTAGTATACCAGATACTAATGGCGCACCAGTGATGCGCCATTAGCATATAATACTAGTGGCGTGGTACTAGTGGCGCACCAGTAGTGCACCATTAGTAGGCAAAACTGGTGCGCCACTAGTAGGCCTTTTCCTAGTAGTGCTATGGTGATTATATTGATGAAAGTGGGTTTGGAAGAGTGTCAACTTTAGGAAGTAATGATCCCACTATTTTGGAGGATGTTGAATCTTATTGTGATGAATATGAAAGTGGATTTGGAGAGGTCATGACTTTATTTAGTGATGAATCCACTATTTTGGAAGAGGTTTCAATTGAGTATGATGAGAACCAAGTTGCTACTTATGATGATTATTGTGATGACTTTTATGCTATTAAGAATAATGATAACCATGAAACTTGTCATCATGATTTTAGTTTTCAATTGGATTATGCCTCACATGATGATTATTTTGTTGAGTTTGCTCCCACTACTATTCATGAGAAAAAAATGGTTATGTGGAGAGTAGTAAATTTTCTATGCTTGTGGATCATGAAAAGAATGCTTTATGTGATGGTTATATTGTTGAATTCATTCATGATGCTACTGAAAATTATTATGAGGGAGGAACATATGCTGAAAATCTTGAAGCTATGCTTGTTTTGCCTTCCTATGCTACTTGATTATTGTTCCCATAAGTTGTTTTCTCACAAAATCCCTATGCATAGGAAGTGCGTTAGGCTTAAATGTGCTAGTCATATGCTTCATGATGCTCCCGTTATGTTTCAATTCTTATCTTTTATGTGAGCATCATTGTCATCATCATGCCTAGCTAGAAAGGCATTAAAGAAAAACGCTTGTTGGGAGACAACCCAATATTTATCCTTACTGTTTTTGTGTTTTCACGTGATTATGCTACTGTAGTACTCATGTTTTATAGCTTTTGTTTCAATAAAGTGCCAAGTAAGACCTTTAGGATAGCTTACGGTGATAGTTGTGTTGATCCTTCTGAAAATCAAAAACTTTTTACACCCAGTAAATTAGTTTTGATAATTCACAAAAACGTGCTTATGATCTGGTTCGTTTTGCTCTGGATTTGTACACAAATTTCTCAGGACTTCCTAATTTGGTAGAATTTTTGGAGTTCCAGAAGTATTCTCGAGTAACAGATTACTACAGACTGTTTTGTTTTTGACAGACTGTTTTCCATGTGCTGTTTGCTTATTTTGATGTATCTATGAGTAGTATCGTAGGGTATGAACCATAGAGAAGTCGGAATACAGTAGATATTACACAAATATGAATTTAGAATGAGTTCAAAATAGTACCAAAAGTGGTGATTTATTTTCTTATACAAACGGATCTTACGAGTTTTCTGTTGAGTTTTGTGTTGTGAAGTTTTCAAGTTTTGGGTAAAGATTCGATGGACTATGGAATAAGGAGTGGCAAGAGCCTAAGCTTGGGGATTCCCAAGGCACCCAAAGGTAATATTCAAGGACAACCAAGAGCCTAAGCTTGGTGATGCCCCGGATGGCATCCCCTCTTTCGTCTTTGTCTATCGGTAACTTTACTTGGAGTTATATTTTTATTCACCACATGATATGTGTTTTGCTTGGAGCGTCATGTTGTTTTATTTTGTTTTGCTTGCTATTTGAATAAAACACCAAGATCTGAAATTCTTAAATGAGAGAGAGTCTTTACATAGTTACCTAATTATTTAACTACTCATTGATCTTCACTTATATCTTTTTGGAGTAGTTTGTCATTTACTCGTGTGCTTCACTTATATCATATGAGTAAATGATTGAATGAGTTGAATGCCATAAATCTAAAATTATATATGTTTCATATGCTTACCCCGTTAGGAGTAATGACTTCACATCTATCACTACTAGGGAAAAGCCTAGCAGCAGCGCGGGTTTTGGGCCTATTAGCAGCACGGGGCCGGCGCTACTAATAAGGCGCTTCTGACTAACGATGTAGCGATGGCGGGTGCCACCAGCGCTACTACTACGTCCTTTAGTAGTAGCGTGGGTAAAAACCCGCGCTACTACTACCAGCGCGGTTTTTTTTTAATTTTTTCGAAAAAATATTTCGATTTTTTCCCTAATTTTCAAATTTCTGAATTATTTTAATCTCAAATCTCTAATCACCCCTCATTGCCACTCAATTTAATCTCTAATCACCCCTCATCATTCCAAATCATCTAACTTCCCGGACGGTCACCCATCCTCTCACTACTCCAGCCTGAGCACACTTAACTTCCGGGTTCTATTCTCCCTCGTTTCCAAGTCTGCACTTGTTGTTTTCCTGACAATAGTAAGATGTCAATCCTATTAACCTCATGAATTTAGCTTGAGCATGAAGTCACACATTTCACTATTTGAGTTTGAAACTATTGTTCTAAAAAATTAGTAACACTAATATTTCTTGAATAATTAGTTTGACCACAGTTTGACCACAGTTTGGCCATAGTTTGACCAGATTTGACCAAAATTCAAAAAAACTAAAATAATTATTTAGTACCACTAATATTCTAGAATAATTAGTTTGACCATTGTTTGACCACAGTTTGACCACATAGTTTGAAATTTTTTCGATTTTTTCCACTCTAGATCTTAAAAGCCCCGTAACTTTTTTTCTGTTAGGTTTTTGAGGATTTTGAAAATGTTTAACAGGGTTCCCCCAGTTAAATTCTGATGTAACTTTTTGAGTAGATGATTTTTCATATAAAAAACTTTTTCATCGGAGTTAGTATGCAAAAGTTATGCCCATTTTTACAAATTCTCGAGAGATTTTCAAATAAAGTCAAAATTCATATTTGCAAATTTTCCCAACAACTAGACCACATATCACATGGGAAACTTATTTTCTTTTATTTTTATGACATTTTCATCATTTTATTTTATTTTTTTTAAAACTGAAAAGGCGATCCGAGGGGGTAGAGTTTGAAAATGGGACCTTTAGTAGTAGCGGTTTTTTACCCCTCGCTACTACTATGGCATTCACTTAGTAGTAGCGAGGGCTAAAACCAACGCTATCGCTATCAAACTTAGTAGTAGCGAGGTTTTAAAACCAGCGCTACTACTATGGCATGTCCCGGGGGCACGGTAGAGACCGCTTAGTAGCAGCGAGGTTAAAACCCACGCCATCGCTATCAACTTAGTAGTAGCGAGGTTTAAAACCTCCGCCATCGGTAGAAATAGCGATAGCGAGGTTTTAACCCTCGCTACTAGTAACTTTCTGTGTATAGGCTTTTCCCTAGTAGTGCTAAGAAGTAAAGGTAGTAAATTTATTGAAGGTCAGCAAGCATTGTATTGGTCACTTGAACAATTCATGAAAGAATATTGAAGGAAGAGAAATTTCACATGTAAATATACTATCTTAGACATCTTCTATGATTGTGAGCCCCATTAATTATTTTCAAAACTGAGCAAATTAGTTGAAGTTGGACAAGGAAGACAACGTAATGAGTTATTCCTGGGTGTATTTGTATACAATTTATATTGTTATAGATCCTCCAACATGTGGTGCTTGCTTTTTAGAACCCTTTGCTAGCCAAAATATCTGTACTAAGCGGGAATACTGCTTGTGCATCCAAATTCCTTGAACCAAGTTTCTTCCATGAGTGTCCACCATACCTACCTATATGCGGTATTTACCTGCCGTTCCAAGTAAATTTGCATGTGCCAAACTCTAAACCTTCAAATAATAATCTGTCTTGTATGCCCGAATCGCTCATGTAGCGACCAGGGGCTGCCAGTATCTTCCATGCTAGGTGGGTTATTCTCACGATGAGTGGACTCCGCTCATTATTCATGAGGAAAATGGCTGGTAACTGGGATGCCCAGTCCCATGATCAAAATATCAAAATAAAATAAAAAATAATTGCAAACAAAACTCCCCCAGGATTGATGTTAGTTGGAGGCACCCGTTGTTTTGGGCAAGCCATGGATTGATGATTGTTGGTGGAGGGGGAGTAAAAACTTTACCATTCTGTTTGGGAACCGCCTATAATGTATGTAGTGTAACACCCCCAGTGTGATGCTACAGTAACCCTCTGTGACTAAAGTTGTTCATTTTGCCAAACAGTGCTAGATCACCTCCGATTCAAATATCATTTGAAATTCCACTTTGAAATAAAATTCAATTTGCAAGTGAGATATGGAGTTGCACCAAAGTTGCTGCAAAATAGCTCATCATTTAGCAAAAATTCCATAACATTTAATTGTTAAGGAGAACAACATCACCTAAGTGCTAAGATGGACTGTAGCAATTATTACAATGCAATTTCAACATTTTAAAGTGCTATCTTGTTTGCGAAAAATGCAAATGGATTCCTCTGGCCTCCAAACTTTTTGCGGCACTGCCTAAAAATGCAAACTATTTAATAGGCTAAGTCCCACCATTTTCTCAGCTCTTTTGGTTACCTAAATAGTAATTTTATATCTCTTTTTTTTTATAAAAGAGGAAACAGAAAAAAAGAGAAAGGGCCACCCCCCCACTGGGCCGACCGGCCCAACTGGCAACTAAGCCACCAGCCGGCCCAACACACGCCCCCCCGGGTCATCCTCCTCACTGCTCCTCCGACCGGGGCGCGTCCCCGCCGGACCGGGCGCGCCGCCCCGTACTGCCACGTCGCCGATAAGGGTTAAGGATCCCCCCGAGGCCTCAGTCCTCTCCCACTTCCCCCCACTTGCTCTCTCCCCCCTCCCTTGTCCTTTCCGCCTACGCTCTATCCCCTCCAGATCCGCCTCGGCCGCGCCTATCCGTCGCTGCTCACCGCACTCCACCGCGGCCACCGGCCGACCTTCGCCTCGCCGACGTGCCCCCAGACTCTGCCTCGACCTCCTCATCCTCCCCGCCGAGCCACACGGACCGGGACGACCTCGCAGCACCGACACGACCTCGCCTTCGCCCTCGGCTCCGACTAATGCCGCCGCCCCGAATCCGCACCACTACTGCTCCTAGTCACCCAATGGGCCACCGTGTGCCCCCAAGGTGAGCTCCGACCCCTTTTCCCTTTCCTCGCGCGTCTCCGCCTCCACCGCAGCTAGCTCGCAACATAGCCGAGCTCCGCCGTCCACTATGGCCATCGGCTCGTGCACCCAGTACCTCTCTGCCCGCACCGGCGATCCCCACGTGCTCCTGGCCCTCTCAGGAGGCCAGTGAGCCCCTTAGCCAGCCAGCTAGCACCCCGCGACCATAATCCTGTGCTCGCCCGAAGCTGCTCCACCGCGGACCTCGTCACCGGCGACGTTTCCGGCAGCTCCAGCTCCGGCCAGCCTCACCACGCGACGCGGTGGGCTCTCCCCGTTCGAATGCGCCCGCCCGCGCCCGTGTTGGCTCCGTGTAGGCGAATCCCGGCCGACTCCGCCGCCGGAGAGGCTCGTCGGAGCTCTCTCCGACGCCCCGCCTATGTGGCACCGCCTAGGGCTGCCCTCGAAGTCACTAACTGTGGCCCCCAGTGGACCCGCTGACCCCCGTTGACTGGTTTGACCAGTCAACCGTGCTGACTGGGCAGCCCCCAGACACTGACATGTGGGCCCCCTCTGTTATTTAAGACTAATAAACATTTTATAAATAAAAGTAATTAGTTTAACCTAAAACACTCACTGACGCCCAGGGCCCACACCCCTAATTGACCCTACTAAGATTAGTTAATAAACTGTTAAGCCAATAGAGGCTGACATGTGGGTCCCTGTGGCCCCACTGGTCAGCTTTGACCTGGTCAGCCGCTCTGTTGCCTGCTGATGTCATCAACATGGCATGCTGATGTCATATTCCTTTTTATTAATATTAATAATTCCAGAATCCTGTTTAAACTTTGAAAAATCATAGAAAATAATCCGTAACTCGGATGAAAATGTTTTCTACATGAAAGTTGATCAGAGAAATCCAACGAATCCGGATACGCGGTCCATTCATCTATCACATGCCCCTAGCATGCTGAACATGGAACCGTCCCCTCTCTTTTCATCTGTCCGGAAAAAGTCAGACGTCGGGGAAACCCCTCCGGATGTTTGCCCTCTCCGTCTGCAATGTCTAGCACTGCGTTAGTTCACCTCTAACACCGCATATTGCCACGTTATGCTTTGTGATGCTATGTTTGCTTTATATTTACTATTTCTTCCCCCTCCTCTCTCCGATAGACCCCGAGACCAATGCTGCCCCTGTGATCGACTACGTCGACGATGACCCCTCCTTGCCAGAGCAACCAAGCAAGCCCCCCCTTTGATCATCCCGATATCGCCCATTCCATTCTCTCATGTTTACATTAGATTTTGCTACTGTTATTGTTTGCTCCTATTCTGATGCATAGCCTGCTATTGTATCTACTGTTGTACCTTACCTTCTTATCCTAAACTGCTTAGTATAGGTTGGTTAGTGATCCATCAGTGACCCCCCCACCTTGTCCTTGTTGCCCCTGCTTCATCATCGAAGACCCGATCAACGGGATCGAAGACCAGGCCCCGGCACCGCACATCACTTCCCCTTAGTTGCTCGACACTACTTGGTTTCTATCGAGTACCGAGGGTGAGACCTCATCAGCACTTCTGATGTTAACCCTGTAGTGTAGCTATTTGGTTGTGGTCATCGAGGGTGATTTCCTCTTTAACGACTTCCGATGCGACTCTGTCGTGCAACCCCTCAAGTGTGGACCTCGAGGGTGGTCCCTATTACGTTCACCTTGATGATTACATCGAGTGGAATTCACTGGGGCTGATTCCTCGGGTTTGCCCCTTGATGTTTGGACACACGGGTACTTGAACTTTACAACTGCTACTTGGAAAGGCGGGTCGACCCTGAGGGGTATCCGCGAGTGATGTGGAGACGGGTTGACCTGGAGGGTGCCCGCGATATAATTACGAGGTGTGGTCGGGCATTCCTAGCCCTTGCCGCAAGTCCTCGAGATGGGGCAATGGGGTCACATCTTTCGTGAGTCTCCTTGTTACCGCGCATTCCTAATCCACTACGATTTGGATATTTGATCCGAGGGGCCTCTGGCCTGATAGCACTAACCATCACGTGGGCATAGTATGGGCGTTCTGCGTCGTATGCGTCAGCCGAAGCTTAATAGACGTCAGCGACTGAGCGGCGCGCGCAGGGTTGGACTGCGTAAGCACCTAACTTTTTGAAGGAGGTAGCTAGGTCTGCTCACCGGCCACGTACGCAACATGCAGGAGTTCCCAGGGAGATGGCCCATGACCCCTGGGGGCATAGGTTTAGTCCGGCGTGCTTAACCTCTTTATTAAGCCTAGGTCAGGTTGCGGCGTATTGTTTGGCCGAGGCGGGTGTGGTATCAAAACCGGCGAATCTCGAGTAGGGGGTCCCGAACTGTGCATCTAAGGCTAATGGTAACAGGAGGCGGGGGACACGATGTTTACCCAGGTTCGGGCCCTCTCGATGGAGGTAATACCCTACTTCCTGCTTGATTGATCTTGATGATATGAGTATTACAAGAGTTGATCTACCATGAGATCGTAGAGGCTAAACCCTAGAAGCTAGCCTATTATTATGATTGTTATTATCCTACGGACTAAACCCTCCGGTTTATATAGACACCGGAGGGGGCTAGGGTTACACAGAGTCGGTTACAGAGAAGGAGATCTACATATACGAATTGCCAAGCTTGCCTTCCACGCAAAGGAGAGTCCCACCCGGACACGGGACGAAGTCTTCAATCTTGTATCTTCATAGTCCAACAGTCCGACCAAAGTATATAGTCCGGCTGTCCAAGGACCCCCTAATCCTGGACTCCCTCAGTAGCCCCTGAACCAGGCTTCAATGATGATGAGTCCGGCGCGCAAATTGTCTTTGTCATTGCATGTTGGGTTCCTTCTCCGAATACTCCATAGAAGATTTTGAACACAAGGATCGTGTCCGGCTCCGCAAAACAAATTCCACATACCACCATAGAGAGCACAATATTCCACAAATCTAATCTGCTGACAACTTTTCATAGCGTGACATTACGCCACGGCCCGGTCATTATTCGAACCGTTTTCCCAACCAGCCACCGCACATATTGTGAGGCGGTTTCCTTGGCACGTCTTGTCGAAGCAGAGATCGTGTCCCCTTATCACGGGATTCTCATCAATACGGGTGTGGGTAACCCAACCGTTCCATCAATCGTGGCGCTTGGGGAATAAGCGATTTTAACGGGCAAGTGGGGAGGCGCACAGTTTCTACCACCTTTATAAAGATATAATGATTCCCCTTTTTCACCCACGCCTTCTTCTTACTTCGCTCATCCATTCTCGCACGCTCGAGCTCCAGCGCCCAAGTTCTCACCTTCTCCGTAAAGCCATTCCAAACATGTCTGGAGCGGGAGGCAAGTGGATGGCCTCCTCCATTATGGAGGAGCACATCACGAAGCTCCGGGAGGCCGGATACTTGGCTGCAGACATCGCGCACCGGCTCCCGGATGCAGGGCAGATCATCCCTACTCTGGAACCCCATGCGAGAGTTGTGTTTCTTGCCCACTTCGTCCGCGGACTAGGATTTCCTCTCCACTCATTTGTCTACGGGTTCATGTTTTACTATGGGCTAGATTTCCATGATCTGGCCCCCCAACTTCATCCTCAACATCTCGGCATTTATCGTCGTGTGCGAGGCCTTCCTCCGCATCAAGCCCCACTTCGGCCTGTGGCTGAAGATCTTCAACGTGAAGTTGAAGATAGTGGTCGGCCAGCAAGCGGAGTGCGGAGGCGCCATGGTGGGCAAGATGCCCAACATCACCTGGCTCGAAGGCTCCTACGTGGAGACCGTGAAGGGGTGGCAATCGGGGTGGTTCTATATCACCAAGCCGCGCGACTCCAACTGGGCGGCGGCCCCCGAATTTCGATCTGGCATCCCCATGCGGCTTACCTCCTGGAAAAGGAAGGGTTTAGCCTGGGGTGAGCCAGCGGAGCTGACCGGACTCCAGAACTGTGTTAAGAATATGATAACCAAGAAAATCAAGCTTGCCAACATGGTTCAGGTCATGCTCTTACGCCGGATCCTTCCGTGTCAAAGACGGGCATTCAATATGTGGGAGTTCGACCCGGCCGAACACTAGATGCTGTGAGAGCTTTTTGACACGACACACAAAGACGTCTGGAAGGTGCTGTTTAAGGCCACCGAGGTGCCTCCTCCCATCATCAGGGATCGCGGACTCAGCGCAAAGCGCCGCGCCAATCCGGTAAGCTATCTGTATTTCACAAGATGCGCTTTTTCCAGTATGTTCATGGGAGGAATCTAAGCCTCCATGTCGATTTAACAGGACTGGGTATCGACAACGGAGCGGATCGATTGTCCAGCTCCACAACCTGAAGATCTAACAACAGCTCTCTTAACGGAGATGCTGTTTCCGGCACCCTACAAGGTGCCGGAGAAGAAGGCCAAGAAGAAGGCCACTGGGACCAGGAAAGGTCTCCAGCGCAAGGTGGTGTCGGACTCATCATCCGAAGACACCAAGGCGCACTCCTCCAACGAGAACGAGGAGGAGGAAGAGGAAAACCCTCGCCCCCCCAAACCGGGGGGGGGGGGGAAGAAAAGGAAGGCCGCCCCGTCTGGGGAGGCCCGAAGGGTCCAAGAAGGGAAGGACCCTCCCCCCGGACCACTCCACGACTGCCGCCTACAGGATGAGGAGTGGCTGCCCAGGGACAAGCCCCTGGCGAAGTCGTAAGTATCCGGATACCATAATGCTTCCGGCATGTTTTGCTTTATTGCTTCTTATCATGTTAAATATGATCATGCAGTCCGTCCAAAGCCCGCATCGACTTATCCTCCTCGGAGGGGTCTTTGAGCGCGTCGGCGACGAACAACGATTCGCTCCTGACGGCCACCACCCCCTGGCCTGCGGACGACACTGAGGTGTTGTCTTAGAGGATATAGGGCCAGGGGGGACAATTCTGGAGGCACCCTAGGGAGAAATCCCCAACGCCGGGCACATGGGGGGAAGACCCCCATGGATTCTGATGAGGGGGGCTGCGGCAAGTTTGCCCCCCAGCCGGATACTACGCAGGAACCTCCATTGGTTCCGGATTCAGGCAGACAACCCCTCATTAAGGGGGCTGAGCCGTCTGTGCTGATGACCTCTATCCATCCAGAGGCACTGGACAACTTGCTGAAGCGCTTCAGGGCGCTTCCATTGATGAAGAACACCGTACTCTTATGAGTACGGTGATCGCGAAGGTTCGGTCCGCCAAAAGCGGATTGACCGAAGCCTGCGCCAGCATCCTAACAGGCTTTGAGGTAAGTAATTAAATTATGAGAGAATATCCCAACATAGACAATAGCCCCTGATGCTGTGTTTAGTGTTCGGAAAGAAAAGCCGAACAGATGATCAAATAACATCCACAGGAGTCTAATCATGTTATGTCTATGTGAATAAGCAGGCGTCGCTGCTAGCCGTTGTCGCCCCTACTGTGGTGGTCTCCGAACTGAAGCGGGACCTGGGGCGGACCGAGGAAGAGCTCGGCCTCGTGAAGAGGCAGCTCGAGGAGAACAAAGGTAAGTGATACCCCATCTGTATGTCATATAAAGGAAGAATTGTTGATGCTAAGAGAAGCATCATGAATTTAATAGGGGCCACGACCGAAGTGGCGGCCCTTAAGAAGGCGTTGTCCGAGGCCGAAGACAAGGCGGCCAAGGAGCGCACCGAGCGCGAGAAACAAGAGGCTCGGGTTGATGAGGTCCAACAAGAGCTCCAGGACTTCGTCAAAAAAATCGAGTCCTTGGAGCGTGACTCCAAGACGCGGGAGTCCGAGCTTGCGAAGGCCCGCCAGAGTTTACATGATGCCAAAGCAGAAGTCCAGAAGGCCCTCCAAGAGGTTTAAGCGGCTAAGAAGATTGCGGCGGGTAAGGCATTCAATATGCAAAGCAAGCTGGTAAGGCATTCAATATGCGGGTAAGGAGAATTTCTTTTTACTTACCCGAATTTGGAGCTCTCTAGGAGCATTCGTAGATCTGCTGCAAAACATCTCTCATGCCGCAGAGTTATACCGAGCTGAGGAAGGGAGCTCGACGAATAAGTTATTCTGGTCCCAGTATATTGGGGCCGAACATCCGATGCCCTTGAGCGATCAGTTGAAGCAACTGGTCGAACTTCACAAGGCGGCCGAACTGGCCATGAAGGACCTCATAGTCCAGCTGTGGCCTGGCGAGCCCTTGCCCGACAGCTACTTTGGCCTTGTAAAGTGGACGGTAAATGCCTGTCCGCGGCTTGAAGTCATTAAGCAGTCCGTCTGCATTGAAGGTGCGCGCAGGGCCTTGGCCCGTGCGAAATTGCACTGGGCGAAGATGGATGCTGAGAAGCTGGTGACAGAGGGGCTGCCGAAGGTCAAGGAGCATCGCCACCCCGAACAGTACTATGACAATGTCCTGAAGGGTGCCCGCCTTGTGGCGGATGAATGTGCTAAGGATGTAATATTTGAATGAATGTACTCATGTCATCCTGTAATATGAAAACGAGTTCATGTGCGCTATATAGCGCTTGTTGATTTAAAATATTACCTTCTGTGCGGCCGTTTATGAAATTTTGAGAGTTGGCCAGTCGTCGGCTTCTGCCCCCATGTAACTAGTACTGGGGTGTTCGGGATAAATATAAACACTCTTTATCCAAATTTTTGGTCCTTTTAAGGAGGTGTTTAGCGCAGCGAACAAGGCAATCGGACTATACAGCTTTATCACTCTCACTTAGCCATAGAAGTCTACAATTTTAAATTTTGGCGAAGCCCTAGTATTCGGAAGACCGAACTTGGGGCGCTATGAACGCCTAAATCGGACAAGGCCGATTCCTCGCCCGAAGCGGAAAAAATCTTTAAGGATTCGAGACCTCTCGGACAGCTACCAGCTCTCGCCTCATCATGACAGTCAGTTTTCGGCTTTCTCTACTGAGGTGCTCGTCCGGAAGAACCGGGACACAACCGCAGTAGTTCTCCCTGTGCTACCTTAGTCGATACAGCAGAACTTAAGGTACCAAAACATGGGAGCCGGGCAAACCCAACTATTGACCCAAGACATGATTCGGAGTTGATGCATATAATGCTATAAGTTCGGGGTGCCGCACTGTCAAAAGTGTTCGGACTTATCTTGCCGTGTTATGGGGTACACTAAAGCCCATGGCGAGCCGGACGTACCAAAATGTACGGGGGCAATTTGTAATAAATAAGCAGTAAAGGAAAAGGATAAAGAAATGTAATAGTAAGCTGACGCTATACATTATTTTTCATTGTTATTTAAATAATACGTCAAAGCGTATGTATGTAAGTAGTGCGATAACCAAAATAGGACTATTTGACATGTCCTGGCCAAGGGTAAGCTGCATGTGGGTATGTAAAATAGGTATAACGATTGTTATCAGAGACCACATGGGGATTCCCTTGTACGCCAAAGCTTCTTGTTTCCTTGGTGTTTCCATCCCGTTATTGTCCGATAGTCGGACTGTCGGGAAGGCCTCCTGCAAATAGGGACCTGAAAAAGAAAAGGTGTGAAGGTATACGGATCCTGGGGCGGTTGAGCCGCATTGTGGACGTGTCATAGTTGTGCCTCCGCCTACCCATGGTATTTTGAGTGCGTAAGTATGTTCGCGTGGCATGAATTTCGCCGCTTGACTGGTACTGGGACGGAGGCTGAATTGCTAGGCGAGCTCTGGACATGCCGGACGATCCTACTGCAGGGTACCCCAGACTCGCTTGACGGTGTCCGGGTTCTTTATCGCCGAATTGGCGGTCTGCCTTAGAAGGCTGCTTTGTACTTCTGCTGCGAGGGCCGCAGTGTGCTCCTCCGTACGGAGCGAGCGTTCCGTGTTTCCATTTACTATTATAACCCCGTGAGATCCCGGCATTTTGAGCTTGAGGTATGCATAATGTGGTACCGCATTGAATCTGGCAAATGTGGTTCGTCCGAGCAGTGCATGATAGCCACTGTGAAAAGGGACGATATCGAATATTAACTCCTCGCTTCAGAAGTTGTCCGGAGACCCGAAGACCACTTCCAGTGTGATTGAGCACGTGCAACATGCCTCTACACCTAGTATGACACCTTTAAAGGTGGTTTTTGTGGGCTTGATCCTTGAGGGGTCGATGCCCATTTTGCGCACTGTATCCTGATAGAGCAGGTTCAGGCTGCTGCCACCGTCCACAAGGACTCGTGTGAGATGGAATCCGTCAATGATGGGGTCGAGGACCAATGCGGCCGAACCGCCATGACAGATACTGGTAGGATGGTCCCTGCGGTCGAAAGTGATCGGACAACAAGACAATGGGTTGAACTTTGGGGTGACTGGCTCCATCGCATAGACGTCCCTTAGTGCACGCTTCCGTTCCCGCTTGGGAATATGGGTTGCGTATATCATATTTACCATTTTTACCCGGGGAGGAAATTTCTTCTGTCCTCCTATGTTCGGCGGCCGGGGCTCCTCGTCGTCATCGCTATGCAGCCCCTTTTCCTTGTTTTCGGCATTCAGCTTGCTGACCTGTTTGAACACCCAGCATTCTCTGTTGTTGTGGTTGGCTGGTTTATCGGGGGTGCCGTGAATTTGACACGAGCGATCAAGTATGCGGTCAAGACTGGACGGACCCGGATTGTTTCTTTTGAATGGCTTTTTCCGCTGACCGGACTTAGAGCCACTGAATCCGGCATTGACTGGCGTGTCTTCAGCGTTGTTGCCATTGTTGCGACGCTTGTGTCTGTTGTGTCGTGGCTTGCTGTTGCTATCTCTGGCATCCGAAGTGTCAGGATTTCTTGATGTGCTGTTGCTACGAGCTAGCCAGCTGTCCTCGCCCGCACAAAAGTGGATCATTAGTGTCGTGAGGGCTTCCATGGATTTCAGCTTTTCTTGGCCGAGGTGTCGGGCGAGCCACTCATCGTGGATGTTATGCTTAAAGCCCGCTAGGGCTTCGGCATCCGGACAGTCGACAATTTGGTTCTTTTTAGTTAGGAACCGAGTCTAGAATTTCCTGGCTGACTCTCCGGGCTGTTGGGTTATGTGGCTTAAGTCATCAGCGTTCGGTGGTCGCACATAAGTGCCTTGGAAGTTGTCAAGGAATGCGTCTTCCAGGTTCTCCCAACTGCCAATGGAGTTTTCTGGCAAGCTGTTCAGCCAATGCCGAGCCGGTGCTTTGAGATTAAGTGGGAGGTACTTGATGGCATGTAGATCATCACTGCAGGCCATGTGAATGTGGAGGAGGAAATCTTCAATCCATACCGCGGGGTCTGTCGTACCATCATATGATTCAATGTTTACGGGTTTAAACCCTTCTGGGAATTCATGATCCATTACTTCATCAGTGAAGCATAGGGGGTGTGCGGCTCCTCTATGCCGGGCTACATCACGATGCAGTACAAATGAGTCTGGTTTGTTGTATTCGGCCCGACCGGATTTTCTTTTAGTATATCCGGCGTGACATGCATCATCACTCGTTGGGGCGTGCCCCTGTGATCCGTAGATCGATCTTGACTGTCCTGCTTTGTTTTCCAATACATTTTGCAGGTCCTGCGTGTAGCCCCGGGCCTTAGCGTTTTTTCTTGATTGGCGACGGGGTGCGGGCTGGACTTCGGGCTGATACGCCGTTTTGTCTTGGCCACGAGGTGGCCGGTCAGCCGCATCGTGCGCTGGTAGTGTGGGCTTTAATGCCTCCTCCTCGAGTTGAGGTAGCAACCTGCGCTTTGGGTAACTTTTGGTAGGGCGCTTGAGTCCGTATTCCTTGGCTGCCAGGACCTCGGTCCATCTGTCAGTTAGCAGATCTTGATCAGCTTGAAGCCGCTGCTGCTTTTTCTTCAGGCTTTTTGCAGTGGCTATAAGACAGCGCTTGAAGCGCTCCTGCTCGATGGGATCCTCAGGCACGTTGAATTCTTCATCACCGAGGCTCGCCTCGTCTTCGGAGAGGGGCATGTAGTTGTCATCCTCTAATTCTCCGTCCATTGCCTGTTCCTTAGGGCTAGCTTGCCCATGCTCCTGTTCGGCCTGCTCGAAGTCTGGCTGGGCGGGGTTGTTTTCGTCATCGGCACCATCCAGATTGCTATCGTCTCTTGTGTCGGTATTGCTATTTTTGCTCTGGCGGGGCTTAGAGCAGCGCTGATGATGCCGGTGCTTAGATTGCTTCTCAAGGGGATTATCCTCCATTGCCTCATCACCGTCGCTTTCTTTGGGGGTGTCCACCATATATATATCGTATGATGAGGTGGCTGTCCAGCGCCGTGTGGGTGGTGGTTCCTGTTCTTCTCCAGCATCGTCGTCCATACCATCGATGTCTTCGGAGATGAAGTCAAGCACGTCGGTTAAGTCATCGACAGTGGCTATTAAGTGGGTGGTGGGTGGGGAACGAATTTCTTCGTCGTCCGCTTCCCACTCCAGCCGGACATAGTTCGGCCAGGAGTCTCCTGACAAAGAGAGAGTCCTTAATGAATTTAGCACGTCGCCCTAAGGCGAGTGCTGAAAGATATCCGAGGAGGTAAACTCCACGATCGGTGCCCAATCATGTTTGATAGGCACGGACGTACACAGTTTGGAGCCTGTGGCCAGAGACGGGTCCGAGGGTCCGATGACGCAGATTTCTTTGGATGTGAAGTCCGTGTTTGGCTCTAGAGCCGATGAGTGTGTGGCTTCTGTGGCGGGGTCCATCCACCCGTCCTCGAATGGCATGATCTGCTCCGGATTGAAGGCCGGTAGCCGCAGGCGTGATCTCCTGAACACTGCCCGATGGCAGATCTAAGTCGTTCTCGTCGTGACTGTCCGGCGCACCTGACATGGGCTCGAATCCATCGAAGATCAAGTCTCTGCGGATGTCGGCAGTATAGTTCAAGCTTCCAAACCTGACCTGATGGCCAGGGGCGTAGGTATCGATCTGCTCCAGGTGGCCAAGCGAGTTGGCCCGCAGTGCAAAGCCGCCGAATACGAAGATCTGTCTGGGGAGGAAAACCTCACCCTAGACCGCGTCATTGAAGATGATTGAAGGATCCATCAAGCCTTATCGCGACGGCACAGTGGAACTCTCAATGAAAGCAGCAATGTCAGTGTCAAAATCGGCGGATCTCGGGTAGGGGGTCCCGAACTGTGCGTGTAAGGCTAATGGTAACAGGAGGCGGGGGACACGATGTTTACCCAGGTTCGGGCCCTCTCGATGGAGGTAATACCCTACTTCCTGCTTAGTTGATCTTGATGATATGTGTATTGCAAGAGTTGATCTACCATGAGATCGTAGAGGCTAAACCCTAGAAGCTAGCCTATGATTATGATTGTTGTTGTCCTACGGACTAAACCCTCCGGTTTATATAGACACCGGAGGGGGCTAGGGTTACATAGAGTCGGTTACAGAGAAGGAGATCTACATATCCGAATTGCCAAGCTTGCCTTCCACGCAAAGGAGAGTCTCACTCAGACATGAGACAAAGTCTTCAATCTTGTATCTTCATAGTCCAACAGTCCGGCCAAAGTATATAGTCCGGATGTCCGAGGACCCCCTAATCCTGGACTCCCTCAGCCGGGCATGACCCAGGAAAGTGTGTCCGGCCGGAGTTAATCGAGCGTGGTGGGTAAGTTGGTGCACCCCTGTAGGGAAGAAAACATCTATCAATAGCCTGTCCTATGGTAACAGACACTTGGTGATGTATCCCGATTGATACAACTAGAACTGGATACTTGTGATGAGAATTGGATTGTGATGAGAAATGGATAGTACGGCTCTGGGATGTCTTTCTCGCAGGGAGTCGAGAAAAGATCTCTGGCCGAGGTTGATAACACTACTACTACTGTACTTTATGCTACTCTACTCCCACCTGTTTGCTGCAAGATGGTGGTTTCCAGAAGATGCTAGTCTTTGATAGGACTAGGCTTTCTCTCTATTCTGGCATTTCTGCAGCCCAGTCCACATATACAGCCTTCCTTTGATAATGTTGCATATGTGGTGTAGATCCTTGCTTGCGAGTACTTTGGATGAGTACTCACGGTTTCTTTGACCCCCCTTTTCCCACTTTCTTTTTCTTTCCGGTTGATGCAACTAGATGTCGGAGCCCAGGAGCCAGATGCCACCGCCGGTGCCTACTACTACCTGGAGACCATTGACGACCAGGAGTAGTTAGGAGGCTCCCAGGCAGGAGGCTTTGCCTTTTCGATCGTAGATGTTTTTATGCTAGCCTTCTTAAGGCAAACTTGTCTAACTTATGTCTGGACTCAGATATTGTTGTTTCCGCTGACTCTTGTGTTTTCGAGGTTATGTATTCGAGCCCTCAAGGCCCATGGCTTGTAATATAAAGCTTGTATTATTTTTAATTTGTGTCTAGAGTTGTGTTGTGATATCTTCCCATGAGTCCTTGATCTTGATCATACACATTTGCGTGTATAATTAGTGTATGATTGAATCGGGGGTGTCAAAAGTTGGTATCAGAGCTGACTGCTTGTAGGTATCCCCCCTTCCAACTACTTGGCCGAAGTTGAGTCTATTCATTGAAAAACTTTCACTAACATGGCTGTGTGGCTTCCGGGCCCATGTCGCCGATGGGTGGTACTAGGATCTTTTATTCCTCGTCTATACTTTGGGACTCTGATCTCTCTTCTATTCGGGTTAAACATTTTACTAACTCTGACATTAGGTTCTCGTACCCACTTCCTCCCGGAGAGCCCCGACATTACCGATGATTGCTTGCTTCGCCAGAAGATTCTGCAGATACTCCTCGATGTTTCTAGAGACACTGTGTCAACTGCCTTGCAGTTCCTGACCACCGATAATCCCCGTGAATAACATCCTTGCCGCTTGTACCTTCATCCCCAATTGCTCTTCTTATTACAAGATGCCCCGAATTACTCTCTGTTGTCCCGAGAAGCCATTGAGCCTACTGCCTTGCAGATCTTTGCCACATGAATACCCCTACGTATAATTACTCGCACTTGCCGAGTATCCGTTTGTCCATAGTTGACCATGTGTTTCACAAAATTCCTTGGAATGCTATCCGATCATCCGATAATCCTCTTCAACTATTGCTCTGCAAATACTTGCCTGCTTGCATTAGGATTAATTCCATATGTCTAGCAATATTCTTTAAAATTCTTTGTGGTTGTCATTCTGTTCCTATGGATTCAACGCCTGAGCGAATACTCGCAATCATCAATTATTCCTTGGAAATTTTCTTTCCGGCTCTGACATCGCTCCGGTTATGAGCTGGTTCTTGCCCAATCAAGATTTGATCGGGTGCACCTCTAAGTCTATTCAACCTACTCATCTTTTGATCAGAGCCTCTGTTTCTGATCCTTCGACTTAAAATCATAACTCATTTGTACTCAAGCATCGAATTATTCAGATTTTTCTATGATCCAATGCCTTAACATTCTTTCCTTCTTCTAATTGACTACCGATACTCACATCAGATCCATTAACGACCGCTGAATCCTTTGTTGGATTATTATCCGGCAGTTTCCTTCATATTCAAAATTTTGTGCGCTCTTCCCCTGATACATATTGCTTTTAGTAAATCATATTCTCTGCTTTGTCAACCATGCTCTGCTTCCGAGCTTGAGTTAATTACCTCTGAAATTTTAGCAAATGTTTCTAAGATGCCCCGATGGGTTGAACTAATGCTTTCCCTAATTTGTGTGAACCCGGAAATTTCTATGGGTCATACTCTACTGGTGTTACACCGGATAAAAATTTCTATGCTACAACTTCGCCAAAAGCGAGAAGTAAATGAGAGGTTATGCATTGAAGAAGTGGGAGTCGACCTTGAACTTTGTGTTCATGCCCATAGACACAATGTAGATCTTATCATGGAAGCTTCTCTTATAATCAAATGGTCTCTTGGTATAAGCTCATCTTGCATCTGTAAATTGATCTTTGCAATCGTGGTCCTGATCGTGATTGTTCTTCTTCGATTCCATTTCTCGGACAAGTTAAAGCACTTCTCTTCTGCAGATCAATGCATCTCTGCAACCTCTATTTTGATCTTCCTTCGTATATTACCCTCTGGTATCTCCATAAGGACAAAGAACTATGTTGCTTCCTATGAGTCTTCATCTATTATGGCTTCTCACCGATATCAGAATTCCCTAGGTTCTGAGTTATTAGTCACTCGAGAACACCTATAAGTGAATTGATTCCACACCCCGATTCTATAATTCTAAGAAATTTTCATTGCTTGCGAATTTAATAATCCTTCAAGTCATTCCTAGCCTAATCAGTTATACCACTATCGTGCTAAATTTTAATTGTGCTACTTGGTCCTTTCTTCCCAGAGCACAATCTTCGATGATGAGCTAAACTTACGTCGATCTTCCTCGTCATATCGTTTCGCCTTGAACAACAAGCTTGATTTCGAGTTTGTGTCGTACCCGTGGTTCCAATCACCTTTCGCTTTATCATTCCTTTGACTTGATGTCGTCGCTGATTGATTACATCTTCATGAAATCTCTTGACAAATGTGTCGTGATCATCATCAACATTCTGAGCTCTTCCAGGATATCCATTGAATTCATGATGAGAAATACCATCCTTGCCCCTAAATAGTCATTTTCTATCTCTTTTTTTATAAAAGAGGAAAAAAAAAAAAAGAAAAGGGCCAACCCCCCCTCCCCACTGGGCCAACCGGCCCAACTGGCAACTAGGCCACCAGCCGGCCCAGCCCATGCCCCCCCGGGTCGTCCTCCTCACTGCTCCTCCGACCGGGTGCGTCCCCGCCGGACTGGGCACGCCGCCTCGTACTGCCACATCGCCGGCAAGGGATAAGGATCCTCCCCGACGCCTCAGTCCTCTCCCACTTCCCCCCACTTGCTCTCTCCCCCCTCCCTGGTCCTCTCCGCCTACGCTCTTCCCCTCCAGATCCGCCTCAGCCGCGCCTATCCGTCGCCGCTCAACGCACTCCATCGCGGCCACCGGCCGGCCTTCGCCTCGCCGATGTGCCCCCAGGCTCTACCTCGACCTCCTCATGCTCCCCGCCAAGCCACGCGGACCGGGACGGCCCCGCAGCACCGCCACGACCTCGCCTTCTCCCTCGGCTTCGACGAACATCGCTGCCCCGAATCCGCGCCACTGCTGCTCCTAGTCACCCAACGGGCCACCGTGTGCCCCCAAGGTGAGCTCCGGCCCCTTTTCGCTTTCCTCGTGCGTCTCCGCCTCCACCGCGGCTAGCTCGCAGCATAGCCGAGCTCCGCCGTCCGTTATGGCCGTCGGGCTCGCGCACCTAGTACCTCTCTACCCGCACCGGCGATCCCCACGTGCTCCTGGCCCTCTTAGGATGCCAGTGAGCCCCTTAGCCAGCTAGCTAGCACCCCGCGACCCTGGTCATGTGCTCGCCCGAAGCTGCTCCGGGGCGGACCTCGTCGCCGGCGACGTTTTCGGCAGCTCCAGCTCCGGCCGGCCTCACCACGCAACACGTCGGGCTCTCCCCGTTCGAACGCGCCCGCCTGCGCCCGTGTTGGCCCCCTGTAGGCGAATCCTGGCCGACTCCAGCGATGAGCCGCTGCGGGAGAGGCTTGCCGGAGCTCTCTCCGGTGCCCCGCTTATGTGGCACCGCTTAGGGCCGCCCCCGCAGTCGCTGACTGTGGCCCCCAATGGACCCGTTGACTGGTTTGACCAGCCAACCGTGCTGACTGGGCAGCCCCCAGACACTGACATGTGGGCCCCCTCTGTTATTTTAGACTAATCAATGTTTTATAAATAAAAGTAATTAGTTTAACCTAAAACACTCATTGACCTCCGGGGCCCACACCCCTAATTGACCCTGCTAAGATTAGTTAATCCACTGTTAAGCCAACAGAGGCTGACATGTGGGTCCCTGTGGCCCCACTGGTCAGCTTTGACCTGGTCAGCTATTCTGTTGACTACTGACATCATCAACATGGCATGCTGACGTCATATTCCTATCTATTAATATTAATTATTCCAGAATCTTGTTTAAAATTTGAAAAGTCGTAGAAAATAATCTGTAACTCGGATGAAAATGTTTTCTACATGAAAGTTGCTTAGAAAAATCCAATGAATCCGAATACGCGGTCCGTTCATCTGTCACATGCCCCTAGCATGCTGAACATGGAACCGTCCCCTCTCTTTTCATCTGTCCAAAAAACGTCAGACGTCGGGGAAACCCCTCCGGATGTTTTCCCTCTCCGTCTGCAATGTCCAGCACTGCGTTAGTTCACCTCTAACACCGCATATTGCCACATTATGCTTTGTGATGCTATGTTTGCTTTATATTTGCTGTTTCTTCCCCTTCTTATTTCCGGTAGACCACGAGACCGATGCTGCCCCTGTGATCGACTACGTCGACGATGACCCCTCCTTGCCAGAGCAACCAGGCAAGCCCCCCCTTTGATAATTCCGATATCGCCCATTCCATTCTCTCATGCTTGCATTAGATTTTGCTACTATTATTGTTTGCTCCTATTCTGATGCATAGCCTGCTATATCTGTTGTTGTACCTTACCTGCTTATCCTAAACTGCTTAGTATAGGTTGGTTAGTGATCCATCAGTGACCCCCCACCTTGTCCTTGTTGCCCCTGCTTCATCATTGAAGACCCGATCAACGGGATCGAAGACCAGGCCCCGGCACCGCACATCACTTACCCTTAGTTGCTCGACACTACTGGGTTTCTATCGAGTACCAAGGGTGAGACCTCATCAGCACTTTCGATGTTAACCATGTAGTGTAGCTATTCGGTCGTGGTCAATGAGGGTGATTTCCTATTTAACCACTTCCGATACGACTCTGTTGTGCAACCCCTCAAGTGTGGACCTCGAGGGTGGTCCCTCTTACGTTCACCTTGATGATTACATCGTGTGGAATTCACCGGGGGTGATTCCTCGGGTTTCCCCCTTGATGTTTGGACACACGGGGACTTGAACTTTACAACTGCTACATGGAAAGGCGGGTCGACCCTGAGGGGTACCCGCGAGTGATGTGGAGACGGGTTGACCTGGAGGGTGCCCGTGAGATAATTATGAGGCGTGGCCGGGCATTCCTAGCCCTTGCCACAAGTCCTCGAGACGGGGCAACGCGGTCACATCTTTCGTGAGTCTCTGCTTATTACTGCGTGTTCCTAATCCACTACGATTTGGATATTTGATCCGAGGGGCCTCTGGCCTGATATATAGCACTAACCATCACGTGGGCATAGTATGGGCGTTCTGCATCGTATGCATCAGCCGAAGCTTAATAGACGTCAGCGACTGAGCGGCGCGCGCCGGGTTGGACTGCGTAAGCACCTGCCTTTTTGAAGGAGGTAGCTAGGTCTGCTCACCGGCCGCGTACGCAACATGCAGGATTTAGCGGGGCGATGGCCCATGACCCCTGGGGGCATAGGTTTAGTTCGGCGTGCTTGACCTCTCTATTAAGCCTAGGTCGGGTTGCGGCGTATTGTTTGGCCGAGGCCGGGCATGACCCAGGAAAGTGTGTCCGGCCGGAGTTAATCGAGCGTGGTGGGTAAGTTGGTGCACCCCTAAACATCTATCAATAGCCTGTCCTACGGTAACAGACACTTGGAGTTGTATCCCGATCGATAAAACTAGAACTGGATACTTGTGATGAGAATTGGATTGTGATGAGAAATGGATAGTACGGCTCTGGGATTTCTTTCTCGCAGGGAGTCGAGAAAGGATCTCCGGCCGAGGTTGATAACACTACTACTAGTTTACTTTAAGCTACTCTACTCCCTCCTGTTTGCTGCAAGTTGGTGGTTTCCAGAAAATGCTAGTCTTCGATAGGACTAGGCTTTCTCTCTATTCTGGCATTTCTGCAGCCCAGTCCATATATACAGTCTTCCTTTGATAATGTTGCATATGTAGTGTAGATCCTTGCTTGCGAGTACTTTGGATGAGTACTCACGGTTGCTTTGCTCCCTCTTTTCCCCCTTTCCTCTTCTTTCTGGTTGATGCAACCAGATGTCGGAGCCCAGGAGCCAGATGCCACCGCCGGTGCCTACTACTATGTGGAGACCGCTGACGACCAAGAGTAGTTAGGAGGCTCTCAGGAAGGAGGCTTCGCCTTTTCGATCGTAGATTTTTTTATGCTAGCCTTCTTAAGGAAAACTTGTCTAACTTATGTTTGTACTCAGATATTGTTGCTTCCGCTGACTCTTGTGTTTTCGAGCCCTCGAGGCCCATGGCTTGTAATTGAAAGCTTGTATTATTTTTAAATTGTGTCTAGAGCTGTGTTGTGATATCTTCCCGTGAGTCCCTGATCTTGATCGTACACATTTGTGTGTATGATTAGTGTACGATTGAATCGGGGGCGTCACATGTAGTATGGAAGATATTGGGAACTCTTGGTTGTTATGTTGACAATGAAAGCATACCTCTCAAAATTATTTTCATCTCTATTTCAAAATCGAGCGAGCTCTGGCACCTCTACAAATCTCTGCTTCCCTCTACGAAGGTGATGACCCACAAGTATAGAGGATCTATCGTAGTCCTTTCGATAAGTAAGAGTGTTGAACCCAACGAGGAGCATAAGGAAATGACAAGCGGTTTTCAGTAAGGTTTTCTCTGCAAGCACTGAAATTGTAGGTAATAGAAAGTTTTGTGATAAGATAAATTGTAATGAGTAACAAGCAATGAAAGTAAATAAAGTGCAGCAAGGTGGCCCAATCCTTTTTGTAGCAAAGGACAAGCCTGTACAATTTCTTATAATGAGAAAAGAGCTCCCGAGGACACATGGGAATTATCGTCAAGCTAGTTTTCATCACGCTCATATGATTCGCATTCGGAACTTTTATAATTTGATATGTGGTAATTTGATATGTGGGTGGACCGGTGCTTGGGTACTGCCCTTACTTGGACAAGCATCCCACTTATGATTAACCCCTATTGCAGGCATCCGCAACTACAAAAGAAGTATTAAGGTAAACCTAACCATAGCATGAAACTAACGGATCCAAATCAGCCCCTTAGAAGCAACGCATAAACTAGGGTTTAAGCTTCTGTCACTCTAGCAACCCATAGTCTACTTATTACTTCCCAATACCCTCCTCTAGGCCCAAATGATGGCGAAGTGTCATGTAGTCGACGTTCACATAACACCACTAGAGGAAAGACAACATACATCTCATCAAAATTTCGAACGAATACCAAATTCACATGACTACTGATAGCAAGACTTCACCCATGTCCTCAGGAACAAACGTAACTACTCACAAAGCATATTCATGTTCATAATCAGAGGAGTAATAATATGCATTAAGGATCTAAACATATGATCTTCCACCAAGTAAACCAATTAGCATCAACTACAAGGAGTAATCAACACTGCTAGCAACCCACAGGTACCAATTTGTGGTTTTGATACAAGATTGGATACAAGAGATGAACTAGGGTTTTGAGAGGAGATGGTGCTGGTGAAGATGTTGATGGAGATTGACCCCCTCCCGATGAGAGGATCATTGGTGATGACGATGGTGATGATTTCCCCCTCCCGGAGGGAAGTTTCCCTGGCAGAACATCTCTGCCAGAGCCCTAGATTGGTTCCGCCAAGGTTCCGCCTCGGGGCGGCGGAGTTTCGTCTCGTAAGCTTGCCTCCGATTTTTTACAGGGTAAAAGCCTTCATATAGCAGAAGATGGGCACTGGAGGGCCACCAGGGGGCCCAGGAGACAGGGGGCGCGCCCAGTAGGGGTGGGCATGCCCCCCACCCTCCTGGCCAGGGTGTGGCCCCCCTCTGGTGTTTTCTTCGCTCAATAATTTATTAATTCCAAAACTGACTTCCGTGGAGTTTCAGGATTTTTGGAGCTGTGCAGAATAGGTTTCCAATATTTGCTCCTTTTCCAGCCAGAATTCCAGCAGCCGGCATTCCCCCTCTTCATGGTAAACCTTGTAAAATAATAGAGAATATCCATAAGTATTGGGGTATAATGTGTAATAACAGCCCATAATGCAATAAATGTCTATTTATATATAAAAAGTACTTGATGGGTTAACCAGAAAAAAGAGAAATCGCTTAGAAATTACCACAAAAATTAGAAACATCCATCCGTTAATTTAGTAGATTAAGTTTTTATAGCCATTAGATTAGATTGTCTGTCAACAAATTACCCACCACTGCCATTATAATCCATTGGACCCTAACTTTCACGTGTCCCACGAAAGAAAGCCTGCCTCTCACGTATCCACCCATGAAAGATAAAAAAGAAGGCAATATCCCTCACGTATCAATCATCCAAGTAAAGAAACACAATCTCCCTCACGTATCCATCGGGAGCTTACCCATATCTCATGTATCCTTTTTTATTTTTTGTGTACCATCTGTCACATATTTATCTAAGGAAAAGAAACCCACCCTTCACGTAACAATCTATAGAAGAAAAAGAATACACATACCCTTGCACATACAACACATGTATAGATCTCACGTCCATAACCTATGAAAGTGTACGCAAGTGTAAACTATTTTTTCTGGATACCTTCACAAGCTGCCGCTACCGTGAGCATGTTATCACTGTCATCAATTCTGATTTCAAACATCTATTCTATTATATATAAAAAAAGTATTTGACGTGGTCACCACAAAAAAGATAAAAGGCTAAAAATTAGCACAAAAATTAGAAACATCCTACCGTTTATTTTAATAGACTAAAATTATATAGCCATCAGATAGAATTTCAAGAAAAAAATTACCCATCATTGCCATTATATATACTTATTTAATATAACATGGAATAAAAATGTTTCATTCGTGGTTCTATCTTTTTTCTTTTTTAACACCACATAGACGTTGCATGGATCCTCTATAAAAACGCTGAACACGTTCCTCTATAAAAACGTTACAGCCAAAGCCAACCTAGCTTGCTTATAGCATCCATGCATTCTCAATCGTAAAAGATTAAAAAAAGTGTTACGAACTCCCCTTTGCATATCCCCACGTACACTGTCATCCTTGTCCTGTTGGCCTCGCGGTACCCTGAGGCCAATCATCCAGTCATCCATCACATGCAGCATAAATGCTTTTTGCCTCAATCCCAATAGCATCTCAGGTATGTACGATGTCCACTGCCGTCGTTGTATTCTGACTTACTCCCTCCATTCCTAAATACTCCGTCCGTTCCTAAATATAAGCCTTCTTAGATATTCCACTATGAACTACATATGAAGTAAAATGAGTGAATCTACACTCTAAAATATGTCTATATACATCTGTATATAGTTTACAGTGAACCGAAGCAGTCAAGGAAGAAAACACCTAATCTCATACGCCTGCCTTTACCTCCCCTTATATTGTCCATGGATCAATCGGTCTTGCATTGCATATTTTGAGGCTAATCTGTCTTGCATTGCATGGTTGCATGTATGGTGCATAATCGCCCTAATATGCATGCACGTGGATGATAGAAACGGCCGGCCGAGGGAACCAACGTGAATATTGATGGCGGCATCCGGAAGCATATACATACCTAAGGAGATACGTAGACTGAAACACGACGGCTGGTGGACAGAGTAGATCCCTGAGTTGATACATTGATCAGGATACGTAATAATAACAGCGGTGGCCGGACATCATGCATAGTAGATCGGGATCCATTGACAGTGGCCGGGCAGCATACGTTCCTAAGATGATAAGTATTCCCTCTGTCCTAAATATTAGTTTTTTTAGAGAATTCACTATAGACTACATATAAAGTAAAATGAGTGATCTTATACCCTAAAAGGCGTCTATATACATCCGAATGTAGTCTCTTATAGTTAAATATCCATAAAAGAGCTGATTATGTTCACAGCTGCTATCTATAAGCACAATACAATTGATAATCTGGAAAGAAAAGAATCTGCATGTACAAAACCTGGTGCAAGACAAGCATGACACCAGGCACGGATGGAGTCCAATATTATACATGTGTCAGTTGTTTCATATGACGGAAGGAAAACTATTTTGCTCCGCAATAATAAAAGCCAAAAACAAGAGATCATGTTAATTATGATATTAATTGTGCAAACAATGTAATTCCGGTTCTTCTGTAATATATAAGTCATAACAAAACAATGTAGGGTAATCCAAAATAACAAAGGAATGACATGGGTGAGGCATGGCGATGTTTTCAGAATCTCCAAGCAATATAAAATTTTTATAGATGAAATCTCTAGAAAGACCTTGGTAATATGAATACATATGAACATAAATTAACATTTGCAATGATTATTATCTAGGTTTTTAGACTGTACATACACTCTACAACTACATTAACTAGGATCACATTCTCATGGATAATTACAGTGTCAAAAATTCGCCGACGACAATAGGAAAAAACAACATGAGCAAGATAGAAATTCAAACTATGTGTATATGATTAGACTGATGGAGAGAAAATGTTTTGCTAAAACAATTGTAAACAACCAATAATGCCAAGTATGATTATATATTTTAGTTGCGAAAAGTATGACATGGTATTCGGAGGATAAGAATGTTATTACAACCCTGGATGTTCCAATAGTTTCCTTCTATTCATCCTATTTGTGTCCAAACACTTAATTACGTTCATTCCCAATGAAAAAAATGTAACTGTAAAAAAATTAAATAACTTTCAACAGAAGAGATGGGCTTAGAAATGATTTAAATCTTCTACGTCTCTTGGCTATTGTTAGAGGTTCTTGATTAATTACAATCTTGCAATGCATACAGTTTCATATACTTACAACAAAAGAGATTGCATTTCCTATGTCATGTAAAAAATACCACTAGCACAAATATTGATCCACATTATGTGATGAGAGAGACAGTTCGGAACTTCATTGTTCTCCATTGTATTGTTTTATAGAAAATCTATTATACATTTCAGTTCAACTCTCTTATCTTCGATTTGTAAACAGAAGTTTGTAGTTTTATTTTATATATATACATGATTATGTCTCTTGAATTTGTGCAGTCAATGGTGTTATATCACATGGATGAGATGGATGGCCTAAGGAAAAGTTTGTTGATAATTTTCTAACTGATTACCAAGGTACTCGACCATAACACTTCATGAATTGTTATTTTCTTACACACGGTGAGTGTATACCAGATACTCACCCTTTTGTTATAATCACCAATCGCTGCTACTGGTACATGCTTAATTTGAAACATATATATTCCAATGTCAAAAATAAAACAAATATATCCAAGATGAAATTATGTTGCGAAAGGATAATTTTGTAAATGATACCCAATTTGGTCCCATTTCTTCTTTAGACAAATCAAATAATATGGTCTCATAATAAAATGCTAAGATATTGACTATGTAAGTTACATTTGAAAATCCTAACCCGCGCATCGAGCGGGCCACTTTGCTAGTTGATATAAAAGCATGATGCAAAATGGACGTATCAACTCCCCCAAGCTTAGTCCTCGCTTGTCCTCAAGCGAAAGCCGAAATCAAAAAATATGTCCACATGTTTAGAGATAGAGGTGTCGATAAAAAATAAAATACGGACATGAGGGCATCATGATCATTCTTATAACAGCAACATATTTTGTCATATGATTTCTTATGCTCAAGTAACAATCAATTCACAATGTCAAGTATGGTTGAGAAACTTCATTGGGAACTAACGAACTATAATCTCAGTCATTGAAGCAATTGCAATTTATCATAACATCAGAAAGAGTCAAGAATAGAGCTTTTCAGCAAGTGCACATACTCAATTATCATATAATCTTCTACAATTGCTAACACTCACGCAATACTTGTGGTTATGGAGTTTCAACCGGACACTTAGAAAGATAAGGGCTTATTGTGTTGCCTCCCAACGTATTCACCTTTGGGTGATGTCAACAATAATAATTCATGCTAACTTACATCCAATTGGATATATCTATATATATATATATCAAGATCTTTCAAACACGAGGAGCTTGCCAAAGGATAAAATGAAAAAGGGAAAGGTGAAGACCACCTTGACTCAAGCATAAGGTAAAAACATAAAGTAAAAGATAGGCCCTTCGCAGAGGGAATCCGAAGTTGTCATGTGCTTTTAGGGTTGTATGTACAAAGTCTTAATGCAAAAGAACGTCACTTTATATTGCCACTTGTATATGGACCTTTATTATGCAGTCCGTCGCTTTTATTGCTTCCATAACAAGATCGTATAAAGCTTATTTTCTCTGCACTAATAAGTCATACATATTTAGAGAGCAATTTTTATTGCCTGCAACATGACAACTTACTTAAAGGATCTTACTCAATCCATAGGTAGGTATGGTGGACTCTCATGGCAAAACTAGGTTTAAGGATATTTGGAAGCACAAGTAGTATCTCTACTTGGTGCAAGGAATTTAGCTAGCATGAAGGGGAAAGGCAAGCAACATGTTGGGAAGATCAATGACAATCTTATATTTACTAATCGGATGTATCATACGAGCTTCCACGTTAATCCACATCATTAAAAATATATTAACCGTCCGATCTATTCAATAGATCTACTTTAGTCCTACGATTAACGTTACTGTTGTAGGGAAAACAAAAGATCCAAATTGGCCCAAGCTACAGGTAAACAGGACCCAACCAGGTCTATCTCTGGGAAAAAAACTAAGCCAACCACGTGTATGTTAAAAAACAAAAAACAGATCTGATCGTTGATGTGCTCAATAAAAAAACTGGCCTCTTTTTCGAGGGAAAGAAATATTTGATCTTTAATTAGATTTTTTGTAGAAACAATTGATTCTGAGGATCCCAGTTAAAACCTAAAAGTCTAATCTAAAATCCTTGCCTTGCTGCACTGAAATCCCACGTTCTATAACCTAGCCGCCACCTTCCTCTTCCAATTCGTGAAGCAAATCACGTCTGCTAAACTTGCCATGACCCTTTGCCCTTCTTTTGGAAGGGAAATCTTCTTCCGCTGCTGCCTGCAGTGTCCGTCTGTCGCATCCAGATCAGTCCGTCGCATCCAAATCGGTTTCTTAATGCCGCCGTTGGCAACGAGGGTTCCAATCCTGGCATCCATCCAGTCCTTTACCTAGATAGTTAAAGCAACGCACAGATGACAAGCCACCGCCGTCGTGAGATGACAAGCCATCGACGAGATGTGGTGCGTTTCATCGACCGTTCTGTGCATCTGCTCATCAGCAAATTACAAAGTATAAGCCCAACCTTAAATCAACTTTAACTTTGTAAGCCCGCAGCAGCAACAGCCACAGCTAGCCTCCCACGGCCGTAAATGGCGGCAACATCCTCGACATGCACGACCTTGCCGGTCTTATCCTCTGTTGGCGAGGTACCAAATACGCTGAATATTTTTGGCAAATACTGTCGGCCGGTACTTTTGACGGTGTATCAAACACACATGCATGGTGGATTGATACCACAGAGACGCTCAAGTACGTTATCTTTCTTTAGAAGCAGGCTGCTGGATGCCCGGATCGATTCTGAAATAACACAGGACACGTGTACGCTCATACTTTTTCTTGCACTCCTTCAGCTTTGTTTAGCTAATGCGAAAAAACACTGTCACTGTTGCGTATTCCTCTAGCTTGGTACTCTTTTCCGGTTGTATTCATTGCATGCAAATCACTACATCAGCACAGTACTGTACATGATGCATTCACCATGTAGCCATACAAGATGGATCGAGTCATAAAGATTGCCTTATTCAATTTCACACAGCAAAAAGCCTAGAAACATCTAATGTCATGTGATGGGTATATTTCATTTGGCTACTTCATCTATTTCTTTGGATTGAATCATAACCATTTCTAGCACTTTGTTAGCGTTAGCACTTGCAATGTAGAACAAGAGATGCTTACCTATTAATGTGTAAGAAATGGAATATCGGTGCAAATTGCTCTACTGTGAAAAGAGAGTACACCATGTTGTCGACTAGATGGTGGCGCCATAGCATCGTCCCACCAGTAGCGTCATTGTGTTTTTTGTGGCAAGGCTCTTTTCAAGCCTTCAAATTGATATTTCAGCAGTCCCACTAATAAACTTTCTAGGTTTTGGAGGTCATAATTTGCACCATGTAACACCTGATAATAATCTTTGCCATTAGTCAACAATTAGCAGTCAGATGCATGAGCTCATCAACGTGTGATTTATACCGTATCTGACTTCAGAAGTTCCATGCCAAATATAATGTTTTCAGATGTGCTTCGTTCGGATGTATATAGAAGCATGTATTCCTACTGCTATCTAGCAATTGAAATCTATATTGCTTATGGACCCTAAACTAAAAGTGTAATCTGATTTGAGACTTCTTTTTATGCCAATAGTACTACTTAATTTACCACCTATTCTTCATTCCTCAAATATATCATGACTGGCGTATTCCCCAAATTATGTATGTATCATGATCTTGACTTCCTGAGATATAAATATGTTTTACAATTGTTTAAATTTAATCATCTAATGATGTTTCTAATAATATCCAATGACCGTTTACCCATCGGATAGTACAATAGAAGACAAATGATATGCTTACTATCAGGTATACAAAATACGTTGACTAAGTGTAAATTAAATTATCACCTAGCATTTCCAAAAGTCTCTTTCTAGAGCTATTCAAAATAAACATTTTCGATATATTGTTTGAGTCATGTCCATGGAAAACTAATTAGTTGTCATGTTTTTTACAACAATGTATATTCTTTTCCCATGTTCCAAGTAACTTTCCTGGCTTCTGTAGCGTATTCCATATATTGCCAGCTGTTTTAATTGTGATGTGCAAAGAATCTTATAGAAAAGATTAATCTATGGGTTACACTATAGATAAATTTTTATATTACATGCATGTAACATGTGAAGTGATATATAAATTGACAAAAAGATAATATGCCATCTAACTAGCCCGTGCGGATGCACGGGTCTGACGACTAGTATACTTTAACTGAGATGTGAGAAAACATAAACCATTACGTTGTCTTCCTTGTCCAACATCAACTCTTTTAGCATGTCGTACTTAATGAGTGCTCACAATCATAAAAGATGTCCAAGATAGTATATTTTTATGTGAAAACCTCTCTTTCCTTATTACTTCCTATTAATTGCAACGATGACCAAAACTACGTTTGTCAACTCTCAACAACTTTTATGCCTCATACTTTTTATGTGTGAAGTCATTACTATCCATAAGATCAATATGAACTCTTTTATTCTTTTTATTCTTTCTACTTTCTCAAGATCATGGCAAGATAGCAAAGCCCTTGACTCACTAATCTTTATTATAGATAGCTTACAGACTCGATTACATAAAGAGATCACAAAGCAAAACTCAAAACTACTTGATACCAAAACTTCAATCTACTAGATCAAGATACTACTAAAAGGATCGATGTCACATCCCTAGTTCTAGTAATGCCCAGTGCTAGCATCTGGTGTTGCATCATGTTTAAATTTCAGTTAAATTTGAATTGGGGATGTTCAAACCCTAGCACCAAATGAATTCAGATAGGTTCAAATAAAAACATTTTCAATTAACCCAAGATGTCTTGGAAAAGTTCATCATTTTTGAATTGGCTAAAAACTTCTGCCAAAAATGGTGCACATATTCCCAGGACATTCTGGATTTTTGAATCAATCTGTATTGTATTTGAATTGGGGCATTTAAATTCAATAAATATTTTAAATGCTCAAATTATTCTGAAATGATTTGAGGGCTATTGGAAATAATTCAAAATGTGCCCACAAGTTATTTCAGGAATTTTGGAAATGAATTAGTATTTTTACTAATTCAAAACAGAGGAATAAAATAGAAAACTGAAACAAAATAAAGGAGAGAGAGAGAGAGAGAGAGAGAGAAACCCACCTGTGCGTCACCTGTGCTGGCCCAGCCCACCTGGCCTGGTGCCAGTCATCCCAAACCTCTGCCAGTAGGCAGAGGCGGGACAGCGCACGTGCGCGCAAGGCGCCACGCCTCCTCCTGCTTGCTGCCGACTGCCTGGAGCTGGCTGGAGACGCCACGCACCCCCCCGGGCCCTCTCACTCCTCCCCCCGTGCTCATCCCCTTCCATGTCCCTCTCGCGCGCACCCACCTGAGCGCAGCCGCAGCCACCGCTCGCCGTAGCCATGGACACCGGCCACCCCACGCCTCACTGACGCGCCCAGAAGCTCCGCCACTTCGTCCTCGACACCCTCGATGAGATACTCAACGCCGGGCGCCCCGAACGCTGTCGACGCTGTCGTCTTCAACCCTCGGCTCCCCAGATAGCCGGCAACGCCCCGACAACGGCCGACCTCCTACGAGCCCGCTGAGATGCGTACTGCAATCGTTGTGAGCTCCACCATCGTTTGCCCCTCCTCCCCATGCCTCTCGACCACCGTAGCTGCCGTTTCGACCGAAGCCGAAGCTCATCGCCGCCGGCCATGATGCCGCCATTGTTTTAGCCACAACAGCTCGCGCCTGAGCGCGTCAACGCGTTCGGTGCCTTCCCAGGAGCACGCAGCTCCCACCAGCTCCTCCTCCCGAGCACCCTAACACCGAGCCCAAACTAACTTGAACTCCGGCCGCCGCCAAAGCTCATCGCCGGCACGATTCGGGCTACCCCCGCATCCAACTCCCCTGTTCCTCGATGCGGGCAAGCAAGGGCTACGCCCTGGTGCCCTCGGCATGTGCATCCGACGCCCGTAGCATGTTTCTGGAGTGCCTCCGCCGCGCTAGATGGTCGCCGACGGCCTAACCCCGACCGTGCTGACTTGGCCGCTCAATTATGCGTTAATCACCACTAATCCCTCACTAACAGACGCTGCTGGGTGGGCCCCACTGCAGGTCAAATCTCAGTCAACACGGGAGTAACTCCTAGTTTAACTACAAGCCTATGACATGTGGGCCCATGCCCTTAACTAATCAAGGTTAGGATTATTTTAATGTTAATTAACTATGTTAGTTAGGTTAGCCACTAACACGCGGGTCCCACTGGTCAGTTTGACCTGGACCGGCCCTGTTGACCGCTGACATCACAGTGACGCCATGCTGACGCAATGCTGATGCAGTAACTCATTTTCTGGAATTATTCTTATTTAGAAAGTTCATAGTAATTAATCTGTAACTCCAAATGCAAAGATTTATATATGAAAAATGATCAGAGAAATCAAATCTATCCATTTGTACTGGTTTCATGCATGTTTAAACAACTTAACCATGCTGTTTAGTTCAAAACATGCTAAGGCACTATTTAAATTCATAATTTGAATTTGGGGTTGAACCTTTGGTTCAAAATGACCCAAACCCTTCTGGTTGTAGTTGCATTAGGCCAACACACTCATAATACCATGTCATGATCATGCATCATATTGTGCATTGCATCGATTGTGTTCTTCCTTGTTTGCCGGTAATTGTCCCCTCTTAGTAGACGTGGTTCCGGCGATGAGTTCGATGACACTAATGAAGAGCTATACTATCTTCAGAAGTGCCAGGCAAGCAAAACCCCCTTGTTCATTCCAATACAGTCCCACTCTCTTGCTCCCACTCTCTTTTGCTGCATTAGGACAATGATTCAACTATTACATGCTGCGGTAGTTGAACCCCTTTCCTGTGCATGAGCTGTCATTGCCACAATAAATAGATGAAACCCACTAGCATGGGTAGGCGTTGTTTGAGCCTTGATGTGCCTACTCATTCATGCTTGTTTGTCATGCCTGCTACTACTTAGAGTTGAGTCAGGTCTGATTCATCGGGGATGAATTGGAATGGTGATGAACATGTCCTACTGTGTGTGAGCAAAGTGTGTGAACACGATTTGGTAAAGATGGCGGTGAGAGGCCATGTAGGAGTACATGGTGGGGTGTCTCATTGTAACCGTCCTCAGGAACTGAGTTTTGTGTTTGTGATCCATGAACAGCTACTACCACACATTGGGTTCTGGTAACTCGACCCCTCTCGACTTATTGATCAGCCTGATCTCTGTCCAGGAGTTGCAACTAGTTTCTAGTTTTGTAGGTAGTGCTAGTAGTCTACCAAGTGGCACCAGGTACAGGTGGGCTTGGGACAGACTAGGTGCAGTGGCATGGTGTACGAAGTGGCACCCGGATGGTGGGCTTGGGAACCCTGCTCACATCGTTTGGGGCCGTGAGCGACACCCCGGCCGGATCTCCTTGTGGATGGAACCCGAATAGGCGATAAACCTGGACTAGAGGCTTGCGTGGTTAGTCAGGTCGTGGCCGACACCCTCGCCAGGCTTCCACTTGAAGGTTGCCGAGATACATGACGTGTACATGGCGGTAAGTGGCGAGAGCGTGTGTGAAGAAGTACACCCCTGCAGGGTTAACATGATCTATTCGAATAGCCGCGTCCACGGTAAAGGACCTCTAGGTTGCCTATACAGTTCATAGACAAGTGAAGGTGGATAATCTAAAATGCGCAAGATAAGCGTGAGTGCTATGGATGGCGTTCTCGTAGGGAGACGGGAGCGGATCCATAGTGGTGTATTGATATGGTGAATATTTGGACTCGTGTGCACCACCTCAAAAGAGTTACTTGCAGCCATAGTCCAGGATAGCCACTGAGTCAAAGTTGGTTTGTTGTAGTTAAACACCACCACCCCCTTTGTTGATAATGATGCATATGTAGATAGTTCTGATGTAAATCTTGCTGGGTACATTTGTACTCACGTTTGCTTAATTTATGTTTTTGCAGAGAGACTTCAGTCTCGCTAGTAGTTCCGCGTGGACTTCGACGTTTAGCTTGTTACCTCAGCTACGATCTTGTGCCCTCGACAGGATCTGGTAGATAGTCAGGCTTCTCAGCCTTTTTCATTTGTAGATGTCAGTACTCAGACATGTTAAGCTTTCGTTTGTGCTTTGACTTGTATTCTCTGAATGTTGGGTCATGAGACCCATGTTTGTAAAATCTCGCTCCTCGGAGCCTATTGAATAAATATTTTGAGTCGTAGAGTCTTGTTATGATGACATGTTGTATTTGTGCATATCGGGCATATTGTGTGTATGTTATTGAAATGCTTGGTATGTGTGGGTTTCCGACAACCTAGTTGTTTATACTTGGTAGCCTCTCTTATGGGGAAATGTCTCCTAGTGCTTCCACTGAGCCATGGTAGCTTGCTACTGCTCCGGAACACTTAGGCTGGCCGGCATGTGTCCTTCTTCGTTCCTGTGTCTGTCCGTACGGGGAAATGTCACGCTGTTTCTACCGGAGTCTTGTTACCCAACTACAGCCCGGATTCTCCAGAGTCCTGTTTGCCCAGCTACTACAGCCCAGATTCACTCGCTGATGACCGACACATTCGTTGCTGGGTCATGTATGCTTGTCCCTATAAGTTAGTGCCACTTCGGGTTTACGACTAGTCATGTCGGCCCGTGTTCTTTGTCATACGGATGCTAGTGACACTATCATATACGTGAGCCAAAAGGCGCAAACGGTCCCGGGCTAGGTAAGGTGGCACCCGTGGGAATACCGTGCGTGAGGCCGCAAAGTGATATGATGTGTTACATCCGCAGCATTTTGTCTCCTCCATGATTCATATTGAACATTAAGCTAGTGTTGGAAACTTTGAAAGAATTTATTCATGCTAGCTCATGAAGCATATGTTTGGACGAAAGAAGTTACTTCCTCTAATTCATGTGCATTCGATGCAACTTGCCGCCGTGAATTCGAGACAACATGTTTTTACTTCCTATGGAATCATCCCGAGTCGGTCATGTACGTGCGAAGTATTCTGTGGTCTGTTAGACTGATCATCTTTGTTCCATATGAATTCCGTAGCACACCAAGCCAATGAGTGATTTGTTCAAGGATAAGAAGTTTCTTCTTAAGAGCTAGACTTACGCAAGGACTTCGATATCCTCGTTGATGGTTCCCCCTGGACTCGGTAGTGTTTCGTTGTAAGACTACCAGGTGACCATGCTTGTCTGGGGCAGCGTGTTCACATGCTTGTAGCAGAACCAGCTCATGTTTTGGAGCTTACTACCGTAGTTCATTCCCCCGAGAATCTCACAACGTCATCTCGTCGATTTGTGTTGCAAACTTTCATTTTTCTTTCCAGACCCGATGAGTCCGGATTTTTCTGACACCAACCAGATCTGAATCTCAGGCACATATGATGGTTGGAACATTTCCCAAGAACTATAATATTGGTCTCTCCGTAATCGGTAAAGTGGATGTCATGGCCAACACACCCAGCCGGAAGACCTATTATTGTAGTATCTTGATTGAGGAAGTTGGTCACCTCCCCATAGGGATTTCGTAGGATTTACTCCCTAGTTGTCCCTTATGGATTTTTGTGTTCCCGAAGTCCGACCTTTTACTTGATGTTCTAGATATCAAACCATATCTATGAATGGGATACGCTAGTACATCAAGGAGAACATTACAAGCGGAGTACTAAATGTCTCTCGGTCGATAATCCAGATTTTGATCCCTTGGCCTCGCTAAGGTGAAATCTGAGAAGGTGTTGCCTTCCTTTGCATCTGCATTGTTCATCACTATTCATCATGGTAGTAAGATGTGTTGCTAGGATCCTCGGCACAGATGTTGGTAAGACCTTGATGAGTAAGGAAATGCTCAAGTTCTTGAGAGCATGCTCAGTCACTGGGTTATATCCTCGGCATCATCTGGAATGTGTTTCTCGTTTGCTGAGTTGTCTTATAACTCCAATTTTCTTTCCAAACTGAGTATGCCATTTCTCTGTACTCCTTCACATGATCGTTTGTGATTTTCCTTAGGCTGGTTTAGAGAGTTTCAATGACCTCTGTATCAAAAGTAACTCTTTTGCCACTTAAGGAAATAATTCTATGAGTCGCCTTTCCCCCAAGGTGTTCCATTATGGGATCATGGTAATTGTTTCCTTGCTACCTTGAAACCCTCGTCAAATTGTTTCCTCCGTCCGTCCTAATACATGCTTTGCCTATCAGCTCCAGAGATGTTCTACGTCTCATTCCGTGAGTTGATCTTGTGATCATTAATATGATCCTAAGTTGCTCAAACCTCAAAAAGTTCGATTCTTCTAAAATTCTCCCTTTCTTCTCGTTGCCACATTGGATGTAGTTCTCAGAGCAACACATTGAGACAAAGATGGTGATCGAATCAACCTTCCTATGAAGTGCAATCTGGATTGCGAAGACTCTGTTAGTTTGTTTTCCCTCCTTCACCTTACCCTACGCTTGAATCTCGGGACGAGATTCTTGTTTAGTGGGGGTGGGTTGTCACATCCCTAATTCTAGTAATGCCCAGTGCTAGCATCTGGTGTTGCATCATGTTTAAATTTTAGTTAAATTTGAATTGGGGATGTTCAAACCCTAGAACCAAATGAATTCAGATAGGTTCAAATAAAAAACATTTTCAATTAACCCAAGATGCCTTTGGAAAAGTTCATCATTTTTGAATTGGCTAAAAACCTCTGCCAAAAATGGTGCACATATTCCCAGGACATTCTGGATTTTTGAATTAATTCGTATTGTATTTGAATTGGGGCATTTAAATTCTATAAATATTTTAAATGCTCAAATTATTCTAAAATGATTTGAGGGCTATTGGAAATAATACAAAATGTGCCCACAAGTTATTTCAGGAATTTTGGAAATGAATTAGTATTTTTACTAATTCAAAACAGAGGAATAAAATAGAAAACTGAAACAAAATATAGGAGAGAGAGAGAAACCGACCTGGGCGTCACCTGTGCTGGCCCAGCCCACCTGGGCTGGTGCCAGTGATCCCTAACCTCTGCCAGTAGGCAGAGGCGGGACATCGCACGCACGCGCAAGGCGCCACGCCTCCTCCTGCTTGCCGCCGACCGCCTGGAGCTGGCTGGAGATGCCACGCACCCCCCGGGCCCTCTCACTCCTCCCCCCATGCTCATCCCCTCCCCTGTCCCTCTCACACGCACCCACCCGAGCGCAGCCGCATCCGCCGCTCGTCGTAGCCATGGCCACCGGCCACCCCACGCCTCACCGACGCGCCCAGAAGCTCCGCCACTTCGTCCTCGACCCCCTCGACGAGATACGCAATGCCGGGTGCCCCGAACGTTGTCGACGCCGTCGTCTTCAACCCTCGGCTCCCCAGATCGCCGGCAACGCCCCGACGTCGGCCGACCTCCTACGAGCCCGCTGAGACGCGTACTGCAACCGCTGTGAGCTCCACCGTCATTTGCCCCTCCTCCCCATGCCTCTCGATCACCGTAGCCACCGTTTCGACCGAAGCCGAAGCTCGTCCCCACCGGCCATGATGCCGCCGTTGTTTTAGCCACCACAGCTCGCGCCTGAGCCCGTCAACGCGTTCGGTGCCTTCCCAGGAGCACGCAGCTCCCACCAGCTCCTCCTCCCGAGCACCCTAATGCCGAGCCCAAACTAACCCGAACTCCAGCCGCCGCCAAAGCTCGTCACCGGCACGATTCCGGCTACCCCCGCGTCCAACTCCCCTGTTCCTCGAGGGCAAGCAAGGGCTATGCCCTGGTGCCCTCGGCACATGCATCCGACGCTCGTAGCGCGTTTCCGGTGTGCCTCCGCCGCGCTGGATGGTCACCGGCGGCCTAACCCCGACCGTGCTGACGTGGCCGCTCAATTAGGCGTTAATCACCACTAATCCCTCATTAACAGACGCTGCCGGGCGGGCCCCACAGCAGGTCAAATCTCAGTCAACACGGGAATAACTCCTAGTTTAACTACAAGCCTATGACATGTGGGCCGAGGCCCTTAACTAATCTAGGTTAGGATTAGTTTAATGTTAATTAACTCTGTTAGTTAGGTTAGCCACTAACACGCGGGTCCCATTGGTCAGTTTAACCTGGACCGGCCCTGTTGACCGCTGACATCACAGTGTCGCCATGCTGACGCAATGCTGATGCAATAACCCATTTTCTGGAATTATTCTTATTCAGAAAATTCTAGAAATTGTTACAAACTTCAAAAAATCATAGTAATTAATCGGTAACTCCAAATGCAAAGATTTATATATGAAAAATGATCAGAAAAATCTAATCTATCCATATGTACTTGTTGCATGCATGTTTAAGCAACTTAACCTTGCTGTTTAGTTCAAAACATGCTAAGGCACTATTTAAATTCATAATTTGAATTTGGGGTTGAACCTTTGGTTCAAAATGACCCAAACCCTTCTGGTTGTAGTTGCATTAGGCCAACACACTCATAATACCATGTCACGATCATGCATCATATTGTGCATTGCATGGATTGTGTTCTTCCTTGTTTGCCGGTAATTGTCCCCTCTTAGTAGACGTGGTTCTGACGGTGAGTTCGATGACACCGATGAAGAGCTATACTATCTTCAGAAGTGTCAGGCAAGCAAAACCCCCTTGTTCATTCCGATACAATCCCACTCTCTCGCTCCTGCTCTCTTTTACTGCATTAGGACAACAACGATTCAACTGTTACATGTTGCGGTAGTTGAACCCCTTTCCTCTACATGACCTGTCATTGCCACAGTAAATAGATGAAACCCACTAGCATGAGTAGGAGTTGTTTGAGCCCTGATGTGCCTACTCATTCATGCTTGTTTGTCATGCCTGCTACTACAAGTTGAGTCAGGTCTGATTCATCAGGGATGAATTGGAATGGTGATGAACATGTCCTACTATGTGTGAGCTAAGTGTGTGAACATGATTTCGTAAAGGTAGCGGTGAGAGGCCATGTAGGAGTACATGGTGGGTTGTCTCATTGTAACCGTCCTCAGGAACTGAGTTCTGTGTTTGTGATCCATGGACAGCTACTACCACACATTGGGTTCTGGTAACTCTACCCCTCTCGACTTATTGATCAGCCTGATCTCTGTCCAGGACTTGCAACTAGTTTCTGGTGTTTGTAGGTAGTGCTAATAGTCTACCAAGTGGCACCCGGTACAGATGGGCTTGGGACAGACTAGGTGCAGTGGCACGGTTTACCAAGTGGCACCCGGATGGTAGGCTTGGGAACCCTGCTCACTTCGTTTGGGGCCGTGAGCGACACCCCGGCCGGATCTCCTTGCGGATGGAACCCGAATAGGCGATAAACCTGGACTAGAGGCTTGCATGGTTAGTCAGGTCGTGGCCGACACCCTCGCCAGGCTTCCGCTTCAAGGTTGTCGAGATACATGACGTGTACATGGCGGTAAGTGGCGAGAGCGTGTGTGAATAAGTACATCCCGCAGGGTTAACATGATCTATTCGAATAGCCGCGTTCGCGGTAAAGGACCTCTGGGTTGCCTATACAGTTCATAGACAAGTGAAAGTGGATACTCTGAAATGCGCAAGATAAGCGTGAGTACTATGGATGGCGTTCTTGTAGGGAGATGGGAGCGGATCCATAGTGGTGTATTGATATAGTGAACATGTGGACTCGTGTGCGCCACCTCAAAAGAGTTACTTGCAGTCGTAGTTCAGGATAGCCACTGAGTCAAAGCTACCTTGCTGCAGTTAAACCCCACCATCCCCTTTGTTGATAATGATGCATATGTAGATAGTTCTGATGTAAGTCTTGCTGGGTACATTTGTACTCACATTTGCTTAATTTATGTTTTTGCAGAGAGACTTCAGTCTCGCTAGTAGTACCACGTGGACTTCGATGTTTCGCTTGTTACCTCAGCTACGATCTTGTGCACTCGACAGGATCTGGTAGATAGTCAGGTTTCTCAGCCTTTTTCATTTGTAGATGTCTGTACTCAGCCATGTTAAGCTTCCGTTTGTGCTTTGACTTCTATGCTCTGAATGTTGGGTCATGAGACCCATGTTTGTAAAATCTCGCTCCTCGGAGCCTATTGAGTAAATATTTTGAGTCGTAGAGTCTTGTTGTGATGCCATGTTGTATTTGCGCATATCGAGCATATTGTGTGTATGTTACTTAAAATGCTTGGTACGTGTGGGATTCGACAACCTAGTTGTTTATACTTGGTAGCCTCTCTTATGGGGAAATGTCTCCTAGTGCTTCCACTGAGCCATGGTAGCTTGCTATTGCTCTCGAACACTTAGGCTGGCCGGCATGTGTCCTTCGTTCCTGTGACTGTCCCTACGGGGAAATGTCACGCGGTGTCTACCGGAGTCCTGTTAGCCCTCTACAGCCCGGATTCTCCGGAGTCCTGTTAGCCCCGCTACTACAGCTCGGATTCACTCGCTGATGACCGACACGTTCGTTGTTGGGTCATGTATGCCTGTCCCTGTAAGTTAGTGCCACTTTGGGTTTGCGACTAGTCATGTCGGCCCGGGTTATTTGTCATACGGATGCTAGCGACACTATCATAGACGTGAGCCAAAAGGCGCAAACGGTACCGGGCTAGGTAAGGTGGTACCCGTGGGAATACCGTGCGTGAGGCCGCAAAGTGATATAATGTGTTACATGCTAGATCGGTGTGATAAGGATCAGGGTCCTGACAATCGAACTAAGTAAAACGATAAAGATATGAGTGTGATGGTGACACTACTAGGAAAAGGCATGCTAGTGGCGCACCAGTTTTACCTACTAATGGCGCACTACTGGTGCGCCACTAGCACCATTCCATTAGAATTAAATACTAACTAGTCGTCAACCCGTGCAACTGCACGGCTAGAAATTTTTAATATTCCACGGGCTACTGCATAGGAAAATTATAATATTTTTATCGGTATTTAGTAAATATTGTTATGCCTGAAATATTGTAGAAAAGAGAAATTAAATTATTTATATTTTACTATTTTAATACCTATTTTTACTACATATAAAATACAATAAGTTTTGTTCCACAACCAAAATTAGTGACACCAAATATACTTAGCGGATCCTAATTTTAGCAATTTTAAAATTCATATCAGTATGCATTTTCATTTTTAATATTATTATACATATATCATCTATGAGGTTTTTCTCTACCGGTTACTATTTCCACGGTTAATACATTGTCTGACATGCATATGTTCTTCAAGGTTAGTTTATGCCAGAAACACTCAACCCCGTCGAGACATCGATATATATTTCCTCGATGCCCCTATCAACCAAGTGCTTATCAATTCAATATGCTGATGAGCTCCGCGCGTCGATAAGGCGACTCAGTTCAAGCTTATCTTTGTATTTTGAAAATGTTTGTAAGATCGCTGAACTTGTTGAGGTTTATATTTAAATTTGTGGAAGCCTTCTTTGTATCTTCAATAATTCCCTATATTTCCTCTTTTTCTAACAAAATCTTTGTCTTATTACTTGGACTATAACATTCTAGTAGCATCTTTATATATGTAAATTCAACACTGAAATTTGAATATTTGCTCGAATATTCTAAAATCTCACCTAAATTATTAGATGCATGCTTGTAATATCTAAAAGATAATTTGTACATTTTTTTCAAATTGACTTATCCATCTGACATTCCAAATGAGACCGTGGCAAAGTGGTGATACTATTATTCTTTACGTGATGACCGCTAGCTAGCTGTTGTCTTGTCCCATGATATATAGCTTTATCTAGCTTTATCTGGCCGATGCCTATGTGCATCTTTCCTTTTGGCAACTATTAAAAATATATTAATTAAATGCACTCACATTATTGTGGACTCATTCCTTCAATCTAAAACTTAAACGGCATAGCGAAACTATTGATAAACAGTGGGTTTTCTTCTGGAATTTTTTAATATAATCTAGAATTTTTTCTTAATATATTTGTGACATAGATTTTAAATTTTTATGACACTATTTTTTTCTGTTTTCAGTCAAATTTGAGAGTATACATGTATAGGTGACTGGTGGATGATTTTTTGTCCATGAGTATATCCGGGTTTTTTTCGGGACATGATTATATCCCTCGTGGTCGTGTGCAGGGTGATTTTTGGCCAGAAAAATTATTTACGTACTTACATGTACCTACCACACATTAAAATATTTCACACGCAATTTTCACGAAGAGGATGATATTTGCCAATGACAATGAGACGTGATATATATTTTCTATCTGCCCTATGTATGCATGGGTAACTTTGCTAGTATGTTTCCGGAAAGAAATACTTTAGTTTGTTAGGTCATTTTTGTTTGGGCCTTTTTTTTACAATTTGGAAAAATAATATAGATCTAATGGTTAATTATTATTTTTAGGATAGGATTAGCGTTGAAGCTGGTATGGTGGTACCAACTAAAAAGTATGCGTTTTAGTTGGACATTTTCTTCTTCAGTTTTTACGATCTGGACAAATAATATAGATCTAATGGCTTTTTTCTGAGGATTAACGGAGGAGCTGGTATGGTGGTTCCAATAAAGAAAGTATGCATGCATGTATTTTTTTTCTTTGAGTAACATTGCAATGGCCCTACACGTTTCCTTGTCATATTGTATACATGCCTTTTTGTAATGGACGCATATCTTTCAAGGAAAAAAAGCGTAGCACAGACAGACTCTCTAACTTGCGTGTAGATACCTGCTATAGCGGTCGTTATGATTTATTTATTTTGGACTTACCATGTTGGACTTTTTTCTTTAGCGGATGTTGGAGTTATACCACGTAGGACTTGTAGCATCTACCAAAGAAAAAGTCGTAGCATAGATGGACTCTTATTTTTTGAGTGTGTACGTATTCCCCTTTCTTTTAAACGTGCAGAGCGCTTGTTATGGGCTTTTTTTTAACTTACTATATTACGTTGGACCTAACCCAATGTTATGAAGATCCAATGGCTTCAGTTTGTTTCAAAATCAAATCAACGGCTAAATATTGTTGCCTCCTAGGATTAACGTGAGAGCTCTAAAGATCCAATGGCTTCAGTTTGTTTCAAAATCAAATCAACGGCTAAATATTGTTGCCTCCTAGGACTAACGTAAGAGCTCTAATGGTGCCTCCAATTAGTAAATATAAGATGGCGCACCACTGGTGCGCCATTAGTATCTGGTGTACTAATGGCGCACCACGTAGTGCGCCATTAGTATAGCCCAGAGTGCGCCATTAGTATGCCTCCCAGGGGGCCATATGTACCCATGTGCTTTGGCATACTAATGGCGCACCAGTGGGTGATGCGCCATTAGTGTGATTATCACAGTGCGCCATTAGTGTCTTGAGTGGTGCGCCACTAGTATGAATATTAGGGATTTTTTTTCTTTTCTGATATTTTCACAGGTTACAAAATATATTATAGGACAGAATTTAGACAACACCACACAACAACAGCAGACTCATCGAATACAATAGAAGATTAGTCTCCGAATACAATTCATCATATTAGTCTCCGAATTCAAAAGACCGAACAAAGATAGAACATTACAAGTCTCGAGACCGCGAGTAGCGAGTTTGTCTTCACATTACAAGTCGATATCGATCATCTAAACTACCATCACATAGAAGAGAGCTGCGGTCATCACGATGAGCGTCATCGCGATGAAACTGGTCTTCATCCGGTTCCTCCAACGCTCCCTCCTCTCTCCCTCTAGATAGCGGGCGTATCTAGATTCCGCCTCCGCCCTAGTGGTGTACCCTTTGTAACTGTTACCGCTGAAATGGTGAACCTGTCTCCGACACTCCTCCCAGTCGTCGTAGACTCCGCGAACCTTACCCTTGTACACGACATACGACGGCATCTCTACGCACAAGCCAAACAACACACAATACATAAGCAATATTTAAGTATGCAACAAAAGGATCGGAAGAGAAAAGTAAGACATCAATAGCACGATTCATGGTCCTACTAATAAATAGCATCAATTACATCTAAGTTGAACGAATGTCCAAACCAAAGAGACATACAAGTTCATTAAAGTTTAATTACAACATGAGCCAATCAATGTTTCAGAACTACACATAGCATCACTACTTCCGACTCGACTCATGGGACCGGAGCGTGGATGAAGCCGCCGTCTGTCGTGATGGTCATGAAATCGGGGTCGTTGTCAGCCTGCATTTGTAGCTTTGTGTCTATCTCACTGTTGGACGATTGATATCTGAGGTAGAACTGCCCCGAGGTACGAAGGACATCTTCATGGATAATTTCAGCAAACTCTGACTGGATGCGAAAGAATTCTTATCTGATGTCCGCGTCCTGGATTGCCGACAAGCTCGCGGCCCAATCTTTGAGATTATCTGGTAGAAGAAGGTGATGATGGTCCTGTACGATCGCCCACATATTGATGGAGGGCGTAGTAGGCATCCTTCTGACCGCCAGGCGGCTGCTTGACGCAGGAGAACTTTGTATTGTGGGAGAACACGTGCCTGCCGTACCTACGAACTGGCTTGGTGAAGGTGCCTCCAGATTTGGCGTAGCCGGGGAGAACATCATCAAGAACTTTCTTGATATTTGTGTAGTCTATCTTGGAGTCACGGTCCGGGTCGAAATACGTGGCCATGGAATATTTCGGGCTTAAGAGGATGAGTGTGCAATCTGTGTCACAGCACAGAACACGGAATCTTAGAAAAAAAGAACGATGAAATCTAAGAAATCATATGTTACGGGGCGGTTAGGGGATGACTTACTCGGGAATGTAAGGCACGAGGAAGTTATCCTTATCTGGGTTTGCCAGAATGACGCCTTCGAGGTAAGAACTCGCGACATGCCGGTCCCCAGCGCTGCCCAAGATCTTGGCACACATGTAGAAGGGGTCGACTATCACGATGTCCGGGGTCTTGTCTCTATTGATCCGCATCTCCATACTCAGCGAAAACAGCCAAACGAAGGTGTAGTGCAGTGGATGAAGGTTAAACATATCAAAGATGTCATCAAACCGCAGGACGATCGTACCCCCGACGGCGCCATCCACAAAGCCCTTGCCCTCTGGCACCTTGGCCACGAAAACCGGGTATGCCACATCATTCTCTCTGAGACGCCACTTCTCCAAAGAAAGAACACTGTCATACAGACTCCGCATAGCACCGGTTGCAGCATTGAGCATATTTGACGGTAGCATCGCCCTACCCGCCACATGCACCTTCCTCGAGATATCCTTAGGTGAAGGTGGCCCTTCCTGAGCACGGATCGTACTCGGTGCCGGCTGGCTCGCATCCTTGTTACTCTTTCTTTTCCGTCCCTTCTTCTTCTGTTGTAATGGGACCGAGTTCTGCTCACAGACCGCCTTCTTGATGTGTTGGGGCTGATAATATTTCGCACCTCGGCTATCGAGGCTCGGTGAAGTCGGCGGTGGGCGTCTCCACGAGAACTGAACGCAGCGAGATGATGCCTGTTGCAATTGGGTTTCTCTGCGGTACCAGCTAGATCGCGATCATCTTTTGTAGGGTTGGGTTCTTCAGAAGGAGGCCCGAAGAATTCGTCATCGTACCCATGTTCGGCAAAGTACTTATCGACGTTGCTAAATGTACGGCCATCGTCGTTGTAAATGCGTCGTCGAATCTTGTGCCATATGCATGTTCGGATCCTGTGCCATAGGGATGTTTGGCATGTCCGGTAGCGTGCGGCGGTCTTGCCATGGCTTGGCGCCGGCACGACTGGCGGTGTTGTCTTTGGGGTGGTGTCCCTCGCCCCCAAATGAATCTGGCTCTTCGGCCAAAGCAGGGGCCAGCTTAGGCAGGCGTTGAGGGTCATCGGATCATCTTCGTCGGCCCCGGCGGGTCGAATCGGAGGTAACAACTCGTCGCAGCCTGGCAGCACCCGATCCAGTTGAACCCTATACACGGTGGGTGTCATCGGTTTACCATGGAACATGGAGTTTCCCGGTTGAACGATTTTTCCCTTGGCGACATCAACCAACTCGGCGTTCACGAAGTGCAGGAGAGTGCACGGTACGTCGGCGGCGCCTTACGAAAACATGTAGGGCGTCAGGGATGCCCAATCAAAGGCAAGGAGATGAAGTCCTCGGCCGAGAGGCTTAATTTGTTACCGTGATGATGGCGTCGAGCTCGGATAATGTCGAGGCACCGCCAACGGTGGGCGTGCAACTGATGGAGGGGCCGCTTGCTGTCGAGGTGCCAGCCGGCTTACACCCAGGTGCATTAAGCTCCAATGCCCTTGCTGGCGTCGGAGACACCAATACCGCCGCCGCCGGTGACACCAATTGCGTCGGCGGTGACACCAATGGCGCCGCCTGCGCGTTGTGCGAGTTGCTGGCCGTGAGGCTGGGAATCGGGGGCGGCCCCCGTTGGCCACCCGCAATCCACGTCGTCAGCCCATGAATCAAGGTAGGCATAATGCCGGTGAGCGTCGTTCCCAGTTGTTGTTGCACTTGCTCTTGGATAATCTCCGGAACCCGCGCCACTTGTGCCTTGAGTTCTTCAACCTCGCGCGACTGGCTTTCTGAGCTAATCTTTTTCTCCTTTCGCCCACCAGCGGTATAGTATGACGACCATTTTGAGGACAAGCCTTTGCCGGCCACATGACCAGCTGACGAAGGCTTACTGAGCTTATCCTTGTTTTTCATTATGTTCAACGCCCTATTTAGAGTGCTGTCCCAAGCAGGGGTGCTCTGAGACGACCCCGCCATCGCTTTCAGTCTCCTTCGCCAGAACAAGCTCAAGCGCCCTGGTTTTCGGATCTATGGTAAGCTCCTTTGTTATCGGGTCCTCCTTGTACCGGGCCCTGACATAGTTCCTGGTCTGCTTGTCACTGTATTTCTTGAAGCGGGGTGGTAGGCCTTGCTCGGCACGCTCCGCATCCTCCTTGTCCCATATAGGCTCCGCCACTCTATAACCGCTGGGACCGAGTTTGTGTTCCCCTAAGTTCAACTCCCGCATTTATTTCCCCCACTGACTTGATTCGGAGGTTGCGATGCTCTCGCACTTGATCCTGAACTCCTTGTAGTCATTTTCGCTGATCGAAGGATTTTTCTCCTTGATCTTCTCATAACTATCACCTTTCTCAATCATTGTCTTCACCGCGCTTCTCCAAGTAGACAGGGCCGTGCTCATCCTCGTGAGGGCGGCACTGTTCACTTTATTCCCTGAGAGGGTGTGTTTTCAAATTCAGCGGGGAACTTGTATCATTCGTGCAGCCGTGAAGAGGAGGTTGCATAAATTCCTTCGTCCTTATGCCTAAGGTTCTCGGTGTTGATCGAGACGGTGCTCGGAGAATGCACCCGAGCTGAACCGAGTACCCCTTGACTATATGTTTGGGCTCCGTTGGATGCCCGTCGAGTCCACTTGAGTAAGTTCCTCCTTGACGGTGCAAGCGCGTTGGGCGCCGGGTCCTTCCGTTGCCTCTTCGGTTGGCTGCCATCGTGCGATGCGCTGCCATCATCGATGGTGGCATCCTCGGCAGCACCATCAGTGGTGGCATCCTCGGTGGCACCATCAGTGGTGTCATCCCCGACGCCACTAGGGGTTGTGTAGTCAGGATTGGTGTCTTCCGCGGTGTCCTCATAGCGGTGAGGTTGTTCCTCCATCTCCTGGGACAGCTCCCAGAATTGCTTACCGCCCGAACCGCTGACCTCATCGTTGTTGGCCATGTTTCGCTCTAAATAGGAAAAAAGTTTGGTCAAAAAGTTGGTTATTGTCAAGGAACAAGATCATGGTCTCATCATTTAGGGTTTGTCGACACCGAGGCATCCTAAAAGCTAAGCTTCTATCATTTAGGGTTTGTCAACGTCGAGGCACCCTAAAAGCCTAAGCGTATCATTTAGGTTCTCATCGACACCGAGGCACCCTATAGAAGCCAAGGTTTCATCATTTAGGGTTTGTCGTGAGGCACCCTAAATGCTAAGTTAAGGGTTCATGAGTTAGGGTTTATCGATGCCGAGGCACCCTAGGTTGGGCCTAATCACTTGGCACTAATCACTTGGCTCTATTGCCACCTATGTTGGGTTTATCATCTAGGGTTTATCGATGCTAAGGAGAATTATAAGTTGGGCAATTGATCCTACTTAACTAAGTACTAAGATACCCCAGCCCATGCATTAGTCGCAAGTACCCCGTATGTCCTATTTTTTAGCAAAGTCATGCTAAAATTCACGAAAAATTTCAGCATGACCTTTGCTGAAAATAGGACATATGGAGTACCCAATTGCTTTAACGGAAGTTAATCGACATTCTGGCAAACTCAAGGGCCTCTCGGGGTACCTGCAAAATCATTATCCCCGCGTAATGAAGTTGCCAATGGGTCATTTTAGAAGATCACAAGTAGCATCATCACAAGTACAGCAACATCATCACAAATACAGCATCACAAGTACAACATCATCAACTACAAACAAAACTGACTTGCTGTTAATGAACAGTGGCTAAAGATATATAAAGCTTTATTGCAAATGTACCATGTCAATAAAACAACTCATGGAAGTAAACTACTAGCAGGCTCAAAAGTCAAGTAAACTGAAGATTATGACAGCTTGCAAACACAGGACCATGTCATTATCATGGCAGTCCACTATATATTTTTATGACAAAATACATCATTATCAGGGCACATTATGGCCATTTTCTTACATGATGCTAACTGTACCTAACTGAATTTTTTGACAGTAGGTCCTCACTGTCTGTCGCTTGCAACACTTTTTGTGCTAGCAGCTCAAGTTTGTGCCATTGGAGCAAATAAGCAGGAACCAACATATGTAAGGTTTCAACAAGACTCATCATCAGTATATATAAGCAGGATCTTTGTAAACAAACGAACACTAAGAGCAGAATGTTCTTGCAACAAACATTATTGTGTGACATCGAAAGGCATCACTCTGCTTAAAGGGAAGGATGACTTAAGTGGCCAGATGTATATGATTGCACCACTTGATCTGCACTTCTCTATATTATATGATGTACTGGAGAAGCATGTCGCAGATGATGCAGACTACAAAGTAAGTTATCTTAGCAGGTAGTTTCAATCATGCATATTTAAGATTTATTGTGTCTCCTTAACTCATTACCCATAAAATTTTGCAGGTGATCATATTATGTACTACTGCAATGGTTACAAAACTTGTTGCTGAAGTTCTCTCCCAGCTGAAACTGAATATAAGAGAGATTCATTCCAGAAAGTCACAATCTACAACTCGAACATATTTCTCACCTTGTTGCAGGTGATTTAGAGTAACAAGAGCTGAAGTTCGAGAGTCACAAGTAACAAGAGCACATCTAGAAAAAAATTATAAATAGGAACATATTTCTCACCTTGGAGGTGTTCTTTGCTGCTACCTTGTCGAACTTCACTTCCTTTACCTCCTCGGAAACCTGAAATATGCAGATGTTAGAAAGGTTCTAATTTGTATATGATGATTCTAAGAAAAGGGAAAAGGAGTATCAAGAACAGATTCACATGTCTTTCTGTTAGCCATTACAAACTTAAATTTATCTATTTCTGTATCTCGCAAACTATCATAAATGAATAATAGTATTATAGTTCAGCTATTCCATGGAATAATGGGCTTAAGATTAATGAACCAATAGATGCCCTAATGGAAGTAATAACAACACAACAACAAACAACCAACAAACATGATGGGCTTAAGATTAATGAACCTACATCGACAAACCAGATGGACAGAGATGTAGTGAGAGGAAAATTCTTTTCTGAATTTTTTATTTGTCTTTGAATCTGTTCCCAAAGTCAGCCAGTTTACATCAAGTCAAGTCAGAGCCTTGGCTTCCTCTGCACTTATGCACCAGTTAACTGAATTCCTGCACTTGACAACACATCTCTAGCAGATTCTGGATACATTCTAGTTGTTTGAGGATCTCGTAAAGTACCTTTCAACTAAAATAGCTTTCGTTACAGTTTATTGATTTCTCCTAATGACTCCTATGACATTATAGCATTTCTTTCTTATTCATTTGCTTGATTCGATACATCTATCTTTCTTGCAATCCAATCGACAACTAGCTATTAGGTATATGTTAAGGAAGGTATGGAACTGTCACATAAGCCAACTCTACGAAATTAGATATTCATTGGTGAGCTGGCCTGGCAAGTAGATTGGTTGCCACTCTCTTACTCGGTTAAAATTTCAATATTCTGTGCATTTTAACTTGCTATGTCCCTTAGGGAAGCAGAATATGCATTGTCAGTTATTTGGTCAAGTTTACTTGTTCTTATCAGCTAATAACATGAAGTTTGCTCCCATTGACTATAGCACAGTGCCAAGTATTTTAAAATTCTCACAGACATGCATGTTGCGAGAACGGTTTTGTTTGATTATGTGGGCTAGAGTTAGATAGGTTAACAGTATGAAATAATACTGTAGAGGGACTACTTTGAAAGGTCTTCTTCTGAATTCACTTAGGATTTTATTTGTCTTAAGATTAATGAACTAACATCAACATACATACATCTATCTAACATCCATTGATCTGTGTAACTAGCAGCATGAACAAGAGAGGAACATGGAACAAGAAGCATAGAGGCAAGGAAGAGAGGCTCACCCCAGACCGCGGTCGAAGGAGAGCAGCCGCTGGCCACGCGCAGGAAGAGACGGTGGGAGGTGGCGGCGAGGGTCACGGCATCGTCTTTGGCTCGCCGGCTACTGCGGAGGTGACCAGTGGCGGAGGATGGCAGGGGCAGGCGGGATGGGCCCATCGGGGCCGCGCTCGCCGGCTGCTGCAGGGGCCGGAGGAGGCCCTCGCTCGTCGGAGGGAGGAGGAGAGGAGAGGAGCGGGCGGCAGGGTGAGGAACCCTAGAGCGCGTGCTCGGCCGATCCTGTTCGGGGGGCGCGGGGGCGGTGGGGGTCGGGGCGGCGGCATCGGGGCAGCGCAAGACCACAGCCAGGAGAGGCGGCGGCGTCGCCATGCAGCGTCTGGCCAAGTGGACGGGGGCGGAGCAAGGCGGGGCGGCGGCGTACGGTTTAGGTCGAGTGGGGGATCTGGCGATGGAGGGAGAGAGGCCAGAGGGGAATAGGTGGAGTGGGGGGGGGGGGGGTTAGCAACGGCGCACCGCCCCCTAGTGCGCCATAAGTACGACGACAGCGATGGCGCACCTCCCCCTGGTGCGCCATTAGTAAATTTTTTTTGATTACAGTTCAAGCACTCTGGTTATATTACACCTAACTGTATCTCCATCAGAACACGCACACTAGCTCGACTGGTCAGCACGCAGCACACACACGAGGAGGTCCTGGGTTTGATTCCCAGGCTCCCCAATTTTTGTTTTTATGCATTTTTTCTTTGCACATATCTTTTTATCCAGGCATCCAAATATAACATGTCACATATGCTAGATGCTCAGAATTTCATGTAGTAAAATAATATGCTGTTTGTTGCCGTGTTAACAACTTTAAAATGTTGTTTGATATTTATTTGTGTTTAAATATGTTCAAACTAGTTTAAATCATAACAGTAATATTTTTTTTGTAAAAACAGTAATAATTTTTTTTAAAATATCATCAAATTTGTTATTTGAAAATATCATCAAATTTGTTATTTGAAAATATAATCAAATTTGTTTTTTTTGCAATTTTAGTTGCATCCATTTGTGACGGTGGAGCAGGCCCGGGAGGGTGCGGGGGAGAGGGTGCGGTGAGTCGTCGGTGGCGGTGGAGTGGGGGAGGGTGCGGGGGGTCAGCGGCGGTGGAGTGGGGGAGCGGGGGAGATGGTGCGGGGGTGCTCGATGGCGAGGGGGACCAGACCTGGTGAGGTGGGATAGCGATCGAGATGGAGGGGGGTCGAGATCGAGTGTCCATGAAATTTAAAAACATTCATGCGTACAAAAAGTGCCCATGAAATACAATCGAGAAATGAAGGCTACAATTTAAATACAATCGATCTTAGCTGCTAGCTATCTATTCACAATCTTCTTGCCCTTATTTTTCGTAAATGGAGTTCTTCTCTTGAACGGACGTCCTTTAGGTAGGGTTGTCCTGCTTCTTCTTGTGGTGTAGGCTGCTACTTCATCGTCGTCGTCATGTTCGATCTTCGGGTCGCCGTACTTGTCGAAGTCTTGCTCATTGGCGACTCCATCCATTCTGATGATCTTCCTTTTGCCTCTCCTCACGACAACAAGACTGGGCTTTGGCAGGTTGCTAATGAAGAAGCATTGGTCCACTTGGGAAACCAGTACCCATGGCTCATTTTTCGCGGTGACGTTTGCGCCCGAGGTCTTGGATTTGGCTTCGGGTATAACCATGGTGGTGAAATACCGGTCTTCTTTTATGACGCTCTTGGACCATCTGACATGGAACATCAGGAGCTTCTCTCCAGCGTAGCTTAGCTCCCAGATCTCCTCGATCCTTCCGTAGTATCTGTCCTTGTCGTTACCGGTGTAGGATTCCATCATTACCCCGGAGTTCTGATAACCATCGCTCTTCATGTCCTTGTCCTTGGTGTAGAATGTGTAGCCATTGATATAAATCGCCTCATAGGCCATCAGGTTGTGCTCGGCATACCTGTGACAAGGCGAATATGAGTTGTTTTCCGGAAGAATCCTCATGTAAAGGGTACAATGAAGCTTTTGCTTGAACCAACGCGTGAAACATGAGTTGTGCTCTTTGATTATATCTCCGTCCGTCCTCTGTTGGCCTCTCGGTCATTGTAATGCCTTCTCAATAAAGGTTTTGTGCTCTACCACCCAAGGATCGACCACGTTTATGTGTTATAGTGAGACTAGGTTTGCTCTTTCAAAGTCGGCGAGTCGACCCTCGAAGTCGACATGCATTTCGCGGCGACCCTCACGGTGACCCCATCCAGCGAGCCTGCCGAGCTGCCTGTTGAAGGGCAGACCAACGGGGTCCTCGATTCCTAGATAATTCGTGCAGTAGGAGATGCACTCTTCGGTCAGAAAGCCCCTAGCTATGCTTCCCTCTAGACGTGACATTTTGCGAACGTATTCTTTGATGACACCATTCATCCTTTCGAACGGCATCATGCTGTGCAGGAACGTCGGCCCGAGTTGGATGATATCCTCCACAATATGGACCAGCAGATGCACCATAACGTCGAAGAATGCGAGCGGGAAGTACATCTGAAGCTCGCATAGTATCACCACGATCTCTTCCTGTAGCCTTCTGAGTTGCCTCACTCCAACCGACTTCCGAGAGATGGCGTTGAAAAATTTGCATAGGCCAAATAGCGTTTCACGGATGTGCGCGTCCATGATCCCACGGATTGCAACTGGAAGTATCTGCGTCATCAGCACGTGACAGTCGTGAGACTTCATCCCGCTGAACTTCTGCTTTGTTGGGTCTAGGTATCTTCTTATCTTCCCCGCGTAACCATAAGGAAGTTTTACTCCTACGAGGCAGGTGAAAAACTGATCGATCTCCTCCTGACTTAGAGTGAAGCACGCGGGAGGGTAGTCATTTCCGGTCTTCTTAGCGTTTTTGCCTTTGCGACGACTTTTTGTGTCCTGCTTCGCCTCATCATCATCATCATCATCATTAGCGTGAAGCTCCTCCCTGATGCCCATTGATTTCAAGTCTGCCCTTGCTTTCGGCCCATCTTTGGTCCTCTCTGGCATATTGAGCAGGATACCAAACAGACTCTCGCACACGTTCTTCGTGATATGCATGACATCAAGGTTGTGAGGCACACGGTGGATCTTCCAGTATGGCAAGTCCCAGAAAACAGACCTCGTTTTCCATACCTTCAGCAGCGGCTCTGGCTACTTTCGCTTCTTTTTCGGCTCTGGCACCTTTTGCTTCTTTCCCGGCAGTGGGCAATCTTTCCAATTTTTCAACAGCTCGTCCATTTCCTTGCCGCTCCTCGTACGCGGGCGTCTTCGGGGTTCGGTTTCACCATCGAACAGATCCTTGCGTTTCCTCCATGGGTCATCGTCGCGAAGCCACCTTCGATGTCCCATGAACACGGTTTTCGAAGACCCGGGATCTCTATCTAGCTGGCGATACGTTGTGTCATCCATGCACCTGACGCATCCAGAAAATCCGTGGACCACCTGCCCCGCGATATCTCAGAACCGAGATAGTCATGCACCGTCGTGAGCGGTGCGGCTCTCATAGGGAAATATTCTTTCTGCGGCGTCCCACGTATTGGCTGGCGTTTTCCACAGCGTGTCTAGCTCCTCTTTCGGCAGCCCCAGATATGATTGATGTCGTTCCCTGGTTGTTTCGGTCCTTCAATTAGCATACTCATGTGAATGTACTTCCTCTTCATGCACAACTAGGGGGGAAGGTTGTACATCCAGACAAACACAGGCCAGGTGCTATGTGTGCTTCTCTGGCTGCCAAACGGATTGACTCATTCAGTGCTCGCGCCAGTACGATGTTCCTTGGATCCTTCCCAAATTCTGGGTGTTCGAAGTTCAACGCTTGCCACTGGCTCCCATCCCTAGGGTGACTGAGCATCTTGTCTTTTTTATTTATCTCCGGATCATTTGCGTCATCTTCTGGCTTCTTCTCCTCCCTATCCGCGTACCAACACAGGAGCTTTGCTACCTTAGGGTCCGTGAAATACCGCTGCAGACGAGGAGTGATCGGAAAGTACCACACCACTTTTCGAGAAGCTTTCTTCCTCTTCTTGTATCGTGTGACGCCGCACATCGGACATATGGTAGACTCCACGTGCTCGTCCCGATAAATGATGCAATTGTTCATGCACACATGGTATTTCACGTGCGGTAAATCCAGAGGACACATGATTTTCTTCACCTCCTCAAAACTGGTCGGGCACTTGTTCCCCTTGGGAAGACGTTCGGGCCAGAATGTCATGTTCTCGTCGAAGCATGCGTCGGTCATTTTGTGTTTTACCTTCATCTCCAGAGCCATGAGAGTTACTTTCAGGCGGGTATCCTCGGGCCTGCATCCTTCATACAATGGAGTAACCACGTCTATCTCCAGTTGATCCAGCATGGCTTTCTCTCAGGCGGCAGCTCTTGCATTATCCGTCTGCTTGAGAAGCAGCTCTTGAATATGAGGGTCCTGCACCCAGCCCATCGATGGTCCATCGTCGTCTGCTCCGCCAGCATCTTCATCTTCATGATCATGCCCTTCGTCTGCTCCGGCATCTTCCTCATCATCATGTCCTGCATCTTCTACATATGATCAGGTATGCAACATCACCGTCGTCGTGATCATGTCACGGAGATTCTTCGTCTTCTCGCCCTTGAGTCTTGCTCATTTCTTGCCCGGCCCCCATGGATGACTTCATAGTCATCTTCATCACCTTGCCACCGATAGCCATCCATGAAACCACGCAAGAGCAGGTGGTCCCGCACCTGCCCGGAATCCGGGTCCGCAATAAGGCTCTTCAGCTTGCATCTTCGACACGGACATCTTATCTCTGTCTCGTTCTTTTGAAGCATCTCGGCCTTCATGGAGCTCAAAAACATGTTCACGATGCCTTCGGTCATCGTGCGGACCATGGTCGCCTATGGGGTAGAGCAAAACGATATTTTAGAACCAAGAAAAAATTTGGCATGACTTTCCCTAAAAATAGGACCAAAAAGAATGCATAGTGCCAAAATTCTACTTGAAAGCGGAAATGAATCAACATTCCGGCAAAATATTGGCAACTATCACATTTCAAATACCGGTACCTGCAAACACAAACATATATGCAACACCACAAGCATATGCAACACCACGAACATACGTAGATATAGCTAGGCCACAAAAAGTGCATGTGCACATTGTTGGAGAGGGAGAACAACATAAAGATAGCTTCCTCCCTTACTTACCTATCAAAAAAGGTAATTTAACCACTTTATTTGAATGAATCTATGGTGCAAATGAGGTGAGGAGGAGGAGGCAGCCGAGACAAGCTTGGAGGAGGAGGTGGAGAGAATGAAGTGGGGAAAGTGAGTGGGTAGGTGTGGCTGTCCAAAATATCTTGTTGGTCCCAGGTTACTAATGGTGCACCACCTGCCAATGCGCCATTAGTAACCCTGATTACTAATGGCGCACCTGCTGATGGTGCTCCATTAGTAGTTTTGCAAAAAAATAATATATATATATATATATATATATGTATATGTATATATATATATATACTAATGGCGCACCGTGGCAGAGTGTGTCATTACTAGTTTAAACTAGTAATGGCACACTGTGCCACGGTGCGCCATTAGTAGTTTTGCAAAAAAACAATAAAAAAACAACAGTAGTGGCGCACTGTGTGGCCGGTGCGCTATTACTAGTTAGCACTAGTAATGGCGCACTGTGCCAGGATGCGCCATTAGTATGTTTGGAAAAATAAAAAAAATTGTTACTAGTGACGCTCCATGTGCCTGGTGTGCCATTAGTGTCTTCCACACTAATGGCGCACCAACACATGGTGCGCCACTGCTATATAATAGTGGCGCACCACATGACAGGTGCGCCATTAGTATCTGTTTCATCTATAGCCCTTTTCCTAGTAGTGTGATACGATACCGGGGCACCTCCCCCAAGCTTGGCAGTTGCCAAGGGGAGTGCCCATACCCATGTGATTATGTCCTCGGAGGTGGTGAAGTAGGAGTTGTTGATGATGTAGGCTTCTTCCTCAATTTACGCTTGAGTATAGTATTTTGCTCTTTTAGGTCATCGATCTCCTGCTCAAGACTTAATATTCTTTGGCATAATTCCTGTTTATTTTCCTGCAAGAGACAAAAAGGGATAAACTCTATCTTTGGCTTCTTTGCTCTACCAGGGAGGCTTCACTTTTTGAACGCCACATGCATGTTCCCAGGTTGAGGTAATGGGGCTTCGTCTTCATCTGAACTCGTCTCCTCCTTTCCCTTAGGCTCATAGTCTTCCTCTTCTTAAGTGGTCCAGCCACCATGCTCCAAGTCCCCGCAGACCTTAGGGTCTACAAGGTAATCAACCACATAGCTCTCCCCTTCCGAATCCTGAGACGACATACTGCTCTAAATCTGTAACAGAAATAACTCGAAACAAAAACAGAAGATAATTGCGTGATACGGTGGTCAAAGCCTTCGGGGGATTATATAATGAATTTTTACCGACCAAAATACGTAACATACAAGAAAACGGAGTCCGGGAGGCACACGAGGTGGACACGAGATAGGGGGCGTGCCCAGGAAGGGTGGGCGTGCCCACCACCCTTGCGGAGGCCTTGTGTCCTTCCCGGATTACTTCTTTCTTCCTAAAATTCTTAAATATTCCAAAACGGATAAAAGTTGCCATTAGAATTGTTTTGGAGTCCTTTTACTTATCGTACCACATACCTATTCCTTTTCGGAGTCTGGAACGTTCTGGAAAGTGTCCCTTATATATTCCTCTGGGGTTATGATCTCAACAATATTAGTGTCAACATTGATAGAATTACCTGAAATTTAATGTTTAATTCTTTGACCGTTCACCACCCTCGGACTTGTGCCTTCGAAGTTGTTGATTTTTATGGCATCGGAAAGATAGACCTCCTTGATAACGTAAGGACCTTCCCATTTAGAGAGAAGTTTTCCTGCAAAAAATCTTAAACGAGAGTTGAATAATAACACATAATCACCTACGTTAAACTCATGCTTTTGTATCCTTTTGTCATGCTAGCGTTTGACTTTTCCTTTGAATAGCTTGGCATTCTCATAGGCTTGGGTTCTCCATTCATCAAGTGAGCTAATATCAAATAACCTCTTCTCACCAGCAAGTTTGAAGTCATAGTTGAGCTCTTTAATAGCCCAATATGCTTTATGTTCATGTTCTAGAGGTAAGTGACATGCTTTTCCATAAACCATCTTATACGGAGACATACCCATAGGATTTTTATATGCAGTTCTATAGGCCCATAATGCATCATCAAGTTTTTCGACCAATTCTTTCTAGATCTATTGACAGTCTTTTGCAAAATTAATTTGAGCTCTCTATTGCTCAACTCTACTTGACCACTAGACTGCGGGTGATAAGGAGATGTGATTCTATGATTAACATCATACTTCACAAGCATCTTACGGAAAGCACCATGAATAAAATGTGAACCACCATCAGTCATAAGATATCTAGGGACTCCCAACCTCGGAAAAATAACTTCTTTAAGCATTTTAATAGAAGTGTTATGATCAACACTACTAGTTGGAATAGCTTCTACCCACTTAGTAAGGTAATCAACAACAACTAAAATATGTGTATAACCATTAGAGGCAGGAAAAGGTCCCATATAATCAAAGCCCCAAATATCAAATGGTTCAATAACAAGAGAATAATTCATAGGCATTTCTTGACGTCTACTAATATTACCAATTGTTTGACATTCATCACAAGATAAGACAAACTTACGAGCATCTTTGAAGAGAGTAGGCCAATAAAAACCAGATTGCAATACCTTATGTGCAGTTCTATCTCCAAATGGTGTCCTCCATATGATTCAGAGTGACACTTGCGTAGGATACATTCTGTTCATGCTCAGGTACACAACGTATAATAACACCATCTACTCCTTCTTTATAAAGGTGTGGGTCATCCCAGAAGTAATGTCTTAAATCATAAAAGAACTTTTTATTTTGCTGGTATGTGAATCTAGGTGGTATAAATTTAGCAACAATGTAATTAGCATAATCAGCATACCAAGGAGCAGTACGAGAAGCATTAACAACCGCTAATTGTTCATCAGGAAAGCTATCATCAATAGGCAGTGGGTCATCAAGAACATTCTCTAACCTAGACAAGTTGTCTGCAATGGGGTTCTCAGCTCCCTTTCTATCAACAATATGCAAATCAAATTCTTGGAGCAAGAGAACCCATCTAATAAGTCTAGGCTTAGCATCTTTCTTTTCCATAAGATACTTAATAGCAACATGATCAGTGTGAATAGTAACTTTGGAATCAACAATATAAGGTCTGAACTTATCACAAGAGAACACAAATGCTAAGAATTCCTTTTTAGTAGTAGCATAATTTCTCTGGGCAGTATCAAGAGTCTTACTAGCATACTGGATAACATTCAATTTCTTATCAACTCTTTGCCCTAGAACAACACCTACAGCATAATCACTAGCATCACACATGATTTCAAAGGGTAAATTCCAATCAGGTGGCTGAACAATAGGTGTAGTGATCAATGCTTTCTTAAGTATTTCAAATGCTTCTACACAATCATCATCAAAGACAAAAGGAATATCTTTTTGTAATAAATTAGTCAAAGGCCTAGAGATTTTAGAGAAGTCCTGAATGGACCTCCTATAAAAATCGGCATGACCAAGGAAACTTCTTATACCTTTTATGTCCTTGGGACATGGCATCTTTTCAATAGCATCAACTTTAGCTTTATCAACTTCAATACCTCTCTCGGAAATCTTATGCCCCAAGACAATGCCTTCATTAACCATAAAGTGGCACTTTTCCCAATTCAAGACGAGACTAGTGTCTTCGCATCTCTGCAAAACTTCGATCAAGGTTGCTCAAGCAATCATCAAAGAGGATCCATAAATGGAGAAATCATCCATGAATACCTCACAAATCTTTTCACAAAAGTCGGAGAATATAGCCATCATGCATCTTTGAAAGGTAGCAGGTGCATTACATAAACCAAAAGGCATACGTCTATAAGCAAAAGTACCGAAAGGGCAAGTAAAAGTAGTTTTTGATTGATCCCCCTCTGACACAGGTATTCGAGAGAAACCAGAATAACCATCTAGAAAGCATAAATGTGTGTGTTTGGATAGTCTTTCTAGCATTTGATCAATAAAAGGTAAAGGATAATGATCTTTCTTAGTAGCTTTATTTAATTTACGGAAATCAATTACCATCCTATAACCCATATAATTCTTTGCGGGATCAATTCATCTTTATCATTGGGAACGACAGTAATACCTCCCTTTTTAGGAACACAATGGACATGGCTTACCCAATCACTATCAGCAACTGGATAAATTATACCTGCCTCAAGGAGCTTTAGTATCTCCTTTCTTACCACTTCTTTCATCTTAGGATTTAATCATCGTTGAGGATCTCTAACTTGTTTGGCACCTTCCTCCAATTTAATTTAGTGTTGGCATAGCGTCGGACTAATGCCCTTGAGATCATCCAGAGTATATCCGATAGCAGCACGGTGCTTCTTTAGAGTTTTAAATGATCTTTCTTCTTCTTGCTCTGAAAGGTTAGCACTAATAATAACAGGATATATTTTCTTTTCATCACGATAAGCATACTTAAGATTATCAGGTAATGGTTTGAGCTCAAACATGGGATCACCCTTGGGTGGAGGGGGATCACCAAGAATTTCAATGGGTAGGTTGTGTTTCAGAATAGGTTCCTGTTGAAGGAACACTTCATCTATTTCCCTTCTTTCATTCATAAACATATCATTTTCATGGTCTAGCAAATATTGTTCTAACGGATCAGTAGGAGGCACGGCAATAGAAGCAAGACCAATAATCTCATCCTTACTAGGTGATTCTTTATCACGGGGTTGTCTATGAAACTTAGCAAACTTAAAATCATGAGACATCTCCCCTAAGCCAATTTCAACAATATCCTTTTTGCAATCAATTCTAGCATTAACAGTATTCAAGAAGGGTCTACCAAAAATAATGGGACAAAAATCATCTTGTGGGGAACTAAGAACAAGAAAATCAGCAGGATATTTAACCTTCCCGCACAAGACTTCAACATCTCTAACAATCCCAACTGGTGAAATAGTATCTCTATTGGCAAGCTTGATAGTAACATCAATACCTTCCAATTCAGCGGGTGCAGTATCATGCATAATTTCTTTATATAAGTCATAGGGTATTGCACTAGCACTAGCACCCATATCACATAAGCCATGATAACAATGATCTCCTATTTTAACAGAAATAATAGGCATGCCTACAACAGGTCTATGTATCTTAGCATCTGGTCTAACAATATTAGCAGTCTCACCACAGAAATAAATAGCATGCCCATCTAAATCATCCAAGAGATCTTTAACCATAGCAATACTAGGTTCAACTTTGATTTGCTCAGGAGGTGTATAAGTCCTAGTATTAGTCTTACAAACAACAATCGAAGTTTTAGCATGATCCTTTATCCTAACAGGAAAAGGAGGTTTCTCAACATAAGTAGTAGGAACAATAGGATCACTATAAGTGACAGTCTTTTCTTCAACTGTAATAGGTGCAACTAATTTTACTTCAATGGGAGGATCATATTTAAACCACTTCTCCTTAGGGAGATCAACGTGAGTAGCAAAAGATTCACAAAAAGCGGATACTATCTCATAGTCAAGTCCATACTTAGCGCTAAATCCACGAAAAGCATCGGTATCCGTAAAAGATTTAACACAATAAAACTTAGGTGTCATACCTGACTCCTTACCATCGTCGGAACCCCAATCATCAGAGTTGCATTTAATTCTTTCCAATAAATCCCATTTGAATTCAATAGTCTTCAGCATATACGAACCAGCACGGGAAGTATCGAGCATGTTGCGATCATTGGGAGAAAACCGAGCATTAAATTTTTGAATAATCATTTCTCTTGAGAGCTCATGATTGGGGCATGAATATAACATTGACTTAAGCCTCCCCCAAGCTTGAGCGATGCTTTCTCCTTCGCGAGGCCAGAAATTATATATGTAATTACGATCACGATGAACAAGATGCATAGGATAGAACTTCTGGTGAAATTCCAACTTCAATCGTTTATAATTCAAAGATCCCGTATCATCACATAGCCTATACCATGTCAATGCATCTCCCTTCAAAGATAAAGGGAAGACCTTCCTTTTGACAACATCATCGGGAAAACCTGCAAGCTTAAATAATCCACAAATTTCATCCACAAAGATAAGGTGTAAATCGGGATGCAATGTTCCATATCCTGCAAAGGGATTAGCTAGCAGTTTCTCTATCATACCCGAAGGAATCTCAAAGTAAATATTTTCAGTAGGTTCAGTAGGTTGAGGAGCAACTCTGTGCTCTTCTGGTCAGGGTGAAGATACCCCGAACAAGCCCCTCAAAGGATTAGTTTCCATAGTAACAAGTGACGGAAAATTTCAGAACACTATATAAATGTTTACTTACCAAGTTCCACTCACCAAAGGCGCTTCACTCCCCGGCAACAATGCCAGAAAAGAGACTTGATGACCCACAAGTTAGAGGATCTATCATAGTCCTTTCAATAAGTAAGAGTGTCCCCAGGCTCTGCCTCGACCCCTCATCCTCCCCGCCGAGCCACACGGACCGGGACGGCCCCGCAGCACTGCCACGACCTCGCCTTCGCCGCCCCGAATCCACGCCACTGCTGCTCCTAGTCACCCAAAGGTCCACCATGTGCCCCCAAGGTGAGCTCCGGCCCCTTTTCCCTTTCCTCGCGCATCTCCGCCTCCACCGCAGCTAGCTCGCAACATAGTCAAGCTCCGCCGTCCATTCTGGTCGTCGGGCTCACGCACACAGTACCTCTCTGCCTGCACCGGCGATCCCCACGTGCTCCTGGCCCTCTCAGGAGGCTAGTGAGCCCCTTAGCCAGCCAGCTAGCTCCCCGTGACCCTGATCCTGTGCTCGCCCGAAGCTACTCCGCCACGGACCTCGTCGCCGGCGACGTTTCCGGCAGCTCCAGCTCTGGCCGGCCTCACCACGCGACGCGTCGGGCTCTCCCCGTTCAAACGCGCCCGCATACGCCCGTGTTGGTCCCCTGTATGCGAATCCCGGCCGACTCCAGCGATGAGCCACCGCGGGAGAGACTTGCCAGAGCTCTCTCCGGTGCCCAGCCTATGTGGCACCGCCTAGGGCCGCCCCCGTAGTCGCTGACTGTGGCCCCAAGTGGACCCGCTGACCCCGGTTGACTGGTTTGACCAGTCAACCGTGTTGATTGGGCAGCCCCCAGACACTGACATGTGGGCCCCCTCTGTTATTTTAGACTAATCAAAATTTTATAAATGAAAGTAATTACTTTAACCTAAAACACTCACTGACGCCCGGGGCCCACACCCCTAATTGACCCTGCTAAGATTAGTTAATCCACTGTTAAGCCAACAGATGCTGGCATGTGGGTCCCTGTGGCCCCACTGGCCAGCCGCTCTGTTGACTGCTGACATCATGAACATGGCATGCTGACGTCATATTCCTTTTTGTTAATATTAATAATTCCAGAATCATGTTTAAACTTTGAAAAATCATAGAAAATTACCGGTAACTCGGATGAAAATGTTTTCTACATGAAAGTTGCTCAGAAAAATCCAATGAATCTGGATACGCGGTCTGTTCATCTGTCACATGCCCCTATCATGTTGAGCATGGAACTGTCCCCTCCCTTTTCATCTATCCGTAAAACGTCAGACGTTGGGGAAACCCCTCCGGGTGTTTTCCTTCTCCGTCTGCAACGTCTATCACTGCGTTAGTTCACCTCTAACACCACATATTGCCACGTTATGCTTTGTGGTGTATGTTTGCTTTATATTTGCTGTTTCTTCCCCCTCTTTTCTCCGGTAGAGGCCGAGACTGATGATGCCCCTGTGATTGACTACGTCGACGACGACCCCTCCTTCCAAGAGCAACCAGGCCAGCCCCCCCTTTGATCATTCCGATATCGCCCATTCCATTCTCTCATGCTTGCATTAGATTTTGCTACTGTTATTGTTTGCTCCTATTCTGATGCATAGCCTGCTATTGTATCTACTATTGTACCTTACCTGCTTATCCTAAACTGCTTAGTATAGCACTACTAGGAAAAGGGCTATAGATGATATGGCCACTAATGGCGCACCAGACATGTGGTGCACCACTACTATATAGCAGTGGCGCACCATGTGTTGGTGCGCCATTAGTGTGAAAGACACTAATGGCGCACCAGACACATGGTGCGCCACTAGTAACACATTTTTTTATTTTTCCAAAAATACTAATGGCGCACCACGACATGGTGCGCCATTACTATTTTTAACTAGTAATGGCGCACCAGCCACACAGTGCGCCACTAGTAACAATTTTTTTTCCAAAAATACTAATGGCGCACCAGGGAAGAGTGCGCCATTAGTAACCTAGGACCAGCTAGATATTTTGGACAAGCACACCTACCCACTCACTTTCCCCACTTCATTCTCTCCACCTCCTCCTCCAAGCTTGTCTCGGCTGCCTCCTCCTCCTCACCTCATTTGCAACATTGATTCATCCAAATTAAGTGGTTAAATTACCTTTTTTTGTAGGTAAGTAAGGGGAAAGCTATCTTTATGTTGTAGATCTACTTTTTTTCTCCCTCCAACAACGTGCACATGCACTTTTTATGGCCTAGCTAGATCTATGTATGTTTGTGGTGTTGCATATATGTTTGTGTTTGCAGGTACCGGTATTTGAAATGCGATAGTTGCCAATATTTTGCAGGAATGTTGATTCATTTCCGTTTGGCGAGAATTTTGGCACTATGCATTCTTTTTGGTCCTATTTTTATGCAAAGTCAAGCCAAATTTTTCTTGGTTCTAAAATATCATTTTGCTCTACCCATGACGACCATGGTCCGCACGATGGTGAAGGCATCGTGCATAGGTTTTTGAGCTCCGCGAAGGCCAAGATGCTTCAACAGAACGAGACGGAGATAAGATGTCCGTGTCGAAGATGCAAGCTGAAGATCCTTATTGCGGACCCGGATTCCGGGCAGGTGCAGGACCACCTGCTCTTGCGTGGTTTCATGGATGGCTATCAGTGGCAAGGTGATGAGATGACTATGAAGTCGTCCATGGGGGCCGGGCAAGAAATGAGGAAGGGCAGCAAGACAACCACCGCGGCTCGGGCGGGCGAGAAGATGAAGAATCACCAGGACATGATCACGACGGTGATGTTGTACACAGTCATCATGTAGAAGATGCAGGACATGATGATGAGAGAGATCAAGACGAAGGGCATGATCATGAAGATGAAGATGATGGAGCAGACGACGATGGACCATCGATGGGCTGGGTGCAGGACCCTCATATTCAAGAGCTGCTTCTCAAGCAGACGGATAACGCAAGAGCTTCCGCCCGAGAGAAAGCCAAGCTGGATCAACTGGAGATAGAGGCGGTTACTCCATTGTATGAAGGATGCAGACCCGGGGATACCCGCCTGAAAGTAATGCTCATGGCTCTGGAGATGAAGGTAAAACACAAAATGACCGACGCATGCTTCGACGAGAACATGTCATTCAGCACGAACGCGTCTTCCCAAGGGGAACAAGTGCCTGACCAGTTTCGAGGAGGCAAAGAAAATCGTGTGTCCTCTGGATTTACCACACGTGAAATACCATGTGTGCATGAACAATTGCATCATTTATCGGGATGAGCACGCGGACTTTACCATATGTCCGGTGTGCGGCGTCACTCGATACAAGAAGAGGAAGAAAGCTCCTCGAAAAGTGGTGTGGTACTTTCCGATCACTCCCCGTCTACAGCGGTATTTCACGGACCCTAAGGTAGCAAAGCTCCTGCGTTGGCACGCGGATAGGGGGGAGAAGAAGCGAGAAGATGACGCAAATGATCCGGAGATAAATAAAAAAGACAAGATGCTTAGTCACCCTAAGGATGGGAGCCAGTGGCAAGCGTTGAACTTCGAACACCCAGAATTTGGGAAGGATCCAAGGAACATCATCTTTGGTAGCGAGCATCGATGGAGTCAATCCGTTTGGCAGCCAGATAAGCACACATAGCACCTGGCATGTGTTTGTGTGGATGTACAACCTTCCCCCCTGGTTGTGCATGACGAGGAAGTACATTCACATGAGTATGCTAATTGAAGGGCAGAAACAACCAGGGAACGACATCAATCTGTATCTGGAACTGCTGAAAGAGGAGCTAGACACGCTATGGAAAATGCTACCAAATACGTGGGACGCCGCAGAGAAAGAATATTTCCCTATGAGAGTCACACTGCTCACGACGGTGCATGACTATCTCGGTTACGGATATGTCGCGGGGCAGGTGGTCCACGGATTTTGTGGATGCGTCAGGTGCATGGATGACACAACGTATCGCCAACTAGATAGAGATCTCGGGTCTTTGAAAACCGTGTTCATGGGACATCGAATGAGGCTTTGCGATGATGACCCGTCGAGAAAACGCAAGGATCTGTTCGATGGTGAAACCGAACCCCGAAAATGCCTGCGTACGAGGAGCGGCGAGGAAATAGACGAGCTGTTGAAAAATTGGAAAGATTGCCCACTGCCGAGAAAGAAGCAAAAGGCGCCAGAGCCGGGAAAGAAGCGAAAGGCACCAGAGCCGCTGCTGAAGGTATGGAAAACGAGGTCTATTTTCTAGGACTTTCCGTATTGGAAGATCCACCGTGTGCCACACAGCCTTGATGTCATGCATATCACGAAGAACGGGTGCGAGAGTCTGCTTGGTACCCTTCTCAACATGCCAGAGAGGACCAAAGATGGGCCAAAAGCAAGGGCAGACTTGAAATCAATGGGCATCAGGGAGGAGCTTCATGCTAATGATGATGATGATCAGGCGAAGCAGGACACGGAAAGTCGTCGCAAAGGCAAAAAGGCTAAGAACACCGGAAATGACTTCCCTCCCACATGCTTCACTCTATGTCAGGAGGAGATCGATCACTTTTTCACCTGCCTCAGGGAGTAAAACTTCCCTTCTGATTACGCGGGGAAGATAAGCAGATACCTAGACTCAGCGAAGCAGAAGTTCAACGGGATGAAGTCTCATGACTATCACGTGCTGATGACGGAGATACTTCCAGTTGCACTCCGTGGGATCATGGACATGCACGTCCGTGAAACGCTATTTGGCCTATGCAACTTTTTTGACGTCATCTCTCGGAAGTCGGTTGGCGTGAGGCAACTCAGAAGGCTACAGGAAGAGATCATGGTGATACTATGCGAGATTGAGATGTACTTCCCGCCCACATTCTTCGACGTTATGGTGTATCTGCTGGTCCATATCATGGAGGATATCATCCAACTCGGGCCGACGTTCCTGCACAGCATGATGTCGTTTGAAAGGATGAATGGTGTCATCAAAGGATACGTTCGCAACATGTCACGTCCAGAGGGAAGCATAGCCAGGGGCTTTCTGACCGAAGAGTGCATCTCCTACTACACGAATTATCTAGGCATCGATAACCCCGTTAGTCTGCCCGTCAACAGGGACCTCGGCAGGCTCGCTGGATGGGGTCACCGTGAGGGTCGCCGCGAAACGCATGTCGACTTCGAGGGTCGACTCGCCGACTTTGAAAGAGCAAACCTAGTCGCGCTACAACATAGACGTGGTCGATCCTTGGGTGGTAGAGCACAAAACCTTTATTGAGAAGACGTACAATGACCAAGGCCAAGAGAGGACGGACGAAGATATAATCAAAGAGCACAACTCATGTTTCACGCGTTGGATCAAGCAGAAGCTTCTGTCATACCCTTTACACGAGGATTCTTCCACGGAAGAACAACTCATATTCGCCTTGTCACAGGGTGCCGAGCACAACCTGATGATGTATGAGGTGTATGATATCAACGGCTACACATTCTACACCGAGGGAAAGGACATGAAGAGCGATGGTTATCAGAACTCCAGGGTAACGATGGAATCCTACACCGGTAACGACAAGGACAGATACTACGGAAGGATCGAGGAGATATGGGAGCTGAGCTTCTGTTGGAGAGAAGGTCCCGATGTTCCGTGTCAGATGGGCCAAGAGCGTCATAAAAGAAGACCGGTATTTCACCACCATGGTTATTCCCGAAGCCAAATCCAATACCGCGGGCGCAAACGTCACCACAAAAAATGAGCCATGGGTACTAGCTTCCCAAGTGGACCAATGCTTCTTAATTACCGACCCGTCAAAGCCCAGTCGTGTTGTCATGAGGAGAGGCAAAAGGAAGATCATCGGAATGGATGGAGTCGCCAATGAGCAAGACTTCGACAAGTACGGCAACCCGAAGATGGAACATGACGACGACGATGAAGTATCAGCATACACCACAAGAAGAAGCAGGACCATCCTACCTAAAGGACGCCCGTTCAAGAGAACAACTCCATTTACGAAAAATCAGGCAAGAAGATTGTGAACAGATAGCTAGCTAAGATCGATTGTATTTAAATTGTTGCCTTCATTTCTCGATTGTATTTCATGGGCACTTTTTGAACTCATGAATATTTTTAAATTTCATGGGCACTTTTTGAATTCATGAATATTTTTTCAAATTTGACGATATTTTTTCATATTCAATATGAAAAAATATTGAATATTCATGAGGACACTCGATCTCGATCCCCCTCCATCTCGATCGCTATCCCACCTCGCCAGATCCCCCTCGCTGTCGAGCACCCCCCGCACCCTCTCCCCCGCTCCACCGCCGCCGACGACCCACCGCACCCTCCCCCGCTCCACCGCCGCCACCGACCCCCCGCACCCTCCCCCGCTGCACCGCCGCTGACGACCCCCCGCACCCCCCTGCGATGCTCCTCTTATCTCATAGATACTCCTAGATGATAAATTATATCATGTGTTTGTTTGCCTAGGTATTTATACAGATCAGCCTTTAACTCACAATTGTGATTGGTTTACAGATTTGGCTTTGGCTCAAAGGAAGGACAAGCTGTCAGGTACACTAGTACAATTGTGCTCTGGATAAGTACTTTTTTTGTTCTATGAATTGCTAGCTTCTTTGCATATAGGCATGTGAACCACAACCCTACCCCCTTTCTTTCTGAATCCTCGTTGCTTATGCAAGTCTGCAGAGGATGCAGACTATACTAGAAACAACAGAAACTTAAAACTTAAGATCAGTGCACACTAGTTTTCAGTGAAAAAACAAGACAGAAAAGTGGAGCGGGAATTTGGCACTAACTGTTTTCCACTGATCCCAAAATGAGTTTAAGAGTGTGGTCTAGAAATCATCTGCTACCGTAACCGTATGATATTGGTAGGTGTAGATGTGAGTGAGGGGATTGATGTCCAGATGTGAGAATGTGACTAGCTAGGCAACAAATTCTGCTAGCCGAACTGAACAAGGATATGTCATTTTGGTTTTATCTAGGATATGAGAGTGGTGATATTCAGAGTACTCTAGTACAGTACTCCTATTTATTTTCTGAAGATATCTCTTTGCTGAACGACAGTTATCCGGCTGGATTTTCTTCTTCTTAAAAGCTTCAACTTCAAAGTATAGTTTTACAAGCTTCTGCAACTTTTTCTTAAAAGCTCCATCTATACATTTTATCACTTGTTCTTTTCTCTCAAATATGGAACCTATTTGTGTAATCTGACCTATCTCTCCTTGATTTTGAGGTTGTAGCTAGAAGTGCCATGAATACTCAGTATATATAAATTTAGGTGTTTATATGGTCGTTGGGTTCTCATAGTATACCGTTTGAGGGGTTCATCATGCTGCAGTAGCTCTAGGCAGAGCATGGCATGTTACTACCATAGAGGTACCCAAATATGTAGGTGCAGTTTGTGTTTTTATTTGTTCACACTGTCGCTGTATTGCTCAATTAGACAATTAGTGTTTATGAAGAAGAAGAATAAAAATTGCTGCTGCTGCTGCTGTTATGCCTGTATTCACTTCTGCTGCTGTACTTGTGATGATGTTGTACTTGTGATGATGCTACTTGTGATCTTATGAAATGACCCATTGGCGACTTCATTACGCGGGGATAATGATTTTGCAGGTACCCCGAGAGGCGCTTGAGTTTGCCAGTATGTCGATTAACTTCCGTTCCGGCAAATTCGGGTACTCCATATGTCCTATTTTCAGCAAAGGTCATGCTGAAATTTTCCGTGAATTTTAGCATGACTTTGCTAAAAATAGGACATATGGGGTACTTGCGACTAATGCATGGGCCAGGGTATCTTAGTACTTAATTAAGTAGGATCAACTCCCCCTTTATTCTTGCTGCATTAAACCATAGGTGGCAATAGAGCAGAGTGATTAGGCCCAACTTAGAATTCTCCTTCTCTTTTCTTGATAGGGTATATTATTAGAAGAAACCCATATATATCAGTCAACCTAGGGTGCCTCGGCATCGATAAACCCTAAATAATGAAAACTTAACTTAGCATTTAGGGTGCCTCAGCGTCGACAAACCCTAAATGATAAAACCTTGGCTTTTATGGTGCCAAGGTGTCGATAAGAACCTAAATGATGAAAGCTTAGGCTTTTAGGGTGCCTCGGCGTCGACAAACCCTAAATTATAAAAGCTTAGCTTTTAGGATGCCTCGGCGTCAACAAACCCTAAATGATGAGACTATGATCATGTTCCTTGACAATAACCAACTTTTTGACCAAATTTTTTTCCTATTTAGAGTGAAACATGGCCCACAACGATGAGGCTGGCGGTTCTAGCAGCAAGCAATTCTGGGAGCTGTCACAGGAGATGGAGGAAGAACCTCACCGCTATGAGGACGCCGCCGAAGACACCGATCCTGACTACACAACCCCTAGTGGCGTTCGGGATGACACCACTGATGGTGCCGCCGAGGATGCCACCACTGATGATGGCAGCACACGCACAGATGGCAGCCAACCGAAGAGGCAACGGAAGGACCGGCGCCCGAACGTGCTCGGCACCATCAAGAAGGAATTTACTAAAGTGAAATCTGACGGGCATCCAACCGCGCCCAAAGAATTAGTCAAGGGGTACTCGGTTTAGATCAGGTGCATTCTCCGGAGCACCGTCTCGGTCAACACCGAGAACCTAAGGCATAAGGACCGAGGGAATTTGCGCAGCCTCCTCTTCACGAAGTTGCACGAACGATACAAGTTCCCCGCTGACTTTGCAAACACACGCCTCTCAGGGAATAAAGTGAACAGTGCCGCCCTCATGAGGATGAGCACGTCCCTGTCTACTTTGAGAAGCATGGTGAAGAAAATGACTTACAAAGGTGATAGTTATGAGAAGATCAAGGCGAAATATCCTTCGATCAGCGAAGATGACTACAAGGAGTTCAAGATCAAGTGCGAGAGCAGCGCAACCGTGGAATCAAGTCAGTGGGGGAAAGAAATGCGGGAGTTGAACTTAGGGGTCCACCAACTCGGTCCCGGCGGTTAGAGAGTGGCAGAGCCTATATGGGACAAGGAGGACGCGGAGCATGCCGAGCAAGGCCTACCGCCCTGCTTCGAGAAATACCGTGACAAGCAGACCAGGAACTTTGTCAGGGCCCGGGACAAGGAGGACCCGATAACAAAGGAGCTTACCACGGATCCAAACACCAAGGCGCTTGAGCTTGTTCTGGTAAGGAATACACCCCCGCGTAATTAGCTCCATATGGTTGCGTTCTAATTAATGAAGCCAAATTTCTAAATGGTTCACATTCCTTCCGCAGAAGACTGAAAGTAGTAGAGCGAGGTCGTCTCAGAGCTCCCCTGCTTGGGACAGCACTCTAAATAGGGCGTTGAACGTAATGAAAAACAAGGATAAGCTCAGTAAGCCGTTGTCAGCTGGTCGTGTGGACGGCAAAGGCTTGTCCACAAAATGGTCGTCATACTATACATTGGTGGGCGAAAGGAGAGAAAGACCAGCTCGGAAAGCGATCGCGCGAGGTTCAAGAACTCAAGGCACAAGTGGCGCGGATTCCGGAGATTATCCAAGGGCAAGTGCAACAACAACTGGGAACGACGCTCACCGCCATGGTGCCTACCTTGATTCAGGGGCTGACGACGTGGATTGCGGGCAGCCAACAGGGGCCGCCCCTGGTTCCCAGCTTCACGGCCCGCAACTCGCACAACACGCAGGCGGCGCCATTGGTGTCTCCGACGGAGGCGGTATTCGTGTCTCCGGCGCCGGCACGGGCATTGGAGCTTAATGCACCGGGTGTCGCGGCCGCACCTCGCCAAAGAAGCGGCCCCTCCATCAGTTGCTGGCCCGCCGTTGGCGGTGCCTCGACATTAGCCGAGCTCGACGGCATCACGGTAACTAAGCCTCTCGGCCGATGACTTCATCTCATTGCCTTTGACTGGGCATCCCTGACGCCCTACATGTTTTTGCAGGGCGCCACCAACGTTCCATGAACTCTCCTGCACTTCATGGGTGGCGAGTTGATCGATGTCGCCAAGGACAGAATCGTTCAACCGGGCAACCCCGTGTTCCACGGTAATCCGATGCCACCCACCGTGTATAGGGTCGAACTGGTTCGGGTGCTGCCAGGCTGGGACGAGTTGTTACCTCCGATTCGACCCGTTGGGCCCGACGAAGATGATGTGATGACCCTCAGCGCCTGCGTAAGCTGGCCCCTGCTTTGGCCGAAGAGCCAGATTCGTTTGGGAGTGGGGGACACCACCCCACAGACAAGACCGCCAGTCGTGCCGGCACCAAGCCATGGCAAGACCGACGCAACGCTACCGGACATGCCGGACATCCCTATGGCACAGGATCCGGACATGCATATGGCACAGGATCCGGACGACGATGACAACATCGACGGTACATTTACCAACGTCGATAAGTACTTTGCCGAACATGGGTACGGTGACGAATTCTGTGGGCCTCCTTCTCAAGAACCCAACCCTGAAAAAGACGACCGCGATCTAGCTGGTACCATGGAGAAACCCAATTGCAACAGGCATCGTCTGGCTTTCAGTTCTCAGGAGACGCCTCCAGCTGCCGCCTTCACCGAGCCACAGATAGACGAGGTGTGAAATATTATCAGCCCCAACACACTCAAGAAGGCGGTCTATGAGCAAAACTCGATCCCATTACATCAGATGAAGAAGAAGGGACGGAAACGAAAGAATAACAAGAACGCCGGTGCGAGCCAGCCGGCACCGAGTACGATCCATGCTCAGGACGGGCCACCTTCACCTAAGGATATCTCGAGGAGGGTGCATGTGGCGGGTAGGGCGATGCTACCGACAAATCTGCTCAATGCTGCAACCGGTGCTATGCGGAGTCTGCATGACAGTGTTCTTTCTTTGGAGAATCGGCGTCTCTCCCAGAATGATGTGGCATACCCGGTTTTCGTGGCCAAGGTGCTAGAGGGCAAGGGCTTTGTGGATAGCGCCATCGGGGGTACGATCGTCCTGCGGTTTGATGACATCTTCGCTATGTTTAACCTTCATCCGCTGCACTACACCTTCGTTCGGCTGTTTTCGCTGAGTATGGAGATGCGGATCATTAGAGACAAGACCCCGGACATCGGGATGATCACTACTAGGAAAAGGCCTGCTAGTGGCGCGCCAGTTTTGCCTACTAATGGCGCACTACTGGTGCGCCACTAGCACCACGCCATTAGTATTAAATACTAATGGCGCACCACTGGTGCGCCATTAGTATCTGGTATACTAATGGCGCACCATGCAGTGCACCATTAGTATAGCCCAACGTGCGCCATTAGTATGCCTCCCAGGGGGCCATATTTACCCATGTGCTTTGGCATACTAACGGCGCACTTTGATGTGATGCGCCATTAGTATCCTTTCTGCAGTGCGCCATTAGAGTGCTTAGTGGTGCGCCATTAGTATGATATTAGGGATTTTTTTATTTTCTGATATTTGCACAGGTTATAAAATATATTATTGGACAGAATATAGACAGCACCACACAGCAACAGTAGATTCATCGAATACAATAGAAGAATAGTCTCCGAATACAATTCATCATATTAGTCTCCGAATTCAAAAGACCAAACAAAGATACAACATTACAAGTCTCGAGACCGCGAGTAGCGAGTTTGTCTTCACATTACAAGTCGATATCGATCATCTAAACTACCATCACATAGAAGAGAGCTGCGGTCATCACGATGAGCATCATCGCGATGAAACTGGTCTTCATCCGGTTCCTCCAACGCTCCCTCCTCTCTCCCGCTAGATAGCGCGCGTATCTAGATTCCGCCTCCGCCCTAGTGGTGTACCCTTTGTAACTGTTACCGCTGAAATGGTGAACCTGTCTCCGACACTCCTCCCAGTCATCGTAGACTCCGGGAACCTTACCCTTTTACACGACATACGACGACATCTCTATGCACTAGCCAAACAAAACGTTAGTAGCAATTCACAGACAATGCATAAGCAATATCTAAGTATGCAACAAAAGGATCGCAAGAGAAAAGCAAGACATTAATAGCACGATTCACGGTACTACTAATAAATAGCATCGATTACATCAAAGTTGAACGACTGTCCTAACCAAAGAGACATACAAGTTCATTAAAGTTTAATTACAACATGAGCTAATCGATGTTTCAGAACTACACATAGCATCACTACTTTCGACTCGACTCATGGGACCGGAGCGTGGATGAAGTCGCCGTCTTTCGTGATGGTCATGAAATCGCGGTCATTGTCAGCCTGCATTTGTAGCATTGTTTCAACCTCACTGTTGGACGGTTGATATCTGAGGTAGAACTGCCCCGAGGTACGAAGGTCATCTTGATGGATGATTTCTGCAAACTCCGACTGGATGCGAAAGAATTCTTGTCTGATGTCCGCGTCCTGGATTGCCGACAAGCTTGCGGCCCAATCTTTGAGATTATTTGGTAGCAGAAGGTGATTATGGTCCCGTACGATCGCCCGCATGTGATGGAGGGCGTAGTAGGCATCCTTCTGACCGCCAGGCGGCTGCTTGACGCAGGGGAACATCGTATTGTGGGTGAACACGTGCTTGCCGTACCTACGAACTGTCCTCTTGAAGGTGCCTCCAGATGTGGCGTAGCTGGGGAGAGCATCATCAAGAACTTTCTTGATATTTGTGTAGTCTATCTTCGACTCACGGTCCAGGTCGAAATACGTGGCCATGGAATATTTCGGGCTTAAGAGGATGAGTGTGCAATGTGTGTCACTGCACAAAACACGGAATGTTAGAAAAAAAAGAACGATCAAAATCTAAGAAATCATATGTAACGGGGAAGTGAGGGGATGACTTATTCGGGAAAGAAAGGCACGAGGAAGTTATCCTTATCTGGGTTTGCCAGAATGACGCCTTCGAGGTGTGAACTCGCGACTTGCCAGTCCCCTGCGCTGCCCAAGATTTTGGCACGCATGTAGAAGGGGTAGACTATCCCGATGTCCGAGGTCTTATCTCTAATGATCCGCATCTCCATACTCAGCCAAAACAGCCGAACGAAGGTGTAGTGCAGCAGATGAAGGTTAAACATAGCGAAGATGTCATCAAACCGCAGGACGATCGTACCCCCGATGGCGTTATCCACAAAGCCCTTGCCCTCTGGCACCTTGGCCACGAAAACCGGGTATGCCACATCATTTTGGGAGAGACGCCGCTTCTCCGAAGAAAGAACACTGTTATGCAGACTCCGCATAGCACCGGTTGCAGCATTGAGCATATTTGTCGGTACCATCGCCCTACCCGCCACATGCACCCTCCTCGAGATATCCTTAGGTGAAGGTGGCCCGTCCTGAGCACGGATTGTACTCGGTGCCGGCTGGCTCGCATCCTTGTTACTCTTTCTTTTCCGTCCCTTCTTCTTCTGTTGTAATGGGACCGAGTTCTGCTCACAGACCGCCTTCTTGATGTGTTGGGGCTGATAATATTTCGCACCTCGGCTATCTGAGGCTCGGTGAAGTCGGCAGCTGGAGGCGTCTCCTGAGAACTGAACGCCAGATGACGCCTGTTGCAATTGGGTTTTTTCTGCGGTACCAGCTAGATCGCGATCGTCTTTTGTAGGGTTGGGTTCTTGAGAAGGAGGCCCGAAGAATTCGTCATCGTACCCATGTTCGGCAAAGTACTTATCGACGTTGCTAAATGTACGGCCATCGTCGTTGTCGTCGTCGTCCAGATACTGTGCCATATGCATGTTCGGATCCTGTGCCATAGGGATGTTTGGCATGTCCGGTAGCGTGCGGCGGTCTTGCCATGGCTTGGCGCCGGCACGACTGGCGGTCTTGTTCGTGGTGGTGTCCCCGCCCCAAACGAATCCGCACCTCGGCCAGCAGGGGCCAGCTTACGCAGGCGCTGAGGGTCATCACATCATCTTCGTCGGCCCCGGCGGGTCGAATCGGAGGTAACAACTCGTCGCAGCCTGGCAGCACCCGAACTAGTTCAACCCTATACACGGTGGGTGGTATCAGATTACCGTGGAACACGGGGTTGCCCTGTTGAACGATTCTGCCCTTAGCGACATCGATCAACTCGCTGCCCACGAAGTGCAGGAGAGTGCATGGAATGTCTGCGGCGCCCTGTGAAAACATGTAGGGCGTCAGGGATGCCCAGTCAAAGGTAAGGACATGAAGTCATCGGCCGGGAGGCTTAGTTACTGTGATGCCGTCGAGCTCGGCTAATGTCGAGGCACCACCAACGGCGGGCGTGCAACTGACGGAGGGGCCGCTTTCTGGAGAGGTGCCGGCCGGCGTACACCCGGGTGCATTAAGCTCCAATGTCCGTGCCGGTGCCGGAGACACGAATACCGCCTTCGCTGGAGACACCAGTGGCGCCGCCTGCGTGTTGTGCGAGTTGCTGGCCGTGAAGCTGGGAATCGGGGGCGGCCCCTGTTGGCCGCCCGCAATCCACGTCGTCAGCCCCTGAATCAAGGTAGGCACCATGGCGGTGAGCGTCGTTCCCAGTTGTTGTTGCACTTGCTCTTGGATAATCTCTGGAATCCACGCCACTTGTGCCTTGAGTTCTTGAACCTCGCGCGACTGGCTTTCCGAGCTGGGCTTTCTCTCCTTTCGCCCACCAGTGGTATAGTATGACGACCATTTTGTGGACAAGCCTTTGCCGGCCACACGACCAGCTGACGATGGCTTACTGAGCTTATCCTTGTTTTTCATTACGTTCAACGCCCTATTTAGAGTGTTGTCCCAAGCAGGGGAGCTCTCGGGCGACCTGCGCCATCGCTTTCACCTCCTGCGGAAGGAATGTGAACCATTTAGAAATTTGGCTTCATTAATTAGAATGCAACCATATGGAGCTAATTACGCGGGGGTGTATTCCTTACCAGAACAAGCTCAAGCGCCCTGGTCTTCAGATCTGTGGTAAGCTCCTTTGTTACCGGGTCCTCCTTGTACCGGGCCCTGACAAAGTTCCTGGTCTGCTTGTCATGGTATTTCTCGAAGTGGGGCGGTAGGCCTTGCTCGGCACGCTCCGCGTCCTCCTTGTCCCATATAGGCTCCGCCACTCTGTAACCGCCAGGACCGAGTTGGTGGACCCCTAAGTTCAACTCCCACATTTCTTTCCCCCACTGACTTGATTCGGCGGTTGCGCTGCTCTCGCACTTGATCTTGAACTCCTAGTAGTCATCTTCACTGATCGAAGGATATTTCACCTCGATCTTCTCATAACTATCACCTTTTTCAATCATTTTCTTCACCGTGCTTCTCCAAGTAGACAGGGACGTGCTCATCCTCGTGAGGCGGCACTGTTCACTTTATTCCCTGAGAGGCGTGTGTTTGCAAAGTCAGCGGGGAACTTGTATCGTTCGTGCAACTTCGTGAAGAGGAGGCTGCGGAAATTCCCTCAGCCCTTATGCCTTAGGTTCTTAGTGTTGATCGAGACGGTGCTCCGGAGAATGCACCCGAGCTGTACCGAGTACCCCTTGACTAATTCTTTGGGCGCCGTTGGATGCCCGTCGGATTTCACTTCAGTAAATTCCTCCTTGACAAAGGCGAGCACGTCGGCGCCAGTCCTTCCGTTGCCTCTTCGGTTGGCTGCCATCGTAAATGCGCGCCGCCATCATCAGTGGTGGCATCCTCGGTGGCACCATCAGTGGTGTCATCCCCGACGCCACTAGGGGTTGTGTAGTCAGGATCGGTGTCTTCCCGGCGTCCTCATAGCGGTGAGGTTCTTCCTCCATCTCCTAGGATAGCTCCCAGAATTGCTTGCCGCCCGAACCGCCGGCCTCATTGTTGTGGGCCATGTTTCGCTCTAAATAGGAAAAAAGTTTGGTCAAAAAGTTGGTTATTGTCAAGGAACAAGATCATGGTGTTATCATTTAGGGTTTGTCGGCACTAAGGCATTCTAAAAGCTAAGCTTTTATCATTTAGGGTTTGTCGACGCTGAGGCACCCTAAATGCTAAGTTAAGTTTTCATCATTTAGGGTTTATCGATGCCGACTGATATATATGGGTATCTTCTAATAATATACCCTATCAAGAAAAGGGAAGGAGAATTCTAAGTTGGGCCTAATCACTTGGCTCTATTGCCACCTATGGTTTAATGCAGCAAGAATGGCGGGGCAGTTGATCCTACTTAATTAAGTACTAAGATACCCTGGCCCATGCATTAGTCGCAAGTACCCCATATGTCCTATTTTTAGCAAAGTCATGCTAAAATTCACGGAAAATTTTAGCATGACCTTTGCTGAAAATAGGACATGTAAATACCAATTTGCCGGAACGGAAGTTAATCGACATTCCGGCAAACTCAAGGGCCTCTCTGGGTACCTGCAAAATCATCACGACACGATGGTCGGAGACAAAACCCAGCAAACTAGCACCATAATGTGCCTCTACTTTCATATGGATGAAAAGGCCACAGACCATATGGTCCTCTGCTCTCATATGGACAAAAATCAGCTCAACTTATGTGAGCTTCCATTCCAGATCTAATAGGTCACCCAACAAAAAATCATCAATAGTTTAGCAAGTCTGTACCCTCAAGAATGAACATATAGCAATATCTGTTGTCCCCCCCCTAACATACGGAAATCAAAATCAGTTGTTAACTTAAAGTTCATGGAGTACATTCATTTTAATACAAAAAATGTTGCTGATCATTGTGAAAAAAATCATGGATTGTTGTTAACAAAAAATTAGTGAAACTATTGCTGATCATGGATTACTGTTAATTAAACATAGAGCATATGTCTTGTCTTATCATGTTCACTAAGTCCACAAAAATGAATCGGTTCAGTAAACTTGAAGTACTCAACACTGAACATTGTTCAGAGCTCACTACACTACACTACATCGTGCAATGGTTCAGACCACACTACACTAGAACAAGCTCACTACACTACACTGTTGGTTATGGTTGATGTTTAAAATATAGAGTACTTCTCTGAATATGAAAATTGGCAACATGTACTTATGACAATCATCAACATGTATATCCATGCTAGCATCTCTAGATGTTGGTCTTATACTTGTTTCTTAATGTACTTATGACAATCAACATCATGTCTATCCATGCCAACTTCATTGCTGTATACTTGTTTTCTTGTTGTAATTTCCTTGTTGTAATTAACCAACTTATGATGACAAACTAAAGCAAGCTATAATCTACTACAATTATCACAAGATAGTAGAAGAACTCATCTAGCAATGCTCATGTTCAACAACTATGGATTAAGGTAGGAGAAAGAAGATTAAGGTTGGTCTTATACTTGTTTTTTTAATCTACTTATGCAACTATGCAGGTACCTGTGGCAAGAACCTATCCACTCAAAGAACATGAGCAAAACATGTGCTATTTAATTAGGAAAGTAGGACCAAACTACATTCACCTGTCAAACAATGTTACCATTCATCTAGAAATACAAAAAAAACAGAAAAATTGCAACAAAATGTCCTCACCTACAGGACATGTGTCCAAATAAACAGAAAGTATATAGTATTACACAACAGTCCGACAAACAAATTCGTACCAAGCAAGTCAAGTATTGAGTAAGAAACAAGTCTCATTTGCTGGGATCAAACAGCTTCTAGATTTAATTATGTGTGAACAAGTTCAAATTTAAACATGAAAATATGTTATCAAGGGTTATCAATCTTATACACATCCAATACAATGATTAGAATAATTCAAACTGTTGTATTAAATAACATCAAGTAAACCGGGAGCTCAGGACATCCACTGTAACCAGGTATCTCCATTAAAACACAGAACAATTTACACTCATTATGAATGTTAAAGTTGCTTCAGTAATTATATTTATTCCTATATGCATTTATAGACCAAAGAAAACAGGTGCCCATTACAATCTCCGCCTACTAAAACATAGGCCGCTCTTGATGATTCTCTCTATTAGTTAGTCTGGTACTGTTCAAGCTTCTCAATTAGATTTACACAACATTAACAATGCTAAAGTTGCTTTAGTAATTATATTTCTACCAGTATGCATTGATAGACCAAGGAAAACAGGTGATCATTGCAACCTACTAACACATAGGCCACTCATGACAATTCACATGCTAGTACTCTTTATGCTTCTTAAATCAGGTTTGAACAACATCACCAAAGCTAAAGCTGCTTCAGTAATTAAATTTCTTCCAGTATGCAGTGATAGACCAAGGAACAAAGGTGACCATTGCCACTCACCTACTAAAACATAGGCCGCTCTCACAATTCTCCCTATTGATTTGGTTGGCACTGTTTATGTTTCTTAAATGGTCTAGTCCATGCCTAACAGATAAGGTTGGTACTGTATGTTTAATAAGCAGTCCTAGTTCATGCCTAACTGTCCGTATAAACTGCCGTACTTGGCAATTTAATTTCTTTTGGTTAATGGAAATTAATAAACCCATGGAAGTTTATTGGACCACTGTTCATAAACAAATCATTGGACCATTGTTCATCTGTTTGTTTATCAGTATTTCTAGGTTTACATCAATCTGAACTACCATTCTGAACATTCTCCAACTTAACAAAACTAACTGTTTTGATACAATCAAGTTTCTTTGTCACACAAAAGTACTCCAACATGTAGCTCTTGTCTTTGAAACATGTACTCCAGCTTGTTCAGAATATCAAGCTTTTTATATCTAATGTATACCTACTGCCCTCACAAACTCGAACATTCAAGCAAAACAAACATTCAGTAAACACAAATTCAATCAAAACAGGTGTTGACTTAACCTACAACATTCTGTGTAAACACACATTCTAGCAAAACACACATTCAGTAAACACACATCCAAGCAAAATAGGCTGAAGGAGTATGTCGTGCATACCAGAGATGGCTAGTCGGCGTTGGGACTGTGTGGTGGTTTGGCCCCCGGAGGCCTTTGGACCACCACAATTGGCCGGCGTTGCTCTCTTGCAGCTCCTGGGAGTTCTGCTGGAGCACAGGAGGAAATTCAGTTAAGCACATGAGGAAACTCAGTTAAGCACATGAACTATTCCTGAAGTTAAACGCATCGCCGCCCATGAAATTCAGTTAAACGCACGAAATTTACTAAAAGATTGGGAGTTCTGCAGTTAAACATTCAGTAAACGCATGAAACGCAGCTGCGCACTGAGTCACCGAAGCAGAGGTACCTGCTGCAGGTCGGTGCTGGCTGTCGCGGACCAGCAGCACCAGTTGAGCTCGCGCGGTGTGGTGAGCTCACCGGAGATGGACGGGTCCTGCACAGCGGTCGAGACTCGTAGCAGAGGTTGAGGGCAAGAGGAAGAAGAAGAAGAAGGAAGTGGAGGGGAGGGGCTCACCTGCAGTCAAGGGCGTAGACGGCGCCGGCCGGCCGCCTTGGACCCGGAGGAAGCCGCGGTCGTGTCGGATCCCTAGGGCTCGGGGCCGCCACAATACCACGCCGAAGCAGAGCAGAGCAGCGCTCGGACGGTGGCGTCGCGTGGCCTGGCTGAGCTGAGGTAGAGGCGGTCGTCGTCTCCTCCTCCACATCCTCCTCCGGCTCGGGGTGCGGGGGCGCGGGGGCGCGGGGGCGGCGGCGCGGGGGAGCTGCAGTTGTGGGGGCACGGGCGTGGGGCGTGGCAGGGGAGCTCCAGCAGGGGGCGCGGGCTGGGGTGGCGGGGGTGGAGTCTGGCAGGGGTCGGGGCAGCGGCGTCGTGGGTCGGGGCAGCGGGTGGATCTCGCGAGGGAGAGGGACGAAGGGATCTGGCAAGGGAGAGGGAGGAATTAGCTAGGGCGGGGGGAGATTACTAATGGTGCACCCCGCAGCGGTGCGCGATTAGTATGTTTTTTTAGATAGCAATGGCGCACCTCCAATCGGTGCGCCATTAGTAATCTTTTTTTAGATAGCAATGGCGCACCAGCCAGAGGTGCGCCATAAGTAATTTTTTTATTATTTTTTGTTCCATCTAATGATTTTTTAGAAAATGAATATGAATATGAAACAGTACTATTTTTTATAAAAACAATAATAATTTTTTAAAAAATATCATCAAATTTGTTATTTGAAAATATTTATGAAAATGAAAAAATATCATCAAATTTATTATTTGAAAATATCATCAAATTTGTTAATTGAAAATATAATCAAATTTGTTTCTTTTGGAATTTTAGTTGCATTCATTTGTGATGGTGGAGCGGGCCAGGGGACGGTGTGGGGAGGGTGGGGGGTGGCGGGCGGTGGAGCGGGAGGGTGCGGGGTCGACGGGCGGTGGAGCGGGAGGGTGCGGGGTCGTCGGTGGCGGTCGAGCTGGGAGGGTGCGGGGTCCTCGGCGGCGGTGGAGCGGGAGGTGCGAGGGGTCGGCGGCGGCGGTGGAGCGAGGGAGGGTGCGGGGGGGTCGGCGGCGGAGGTGGGGCGGGGGAGGGTGCGGGGGGTCGTCGGCGGCGGTGGAGCGGGGAAGGGTGCGGGGGGTCGGCGGCGGCGGCTGGTGGAGTGGGCGAGATGGTGCGGGGGGTGCTCGGCAGCGGTGGAGCGGGGGAGGGTGCGGGGGGGGGGGGGGGGGCTCGGCGGCGAGGGGGACCGGATCTGGCGAGGTGGGATAGCGATCGAGATGGAGGGGGATCGAGATCGAGTGTCCATGAAATTTAAAAATATTCATGAGTTCAAAAAGTGTCCATAAAATACAATCAAGAAATGAAAGCTACAATTTAAATACAATCGATATTAACTAGATATTTGTTCACAATCTTCTTGCCCTTATTTTTCGTAAATGGAGTTCTTCTCTTGAACGGACGTCCTTTAGGTAGGGCGGTCCTCCTTCTTCTTGTGGTGTATGTTGATACTTCATCGTCGTCGTCATGTTCCATCTTCGGATCGCCGTACTTGTCGAAGTCTTGCTCATTGGCGACTCCATCCATTCCGATGATCTTCCTTTTGCCTCTCCTCACGACAACACGACTGTCCTTTGGCGGGTCGATAATGAAGAAGCATTGGTCCACTTGGGAAGCCAGTACCCATGGCTCATTTTTCGCGGTGACGTTTGCGCCCGCGGTCTTGGATTTGGCCTCGGGTATAACCATGGTGGTGAAATACCGATCTTCTTTTACGACGCTCTAGGCCCATCTGACATAGAACATCAGGACCTTCTCTCCAGCGTAGCTCAGCTCCCAGATCTCCTCGATCCTTCCGTAGTATCTTTCCTTGTCGTTACCGGTGTAGGATTCCATCGTTACCCTGGAGTTCTGATAACCATCGCTCTTCATGTCCTTTCCCTCGGTGTAGAATGTGCAGCCGTTGATATCGTACGCCTCATACGTCATCAAGTTGTGCTCGGCGCCCTGAGACAAGGCGAATATGAGTTGTTCTTCCGCGAAAGAATCCTCATGTAAAGGGTACGACAGAAGCTTCTTCTTGAACCAATGCGTGAAACATGAGTTGTGCTCTTTGATTATATCTCCGTCATCCTCTGTTGGCCTCGGTCATTGTACGTCTTCTCAATAAAGGTTTTGTGCTCTACCACCCAAGGATTGACCACGTCTATGTGTTGTAGCGCGGCTAGGTTTGCTCTTTCAAAGTCGGCGAGTCGACCCTCGAAGTCGACATGCATTTCGTGGCGACCCTCATGGTGACCCCATCCAGCGAGCCTGCCGAGGTGCTCGCTGTCGGGCAGACCAACGGGGTTCTCGATGCCTAGATAATTCGTGCAGTAGGAGATGCACTCTTCGGTCAGAAAGCCCCTGGCTATGCTTCCCTCTGGACATGACATGTTGCGAACGTATCCTTTGATGACACCATTCATCCTTTCGAACGACATCATGTTGTGCAAGAACGTCGGCCCGAGTTGGATGATATCCTCCACGATATGGACCAGCAGATGCACCATAACGTCGAAGAATGCGGGCAGGAAGTACATCTCAAGCTCGCATAGTATCACCATGATCTCTTCATGTAGCCTTCTGAGTTGCCTCACGCCAACCGACTTCCGAGAGATGACGTCGAAAAAGTTGCATAGGCCAAATAGCATTTCATTTAACGCGCGTCCCATGATCCCACGGATTACAACTGGAAGTATCTGCGTCATCAGCACATGACAGTCGTGAGACTTCATCCCGTTGAACTTCAGCTTCGTTGGGTCTAGGTATCTGCTTATCTTCCCCGCAAAACTGTAAGGAAGTTTTACTCCTACGAGGCAGGTGAAAAACTGATCGATCTCCTCCTGACTTAGAGTGAAGCACGCAGGAGGGTAGTCATTTCCGGTCTTCTTGGCCTTTTTTCCTTTGCGATTACTTTTCGTGTCCTGCTTCGCCTCACCATCATCATCATTAGCGTGAAGCTCCTCCCTGATGACCATTGATTTCAAGTCTACCCTTGCTTTCGGCCCATCTTTGGTCCTCTCTGGCATGTTGAGCAGGGTACCAAGCAGACTCTCGCACACGTTCTTCGTGATATGCGTGACATCAAGGTTGTGAGGCACACGGTGGATCTTCCAGTACGGCAAGTCCCGTAAAACAGACCTCGTTTTCCATACCTTCAAGAGCGGCTCTGGCGCTTTCGCTTCTTTCGGCTCTGGCGCCTTTTTGCTTCTTTCCCGGTGGGCAATCTTTCCAATTTTTCAACAGCTCGTCTATTTCCTCGCCGCTCCTCGTACGCGGGCGTCTTCAGGGTTCGGTTTCACCATCGAACAGATCATTGCGTTTCCTCCACGGGTCATAGTCACGAAGCCACCTTCGATGTCCCATGAACACGGTTTTCGAAGACCCGGGATCTCTATCTAGCAGGCGATACGTTGTGTCATCCCTGCACCTGACGCATCAACAAAATCCGTGGACCACCTGCCCCGCGAGATATCCGTAACCGAGATAGTTGTGCACCATCATGAGTAGTGCGGCTCTCATAGGGAATATTCTTTCTCTGCGGTGTCCCACGTATTGGCTGGCGTTTTCCACAGCGTGTCTAGCTCCTCTTTCAGCAGCCCCGGATACAGATTGATGTCATTCCCTGGTTTTTTCGGCCCTTCAATTAGCATACTCATGTGAATGTACTTCCTCTTCATGCACAACCAGGGGGAAGGTTGTACATCCACACAAACACAGGCCAGGTGCTATGTGTGCTTATCTGGCTGCCAAACGGATTGACTCCATCGATGCTCGCGCCCAGCATGATGTTCCTTGGATCCTTCCCAAATTCTGGGTGTTCGAAGTTCAACGCTTGCCACTGGCTCCCATCCTTAGGGTGACTAAGCATCTTGTCTTTTTTATTTATCTCCTGATCATTTGCGTCATCTTCTCGCTTCTTCTCCTCCCTATCCGTGTGCAAACGCAGAAGCTTTGCTACCTTAGGGTCCGTGAAATACCGCTGTAGACGGGGAGTGATCGGAAAGTACCACACCACTTTTCGAGGAGCTTTCTTCCTCTTCTTGTATCGAGTGACGCCGCACACCGGACATATGGTAGACTCCGCGTGCTTGTCCCGATAAATGATGCAACTGTTCATGCACACATGGTATTTCATGTGCGGTAAATCCAGAGGACACACGATTTTTTTGCCTCCTCGAAACTGGTCGGGCACTTGTTCCCCTTGGGAAGACGTTCGCGCCAAAATGACATGTTCTCATCGAAGCATGCGTCGGTCATTTTGTGTTTTACCTTCATCTCTAGAGCCATGAGCATTACTTACATGCGGGTATCCTCGGGCCTGCATCCTTCATACAATGGAGTAACCGCGTCTATCTCCAGTTGATCCAGCTTGGCTTTCTCTCGGGTGGCAGCTCTTGTGTTATCCGTCTGCTTGAGAAGCAGCTCTTGAATATGAGGGTCCTGCACCCAGCCCATCGATGGTCCATCGTAAATGCGCTCCGGCATCTTCATCTTCATGATCATGCCCTTCGTCTTGATCTTCCTCATTATCATGTCCTGCATCTTCTACATGATGACTGTGTACAGCATCACCGTCGTGATCATGTCCTGGAGATTCTTCGTCTTCGCCTCGCCCGAGCCATGTGGTTGTCTTGCTGCCCTTCCTCATTTCTTGCCCGGCCCCCGTGGACGACTTCGTAGTCATCTTCATCACCTTGCCACCGATAGCCATCCATAAAACCACGCAAGAGCAGGTGGTCCCGCACCTGCCCGGAATCCGGGTCCGCAATAAGGCTCTTCAGCTTGCATCTTCGACACGGACATCTTATCTCCGTCTCGTTCTTTTGAAGCATCTCAGCCTTTGCAGAGCTCAAAAACCTATTCACGATGCCTTCGGTCATCGTGCGTACCATAGTCGCCTCCGGGGAAGAGCAAAAAGATATTTTAGAACCAAGAAATTTTTTGGCATGACTTTGCCTAAAAATAGGACCAAAAAGAATGCATAGTGCCAAAATTCTCGGACGATTATAGCATTTCAATATCGGTACCTGCAAACACAAACATATATGCAACACCACAAACATATGCAACACCAAAAACATACATAGATCTAGCTAGGCCATAAAAAGTGCATGTGCACGTTGTTGGACGGAGAAAAAAAGTAGATCTACAACATAAAGATAGCTTCCCCCTTACTTACCTATCAAAAAAGGTAATTTAACCACTTAATTTGGATGAATCTATGGTGCAAATGAGGTGAGGAGGAGGAGGCAGCCGAGACAAGCTTGGAGGAGGAGGTGGCGAGAATGAAGTGGGGAAAGTGAGTGGGTAGGTGTGGCTGTCCAAAATATCTAGCTGGTCCCAGGTTACTAATGGCGCACCACCTACAAATGCGCCATTAGTAACCCTGGTTACTAATGGCGCACCAGCTGGTGGTGCGCTATTAGTAGTTTCGCAAAAAAAATAGTAGTGGCGCACTGTGTGGCTGGTGCGCCATTACTTGTATGTTAGGAAGAAAATTTTGTTACTAATGGCGCACCATGTGTCCGGTGCGCCATTAGTATCTTTCACACTAATGGCGCACCAGCACATGGTGCGCCACTGCTATATACTAGTGGCGCACCAAGTGTCTGGTGCGCCATTAGTGGCCATATCATCTATAGCCCTTTTCCTAGTAGTGAGTCGACCCCTTCTACATGCGTGCCAAGATCTTGGGCAGTGCTGGGGACCGGCAAGTCGCGAGTTCATACCTCGAAGGCGTCATTCTGGCAAACCCAGATAAGGATAAATTCCTCGTGCCTTACTTTCCCGAGTAAGTCACCCCCTCATCGCCCCGTAACATATGATTTCTTAGATTTCGATCGTTCTTTTTTTTGCTAACATTCCGTGTTTCGTGCAGTGACACACATTGCACACTCATCCTCTTAAGCCCAAAATATTCCATGGCCATGTATTTCGACCCGGACCGTGAGTCCAAGATAGACTACACAAATATCAAGAAAGTTCTTGTTGATGCTCTCCCCGGCTACGCCACATCTGGAGGCACCTTTAAGAGGCCAGTTCGTAGGTACGGCAAGCACATGTTCACCCACAATACGATGTTCCCCTGCGTCAAGCAGCCGCCAGGCGGTCAGAAGGATGCCTACTACGCCCTGCATCACATGCGGGCGATCGTACGGGACCATAATCACCTTCTGCTACCAAATAATCTCAAAGATTGGGCCACACGCTTGTCGGCAATCCAGGACGCGGACATGAGACAAGAATTCTTTCGCATCCAGTCGGAGTTTGCGGAAATCATCCATCAAGATGTCCTTTATACCTAGGGGCAGTTCTACCTCAGATATCAACCGTCCAACAGTGAGATAGAAACAACGCTACAAATGCAGGCTGACAACGCCCGCGATTTCATGACCATCACGAAAGACGGCAGCTTCATCCACGCTCCGATCCCATGAGTCGAGTCGAAAGTAGTGATGCTATGTAGTTCTGCATTGTCGATTGGCTCATGTTGTAATATTAAACTTTAATGAACTTGTATGTCTCTTTGGTTTGGACAGTCTTTCAACTTATATGTAATCAATGCTATTTATTAGTAGGACCATGAATCGTGCTATTAATGTGTTGCTTTTCTCCTCCGATCCTTTTGTTGCATACTTATATCACTAGTAGAAAAGGGGGCAATGGTCCAAGCTAGGTCAGCCCATTAGTCCCGGCTCAATCCAGAATCGGGACCCATGGGGGCATTGGACCCGGTTCGTGAGCCCCGGGGGCCGGCCGGGCCACGTGGGCCATTGGTCCCGGTTCGTCTGGACCTTTTGGTCCCGGTTGGTGGGACGAACCGGAACCAATGTGCCTTGCTCCGGGCCCACCACCATTGGTCATGGTTGGTGGACTGAACCGGCACCAAAGGCTGCCCTTTAGTCCCGGTTCGTGCCACGAACCGGGACCAATTAATTGCCTATATATACCCCTCGCCCGCGAGCAGAGCACTCCCACTGCTCTGTTTTTCCTGGCCGGCGAGGAGAGAGCTTTGTGGTGCTCTAGCTCACCTCCTATGCACACGAGGTGTTCGATGGAATGCCCGAGCCACACTACTTAAGCTTTCTCCTCTCCAAGCTCGACCTCCAAGCTCCATTTTCCTCAATATTTGTCTAGGTTTAGTGGTTCGTCACGTGTCGTCCCCATCTTCACCGCCGTCGATCGCCCGCGCCGATCTCGTCGCCGGCACCACCGTGGTGAGCCTCTTGTTCTTATCTTCTTTCTGAAAGGAAAAAAATTCTTACTTGTATGTTTATATAGATACTTGTATAATTTCCTTACTTTTATTATTGCATCTTATATAGTGCGATGGTTTTGGTATCCGCCCCCGTCTGCCCTCGTCCTGTCTATGATTCGGATGTGGTATATATTATCTTTTCATAACTATTGGTTCATTTATTGTTTATGACAATTATGCCGACCAACATGATAGAGATTTTATTTATCTAGGAGGTTGTTGAACCAGAAATTCCAACCGACCCTATTGTCGAGAGGTTAAATTTAGTTGAAGAAGAAAACAATTTCTTGAAGGAAAAATAAGAAAAATTGAGGAGGAGAAGATGATATTGAAGTTGCATGTTATGGATGTCGTCGATGATCACAAGATCAAGATGGATGCAATGCGCTTGAAGATTAGAAAGATTAGAAAATATGCCATTCATCTTTGAGGCTTGGTATCATTATGCCGTTGGATCAGTTGTTACATTGGTTGCGATTATGATCACATTTGTTTTCGCATTGAAATGTTTTACATAGTTTCAATGTATGGTTTAATTAATTTAGATGCTCTGCAGAGCTTTATGTTGTTAGATGAGAACTATGCATGTACTTTGGTTTTAATGTGATGATGAACTTCAATTAATTTGGTCACTTAATTATCTATTTATGATGTTCTGTAATGATTTTTGACACACTTAATTATATATAATGCACGCAGATGAACCGGCAATGGATGTACGGTTCAAGACACACCTCCGAGTACATTAAGAGGCGTGCATGATTTTCTCGAGGGGCTGAGGCAAACAAGCAGAATGGTTTTATGTGTTGTCCATGCCCTATATGTGGGAATACGAAGTCTTACTCTGACCGGAAAATCCTTCACACCCACCTGCTTTACAAGGGTTTCATGCCACACTATAATGTTTGGACGAGGCACGGAGAAATAGGGGTTATGATGCAAGACGGCGAAGAAGAAGAGTACGATGACAACTATGTGCCCCCTGAATACGGTGATGCTACTGAACATCAAGAGGAACCAGATGTGCACGATGATGCTGCAACGGGCGAAGCTGCTGAAGATCAAGAGGAACCAGACGTTGTGCCCGATGATGATGATCTCCGCCGGGTCATTGTCGATGCAACGACGCAATGCAAAAGTCAAAAGGAGAAGCTGAAGTTTGATCGCATGTTAGAGGACCACAAAAAAGGGTTGTACCCCAATTGCGAAGATGGCAACACAAAGCTCGGTACCGTACTGGAATTGCTGCAGTGGAAGGCAGAGAAAATGTTGTGCCTGACAAAGGATTTGAGATGCTACTGAAAATATTGATGAAGAAGCTTCCAAAGGATAACGAATTGCCTGACAGTACATACGCAGCAAAGAAGGTCGTATGCCCTCTAGCATTGGAGGTGCAGAAGATACATGCATGCCCTAATGACTGCATCCTCTACCGCGGTGCGTACAAGGATCTGAACGCATGCCCTGTATGTGGTGCATTACGGTATAAGATCAGACGAGATGACCACAGTGATGTTGACGGCGAGCCCCCAGGAAGAGGGTTCTGCGAAGGTGATGTGGTATGCTCCTATAATACCATGGTTGAAACGTCTGCTCGTAAGCGGAGAGCATGCCAAGTTGATGCGATGGCACAGTGAGGACCGTAAGAAGGACGGGAAGTTGAGAGCACCCGCTGACGGGTCATAGTGGAGAAAAATCGAGAGAAAGTACTAGGATGAGTTTGCAAGTGACCCAAGAAATGTATGCTTTGCTTTAAGCGCGGATGGCATTAATCCTTTCGGGGAGCAGAGCAGCAATCACAGCACCTGGCCCGTGACTCTATGTATGTATAACCTTCCTCCTTGGATGTGCATGAAGCGGAAGTTCATTATGATGCCAGTTCTCATCCAAGGCCCTAAGCAACCCGGCAACGACATTGATGTGTACCTAAGGCCATTAGTTGAAGAACTTTTACAGTTGTGGAATGGAAACGGTGTACATACGTGGGATGAGCACAAACAGGAGGAATTTGACCTAAAGGCGTTGCTGTTCGTGACCATCAACGATTGGCGCGCTCTCAGTAACCTTTCAGGACAGACAAACAAGGGATACCACGCATGCACGCACTGTTTACGTGACACCGATAGTATATACCTGGGAAGCTGCACGAAGAATGTGTACTGGCTATCGCCGATTTCTTCCGACCAACCATCAATGTCGAAAGAAAGACAAGCATTTCAAAGGTGAGGCAGATCACCGGAAGAAGCCCGCCATGCGTACCGGTGATCACGTACTTGCTATGGTCAATGATTTACGCGTAATCTTTGGAAAGGGTCCCGGCGGACTAGCTGTTCCGAGTGACGCTGGGGGACACGCACCCATGTGGAAGAAGAAATATATATTTTGGGGCCTACCCTACTGGAAAAACCTAGAGGTCCGCTCTTTGATCGACGTGATGCACGTGACGAAGAACCTTTGCGTGAACCTGCTAGGCTTCTTGGGCGTGTATGGGAAGACAAAAGATACAGTTGAGGCATGGGAGGACCTGCAACCTTTGCACAAAAAAGACGGGATGCCTCCAAAGCAGTATGAAGGTCCTGCCAGCTATGCTCTTACCAAAGAAGAGAAGGAAATCTTCTTTGAATGCCTGCTTAGTATGAAGGTCCCTAAATCGCGGTATGAGGGGAGACTGACTGGAAAAGGCACGCTTGGAAGGGACTCAATAATATGCAGGGACGGATATTCTTGGTCTCAAGCACACTACACAGTTCTATAGAACTCTACCTTGGTGACCCCGTATGTCGATGAACACAAGAACAGTCTGCGCTCCAAACACCTGGAGCGGTCTGACGATCGGATTACATGTGAACACATCAGGACTTTCAGCAGTTGGTTGGAAACACGTCTCAGAGGTGACAACACTGTCTGTGATGAGCTGTACTTGTTGTCCAGGGGACCATCTTCGACTGTTACGATTTGGAAAGGATACGAGATAAATGGGAATACATTTTAAACGATTGACCAAGATCAAAAGAGCACCAACCAAAACAGCGGTGTCCGCTTTGATGCAACAACCGAGAGGGGAAAGGACACATATTATGGTTACATAGTGGACATATAGGAACTTGACTACGGACATGATTTTAAGGTCCCTTTGTTTAAGTGCAAATGGGTCAATCTGTCAGGAGGCGGGGTACAGGTAGACCCACAGTACGGAATGACTATAGTGGATCTGAAAAATCTTGGGTACACTGACGGACCGTTCGTCCTAGCCAATGATGTGGCATAGGTTATCTATTTGAAGGACATGTCTACCAGACCGAGAAAAAGAAAAGATAAGGAAGCGAATACATCATACGATGAGCCAAAGCGCCACATAGTTCTTTTCAGAAAAGGGACATCGTGGGAGTGGAGGGCAAGACAGTCATGTCTCAAGATTATGAAAAGTTTCATGAAATTCCTCCCTTCAAAGTCAAGGCTGACCCCAGCATCCCGATAAACGATGAAGATTATCCATGGTTACGCGCAATAAGCAAATGACACAAGCGAAGAAAAGTGAAGACTTTCTCCATAACTATTATGATGATACCATGCCAACTTTGTAACAGACGAGTATGATACCATTGTTCGTTTTGTACATGCACATGCTATGTGGGTGAATTTAGGATACCATGCCAGCTTTCAACTTTTTCAGAGTTCATTTGAAAACTAATGGCACTAACAGAAAGTTTATAATTTTTCTAAAACTAAAAGAAAAAAAGAATTAAAAAATAGAGCAAAAAACAAAAGAAAATAAATAATGCAGAAAATAAAACAAAAAACAGGAAAAAAAATAAAAATAGCAACAATAAGTATTTTGTTGTAATTAGAAACAAAATAAAATAAATAAAGCAAGAAAGAAAACAAAAAAAGTGTTTTCAAATTTGAAAACTAATCGCACTAACAGAAAGTTTATAATTTTTCTAAAACTAAAAGCAAAAGGAATTAAAAAATAAAGAAAAAAAACAAAAGAAAATAAATAAGGCAAAAAAAAAACTGCCACCTATTGGGCCACTACGGCCTGAATACAACTAGAAACCCAACCTGGGCCAGGATTCAGGCCCGCAGAAGGCCCAATAGGCCCACCGCAGCATAGTGTCAGATTAGGCCCGAAAGCCTGCAGTTGAGAGGAGTTCGAGATGGTGGGCGCAACAGCGCATATAAACCACACTCGAGCCCTCTCAACTAGCGAGGTGGGACTAAACTTTCGCCGCGTTGCGGGCAGCACAGGGGCCTTTGGTCCGTGTTGGTGCCACCAACCGGGACTAAAGGGGGGGCATTGGTACCGGTTGGTGCGACTAACCGGGACCAATGCCCACCCTTTAGTCCCGGTTGCTGCCACCAACCAGGACCAAAGGCCGCCGCTTCCCGCCCTTTGGGCTGCTGAAAAGAGGCCTTTGGTCCCGGTTGGTTTCACGAACCGGGACCAATGCTCTTGCTATATATACAACACTTAGCAGTTTTCGACCAAATCACCCACTTCTCCCCCGACGCCCCCTGCTCCTCCTCGTCGCCGTCGCCGCCCGACGCCCCTGCTCCACCTTGTCGTCGCTGCTGCCACCGACGCCGTCAGGCTGCTCGCCTTCGCCGTTGCCGCCGCCCCCTATGAGCACAGCCCCTCCCGTCCCGCACCCCTGCGCCCACATCTGCTGACCACCGCCGCCCGCTGCCTGCTTGGCTGCCGTCGCCTCTGTCTCTACGGCCGCGCACGCCTGCCCTGCGCTGGGTGCCGCCGCCTAGCCGCCATCTTCTTGTTGTCGGCGCCTGGCCCTCTCCTCTGTTTTTTCAGATTATATGTATATATGGTGTTTTTTCAGATTATATGTTTATTTGTGATTATATGTATGTGTGTATTTCTGTTTATATGTCCTGTTTTTAGATTTTTTTTTGCATTTTTATAAAAATGTATATATGTATGTATATATGTTCTCTGTGTATATATATGTTCACGTATATATGCAAAAGATAGATTTTTAGAAAAAATAGTATTTTTTCTGTTCATAGATTTTTTTGGTGATATTAATTATTGTAAATATGCAAATGTTTGTACATTCATATGAACAATGAATTAGGCAAAACCTTTAATTTTTTCTAAAATTTCTATTTGAACATTATTTTAAAAAAACAAGCAATACTACTTCGTGTATTTTTAAGAAGGAAGAAGAAGAAAAAGAATGAGAGGGAAAAGGAAATAAGAAGAGGAAGAAGAGGAGAAATAAATAAGAAGAAGAAAAAAGAAGAAAAGGAAGAGGAGAAGAAGAAAGGAATAGAGGAGAAGAAGAAAAAATAGAAAAAATTTCTATGTTTTCTTCTTCTCCTCTCTTCCTTTCTTCTTCTCCTCTTTTTTTTCTTCTTTTTTTTCTTCGATCTTATCCTCTATTCCTTTCTTCTTCTCCTCTTTTTATTTCTTCTTCGTTTGCTAATGTTTTATTGGGTCTGTCGTCGTCCATATACCCCTCCCGATAACTTCAACACGAGGGGGGTCGATATACCCCCTCCCCGATAATATTATTTTCCCATGTATATGTATGCCGCATCGTTGTCGATATAACCCCCTCCCGGATAACTTCGACATGAGGGGCGGTCGATATATATACCCCCTCTCGACCGTGATAACTTATACCACGGCAGCACCCCCTCGGCCCTCTCGCTCGACCAAAACTCTCGAGGACACCCAAACCCTAGAGAAAAAACGATGTTGGTCTCCTACCCCCTCCCGCCGTGCCCCTACCCGACAAACTCTCTCGAGGCCACCCAAATTTACCAAGTTAAAAGAGCGTTGTCGTCGAGGCCACCCCAAACCCTTGAAGCGTTGTGTCGAGGCCACCCCAAACCCTAGAGAAGCAGCGTCGAGGCCACTAACATGATTCCTTATTGTGATTAGCTAGCTAGTTCTATGTTAGCCACTAATATATATCCATCTGTACCATGTTTGAATAATACTTGACATGTTGTAAATATTTGCAGAAACTATGGAGCACTCCCGAGATGAAGCAACAGAAGCGATGTTGGGGGACATAATCGCACAAGGAAGTGATGAAGTTGCGTCATTTCTCAACGACGCCGATGGCCAGCTGGAAGGACTGGGTGAAGAAGAGGGCTATGTTCATGATGGCTCCGGCCCATTAATGCCGGTACAAGAAGAGGGCTATGTTCATGATGGCTCTGGTGACCCAATGGAGGTACAAGAAGGAGACCGTGCTGACTGCTCTGGTGACCGAACCAAGTCCAGCCCGGTATATATATATTAGTTAAGCCCGTGCTGACTAGTTAATTGATGCATCCATTGTTTTGGTATATGTACACATATTAATTAACTCTCGTCTTTCTTCCTTTTTCTAGCCCTCCGGATCGAGCACAACTTCGGTAAGGAGACGAGGCCCGAAGAAAAAGTTGAGCTCGGATGAAAAGTTTGAGATCACAGCAATCGCGCCCGACGGTGAACCGATTGAACCCATCCGGAAAAAGAACGCATTGTCTGCTCAGTGCAGGGTTCTTGTTAGGGACAAGATCCCGATCAGCATCCAGCAATGGTATAAGCCTAAGGAGGAAGACCCTGAGGTGTCTTATGTCAATGATATGCAGAAAAATGATCTTTGGACTCAGCTGAAGGCAAATTTCACCCTACCGCCAGAGGATGGTCCGGAGAAGCCAGTTAAAGAGCAATTAATCAAGTCTTGTGCTCTTAAGAAGATGGCAACCCTATTCAGGAGGTGGAGGAAAGAGCTGAACAAGTTTGTCGACAAAGAAGAGACACCAGAATTCATCGGCAAATATGAGAAGATCAAAGATCACTGGCCTGCATTTCTGGCCCACAAGACATCAGAAAAGAGTAAGAAGATGTCGGCGAAAACAAGCAAAATGCTGCGAAGAAGCAGTTTCACCATCGCACAGGGTCAGATGGCTACCTCAAAGCCCGGCCTAAGTGGTCCAAGGCTGAGAATTATCTACTTGATAAAGGGATCTAACCAGAGATAATGAACTGGCCAGACCATTGCCGGACTTGGTTCTTCGGGGTTGGCGGAACCTTGGACCCTGTATTAGGGAAGTGCCGTTGGACGGACAAGCAACTGAAAATACCAGTCACCAAGCTTTGGCACTATATCGATGCAGCGCAGAAAGGGACGTTCGTTCTAGACAGGGAGAAGGACAAGCTCACAATGGCCCTCGGGAATCCTGAGCACCCTGGACCGACACGAGGCACGCCAGGCTCCATTCCGTGGAAGGTTGGTTTTCCGGACGCAGGGGGTTACAAAACCCACGAGAGGAGGAAGAAACTGGAGCAGGGCCAACTGCAGGCGTTGCACGAAAGGGTAATGGGGCTAGAGGAATGAGAAGAGGAACGAGAAGCAGTTGATCGCAGCAAACGACATGCCGCAGCTTCCCCCGAAGCTACCCCGCCATCTCAGCGGAGAAGCAGCGTGGCTTCCACCGAGCTGCTTCAGCCGGAGAATGTCTTGACGGCTCCTCCCAGCTATCCCGTGGATGCTATCACAGAGTCTCAAAATTGCCACATTATGACGCGATGGATGACTTTGAAGGTCAAGGCGGCTATTGGCTCTGTTTATCCTACTAAACCCGGCGCAACTTTTCACTGTCGGCCGATTCTAGAAGGATATTCTAGGGTGATGGTGGATGAAATAACAGAGGGATTTGAGGACCTCCTGCTTGACCAACCTACCGGTGAAGGGGAGACTAGGCTGGGTTCTGCTCTGAAGACTCCATGCCTATGGCGGAAGGAGCTCATCAACCTTCCGAACTGGACGCCTCCGCCTCCTCCTCCTCCTCCGGCGAGTCAGGGCACTCCGCCTCCTCCACCGCCTCCTCCTCCAGCGAGTGACGGTCAGGGCACTGGGCCTCCTTCTCCGGCGCGTGGCGGCACTCCGCCTCCTTCTCCGCTTTCTTGGCCCGGCGCCCGAGCAACCAGCAGCCTCCTCCTTCTCCGCCTCGCCAACAAGGGTGGAAGAGACCCGCCGCCGCCCCGGCTGCTCCGGCGCGTCGTAGTCCTTCTCCTCCGCCTCGTAAGAAAGCACGAAAGAAGACAGACGCTGCAGCCGCTCCGTCTGCTTCGGCGTCTAGCAGTACAGCCAGCAGAGGCGGGAGGCAATACAGATACGGTCCTTCTCTTAAGCCTCTAGAGAAGTTACCGTACGAGAGGATCAAGGAGGAAAACGCGAAGATCGTGCAGGCCGAAGTGGACGACTTCTTTGAAGGGTTGAAAGCAAAGAGACATCCAGCTCCGGAGGAGAAGGTAGATCCGGTGAAAGCAAAGCGCACTCTCGATGCCCATAGGAAACCAGCAAAGTCTCTGCCGAGAACCAACTATGAGCGCATTACTGAATAGACATATCTCCAAGAGGAGCGGTCGGGAAGTACTGTCAAACATCAAAGGTCAAGAGAACGAGCAGCTGCGAAAAAATGTCTAGCGGCAACATCGTCGCTAATGCTCCGAGGATGGTGGCCGGTTATGGCAATCTACAAGATTACCTGCCTGACGATCAACTTCCTGATTTCATGGAGGTGGACGAACACAGAATCTGATGCACGGGAAGCCTCTCGTCAAAGATGAAAAATCTCTAACAACGATGATGCAAAGATTCCATAATTGGTACATGAAAACCTGCAGAGAGTCTGGGGGGACGAATAGTTTGTATCTGAACATTAAAGAGGAGCACAGCCTCGTTGGAACTGATCTGTTGTGTGTTCCATTTTAAGAGTTCTTCGTGTTCTTCAATCAAAAGGCCCTCGATAAATTAACGGTCTTTTGCTACTGCCTGTAAGTACTATTTCTGTCATTAAGTCTCTATATATAGCTCGGCTCTTTCATTACATGTATTTATAATTAATTATCCTCAATATATTATGCAGATTGAAGATCGTCAAGTGTAGAAAACAAGAAATTTATGATATTGGGTTCATTAACACAAATATCATAGATGATATTCAGGTTAAACAGCACGCCGACGAGGCCGAGGCCAACTTGCTACAATCGTTGATCAAAAATCAAAACAAAGATACCATACTCTTTCCTTACAACTTCGAGTGAGTGTTACTGTCGTGTGCATATTCGGTTTCCATTATTACTCAAGCGAGGTTATAGTAATGTAATTGATGAGTTATGCATGCGGGCGCAGCTTCCACTATGTTCTTCTCGAGATTAAGCTTGAGCGGGGACTAGTAACCGTCTTAGACTCGAGATTTAAAAGATCCCGAAACCTATGCGGACATGACTAAATTGCTCAACAAGTAAGTTCAATCGATCATTATCGCACCATATCGGCAACTTTTTGTTCATTTCCTGATATCTCAAGTAATAATAATTATTTTTTGTCTTGCAGGGTTTGGAAACAGTTCACCGCAGAAGCTCCGGGACTGCCGAAGGAGCTGCGATATACATACCCGAAAGTAAGTACTACTGGCTAGCTAGTTGCGCGCATCTCCCGTTGATTCTATAGCTATACTTTCATAAATGCCATTTATAATGCTTCATTATCAGTTTGATTGACCTCTATTTCTCGTAAAGTGCTTGTGGCAGGAACAAGGGAATGATTTCTGTGGATACTACGTAAAGTAGTTCATGTACAACGCGACTTTGAAAAATAAGCGGGGCTACTCTAAAAGACAATATGAAGTGCGTAAGCAATAATATTCACAATTTCATTTTATTACACCATAATTTCTGTTGAGTTTCATTCATATATATATATATATCTATATATATATATATATATATATATATGTGTGTGTGTGTGTGTGTGTGTATGTATGTATTAATTAACCCCCTTCTTCAAATTAGACGTGGCAGATGCGGAATGAACTCCTAGATCCAGATCGCATGAAAGCAATTCAAGAGGAATTGGCGGGATTCTTTCTTGACCACGTCATCAATAAAGCCGGAGAATATCATGTGGAAGTTGATTTCAATTGCTAGGGGATTGTAATTAAGAGATCTTACATATTGTATATGTATGTAGCCAGTAGCATCGGATAGATAATACGAAAACTTGTTGTTCGACCAATCTTTCAGAGAAGGAGAGGTCGATCGATCACTTCTCTCGGTATGCATGACGAACTTCTGTACTTAATGGTTCCCTTCATTTTCTTACTAGCTAGCGTGTCGAGGGCCTCTCTATGTATAGTATGTAGCGTCGACCAATAACGGACATAAGAGAGGATACTTCTCTCTATTAATTAGCTAGCTAACACAAATATATGAAACACCTAAATTAACCCCCCAAAACCCCCAAACCCCTCCCCCTTTCAAAAAAAACAAAAACCCCAGCCACTGGAATGCTGACGCGTGGATGCCTTTTTTGGTCCCGTTGGTGCCACCAATCGGGACCAAAGGCCCCTACTGGCTCAGCGCAAGACCGGCCATGTGAAGGCCCATCTGTCCCGGTTCGTGTTAGAACCGGGACTAAAGGGGGGAGGTATTAGTAACGACCCATTAGTCCCGGTTCATGAACCGGGACTAAAGGCCCTTACGAACCGGGACAAATCCCCCCTTTTCTACTAGTGTATATTGCTTATGTATTGTCTATGAATTGTTACTAACATTTTGTTTGGCTAGTGCATAGAGATGCCGTCGTATGTCGTGTACAAGGGTAAGGTTCCCGGGGTCTACGACGACTGGGAGGAGTGTCGGAGACAGGTTCACCGTTTTAGCGGTAACAGTTGGGGTACACCACTAGGGCGGAGACGCAAGTTAGATACGCGTGCTATCTAGTGGGAGAGAGGAGGGAGCGTTGTAGGAACCGGATGAAGACCAGCTTCATCGCGATTATGCTCATCGTGATGACCACAGCTCTCTTCTATGTGATGGTAGTTTAGATCGATATCGACTTGTAATGTGAAGACAAACTCGCTACTCGCGGTTTCGAGACTTGTCATGTTATAACTTTGTTCGGTATTTGAAATTCAGAGACTAATATGATGAATTGTATTCGGAGACTAATCTTCTATTGTATTCGATAAATCTTCTGTTTATATGTTGTGCTCTCTATATTATGTGCAGTAATATGTTTTGTAACCTGTGCAAATATTAGAAAAGAAAAAAATCCCTAATATTCATACTAATGGCGCACCACTCAGCAATCTAATGGCGCACTGCAGAAAGGACACTAATCGCGCATCACCCCCTAGTGCGCCATTAGTATGCGAAAGCACATGGGTAAATATGGCCCCCTGGGAGGCATACTAATGGCGCACGGTGGGCTATACTAATGGGGCACTGGGTGGTGCGCCATTAGTATACCAGATACTAATGGCGCGCAGGTGCGCCATTAGTATTTAATTCTAATGGCGTGGTGCTAGTGGCGCACCAGTAGTGCGCCATTAGTAGGCAAAACTGGTGCGCCACTAGCAGGCCTTTTCCTAGTAGTGTAGGTTTGGTTAGTGATCCATCAGTGACCCCCCCCCCCACCCTGTCCTTGTTGCCCCTGCTTCATCATCGAAGACCCGATCAACAAGATCGAAGACCAGGCCCTGGCACCGCACATCACTTCCCCTTAGTTGCTCGACACTACTGGGTTTCTATCGAGTACCGAGGGTGAGACCTCATCAGCACTTCTGATGTTAAACCTTTAGTGTAGCTATTCGGTCGTGGTCAACGAGGGTGATTTCCTCTTTAACCACTTCAGATACGACTCTGTCGTGCAACCCCTCAAGTGTGGACCTCGAGGGTGGTCCCTCTTACATTCACCTTGATGATTACATCGAGTGGAATTCACCGGGGGTGATTCCTCGGGTTTTCCCCTTGATGTTTGGACACACGGGTACTTGAACTTTACAACTGCTACTTGGAAAGGCGGGTCGACCATGTGGGGTACCCGCGAGTGATGTGGAGATGGGTTAACCTGGAGGGTGCCCGCAAGATAATTACGAGGCGTGGCCGGGCATTCCTAGCCCTTGTCGCAAGTCCTCGAGACGGGGCAATGGGGGTCACATCTTTCGTGAGTCTCTGCTTGTTACTGCGTGTTCCTAGTCCACTATGATCTGGACATTTGATCCGAGGGGCCTCTGGCCTGATAGCACTAACCATCACGTGGGCATAGTATGGGCATTCTGCATCGTATGCATCAGCCGAAGCTTAATAGACATCAGCGACTGAGCGGCGCGTGTCGGGTTGGACTGCATAAGCACCTTCCTTTTTGAAGGAGGTAGCTAGGTCTGCTCACCGGCCGCGTACGCAACGTGCAGGAGTTCCCGGGGAGATGGCCCATGACCCCTGGGGGCATAGGTTTAGTCTGGCGTGCTTGACCTCTCTATTAAGCCTAGGTCGGGTTGCGGCGTATTGTTTGGCCGAGGCCGGGCATGACCCAGGAAAGTGTGTCCGGCTGGAGTTAATCGAGCGTGGTGGGTAAGTTGGTGCACCCCTGCAGGGAAGAAAACATCTATCGATAGCCTGTCCTACGATAACGAACACTTGGAGTTGTATCCTGATCGATAAAACTAGAACTGGATACTTGTGATGAGAATTGGATTGTGATGAGAAATGGATAGTACGGCTCTGGGATTTCTTTCTCGTAGGGAGTCGAGAAAGTACCTCTGGCCGAGGTTGATAACACTACTACTACTTTATTTTATGGTACTCTACTCCCTCCTGTTTGCTGCAAGACGGTGCTTTCCAGAAGATGCTAGTCTTTGATAGGACTAGGCTTTCTCTCTATTCTGGCATTTCTGCAGCCCAGTCCACATATACAGCCTTCCTTTGATAATGTTGCATATGTAGTGTAGATCCTTGGTTGAGAGTACTTTGGATGAGTACTCACGATTTCTTTGCTCCCCCTTTTCCCCCTTTCCTTTTCTTTCTGGTTGATGCAACCAGATGTCGGAGCCGAGGAGCCAGATGCCACCGCCGGTGCCTACTACTACGTGGAGACGCTGACGACCAGGAGTAGTTAGGAGGCTCCCAGGCAGGAGGCTTTGCCTTTTCGATCGTAGATGTTTTTATGCTAGCCTTCTTAAGGCAAACTTGTCTAACTTATGTCTGTACTCAGATATTGTTGTTTCTGCTGACTCTTGTGTTTTCAAGCTTATGTATTCGATCCCTCGAGGCCCATGGCTCGTAATTTAAAGTTTGTATTCTTTTTAATTTGTGTCTAGAGTTTTGTTGTGATATCTTCCCGTGAGTCCCTGATCTTGATCATACACATTTGCGTGTATGATTAGTGTATGATTGAATCGGGGGCGTCACATGTAGTATGGAATACATTGGGAACTCTTGGTTGTTATGTTGACAATGAAAGCATACACTACAAAAAAAGACACATCCGTGACATTTTGGGCCGAATGAATTTTTTTTGTCATACATATGACACTTCTATGACGATTATTGTGACAAAACCCGGTATCATCATAGATGAGGTGGGCTCCTACTTCTATGACAAAAAATCATGACAGAAAATGGGCTTTTCTTCCTGGGCGGGCCGGAGACGCAGTTGCATGACATTCTTTGGGCCGTCCATGATGGAAAAAACCGTGGTAGAAGCAAGGGGAGGAAAATTTCTGGGAGTTCCCGGTTACGGTGGGAGGTCGGGGGCCGAGCGATGCACGTTTCTCTTGTAAGGTATGCGCGTGTGTGCAAGGCGTTGGCTCTAACTGAACCCGAGCGAGGCGTTGGGCTCTAACTGAACCCGAGCGATTGCACTGCAGGCTACGCGTTACTGAACCCGAGCGATCGATCGATGGCTGTTAACTGAACCCGATCAAGCGATTCCTTCGCTACTACTGCTAACTGAAGCCGATCGATTGGATGAACAGTGAGCGTTGCGGGGGGTTTGGATGAACAGTGAGCGGTGGCATTGCCTCTTGATGAACAGGACCCCGTGGAGGGCTGGATGAATAGTAGACAGTGGAGGGGTGCCCGTGGAGGGGTGGTTGAACAGGACCCCGTGGTGTGGAGGGATGGATGAACAGTAGACGGTGGAGGGGTGCCTGTGGAGGGGTGGTTGAACAATAGCCGATGGAGTAGCACGCGGTGGAGGCTGGATAAACAGGAGCCCGTGGAGGCTGGAGGAGGTCGACGGTAGCCCGTGGAGGCTGGAGGAGGTCGACGGTAGCCCGTGGAGGCTGGAGGAGGTCGACGGTGGAGATGAACAGTATCCCGTGGAGTCCCGTTTTGCGGTACACCACACCCCTCCTGATGAACAGGACCCCCGTTTCGACCGTAGCGCTCCAACACAAGTCCGTTTCGTCTGCTTTTGCGGTACGCCACACCCCTCTGATCAACAGGACCTCGTTTCGACCGTAGGAGGTCCGCTTCCTTCGCTTTTGCGGTACGCCACCCCTCCCGATCAACAGGACCCCTGTTTCGACCGTAGGAGGTCCGTTTCCTCCATTTTGCGGTACGCCACACCCCTCCCGATCAACAGGACCCCCGTTTCGACCGTAGGAGGTCCGTTTCCTCCATTTTGCGGTATGCCACACCCCTCCCGATCAACAGGACCCCCGTTTTGACCGTAGGAGGTCCGTTTCCTCCGTTTTGCGGTATGCCACACCCCTCCCGATCAACAGGACCCCCGCTTCGACCCTAGGAGGTCTGTTTCCTCCGTTCTACGGTACGCCAGGCCTCGTTTCCATCACATGTTCCGTCCAAGCCCTCCTGATGAACACAACCACGCATTCCATTCCGACCCAGCCGGTTGGCTCCCACGCGTTTCGTTGCCTCCCGATGATCACGACGCATTTTGTTGCCTCCCCATGAACACGACGCATTCCGTTGCCTCCCAATGAACACGACGACGACGCTGTTTCTCCGTTCCGACTCAGCCATGTACACGAGCCCTCGCAGTACGTATGCGCGAGTAGGCGTTCGAGACTCCGCCCGTATGTACACATACGTGGCCGTATTTTTTTTCTTGCACCCTGGCCGCTGTACGTACGTGTACATGATACGTGCGAGCCTCTACTATGACACGTGCGCGCCTCTACTACGACACGTGCGCGCCTCTACATCCACCAGTATATATGTACGTACACGTTCGCAACCAGAATGACAATGCTACATACGCTTCGACCAGGTGGGTCCCGACTGTCAGGCACTTCCTTGCGTGCGAACATGTCACTGGTGGGTCCTAGCAGTCAGGGGGGCAAATCGTTTTTTTTTTGCCCGGACGCACTTCCTTGCGTGCGAAGATGTAGCTGGTGGGTCCCAACAGTCAGGGGGAAACGTTTTTTCCGCAAAATACAGTGGCCCGCCCGGTTGGTCCCCACTGTCAGGTGGAGGAATAATTTTTTTTGCGCGTAATAAGGAGGCACTTGCTTGCTGTGGCCATGGACCCAGCTGTCAGCCTCTCCACGTACAGTCCACGTCCGATGGAAGTCGTTCCTTGACCACGTTGACCACGCCGCGCCGAGAGCACCACGGCGGTGGACGACGGCGAGGCCTAGGAAGGGGACGAGTCGGAGCCAGGGAAGATGCAGCAGTGGATGCCCACGCGAAGAGGAGTACGAGGGTTCACTGGTTCGGCTGCGGTGTGAGGCTGCTGTCGCCGCAGAATAATAGGGGGTGTGGGTGAGTAGAGGGATGGCCTGGCCAGCAGCGGGAATAGTAGGGGGGCGGTGAGGCCTTCGCGGCATCACAGCTGGCCAAGGGAGGCAGGAGCACACGGCACGACCGGCGCTGGTTTGGGCGGCTGGAGCAAGAAGACCAGAGTTGAAGAAGCACTACGGCCGTTGGATGAACATTGTACGGTAATAGGAGCTAGAATCGTTCATATTGACTAAGTTGATAAAGCCCTCCATCCCCGTCAACTTGGTAGGCCCACAAGTCAGCCTCCCACTACGCTGGGTTCCAGCTAGCCAGGGGATTATTCTTTTTTTTGTGCGTAATAAGGAGGCACTTCCGGTTGGTCCGAGCTGACAGCGGGGGGAACATTTTTTTCGCGAAATACGGTGGCCCGTCCGATGGGTCCCAGCAGTCAGGGGGGACTTTTTTCGCGAAATACTGGTAGCCCGTCCAGTGGGTCCCTGCTGTCAGGTGGAGGAGTAATTATTTTCCGCGTAATAAGGAGGCACTTCCTTGCGGCTGTCGTGGACCCAGCTGTCAGCCTCTCCACGTACAGTACTCTTCCGATGGAAGTCGGTCGTTGACCACATTGACCACGCCACGCCGAGAGCACCACGGCGGTGGACGACGGCGAGGCCTAGCAAGGGGAAGATGCGGCAGTGGAAGCCCACGTGGAGAGGAGTATGAGGGTTCACCGGTTTGGCTGCGGTGTGAGGCTGTCATCGCCGCAGAATAATAGGGGGTGTGGGTGAGTAGAGGGATGCCCTGGCCAGGGGTGGGAGTAGTAGGGGACGCTAAGGCGTGCGCGGCAGCACAGCCGGCCACGAGAGGCGGGAGCAGGCGGTCCCGCCCGTGCTGCTTTGGCGGTTGGAGCAAGAAGATCAGAGATTGAAGAAACACGACGGCCGTTGGATTGACATCCAACGGTTACGTTTGATAGAATCGTTTGTTGACGTATATAATAACTAAAAAAATCTTGCATACGCGTCAACTAAACAGGCCCACAAGTCAGACCACTCCCTCTTTTTTTAATAATTTATACATAGCTCATGGCAACTTCTTATGCAATTTATTGCAGTCGTTTTTAGTTGGCCAGGGGCCAATTTCGCATATTTCTGTGGGTTCCAAACTATTTTTAATACCGAAATGTCGAGCCAGATTTAAAGTACTTTGCAGATATATTTAAATTAGGTTAATGCCCAGTGAAATAGGAATCTGAAAATGTGAAAAAAAAATCATAAATTATAAAGTAATTGCCAATTTGTCATCTGTTTTTATATTTACAACCCATTTCATATTACTTTCAAGATTTGCAGGTGTCTTGAAAGAGTTGCAGCCCATCAGGGCGTAGAAAAATAAGTAGGCCTGGATTGGTAATTTCTTCAAAAAAATAAACTGGGCTCATTTTCACAAAGAAAAAATAGCTGGGCTAGTCACATCGTGAACACAAAATATAAGCCTGGGCTAGACGGGCCACAGCCCAGTCCAAACCCCCGCTCCGTCTCAACAATAACAAAAAATACTGCTCGAGTAGCTACGTCCCGTGTGTCGGCCGATCTTGCCTTTATTCTCTTGTCTATTTACTATATACGCTCACAATGTTGTGGGTCCCAGATGTTAGGAAAACACTAGGAGGAAGCATTTTATTTTTCCATACGCTGACGTGGTGGGCCCCTACTGTCATCCTCACCACGTACTGCCGATTCCTGTTGTTTGTTGACCATGTTGACAACCGAGAGGCGGCCTTGGCCAGCGCACCAAAGCGTGAGGAGGATGTCGGCGTTAACGATTTAGGAGGCAATTGGGCGATGATCGTCTTGTTGGCGCGCAACCGACCGTGGGAGGTGGAAGCAGTGACTGGCGCTGGTTTGGTTTTTTTTGGAGGAAGACAGGATCAAGAAACATGACAGATCGTAAAAGTAGCAGGAGTACTTAACAACCTTAATCAAACCAGCAGGGCACTTAACAACCAAAGCTGAAAGCAGTATGAGTACTTATACAGGTTCAACCGCATAAAGCACGCCTCGAACATTGCTACTTTGCCTCTGATTAACCAAGGGTGAGGCCGCCAAGCCCGTGACAAGGCCCAGCGCCACCAGCGCATCCACAACCTTCTGAAAGCGGCTTCATCTCGCAACGTGGTCAATAAATAGGATATTCGCTTTAGAGCCATGGAAAAGCATGAACATGATCTTCTGTCCTATTCTCCAAGATGGATGGGCCTTCATTATTTGAGACCACCCATGAATAAGTATCTTTTCACCTCCAAAGGGAATTGAGTAGGTCAACATAAACATCTTGTTGTGACCAAGCGCAACTCTGATCCAACCATGGTCAGGCATCTGTATAGGAACAATAGAACAGGGCAGTTCCTATTTCAAAAAGATCACAGCTGTAAAATTGTGTATAAGCAATAGTTTATGAACAACATATATAACAGAAAACAGCTTGTACCATAAGTTTCTCGAGACAGTTGGACCTGTTCAACGAGTGCAGCAGAGGCACACATATCCCACGTGGCCTTCCACCATTGAAACGCCCCACAAGGACCTCAAGACGATCAATAAAGTGTAGGAACTTGTGGATGTCGATCCAGTCAAGTTCAGTGCCATCAAGAATGTAGAGTTATTACAGAGTAACAAACGAAAGGCATCGCTTAACTCTGAAAAAAGCTACTCGTGCCACCAATTATAAGAAAATATTAGTTAGAAGTAGCATCTTCGTGAGATATTCGTTGCTACTTCTAAAGTTAAATTGTGATTAGTTAGACATAATAGGTGGATTAAGAAGTAATCGAGGCAACAAGCAAGAACCAGTTACAAAACTAACATGGATGAACAATTGGAACGACGTCGGGGTGGAAGATCATAGTGAAGATGAGACCAGGTTCTACTATTTTAATCAACATTCGTGCGCCAACTTTCAGTCTGTAACACTTGAGAAAGTTTATCCAAGTTCGGCCAAAAAAAAGCAGCAATCTTCTTGGTTCATGAACCCAACTCGGAACTCATATCCATGGCTTGTCTTCACTGTGACCATTAAACTAGTGTATTCAGTTATGGCAAGGCCGAGCATCTTGAGTACAAGTATTCTAGCAGAGCAAATAATACACTGCAAGAAAAATAATATGAAAACACAGCATGTTCAAAAAAACCCCACCCTCCCGGATAGAAAAGAGAATTCTAGGAACATACTGTGCGCGTTTCAAAATGATGTATTAGGATGAGAAGGAACAAGTGTGGCGTCTCGCCGAGGGCGCAGAAACCTGTAGGGTCCTCGCACTTTGGGCACTGCAAATGAAACACACTAGATTCAGTAGGAAGAAAAATGCATCAACGGCGGCGGCTGCCATCCTAGGATTACCTGCGACCAAGGGACTTGGATTTATCGGGGATGGATGAAGAATTCGTACCTGGTTCTCCATGAGAAAACCCTATGCAATCGCGGAGAGGGGGTTTTCTCTGAACAAGCAAACGAGGGAGAAGGTGATTCCGGCCCAGTGAAATATTGCCGCTTCGTCCGTCCAGCTTACTACTAAAGCTGGAAAGGGGGGTTGTGATTTGACGGCTCATTGGGCATTACTGCGGCACTACGACCGGGGTGTGTCTACCGTGAAGTTGTGCACTCTAATTTGTGCATATGGCACGTGGACCCCGTTGCCGGTTGCCCCACATATCAGCGAAAGGAAGTAGAAAGACAGGAGTAACTAGTTACACATAAATATATATTTTGATAGAGAGATACTCCCTCTGTAAAGAAATATACAAATCTTTTATATCACAAACAGGCTCACCTAGCCGAGAAATATACTCCCTCTGCAATGCACGGGCATTATGGGGGTTCGGCTTTTTTTATGGGGGTTCAGCTGAGAATATAATACACAGATAGGCTCACGGTTCTGGACTTTGGGCCGCAGGCCAACCCTGCATGTTTGGGGGCCCATGTGTTCTACCTCAGCACTTTTCATATTGCAAGCGATCGGTACGGCGCTGGTTTTAGATGTTGTCGCAAGGCGAAAACACAAAATTGAATAAAGCACGGCAGTTGTTGGAATGAAATCGAACGACAGTTCCTAACCAGCAATCAGAGTTGCAATTCTATCAGCGATATACCATGTGATAAATAATAATGTCGTACTACTTATACACACAGGACACTTGTTTCACCATGCCATATTATTACATCAAAATCTCTTGGAGGATAGATCAGTTCGGCAGTTGCGTGCTGCTACTGAAGAATTTCAAAGTTGATTTGGACCAACTCTCCTTGCCGAGAAAGTTCGATTTTGACATCATCCCCTACCGCAAGATATGATTTAGATTTGAACCTTGACCATCCATTAGCATCAATCATCATGCGACCATCCTTTGTACTTACGGTATATTGAGCAGGTTCATTCACACCAAGGCTGCGCATGGTAAGAGAAACTTGGCATGGTCGCCCGGATTGTTGAACGACTCCCTCGTTGCTCTAGGAATTCTCTGTTTGCAAACAAGAAGACATACCCAAATAGTTAGATCAACACAATGAATCATGTGAAACAACATGGAAAGAAAAAAGAATGAAGCACTTGGGCGGCCAATGCTTACCAAGAAGGTGGACATGTCGGTTTTTGTAAGGACTTTGGTATATGTAGTGCGAAATGCAGCCCAGTCTGTTGTTGGTGCAACTGCACGGGCCGGAGCAGATGCAAGTGCAAGTGTTGGTGCAGGTGCCGAAGCCGCTGCTACTGCCTGAGATGGTGCTCCTTGTAGAGCTGGTGCCGGTGTCGGAGAAGGTGCCGGTGTCGATGCCTGATCCTCTGGTAGATCAGACTGATCCGCTGATGCGGTCGGTGCCCAATCCTCAGCTGGATCAGACTGAGCTGCTGCCGCTGTCAGTGCTAGAGCAACTGTCGGTGCTCGATCCGTTGCTGAAGGTGGTACCGATGTGCGAGACAGCGGCGATCGTGTCTGGTCTGCTATGATCAGCTTTCTAACTTGACTAGGATCCGTGACCGTGATCCAGTTTTTTTCTTCATTTCTTTTAAATGCGAGAAGGACTAATTGTGGCGTTTTTGTTAAACCAAACTGCAGTTCATCATAGGGATTCAGCTTGTACTCAGACAACAGACTGATCCAATTTTTTCCAGTAATATAAGTGATGGACAGTGCCTTCGTTACTGACACGACATAAGAAGTGAAACCTGCAAAAATAGCCATCGTAGAGCAAATCAAACGGTTTATTCTGTGATGAATGTCACATGGCAAAACCTGCATCGTAAAATTGCAGGAAAAGAAAGAAAACATGACATTAAATCAATAAGATTTAGACAGTAAATCAATAAGATTTACTTGATGTGACACGAGTGAATCCTTACCAGGAAATAACTATGTTGAAGTACTAAACAGAAGATTGATCGTCCAACTACGCATGGCATGCAGGGGCCCCGCCTACTCCCGCAAGCAGGACAGTCCAAAGGTCATGACAAATCGTATGGACCAAACATCCATGGGACTGGAAATCCTGATGGGTGCGATAATCCCTGCAATGCATACAGATATTGGAGTGTAACCATAATTGATAAACCATCCTCACAAAAAATATGATCTGGATACTTCAAAATATACAGACTGAATTGAGTGGACAGACATTAACATAGACCGTTCTCAGGACTGACCACACACCAAAAGTGGTAGTACTAATAAACAATACAGGGTTCACAAAGACAAATCAAGTACTGAACAATAGTACTTACTACAGACAAGCAAAGTTGCACTAACTAAACTCTGCAAACTATTTCTTGCCACCGACCTACGGGATGAACCCCGCATAACTGACTAGGCCATGGACTTACGTGTGAGATGTCTACATGCACCATCACCATCTTGTCAACCTTGGAGAACCTAACCAAGTGGTCTTTCCACTCATAAACATGATGATGAAGACAGGCCGCATCAGATTTGTTGGGAAGCTTTACAAGAACCACACCCTTTGTAATCGAAGGCACAGCCAGGAAATTGTTGTGGTCAAGTACAGCCTCGAGAACACGCCTGACAACAATGCTACAGGAAAACACTAGTTCAGGACACGTGGCGACAAGGACACAGCAGCTGGATAGTTCAGAAGTAGAACTCATCATCAGGTCTTCCAGTTCACACGGCATGACTTTGAGAACTTCATCTCCACCGCGGACCTGGTTCTAATTCAAACAGAAACCATATTTTATTAATACCTCCATTCAGAAATATAAGATGATTTTCGATATTATACTCCATATATGACTACATATACGCAGAAATGAGTGAACAAAGACACTAGAACATGTCTTCAAAGGCATGAGAGCAGAGGGATTACTTGCAATATCCATAACACAAGTTACTGAGGCAAATATACCCTCTTAAAAGGTAGCATTGATGTTCATAAAGTACTCCCTCCGTCCCAAAATTCTTGTCTTAGATTTGTCTAGATACGGATGTATCAAATCACATTTTAGTATTAGATACATCCGTATCAACACAAATCTAAGACAAGAAATTTGGGACAGAGGGAGTAGTTGAAAGTAATCTATAAGAAATCAGTGTCAACCACTCGCATGTTTTGGTCAAAAGAGGAATTTAGAACCGTCATTTGGCACACTAAAATCACATGCAAGATCACCCAGAAAGTTGTACTACCAATACTAGTACTGTGTGTTAGATGAAAAAACACGATCAGGATCGAGAAAAAGATCGTCAATAAGAGACATTACCTGGACTTGCTTAATGAGGGATCCCGGAGAGGGGGGCTTGGACAGGGCACTAGTAGAAAAAGGGCCTATAGTCCCGGTTGGTGAGGGCCTTTAGTCCTGGTTCATGAACCGGGACTAAAGGGTCGGTACTAATGCCCTGGCCTTTTAGTCCCGGTTCAATCCAGAACCAGGACAGATGGGCCTCCACGTGGCCTGTCCGCTGAGCCCAGCGGGGAGGGCCTTTGGTCGGTTGGTGGCACCAACCAGGACCAATAGGCATCCACGCGTCGACATTTCTATGGTTGTGGTTTTTGTTTTTTTAAAGGGGGGGGTTTGGAGGTTTTGGGGGTTAATTTAGGTGTTTCATATATTGTGCTATAGCTAGCTAATTAATAGAGAAAAGTGTCCTCTCTTTTGTCCGTGCTAGGTCGATGCTACGTACTATACATACGTATAGAGAGGACTAGCTAGACACGCTATCTAGCTAGTAATTAAGCAAACAGAAGATCGTCATGAACATATATGCATACAGAGAGAAGTGATATCGACCACCTCTCCTTCTCCGAGAGATTGGTCGAACAACAAGTTCTCGTATATCTATCCGACACTACCGGCTACATATATACAATAATTATCTTTTACAAATATATAATCTCCTAACATACGAACGCGTGGTCCACACAGTATTCTCCGTCTTCAGCGATCACGTGGTCAAGAAAGAATGCCGCCAATTCCTCTTGAATTGCTCGCATGCGATCTGGTGCTAGGAGTTCATCCGCATATCCAAAACATCTAATTTTAAGAAGGGGTCAATACATGTATATATATATATATATATATATATATATATATATATATATATATATATATATATATATATATATATGAATGAATGAAACTCAACACAAATGATGGTAATAAAATAAAATTGTGAATATTTTTATTTACGCACTTCATATTGTTTGTTTGAGTAGCCCGCTCACAGGTCGTGTGGCGGATGGACTCACAAATGTAGTATCCACAGAAATTATTCCCTTGTTCCTGTCACAACCACTTTACAAGAAATAGAGGTCAATCAAACTGATAATTAGCAAGCATGCTAAATGGTATTGATGAAACTAGCGCTTGAATCACTAGGAGATGCGTGGAATATGCTACTATATAGTACTTACTTTCGTGTGTCTAAATTGCAGCTTCTTCGGTAGTCCCAGAGCTTTTTTGGTGAATTTTTTCCAAGCCCTGCCATACAAAGAAAACAATTACTTGATATCAGAAATGAACAAAGTTGCTGATATGGTGGATAATGATCGATTTAACTTACTTCTCGAGCATTTCAGTCATGTCCGCATACTCCTTGGGATCTTTTCGCTTGGAGTCTAAGACAGTTACTACTCCCTTCTCAAGCTTAATCTCTAGGAGAATATAGTGGTAGCTGCGCACACATGCATAACTCATCAATATTACATTACTATCACCTAGACTAATAAGGAAACCGAATATGCCACAAGACAGTAACACTCACTTGAAGTTGTAAGGAAAGAGTATTATATCTTTGTGTTCATTTATTACCAACGATTGTAGCAAGTTGGCCTCGGTATTTTCTTTACGAAATTCAACCTCAGTTTTATCTATGAGATATGTGTTAATGAACCCAATATCACCCAGTTGTCTTTTCTTCAATTCGGCGATCTTCAATCTGCATAATATAGTGAGGATAATTATAAATACATGCAATGAAAGGGCTGAGTTATATAGAGAGACTTAATGACAGAAGTAGTACTACTTACAGACAGTAGCAGGTGACCGTTGCTTTATCGATGGCCAATTGATTGAAAAACTGATAGAACTCCTCAAATGGAATAGGCAACAGTTCAATTCCAAGGAGGTCATGCTCCTTTTAACTCTCACATACAAAGTACTCCTCCCTCGGACTCTTTGCAGGTTTTCATGTACCAATCATGCAATCTTCGCATCATCGTTGATAGAGAACTTTCATCTTTGACGAGAGGCTTCCGTACTCGTATCTTTGTATCTGCACCTCCAATAAATCATAATGTACATCGTCGGGCAGGTAATCTGCAGGATTGCCATAACCGGGCACCATCCTCGGATCGGCGATGTCGCTAGCGAGCACCTTGAGCGGGGGCACGATTGTTGCTTGTTCGCCGAGCTGGGCAATTTGTTTCCCAGCTCGTCGTTCTTTCATCCTTTGATCACCGACAGTACTTCCCGACCTCTCCGCCCGGCAAATGCCTTTCCAATAATGCGCTCATAGATGCCTTTCGGCGGAGACTTGGGTGGATTTGTCGAGGGCAGCAGTGCGCTTCGCTTTCACCGGATCTACCTTCTCCTCCGGAGGTGGATGTCTCTTTGCTTTCAACCCTTGAAACCAGTCATCCACTTGGTCTGCGCGATCTTCGCGTTTTCCTCCTTGCTCCTCTCTCAGACGGTAACTTCTCTGCAGTCTTGAGAGAAGGACCGAATATGTATCTCCTCCCGCCTTTGGCTGTCTTGCTAGACGCGCCGGCAGAAGCGACGGAGCGGATGTATTCTTTCCTTGCTTATGAGGCGGAGGAGAAGGACTACGACGCGCCGGAGCAGCCGTAGTGGCGGCGGGTCTCTTCTGCCCTTGCTGACGAGGCGGAGAAGGAGGAGGCTGGCTGCTCGGGCGCGCCGGCGCAGGCGGAGAAGGAGGCGGAGTGCCGCCACGCGCCGGAGAAGGAGCCGGCTGAGTGCCCTGATCGTCACTCGCCGGAGGAGGAGGCGGTGGAGGAGGCGGAGTGCCCTGACTCGCCGGAGGAGGAGGAGGAGGCGGAGGCGTCCAGTTCGGAAGGTTGATGAGATCCTTCCGCCATAGGCATGGAGTCTTCAGAGCAGAACCTAGCCGATACTCCCCTTCACCGGTAGGGTGGTCAAGCTGGAGGTCCTCAAATCCCTCCGTTATTTCATCCACCATCACCTTAGCATATCCTTCTGGAATCGGCCGGCAGTGAAAATTTGAGTCGGGTTTAGTAGGATAAACAGAGCCAACAGCCGCCTTGACCTTCAAATTGCTCCATTGCGCCATAAGTTGGCAATTTTGAGACTCCGTGATAGCATCCACGGGATAGCTGGCAGGAGCCGTCAAGGCATGCTCCGGCTGAAGCAGCTCGGTGGAAGCCACGCTGCTTCTCCGCTGAGATGGCGGGGTAGCTTCGGGGGAAGCTTCGGCAGGTCGTTGATCCGTTCTTCTTCTCGTGCCTCTAGCCCCATTACCCTTTCGTGCAGCGCCTGCATTTGGCTCTGCTCCAGTTTCTTCCTCCTCTCATGGGTTTTGTAACCCCCTGCGTCCGGAAATCCAGCCTTCCGCGAAACGGAGCCTGGCGTGCCTCGTGTCCGCCTGTGGTGCTCGAGGATTCGAGGGCCATTGTGAGCTCGTCCTTCTCCCTGTCTGAGCGAACTTCCCTTGCTGCGCGCTTCGCTGAAGCCTCTTGACTGGTATGTCCAATTGTTCGTCCCGTCCAAATGCACTTCCTGTTATAGGGTCCAAGGATCCACGCCCGAAGAACCAAGTCCGCAACGGTGCAGCCAGTTCATTGTCTACGGTTCGATCCCTTTATCAAGCAGATCATTCTCAGCCTTGGCCCATTTAGGCAGACTACGAGGTAGCCACGACCCGTGCGATGGTGAAGCTTCTTCTTGAGCATTTCTCTTGTTTGTCGCCGACATCTTTTTACTCTTTTTCGATGTCTTGTGGGCCACAAATGCGGGTCAGTCATCTCTGATCTTCTCATATTTTCCCTTGAATTCTGGTGTCTCATTTTTTTCGACATACCTATTGAGGTCTTTCTTCCAATTCGTGAATAGGTCTGCCATCTTCTTAAGAGCAAAAGACTTGATTAATGGCTCTATTACTGGCTTCTCCGGATCATCCTCTAGCGGTAGGGTAAAATTTGACTTCAGCTCAGTCCAAAGATCATTTTTCTGCATATCATTGACATAAGACACCTCAGGGTCTTCGTTCTTAGGCTTATACCATTGGTGGATGCTGAACGGGATCTTGACCCTAACCAGAACCCCGCACTGAGCAACAAATGCCTTCTTTGTCCGGTAGGGTTCAATCGGTTGGCCGTCGCGCGCAATTTGTATGATCTCAAACTTTTCATCCGAGCTCAACTTTTTCTTCGGGCCTCGTCTCTTTACCGAAGTTGTGCTCGATCCGGAGGGCTAGAAAAAAGAACAAAGACGAGAGTTAATTAATATGTGTACATACCAAAACAATGAATGCATCGATTAGCTAGTCAAAGACAGGCTTAACTAATATATATACCTGGCCGGACTCGGTTTGGTGATCACCGGAGCCGTCCTCACAGTCTACTTCTTCACCCTCTCCTTCTTGCACCGGCATTGGGTCATCAGAGCCATGTAAATCATAGCCAACTGCTTCTTCACCCTCTCCTTCCAGACCATCGTTGTCGTTGAGAAACATCAACAAGCAGACGGCATCACTTCCTTGTGCGATTATGTCCCTCAACAACGCTTCTTGTGCTTCGTCTCGGGGGGTGTCCATAGTTTCTACAAATATTTAAAACATGGAAATTATTATTCAAACATGACAGATATGGATATATTAGTGGCAAACATAGAACTAGCTAGCTAATCACAATAAGGAACCATATTAGTGGCCTCGACGCTGCTTCTCTAGGGTTTGGGGTGGCCTCGACAACGCTTCAAGGGTTAGGGGGTGGCCTCGAGAACGCTTCAAGGAGGGGGTAATATCGACCCCCCCTCCCACGTGTTGAAGCTATCGGGAGGGGTCGGCATTGAACACTACATCTATGTCCCACAAGTGACGTGGGCATCGACGCCATGTAGGGTAGAGGGTCGTGGATCGCTGAGCGGTCGAGGTCGAGGGTCGAGGATCGCCGAGGGTCGGGAGGTTGCCTAGTGTCAAAGGATTCAACAAAACCATGTCTTCATCATTGGTAGTAACAGGTGCATGATGATGTGAAGCTCTCCAAAGTTATTTTGGAACGGAGTCCTAGATAGGATAATCCGCTTTTTGGTACAAAGTTCAGCAAGAACCTTCCGAATATCGTTATTTGGAAGGCCTTTGCTGAAATTCGTACAAAAAGGCAAATTATCCTATCCGGGACTCCATTCCAGAATAACTTTGAAGGACTTCGTACCATCATGCCATGGTTACTTCCGGCTAATGATGAAGCCATGGATTTCTTCAATACTTTGACACTATAGGAAACCCCTCGACTCTGAAACCCTCGACCCTTGACCCCTTAACGACCCTCGACCCTCTACCCTAGTTCCCGACCCTCGACCCCTCGGCGATCCTCAACACCCTCGTTATATCGACAACGACGCGACATACATATACATGGGAAAATAATGTTATCGGGGAGGGGGTATCGGTACCCCCCCTCGTGTTGAAGTTTCTTCTTTCTCCTCTATTCCTTTCTTTCTTCTTCTCCTCTTCTTTTCTTCTTATCCCTCGAGAAAGGAAAATAAGGAAAAGGAAGAAAAGAGGAAGAAGGAAGAAGAAGAAGAAGAAGAAGAAGAAGAAGAAAGAAGAAAAGAGGAGAAGAAGAAAAATAGAATTTTTTTCTATTTTTCTTCTTCTCCTCTATTCCTTTCTTCTTCTCCTCTTCTTTTCTTCTTTTTCCTCTTCTTATTTATTTCTCATCTTCTTCCTCTCCTCTTCTTCTCCTTTCTTCCTCTTCTTATTTTCCTTTTCCTCTCATTCTTTTTCTTCTTCTTCTTCCTTCTTCCTTCTTCCTCTTTTCTTCCTTTTCCTTATTTTACTTTTCCTCTACACTAACCTAATTAAAATGCACTAACCTAAAATCGATATCTACTAACAACCTAAATAAAAATTAATACATATATGAAAAAACATATATAAACAAAAATGCTATGAACATTATATTCATACATACATATATAGCCACATCCATTCATCATATAGCTATAAACAAAAAATTAATACATATATGAAAACGTATATATAAAAAATGCTATGAACAGAGCCTCGTGGCGGCTCACAACGGGCGTGAGGGAGAGACGAACAGGCTCGGGCGGGAGGGAAGGCGACGAGGACGGCGGGCTCGAGGTGGCGCTGGGTGCGCTTCGGGGCGACGGCGGCGACTCAGCGGCGCTGGTGCGCTTCGGGCGGCAACGACGACGACGGCTCAAGGCCTTGGGCGACGAGGACGGCGGGCTCGGGCGGCAGGGGGCGGGCGGGCTGGCGGCGGCGGGCGACGGCGGGGCGGCGACGACGCTGGCCAGCGCTGGCGATGACGGGCGAAGCGCGGGCGACGACAAGCGGGCGATAGCGTCTTGTGGCGGCGACGACGGCGAAGCGTCGGGCGAGGGCGGCGTCTGCGGCGGGATGAGGAACTGAATGAAATTTTGCCAAGTGTTGTATATATAGCAAGACCATTGGTCCCGGTTCGTGAAACCAACCGGACTATTACTTTAGTCCCGGTTGGTGCCACGAACCGGGACCAAAGGCCTTTTTTTCAAGAGCCCAAAGGGCGGGAAGCAATGTTTTGTCGGTTGGTGGCACCAACTGGGACTGAGGTGGCATTAGTCCCGGGTCGTAGCACCAACCGGGACTAACGTTACCTTTAGCCCGGTTGGTGCCACCAACCGGGACTAAAGGCTTGTGCTGCCGAACCCAAATATTTAGTCCCACCTCGCTAGTTGAGAGGAGGCGCACCTGTTTATAAGGTGCGGTGCGCCTTCCCTCTCGAACTCCTCTCTAAAGCAGGCTTCGGGCCTAAACCTGCAATTTGTGCTCAGGGCCTATTGGGCCTCCCGGGCCTGAATCCTGGCCTATGGTAGGGTTTCTAGTCGTATTCAGGCCGTCGGGGCCCGATGGGTGGCACTTTTTTGTTTTTTGCTTTTTTGTTTTATTTATTTTATATTGTTTCTACTTTATACAAAATAATTTTTTTTTCTATTTTTATTTTTTTACATTTTTTTTGTTTTTCTTTCTGCATTTTTTTTTTTTTTTTTTCTTTATTTTTTATTTCTTTTTGCTTTTAGTTTTAGAAAAATTATAAACTTTATGTTAGTGACATTATTTTTCAAATTTGAAAACACTTTTTTTGTTTTCTTTGTTGCTTTATTTATTTTATTTTGTTTCTACTTACAACAAAATACTTATTGTTGCTATTTTTATTATTTTTCAAGTTTTTTTGTTTTGTTTTCTGCATTATTTATTTTCTTTTGGTTTTTGCTTTATTTTTAATTCTTTTTGCTTTTAGGTCAGCAAAATTATAAACTTTCTGTTTGTGCCATTAGTTTTCAAATTTGAATTCTTTGAAATTTGTGTGAATCACAAGTTTGTGAGCTCAACAAGGCGTGTAGAGGGACGGGCTTATAAACCGGTGTGAGCGCCCTTCGGTTGGCGAGGTTTTCAAATTCATAGTTTTCAAATGAACTCTGAAAAAGTTGGCATAGCATGTGCATGTACAAAGCGGACAATGGTATCATACTAAATACATTACAAAGTTGGCAAGGTATCATCATAATAGTTGCGGAGAAAGTCTTCACTTTTTCTTCGCTTGTCGTTTGCTTATTCTTGCGCCGTAACCATGGATAATCTTCATCGTTTATCAGGATGCTTGGGTCAGGCTTGACTTTGAAGGGAGGAATTTCATGAAACTTTTCATACTCTTCAGACATGTCTGTCTTGCCCTCCACTCCCAGGATGTCCCTTTTCCTGAAAAGAACTATGTGGCGCTTTGGCTCATTGTATGATGTATTCGCTTCCTTATCTTTTCTTTTCCCGGTCTGGTAGACATGTCCTTCACATAGATAACCTGTGCCACATCATTGGCTAGACGAACGGTTCGTCAGTGTACCCAAGATTTTTCAGATCCTTGTTGTCATTCCGTCTTTGTGGGTCTACTGCACTCAGCCTCCTCTGACAGATTGACCCACTTGCACTTAAACAAAGGGACCTTAAAATCTACTCTGTAGTCAAGTTCCCATATGTCTACTATGTAACCATAATATGTGTCATTTCCCTTGTCGGTTGCTGCATCAAAGTGGACACCGCTGTTTTGGTTGGTGCTCTTTTCATCTTGGTCAATCGTGTAAAATGTATTCCCATTTATCTCGTATCCTTTCCAAATCATTACAGTCGAAGATGGTCCCTGGACAACAAGTACAGCTCATCACAAACAGTGTTGTCACCTCTGAGACGTGTTTCCAACCAACTGCTGAAAGTCCTGATGTGTTCACATGTAATCCAGTCGTCGCCTTTGCTCTGGGTGTTTGGAGCGCAGTTTGTTCTTGTGTTCATCGACATACGGGGTCACCAAGGTAGAGTTCTGTAGAACTGTGTAGTGTGCTTGAGACCAAGAATATCCGTCCCTGCATATTATTGAGTCCCTTCCAAGCGTGCCTTTCCAGTCAGTCTCCCCTCATACCGCGATTTAGGGAGACCTATCTTCTTAAGGCCAGGAATGAAGTCAACACAAAACCCGATGACATCCTCTGTTTGATGGCCCATGGAGATGCTTCCTTCCGCCTAGCGGTTACGAACATATTTCTTTAGGACTCCCATGAACCTCTCAAAGGGGTACATATTGTGTAGAAATATGGGCCCCAGAATGACAATCTCGTCGACTAGATGAACTAGGACGTGCGTCATGATATTGAAGAAGGATGGTGGGAACACCAGCTCGAAACTGACAAGACATTGCGCCACATCACTCCTTAAGCGTTGGTACGATTTACGGATCGATCACCTTCGAGATATTGCATTGAGGAATGCACATAGCTTCACAATGGCTAATCGGACGTTTTCGAGAAGCCCCCTCAATGCAACCGGAAGCGATTGCGTCATAATCACGTGGCAGTCATGAGACTTTAGGTTACGGAACTTTTCTCTGGCATATTTATTATTCCCTTTATATTCGACGAGAAGCCAGTCGGGACCTTCATACTGAGCAGGCATTGAAAGAATATTTATATCTCTTCTTTCGTAAGAGCATAGCTGGCAGGACCTTCATACTTCTTCGGAGGCATGCCCTCTTTTTCGTGCAAGCGTTGCAGGTCCTCTCGTGCCTCAGTTGTATCTTTTGTCTTCCCATTCACGCCCAAGAAGCCTAGCAGGTTCACGCAAAGGTTCTTCATCACGTGCATCACGTCGATCGAAGAGCGGACCTCTAGGTCTTTCCAGTAGGGTAGGTCCCAAAATATAGATTTCTTCTTCCACATGGGTGCGTGATTCTCAGAGTCATTCGGAACAGCTAGTCCGCCGGGATCCTTTCCAAAGATTACGTGTAAATCATTTACCATAGCAAGTACGTGGTCACCGGTACGCATGGCGGGCTTCTTCCGGTGATCTGCCTCGCCTTTGAAATGCTTGCCTTTCTTTTGACATTGATGGTTGGTCGGAAGAAATCGACGATGGCCCAGGTACACATTCTTCCTGTAGCTTCGGTATATACTATCGGTGTCAAGTAAACAGTGCGTGCACGCGTGGTATCCCTTGTTTGTCCGTCACGAAAGGTTATCGAGAGCGGGCCAATCGTTGATGGTCACGAACAGCAACGCCTTTTAGGTCAAATTCCTCCTTTTGTGCTCATCCCACGTCGTACACCGTTTCCATTCCACAGCTATAAAAGTTCTTCAACTAATGGCCTTAGGTACACATCAATGTCGTTGCCGGGTTGCTTAGGGCCTTGGATGAGAACTGGCATCATAATGAACTTCCGCTAATGCACATCCAAGGAGGAAGGTTATACATACATAGAGTCACGGGCCAGGTGCTATGATTGCTGCTCTGCTCCCGAAAGGATTAATGCCATCCGCGCTTAAAGCAAACCATACGTTCCTTGGGTCCTTTGCAAACTCATCCCGGTACTTTCTCTTGATTTTTCTCCACTGCGACCCGTCGTGGGTGCTCTCAACTTCTCGTCTTTCTTACGGTCCTCACCGTGCCATCGCATCAACTTGGCATGCTCTCCGTTTACGACAGATGTTTCAACCGTGGTATTATAGGAGCATACCACATCACCTTCGCAGGAACCCTCTTCTGGGAGGCTCGCCGTCAACATCACCAGGTCATCTCGTGCGATCTTATACCACAATGCACCGCATACCGGGCATGCGTTCAGATCCTTGTAGGCACCACGGTAGAGGATGCGATCATTAGGGCAGAGCATGTATCTTCTCCACCTCCAATCCTAGAGGGCATCGACCTTCTTTGCTGCGCATGTCTTGTCGGGCAATTCGTTATCCTATGGAAGCTTCTTCTTCATTATTTTCGGTAGCTTCTCAAATCCTTTATCGAGCTGACATTCTACGCCTTCCACCGCAGCAATTCGAGTCTGGTACCGAGCTTTGTGTTGCCATCTTCGCAATTGGGGTACAACCCTTTTTGTGATCCTCTAACATGCGATCGAACTTCAGCTTCTCCTTTTGACTTTCGCATTGAGTCCTTGCATCGACAATGACCCGGCGGAGATCATCATCATCGGGCACATCGTCTGGTTCCTCTTGATCTTCAGAAGCTTAGCCCGTTGCAGCACCATCGTGCACAAAGTCTGGTGCATCTTGATGTTCGATAGCATCACCGTATTCAGGGGCACATAGTTGTCATCGTACTCTTCTTCCTCGCCGTCTTCCATCATAACCCCTATTTCTCCGTGCCTCGTCCAAACATTATAGTGTGGCATGAAACCCTTGTAAAGCAGGTGGGTGTGAAGGATTTTCCGGTCAGAGTAAGACTTCGTATTCCCACATATAGGGCATGGACAACACATAAAACCATTCTGCTTGTTTGCCTTAGCCACTTCGAGAAAATCATGCACGCCCTTAATGTACTCGGAGGTGTATGCATCGTCACCGTACATCCATTGCGGTTCATCTGCGTGCATTATATATAATTAAGTGTGTCAAAAATCATTACAGAACATCATGAATAGATAATTAAGTGACCAAATTAATAGAAGTTCATCATCGCATAAAAACCAAAGTACATACATAGTTCTCATCTCACAACATAAAGCTCTGCAGAGCATCTAAATTAATTAAACCATACATTGAAACTATGTAAAACATTTCGGTCTGAAAACAAATGCGATCATAATCGCAACCAAGGTAACAACTGATCCAACGGCATAATGATACCAAGCCTCGGTATGAATGGCATATTTTCTAATCTTTCTCATCTTCAAGCGCATTGCATCCATCTTGATCTTGTGATCATCGACGACATCCATAACATGCAACTCCAATATCATCTTCTCCTCCTCAAGTTTTTTATTTTTTCCTTCGAGAAATTGTTTTCTTCTTCAACTAAATTTAACCTCTCGACGGTAGGGTCGGTTGGAATTTCGGTTCAACAACCTCCTAGATAAATAAAATCTATGTCACGTTGGTCGGCATAATTTTCATAAACAATAAATGAACCAATAGTTATGAAAAGATAATATATACCACATCCGAATCATAGGCAGGGGCCGAGGGCTGACGAGGCGGATACCAAAACCATCGCACTATATAAGATGCAATAATAAAAGTAAGAAAATAATACAAGTAAGAATATTTTTCCTTTCATAAAGAAGATAAGAACAAGAGGCTCACCACGGTGGTGCTGGCGATGAGATCGGCGCGGGTGATCGACGGCGGTGAAGACGGGGACGGGGAATGACGGACCGCTAAACCTAGACAAATATTGAGGACAATGGAGGTTGGAGGTCGAGCTTGGAGAGGAGAAAGCTTAAGTAGTGTGGCTCGGGCATTTCATCGAACACCTCATGTGCATAGGAGGTGAGCTAGAGCACCACAAAGCCCTCCCTCGCCGGCAAGAGAAAAACAGAGCACTGGAGTGCTCTGCTCGCGAGCGAGGGGTATATATAGGCAGCACTATTGGTCCCGGTTCGTGGCATGAACCGGGACTAAAAAAAGCCTTTGGTCCCGATTCATGCCACCAACCGGGACCAATAGTGGTGGGCCAGAGCCAGGCCCATTGGTCCCGGTTCGTCCCACCAACCGGGACCAAAAGGTCCATTTAACCGGGACCAATGGCCCACGTGGCCCGGCCGGCCCCCTGGGCTCATGAACCGGGGCAAATAGCTCCATTGGTCCCGGTTCTGGATTGAACCGGGACTAATGGGCTGAACTGGCCTTGGCCATTGCCCCCTTTTCTACTAGTGGGGCGATGGCTTTGAGCTTGTCTGTCGTAGTCTCGGCGGGGTGCTTGCACTTCTTCGTACCATGAGCCTCGACGGTTTTGGCCAGAGCCATAGACATCACGTCGGCTGGTGCTCCGGCGTCCATGCAAGAGAGGAAGCTGAGAGAGAAGAGTGAAAGGAGGAACGAGATGAGGTAGAAGCGAAGCGAGTGGGGGTTTTCTTCAAGAGAGGAAGCTGAGAGAGAAGAGTGAAATGATGGTTGCTTCGTTCATCCAACTTACTGTTGGAAAGGAGGGGGTTTCGTGATTTGACGGCTCATTGGGCATTACTGCGGCGGTTCGATCGGGGTAGTCTACCGTCACTCTACTATGGAGTAATTTAGTGCATGGCTGGTGGACCCAGGTGCTGGCTGTCCCACATATCGGCGAAAGTGATTAATTTAGTGCATGGCTAGAGGAGGATCCGCATGGTAGAGCGTGTCCACTATTTTTCTGAAGAAAAAAATGATTACAGCAAGCATTTCCACTCTTACGACGGAGGAGTGCAAAACACGGCAGCCACTTGAACATACACAGTGCTCCTACTACTAGGCATGTGCAGTGGTTCATACGTCAGTACTACACAATCTTGTTGCTAGTGTAGTAAGATATGACGATAACAAATGATGTTGTGCGCATGTCAACTACTCCTATATGTAACATAGTACCGCTTTTTCGACTGTCCGGTCGAGAATGAACGGTGAGATCAATGTTAATGTAACTAGGTCCACAAATAAGACGGAGAGTACAAGCATTACAAGAGTCCATGAAACATGAACCATATGAAGCACGAATAGTGTTAGGCAGGGTGTATGAAGGGTGCACGGGATGGGAGCAAAACTTCCCTTGTCGACCCACTTTTGGGTGTTTGGCAGAGTGCATGAAGGGTGCACGAGTCCACACTAGTAGGTTGACAAAAATACACGAAGAGGAAACAACTATATTGAGATGAGAATGCAATCAAATACACCGACACGCTTTGTGCTACAGTGACTGACCTGCATCGTCTGAGTTTGATCCAACGGTCATGTTGCGCCAAGACATGGACATGCCCATGCAGAGGGCGCCTAAACACCATCGAAGTCCCTCTGCTTCTTGAGGTGCACGACGTTGGTGATGCAGGGTACAACCGCCAGCAGACCCCGCTCCCGGTCGACGGGAGCCAGCTCGTCAAAGACGGCGTCCAATGGCATGAATGGATTCCGGTGACGGAGCCCTGAAAGGATTCGCCCGGCAACGGCGACGGCAGCCCGCAACCCCTCCTTGTCCAGCTCAGCCCCCACCATCGCGCGGAGACGGCTCAGGTCCTCAGAGATATAGGTGAAGAAGGAGACCAGGTCAGGAAGCCGCAGCTCGTTGAAGTCGACCGGGTGGTCGAACGGGTTTAGCCTGACGGCCGACATCGTCGCGCTGGCACGACGGTAGGCATTGCACAGCCGCAACACGTGTGTGCCAACTTGGTTCACCAAGTGGCTGAGGCGATCCTGGACCTCGTCACGATCGGCCCGCTCGCGCTCTAGCCGGCTCCCCTGACGGCCTATCATATCTCCCGCTTTCTGCAGCAACGCCGCCGACGCCTCGACCATCTTTGTGGCGGACGCCTGCCGCTTTTGAAGCTCCGTGAACTCCCGCACATAACGGAGGAGCATGGCACTCCTCTCCTCCTTGAGCTCACGGAGCTCCACGTCCTTGGCCCTAAGCTCCGCATCCTTGGCATGGAGCTCCTGTGTCAGGCGCCTCACCTCGGACTCCGTGATCTCCTGCACCGCCATGGCACCAGGTAGAAGCAATGGGGAGAGGAAGCAAAGGGGGCGAAACGGCTGAAAGGCAATGCAATCTACGGGAAGCCGGAGGGAGCAAGCCGAGGAGCAGGGAATCTTTTGGTTTTCACCACGGTAAAACACCAGTCGACGACTTCTCACATCAGGGAGCAGTGGGTTTTACAGGCGGAGTCATCGTGACTAATTTTTGTCGCGCCTGCTCCGTCAATCAAAAATTAAAAATCCTGCGCGCTACCGCTTCCCGTCAATCAAAAATTAAAAATCCTGCCGCACCCAAACACGAACAACGCCGCGGTGGATATTTAAATTTACCTGCCGGCAAGTAGATAACAAAAGGGGTGAAAAAACAAATGTGGCGGCGGCCTAGCTAATCGGTCGAACTAGCCCAACTAGCTAGCCACCGTGCTTCATTGATGTACTCGGTGGGAAAGGTGGTCTTTCGTGATTTGACGACTCATTTACTTGCTTCGGCGCTAAGACCGAGGAGGACCCAGAAAACGCGCGGTAGGGCGTCCCACGTCAGAAGAATATATGCATGCACCACCGGGAGGTCCCGAAACCGCGCGGTAGGGTGTGCCACGTCTCGGCACGGAGGAAAAATGTGCGTGTAAAAATATACTGTATCAGACGTAGTACCTATGGTTCGACCTCGGGACCTAGCCAGTCGGTCGAAAACACCCCACTAGCCACACAGCTTCATCATGCAAATGTGGCATAGAGGATAGATGTGGTTAGCTCCGTCTCGACCAGCCACAACGTCTCTTCTTCTAGGTGATTCTTCTATTTTCCAAGCTTTTTTTAGTTGTAATAACACCACGGCAAGCTAGCACCACTCTTCGTGTGTGCCCGTGCAAAGGTTGGATGATGGAGAGAAGAGAGATTGAGATCGCAGACCTGGGACCCACCAGTAAGTGAGACAACAGTCATGCACGTGTTGACAAGGCACTCCCTCTACTCTACTCAACGCAAGTACTGTATAAAATCAAGTTATGGGACAAAGCCAACAACCATTTGTTTTTTCAGGCTATCGACTTACGCTTTGTATTCCAGGTTGCCAGTTCGAATATCGTCTCAGATTTGTTAGTTTTAGTTCGAAATTTGATTAATGACAAGTGGGACCCCCGTGTGTTGTTCTGATATTTCAGTTTAGGATGGTTTTTTGAACAAACACTTTGCGCGGTTAGACAAGTAACGGGACGAGTTACACGTATTTTACAAGTTTGCGAACAAAAATGATAGCGGCATAGAATATCACATCCACCCCATAGCTTAGATACTATGGTGATACGAGTTTTTACACCGTTGGAAGTGAGATCCAATGGCTTGGGAGTAGTCTTTGTAATTATGCGCAATTTCGAAACTCTCCAAAGGTTTTTTTGTGTGCAAATAAAACATTCAGGCCTCGTGTGTGCCGCTGCATCTTCGATCCAACGGCTCCCCGTTGCTCATATTAGGTGCTCCCCGTAGCTTAATTACCCGCTGCGGTGAAATGAGCATCTAGGTCGTATGATCAGTGATCAGATGGCACATGCGTAGTACTTGTACTTTCTGCGCATTTCCCAAACTCTATCAGCCGTATATTGCAAAAAACATTCAAACCTCCTACTGTGGGCCGTTAGATCTCGGTGAACTCGTATCACCATAGAATCTACGGTGCGGGAGCACCTCATATTCTCCTGTGCGAGAAAACATAAGGTGCTATCACAACTTGGATGCTACGGTGATACGAGCTTGGAGGTCATTTGATCTGAGATCCAATGGCATCTGAGCAGTCTTTGTGCTTGTGAGCATTGGCCAAACTCTTTTGGGGCTTTTCTGCAAAAAACCATTCGAACCACCGAGGAGGTGTTGGGTCACAAATCCAACGCCTCTGAAGAGCTTGTATCACCAAAGCATCTAAGGTGTGGTAGCACATGATATTCTTACATACAGGAGAATATGATGTCCTCCTTCATCTTAGATGCTACGGTGATCTGAGCTTTGAGGTCGTTGGATATGGGATCAAAGGGCATCTGAGTAGTTTTTGTACAAATTGTGTGCAATTCTCAAACTCATCAAGGTTTCCTGCAAAAATATTAAGACACATCATGTGAGCTGCTATATCTCAGATCTACAAGCTCCAAGCAACTCGTATCGGCATATAGCATCTAAGGTATGGGGGCACATGATATTCTCCCGGGAGGAGGGGTGGGGGTGCACAACCAATCGGTGGTTGGGAGGGTGGGGACAAATATAATCTAAACAACCCTAAACAGAGCTCCACAATTTTATCTAAGGTTGAGGGGTTGACCTCGACAATCATAGCTCTGCCTAAACACAACATTTGCATGTACTGTAGTACTAGACTAAATATTCATGTTTCAGTTTCATGTTCATTTTAAATATTGAACTGAGGACCATGGATGTCTTACATTTTACTCCCTTTGTTCCTAAATATTAGTATTTTTAGAGGTTTCAAATGGACTGGCACATACGGATGTATATAGACATATTTTAGAGTCTAGATTCACTCATTTTGCTCTGTATGTAGTCACTTGTTGAACTCTCTAAAAGACTAATATATAGGAATAGAAGGAGTATTTTTGAATTCGTGTCATACATGCATGGTTTGGAAAAATAGATGCACTATACTTATTGGATTGTTGTTGTGTTCGTGCGTGTGTGTCTCTATGTGTGTGGTCATATGCTTGATACATACAAAGTTTTCTCACCTCCATATTGTTCATCTTTTAAATTGAATTTGCATTGGAAAACTTACTAGGGATACCATGAAATGTGAAATCCACGTTGAGATCACTATATCACAAACTCACTCTAATTCAACAACTCGTCATAAATCAATTACCACGTTGAGATTAGTATTTGCAAGGAAAATACGGTTATTGTAATACACATAGATTCGTTCGGCAATTTAAAAGGTCCCTTTCGTATTCTCGAATGGTACGACCCAACGGCGTACCAGCCAGACCTTGGCTCGTGTCGAAATATCTGGCGGCCAGAATTCCAGCCCTAGGAAATTCCCCTCATGTCCCCGGTCTATAATGACTACCGATGAACAACGGAGGGATGCTTTAGTAACTAGACAACGTTACCTACCGTGTCGAGCACGGTTCAATTCCCTCGGTCGCCGCTCGTTAACGTCACCGTCATTTGCATTGCCTAGTACTACTACTACTACACCAGGATGAGCACAGAATTGAGCCCGTTTGTTCGTGCCTAGTACTTGAGTTAATATATGAGGCAATGCACTGGTACGGAGGGATTATCCTTTTACTCTGCATATATAACTTTTCTGAAGTCTAACTAAGCAAAATGTTTGACCAAATCCTTTCTTAAGAAATATAGCAGGATAGATGTACGGCTTGAAAATTTATTGCATGATTCAGGTTATGATATTGTTTTGAATCGTGGATCTTAAATTTCAGAAAATCCAAAAGTGAGCATAAATTCTTGAAACTGAGCATTGTCACGTGATATGGCACAAATATTACTTCGTAAGTTTTTTCTTCAATTTGAGACAAGCTGCTTATGACAGGTTGCACAAATGAAGAGCCAAGGTATTTTGGAACAAAGACCTGTCACGTTAAGGCGAATACTTTCACTATTGAAACCGTGGGCGTTTACGTGCCGCCACGAGTCCCCACTTCTCATCGGCAGGTGCCGTTCGAGCAAGCGTGTGAGTCGACAGGAGGCGTGCAAGCAGACCGCTGCGTCGGCTGTCAGGGAGGCGTGCGAGAAGACCGCTGTGCAGGCTCACCGGGAGGCGAGCCCTTGGACCAGGCTCCGCCACCCACCGTCGTCCCAACTGCTCCCACTTTTAATGTCACCGGCGCCGCAGCTTAAAATCAACCCCGCACTACCCGGTATCACTACAATCTTCTCTCTTCCTCTCCGATTCTCCTGTCGTCTACCTCCAACTAGCCTGACCTAAACGTACGCCATGCCGCATCACGATGGTCTGCCCTTAGTGTTCTAGTTTCCTGAGGAAGACACCCAGCCGGAGTCTCAAGAACATTAGGCGCTTTGGGACGAGCTTGAACTCCCCTTGCGGGAAGACGTCGCGCCTGTCCCCTCTCCCGTTTCGGCTCCCGTCGCCCCGACTGCGCCAGCGCCCATCCCTGTGGCATTGATGGGCTGGGAGCCGCACATTGTCGCCGAGCTTGATCCCACGGGGTTCCACGAGGCCCCCGCCGACTTTCACGCGCCCGTGCACCTGCCAGCGCATGCGCTGCTGGCGTCGACGCGGCGTCGCCCGTGCGGTGCCGTGCACATGAATGTCTCCGCCGCGCCGTTGACAGCGCCTGTCCCTGAGCGGGTGCCAGTGCCCCCCCTCAGCGGCATGGATGGCCGCCATTGACCGCTTCCTTGCACCAACGCCAGTCGCCTCCTCCCACCAGTTGACACGCTCCGAAGTCCAGAACATTTTGGCCTTCCTTGAAGCTAGGCCAACGTCCAGGAGTACGCGAACAACGGCGCAAGACGCCGCCGTCGCCGTCGGTCAGTGGCCCGATGACACACAGAACACAGCAGAGGAGCCGCTTCTCACTGCTAGACACCCCCGCCGCCGCCGCATAATCTAAATTTGCCATGAAAAATGTTCGGATTGCCATGCTTAAAATCAGAACGTTTATCATTTCCGTTTATTTTATATCGATCGTCGTATAATTTAAAGTCGGAGTCAGACTGAACGAAATCTATGGTTTGATCGATAGAATGTTCTGCTAGAGCCGTATCAAATTAAATATAAAACGTCATCAAGCCACATGTATTCCTTGTCATCCAACGACCTAGACTGCTTCAATGTCGAGCGCTCAACACGTTTAGCGTGCAGTTAATTTCATGCCAAAAATAGTGCTAATCATATAACAACACTCAAATAATATCCTAGTACTTAATATCCGCATACACTTAATATACTTCCAAATTAACGTGCATTGCACGTACACACTGACTAGTGCTGCTAGTACATGAAACTGGTGCCGTGACTTGTGAACGCGTCCAGATATGGTCAACGGCAACATCGCCTGTGAGTTCTTCTTGTTTGCCCGTGCGTCTAAATGCAGAAGGGGAGGAGAGAGCGAGAGCACACATGGAACCCACCAGTAAGTGAAGGCGAATAGTACTAAAAATAATATTACATGTTATCCATTAATTAGGCTGTGGTAATATAAAAACATTATGTGAACAAAGGGGGGTACAACAAACATTGCTATTCTACGTATGTTGCCTATTGACGTGCGTCTTGAAGGCCCGGTCGCATGTTTGATCCTCGTCCTTTATTTTTTAATTTGTATATGGGTCCAAATTCGTTTCATGACATGTGGGCCCCTCGGTGTGTAGTTTGTAGCACTTTAATTTGTGGGTCGAAATTTGTTTCCATTCCAAGTGGACTATCGGTGTGTAGTTTTGTAGCTTATTTATAATAATTAAAGAGAACAACATAGTTTTTCAATAATTCCATGGTGCGACATTGAAGGCGAGAAAGGGCGTGCGAGAGCAATGACCGAGCGGAAGGAAATCAACTAGGGAGTTGCGTGGGTTGCAACGGTGTTTGGAGTAGTTGTGGGCGGATGCTACGAAAATATAATCTAAACCGACCAGAATAAATGCCTACACAAATTAATCCAAGGTTGGAGTGCCCCTAATGTAAATAGCTCCGGCTGCGAGGGATGGAGAGGTAGTAGCTTCAATGCGTGGAAGATACGGTGTGAGAAAGCGAGGTCAATCGAGAGACATATAGATAGAGAGACAAAGTGAGTGTGGTCCGACATTCATTGAACAAATATATATGCTCTGGAGAGATATTGTCTGATTGATCTTTTGGCAAGGGTGAGGGCTATAAGATAGAGCTTGAGAGATGATCCAGCCACAGACATGTAGATATATTTTGTGCGTGGGAGGAAGCAAGGTCAACCGATCACATAGGGTCGCCGTGCGATCGGAAGAGTGAGACGGGTTGGAGAGAGTGACCTAGATAGACAATGTGCGTGAGAGAGTATACAACGTGAATAGGTCGAATTGGGCTCAAACATGGTGATATATCGTTTTTGTCCGAGAAAGAGCGAGGTCAATCGAGACATACAAAGAGAGAGAGAGAGAGAGACAGAGAGAGATTGAGTGAGCGTGGCCCACCATGAGGTCGAAAGAGTGGCGGCAGCTTGGATGGACTGACCTAGATAGACAATCTGCGTGAGAGAGTATAGAGTGTGTCGATCGAGGCTCGAACAAGGAGATATATCATTTGTGTGTGAAAGAAAACGAGGTTAAACAAGACTCAGATAAAGAGAGCGAGATTGAGCGAGTGTGGCCCGCCGTGTGGAAGAAAGAGTGAGACAGTCTCGAGGGAGTGACCTAGATATACAACGTGCGTGCGTGCGTGCGTGCACATGAGAGGTTGGGGGGCTAGATAGGCAATGCATGTATTTAGCGCGAGAGGGTGAGAGAGAGAGGGGAGAGAGAGAGAGCTTGGCATGGGGTGCAATGGCGGGTGTGTGAGGTAAATACATTTGGTAACAGAGTGGAAAAGGGGGTTGTGTAGATAAGAGACTTAGAGATCGAAACACGGAGAGAAATAATGAACGTGTGTTGGAAACCGATAGCTTCCTAAGGAGGTTAGGAGAGGAAGATTGATCGATACAGGAAGTATGTACCGTTTGTGCGGGGGGGGGGGGGGGGAGGGGTTCTAAAAAAAACATTGGAATGTACATAGTACGAGACTTAATATCGATGTTTCAATTCGGTCTACATTGTAAGATTTGAACCAATGACTAGGCATACGGGTAATTATTTTGAATTCGTGCCATACTAAGTTTCGAAAAGTTGACATTGACTCAATTTTTTGTGCTTTTTTGTTGGTCATATGTTTGAATCTATCCAAAAGTTTTCTCACTACCATGGTGTTCATCATATACATATGAATTTGTATTTAAAAAGTAAGCGTGGATACGGTGAAATGCGAAATCCACGTTAGAATTGGAGATAAACTACGTGACACACACTCTAATTCAAATAACTAACTACGTGACACACTCTCTAATTCAAATAACTAATTATGTGACACACACTCTAATCCACGTTAAGCGTGGGTACCATTTCAGTTCTTTTCAAATAACTCCTCATTAATTAATTTATAGTACTCCCTCTATTCACTTTTATAAGACCTTGAAGACATTTGAGACAATGTGCAAAACAGTTCATTTTAAGTTATGCAAACGACTTACAAAAGTGAACGGACAGAGTATCTCGTTTCGAATGACTAATTATTGCAAGGAAAACACGGGCGTGGTAATACATACAGATTCGTTTGCAAATGAAAGAAGATTCGTTTGCATTCTCAAATGTAGGCGCACCAGGCAGACCAGGGTCGTGTCGGGGTGGGCGTTGCTTATGCCTTAAAGGCAGCGCCTTTGGAGTCACGAGACATGTGGGCCAGCCACCTGTTGGGCCCACATGTCATGGAGACAAAGGCAGGTGCCTTAAGGCACCGAAGCATAGTCCTGTCGGGGTGGTTGCGTGCACTACTAGGGAAAAGCATATACACAGAATCTTACCAGCAGCGCACCTCAAAAGACGATGCTACTGCTAATTAGCAGCAGCGCGTGATAGCAAAACGCGCTGCTGAAAGGAAAATAGCAGTAGCGCGTCCACACCAAACCGCGCTACTGCTCTAATTGACATGACCTCGCAGCCCAGCTAGATATAGCAGTAGTGCCCTATACTGAACCGCGCTACTGCTATAGAAGTTAGCAGCAGCGCGCTTCTAGGAAAATTGCTACTGCTAAGATCAGCAAACAAGTTTAGTCCCACCTCGCTCCGCGAACAGAGTGTTTACCACCTTAAATATGTTACTTCTGAAACTATCACAACCAGTTGGTCTTCACTGAACTCTATGCCTAGAATTTGTGGCTGCAATATGAGTCCTCTCCGGTTCCTACCGGAGAGGACTCATATTGACAATTCAGATTGTACAGAAAAAGATCATTAATGGCCAATGTATTTTTGCATTGACGTAATTTTGTATACTTACACTTAGCAGTAGCGCTTTATCTGCAAAGTGCTACTGCTATTCAGATTAGCTGTAGCGCGTTTTGGCAAACGTGCTACAACTATCCCTACCTTATCCCCACGCGCACGACCAGCCCTCTCTCTCTCACTCACACTCTCACTCTCGCCCGCGCGCCGATAACCGTCGTCGTGCGTCACCGCCGCCACCGCCGCCTTCGTCCGTCCGCCGCCGAGGTACTCCCCTCCTTCCGTCCCTCCTCCCTCCTCCTCGCACATCCTCCCTCCGCCTGCGGCCGCCCCTCCCTCCTCCTCGCACATCCTCCCTCCGCCTACGGCCGCCCCTCCCTCCTCCGCCACCGCCCTCCTCCCTCCGCCTGCGGCCGCCCCTCCTCCCTCCTCCGCCGGCAGCCCTCCTCCCACCGCCCTCGACCTCACCGCCGCCACCCGATCCTGATCCCGCCCTCGCCGGCCCTACCTGTCCGTCGCCCCCAACCCCTTTCTCTCTACTTAGTTAGTACTAGATGTTGTTTAGTAGTAGTAGGTGTTAATTTAGGGCAGTATGATTAATAGTAGTTGTAGTTGAACTACTTTAGTTGTAGTTGAACTAGTTTAGTAAGTAAATTTGTAAACTAGTTGAACTAGTTGAATTAATAGAACTAATGTATTTTTAGTAAGAACTTATACGATTTTTGCTTTTGCAGAAATCAAGGAGCCCTCCATCATCCCCGTCGTCGTCCCCGTCACCGACCCCCTCCGACATCGAGGTGAGACCAGCCAAATATCCATGTATATCTTGTGTTCCTCAAATAGGATATGTGGTTTCCGAAGTGGTCGTTCATGTTCAGTTTACACCTCCGAGTGGCCTATGTTTTGCCGGAGTGTTGATTAATTTTTGTTCCGGCAAATTTCAGGCGCTCGATATGTCCTTTTTTAGCAAAGGTCATGCTGGATTTTTCCGTGAATTCTGGCATGACTTGTGCTAGAATATGTACAAGTTTAATCTTTGAATTATGAACGTAGGAAATGTCGTACTCGGACGCATTGACGCCTCCCGGGAGTGCAGCTGGTGCCACGACGATCGAGGTATGTGCGACAGGTTCGTTGAGCTGGATGAAGATCAGCGCTTCAGCACTAAGCTCGAGGAGACCTTCGATGTTGAAACGGTACGCAACAACGACAAGTGTTTTTTTTCATAATTAAGCATGACTTCAACTATTTCATCGTCTAATTTTCATCTTTTACAATTCGACTAGCTTATCCCATGCCATGCAAGACGTTATGTCTTGGAGAGGATGGGTTTTGAAGACCATGAAAATTTTGAAACAAAGAAAATACACCTAAGGACCCATCATGATATGGATTTTGAAGTAAATATGTGCAATGCTTAGAGCGTAACCCATTTTGGTTGCCAAAATTGGGAAGCACTTTGTAAAATGTATGGTTTTTATGAGGGTATGATTGTCACCATGGATCTTGGTGATCCTGACATCGAGCAAAATAATATGGACATTTGGGTCCTTGTTGATACGCTTCGATTCTACCGCTATGTGAGTTTCTCAAACATAGTTATTAACTAATTTATATTGTTTATTTCAAAATAGTTGACAACTTATTTCCATTGACAACTTATTTTGATTCTTCAAAGACTGTGCGGAAGATGGTAGACAAAACCCACTACACCGATGGCTCTGAATTAACTTATAAGGAGAAAAATCATCTGATCGCATTTTGTACTCTTCTTCAGGATTACAATAACTATTATCAAACTCCTCCAAGTTATGGTGAATACGTGCCACTAGTGCACGTGTTGAACCACGGTAACTTCTCTGGAGATACCCTAGTAAGATTTTTTACTATTATGACATCCGTGCATCTTTTGCATACTTCTAAAACTAGTACATCATTGCTAACTACGAAGTTATTACTATGTTTTTCAACAGAAACTCCTGATGGATTGTGTGCCTCATCTGATGTATCTGAATGGTCGCCTTACATTTCTGAACATACTGCCAGGTAAATCTAGGGAGCTCACCTATGCATATCAGATTTCTAAAACCGGTGAACACATGTTCATCAAAGAATGGAAGAAAATGTATGGACATTCGCAAGGAGGTTCTTGGAAGGAACATTCAGCGAAAGGCAAGAATTGGAGACAGGCTAATCTCCATTCTCCATAATGGAGAGTCAGGGGCTATCTTGTTTTTTGCTATTTTACCTTAGAAAATGTAGTAGGTCCTATGAGGTACAATATGTTTATTATGTGGTAATGTGTTAGAGTTGATAATGAGGAGTACTTGTGATTACGACTAGTGACCAATTTGCTATGTGATGTCGTTGATGGAAAGGATGATCTTGAGGAGGTGTTATATGACAATGATGTATTATGATGATAAGTTGTTAATGATATTGATGATGATATTATTATATCATTGGGTGAAAGAACCGCCGATTAGTTTCAAGTGGATGGACATCCACTTGAAACTAGTCCACGGTTCTTTCATCCCGTGATGTAATAACTCATTATGATGTAAAAACAATCTCTAAATTCCTGTTGTATGAAAACTTGGGTAAAGGTGTATGAATACAACATGAAATAAAAATGAAATAAAATACTAAATAATAGTAGTAGCGCGGGCAAGGAGAAGCGCTACTACTAATTACCAGTAGCGCTCTTCTGGAAGATGGTAGATTGCTGATCGTGGAGGCGCACAAGCAAAGTATTTGGAAAAGGTAGTGGCACCTGATAAATCAAATAGCCCATTAGGTGTAGTTGCAATATCACACGACCATGAACACCCCAACTCTAGCAGACTCTAGCCCTACTACACTGGTCATTTCTAATGCCCCAACTCAATGAGACCCCAACTACAACAAACAAGATGATTATGTCAGGTTGACATAGCACCAAATTGTCTGGCTAAAACTCCCATTCCAACAAAGAGTACACCAAATCCAGTTGCCAAATCCCTTTTCGAACTAGAGAGAGCCCCAACTGCAGCAAATAGGACCCCTGTTCCATTTCTTCCCAGTTTAGAAGACGAAGCTTATGTTGTTGTCAGGAACTTTGTGCGCATCTTTCCTGCATGGAAATATTATATCGCAGACACAGAACAATTTTCAGTCTTCCTCCGCAACTTCATTTATAAGTAATGTACTAATGTTATTCATGGTCATTACTGCATATGTTTCTGCTGACAGAAGACACAAGATTTCATTCTTTTAAATAGGTGAGGAGCAAACTGGATTGTGATGACGAGCAAGGGTTGGTTGTGCTTTTCAAGCACTCATTGATGAAGTATCGTTCCTACCTGAGGCAAGCGCACTTCGATGGCAAGCCTCTGAACAAAATTTCTGTAAAGTCTCCGGTGCTACATTTATCCGACGGTGACTGGAATAATCTTGTTACACATTGGTCTCGGCTAAACAGAAGGTACTGTCTATGATATCACATCACAATTTGAACTACATTTGTGCATTTGCCTTAATGTCTCACTTGTACTTAAAATCATTAGCGTAAGAACATTCGTTCTCAAGGGACCATGTAATCTCGTAACTATACTGCACACTTCATTGCTCTTGTGAGTACCTCTTGCCCTGTATGACCATACTTACTTCCATAGTTGTTTGATTATGTAGCATCACTGCGCATGTTAGCCTCGTAATCGTCCATTTGGTGGACATTATAAGATCCGTATGGACTCTTACATAAATTTAGAATCAACCCAATGCTTTTGAAGAGGTTTAGCTCTGTAGTCCTCTTGTAAGGACTGAACGTGGTCTATCACTGTACTTACATTAACAGCTACTCCCTCCGTCCCATAATATAAGAACGTTTTGTACAGTACACCAGTGCTCAAAACACTCTTGTATTATGGGAAAAGGGATTGGTTCATTTTGTAGCATTCTGCATCTTATCTCCCTCGCCCACCATTTACTAAAAAAGATCAGATCTATATTTAATCTTACCAACAAGTAGAATACAAAGACAATGCCAGTGCAGAAGTGTAGCCCATTGCTCTTGTCAGTACATTTTGTCTTGTAACGCTTGTACTTCCAGGGATTGGTAGTTGATTATGTAGCATCAATCTGCATCTTATCTTCATTATCCTCTATCCCTTCCAGTATTATCATATCTATAATTACTCTCTACAAAATGTAGAGTACACGCAATGCTTATGAAGAAGATTATGTGCTGAAATTATTGAGTTATCCTTCCCTTGACATGGAGAAGGGCATTATAAAGTCAGTGTTAACTGTTAATGTAAGTCAGTCCTTCTAAAGCCTTTATCCTCAACTGTTGTTTAATTTGCTCATACTCCCTATCGTTTACTTCTGTTTAGTTTATTGTTTCTATCAAAATGCATGTTCGCAAGAACCGTAAGTTCTAAGTTTTACTTGTAAAACCAAATTCCTTATTCATACCATGCACATTACTTAATACTCCCTATATGTATGCTTGTTTTTGTGGATCTATAATCCAAAGGTGTGGTGAAGCAGCCCACATTTGCACCTTGTCATCTCATGTTTTATCTTACTGATGTGGCTGATGATATGAACAACATGCCATGCACATTATCCAAAATAGATACAATGATTTTCTTTGCCCTTCATCTATGCTTGTTATGTTGACATGGTAATCCAAAGAGTGTGGTGAAGCTCCCACATTATGAACAATGCCAAATTATGCTATTGATATTTTGAACTTACTCTTTATTTTCTAATTTGAAATTGGATAGAATTAATGACAGTTATCATCTTTGTTTATACACGTGCAAAACCTGTCATCTCTCTGCTTTGTTTCAGGGTGATATGCCTGATGGCATGAACAAGTATGCTGAAGGTTGTGAGACAAACCCAACATCTATTGCAGCAAAGAAGGCAAAACATCTTGAAGATAGCGAGACAACCCCAAAGTCTTGTCTTGATGTAGTGTTCAAGTTACTTGAGACTAATAGTCAGACAAGCTCACAGAATTCGTTGTTTGAATCAGTTCGACTTCTTCAGTCCCAAGTTCTAGCAGAAAGGTATTCTGCAACTCAACTTCGACTTGAAGTCCTATCTCTAAGAAAGATTGCGGAGAACACCAATGAGAACCTCATCGCTAAATAGCTACACCTGGAAGCTATGACCGACATGCTAGGCCGGTCTCACAGCCTTGCTCAGCAGCTTGCGCAGCAGTTCCCCCGCAAGGCTAATCTTTCTCGAACTGTCTTGGAAGTGGTCTCGGTTTAGTATTATTTTGTTACGCTGCAATGGTGCCCAGTTTTTTGTAATCTGCTTCTTTGTTGCGGTTTATGATCACTAGTGGCGAACTTCGATGCCCAGTGGATGTAGTATACCTTAAATCCTTTATTGTATAGTGTAGGTCTATTCTTAGTTACTATGCCATAATTTCTTTATTGTATAGAGTAGGTTTGTTCTTAATTCCTTAGTTCTGAAAAAAATCAGATGTAGTCGACCGGGCCAAAACATTCGACTCTAACGGGCAACGTTTTTAGCGGGCCACAATTAGGCCAGCCTGCGTCTTTCTTGGGCCCGAATGATTGGGGCCTTCACACATTGCGCTAGGCCCAAACTTACACCGGCCTATATTTTAGTTGGGCCTTTTGTCGACCCAGCGCTTAGTTTGGCCCAGGTAGCGTTGGGCCATTAACAGGCTGAATATTGTACTGGCCTATTACGGCCGAGATGAAACCACGTGCCTTTAGCAGGCCAAAATGCATGTTGGGCCTCAATTTTCACTAGTCGTCAACGGGCCTTCAGCAGGCCGAAATGTAGTCCGAGCCTTTTTGGGCCCAGTTAGCTAACGGGCCGTTACCAGGCCGAAACATATCTCGGGCCTTAGTTGGCCCACTGATATCATGGGCCTTTAAGAGGCCGAAAGCTTAGTATAGGCATCAACGGGCCGAATTACGCGACAGGCCTTTAACAGGCCCAAAGTCACGTTGGGCTTAACTGTTGCCACCTTTAGCCTGGGCCGTTAGTGGGCCCGATGTCCCGTCGGACCATATATGGCCCATGGGCAGCACGGGCCATTCCCAGGCCGAAAGTCACACTAGGCTGAAATGGGCCCATGTCCACATCAGGCCTCTAACAGGCCGAAGGTCACTGGGTTGTAGTTGGGCCCAAATATTCGGCGAACAATTAACGGGCCAGATCTGGCTCCGGGCCGCAAATGGGCCCAAATATTGGGCGAACAATTAACGGGCCAGATCTGGCTTCGGGCAATAAATGGGCCCAAATATTGGGCGAAAAATTAACGGCCAGATATGGCTTCGGGCCGTAAATGGGCCTCTATTAAGCAGGCCGTTATTGGGCTGGCCCACTAGTACCTGATTAAGTACTACGGGCCTTTGACTGGGCCGGCCTTTTTAACCTATATGGGCCTCTGTTGGGCCCAGCCACGTGTCGACGTATCATAGGCATGTCCCCTCTAGTGGATGGGCGACATCTGGCCCACTGACGAGCTAAAAGGTGTTCCCTTCGGCCAATCAGAATTTTACACGTGGAAATTTCCCATTGGTGAGGGCTGTTAACGGGTTATCGGATCCAAAATCCGACCCGATAGCTTAACGGCGGATGCCACATGTCGGTCACCCTTGACGAAAGCACTTACATGGACGCGATTTATCGTCATGGAAGTGGACACTTCCGTGATGATAATTTTGGTAATGACATGGAACACTTCTACGACAGCACAGGTATGACTATCTTGATTCTGTCATAAAATCGTCATGGATGTACATGCATGGCAGAAAACGCGACCTATTGTGACAAACATGTATCATCACGGAAGTGTATTTTTTTTTGTAGTGATACCTCGCAAAATTATTTTCATCTCTATTTCAAAATCTAGCGAGCTCTGGCACCTCTGCAAATCCATGCTTCCCTCTGCGAAGGTGATGACCCACAAGTATAGAGGATATATCGTAGTCCTTTCGATAAGTAAGAGCGTCGAACCCAACGAGGAGCATAAGGAAATGACAAGCGGTTTTCAATATGGTTTTCTCTGTAAGCACTGAAATTGTAGGTAACAGATAGTTTTGTGATAAGATAAATTGTAACGAGTAACAAGCAATGAAAGTAAATAAAGTGCAGCAAGGTGACCCAATCCTTTTTGTAGCAAAGGACAAGCCTGGACATACTGAAAAGAAGTATTAAGGTAAACCTAACCATAGCATGAAACTAATGGATCCGAATCAGTCCCTTACGAAGCAACGCATAAACTAGGGTTTAAGCTTCTGTCACTCTAGCAACCCATCATCTACTTATTACTTCCCAATGCCTTCCTCTAGGCCCAAATAATGGTGAAGTGTCATGTAGTCGACGTTCACATAACACCACTAGAGGAAAGACAACATACATCTCATCATAATATCGAGCGAATACCAAATTCACATGACTACTAATAGCAAGACTTCACCCATGTCCTCGGGAACAAACGTAACTACTCACAAAGCATATTCATGTTCATAATCAGAGGAGTAATAATATGCATTAAGGATATGAACATATGATCTTCCACCAAGTAAACCAATTAGCATCAACTACAAGGAGTAATCAACACTGCTAGCAACCCACAGGTACCAATTTGTGGTTTTGATACAAGATTGGATATAAGGGATGAACTAGGGTTTTGAGAGGAGATGGTGTTGGTGAAGATGTTGATGGAGATTGACCCCCTCCCGATGAGAGGATCATTGGTGATGACGATGGTGATGATTTCCCCCTCCCAGAGAGAAGTTTCCCCGGCAGAACAGCTCTGTCGGAGCCCTAGATTGGTTCCACCAAGGTTCCACCTCGTGGCAGCGGAGTTTCGTCTCGTAAGCTTGTCTGCGATTTTTTTTCCAGGGTAAAAGCCTTCATATAGCAGAAGATGGGCACCAGAGGGCCACCAGGGGGCCTAGGAGACAGGGGGCGCGCCCAGTAGGGGTGGGCGCGCCCCCCACCCTCCTGGCCAGGGTGTGGGCCCCCTCTGGGGTTTTCTTCGCTCAATAATTCTTATTAATTCCAAAACTTACTTTGGTGGAGTTTCAGGATTTTTGGAGCTGTGCAGAATAGATTTCCAATATTTTCTCCTTTTCCAGCCAGAATTCCAGCTGCCGGCATTCCCCCTCTTCATGGTAAACCTTGTAAAATAAGAGAGAATAGCCATAAATACTGAGATATAATGTGTAATAACAGCCCATAATGCAATAAATATTGATATAAAAGCATGATGCAAAATGGATGTATCAGAAGGGCCTATCTTTTACTTTTATGCAAGAGTCAGTAGTATTCCTTCTCATTCCTAACTACTCTTTAGTTGGCAAGCATCGTGTGTTGGGGAAAGATCTAAGCATATATGGCCATGCAAATATATTTGATCATGAATTATTATTGTTGACAATTATCTATATGATAAGTGAGTTGGGAGGCGAAACACTAAGCCCCTATCTTTCTCTGTGTTCGATGGATGCTATTTGTTCAAAGAATATGCTTTGAGTGGTAGCAATCATGGAAGACAATATGATAGTTGAGTATGTGGAGTTTGCTAAATCAAAGCTCTGGCATAGACCCTTCCTGAAAATAAGATGAATTGTAATTGTTTGATGACTGAGAATGAAGTTTGCTAGTTTTCAAGAAAGTTTATGGTCTATGCTTTAACATGTGAATAGCTTGTTACTTGATCTTGAGAAGTTTTATGAGATGAACTTCTGTTATGACATATAATCATGCTAGAAAAGGTGATTGAAATTATCATTGATCAAACTTGTGCACCTGCTAGCATTCACACTTCATAAATTCTTTCTTTTTATCATTTACCTACTCGAGGACGAGCAGGAATTAAGCTTGGGGATGCTGATACGTCTCCAACGTATCTATAATTTATGAAGCATCCATGCTATTATATTATCTGTTTTGGATGTTTATGGGCTTTACTAACCACTTTTATATTATTTTTGGAACTAACCTGTTAATCGGAAGCCCATCCCATATTGTTGTTTTCTTGCCTATTTCAGTGTTTCGAAGAAAAGGAATATCAAACGGAGTCCAAACGGAATGAAACCTTCGGGAAAGTTATTTTTGGAACGGAAGCAATCCAGGGGACTTGAAGTGCACGTAAGGGAAGCTTTGAGGTGTCCACGAGGTACGGAGGCGCGCCCACCTCCCCTGGGCGCGCCCCCCACCCTTGTGGGCCTCTCGTGGCTCCACTGACCAACTTCTTTCGCCTATATATCTCCATATACCCTAAAAACATTGAGGAGCACAATAGATCGGGAGTTCTGCCGCCGCAAGCCTCTGTAGCCACCAAAAACCTCTCAGAAGCCTGTTCCGGCACCCTGCCGGAGGGGGAATCCCTCACCGGTGGCCATCTTCATCATCCCGGCGCTCTCCATGACGAGGAGGGAGTAGTTCACCCTCGGGGCTGAGGGTATGTACTAGTAGCTATGTGTTTGATCTCTCTCTCTCTCTCTCTCTCTCTCTCTCTCTCTCTCTCTCTTTCTCTCGTGTTCTTGACTTCACACGATCTTGATGTATCGCGAGCTTTGCTATTATAGTTGGATCTTATGATGTTTCTCCCCCTCTACTCTCTTGTAATGGATTGAGTTTTCCCTTTGAAGTTATCCTATTGGATTGAGTCTTTAAGGATTTGGGAACACTTGATGTATGTCTTGCCGTGCTTATTTGTAGTGACAATGGGATATTCACATGATCTACTTGATGTATGTTTTGGTGATCAACTTGCGGGTTCAATGAACTTATGCATAGGGGTTGGCACACATTTTAAATCTTGACTCTCCGGTATAAACTTTGGGGCACTCTTTGAATTTATTTGTGTTGGTTGAATAGATGAATATGAGATTATGTGATGCATATCGTGTAATCATGTCCACGGATACTTGAGGTGACAATGGAGTATCTAGGTGACATTAGGGTTTTGGTTGATTTGTATCTTAAGGTGTTATTCTAGTACGAACTCTATGATAGATCGAATGGAAAGAATAGCTTCATGTTATTTTACTACGGACTCTTGAATAGATAGAACAGCAAGGATAACTTTGAGGTGGTTTTGTACCCTACAAGAATCTCTTCATTTGTTCTCCACTATTAGTGACTTTGAAGTGACTCTTTGTTGCATGTTGACGGATAGTTATATAATCTAGTTATGTTATTATTGTTGAGAGAACTTGCACTAGTGAAAGTATGAACCTTAGGCCTTGTTTCCTACCATTGCAATACCGTTTTTTTACGCTCACTTTTATCATTAGTTACCTTGCTGTTTTTATATTTTCAGATTACAAATACTCATATATGCCATCCATATTGCACTTGTATAACCATCTCTTCGCCGAACTAGTGCACCTATACAATTTGCCATTGTATTGGGTGTGTTGGGGACACAGGAGACTCTTTGTTATTTGGTTGCAGGGTTGTTTGAGAGAGACCATCTTTATCCTACGCCTCCCACGGATTGATAAACCTTAGGTCATCCACTTGAGGGAAATTTGCTATTGTCCTACAAACCTCTACACTTGGAGGCCCAACAACGTCTACAAGGAGAAGGTTGCGTAGTAGACATCAGCAGGCAGGAGTCGGTCGATGTGTGGAGTAATAGTAGTAGATGCAGAATCGTTTCGATCTACTTGTTGCGGACGTGATGCCTATATACATGATCATGCCTAGATAATCTCATAACTATGCACTTTTCTATCAATTGCTCGACAGTAATTTGTTCATCCACCGTAAACTTATGCTATCTTGGGAGAAGCCACTAGTGAAACCTATGGCCCCTGGGTTTCCTTCTACTTTTATTTGCATCTTTTACTTTCCAATCTATATCATAAAAATACCAAAAATATTTATCTTATCTTATTATCTCTATTAGATCTCACTTTTGCAAGTTTCCGTGAAGGGATTGACAACCCCTTTATCGCGTTGGTTGCGAGGTTCTTGTTTGTGTGTGTAAGTGCGTGGGACTTTTGAGGAGCCTCCTACTGGATTGGTACCTTGGTTCTCAAAAACTGAGGGAAATACTTACGCTACTTTGTTGCATCACCCTTTCCTCTTCAAGGGAAAACCAACACAGTGCTCAACAGGTAGCAGCCATCCAAGAAAAAGGATGATGAGGATTTTGAGTGCTTTGCTGAAATGATTAGACCTATCTTTTTGCGTATGCGTTTGACTGATATGCTTAAAGTAAATCCTTATGCTAAATATATGAAAGATATTATTACAAAATAAAAGAAAGATACCGGAAGCTGAAATTTCCACCATGCTTGCTAATTATACTTTTAAAGGTGGAATACCTAAGAAACTTGAAGATCCAGTAGTACAAACTATACCATGCTCCATTAAAAAAAACTATGTTAAAACTGCTTTATGTGATCTTGGAGCAAGTGTTAGTGTTATGCCTCTCTCTTTATATCATAGACTTGAATTGAATAAGTTGACACCTACTGAAATATCTTTGCAAATGGTTGATAAATCAACTGCTATACCTGTCGGTATTTGTGAGGATGTGCCTGTTGTGGTTGCAAACGTTACTATTTTAACGGACTTTGTTATTCTTGATATTCCTGAGGTCGATAGTATGTCGATTATCCTTGGTAGACCCTTTTTGAATACTGTATGGGCTGTTATTGATTGCAACAAAGGCAATGTCACTTTTCATGTTAATGGTAATGAGCATACGGTACACTTTCCGAGGAAACAACCTCAAGTTCACAGTATCAATTCTATTGGAAAAATTCCAACTATCATTATTGGAGGTTTTGAATTTCCTCTTCCTACTGTCAAGAAGAAATATGATATTCTTATTATTGGGGATTTTCATATCCCTGTTGAGGTAACCTAGTGTTATTCGAAATTTCTCCGGTTCCATGTTATTCAGAATGAGTTCGTTAACAAGTCTTGATCAACCTTGTTAGTGGATTCCTTTTGATGAGCATGAGATGGATGAAGTTAGAAGGCACAACCTTCTGTACCCTCCTTTTACTTTCTGTTATTTAGATTAAATAAATTAAAATTAGTATTTTCTGTCAGTTTTCTGAATTATCCATGCAATAAAAAATACCCCAAAAATAAAAGTTCTCCAAATTCCCTGCAAATTTAATATGATTTTTTCTGGAATATTTGAGAATATCTGGCACTGAGAACACAGCAGGGGGAGCTGGCACCTGGCCACGAGGGTCCAGGGTGCGCCCACCCCTACAGGGCGCGCCCCCTGCCTCGTGGGCCCACAGTGGCCCCCCTCCACTTATTCCTGCACCCACACACTTCTTCTTCCTCCCAAAAAAATCACCATCCAGCTCAAGCACGAGGTCTAGCTCATTTTGCTGCCATTTTCGATCTCCTTGCTCGAAGCTCCATTCACAAAACTGCTTTGGGGGGTTGTTCTTTGGTATGTGACTCCTCCAATGGTCCAATTAGTTTTTGTTCTAGTGCTTTATTCATTGCAAATTTTTGCTGCCTAGGTGACCCTGTTCTTGAGCTTGCATGTCAAATTTATATGGTCCCAAGTAATTTTAATGCATGATATAGGCTCTAGGCACTTGTGGGAGTAGTTGATATCAATTTTGTTAAGTTTGATTCACTTTTATTTTGAGTTACTAAAAATTTCAGAAATTTTCAGAAAAAGATGAAGAGATTTTTCTTGAGGGGCTCTTCTAGACAAGGCTCTAAGGATAAACAAGCTAAGGAGAATGAAAAGCCCAAGTATAATCTCCCCCGTGTGGCGGAACTACGGCCGTGTGAATGGCCTTGTGATGATTTCTTGAGAGCAGCCGGGATTCATGATGATTTTTATTCGTTGGCTGATAATGCGGGCCTCACCGACTTCCTCCACGACCAGGCCGAACAGTGTCTCTTACTCACCAATACTTTCGTGCAAAATTTCTTCTTTTATCCTAAGAAATCACCTCCTTCAGTAGAGTTTCATTTATATGATGTGGCTAGGGAGATATCGCTATATGAATTTTGCACGGTTTGCAAGATACCTTTCGGGGGCAGCTTAGAGGAACCACATCGTAAAGATGTGGATGGATTTATTGATACAATTATTGTAAGGGAAACAAGAAAGGTTTCCGATGCAAGAATTACTAGCATACATTTTCCTATTTTACGCTACTTTGAAATATTTGATAGTCGGTGCTTAATTGGTCATGAGCTGTGGAAACCTTAGTGTTCCTGATATTATTATTTTGTCCCATGCTTTATTTCGTGATAACTCTGTTAGTATGGGCGCTATTATTGCTAAACGATTAAGCCTGCCGTACAAAGGGCCTGTAACACCCCGGTGTAATGATGCTACAGTAACCCCTGGGGTTAAGTTAATTGTTTTGCTAAACATGTGCCTGATCATTACTGTCTCATGTTCTTTCACATTCCAGTTGAATTTAAATTCAAATTCTGTGTGAAATTCAAAATGCTAAAACATGAAAACTAAAATGTTCATCATGTGGAAAGTATTCTTCTGGTAATATTGGTGGTGAACCGATATTTTCGCAAAATGTCTAAATGGCTTGAAATAGCTAAAACAGAAAAGCTTAAAAAAAGGACAAGCCCCCTCACCCCTCAACTGGGCCGACTGGCCCAGCTGGACACCGCGCCCCCTTCCCATGGGCCTCGGCCCACCACAGCAAGCCGGCCCAGCTCCCCGTACCGCGCCCTCCTCCTGTTCCCCCGGTGCGCACCGCTACAGGGGCTCGTCGCCGCCCGACCACCTCGCCGGCAGCGCCGCGGGTGGATAAGAGCGCCCCCCTCCGTCTCCTCGAGTCCTCCCCCACCTACCTCCACCCACTCCCCTGCTCGCCCTCTCCGCTCTCTCCCTCACTCTCCAGATCCCCTCCCCACCTTAACCGAGCGCCGCCGTCGCAATGGCTGTGCTGTAGCCGTGGCCACCACCTACCCCGCGCCTAGCCAGAAGGTCCAGGAGGCTCGCCGTCGACGCCTTCTTCGACTACCTCACCGGAATGAGGCGAGGAAGCCCCATCAGCGTCGCCATCGTCCTGTCTTCCCCAACGGTCCCCGCCACCACTCGTCGGCGATTCGTCGCCCCCAGCACCGCCCCGACCTCCCTCGAGCCCGCTGCCACCCCCCTACAGCTCCCGGTGAGCCACCGCGTCTCTCCCCTCGCTCCCCCGCACGGATCCATCACCGTAGCCTCCGCGCCATTTTTGCCCGAACGGAGCTCCGCCGCCGTGGCTGCTGCTATCGCCACAGGCGTTGTCGAGCTCGGCTGAGCTCGCAGTCGTGCCCGCCGTAGCCGTAGGATTCGAATGTGCCACTCGTTCCCACCCTGTGCTCCTTAGCCACGTCCTCGACATCGCCTGTTTCCGGCCGCCGCCTTTGCTCGTCGCCGCCGTCTCCACGGGCCACTTCAGGTCGTGCCACCGCCACCAAACGATGCGGAGTTGAACGCCCGTTCCAACGCACCCAACCGCGCGCAAAACGGGCCACCACAGCGCGTTTCCGAACTCACCGGAGCTCACCGCCGCGCTACGGGCTCGCCGGAGTAACTCCGGCAGCCAGCGCTGATGTGGCGCCTATGTGGCAACCCCCTGGGTCACTGGCAGCTGGGCCCGGCGGTCCCAGTTGACCAGGTCAACGACTGACTGGGCAGCTCCAGTCACTGACTGGTGGGCCCCAGTTGACTGGTCAACTGGTCAGCCGACCGCTGACGCTATGCTTGCGTCATGCTGACGTCATCATTTACTGTTCTGGATAATTCGTGTTTAATAACTAAATTAATTTTAGGAAATGGTTTAATCTTTGAAAATTCATAGAAATTAAACCGTAGCTCGGATGAAAATGTTTTCTATATGAAAGTTGCTCAGAAAAATCCAACGAATCCGGATGCGCGGTCCGTTTACCTGTCAGATACCTCTAACTATCTGAACATGGAATATTCCCCCTCCGGTCATCTGTCTGACACAGGTCCGGAACCGGGAAAACATTCCCGGTTGATTTTCCCCCTTCACCTTCATCGTGTAGCCATACGTTAGGTCACACCCGGCACAGCATATTGCCAGGCTATGCTTTGTGATGCTATGTTTGCTTAATATTTATTGTTTCTTCCCCCTCTTTTCTCCGGTAGACCCCGAGACCGATGCTGCCCCTGTGATCGACTACGTCAACGACGACCCCTCCTTGCCAGAGCAACCCGGCAAGCCCCCCCCCCCCCCCTCTTTGATCATCCCGATATCGCCCATGCCATTCTCTCATGATTGCATTAGATTTTGCTCTTGTTATTGATTGCTCCTATTACGATGCATAGCCTTCTTTTGTAACTTCTTTGTTGTACCTTACCGCTTATCCTAAATCGCTTAGTATAGGTTGGTTAGAGATCCATCAGTGACCCCACTTTGTCCCGACCGCCTACCGGATAATCAGAAAACCCGATCAACGGGATCGAAGACCAGGACCCGACACCGCACATCACTTCCCCTTAGTTGCTCGACACTACTGGTTTCTATCGAGTACCGAGGGTGAGACCTCATCAGCACTTCTGATGTTAACCCTGTAGTGTAGCTATTCGGTCATGGTCATCGAGGGTGATTTCCTCTTTAACCACTTCCGATATGACTCTGTCGTGCAACCCCTCAAGTGTGGACCTCGAGGGTGAATCCTCTTACGTTCACCTTGATGATTACATCAAGTGGAATTCACCGGGGGTGATTCCTCGGGCTTTCCCTTGATGTTTAGACACACGATTACTATGGTTACTATGACTTTACACCGAGCCATGTTACTAAAGACGGGTCGACCACGAGGGGTACCAGCGAGCTTAATTGCAGTGATGTGGAGTCGGGTTGACTGGAGGGTGCCCGCGAGATAATTACGAGGCGTGGCCGGGCATTCCTAGCCCTTGCCGCAAGTCCTCGACGGGGCAATGGGGTCACATCTTTCGTGAGTCTCTGCTTGTTACCGCGCGTTCATAATCCACTACGATTTGGATATTTGATCCGAGGGGCCTCTGGCCTGATAGCACTAACCATCACGTGGGCATAGTATGGGCGTTCTGCCTCGTATACATCAGCCGAAGCTTAATAGACGTCAGAGACTGAGCGGCGCACGCCAGGTTGGACTGCGTAAGTGCCTGCCTTGTTGAAGGAGGTAGCTAGGTCTGCTCATCGGCCGCCCACGCAACGTGTAGGAGTTCCCGGGGAGATGGCCCATGACCCCTGGGGGCATAGGTTTAGTCCGGCGTGTTGGCCTCTCTATTAAGCCTAGGTTGGGTTGCGGCGTATTGTTTGGCGAGGCGGGCATGACCCAGTGAAAGTGTGTCCGTGGGAGTTAATCGAGCGTGATGGGTAAGTTGGTGCACCCTGCAGGTGAAGAAAACATCTATTGATAGCCTGTCCTCTGATGGCGGACACTTGGAGTTGTATCCCAATCGATACAACTAGAACTGGATACTTGTGATGAGAATTGGTTGGTGATGAGAACTGGATTGTGATGATAACTGGATAGTATGGCTCTGGGATTTCTTTCTCACAGGGAGTCGAGAAAGGATCTCCGGCCGAGGTTGGCAACACTACTACTACTACTTTACTTTATGCTACTCTACTCCTTTCGGTTGCTGCAAGATGGTGATTTCCAGAAGCTGCTAGTCTTCGATAGGACTAGGCCTTCTCTCTATTCTGGCATTTCTGCAGCCCAGTCCACATATACAGCCTTCCTTTGATAATGTTGCATATGTAGTGTAGATCCTTGCTTGCGAGTACTTTGGATGAGTACTCACGGTTGCTTTGCTTCCCCTTTCCCCCATTGTTCTTCTTTCTGGTTGTCGCAACCAGATGGTGGAGCCCAGGATCGGGCGACACCACCGGCGACTACTACTACCCCGAGGGTACCTACTACTTCGTGGAGGCCGCCCGGCGACCAGGAGTAGTTAGGAGGCTCAGGCAGGAGGCCTTGCCTTTTCGATCGTTCTTGCTTTTGTGCTAGCCTTCTTAAGGCAAACTTGTCTAACTCATGTATGTACTCGAGATATTGTTGCTTCCATTGTCTCTTGTGTATTCAAGCTTATGTATTCGAGCCCTCGAGGCCTCGGCTTGTAATATAAAGCTTCTTTTTTTATTTGTGTCTAGAGTTGTGTTGTGATATCTTCCCGTGAGTCCTTGATCTTGACTGTACACATTTGCGTGCATGATTAGTGTACGATTGATTCGAGGGCCTCACGAGTTGGTATCAGAGCTGACTGCCTGTAGGTAGCCCCCTTTCCAACTCCTTGGTCGAAGTTGAGTCTAGTCACATAAAAACTTTTAGTAGCATTGGTTGTGTGTCTTACGAGCCCACGTCGCCATCGGGTGGTACTAGGATCTTTTACTCCTCGTCTATACTCTGGGACTCTGAACTCTCTTCTACTCGGGTTAAACGAATTTACTAACATTAGGATCCCGTGACCATATTCACCCCAAAGTTGGATAAGCCATAGAAATTCCTTAGAATAGTATTCTGAATGGTACACACACTGTCGTGTTGACTACTAAGTGGTATCCATCGTACCTCTTTCCTTATGCATGTTTCATCATGATTGATCCTTGTCTTTGCAAATGCTCAATGTTGAACTACCCCCTGTTACATGTTAGTAGGATGGTTAGACCTGCTGGTCGTGGCCGTGGTGCCAACGATCCACCACCGCCCGAATTCTTTGCTGGAATGATGCAACAATTTGAGCTGAACCGCCAGTTCATGGAAGGAATGATGGCTCAGTTTCCTCATCCGAACATGAATCAACAGCCAACCCCAGTAACTCTGCAGGACTTCATGCGCCTCAACCCAACTATTTACCGCAGCTCAACTCAACCCCTTGATGCTGATGACTGGCTCCGCGACATCACATATGAAATGGAGTCTGCTAGTGTTGCCCCTGCCAACTATGTCACCTTCGCATCCTTCTTCCTCAAGGGTCCTGCTGCTCAATGGTGGGACAACCACAGGCGAACCCTACCTGCTGGAACGGTCATTACTTGGCCGGATTTCCAAGCTGCCTTTCGTGCCCGTTTCATTCCTCAGGGAACCATGGACAGGAAGAAGCGAGAGTTCCGCAACCTCACCCAAGGCAACAAGTCTGTAGATGCTTATCAACGGGAATTGCTAGACTTGTCACGTTATGCTGAAGAAGACATTGCAACTGATGCTCGTAAGCAAGAGAAGTTTCGTGATGGACTTCACCCTGATATCAAGCTAGCATTGCTCATTCATGACTTTGCCGACTTTTCCACCTTGGTGAACAAGGCTATTCAGGTTGAGACTGGTCTTCAGGAACACCAGGGATCCCTTAGGCGTAGTCGCGACGTTGGCTCATCTTCGGGCCCGTCAGCGCAGAAGCATCGGATATGGATTCCCCACAGCATGTATCATCCAACTGCACCTGCACAAAGACAGACCTATGTTGCACCTCATCCGCCTCCTCCATCATGAGGCAGCCTCTTCGAGCTGTACCACCCCAAGCTTCTGCTCCCAATCCCAATGATGGTCTATGCTTCAAGTGTGGCCTTCCAGGTCACCGCTCCAGGAAATGCCCACAGAATCAGGATCAGCTTGCTCTGCCTTCAACTGGTCGTAACAATCAGCCCCATAACAACAATGCCAGACCTTATGGTCGTGGTCAGGCTAATCATGTTGATCTGAATGAAGCTCAAGATCAGCCTGCCACTGTGATGGGTACTCTTCTCGTTAATTCAGTACCGGCTTCTGTTTTATTCGATTCAGGAGCCTCGCATTCATTCATGTCAGAAAATTTTGCATACGCACACGACATTCGATGCGAGCCCATGAACACTCCGATAGTGCTACGCACCCCTACGGGTCAGTGTCGAACTACCATGATTGGTCGCGACGTCCCCGTTGAAATTGAAGGGTTGGAATTTCATGTTTCTCCCATTATTCTAGAGTCTTCCAACATTGACCTCATTCTGGGAATGGAATGGTTGAAAGCACATACCGCTTCTATCGTTTGTGCCACCAAAGTCGTTCATCTCCTACATCCTTCAGATGAGATAGTAAGCTACCATGCTCAGATTGTTCAAAACGTTGAAGCACGACTTTATGCTTTGAATGCGTTGAACGCAACACCTCTTGAAGGAATTGAAAAGATTCCAGTTCTCCGCGACTTCCAAGACGTATTTCCAAAAGAACTTCCAGGAATACCCCCTGCCCGGGCCGTCGAGTTCGTCATCGACATGAAGCGAGGCACCTTTCCTATTGTTAAACGACCCTACAAGATGCCACCTCATGAACTCCTAGAACTTAAGGAGGAAATCGACAAATCTCTTCGCAAGGGTTTCATTCGTCCAAGTTCCTCTGCTTGGGGAGCACCTTCTCTCTTCGTTAAGAAGAAGGACGGAACGAACCGTTTGGTCCAAGACTACCGTCCTATCAACCAAGCTACAATTCAGAACAAATATCCCCTTCCTCGGATCAATGATCTGTATGATCAACTGGCTGGTTCATCGATATTCTCTAAACTCGACTTGAGGTTGGGTTACCACCAGATCCGTGTTCGTGAAGAGGATATTCCAAAGACCGCCTTCGTCACTCGTTATGGTTCTTACGAGTACACCGTCATGTATTTCGGCTTGACCAATGCTCCAGCCACATTCTCCCTTCTGATGAACTATATATTCATGGATTACCTCGACAAGTTCGTCGTAGTCTATCTGGAAGATATCTTGGTATATTCAAAGAATAAAGAAGAACATGCTGAACATCTTCGTCTTGTTCTGGAGAAGCTCCGAGAACATCAACTTTATGCCAAGTATTCCAAGTGCGAATTCTGGTTACCCGAAGTCACCTACCTTGGTCATGTCATCTCCAAGGATGGTATTGCCGTCAACCCAGAGCGCGTTCAGGCTATTCTTGACTGGACCCCTCCGAAGACTGTCAAGCAAGTCAGAAGCTTTCTCGGACTAGCCAGCTATTGTCGCCGCTTTGTTGAGAATTTCTCCAAGATCGCCAAGCCACTGACTAATCTGCTTCACAAAGGCGTTAAGTTCGACTGGACAGACAAATGTCAGGAAAGTTTCCAAGCACTCAAGGACAAGCTGACTTCTGCCCCAGTGCTTGCTCCTCCTGATTCTCGCAAGGACTTCGTCATCTATTGTGATGCTTCACGTCAAGGATTAGGCTGTGTCCTAATGCAAGAGCCTTGAGGTGATTGCTTATGCGTCCCGTCAAGTGCGTCCTCATGAGGAAAACTACCCGGTTCATGACCTTGATCTTGCAGCGGTTATCTTTGCACTGAAGCTATGGCGACAGTACCTTCTCGGTAATCGTTGCGAGATCTTCACTGATCATCAGAGTCTGAAGTACCTGTTTACTCAACCAGATCTGAACCTCTGCCAGCAGCGGTCGATGGAAGCTATTGCTGACTACAACTGCGGTATATCTTATACCCCTGGCAAGGCTAATGTAATGGCCGATGCCCTGAGCCGTAAGTCTTATTGCAATAATCACCAGGTCTACAAAGCTCAACCCCGCCTTTATGAAGAGCTATGCAAGCTGAACCTTCAACTAGTTCCACAGGGTTCTCTGAATAACCTTGTCTTGGAACCAACTCTGCTGAAAGCAATTAAGTCTGCTCAAGCCAAAGATGCTCACGTTGATTTGATGAAAAAGGATATTGCCTCAGAGAAATCCAGAGATTTCTCACTTGGTGAAGATGGAACCTTATACTTCAGAGATCGCATTGTAGTACCCCGGTTCGAGCTTATGACAGAGAAGGTGATGAAAGAAGTGCATGACACCCCTCTCTCTATTCATCCGGAAGTACCAAGATGTACCTAGACATCCGTCGGAAATCGGTGGTCTAATATGAAGCAAGACATTGCTCGATATATTGAAGAATGTGACGTTTGTCGTCGCGTCAAAGCAGAACATCAGAAACCGGCTGGACTTCTACAACCGCTTCCGATTCCTGAATGGAAGTGGGATAAGATTCAGATGGACTTCGTCACTGGCCTTCCCAAGTCTCAGAAAGGTAACGATGCTATCTTTGTCGTCATCGACCAATTCTCGAAGGTTGCTCACTTTCTGCCAGTCAAGGAGACAATCACTGCTAGTCAATTAGCAAACTTGTATATCTCCAGAATTGTGTCACTCCACGGCATTCCGAAGGAGATCAGTTCAGACCGCGGAAGTATATTCACTTCAAAGTTCTAGGATAGTTTCCAAGAGGCAATGGGAACTCATATTACCTGGAGCACTGCTTATCATCCCCAATCCCAAGGCCAAGTCGAGCGAGTCAATCAAATTCTTGAATACATGCTTCGGGCTTGTGTTATTTCTTTCGGCAAGAAGTGGGAAGAATCTCTCCCTTATGCGGAGTTCTCTTATAACAACAGCTATCAAGCCAGCTTGAAGATGGCACCCTTTGAAGTGCTTTATGGACGTAAGTGCCGAACCCCTCTGAATTGGTCAGAAACTGGGGAACGAGCACTCATTGGTCCGGACATTATTCAACAAGCTGAAGAGCAGGTTCGCATTGTCCGGGATAATCTCAAGGCGGCCCAGTCCCGCCAGAAGAGCAACTATGACCGGAAACACTGGGGTTCAACTTATCAACCTGGTGAACAAGCTTATCTGCGTGTCACCCCTTTGAGAGGAACTCATCGGTTCGGAGTCAAGGGCAAGCTAGCTCCATGCTACATTGGTCCCTTCCGCATTCTCTCTCGTCGTGGACTCATGGCTTATCAATTGGAGTTGCCACCTCGGTTCTTTCACGTCCATGACGTCTTCCATGTGTCGCAACTTCGTCGATGTTTCAAGGATCCAGAACGTGAAGTGGATCCGGAATTGATTGAAATTCAAGATGATCTCACATACAAAGAGCATCCGATCCGCATACTTGAAGAAGCTGAACGTCGAACCCGCCAGAAGGTTACCAAGTTCCTCAAGGTGCAATGGTCAAATCATACTAAAGATGAAGCCACTTGGGAACGTGAGGATAACCTCCAAGCTGAATACCCTGACATGTTCCATTCTACCTCTTAATTCTCGGGACGAGAATTTCTTTTAGAGGAGGAGAGTTGTAACACCCCGGTGTAATGATGCTGCTGATAACCCACAGGGTTAAGTTAATTGTTTTGCTAAACATGTGCACGATCATTATTGTCTCATGTTCTTTCACATTCCAGTTAAATTCAAATTCAAATTCTGTGTGAAATTCAAAATGCTCAAACATGAAAACTAAAATGTTCATCATGTGGAAAGTATTCTTCTGGTAATATTGGTGGTGAACCGATATTTTCGCAAAATGTCTAAATGGCTTGAAATAGCTAAAACAGAAAAGCTTAAAAAAAGGACAAGCCCCTCCCCCCCCCCCCCCTCAACTGGGCCGACTGGCCTAGCTGGACACCGCGCCCCCTTCCCACGGGCCTCGGCCCACCACAGCAAGCCGGCCCAGCTCCCCGTACTGCGCCCTCCTCCTGTTCTCCAGTGCGCTTGCTTCTGAGGGGCTCGCCGCCCGACCACCTCGCCCGGCAGCGCCTTGGTGGATAAGCGCCCCCCTCCATCTCCTCGAGTCCTCCCCCACCTACCTCCACCCACTCCCCTGCTCGCCCTCTCCGCTCTCTCCCTCACTCTCCAGATCCCCTCCCCACCTCAACCGAGCGCCGCCGTCGCCATGGCTCTGCCGTAGCCACGGCCACCGCCAACCTCGCGCCTAGCCAGAAGGTCCAGGAGGCTCGCCGTCGACGCCTTCTTCGACTACCTCACCGGAACAAGGCGGGGAAGCCCCATCAGCGTCGCCATCGTCCTGTCTTCCCCAATGGTCCCCGCCACCACTCGTCGGTGATTTGTCGCCCCCAGCACCGCCCCGACCTCCCTCGAGCCCGCTGCCACCCCCTACAGCTCCCGGTGAGCCACCGTGTCTCTCCCCTCGCTCCCCCGCACAGATCCATCACCGTAGCCTCCGTGCCATTTTTGCCCGAACGGAGCTCCGCCGCCGTGGCTGCTGCTATCGCCACAGGCGTTCTCGAGCTCGGCTGAGCTTGCAGTCGTGCCCGCCGTAGCCATAGGATTCGAATGTGCCACTCGCTTCCCTCCCCGTGCTCCTTAGCCACGTCCTCGACATCGCCTGTTTCCGGCCGCCGCCTTTGCTCGTCGCCGCCGTCTCCACGGGCCACTTCAGGTCGTGCCACCGCCACCAAACGATGCGGAGTTGAACGCTGTTCCGCGCGCAACCGCGCCAAAGCGAGCCACCACAGTAGCGTTTCCGAGCTCGCCGGAGCTCACCGCCGTGATGGCTCGCCGGAGTAACTCCGGCAGCCGGCGCAGATGTGGCGCCTATGTGGCAACCACAGGTCATGGCGGGCGGCGGTCCCGATTGACCAGGTCGGCAATGGCCCAGGCGAGGTAAACTCACTGACTGCTGGGCCCCAGTTGACTGGTCAACTAGTCAGCCGACCGCTGACGCTATGCTTGCATCATGCTGACGTCATCATTTACTGTTCTGGATAATTCGTGTTTAATAACTAAATTAATTTTAGGAAATGGTTTAATCTTTGAAAATTCATAGAAATTAAACCGTAGCTCGGATGAAAATGTTTTCTATATGAAAGTTGCTCAAAAAAATCCAACGAATCCGGATGCGGCGGTCCGTTTACTGTCGAGATACCTCTAACTATCTGAACATGGAATATTCCCCTCCGGTCATCACATGTCGACACGGGTCGGGCCGGAAAACATTCCCGGTTGATTTTCCCCCTTCACCTTCATCGTGTAGCCATACGTTAGGTCACACCCAGCACAGCATATTGCCACACTATGCTTTGTGATGCGATGTTTGCTTAATATTTATTGTTTCTTCCCCCTCTTTTCTCCGGTAAACCCCGAGACCGATGCTGCCCCTGTGATCGACTACGTCGACGACGACCCCTCCTTGCCAGAGCAACCAGGCAAGCCCCCCCTTTGATCATCCCGATATCGCCCATTCCATTCTCTCATGCTTGCATTAGATTTTGCTACTGTTATTGATTGCTCCTATTCTGATGCATAGCCTGCTTTTGTAACTTTGTTGTACCTTACACCTTATCCTAAAGCGCTTAGTATAGGTTGGTTAGAGATCCATCGGTGACCCCACTTTGTCCCGATCGCTTGCTGAATAATCGAAGACCCGATCAACGGGATCGAAGACCAGGCCCGACACCGCACATCACTTCCCTTAGGTGCTCGACACTACTGGGTTACTATCGAGTACCGAGGGTGAGACATCATCAGCACTTCTGATGTTAACCCTGTAGTGTAGCTATTCGGTCATGGTCATCGAGGGTGATTTCCTCTTTAACCACTTCCGATATGACTCTGTCGTGCAACCCCTCAAGTGTGGACCTCGAGGGTGAATCCTCTTACGTTCACCTTGATGATTACATCAAGTGGAATTCACCGGGGGTGATTCCTCGGGCTTTCCCCTTGATGTTTAGACACCCGATTACTATGGTTACTATGACTTTATCTTGAGCCATGTTACTAAAGACGAATTCGACCACGAGGGTACCCGCGAGCTTAATTGCAGTGATGTGGAGTCGGGTTGACCTGGAGGGTGCCCACGAGATAATTACAGGCGTGGCGGGCATTCCTAGCCCTTGCCGCAAGTCCTCGAGGCGGGCAACGGGTCACATCTTCGTGAGTCTCTGCTTGTTACCGCGTTCCTAATCCACTACGATTTGGATATTTGATCCGAGGGCCTCGGCACGATAGCACTAACCATCACGTGGGCATAGTATGGGCGTTACGCCTCGTATACATCGATCGAAGCTTAATAGGCGTCGGCGGCGGCGGCGCGTGCCGGGTTGGACTGCGTAAGCGCCTGCCTTGTTGAAGGAGGTAGCTAGGTCTGCTCACCGGCCGCCCATGCAACATGCAGGAGTTCCCGGGGAGATGGCCCATGACCCGTGGGGGCATAGGTTTGTCCGGCGTGCTGGCCTCTCTATTAAGCCTAGGTCGGGTTGTGGCATATTGTTTGGCCGAGGCCGGGCATGACCCAGGAAAGTGTGTCCGGCCGGAGTTAATCGAGCGTGATGGGTAAGTTGGTGCACCCCTGCAGGGAAGAAAACATCTATCGATAGCATGTCCTACGGTAACGGACACTTGGAGTTGTATCCTGATCGATACAACTAGAACTGGATACTTGTGATGAGAATTGGTTGGTGATGAGAACTGGATAGTATGGCTCTGGGATTTCTTTCTCACAGGGAGTCGAGAAAGGATCTCCGGCCGAGGTTGGCAACACTACTACTACTTTACTTTATGGTACTCTACTCCTTCCGGTTGCTGCAAGATGGTGGTTTCCGGAAGATGCTAGTCTTTGATAGGACTAGGCCTTCTCTCTATTCTGTCATTTCTGCAGCCCAGTCCACATATACAGCATTCCTTTGATAATGTTGCATATGTAGTGTAGATCCTTGCTTGCGAGTACTTTGGATGAGTACTCACGGTTGCTTTGCTTCCCCTTTTCCCCTTCTTTCTTCTTTCTGGTTGTCGCAACGGATGGTGGAAACCAGGATCCAGACGACACCACCGGCGACTACTACTACCCGAGGGTACCTACTACTTCGTGGAGGCTGCGGCGACCGGGAGTAGTTAGGAGGCTCAGGCAGGAGGCCTTGCCTTTTCGATCGTTGCTGCTTTTGTGCTAGCCTTCTTAAGGCAAACTTGTTTAACTCATGTCTGTACTCAGATATTGTTGCTTCCGCTGACTCTTGTGTATTCGAGCTTATGTATTCGAGCCCTCGAGGCCCCTGGCTTGTAATATAAAGCTTCTTTTTTTTATTTGTGTCTAGAGTTGTGTTGTGATATCTTCCCATGAGTCCTTGATCTTGATCGTACACATTTGCATGCATGATTAGTGTACGATTGAGTCGAGGGCGTCACAGGGCCCCATCTTTGGAGGTATCTATGCTGCACGCCTTGCTAAACATTTCAGGATACCTATTAGGCATTTTGAGAAAGAGGAAAAGTTGTTGCCCCCTACCATTCTAGATTATAAGAGCATGGTAGCACATGAGTTTATTGTTAAAAATGATGATAAGATGCTTTTATATAATTTGAGATTTCATAAGAAACACAGTGAGACTATTATCTTGCCTGCGCCCTCTTTGTTTAATTTAACTGCAGGCCCTTACCTTGTCTTGCTGGAGGCCGTCTATGCGCTCTGTGGCCAGACATCAGCTCTAGAGCCCGAGCCGGAACCACCACTTGACCCTTATCGTCCATCCTGTTATCAGTGGGATCCGGAGGAGATCATGACCGATGGCAATATGATGACACTCCTCGATTACACCGGACAGAGTAGCCATGATCCATGGGCATAGACCAACTTAGGCCAAAATCCTAAGCTTGGGGGAGTATGTATTTCTCACCGACATTACATTCATGTTCACACACTCATTCTAGTTGTCGGTGTTCACACTTTTTCATTGTACTATCCATGCTAGTTTAATTTCTTTTTTTTAGCTTTCTTCTTGTGTGTTTGATAAACCTTAAGAAAAACAAAAAAAATAGTTGTAGCATTTAGCTAGTTTAATATCCATGCTTGTAGTAGTAATTAAAACAAAACCCGAAAAGATTTCTCGTTCTTCTTTTGCTTGTTGGGAGCTTTCCCGTGTAAATAGTTTTATTTCTTTTCTTTCCTTTGGGGGTCGAGAGGAGAAGACCATAATGAAAATGTTTAGTGGTTCTCATATGCATGATTGTTGATTTAACCAAGAGCCCATATTACCTTGTCTTCTCCCTTAAATTGAATGCTTGCAGATTCCAGCTTAGTCCAATGCACATGCACTATTATTATTATCCACACCGTTCGATCGTGCAAGTGAAAGGCAATAATGACGATATAAGATGGACTGGCTGAGATAAGAAAAGCTGGTATGAACTCGACCTCTCTTATTTTTGTAAATGTGATTAGTTCATCGTTCCTGATTCAGCCTATTATGAATAAACATGTTTGCAATGACAATTAGAGATTATAGTTGCTTATGCCATGCTTAATTAGCTAAGAGCTTATAATGGTTTACCTTACGTGCCAACATGCTATTAAAATGGTTGTGATGTGGTACTATAGGGTGGTATCCACCTTTGAATGATTCGAGTGACTTGACTTGGCACATGTTCACGCATGTAGTTGAAACAAAATCAACATAGCCTTCACGATATTTATGTTCATGGTGGATTATATCCTACTCATGCTTGCACTCGGTGTTGATTAATTTTAATGCATGTTCATGACTATTGTCGCTCTCTCAGTTGGTCGCTTCCCAGTCTCTTGCTAGCTTTCACCTGTACTAAGCGGGAATACTGCTTGTGCATCCAAACTCCATAAACCCCAAAGTTATTCCATATGAGTCCACCATACCTTCCTATATGCGGTATCTACCTGCCGTTCCAAGTAAATTTGTATGTGCCAAACTCCAAACCTTCAAATGAAATTCTGTTTTGTATGCTCGAACAGCTCATGTATCAACTAGGGTTGTCTGTATCTTCCATGTTAGGCGGGTAATTCTCAAGAGGAGTGGACTCTGCTTCTCATTCACGAGAAAATGGCTGGTCACCGGGATGCCCAGTCCCATGCTCAAATCAAATCAAAATAATTGCAAGCAAAACTCCCCCGGGATTGTTGCTAGTTGGAGGCACCCGTTGTTTCGGGTAAGCCATGGATTGATGTTTGTTGGTGGTGGGGGAGTATAAACTTTACCATTCTGTTTGGGAACCGCCTATAATGTGTGTAGCATGGAAGATATCGAGATCTCATAGTTGTTATGTTGACAGTGAAAGTATACCGCTCAAAATGTTATTCATCTCTATTTCAAAATCGAGCTCTGGCACCTCTACAAATCCCTGCTTCCCTCTGCGAAGGGCCTATCTATTTACTTTTATGTTCAGTCATCACCCTCTTATTAAAAAGCACCAGCTGGAGAGCACCGCTGTCATTTGCATGCATTACTATTAGTTTATATTGGGTATGACTATGACTGGATCTCTTTTACCATGAATTACAATGTTTAGTCAGTCCTTGATCTTTAAAGGTGCTCTGCATTTATGTTTTGCGGTCTCAGAAAGGGCTAGCGAGATACCATCTTGTTATACCATATTATGAGTGTTTTGAGAAAGTGTTGTCATCCAAGTTTTATTATTATTGCTCGCTAGTTGATTATGCCATTGATATGAGTAAACATGAGACCTAAGTGTTATTGTGAATATGGTTAGTTCATAATCTTTGCTGAAAACTTGAATGCTGGCTTTACATATTTGCAACAACAAGAGCAAACAGAGTTTGTAAAAGTTTTTCTTTATCACTTTCAGTTTGTCAACTGAATTGCTTGAGGACAAGCAAAGGTTTAAGCTTGGGGGAGTTGATACGTCTCCGTCGTATCTACTTTTCCAAACACTTTTGCCCTTGTTTTGGACTCTAGCTTGCATGATTTGAATGGAACTAACCCGGACTGACGTTGTTTTCAGCAGAACTGCCATGGTGTTAATTTTGTGCAGAAATAAAAGTTCTTGGAATGACCTGAAAATCCACTGAGCAACTTTTCAGAATAAATAAAAATCTTGGTGAAAGAATCGGCGTCAAGGGGCCCACACCCTGTCCACAAGGGTGGGGCATGCCCCTCCTAGGCGCGCCCACGCCTCGTGGGCCCACAGACGTCCACCGACCTCAACTCCAACTCCATATATTTGCTTTCGCGGAGAAAAAACCAGAGAGAAAGTTTCATCACGTTTTACAATGCGGAGCCGCCGCCAAGCCCTAATCTCTCTCGGGAGGGCTGAACTGGAGTCCATTCGGGGCTCCGGAGAGGGGGATTCGTCGCTGTCGTCATCATCAACCATCCTCCACCAATTTCATGATGCTCACCGCCGCGCATGAGTAATTCCATCATAGGCTTGCTAGACGGTGATGGGTTGGATGAGATTTACCATGTAACCAAGTTAGTTTTGTTAGGGTTTGATCCCTAGTATCCACTAAGTTCTGAGATTGATGTTGCTATGACTTTGCTATGCTTAATGCTTGTCACTATGGCCCAAGTGCAATGATTTCAGATCTGAACCTACTATGTTTTCATGAATATATGTGAGTTCTTGATCCTATCTTGCAAGTCTATGGTCACCTATTATGTGTTATGATCCGACAACCCCGAAGTGACAATAATCGGGATACTTCTCGGTGATGACCATAGTTTGAGGAGTTCATGTATTCACTAAGTGTTAATGCTTTAGTCCGGTACTCTATTAAAAGGAGGCCTTAATATCCCTAAGTTTCCATTAGGACCCCGCTGCCACGGCAGGGTAGGACAAAATATGGCATGCAAGTTCTTTTCCATAAGCACGTGTGACTATATTCGGAATACATGCCTACATTACATTGATGAACTGGAGCTAGTTCTGTGTCACCCTATGTTGTAACTATTACATGAGGAATCGCATCTGACATAATTATCCTTCACTAATCCAATGCCTATGAGCTTTTCACATATTGTGCTTTGCTTATTTATACCGTTGCCACTGTTACAATTACTACAAAACTGCTACCGTTACTTTTTCCACTGTTACCGTTACTTCCATACTACTTTGCTACTAAATACTTTGCTCCAGATACTAAGTTATCCAGGTGTGGTTGAATTGACAACTCAACTGCTAATACTTGAGAATATTCTTTGGCTTCCCTTGTGTCGAATCAATAAATTTGGGTTGAATACTCTACCCTCGAAAACTGTTGTGATCCCCTATACTTGTGGGTTATCAATTACAAGGTGTGAAGTTGAGTCAGACTCAATGCCCGACCACTGCAGAAGATAGAGAGAAAATGAAAGTCATTCCCTATGCTTCAGTCATAGGTTCTATCATGTATGCAATGTTGTGTACCAGACCTGATGTCTGTCTTGCTATAGTAGGGAGGTACCAAAGTAATCCCGGAGTGGAGCACTGGACAGCGGTCAAGAACATACTGAAATACCTAAAAAGGACTAAGGATATGTTTCTCCGTTATGGAGGTGAAAAAGAGCTCGTCGTTAACGGTTACGTCGATGCAAGCTTTGACACTAATTTGGATGACTCTAAGTCGCAAACCGGATACGTATTTTATTGAATGGAGGAGCTGTCAGTTGGTGCAGTTCCAAGCAGAGCATCGTGGCGGGATCTACGTGTGAAGCGGAGTACATTGCTCCTTCGGAAGCAGCGAATGAATGAGTTTGGATGAAGGAGTTCATATCCGATCTAGGTGTCATACCTAGTGCATCGGGTCCAATGAAAATCTTTTGTGACAATACTGGTGCAATTGCCTTGGCAAAGGAATCCAGATTTCACAAGAGAACCAAGCACATCAAGAGATGCTTCAATTCCATCCGCCATCAAGTGTCGGAAGGGGACATAGAGATTTGCAAGATACACACGGATCTGAATGTTGCAGACCCGTTGACTAAGCCTCTTCCATGGGCAAAACATGATCAGCACCAAAGCTCCATGGGTGTTAGAATCATTACAATGTAATCTAGATTATTGACTCTACTGCAAGTGGGAGACTAAAGGAAATATGCCCTAGAGGAAATAATAAAGTTATTATTTATTTCCTTAATTCATGATAAGTGTTTATTATTCATGCTATAATTGTATTAACCGGAAACTTAGTACATGTGTGAATACATAGACAAAACATATAGTCCCTGGTATGCCTCTACTTGACTAGCTCGTTAATCAAAGATGGTTATGTTTCCTAACCATAGACATGTGTTGTCATTTGATGAACGGTATCACATAATTGGAAGAATGATGTGATGGACATGACCCATCCGTTAGCTTAGCATTATGATCATGTTAGTTTCATTGCTACTGCTTTCTTCATGACTTATACAAGTTCCTCAGACTATGAGATTATGCAACTCCCGAATATCGGAGGAACACTTTGTGTGCTACCAAACGTCACAACGTAAATGGGTGATTATAAAGGTGCTCTACAGGTGTCTCTGAAGGTGTTTGTTTGGTTGGCATAGATCGAGATTAGGATTTGTCACTCCGTGTTTCGAAGAGGTATCCCTGGGCCCTCTCGGTAATAATCATCACTATAGGCCTTGCAAGCATTGCGACTATGAGTTAGTGACAGGATGAAGTATTACGGAACGAGTAAAGAGACTTGCCAGTAACGAGATTCAACTAGGTATGATGATACCGACGATCGAATCTCGGGCAAGTAACATATCGATGACAAAGGGAACAAACTATGTTGTTATGCGGTTTGACAGATAAAGATCTTCATAGAATATGTAGGAACCAATATGAGCATCCAGGTTCCGCTGTTGGTTATTGACCGGAGACGTGTCTCGGTCATGTCTACATAGTTCTCGAACCCGTAGAGTCCGCACGCTTAACTTTCGATGACGATTGGTATTTTGAGTTTATGTGATATGATGTACCGAAGATTGTTCGGAGTCTCGGATGTGATCATGGACATGACGAGGAGTCTCGAAATGGTCGAGACATAAAGATTGATATATTGGACGACTATATTCAGACACCGGAAGTGTTCTGGAGAAGTTTCGGATAAAACTGGAGTGTCGGAGGGTTATCGGAACCCCCGGGGGAACTAGTGGGCCTAGATGGGCCTTATTGGGAGAAGAGGAAGGGCCGGGAGGGGCTGGCCGCGTGCCCCCCTTGAGTTTGAATAGGACAAGGGAAGGGGGCGCCCCCCCCCCCTTCCTTCCCTTCTCCCTCTTCCCTCCTCCTTCCCCCTCTCTTCCCTTGTTGGAAACCTACTAGGAATAGGATTCCTATTAGGAATCCTACTTGGGGCGCGCCCCATGAGGGCCGACTGGCCTCCCCCCTTGCTCCTTTATATACGGGGCAGGGGGCACCCTAGGACACACAAGTTGACAATTGCTTTAGCCGTGTGCGGTGCCCCCCGCCACAGATTTCCACCTTGGTCATATCGTCATAGTGCTAAGGCGAAGCCCTGCGCCGGTAACTTCATCATCACTGTCACCACGCCGTTGTGCTGACGAAACTCTCCCTCGACCTCAGCTGGATCTAGAGTTCGTGGGACGCCACCGAGCTGAACGTGTGCGGATCGCGGAGGTACCGTACCTTTGGTGCTAGGATAGGTCGGATCGTGAAGACGTACGACTACATCAACCGTGTTGTCATAACGCTTCTGCTTTTGGTCTACGAGGGTACGTAGACAACACTCTCCCCTCTCGTTGCTATGCATCACCTAGAGATAGATCTTGCGTGATATTAGGAATTTTTTTGAAATTACTGCGTTCCCCAACATCCGCATAGCCTGCAAGCCGCCGAGTCCCCCATATGTCTATGTACGAGCACATCGGCTGTTGGGATAGAGCTTCTAGCCAGTCTCCATAGGAAGAATTTGATCTTTGGTGGTAGCTTGACCTTCCATAGTGATGGCCACGAATTTCTTTCATGTCCAGCCCCTGAGGTTCCCTCCACTTCATCAATCCACGACTCTCTCGCAATCTTGGTGTGCATGATCTTGGTGTCCATAATCTTGGTGTCCTAAATATTAGTCTTTTTAGAGGTTTCAAATGGACTGGCACATACGGATGTATATAGACATATTTTAGAGTCTAGATTCACTCATTTTGCTCTGTATGTAGTCACTTGTTGAACTCTCTAAAAGACTAATATATAGGAATAGAAGGAGTATTTTTGAATTCGTGTCATACATGCATGGTTTGGAAAAATAGATGCACTATACTTATTGGATTGTTGTTGTGTTCGTGCGTGTGTGTCTCTGTGTGTGTGTGTGTGTGTGGTCATATGCTCGATACATACAAAGTTTTCTCACCTCCATATTGTTCATCTTTTAAATTGAATTTGCATTGGAAAACTTACTAGGGATACCATGAAATGTGAAATCCACGTTGAGATCACTATATCACAAACTCACTCTAATTCAACAACTCGTCATAAATCAATTACCACGTTGAGATTAGTATTTGCAAGGAAAATACGGTTATTGTAATACACATAGATTCGTTCGGCAATTTAAAAGGTCCCTTTCGTATTCTCGAATGGTAGGACCCAACGGCGTACTAGCCAGACCTTGGCTCGTGTTGATCCTAAAAAATAAAAAAATAAAAAACGGGCTCGTGTCCTTCGGTGGCGTGCGTGGTATGCACATTAGGCAACCCCAACTAGTCGAGCCTCGGCGTTTCAAGTCGAAATATCTGGCGGCCAGAATTCCAGCCCTAGGAAATTCCCTCATGTCCCCGGTCTATAATGACTACCGATGAACAACGGAGGGATGCTTTAGTAACTAGAACAGCGTTACCTACCGTGCCGAGCACGGTTCAAGTCCCTCGGTTATCGCTCGTCAAGGTCACCCGTCAACTGCATTGCCTAGTACTACTACTACTACACCAGGATGAGCACAGAATTGAGCCCGTTTGTTCGTGCCTAGTACTTGAGTTAATATATCAGGCAATGCACTGGTACGGAGGGATTATCCTTTTACTCTGCATATATAACTTGTCTGAAGTCTAACTAAGCAAAATGTTTGACCAAATCCTTTCTTAAGAAATACAACAGGATAGATGTATAGCTTGAAAATTTATTGCATGATGCAGGTTATGATATTGTTTTGAATCGTGGATCTTAATTTCAGAAAATCCAAAAGTGAGCATAAATTCTTGAAACTGAGCATTGTCACGTGATATGGCACAAATATTACTTCGTAAGTTTTTTCTTCAATTTAAGACAAGCTGCTTATGACAAGTTGCACAAATGAAGAGCCAAGGTATTTTGGAACAAAGACCTGTCACGTTAAGGCGAACGCTTTCACTATTGAAACCGTGGGCGTTTACGTGCCGCCATGAGTCCCCACTTCTCATCGGCAGGTGTCGTTCGAGCAAGCGTGTGAGTCGACGGGAGGCGTGCAAGCAGACCGCTACGTCGGCTGTCAGGGAGGCGTGCGAGCAGACCGCTGTGCAGGCTCACCGGGAGGCGAGCCCTTGGACCAGGCTCCGCCGCCCACTGTCGTCCCAACTGCTCCCACTTTTAATGTCACTGGCGCCCCAGTTTAAAATCAACCCTGCACTACCCGGTATCACTACAATCTTCTCTCTTCCTCTCCGATTCTCCTGTCGTCTACCTCCAACTAGCCTGACCTAAACGTACGCCATGCCGCATCACGATGGTCTGCCCTTAGTGTTCCAGTTTCCTGAGGAAGACACCCAGCCGGAGTCTCAAGAACATAAGGCGCTTTGGGACGAGCTTGAACTGGCCTTGTGAGAAGACGCCGCGCCTGTCCCTGCTCCCGTTCTGGCTCCGTCGCCCGGCTGCGCGGCGCCCATCCCCGTGGAATTGCTGGGCTGGGAGCCGCACATTGTCGCCGAGCTTGATACCACGGGATTCCACGAGGTCCCCGCCGACTTTCACGTGCCCGTGCACCTACCAGCGCATGCGCCTGCGCGTGCACTAACGTGCACGCCCATGCCGGTGCCCGTGCACCTGCCAGCGCATGCGCCTGCGCGTGCACTGACGTGCGCCCCCGTGCCGGTGCCCGTGCACACGAATGTCTCCGCCGCGCCGTTGATAGCGCCTGTCCCTGAGCGGGTGCCAGTGCCCCCCTCAGCGGCATGGATGGCCGCCGTCGACCGCTTCCTTGCACCAACGCCAGTCGCCTCCTCCCGCCAAATGACTCGCTCCGATGTCCAGAACATTTTGGCATTCCTTGAAGCTAGGCCAACGTCCAGGAGTACGCAAACAACGGCGCAAGACGCCGCCGTCGCCGTCGGTCAGTGGCCCGATGACACACAGAGCACAGCAGAGGAGCCGCTTCCCACCGCTAGACACCCCCGCCGCCGCCGCGTAATCTAAATTTGCCATGAAAAACGTTCGGATTGCCATGCTTAAAATCCGAACGTTTATCATTTCCGTTTATTTTATATCGATCATCGTATAATTTAAAGTCGGAGTAAGACTGAACGAAATCTATGGTTTGATCGATTAAATGTTCTGCTAGAGCCGTCTCAAATTAAATATAAAACGTCATCAAGCCACATGTATTCCTTGTCATCCAACGACCTAGACTGCTTCAATGTCGAGCGCTCAACATGTTTAGCGTGCAGTTAATTTCAAGCCAAAAATAGTGCTAATCGCATAACAACACTCAAATAATATCCTAGTACTTAATATCCGCATGCACTTAATATACTTCCAAATTAACGTGCATTGCACGTACACACTGACTAGTGCTGCTAGTACATGAAACTGGTGCCGTGACTTGTGAACGCGTCCAGATATGGTCAACGGCAACATCGCCCGCGAGTTCTTCCTGTTTGCCCGTGCGTCTAAATGCAGAAGGGGAGGAGAGAGAGAGCACACATGGAACCCACCAGTAAGTGAAGGCGAATAGTACTAAAAATAATATTACATGTTATCCATTAATTAGGCTGTGGTAATATAAAAACATTATGTTAACAAATTTGTTACAACAAACATTGCTATTCTACTTATTTTGACTATTGACGTGCGTCTTGAATGCCCGGTCGCATGTTTGATCCTCGTCCTTTATTTTTTAATTTGTATATGGGTCCAAATTCGTTTCATGACATGTGGGCCCCTCGGTGTGTAGTTTGTAGCACTTTAATTTGTGGGTCGAAATTTGTTCCATTCCAAGTGGACTATCGGTGTGTAGTTTTGTAGCTTATTTATAATAATTAAAGAGAACAACATAGTTTTTTCGATAATTCCATGGTGCGACATTGAAGGCGAGAAAGGACGTGCCAGAGAGCAATGACCGAGCCAGAAGGAAATCAACTAGGGGAGTTGCGTGGGTTGCAACGGTGTTTGGAGTAGTTGTGGGCCGGATGCTACGAAAATATAATCTAAACCGACCGAAATAAATGCCTACACAAATTAATCCAAGGTTGGAGTGCCCCTCGCAATGTAAATAGCTCCGGCTTTGCGAGGGATAGAGAGGTTGTAGCTTCAACGCATGGAAGATACGGTGTGAGAAAGCGAGGTCAATCGAGAGACATATAGATAGAGAGACAAAGTGAGTGTGGTCCGACATTCATTGAAAAAATATATATGCTCTGGAGAGATATTGTCCGATTGAGCTTTTGGCAAGGGTGAGGGCTGTAAGATAGAGCTTGAGAGATGATCCAGTCACAGACATGTAGATATATTTTGTGCGTGGGAGGAAGCAAGGTCAACCGATCACATAGGGTCGCCGTGCGATCGAAAGAGTGAGACGGGTTGGAGAGAGTGACCTAGATAGACAATGTGCGTGAGAGAGTATACAATGTGAATAGGTCGAATTGGGCTCAAACATGGTGATATATCGTTTTTGTCTGAGAAATCGCGAGGTCAATCGAGACATACAAAGAGAGAAAGAGAGAGAGAGAGAGAGAGAGAGAGAGAGAGAGAGAGATCGAGTGAGCGTGGCCCACCATGAGGTCGAAAGAGTGGCGGCAGCTTGGATGGACTGACCTAGATAGACAATCTGCGTGAGAGAGTATAGAGTGTGTCGATCGAGGCTCGAACAAGGAGATATATCATTTGTGTGTGAAAGAAAACGAGGTTAAACAAGACTCGGATAAAGAGAGCGAGATTGAGCGAGTGTGGCCCGCCGTGTGGAAGAAAGAGTGAGACAGTCTCGAGGGAGTGACCTAGATATACAACGTGCGTGCGTGCGTGCGTGCGCATGAGAGGTTGGGGGGGCTAGATAGGCAATGCATGTATTTAGCCCGAGAGGGTGAGAGAGAGAGGCGGGAAAGAGAGAGAGAGAGCTCGGCATGGGGTGCAATGGCGGGTGTGTGAGGTAAATACATTTGGTAACAGAGTGGAAAAGGGGGTTGTGTAGTTAAGAGACTTAGAGATCGAAACACGGAGAGAAAGAATGAGCGTGTGTTGAAACCGATAGCTTCCTAAGGTGGTTAGGAGAGGAAGATTGACCGATCTGAGGAAGTATGTACCGTTTGTCTTGCGGGGGGCTAAAAACAACATTGGAATGTACATAGTACGAGACTTAATATCGATGTTTCAATTCGGTGTACATTGTAAGATTTGAACCAATGACTAGGCATACGGGTAATTATTTTGAATTCGTGCCATACTAAGTTTCGAAAAGTTGACATTGACTCAATTTTTTGTGCTTTTTTGTTGGTCATATGTTTGAATCTATCCAAAAGTTTTCTCACTACCATGGTGTTCATCATATACATATGAATTTGTATTTAAAAAGTAGCGTGGATACAGTGAAATGCAAAATCCACGTTAGAATTGAAAATCGTTACGTGACACACACTCTAATTCAAATAACTAACTACGTGACACACTCTCTAATTCAAATAACTAATTATGTGACACACACTCTAATCCACGTTAGCATGGGTACCATTTTGGTTCTTTTCAAATAACTCCTCATTAATTAATTTATAGTACTCCCTCTATTCACTTTTATAAGACCTTGAAGACATTTCAGACAATGTGCAAAACAGTTCATTTTAAGTTGTTTGAAACGACTTACAAAAGTGAACGGAGGGAGTATCTCGTTTCGAATGACTAATTATTGCAAGGAAAACAAAGGCATGGTAATACATACAGATTCGTTTGCAAATGAAAGAAGATTCGTTTGCATTCTCAAATGTAGGCGCACTGTGCAGACCCGAGGTCGTGGTGGGCGCTGCCGGTGCCTTAAAGGCAACTGCCTTTGGGTCATAGACATGTGGGCCAGCCACCTGTTGGGCCCACATGTCATGGACACAAAGGCAGGTTCCTTAAGGCACAGAAGCATAGTCATGTCGGGGTGGTTGCGTGCACTACTAGGGAAAAGCATATACACAGAATCTTACCAGCAGCGCACCTCAAAATACGACGCTACTACTATTTAGCAGCAGCGCGTGATAGCAAAACGCGCTGCTGAAAGGAAAATAGCAGTAGGGCGTCCACACCAAACCGCGCTACTGCTCTAATTGCCATGACCTCGCAGCCCAGCTAGTTATAGCAGTAGCGCCCTATACTGAACCGTGCTACTGCTATAGAAGTTAGCAGCAGCGTGCTTCTAGGAAAATCGCTACTGATAAGATCAGCCCACAAGTTTAGTCCCACCTCGCTCCGCGAACAGAGTGTTTACCACCTTAAATATGTTACTTCTGAAACTATCACAACCAGTTGGTCTTCACTGAACTCTATGCGTAGAATTTGTGGCTGCAATATGAGTCCTCTCCGGTTCCTACCGGAGAGGACTCATATTGACAATTCAGATTGTACACAAAAAGATCATTAATGGCCAATGTATTTTTGCATTGACATATTTTTGTATACTTACACTTAGCAGTAGCGCTTTATCTGCAAAGCGCTACTGCTATTCAGATTAGCTGTAGCGCGTTTTGGCAAACGCGCTACAACTATCCCTACCTTATCCCCACGCGCACGACCAGCCCTCTCTCTCTCACTCACACTCTCACTCTCGCCCGCGCGCCGATAACCGTTGCCGTGCGTCACCGCCGCCACCGCCGCCTTCGTCCGTCCGCCGCCGAGGTACTCCCCTCCTTCCGTCCCTCCTCCCTCCTCCTCGCACATCCTCCGTCCACCTGCGGCCGCCCCTCCCTCCTCCGCCACCGCCCTCCTCCTTCCGCCTGCGGCCGCCCCTCCTCCCTCCTCCACCGGCAACCCTCCTCCCACCGTCCTCGACCTTACCGCCGCCACCCGATACCGATCCCGCCCTCGCCGCCCCTACCTCTTCGTCGCCCCCCAGCCCCTTTCTCTCTGCTTAGTTAGTACTAGATGTTGTTTAGTAGTAGTAGGTGTTAATTTAGGGCAGTATGATTAATAGTAGTTGTAGTTGAACTACTTTAGTTATAGTTGAACTAGTTTAGTAAGTAAATTAATAAACTAGTTGAACTAGTTGAATTAATAGAACTAATGTATTTTTAGTAAGATAATTAATATAACTAGTTGAACTACTTTATTTTTAGAAAGAAATAGTTTTTTTTCTATTTATAGTAAGTTTATATTTAGTAAGAACTAGTTGAATTAATAAAACTAGTTGAGCATGTCATATTTGTTGTTATTTTTTAGTTTAAGTAATTATTCGGGATGTATTAGTGATAACTTATACGGTTTTTGCTTTTGCAGAAATCAAGGAGCCCTCCATCATCCCCGCCGTCGTCCCTGGCCACCGACCCCCTCCGACATCGAGGTGAGACCAGCCAAATATCCATGTATATCTTGTGTTGCTCAAATAGGATATGTTGTTGCCGAAGTGGCCGTTCATGTTCAGTTTACACCTCCGAGTGGCCTATGTTTTGCCGGAGTGTTGATTAATTTTCGTTCCGGCAAATTTCAGGCGCTCGATATGTCCTTTTTAGCAAAGGTCATGCCGGATTTTTCCGTGAATTCTGGCATGACTTGTGCTAGAATATGTACAAGTTTAATCTTTGAATTATGAACGTAGGAAATGTCGTACTCGGACGACGACAGTCTCCCGGGGGATTGCAGCTGGTGCCACGACGATTGAGGTATGTGTGACAGGTTCGTTGAGCTGGATGAAGATCGGCGCTTCAGCATTAAGCTCGAGGAGACCTTCGATGTTGAAACGGTACGCAACAACGACAAGTGTTTTTTTTCATAATTAAGCATGACTTCAACTATTTCATTGTCTAATTTTCATCTTTTACAATTCGACTAGCTTATCCCATGACATGCAAGACGTTATGTCTTGGAGAGGATGGGTTTTGAAGACCATGAAAATTTTGAAACAAAGAAAATACACCTAAGGACCCATCATGATATGGATTTTGAAGTAAATATGTGCAATGCTTAGAGCGTAACCCATTTTGGTTGCCAAAATTGGGAAGCACTTTGCAAAATGTATGGTTTTTATGAGGGTATGATTGTCACCATGGATCTTGGTGATCCTGACATCGAGCAAGACAATATGGACATTTGGGTCCTTGTTGATACGCTTCCGATTGTACCGCTATGTGAGTTTCTCAAACATAGTTATTAACTAATTTATATTGTTTATTTCAAAATGGTTGACAACTTATTTCCATTGACAGCTTATTTTGATTCTTTAAAGACCGTGCGGAAGATGATAGACAAAACCCACTACACCGATGGCTCTGAATTAACTTATAAGGAGAAAAATCATCTGATCGCATTTTGTACTCTTCTTGAGGATTACAATAACTATTATCGAACTCCTCCAAATTATGGTGAATACGTGCCACTAGTGCACGTGTTGAACCACAGTAACTTCTCTGGAGATACCCTGGTAAGATTTTTACTATTACGACATCCGTGCATCTTTTGCATACTTCTAAAACTAGTACATCATTGATAACTACGAAGTTATTACTATGTTTTTCAACAGAAACTCCCGATGGATTGTGTGCCTCATCGATGTATCCGAATGGTCGCCTTACGATTCTGAACATCTTGCCGAGGTAAATCTAGGGAGCTCACTGTGCATATCGGATTTCTAAAACCGGTGAACACATGTTCATCAAAGAATGGAAGAAATGTATGGACATTCGCAAGGAGGTTCTTGGAAGTAACATTCAGCAAAGGCAAGAATTGGAGACAGGCTAATCTCCATTCTCCATAATGGAGAGTCGGGGGCTATCTTGTTTTTGCTATTTTACCTTAGAAAATGTAGTAGGTCTTAATCGAATGTAGTAGGTCCTATGAGGTACAATATGTTTATTATGTGGTAATGTGTTAGAGTTGATAATGAGGAGTACTTGTGATTATGACTAGTGACCAATTTGCTATGTGATGTCATTGATGAAAACGATGATCTTGAGGAGGTGTTATATGAAAATGATGTATTATGATGATAAGTTGTTAATGATATTGATGATGATATTATTATATCATTGGGTGAAAAAACCGCGGATTAGTTTCAAGTGGATGGACATCCACTTGAAACTAGTCCACGGTTCTTTCATCCCGTGATGTAATAACTCATTATGATGTAAAAACAATCTCTAAATTCCTGTTGTATGAAAACTTGGGTAAAGGTGTATGAATACAACATGAAATAAAAATGAAATAAAATACTAAATAATAGTAGTAGCGCGGGCAAGGAGAAGCGCTACTACTAATTACCAGTAGCGCTATTCTGGAAGATGGTAGATTGCTGATCGTGGAGGCGCACAAGCAAAGTATTTGGAAAAGGTAGTGGCACCTAATAAATCAAATAGCCCATTAGGTGTAGTTGCAATATCACCTGACCCACAAAACACCCCAACTCTAGCAGACTCTAGCCCTACTACCTTTGGTCATTTCGATGCCCCAACTCAGCAGACCCCAAGCGCAACAAACAGTATGATTATGCTGGTTGACATAGCACCAATTTGTCTGGCGCAAAACCCCCATTCCAACAAAGAGTACACCAAATCCAGTTGCCAAATCCCTTTTCAAACTAGAGAGAGCCCCAACTGCAGCAAATAGGACCCCTGTTCCATTTCTTCCCAGTTTAGAAGACGAAGCTTATGTTGTTGTCAGGAACTTTGTGCGCATCTTTCCTGCATGGAAATATTATATCGCAGACACAGAACAATTTTCAGTCTTCCTCCGCAACTTACGATAAGTAATGTACTAATGTTATTCATGGTCATTACTGCATATGTTTCTGCTGACAGAAGACACAAGATTTCATTCTTTTAAATAGGCGAGGAGCAAACTGGATTGTGATGACGAGCAAGGTTTGGTTGTGCTTTTCAAGCACTCATTGATGAAGTATCGTTCCTACCTGAGGCAAGCGCACTTCGATGGCAAGCCTCTGAACAAAATTTATGTAAAGTCTCCGGTGCTACATTTATCCGACGGTGACTGGAACAATCTTGTTACACATTGGTCTCGGCTACAGCGTAAGGTACTGTCTATCATATCACATCACAATTTGAACTACATTTGTGCATTTGCCTTAATGTCTCACTTGTACAAAAACTATTAGCAGAAGAACATTCGTTCTCAAGGGACTACAGAATCTCGTAACTATACTGCACACTTCATTGCTCTTGTGAGTACCTCTTGCCCTGTATGACCATACTTACTTCCATAGTTGTTTGATTATGTAGCATCACTGCACATGTTAGCCTCGTAATCGTCCATTTGGTGGACATTATAAGATCCGTATAGACTCTTACATAAATTTAGAATCAACCCAATGCTTTTGAAGAGGTTTAGCTCGGTAGTCCTCTTGTAAGGACTGAACGTCGTCTATCACTGTACTTACATTACCAGCTACTCCCTCCGTCCCATAATATAAGAACGCTTTTGTACGGTACACGGTGTTCAAAACACTCTTGTATTATGGGAAGAGGGATTGGTTCATTTTGTAGCATTCGCATCTTATCTCCCTCGCCCACCATTTACTAAAAAGATCAGATCTATATTTAATCTTACCAACAAGTAGAATACAAAGACAATGCCGGTCAGAAGTGTAGCCCATTGCTCTTGTCAAGACATTTTGTCTTGTAACGCTTGTACTTCCGAGGATTGGTAGTTGATTATGTAGCATCAATCTGCATCTTATCTTCATTATCCTCTATCCCTTCCAGTATTATCATATCTATAATTACTCTCTACAAAATGTAGAGTACATGCAATGCTTATGAAGAAGATTATGTGCTGAAATTATTGAGTTATCCTTCCCTTGACATGGAGAAGGGCATTATAAAGTCAGTGTTAACTGTTAATGTAAGTTAGTCCTTCTAAATCCTTTATCCTCAACTGCTGTTTAATTTGCTCATACTCCCTATCGTTTACTTCTGTTTAGTTTATTGTTTCTATCAAAATGCATGTTCACAAGAACCGTAAGTTCTAAGTTTTACTTGTAAAACCAAATTCCTTATTCATACCATGCACATTACTTAATACTCCCTATATGTATGCTTGTTTTTGTGGATCTATAATCCAGTGTGTGGTGAAGCAGCCCACATTTGCACCTTGTCATCTCATGTTTTATCTTACTGATGTGGCTGATGATATGAACAACATGCCATGCAAATTATCCAAAATAGATACAATGATTTTCTTTGCCCTTCATCTATGCTTGTTATGTTGACATGGTAATCCAGTAGTGTGGTGAAGCTCCCCACATTATGAACAATGCCAAATTATGCTATTGATATTTTGAACTTACTCTTTATTTTCTAATTTGAAATTGGATAGAATTGACAAAGACCTGATTATCATCTTTGTTTATACACGTGCAAAACCTGTCATCTCTACGCTTTGTTTCAGGGTGATATGCCTGATGGCATGAACAAGTATGCTGAAGGTTGTGAGACAAACCCAACATATATTGCAGCAAAGAAGGCAAAACATCTTGAAGATAGCGAGACAACCCCAAAGTCTTGTCTTGATGTAGTGTTCAAGTTACTTGAGACTAATAGTCAGACAAGCTCACAGAATTCATTGTCGGAATCAGTTCGACTTCTTCAGTCCCAAGTTCTAGCAGAAAGGCATTCTGCAACTCAACTTCGACTTGAAGTCCTATCTTTAAGAAATATTGCGGAGAACACCAATGAGAACCTCATCGCTAAATAGCTACACCTGGAAGCTATGACCGACATGCTAGGTCGGTCTCACAGCCTTGCTCAAGAGCTCATGCAGTTCCCCCGCAAGGCTAATCTTTCTTGAACTGTCTTGGAAGTGGTCTCGGTTTAGTATTATTTTGTTACGCTGCAATGGTGCCCAGTTTTTTGTAATCCGCTTCTTCGTTGCGGTTTATGATCACTGGTGGCGAACTTCGATGCCCATTGGATGTAGTATACCTTAAATCCTTTATTGTATAGTGTAGGTCTATTCTTAGTTACTATGCCGTAATTTCTTTATTGTTGCGGTTTATGATCACTGGTGGCGAACTTCGATGCCCAGTGGATGTAGTATACCTTAAATCCTTTATTGTATAGTGTAGGTCTATTCTTAGTTACTATGCCGTAATTTCTTTATTGTACAGAGTAGGTTTGTTCTTAATTCCTTAGTTCTGAAAAAAATCAGATGTAGTCGACCGGGCCGAAACATTCGACTCTAACGGGCAACGTTTTTAGCGGGCCACAATTAGGCCGTCCTGCGTCTTTCTTGGGCCCGAATGATTGGGGCCTTCACACATTGCGCCAGGCCCAAACTTACACCGGCCTATATTTTAGTTGGGCCTTTTGTCGACCCAGCGCTTAGTTTTGCCCAGGTAGCATTGGGCCATTAACAGGCTGAATATTGTACTGGCCTATTACGGCCGAGATGAAACCACGTGCCTTTAGCAGGCCAAAATGCATGTTGGGCCTCAATTTTCACTAGTCGTCGACGGGCCTTCAGCAGGCCGAAATGTAGTCCGGGCCTTTTCGGGCCCAGTTAGCTAACGGGCCGTTACCAGGCCGAAACATATCTCGAGCCTTAGTTGGCCCACTCATATCATGGGCCTTTAAGAGGCCGAAAGCTTAGTATAGGCATCAACGAGCCGAATTACGAGACAGGCCTTTAACAGGCCCAAAGTCACGTTATTTAATCGTTGCCACCTTTAGCTTTGGGCGTTAGTGGGCCCGATGTCCCGTCGGACCATATATGGCCCATGGGCAAGACGGCCATTCCTGTGCCGAAAGTCACATGGCTGAAATGGGCCCATGTCCACATCGAGCCTCTAACAGCCGAAAGTCACCGGGCTGTAGTTGGGCCCAAATATTCGGCGAACAATTAATGGGCCAGATTCGCTCCGGTCATAAATGGGCCCAAATATTGGGCGAACAATTAGCGGGCCAGATCGGCTGCCATAAATGGGCCCAAATATTGGGCGAAAAATTAACGGCCAGATATGGCTTCGGGCCGTAAATGGGCCTCTATTAAGCAGGCCGTTATTGGGCTAGCCCACTAGTACCTGATTAAGTACTACGGGCCTTTGACTGGGCCGGCCTTTTTAACCTATATGGGCCTCTGTTGGGCCCAGCCACATGTCGACGTATCATAGGCATGTCCCTCCAAAGGATGGGCGACATCCGCCCATCGACGAGCTAAAGGTGTTCCCTTCGGCCAATCAGAATTTTACACGTGGAAATTTCCCATTGGTCAGGGCTGTTAACGGGTTATCGGATCCAAAATCCGACCCGATAGCTTAACGGCGGATGCCACATGTCGGTCACCCTTGACGAAAGCACTTCTGTGACGCGCGATTTATCGTCATGGAAGTGGACACTTCCGTGATGATAATTTTGGTAATGACATGGAACACTTCTACGACAGCACAGGTATGACTATCTTGATTCTGTCATAAAATCGTCATGGATGTACATGCATGACAGAAAACGCGACCTATTGTGACAAACATGTATCATCACGGAAGTGTATTTTTTTTAGTGATACCTCGCAAAATTATTTTCATCTCTATTTCAAAATCTAGCGAGCTCTGGCACCTCTGCAAATCCCTGCTTCCCTCTGCGAAGGTGATGACCCACAAGTATAGAGGATATATCGTAGTCCTTTCGATAAGTAAGAGCGTCGAACCCAACGAGGAGCATAAGGAAATGACAAGCGGTTTTCAGTATGGTTTTCTCTGCAAGCACTAAAACTGTAGGTAACAGGTAGTTTTGTGATAAGATAAATTGTAACGAGTAACAAGCAATGAAAGTAAATAAAGTGCAGCAAGGTGGCCCAATCCTTTTTGTAGCAAAGGACAAGCCTGGACAATTTCTTATAATGAGAAAAGAGCTCCTGAGGACACATGGGAATTATCGTCAAGCTACTTCCGTCACACTCATATGATTCGCGTTCGGTACTTTGATAATTTGATATGTGGGTGGACCGGTGCTTGGGTACTGCCCTTACTTGGACAAGCATCCCACTTATAATTAACCCCTATTGCAAGCATCTGCAACTACAAAAGAAGTATTAAGGTAAACCTAACCATAGCATGAAACTAATGGATCCAAATCAGCCCCTTACGAAGCAACGCATAAACTAGGGTTTAAGCTTACATCACTCTAGCAACCCATCATCTACTTATTACTTCCCAATGCCTTCCTCTAGGCCCAAATAATGGTGAAGTGTCATGTAGTCGAAGTTCACATAACACCACTAGAGGAAAGACAACATACATCTCATCAAAATATCGAACGAATACCAAATTCACATGACTACTATTAGCAAGACTTCACCCATGTCCTCAGGAACAAACGTAACTACTCACAAAGCATATTCATGTTCATAATCAGAGGATTAATAATATGCATTAAGGATATGAACATATGATCTTCCACCAAGTAAACCAATTAGCATCAACTACAAGGAGTAATCAACACTACTAGCAACCCACAGGTACCAATTTGTGGTTTTGATACAAGATTGGATACAAGAGATGAACTAGGGTTTTGAGAGGAGATGGTGTTGGTGAAGATGTTGATGGAGATTGACCCCCTCCCGATGAGAGGATCATTGGTGATGACGATGGTGATGATTTCCCCCTGCCAGAGGGAAGTTTCCCCGGCAGAACAGCACTGTCGGAGCCCTAGATTGGTTCCGCCAAGGTTCCACCTCGTGGCAGCGGAGTTTCGTCTCGTAAGCTTGCCTACGATTTTTTTTCCAGGGTAAAAGCCTTCATATAGCAGAAGATGGGCACCGGAGGGCCACCAGGGGGCCTAGGAGACAGGGGGCGCGCCCAGTAGGGGTGGGCACGCCCCCCACCCTCCTGGCCAGGGTGTGGGCCCCCTCTGGGGTTTTCTTCGCTCAATAATTCTTATTAATTCCAAAACTAACTTTGGTGGAGTTTCAGGATTTTTGGAGCTGTGCAGAATAGGTTTCCAATATTTTCTCCTTTTCGGCCAATTCGACTTCCGGCATTCCCCTCTTCATGGTAAACCTTGTAAAATAAGAGAGAATAGCCATAAGTACTGAGATATAATGTGTAATAACAGCCCATAATGCAATAAATATTGATATAAAAGCATGATGCAAAATGGACGTATCAGAAGGGCCTATCTTTTACTTTTATGCAAGAGTCAGTAGTATTCCTTCTCATTCCTACCTACTCTTTAGTTGGCAAGCATCGTGTGTTGGGGAAAGATCTAAGCATATATGGCCATGCAAATATATTTGATCATGAATTATTATTGTTGACAATTATCTATATGATAAGTGAGTTGGGAGGCGAAACACTAAGCCCCTATCTTTCTCTGTGTTCGATGGATGCTATTTGTTCAAAGAATATGCTTTGAGTGGTAGCAATCATGGAAGACAATATGATAGTTGAGTATGTGGAGTTTGCTAAATCAAAGCTCCGCATAGACCCTTCCTGCAAATAAGATGAATTGTAATTGTTTGATGACCGAGAATGAAGTTTGCTAGTTTTCAAGAAAGTTTATGGTCTATGCTTTAACATGTGAATAGCTTGTTACTTGATCTTGAGAAGTTTTATGAGATGAACTTCTGTTATGACATATAATCATGCTAGAAAAGGTGATTGAAATTATCATTGATCAAACTTGTGCACCTGCTAGCATTCACACTTCATAAATTCTTTCTTTTTATCATTTACCTACTCGAGGACGAGCAGGAATTAAGCTTGGGGATGCTGATACGTCTCCAACGTATCTATAATTTATGAAGCATTCATGCTATTATATTATCTGTTTTGGATGTTTATGGGCTTTACTAACCACTTTTATATTATTTTTGGGACTAACCTGTTAATCGGAAGCCCAGCCCATATTGTTGTTTTCTTGCCTATTTCAGTGTTTCGAAGAAAAGGAATATCAAACGGAGTCCAAACGGAATGAAACCTTCGGGAAAGTTATTTTTGGAACGGAAGCAATCCAGGGGACTTGAAGTGCACGTAAGGGAAGCTTTGAGGTGTCCACGAGGTAGGGAGGCGCGCCCACCTCTCCTGGGCGCGCCCCCCACCCTTGTGGGCCCCTCGTGGCTCCACTGACCAACTTCTTTCGCCTATATATCTCCATATACCCTAAAAACATTGAGGAGCACAATAGATCGTGAGTTCTGCCGCCGCAAGCCTCTGTAGCCACCAAAAACCTCTCAGAAGCCTGTTCAAGACCTCACGAGGGGGGAATCCTCACCGGTGGCCATCTTCATCATCCGGCGCTCTCCATGACGAGGAGGGAGTAGTTCACCCTGGGGCTGAGGGTATGTACCAAGTAGCTATGTGTTTGATCTCTCTCTCTCTCTCTCTCTCTCTCTCTCTCTCTCTCTCTCTCTCTCTCTCTCTGTGTTCTTGACTTCACACGATCTTGATGTACTGCGAGCTTTGCTATTATAGTTGGATCTTATGATGTTTCTCCCCCTCTACTCTCTTGTAATGGATTGAGTTTTCCCTTTGAAGTTATCCTATTGGATTGAGTCTTTAAGGATTTGAGAACACTTGATGTATGTCTTGCCGTGCTTATTTGTAGTGACAATGGGATATTCACATGATCTACTTGATGTATGTTTTGGTGATCAACTTGCGGGTTCAATGAACTTATGCATAGGGGTTGGCACACATTTTCGTCTTGACTCTCCGGTATAAACTTTGGGGCACTCTTTGAATTTATTTGTGTTGGTTGAATAGATGAATATGAGATTATGTGATGCATATCGTGTAATCATGTCCACGGATACTTGAGGTGACAATGGAGTATCTAGGTGACATTAGGGTTTTGGTTGATTTGTGTCTTAAGGTGTTATTCTAGTACGAACTCTATGATAGATCGAATGGAAAGAATAGCTTCATGTTATTTTACTACGGACTCTTGAATAGATAGAACAGCAAGGATAACTTTGAGGTGGTTTTGTACCCTACAGTAATCTCTTCATTTGTTCTCCACTATTAGTGACTTTGAAGTGACTCTTTGTTGCATGTTGACGGATAGTTATATAATCTAGTTATGTTATTATTGTTGAGAGAACTTGCACTAGTGAAAGTATGAACCTTAGGCCTTGTTTCCTACCATTGCAATACCGTTTTTTTTACGCTCACTTTTATCATTAGTTACCTTGCTGTTTTTATATTTTCAGATTACAAATACTCATATATGCCATCCATATTGCACTTGTATAACCATCTCTTCGCCGAACTAGTGCACCTATACAATTTGCCATTGTATTGGGTGTGTTGGGGACACAGGAGACTCTTTGTTATTTGGTTGCAGGGTTGTTTGAGAGAGACCATCTTTATCCTACGCCTCCCACGGATTGATAAACCTTAGGTCATCCACTTGAGGGAAATTTGCTATTGTCCTACAAACCTCTACACTTGGAGGCCCAACAACGTCTACAAGGAGAAGGTTGCGTAGTAGACATCAGCAGTGTGAGTCGGTCGATGTGTGGAGTAATAGTAGTAGATGCGTAATCGTTTCGATCTACTTGTTGCGGACGTGATGCCTATATACATGATCATGCCTAGATAATCTCATAACTATGCACTTTTCTATCAATTGCTCGAGAGTAATTTGTTCATCCACCGTAAACTTATGCTATCTTGAGAGAAGCCACTAGTGAAACCTATGGCCCCTGGGTCTATCTTTTATCATATAAGGTTTCCTTCTACTTTTATTTGCATCTTTTACTTTCCAATCTATATCATAAAAATACCAAAAATATTTATCTTATCTTATTGTCTCTATTAGATCTCACTTTTGCAAGTTTCCATGAAGGGATTGACAACCCCTTTATCGCGTTGGTTGCGAGGTTCTTGTTTGTTTGTATAAGTGTGTGGGACTTTTGAGGAGCCTCCTACTGGATTGATACCTTGGTTCTCAAAAACTGAGGGAAATACTTACGCTACTTTGCTGCATCACCCTTTCCTCTTCAAGGGAAAACCAACACAGTGCTCAACAGGTAGCAGCCATCCAAGAAAAAGGGTGATGAGGATTTTGAGTGCTTTGCTGAAATGATTAGACCTATCTTTTTGCGTATGCGTTTGACTGATATGCTTAAAGTAAATCCTTATGCTAAATATATGGAAGATATTATTACAAAATAAAAGAAAGATACCGGAAGCTGAAATTTCCACCATGCTTGCTAATTATACTTTTAAAGGTGGAATACCTAAGAAACTTGAAGATCCAGGAGTACCAACTATACCATGCTCCATTAAAAAACTATGTTAAAACTGCTTTATGTGATCTTGGAGCAAGTGTTAGTGTTATGCCTCTCTCTTTATATCATAGACTTGAATTGAATAAGTTGACACCTACTGAAATATCTTTGCAAATGGTTGATAAATCAACTGCTATACCTGTCGGTATTTGTGAGGATGTGCCTGTTGTGGTTGCAAACGTTACTATTTTAACGGACTTTGTTATTCTTGATATTCCCGAGGTCGATAGTATGTCGATTATCCTTGGTAGACCCTTTTTGAATATTGTATGGGCTGTTATTGATTGCAACAAAGGCAATGTCACTTTTCATGTTAATGGTAATGAGCATAAGGTACACTTTCCGAGGAAACAACCTCAAGTTCACAGTATCAATTCTATTGGAAAAATTCCAACTATCATTATTGGAGGTTTTGAATTTCCTCTTCCTACTGTCAAGAAGAAATATGATATTCTTATTATTGGGGATGTTCATATCCCTGTTGAGGTAACCTAGTGTTATTCGAAATTTCTCCGGTTCCATGTTATTCAGAATGAGTTCGTTAACAAGACTTGATCAACCTTGTTAGTGGATTCCTTTTGATGAGCATGCGAATGATGAAGTTAGAAGGCACAACCTTCTGTACCCTCCTTTTACTTTCTGTTATTTAGATTAAATAAATTGAAATTAGTATTTTCTGTCAGTTTTCTGAATTATCCATGCAATAAAAAATACCCCAAAAATAAAAGTTCTCCAAATGCCCTGCAAATTTAATATGACTTTTTCTGGAATATTTGAGAATATCTGGCACTGAGAACACAGCAGGGGGAGCTGGCACTGCCACGAGGGTCCAGGTGCGCCCACCTCACAGGCGCGCCTCGCCTCGTGGGCCCACAGTGGGCCCCTCCACTTATTCCTGCACCCACACACTTCTTCTTCCTCCCAAAAAAATCACCATCCAGCTCAAGCACGAGTTCTAGCTCATTTTGCTGCCATTTTCGATCTCCTTGCTCGAAGCTCCATTCACAAAAATGCTTTGGGGGGTTGTTCTTTGGTATGTGACTCCTCCAATGGTCCAATTAGTTTTTGTTCTAGTGCTTTATTCATTGCAAATTTTTGCTGCCTAGGTGACCCTGTTCTTGAGCTTGCATGTCAAATTTATATGGTCCCAAGTAATTTTAATGCATGATATAGGCTCTAGGCACTTGTGGGAGTAGTTGCTATCAATTTTGTTAAGTTTGATTCACTTTTATTTTGAGTTACTAAAAATTTCAGAAATTTTCAGAAAAATATGAAGAGATTTTTCTTCAGGGTCTCAACTAGAAAAGGCTCTAAGGATAAACAAGCTAAGGAGAATGAAAAGCCCAAGTATAATCTCCCCCGTGTGGCGGAACTACGGCCGTGTGAATGGCCTTGTGATGATTTCTTGAGAGCAGCCGGGATTCATGATGATTTTTATTCGTTGGCTGATAATGCGGGCCTCACCGACTTCCTCCACAACCAGGCCGAACAGTATCTCTTACTCACCAATACTTTCGTGCAAATTTTCTACTTTTATCCTAAGAAATCACCTCCTTCGGTAGAGTTTCATCTATATGATGTGGCTAGGGAGATGTCGCTATATGAATTTTGCACGGTTTGCAAGATACCTTCCGGGGGCAGCTTAGAGGAACCACACCGTAAAGATGTGGATGGATTTATTGATACAATTACTGTAAGGGAAACAAGGAAGGTTTCCGATGCAAGAATTACTAGCATACATTTTCCTATTTTACGCTACTTTGAAATATTTGATAGTCGGTGCTTAATTGGTCGCGGAAACTGTGGAAACCTTAGTGTTCCTGATATTATTATTTTGTCCCATGCTTTATTTCGTGATAACTCTGTTAGTATGGGCGCTATTATTGCTAAACGATTAAGCCTGAACCGTACAAAGGGCCCCATCTTTGGAGGTATCTATGCCACATGCCTTGCTAAACATTTCAGGATACCTATTAGGCATTTTGAGAAAGAGGAAAAGTTGTTGCCCCCTACCTTTCTAGATTATAAGAGCATGGTAGCACATGAGTTTATTGTTAAAAATGATGATAAGATGCTTTTATATAATTTGAGATTTCATAAGAAACACAGTGAGACTATTATCTTGCATGTGCCCTCTTTGTTTAATTTAACTGCAGGCCCTTACCTTGTCTTGCTGGAGGCCGTCTATGCGCTCTGTGGCCAGACATCAGCTCTAGAGCCCGAGCCGGAACCACCACTTGACGCTTATCGTCCATCATGTTATCAGTGGGATCCGGAGGAGATCGCCAGCCAGTGGCAATATGATGACACTCCTCAGTACACCGGACAGAGTAGCCATGATCCATGGGCATAGACCAACTTAGGCCAAAATCCTAAGCTTGGGGGAGTATGTATTTCTCACCGACATTACATTCATGTTCACACACTCATTCTAGTTGTCGGTGTTCACACTTTTTCAGTGTACTATCCATGCTAGTTTAATTTCTTTTTTTTAGCTTTCTTCTTGTGTGTTTGATAAACCTTAAGAAAAACAAAAAAAATAGTTGTAGCATTTAGCTAGTTTAATTTCCATGCTTGTAGTAGTAATTAAAATAAAACCCGAAAAGATTTCTCGTTCTTCTTTTGCTTGTTGGGAGCTTTCCCGTGTAAATAGTTTTATTTCTTTTCTTTCCTTTGGGGGTTAGAGGAGAAGACCATAATGAAAATGTTTAGTGGTTCTCATATGCATGATTGTTGATTTAACCAAGAGCCCATATTACCTTGTCTTCTCCCTTAAATTGAATGCTTGCAGATTCCAGCTTAGTCCAATGCACATGCACTATTATTATTATCCACACCGCTCGATCGTGCAAGTGAAAGGCAATAATGACGATATAAGATGGATGGCTGAGATAAGAAAAGCTGGTATGAACTCGACCTCTCTTGTTTTGTAAATATGATTAGTTCATCGTTCTGATTCAGCCTATTATGAATAAACATGTTTGCAATGACAATTAGAGATTATAGTTGCTTATGCCATGCTTAATTAGCTAAGAGCTTATAATGGTTTACCTTACGTGCCAACATGCTATTAAAATGGTTGTGATGTGGTACTATAGGGTGGTATCCACCTTTGAATGATTCGAGTGACTTGACTTGGCACATGTTCACGCATGTAGTTGAAACAAAATCAACATAGCCTTCACGATATTTATGTTCATGGTGGATTATATCCTACTCATGCTTGCACTCGGTGTTGATTAATTTTAATGCATGTTCATGACTATTGTCGCCTTCTCTCGGTTGGTCGCTTCCCGGTCTCTTGCTAGCCTTCACTGTACTAAGCGGGAATACTGCTTGTGCATCCAAACTCCATAAACCCCAAAGTTATTCCATATGAGTCCACCATACCTTCCTATATGCGGTATCTACCGCTGCTCCAAGTAAATTTGTATGTGCCAAACTCCAAACCTTCAAATGAAATTCTGTTTTGTATGCTCGAACAGCTCATGTATCAACTAGGGTTGTCTGTATCTTCCATGTTAGGCGGGTAATTCTCAAGAGGAGTGGACTCTGCTTCTCATTCACGAGAAAATGGCTGGTCACCGGGATGCCCAGTCCCATGCTCAAATCAAATCAAAATAATTGCAAGCAAAACTCCATGGATTGTTGTTAGTTGGAGGCACCCGTTGTTTCGGGTAAGCCATGGATTGATGTTTGTTGGTGGTGGGGAGTATAAACTTTACCATTCTGTTTGGGAACCGCCTATAATGTGTGTAGCATGGAAGATATCGAGATCTCATAGTTGTTATGTTGACGGTGAAAGTATACCGCTCAAAATGTTATTCATCTCTATTTCAAAATCGAGCTCGCACCTCTACAAATCCCCTCGCTTCCTCTGCAAGGGCCTATCTATTTACTTTTATGTTCAGGTCATCACCCTCTTATTAAAAAGCACCAGCTGGAGAGCACCGCTGTCATTTTCATGCATTACTATTAGTTTATATTGGGTATGACTATGACTGGATCTCTTTTACCATGAATTACAATGTTTAGTCAGTCCTTGATCTTTAAAGGTGCTCTGCATTTATGTTTTATGGTCTCGTAAAGGGCTAGCGAGATACCATCTTGTTATACCATATTATGAGTGTTTTGAGAAAGTGTTGTCATCCAAGTTTTATTATTATTGCTCGCTAGTTGATTATGCCATTGATATGAGTAAACATGAGACCTAAGTGTTATTGTGAATATGGTTAGTTCATAATCTTTGCTTGAAAACTTGAATGCTTGGCTTTACATATTTGCAACAACAAGAGCAAACAGAGTTTGTAAAAGTTTTTCTTTATCACTTTCAGTTTGTCAACTGAATTGCTTGAGGACAAGCAAAGGTTTAAGCATGGGGAGTTGATACGTCTCCGTCAGATCTACTTTTCCAAACACTTTTGCCCTTGTTTTGGACTCTAGCTTGCATGATTTGAATGGAACTAACCCGGACTGACGTTGTTTTCAGCAGAACTGCCATGGTGTTAATTTTGTGCAGAAATAAAAGTTCTTGGAATGACCTGAAAATCCACTGAGCAACTTTTCAGAATAAATAAAAAATACTGGTGAAAGAATCAGCGTCAAGGGGCCCACACCCTGTCCACAAGGGTGGGGGCATGCCCCTCCCCTAGGGCGCGCCCCCTGCCTCGTGGGCCCCCTGGACGTCCACCGACCTCAACTCCAACTCCATATATTTGCTTTCGCGGAGAAAAAAACCAGAGAGAAAGTGTCATCACGTTTTACAATGCGGAGCCGCCGCCAAGCCCTAATCTCTCTCGGGAGGGCTGACCTGGAGTCCATTCGGGGCTCCGGAGAGGGGGATTCATCGCTGTCGTCATCATCAACCATCCTCCATCACCAATTTCATGATGCTCACCGCCGCGCGTGAATAATTCCATCATAGGCTTGCTGGACGGTGATGGGTTGGATGAGATTTACCATGTAATCAAGTTAGTTTTGTTAGGGTTTGATCCCTAGTATCCACTAAGTTCTGAGATTGATGTTGCTATGACTTTGATATGCTTAATGCTTGTCACTATGGCCCAAGTGCAATTATTTCAGATCTGAACCTATTATGTTTTCATGAATATATGTGAGTTCTTGATCCTATCTTGCAAGTCTATAGTCACCTATTATGTGTTATGATCCGACAACCCCAAGTGACAATAATCGGGATACTTCGGTGATGACCATAGTTTGAGGAGTTCATGTATTCACTAAGTGTTAATGCTTTAGTCCGGTACTCTATTAAAAGGAGGCCTTAATATCCCTAAGTTTCCATTAGGACCCGCTGCCACGGCAGGGTAGGACAAAATATGGCATGCAAGTTCTTTTCCATAAGCACGTGTGACTATATTCGGAATACATGCCTACATTACATTGATGAACTGGAGCTAGTTCTGTGTCACCCTATGTTATAACTATTACATGAGGAATCGCATCTGACATAATTATCCATCACTAATCCAATGCCTATGAGCTTTTCACATATTGTGCTTTGCTTATTTATACCGCTACATCATATAATTACTACAAAACTGCTACTGCATTTTTGCCATCATATCAAGTTATTTCCATACTACTTTGCTGCTAAATACTTTGTTGCAGATACTAAGTTATCCAGGTGTGGTTGAATTGACAACTCAACTGCTAATACTTGAGAATATTCTTTGGCTTCCCTTGTGTCGAATCAATAAATTTGGGTTGAATACTCTACCCTCGAAAACTGTTGTGATCCCCTATACTTGTGGGTTATCAATTACAAGGTGTGAAGTTGAGTCAGACTCAATGCCCGACCAACGCAGTAAGATAGAGAGAAAATGAAAGTCATTCCCTATGCTTCACCATAGGTTCTATCATGTATGCAATGTTGTGTACCAGACCTGATGTCTGTCTTGCTATAGTAGGGAGGTACCAAAGTAATCCTGGAGTGGAGCACTGGACAGCGGTCAAGAACATACTGAAATACCTAAAAAGGACTAAGCATATGTTCCTCGGTTATGGAGGTGAAAAGAGCTCGTCGTTAACGGTTACGTCGATGCAAGCTTTGACACTAATTTGGATGACTCTAAGTCGCAAACCGGATACGTATTTTATTGAATGGAGGAGCTGTCAGTTGGTGCAGTTCCAAGCAGAGCATCGTGGCGGGATCTACGTGTGAAGCGGAGTACATTGCTCCTTCGGAAGCAGCGAATGAAGGAGTTTGGATGAAGGAGTTCATATCCGATCTAGGTGTCATACCTAGTGCATCAGGTCCAATGAAAATCTTTTGTGACAATACTGGTGCAATTGCCTTGGCAAAGGGATCCAGATTTCACAAGAGAACCAAGCACATCAAGAGATGCTTCAATTCCATCCGCCATCAAGTGTCGGAAGGGGACATAGAGATTTGCAAGATACACACGGATCTGAATGTTGTAGACCCGTTGACTAAGCCTCTTCCATGGGCAAAACATGATCAGCACCAAAGCTCCATGGGTGTTAGAATCATTACAATGTAATCTAGATTATTGAATCTAGTGCAAGTGGGAGACTAAAGGGAATATGTCCTAGAGGAAATAATAAATTTATTATTTATTTCCTCAATTCATGATAAGTGTTTATTATTCATGCTATAATTGTATTAACCGGAAACTTAGTACATGTGTGAATACATAGACAAAACATATAGTCCCTGGTATGCCTCTACTTGACTAGCTCGTTAATCAAAAATGGTTATGTTTCCTAACCATAGACATGTGTTGTCATTTGATGGACGGTATCACATAATTGGAAGAATGATGTGATGGACATGACCCATCCGTTAGCTTAGCATTATGATCATGTTAGTTTCATTGCTCGCTTTCTTCATGACTTATACAAGTTCCTCGGACTATGAGATTATGCAACTCCGAATATCGGAGGAACACTTTGTGTGCTACCAAACGTCACAACGTAAATGGGTGATTATAAAGGTGCTCTGAGGTGTCTCCGAAGGTGTTTGTTTGGTTGGCATAGATCGAGATTAGGATTTGTCACTCCGTGTTTCGAAGAGGTATCCCTGGGCCCTCTCGGTAATACTCATCACTATAGGCCTTGCAAGCATTGTGACTATGAGTTAGTTGCGGGATGAAGTATTACGGAACGAGTAAAGAGACTTGCCAGTAACGAGATTGAACTAGGTATGATGATATCGACGATCGAATCTCGGGCAAGTAACATATCGATGACAAAGGGAACAAAGTATGGTGTTATGCGGTTTGACAGATAAAGATCTTCGTAGAATATGTAGGAACCAATATGAGCATCCAGGTTCCGCTGTTGGTTATTGACCGGAGACGTGTCTCGGTCATGTCTACATAGTTCTCGAACCCGTAGAGTCCGCACGCTTAACGTTCGATGACGATTGGTATTTTGAGTTTATGTGATATGATGTACCGAAGATTGTTCGGAGTCCCGGATGTGATCACGGACATGACGAGGAGTCTCGAAATGGTCGAGACATAAAGATTGATATATTGGACGATTATATTCAGACACCGGAAGTGTTCTGGAGAAGTTTCGGATAAAACCGGAGTGTCGGAGGGTTGCCGGAACCCCCGGGGGAACTAGTGGGCCTAGATGGGCCTTATTGGGAGAAGAGGAAGGGCCGGGAGGGGCTGGCCGCGTGCCCCCCTTGAGTTTGAATAGGACAAGGAAGGGCGCCCCCTTCCTTCCCTTCTCCCTCTTCCTTCCTCCTTCCCCTCTCTTCCCTTGTTGGAAACCTATTAGGAATAGGATTCCTAGTAGGAATCCTACTTGGGCGCGCCCATGAGGGCCGGCTGGCCTCCCCCCTTGCTCCTTTATATACGGGGCAGGGGGCACCCTAGGACACACAAGTTGACAATTGTTTTAGCCGTGTGCGGTGCCCCCCGCCACAGATTTCCGCCTCGGTCATATCGTCATAGTGCTAAGGCGAAGCCCTCATACCGTAACTTCATCATCACCGCCACCACGCCGTTGCCGATGAAACTCTCCCTCGACCTCAGCTGGATCTAGAGTTCGTGGGACGCCACCGAGCTGAACGTGTGCAGATCGCGGAGGTACCGTACCTTTGGTGCTAGGATAGGTCGGATCGTGAAGACGTACGACTACATCAACCGTGTTGTCATAACGCTTCTGCTTTCGGTCTACGAGGGTACGTAGACAACACTCTCCCCTCTCGTTGCTATGCATCACCTAGAGATAGATCTTGCGTGATCGTAGGAATTTTTTTGAAATTACTGCGTTCCCCAACATCCGTGATAGTTCGCAAGCCGCCGAGTCCCCCATATGTCTATGTACGAGCACATCGGCTGTTGGGATAGAGCTTCTAGCCAGTCTCCATAGGAAGAATTTGATCTTTGGTGGTAGCTTGACCTTCCATAGTGATGACCACGAATTTCTTTCATGTCCAGCCCCTGAGGTTCCCTCCACTTCATCAATCCACGACTCTCTCGCAATCTTGGTGTGCATGATCAGCATGTACGCCGATCTTACTGAAACCCCCCCCCCCCCCCCCCTTCTTCTCGCCACTCCATGCCCAGAAGTCACTGATGTTTCTTGTACAATTTGGTATGCTGAGAACTGTTTCATCATCGATTGGAAGGAATACCGACCGGATGAGAGCTTCATTCCATGTGGCAGTTGCGGTGGAGATTAGTTCAGAAACCAGGATCAGCAGGCTTGGAATCCTCGAGGTAATGGGTCTCATCATGCCCTGTCTCGGCAACCAGTTGTGGCTTCAGATGTGTGTAGTTTGCCCGTTCCCAATTCTGCGTATGATCCCCCTGGTCATGTATACCAATAATTTCCGTTTCACGCACAAGTCCAGAATTGCAATCATGTGCACACGCTACTCCTCCCGCGTGTCTTGGGCTAGCCCATTGCGGGGATGGCGGTTTCTTTTTCGTTTTAAGCGATTTTTATTGGTTTTTCTTCTTTGATCTTTTTCTAGGCAAAACCATATCCATTTTTTGTTTTCTTTTGTTTTATATGTGTTTCCTTGCTAGGTTTTTCACACGTTCTTTTTTATTTATTGATTTATTTTCCTATAAATTTATCATGTTTTTCGTGGGGTAAAGGGGGATTTCATTAAGTCAAGGAGGCTTCTCAGCCTTCGAAAGGTTTACAATACAGTCTAAACCCGATCGCAACCAAACAACAGTGCGCGGGGTACTATGTCCATACGCGGCGAGCGTGTGACTAACTTTATTTTTGTGAACGATTAATATGAACATGTATCATGCGTGCATGGATACATTTTTTCAATCTACAAACTTGTTACAAAATATATGAATATTTTAAAATAGGTGGTAAGCATTTTAAATGCATAATGACGACGCACATACATGTAATGAATTTTTTAATACACGATAAACCCTTTTACATACATGGTGAACATTTTAAAAATGCATGATGCACATTTTCAGATATGAGATGAACATTTATTAAATACACAATAAATATTTTTAAAAATACAGGATAGAGATTTATACACACAAATCTAAATCTATATTTACATCCCTTAATATATTCTTCTCTATTTTAAACTGTTTCGATTTTTATTATTCTATTATAATTGAATTAAAAAGGCGAAAAATATAAAGGAGTAAATTGGGCAGCGGACCACTGACGCTGGGGTGTGCGTTGCTCTTCGTATCCGGCGCCCTACGCGAGGAATAGGAGGTCCCGGTCGTCGTGGGACGTGGGAGACCCAAATCACTTCCTCCCGAGGCTTGTAGCGCTTCGCGACACTCGGGTATTCGTATGAGCTCTCGTGTATCTGGACCACGCCAACCCTCATATCCCATATCCACCCCACTACCCACCACCATCTCACTGTCCAATTTTAAAAATGTTGAGTGGTGTTAAAAATATACTTTCTTCAATCATGTAACTTTCAAAAAATAACAAAGACGAACAAACATAAACGAAAAAGCAAACAAAACACAAAAATAACAAGGAAAGAGAACAAAAATGAAAAATGAAAAGAAAGGAAAGAAAACCACGAAAGCCAAATGCAAAACATGAAAACTGGACATAAACCGCGACAACTGGGACATGGAAATCTAGTGGAGAAAATGAAGAAATAACACGAAAAATCCTAGAGAACTGCCTCTAAGCCACATATCGGTGCCCATGGGCGATTGCCTGGCTATATACATTGTGTGTTTAGTGTTTCCACCACATTCAAACCCACATTAAATAATACTAACCTATAATATCAAGAAAAAAATGTGAATCTATTATGAGTTATAAAAACGGAAGACCAAAAGGCAAAAGAGCAAACCATCTGGTCATGTATACCGATAATTTCCGTTTCACACACAAGTCCAGAATTGCAATCATGTGCACACGCTACTCCTCCGACGTGTCTTGGGCTAGCCCATTGCAGGGACGGCGGTTTCTTTTTCGTTTTAAGCGATTTTTATTGGTTTTTCTTCTTTGATCTTTTTCTAGGAAAAACCATATCCATTTTTTGTTTTGTTTTGTTTTATATGTGTTTCCTTTCTAGGTGTTTCACACGTTCTTCTTTATTTATTGATTTATTTTCCTATAAATTTATCATTTTTTCGTGAGGTAAAGGTAGATTTCATTAAGCCAAGGAGGCTTCCCAGCCTTCGAAAGGTTTAAAATACAATCTAAACCTGATCGCAACCAAACAGCCGTGCGCAGGGTACTATGTCCATACGCGGCGAGCGTGTGACTAACTTTATTTTTTGAACGACTAATATGAACATGTATCATGCGTGCATGGATACATTTTTTTCAATCTACAAACTTGTTTCAAAATACTCCCTCCGCCCCAAAATAATTGTCTCAAGCTTAGTACAATTTTATACTAGAGCTAGTACAAAGTTGAGACACTTATTTTGAGATGGGGGGAGTATATGAATAGTTTAAAAAACATTTGGTAAGCATTTTTAATACATAATGAACATTCACAAACATGTAATTATTTTTTTAATACACGATAAACCCTTTTACATGCATGGTAAACCTTTTTAAAATATGTGATGCACATTTTCAGATATGGGATGAACATTTGTTAATTATGCAATAAATATTTTTCAAAATACAGGACAGAGATTTATACACACAAATCTAAATATTTATTTACATCCCTTAATATATTCTTCTCTATTTGTGGGAGGCGTTTTGGCTCCCGGGTGCATTTGCACCCGGAAGAACAATACCCTGAAAAAACAAATTAAATGTTATCAAAAAATTCTGAAAAAGTTTGCAGATGATCGTGTTGGTGACGCAAACATGCTTGACAAAATTCGTGCGGAACGGAGCAGCGATGTTTCGTCGGCGAAAAAACAAATTTGGGGTGACATTTGGTCTTTGATTTGTTTTTTTTTTTTTTTGCGCAAGCCAAAATGATTGACATTTTTGTCTCAAAATTTGCAGGTCGCATTTGTATGTGACAAAGATGACAAAATAATTTTGTCTCAATTTTTTCGACATTTGGAAAAATAAAAAGTGAGCCGAATTGATTTTCCGTCTCTATTTTAAACTGTTTCAATTTTTATTATTCTATTATAATTGAATTAAAAAAGGCGAAAAATATAAAGGAGTAAATTGGGCAGCGGCCCACTGACGCTGGGGTGTGCGTTGCTCTTCGTATCCGGCGCCCTACGCGAGGAATAGGAGGTCCAAATCACTTCCTCGCCCCCAAATCACTTCCTCGCCCCCAAATCTTGTCGTCGTGGGACGTGGGAGACCCAAATCACTTCCTCGCCCCCAAATCTTGTCGACGGCGCCGCCGCCGCCGCCGCCGCCGGCACCTCCTCCAGAGGCTTGTAGCGCTTCGCGACGGCAGCACGCCTTGTCCCAACTTGTTAGCTCCGACGCAGGTCCTCTTTGGCGCCCCTCGTGTCCAGTCTAGCTCGGCCGGCGATGGCAGCGGAGCCGCGGTCGCAGAAGAAGAATCCGCCGCCGGAGAAGAAGGCCCCGCTTCCGAAGGTGGTCACGCTCAACAAGGCCCTCAAGTTGGTGAGCCCCGCATCCCCCGACCCCTCGGTTCCTCCTCCTCCTCCTCCTCCTCCTCCTCCAGTTACCCTTCTAGTATGTAGTACTTATATTGTACATAGAACTTGCAGCGCTCTCTGTTGTTTCTATCTAGGTGATTGCTGTGTCGATGCTGCGCCGAGAGCCATCGCCACGATGCCACATATGTTTTTGCATTTGTTGAGTGCTTGATAGGATTGTGTATTAGTGTATTTCTTGAGTGCTTGATAGGATTGTGCCATACTCACCCATTTCATATGTCATTCTCAGGCCCAGACATGGGTGGACAAAATGAGCGCGCTGGAGCCGGATGAGCTGGATGATAAGGATTTTGAGGGTCGGCCGTCAGGGTATAAAGTTCATGTATCCTTCTTTCTTACTCCCTCCGTTCCGATTTACTCGTCGTGGTTTTAGTTGAAATTTGAACTAAAAACACGACGAGTAAATCGGAACGGAGGGAGTAGTATTCATGGGTAATTGGTTTATGAGGCTGACCAATTTCGTTGTAGGCTTGGCCTTGGTGCTAGAGTGGCGCCAAACGCGAAGCGGGCAGCTCCCACCGATCCAGTGGAGAGGAGGTTGCTTGGGAAGGTGAATGCGCAGAAGAGGAAGTCAGCGGAGGAAGAGAAAATAAATACTCAGGAGGTGAATGAGGCGAGCGATGATGATAGCGGTGAGCCTCAAGGTAGAACCAGTGCTTGTAGCAAGAAGAGGGAATTGCCTTCAGTTACTTCAATGCCATTACGGAAGAAGACCAAGTGGCAGTTTGTATGCATGGAACAATCTGAATATTCATACATGGCTTGATGTTCTAGTCAGATTTTTACAAACCCCTAGGCGATTCTATTTTACCAGCTTACACCCTACAGTGGGTATTTGTTAAAGGTAAGGGCATAGCTGGGCTGGATATTCTTAATGCTTATTGGCAACTCAATTTGAGCAGTTCCAGTGTTGTCCATCTGAAGTTGAATAGAGCCTGATTTTCCATTTGATTCCCTGAAATTTCTGCTCCATCCATTCCAACTTCATGTCAGACTTGCTCTTACTTTATATATCCTAGAATTTTATTTCTATTGACAAAATTTGTTTAGATGTTGCCTTATTGTATAGGGGAAAGAAATAAACCCTTGTTTCTCAAGACCAAATGTTTAAAGGTGCATCCAGTATTCGTTATTATGACTGTTTAAGGAACATAGTTTGTAAGGTGTTTCTTAAATTTGTTTTTCCGCTACCAATCTCATTTCCTAAAAGGGGAACCCATGTGGAAGTGAAGGATGAATGGTTCCTTCAAAGTGGACACCTCCTACAGGTTAGTAGTTTCCGAACCATTTTGATGCAGTATTGTGGCTGGGGTGCAGAGGATGCTAGAGAACCCCTACGAGTACGTTAGCAGATGGCCCTCTTAAGGCTACCAGTGCAAGGTTTCTGAATGTTTTGAGTTTTGACATAATGTATGAGTGTCAGGCTTCAAATTAACGGATGAGTCCATGCTGCTGCGCTGCACAACGCCAACCCTGTAAGTATCAAAAGTTCCAAATACATACTTTTTGTAAGTATCCCATGATGTTATATTTTCTTGTTCATTTCGTAAGGTGCCCAACATCCTGGTTTCCCTGCACTGTTCCGTTAATGCATTTGATTGATTGATTTATTTTAGAGGAGGGGGGGGGGGGGTATTCGCACTCAAAAGAGCTGCAAGTTGAACGACTTCTCTAGATGGTAGTAGCCAGACAAACTAGATCTAGTGAGTAGTGAGAAGACCATATGAATCTATTGCAAAAATCTTACTAGGTGTATGCTTACATAGAGAAAATAGGGGAACAGGGAGGGATATGTCTAGTCTGGGAAATTGTGAGAACTTAGTCAGATCCTCATTTGAAGTAGTGCTTCTGTCCTTGGTAACAATCTTCCGTTCTGATCAACAAACCATGTCCTAGCCCGAGAGGATGCTGATATGACTCGAAGTCGCTGCCATGGCCAGCAGGCGTATCTTATTCTTCTTCGAGCACTGTCTCTCCCTTTTCTTGCATGTGTATCTTCTTGCTCTATCTGCCTTGTCAACTCTTCTATTCTCTGTTGTAACCCAGCAGATCTACTGTCAGCAAGCTTAAGGCATGCATCTGCAGCAGCTTGTGCTGCCATTGCACTGGCGGCTAATTTCTCTTTTAGCTGAATCTTGCTGTTTGCAGCATCTAAATCTGCTTTTACTCTTCGCAGTTCTTCTCTGAGCAAGGTCACCTGAAAAGGTAGCTCATTAGAACATGTACGGCTCCTCTCATGAATGGCTAAATGAGAGTATGATATTGTGCGCACTAGAGATGTTTTCCTATTGCATTTACTGCAAAGTGCAAACTCAAGGATTTCAAATTTGCGATTTTTGAATTAATAAAAGTTGGACATGCCTATATCTTCCAATTTTGTTCTAATTACTTTAAAGGAGCATCATATATTCATATCAATTCTCTAATGATGTTATGCTCAATTGTTATTTATCAGTCTGAGAAGCGCATTTCTTGACCACAAGAGGTCCATTTTAATGAAGCTTAGGTCAAACTTATTCCTCTTGGGTTACCTCCTGGTTTAGTTCTTTAATGGCAGCTTTTCCAGCGTCTACCTCCAACGCACAGGCCTCTTTCCATCGTGCAGCTTCCTGTTCTACTTCCTTTACCCCGACATTGAGCTCTTCCACCTTAGGTATGAAAAGAGACTTCAGATCCTTGCCAATTACAGGGCTAGAAGATAAAAGAATCTACATAAATAAATAATAGATATTGTTATACACTTTGAAGTAGGAGAATTTCCGCTTTCTTAGATCCTGTATGTGTGACTCATGTTTGATTAGCTTCTGAGCCTGTTGAGCAGCGAGAAGTTGCAAATGATCACAATCTGACCTGTTGGAGCAGTTTGATGTTATCAGTTAGCATAGATTACAGGAATGCCCTTTAGTGGCCCATCAAAAAAAATGGTAGACATCTTTGCTCGGCGACTTAATAGTTTACCTGGACCTGCCTAAGGCCTGTCTGAGGTCATTAATCTCATGATGCAGGTTTTTCAGTGTCTTACCAACTATTGAAGCCTGAAAGGAAACAGCTTGAAGTAGTTTATTAGCTGACAAGTTTTCCAGCGCATGATGGTTTCGGTGGACAACTTCTAAACATAACAAGATCAATAGTTTACTTCACAAATAACAACTATGTACTGTATTTTGTAGTTGGTGCTCGGGGCCATTATCTAAACAACAAAACCATTGCAGCTACCGAGGAGTGATGTAGAAATACTTACCAGACTATCAACCTCCTGTTTACTTTCTCTTCCATTAGATGCTGCACTGGCACTGGAGCTACTCATCTCATCTCCTTCTGTTTCTCCACTTATCACCTCCATGATGAAGCCAAAGCCAACCTTCTGCAACCCCTTCTCAGCAATCTGCAATATTGAACTTCTTCTCTGATCGACGTCGTCCTTCAACACACGAAGGCTATTCTCCGCCGCCTCCTTCTCGGTTACAGCAACTTCCAACATGCTCCTAATATCCTGGTTCTCCTTCTTTAAGCTTGCTATCATACTCTCCATCCTGCATCTCTCCTTCCTTTCCTTCTCCCTGCACTCCGAGAGCCTGATCTCCATCTCCTTGGCCAGATCATGGATGTTATGAGCCTCCAATTCCAGGAATTCCAGCCCATCCTTGGGATGAAGGTTCGATCGGCAAGAAATCATTTCTGCTTTCTCTTCAGAAGCCCTGTCCAGGATATTCTCCAAGATCTCATCCGCCGACTGGAGCGACACAACAATCTTCTGCACGGCAAACTTAGTTTGGTGATCCATGGCTGGTATCTGCAGTTACTTGGTGCAAGAGAAGAGAAGGGAAAGCTTTTCTGGTAGGGAAGCAGTACATAGCTGACAGTCAAAAGGAAACCTTGAAGGGTAGTTGGCTGCTCCACTGCCTGTGATTTTCTTCCTTGGCACATGTTCAGGGTTGTGACATACACGCCCTGAGTATATGACTCAAACTCTTTGTTTTTCGATTCTCCAACTCCCCGAATTATTTAACTCTCTTTCTTAGTAGCGGAAATGTAAATTATCCAGTTTCCCTGAGCATGCAAGTTCCCAATCATTTTGGAATATTTCCTACTACCATACTTTGTCACCGTGGCTTGATTTTTCAGCTCCATGGTTTGTAGCTCCCGTGTATGCTCAATATATTGTATTCTTGTAAACTGTTAATGTGCAGCTAGTGTGCAGAAAGCCGAGTTGAGGGGTCTTGATTAACCATGCTCTGCTTTCCTGTAAGAAGTGTTTGCAGTGACATATATATCATTGTACTGGCGAAAATCTTCTAACAAACTTTGGTAAGCGACATTTCCGTCGAGGAATTAATCATGCTCCCCAACTTGCTGTCATGTGGAGATTATGTATCAAGATAAAATTGCCAGAGAGGATTTTAGTGAGATGCTTTTGTTCATCAATGAATTAATTATGCTTTTTTGTATTTCAAAATTATGCTTTTGACTCGCTCTTGCTGCTCCTTTGAATGCTTATCTAGGAAAATGAATGGCCAAAGAGAATTTCAGCAAGATATATATACTGTATTTATGAGATTTTTTAGTGGAAAGATATACTTATGAGTTTGTTATATGCTCGCCAACTCCCTGTCATTTCTTTTATAATGATTACTCCCTCCGTTCCTAAATATTTGTCTTTCTAGAGATTTCAACAAATGACTACATACGGAGCAAAATGGGTGAATCTACACTCTAAAATATGTCTATATACATCCGTATGCCAGAATCATTTAAAATCTCTAAAAAGACAAATATTTAGGAATCGGAAAGTAGATCTGATGGTTATCTACAAAAAATCTGTATTTCCTCATCACTTTAAGTTGGAAGCGACGTGTACAATGCTACTTGGAGTACTACCACTAGCACTGCGTCCAAGTGGATGGCGCCCTTCAATACGTGCAGTCTAACTCTGATGATGATATTATTCCATTTCTCTAGGAAAATATTTCCTATTTTCTAAAAAAATTATCTTACAACATGTTTATTTAGAAAATACGGAGTAAATTTTAAAGTTGCATCCTGTCTAGAATATTGCGTATTTTGCTGCTGCGGTAGTACACGGTTGAGTCGCACAAAATCAATATCATTAGATTCATCATAGAATATATTTACATATTACATTTATTTGATATAGTAAATGTTGATAAATTTTAATATAAATTTGGACAAAGTTTCCAAGGTTTGACTTCTGAGAAATCTAATATGCAAAGCAAAAAAGGACAGGAGGGAGTATAACGATGATTTTAATGGTATAGTTTACAGTTTACAGTTGAGTGTCGTTAATCAACTGGGCAGAGCTGCATAATTTATGCACTTCCGTTGCGTCGGCACGGCTCGCACGGCGGGTCATCAATTACGGCCAACTGCGAGCTCCATTCATCATGTCTGAGTATGACACCATCAACAATGCACCCCAGGAGATCTAGACCTCTGTCTACCTGACAATTAATCACGAGAGAGCATTGAAAAGTTTGTGGTGCACAAATTGTAAGATATCTGAGCTTAATTAATAGTCGCATTCAATACTTGCAAGGAGAGTTTCTCATAAACAATACAGTACTAACCAATGTGAAATAACGCTACGACATCTGTACTGAAATATAAGATGTTTTTGTTTAGCCTAAATAATGTCTTATATTTTGATATGGAGGGAGTACAACATCAAAATATTCCGTCATCACGGCCTGGGCTGCCGCTCGAGTTAGGTTAGATGCTTATGTTTAAGTTTCATGTGGTGAAACCAGCCCATCAGGGTTCAAATTCCAAACTTGGCATTAATGCTCATATTTTTCTGGATTTATTTCACTCTTTTCGCCGATATTCGTTTAGTGGGAAGAGACGTTTCCGTCTGATTACAAGGCGCATGTGATGATTTCGTCAATCTCAAGATCGTTGTGCTAGCTTGTTCTCTTGGAAACGCTTATAAGGTTAAGGTATACGTGCGTGCATTTATTACGATGAGTATATGGACATATACGCAAGGGACTTGGATTGCAGCGTGTTAAAGAAAAATGAGCATTTGAAGTTGAAGGCGAAGGAAACAAGTAGGCTGTGTAAACTTGTCGGGTGTCACCAATTGCAGTTGGGATTCAGAGTGAGATCGATGGTACGTGTATTTAACTGGGTGGAGCTACTGGATCATAAACGTGCGTCACGTACCACTACCGGACTCGCCACCTATGCCGACGGCCCAGGGCCATCGGCATACATCTATGCCTACGGCTGCCGTCGGCATAACCCCGTCGGCGTAGATCACGTCAGCGTAGTTTTGTCAGACCGTCGGCATAGGTATGCCGACGGCTTCCGTCTGGCCGTCGGCATAGTTTAGCCGTCGATAGTGATTTTCACATGACGGCAACGGACGGCGCCGTCAAAAGCGCTAACGAATCACGGGCCGCCGCATGGCAGAGGTATGCCTACGGCAAAGCCGTCGGCATAGGTGAAAATCTATGCCGACGGCGTCGTCGGCATATCTCTGCCACGTGGCGGCCTGCGGTGACTCCTGGCAGCAGGGTATGCCTACGGCAAAGCCGTCGGCATGGAATTTCACCTGTGCCGACAGCTTTGCCGTAGGCATACCTCTGCCACGTGGCGGCCTCCTGACAGCAGAGCTATGCCGACGACTTTGCTGTAGGCATATCCCTGCCACGTGGCATGCCCTGGGTAGCCCTGTGCATATCTATGCCGACGGTTTAACCGTAGGCATACTTACAAACCAAAACCAAAAAAAATACTAGCCAAAAAGGCTAGCAATTTCCAATCCAATTATAAGACATGATTCGACAACCATGGATTTGCAAACACATACCATAAAATATTTTTGATGTACACAACATTTTCATTCTAAGAATCCACTAAAAAAATACTAGCCAAAAAGGCTAGCAATTTCCAATACAATTATAAGACATGATTCAACAACCATGGTTTTGCAAACACAGATCATAAAATATTTTTGATGTACACAACATTTTAATTCTAAGAATCCACTACAGCATCAAAGGAGAAGGCGGAGGGGCGGTGTCGATGGTGCGGGAGACGGGGCGGCGATGACAGAGGTGGCATGCAGTCAGTATAATGAACCAAAGATCCTACACATAAGGATGAATATGTAATATATACACTGCATCTACCAAAGGGAAATCACCAAAATGTTACAAGAAATACTTCTACTGGGAGGCAAACAAAGATTTTCGTTGTAAATGATCTGATGTTCGCACTGCATAGCTGATACAATAGGATTTCTTCACATTATTCAATTACTGGGAAGGATCAATTACACATATGGATGAACTACTAGTACAGGAGTAGCTTGCTGCCAACACTACTAGCTAGCTGCCAACACTACTAGCTAGCTAGATTAAACGCCAACAGTTAACAAAACCTAGCTGCAGTAACCAACAACCACAAATGAGGTAGTACAAGAGCAGAATTTTACAAGTGTGCTACTCTGAATCATCATCACTGTAAATAGGAATGATCTTTCTCATGGCACAAGCACGACAAGCACAAATAAAATCACCCATGCGCATGAAACAGAGCAAGGTACTGCTATAGCAGCACAAGAGAGAGAGCTAGAGGTAGGAGATGGACTCACCGGAGAGGAGGTTGTAGTCGATGCCGAACACGACAGCGGCCGCAGTCGCGCGGTAGAGGAGGTTGTAGCCGAGTTGGACCATGTGCGGGGTGTCGTCGTGGCGGTGGATGCCCTGGTTGTCGTCATCATCCATGGAGGATGCCTGCTGCTCCGAATCAAACGAACAAGTCAGAGCTAGTGTTGTTGAGCTAGTACAAAAATTGAACAAGCTAGTATAGGAGACACAGGCGTGCTGGTGCTAGTATCTACAGAAATCAATCGAGCTGGCTATGCGTGTGCGCGAGCTAGCTTAGTACGTACAGTACATGGTTGGGCTCTAAAACAAACAGAGAATGCTAGCCTCAACAGAATCAATCACAAGGTTATTTTTTTGTTGTTACTAGCACTGCTAGTTGTATGTGTTGATCCATCCATCCATGCATGGACCTAACTAATGTTGTTGTATCTCTAGACCAAGTGCAGCAACACAAGAAGAACTAAAACTGTAGAGCACATGTATACATATGACGAACTACAGAACTAGCACTACATTTTGCATGTGACAGAATTAATCATGAATGGTTCTGTCACAGTTGATGCATTTGTTGCCAAAAAGAAAATGTCATCCAAACTACATACGCTGACATGAGCCGGTGTAATTCACACGTAATGGTGGCTTAATATGTTTTCTACCACATGTCATGTTTACTTACTAGCATCTAAGAATGGATCAGGTATGAATTAGGGCATGGATATCGATAGCAGCAAGATGGTAGTAATGGAACAAAAAGTTTTGGCCTAAAAAAATTTGTTTGTCAAGGAACAAGATAGACAAAAAAAATTGGGTTTGAGAAGCTGAGTATCTCAGGGGCTGGGCTTACACATGGGTTGAGAAGGAGGTTGATCTGCTGCCACCCACACATGCATCTATCAATCAAAAAAAGAACCTTTAGGTTCTCAAAGACCTTCTTGGATCCGGCAGCAGCACGAACAGAGCAAACAGAGAGGCGTGAGGAAACCGAATCAAATCAAATCAAACATCAAAGGGAGAGACAACAACCATTTATTTTGTAGCATCTTGAGATAACTTGAGAAATCCAACCAGACCAATTCATAAGCTAAATTCTACTACATTTTTGGGGTAGCAAGCAAAATATACTAAAAAGCAGAGTCAATTCAAACCAGAGATGGACTCTAGTTCATCAATGGATGAGTGGCATTAACTGTTTGAACACCACACCGTCACAGCAACAAAAGCAGTACCAAGACAAGTGCATCAGGTGTTCCATTTAGCACAAACACAAATTTCAGTGCTATAAAAAAATACGTACAGGGCTAGTTCACTAGGCATGCAAATTTGCAATAGATGCAAACAAGTTTCAGTCGATCGATATTATGCAGGATACGCCTAGCCTGGCTGCAGCAACCAACAAGGGCAGTCCAAACTGAGAGCTAGCTAGCTATAGGAGGACCCAAAGAAGGAGTGTGACAGCAGTAGCACCCATTCAAAATTCAGTCAAGCATGTGTGTAAGTAAAAAATGCAGAGCAGAGCAGAGCACCAGCAAATTGAGAGCAAGCCTAGGAAATCGAGGAGGACAAGGGAGGCATGGAGGGGAAGGAAAACCTCTCGCTTGAGGTTGGGTGTCGTTCCGACAGAGAGGATGCACGCGGGGGAAGCAGGACTCCTCCTCTCCCTCGTCCTGCATCGAGTTGCTGCTCTTCTGCGTGTGTGGGTGAGGAAGGTAGGCACATCGTGGAAGGGTAGGGGAACAGATCGAATAGGAGAGGGAGGGCTGACCTTGATGGCGTCGGAGAAGGGCCGGAGCGACGTCGTCCATGGCCTTCCCTTTGTTGTTCCAGCATGAGCGAACGACGGCTGACGATGGGCGTGCTCGGTCTGGGAGGGAGAGGATCTGAGATGAGTAAGAGAGGGTAGGTTGCGAGGGATCTCGGCGGAGAGATGTACTGAGCCGGAGCCACGCCGGCTGACGGTGGTCAAACCCTAGCTTAGGGGACGGTCGCGGGTGACCAGAGAGGACGCGAGCGACAAATCTGCTCGGAAGGGAAGACGGAGCAGACGGAGGCGATCATGGGAGTGTGCTTGGCGTCGCCATCGGCAAGGCGGAATCGCGGGAAGCCACGGAATCGCCCGGCGTGGGTGGCGCGGCGGAGAAGGGTCATGAGAGAGAGAGAGGTCGAGGGCTGCGTGGTGGGGTGGGAGTGGTGCGGCTGTGTTGGGTCTTGGTGGGCTCTCTCGCTTCTCTTCCTTTTTTAATTTTGGTGGGTGGGAGGAAGCGGGCTGAGTGGCGCAGGAAGGCCCAAAATTTCATTTGATTTTGTATTGTGCGTATGCATGCTTTTTTTTCTTCTTTTCTTTTTGAGGTGCAGAGGAGCGTGGGGCCAGCCATCCACGTCACCGATCCGCGTGACCGGGTGGTCACCCAATAGGAAGTCTTCATTTTTGTGTGCTTCTTTACGTATTTGTTTTGCTAGATTTATTAGATTTTTTATGAAATCTTTTCAAACTTTTTCAACACTCTACGAATCATAAACCAATATTCTGCCAAATTTCATGTTTTTCAAAAAAATGAACTTTTTAGAATTAAAAAATTGATAAACTCATTTTGCCTACAGCCATTTGAGAAACTGTACGCAAAGTGATTTGTTAAATAATATATGATGCTAGGGGCCCGTCGAGGCCTCTGCGGGGGTGGTCTGCAACGGCACTGCTACGGCCATGGTGGTCGACTGATCTGCACGCGGCGACGGAGGGTCTCTCCGGCGGTGGTTCGTCTGCATTAGGCTCGGGTGAGGCGTCTTCCTGAGAACTCAGCTGAATTGACAACTCCGGGGTGTACCTCCCCTCACGGACGGCGATGACACGGTAGTAGACGTTCTGCGGTAACGATGCGGCGTGAATATTATTAAATACTCGGAGAACGATAAAATCATAAGTTTTATACACGACGTGGGCACATGTGCTATAGGACTGATGGTAATTTTTCATAATTTTTGGTGATGGAGAAGTATCTGAACACTTCCCTCTACGCGGATTGCTCTTCGCGTGTCTACGACTGTGGCCGGCGGCCTCCGGGGGCTAGCATGCCGCCAAATCTTGCGTAGGCGGCCTCTCACAAGTCTGGAAGTGTTGCGGCGGTTGCAAACGCCCGCACACGTCTCCGGGGTGTGGCCCCCGCCGCCGGCATCTGGAGGGGGGAAACGGACGCGTCGGGTCTACACGGAGGGGATCTTGCTGTGGCTTTGGCCCGGATGTTGCTGCAAAGTGTTCCTATGGGCTGACCTAACACAACCAGGTGGAGAGTTCCACTGGTCAAAGCCCGCCCGTGCAAAGTGAAAGGGCTAGATCCCGTGGTCAAACGCTACAGGGTTAGGCGGGACGGGGGCCCTAGGGGCGTAGCAATGCCACCGGAGCGTCGCACCGGGACCTCATACATGTCGTACGGTGTGGTGGCATATCCGAAGAGGCGACACGCGTCTCCGGGTGTGCCCCCCCCCCCTCACGGACGGCGATGACACGGTAGTAGACGTTCTGCGGTAACGATGCGGCGTGAATATTATTAAATACTCGGAGCACGATAAAATCATGAGATTTTTACACGACGTGGGCACATGTGTTGTAGGACTGATGGTAATTTTTCCTAATTTTTGGTGATGGAGAAGTATCTGAACACTTCCCTCTACGCGGATTGCTCTTCGCGTGTCTACGACTGCGGCCGTAGAGGGATTACTTCGATTTCATTGCCGTCCGTGAGGGGCGGGGACCTCACACCAGAGCCGTGTATTGCCTCTTCGGACATGCCACCACACCATAAGACATGTATGAGGACCCGTCGTAATGCTCTGGTGGCATTGCTACCCCCCGAAGGCCCCCAACCGGCCTAACCCTGGACCAGTTGACCCGGAGATCTACGCCTTTGGCTTTCGTCAGACGGGATTTAACCAATGGACGTTTTCACCTGGTTGTGATAGGCCAGCCCATAGGAACACTTAAGAACAAGGTTTGGGCCAAACCCACCATAAGATTCCCTCCGTGTCGACTCCAACGTATCAGCTTCTCCAAGTGCCGACAAGATCGCTGGCCCATGAAGGAGTCACACTCCGGAGCCGGTTGCCAGGTGTTTGCGCCTGCCACCACAATCCTTGAAACAATCTGATGGATGTAGATATAAAATTTGTCTCAATTGGCCAAGGAATGAAAATTTTACAAAAAATTCAAAACAAAAGGGTGTTTTCTGTAAATTTGAAGAAAACATGATTTAAGTTTGTTCAAATTTGAAAAATAGTATAGCAACAGAATCCTTCTAAGTTTCTGATAAAAAAACATATAAAATTTGTCAAAATCGATCCAAGTATCAATTACTTATGATTTTAACAAACTATAAGGACCTATATGCAAAAGTACATGAGGACACATTTCTAACATACTCAAACACAAAAACAAACTGTATATTCGTAATCTATGGAAAATTCTACCCCAAGTCGATGTATAATTTGCGTATGTTTAAGTTTAGATAAGTTAGATTTAAATTATTCAAATTTTAACTTTTAAAAACATAATTTAAAATAAAAAACAGATGATATCTATGCCTAGTTCTCGCCCAGGGGCTACCAGGAGGTGCGCCGTAGGCATAGCCGGAAAACTATGCCTACGGCTTTGCCGTCAGCATAGCTCTGCCACGTGGCAGCTCCTAATAAAAAACAGATGATATTTCTGCCGACGGCCGCCGTCAGGGCCGTCGGCATAGATTTGACGGCGTCAGCCCGCCGTCTATCCCCGGGCCACCAGGGCCACCTCTATGCCGACGGCCTAACTATGCCTACGGCTGCCGTATGCATAGATCGATATATGCCGACGGCCTTACTATGCCTACGGCTGCCGTAGGCATAGATCGATATATGCCGACGGCCTTACTATGCATACGGCTGCCGTAGGCATAGATGGAAGTATGCCGACGGCTTTTTAGGGCCGTCGGCATAGCTCCATCTATGCCTACGGCAGCCGTCGGCATAGATAAGGCCGTAGGCATATAAGGTTATTCCGGTAGTGCGTCGGCACAGCTCGGCCGCATGCATCACACTCCAACGTTTCACGGACGGTCCTAACTAATAAATTGCAGCAAGCTAGCCAGACAGCCATGAGCAAAGCTGGGCTAGCTGACACCTTCCACTCGATCGGCCGGGGAAGACGAAACACGATAAAATGAGCAGTGTTATTCCTACGTATGCGTAAAGATTTTACAAAATCAAATCTTTACGATATTCCGTCTAATGACGGTTAGCTAAATAGATGGGGTAGTTCGAATCAGAAATAAACTGCTCCCTCCATCCTATAATGTACAAAAAAAAGTCTTATAGTATAAAACAAAAGAAGTAGTACATGGCGAACCAATATGTGATTGGATAGTTAAAGAAACAGTGGTATTCCCAGCTAACCATCCTCATGGCAATATAATTGCCATAAATAAACATCCGATTTGTCATGTCCTTGAAAAACATCAGCGCAATAACACTACTGCAATAAAAACACCTAATCCAAAGCAAAGCCATGCACATCAATGCATGCATGTGTATCTGATTCTGACACCCTAGAGTCAGATGGAAAAAAATATTTTGGATAGCTATACACCTGACAATATGAATAGAGTAGTCAGTGGTCTGGGACAAGTATCGGCCAAATTTTATGGTATTTTGATTTACACCGTCACGCTCACACACGGTCTGCACTTGCATGATAATATTGTACTCCCTCCGTCTTTCTCCCTCCGTGGGACGGAGGGAGTATAATATAAGATCATTTTTTATGCTAGAAAGTATTATATTCATTTGTGAATGTGCAAAAATCAGGAGAGCAAGTTACGTAACTTATGTTGTAGCTTGACCAGTGATTCTTGCACAGTTTCGTAAGCTAGTGGTCTTGTTTATAAGTTTTAAAAATTACATGCATGAGCATACGAGTATATCCACCCTGTTTTTTCTTTATATAGAACGAAAACATAGTACCAGGCTACCAGCAATAGAGATACGGACTTTTCCGCTTACACTAGTAGAAAATGAGCCTATTGACCCGGTTGGTGAGGGCCTTTAGCCCCGGTTTGTAAACCGGGACTAAAGGGTCGGTACTAATACCCTGGCCCTTTAGTCCCGGTTCAATCCAGAACCGGGACTGATGGGCCTCCACGTGGCCTGTGCGGTGAGCCTAGGCAGGAGGGCCTTTAGTCCCGGTTGGTGGCATCAACCGGGACCAATAGTCATTCACGCGTCAGCATTTCTGTGGTTGGGGTTTTTGTTTTTTATTTTTGAAGGGGGGGGGGGGGGTGGGGGTTTTGGGGGGTTAATTAGGTGTTTCATATATTGTGTTAGCTAGCTAATTAATAGAGAGAAGTGTCCTCTCTTTTGTCCGTGCTTGGTCGACGCTACGTACTATGCATACGTATAGAGAGGACTAGCTAGACACGCTTAGCTAGCTAGTAAGCAAACGAAGGAAATGTAAGATCGTCATGAACATATATGCATACAGAGGGAAGTGATATCGACCACCTCTCCTTCTCCGAGAGATTGGTCGAACAACAAGTTCTCGATATCTATCCGACACTACCGCTACATATATACAATAATTATCTTTTACAAAAATAATCTCCTAACATACGGACGCGTGGTCCACATAGTATTATCCGTCTTGGCGATCACGTGGTCAAGAAAGAATGCCGCCAATTCCTCTTGAATTGTTTCGCAGCGATCTGGTGCTAGTAGTTCATCCCGCATCCGAAACATCTAATTTTAAGAAGGGGGTCAATACATATATATATGAATGAATGAAACTCAACACAAATGATGGTAATAAAATAAAATTGTGAATATTGTTATTTACGCACTTCATATTGTTTGTCAGAGTAGCCCCGCTCACAGGTCGTGTGGCGGATGGACTCGCAAACGTAGTATCCACAGAAATCATTCCCTTGTTCCTGCCACAACCACTTTACAAGAAATTGAGGTCAATCAAACTGATAATTAGCAAGCATGTTAAATGGTATTGATGAAACTAGCGCTTGAATCACTAGGAGATGCGTGGAATATTCTACTATAGTACTTACTTTCGGGTGTCTAAATTGCAGCTTCTTCGGCAGTCCCGTAGCTTTTTTGGTGAATTTTCTCCAAACCCTGCCATACAAAGAAAACAATTACTTGATATCAGAAATGAACAAAGTTGCTGATATGGTGGATAATGATCGATTTAACTTACTTCTCGAGCATTTCAGTCATGTCCGCATACTCCTTTGGATCTTTTCGTCTCGAGTCTAAGACAGTTACTACTCCCTGCTCAAGCTTAATCTCTAGGAGAATATAGTGGAACCTGCGAACGCATGCATAACTCATCAATTACATTACTATAACCTGGACTAATAAGGAAACTGAATATACCACAAGACAGTAACACTCACTTGAAGTTGTAAGGAAAGAGTATTATATCCTTGTGTTCATTTATTACGAACGATTGTAGCAAGTTGGCCTCGGTATTTTCGGCATGAAATTCAACCACAGTTGCATCTATGAGATATGTGTTAATGAACCCAATGGAACCCACTTGTCTTTTTTTCAATTCAGCAATCTTCAATCTGCATAATATAGTGAGGATAATTATAAATACATGCAATGAAAGAGCTGAGTTATATAGAGAGACTTAATGACAGAAGTAGTACTACTTACAGACGATGTAGCAGGTGACCGTTGCTTTATCGAGGGCCAATTGATTGAAAAACTGATAGAACTCCTCAAATTGAATAGGCAACAGTTCAATTCCAACGAGGTCATGCTCCTTTTTAACTCTCACATACAAAGTACTCCTCCCCTCAGACCCTCTGCAGGTTTTCATGTACCAATCATGCAATCTTCGCATCATCCTTGATAGAGAGCTTTCATCTTTGACGAGAGGCTTCCCCTACTCGTATCTTTGTATCTGCACCTCCAAGAAATCATAATGTACATCGTCGGGCAGGTAATCTTCGTGGATTGCCATAACCGGCACCATCCTCGGATCGACGATGTCGCTAGCGTGCACCTTGAGCGGGGGCATGATTGTTACATTCGCCGAGCTGGGCAATTTGTTTCCCAGCTCGTCGTTCTTTCATTCTTTGATCACTTTTAGTACTTCCCGACCTCTCCGCTTCGGCAAATGCCTTTCCAATAATGCGCTCATAGTTGCCTTTCGGCGGAGACTTGGGTGGTTTTGTCAGGGTAGCCAGAGTGTGCTTCGCTTTCACCGGATCTACCTTCTCCTCCGGAGGTGGATGTCTCTTTGCTTTCAACCATTCAAACCAGTCATGCACTTCGGTTTGCGCGATCTTCGCGTTTTCCTCGTCGGTCCTCTTGTACGGTAACTTCTCTGGATTCTTCAGAGAACGACTGAATCTGTATCTCCTCCCGCCTTTGGCTGTACTGCTAGACGCCGGCAGAGCAGACGGAGCGGATGTCTTCTTTCCTTGCTTACGAGGCAGAGGAGAAGGACTACGGCGCCGGGAGCAGCCGAGCGGCAGCGGGTCTCTTCCGCCTTGCCGACGAGGCGGAGAAGGAGGAGGCTGGCTGCTCGAGCGCGCCGGTGCAAAGCGGAGAAGGAGGCGGAGTGCCGCCACGCGCGGAGAAGGAGCCGGCCGAGTGCCCTGATCGCCACTGGCCGTAGGAGGAGGCGGTGGAGGAGGCGGAGTGCCCGACTTCACGGGAGGAGGAGGAGGAGGCGGAGGCGCCCAGTTCGGAAGGTTGATGAGATCCTTCCGCCATAGGCATGGAGTCTTGAGCAGAACCCAGCCGATACTCCCCTTCACCGGTAGGGTGGTCAAGCCGGAGGTCCTCAAATCCCTCCGTTATTTCATCCACCATCACCTTTGCATATCCTTCTGGAATCGGCCGACAGTGAAAAGTTGAGTCGGGTTTAGTAGGATAAACAGAGCCAAGAGCCGCCTTGACCTTCAAATTGCTCCATTCCGCCATAAGGTGGCAATTTTGAGACTCCGTGATAGCATCCACGGGATAGTTGGCAGGAGCCGTCAAGGCATGCTCCGGCTGAAGCTTCGGTGGAAGCCACGCTGCTTCTCCGCCGAGATGGCGGGGTAGCTTCGGGAAGCTTCGCGTGTCGCTTGCTGCGATCTGCCGCTTCTTGTTCCTCTTCTCGCTCCTCTAGCCCTATTACCCTTTCGTGCAGCGCTGCATTTGGCTCTGCTCCGCTTTCTTCCTCCTCTCATGGGTTTTGTAACCCCTGCGTCCGAAATCCAGCCTTCCACGAAAGGGAGCTGGCGTGCCTCGTGTCCGTCCTGTGGTGCTCAGGATTCCCGAGGGCCATTGTGAGCTCGCCCTTCTCCTCGTCTCGAACGAACTTACCTTGTTGCGCTTGCTTCGATATATTGCTTTAGCCTCTTGACTGGTATGTCCAATTGCTCGTCCGTCCAAATGCACTTCCTCGATACAGGGTCCAAGGTTCCGCCAGCCTCAAGAACCAAGTCTGCAACGGTGCAGCCAGTTCATTGTCTCTGGTTCGATCCCTTTATAAAGCAGATCATTCTCAGCCTTTGGCCCACTTAGGCTGGGCTATGAGGTAGCCACGACCCCTGCAATGGTGAAGCTTCTTCTTCGCAGCATTTTGCTTGTTTGTCGCCGACATCTTTTTACTCTTTTCCGATGTCCTGTGGGCCACAAATGCGGGCCAGTCATCTCTGATCTTCTCATATTTGCACTTGAATTCTGGTGTCTCTTTTTTATCGACAAACTTATTCAGGTCTTTCTTCCAATGTCTGAATAGCTCTGCCATCTTCTTAAGAGCAAAAGACTTGATTAATGGCTCTATAACTGGCTTCTCCAGATCATTCTCTGGCGGTAGGGTGACATAAGACACCTCAGGCTCTTTGTTCTTAGGCTTATACCATTGCTGGATGCTGATCGGGATCTTGTCCCTAACCAGAACCCCGCACTGAGCAACAAATCCCTTTTTTGTCCGGATGGGTTCAATCGGTTGGCCGTCGCGCGCGATTTCTATGATCTCAAACCTTTCATCCGAGCTCAACTTTTTTTTCGGGCCTCGTCTCTTTACCGAAGTTGTGCTCGATCCGGAGGGCTAGAAAAAGGAAGAAAGACGAGAGTTAATTAATATGTGTACAGGCTTATGATGAATGCATCAATTAGCTAGTTAGCACATGCTTAACTAATATATATACCTGGCCGGACTCAGTTCGGTGATCACCGGAGCAGTCCTCACAGTCTACTTCTTCACCCTCTCCTTCTTCCGCCGGCATTGGGTCATCGGAGCCATCATAAGCATAGCCAGCTGCTTCTTCACCCTCTCCTTCCAGACCATCGGTGTCGTTGAGATACATCAACGAGCTGAGGGCATCACTTCCTTCTGCGATTATGTGCCTCAACAACGCTTCTGCTGCTTCGTCTCGGGCGGGGTGTCAATAGTTTCTACAAATATTTACAACATGGCAAATTATTATTCAAACATGACAGATATGGATATATTAGTGGCAAACGTAGAACTAGCTAGCTAATCACAATAAGGAATCATATTAATTAGTGGCCTCGACGTTGCTTCTCTAGGGTTTCGGGTGGCCTCGACAACGCTTCAAGGGTTAGGGGTGGCCTCGAGAACGCTTCAAGGAGGGGGTAATATCGACCCCCCCACCCGCACGTGTTGAAGCTATCGGGAGGGGGTATATCGACGACAACAACGACGACACTACATCTATGTCCCACAAGTGACGTGGGCATCGACGCCTGCGTCACTTGTGGGACGTGGATGTAGTGTCCGACACCGACGGCCACATGTATCTCACACCGACGATACTTGCTATTTAATTAGGGTTTCCTCTACCGCTCGGCGACCCTCGACGACCCTCGTTCCCGATAAAAAAGAGGAAGAAGAAGAAAGAGAGGAGAAGAAAGAATAGAGGAGAAGAACTCCTCTATTCTTTCTTCTCCTCTTTTTCTTCTTCCTCTTTTTTATCAAGGGTCGAGGATCGTCGAGGTCGAGGATCGCCAGCGGTCGGGAGGTTGCCTAGTGTCAAAGGATTCAACATAACCATGTCTTCATCATTAGGCGGTGCATGATGGTGAAGCTCTCCAAAGTTATTTTGGAGCGGAGTCCCAGATAGGATAATTGGCTTTTGGTACAAAGTTCAGCAAGAACCTTTCGAATATCGTTATTTGGAAGGCCTTTGCTGAAATTCATACAAGAAGGCAAATTATCCTATCCGGGACTCCATTTCAGAATAACTTTGGAGGACTTCGTACCATCATGCCATGGTTACTTCCGGCTAATGATGAAGCCATGGATTTCTTCAATACTTTGACACTAGGAAACCTCTCTCAACCCCTCGGCGATCCTTGACCCCTTGAACCCTCGACGACCCTGGAACCCTCGACCCCTAGACGACCCTGGAACCCTCGACCCTCGACCCTATAGAACCCTCGAACCCTCGACCCTTGACCCCTTAATGACCCTCGACCCTCTACCCTAGTTCCCGACCATCGACCCCTCGGCGATCCTCGACACCCTCGACACCCTCGAAAAAAAAGAGGAGAAAAAAAAGGAGAAGAAGCTCCTCTGTTCCTTCTTCTTCTCCTCTTTTTCTTCTTCTTCCTCTTCTTCCTCGCCTCGTCTTCTCCTTCTTAATCTCCTTCTTTCTCTACTTATTTTCCATTTTCCTCTCCTTCTTTTTCTTCTTTCTTCTTCCTTCTTCCTTCTTCCTCTTTTCTTCCTTTTCCTAATTTTACTTTTTCCTCTACACTAACCTAATTAAAATGCACTAACCTAAAATCGATATCTACTAACAACCTAAATAAAAAATTAATACATATATGAAAAAATATATATAAACAAAAAAATGCTATGGACATTATATTCATACATACATAGCCACATCCATTCATCATATAGCTACCACATACATATATACATTATATATCTGAAAAAATGCAATGAACAAAAAATATATATATATAATGCAATGCACAAAAAATTGCAAGCACTGATGAACATGAGCCTCGACGGCGGCGGCTCACAATGGGGGCGGCCGGCGAGGGCGACGGCAGGGGCGGCGAGGGCCTCGGCTAAGACCACGGCGGGCCAGGGCAGGGGCGTTGTGACGCCCCCGATTCAATCGTACACTAATCATACACGCAAACGTGTACGATCAAGATCAGGGACTCACGGGAAGATATCACAACACAACTCTAAAAATAAAATAAGTCATACAAGCATCATAAAACAAGCCAGGGCCTCGAGGGCTCGAATACAAGTGCTCGATCATAGAGGAGTCAGCGGAAGCAACAATATCTGAGTACGCATATAAGTTAAACAAGTTGCCATAAGATGGCTAGCACAAACCGGGATACATATCGAAGTGGCGCAGGCCTCCTGCTTGGGATCCTCCTAACTACTCCTGGTCGTCGTCCGCGGGCTGCACGTAGTAGTAGGCACCTCCAGTGTAGTAGTCGTCATCGACGGTGGCGTTTGGCTCCTGGGCTCCATCGTCTGGTCGCAGCAACCGGGTAAAGAAAAGGGAAAAGGGGAACAAGGCAACCGTGAGTACTCATCCAAAGTACTGCAAGCAAGGAGCTACACTACATATGCATGGATATATGTGTAAAGGGCCATATCGATGGACTGAATCGCAGAATGCCGTAATAAGAGGGGTAGCTAATCCCGTCAAGACTACGCTGGCAGCCTCCGCCTTGCGGCATGTAGAAGAGAGTAGATCAAGTCCTCCAAGTAGCATCGTATAGCATAATCCTACCCGCCACCCTCCTCGTTGCCTGTTAGAGAGCGATCACCGGGTTGTATCCGCACTTGGAAGGGTGTGTTTTATTAAGTATCCGGTTCTAGTTGTCATAAGGTCAAGGTACAACTCCAAGTCGCCCTGCATCAAGATCACAACTATTCGAATAGATTAACTTCACTAGGGTGCACCACATAACCCAACACGCCTGATCCCATTTGGCGGACACACTTTTCTCGGGTCATGCCCGCCGCTGAAGATCAACACGCCGCAGCCCCACCTAGGCCCAACAGAGAGGTCAAGACGCCGGTCTAAACCTAAGCGACAGGGTCCGGGCCCATCGCCCTTAGCACACTGCATGTTGCGTCTGTGGCCGAAGCAGACCTAGCCTCAAAGCGTTCCGGTCCAATCCGGCGCTACGCCACTCGATCGGCCGCCGACGTCACGAAGTGCTTCGGCTGATACCACGACGCCGAAAGTGCCCATATCTTTCCCACGTAGTTGGTTAGTGCGTATAGGCCCGTGAGCTGCACTCGGATCAAATACCAAGATCTCGTTAAGCGTGTTAAGTATCCGCGAATGCCGAACAGGCCAGGCCCACCTCTCTCCTAGGCGGTCTCAACTCTGCCTGCCGCCCGCCACAAAGATCCACTCGTGGGTGCTCCACAAGCCGACCCGACTTTAGTCACCACATGTATCATGTATAAGTATATAGTATATACCCGTGATCACCTCCCGAGTGATCACGGCCCGATAGTATAGCACAGCAGACGGACAAGAATGTAGGGCCACAGATGGAAATACTAGCATCCTATACTAGGCAAGTAGGATTGCAGGTAAGGGTAACAACAGTAGTAGCAAGGACAAGCTATGCATCAGGATAGGAATAACGGAAAGCAGTAGCATGCTATACTACTCTAATGCAAGTAGTATAGAGGAGAGTAGGCGATATCTGGTGATCAAGGGGGGGGCTTGCCTGGTTGCTCGGCAAGAGAGAGGGTCGTCAACTCCGTAGTCGCATCGGGCAGCAAAGCTGGGCTTGGTCTCGGTGTCTAGCGTAAGAAGAGGGGAAGAAATAATGAATATTTAAGCAAACAGATGCATGACGATGCATGACAAAGCAAAGTGTGATGCTAGGCGTGCCCTAACGCGGTATGTGATGATACCGGTGAAGGGGGGAAACATCCGGGAAAGTATCCCCGGGGTTCCGCGTTTTCGGGCAGAGGAGCCGGAGGGGGGAAGTTGCGAGTTTGCTATGTTAGGGATGTGAGGCGGACGAACGGGCTGTGTATCCGGATTCGTCTCGTCGTTCTGAGCAACTTTCATGTTGAAAATATTTTAATCCGAGTTACGGATTAAAAGATATGATTTTCTAAAGATTTTATTAATTTCTGGAATTTAATTAATTATTTAATTAATTCGAAAATGAATTAATGACATCAGCATGATGTCAAGCTGACATCAGTAGTCAACAGAGTTGACTGGTCAACCTGACATGTGGTTCCCGTTCGTCATACTCTGTTAGTTAATTAACCGTAGTTAATTAGGTTAATTAGTCATTAGGTTAATTAAATCAGGATTAATTAAATTAATTATTTACTTAATGAATTAATATTTTAATTATTATTTATTTTTTTAATTCCTTTCCTTTTTTTTATAAAATGTTCTGGGGCGTGGGCCCTGTTTGGCAGTGGCCTAGAGGGCCATCTGGTCGGGCGTTAACGGCACCGGGCAGAAGTCAAGGCCGGGCACCAGCCGAAGCGGCCAAGACGCCTGTGGGGGCACGGGCGGCGGAGGTCGAGCCCGAGCGGCGACATGCACGGCAGTCTGGGGCGACAGGCACGGCGAAGCGGCCGCCGCGGTGAGCTCGAGGAGGGGAGGTGGAAGGATGAGGCCATGACGGAGCTAGGCGAAGGGCGAGCAGCCCATGGCTGCGGAAGAACCGCGCGGTTGCGGGCGCCGCGGTGGACGGCCAACGGGCGCGCGGCGTAAGGGGGTGACCACGGGCACGCAAGCCGGACGACGCCGGTGGGCGCGGGCAGCACGGTGGCGAGGAGCGCGCGGGGGGGATGGCCAGTGCGAGGGCCGCGGCGACGAGCGCGAGCACTCGCGCAGCGCCGCAGGTGGGGTCGCGGGAAGGAGAGGGGAGGGAGCGAGGCTCACGGCGGGGTGCAGGGGTCATGGCAGCGGGGGTCGGGGTGGTGGTCGGAGACGACGGCGTCGACGTAGACGAAGTAGACCGGCGAGGGAGCGCTCCGGGGAGGCCATCCGGCGAGGAGCTCCAGCTGGCGTAGGTGAGGAGGAAGCCCAAGACGGACGGCGCTGCTCGGGGAGGTGCTGGCGTCGGGGTCGAGCAGCTCCGGGCTCGGGGCGTTTCTGGCGGGGAGGAGGACGAGGAGGCGGCGCCGGCGTGGGGTGGCCTTCTACGCCAGCGAGGTGGGGCGACGGGCGGCTGGATTGGCGATGGGGACGGGGTGGTTTGCCCCGATCCAGAAATCAGGAGGGTGGGGGAGCGAGCGAGTGGGGGAGTGGGGATTTAGGGTTTCAGGCGAGAGAGGATAAGGGAGTGGCGGGGTGGCCGACTGGGCCTGGTGGGCCGGCCGTTCGGCCTGGAGGCCTGCTGGGTCGTGGCCCAGTGGGGGGGTGCTTTCCTTTTCTTCTCCTTGTTTTTTTTGTTTTTGTTCTTTTATTTATTTTTCTGTTACTTTTAGTTTCACTTTTATCTTAGATTTATGACTTATAAAAGTAGTCCCTAATTTAGTCTAAATAATTATACTACGGCCACATAAGTTTGGGCAACTAGATAGAATAGTTTAATAATTTATTAATTGTAAAAAGCATTTGATTAATTGTTTTGCTACTATTTAATTTACTTTAGGACAATCAAACACTTTCAAAGAGGTTGGTTTCTTCGTCAATATTACTTATGCATTATTTGGCACAACCCGAACAATTTAGTTTTGATGTTTGAAAACTTTTATGGTTTGCCATATTTTGAATTTGAATTTCGAATCGATTTTGAACTAACGTGAGGTTAACATCAGTAACCATGGTGACGTGGCATCATTAATGTGGGATTACTGTAGCCTAATTACCCGGGCGTCACAATTCTCCTCCACAACAAGAAATCTCGTCCAGAGATTTAGGAACGGTTATAAGGGGGAAGGGATCTGGTTACGAAATTCTAATGATTCTTCTCGGTCATAGTTGCTCTTCTCAAAGAGGTCGATCCATTACATTGATGTCTTCAGTCCTCGACTTCAGGTCATCATGATGAAGTTTGTCGTCCTTCCTTCAGGATCTTCACCGTACTTACGGAAGGGTGAGAAGGGAGAACCCTATAAGGACGGATTCTAACAAGATCGAGCATTAGACGGTTAACCCAGGGGAAGAAGCATAAGTATCTCTCGAATTGAAACTTAAGAAGATGTCGAGAGCAAAGTAAGAAGGTACCATGAGAAGTTTCAAACCGATAGGCAAGCATTCGATGCCTATCGAAGGTGAAGGGGTTCGAGCAACGAGAATAAGTATTGCGTCGATACACCGAATAGATCACTTGGCAAGGGTCCCATAAGTTACATAAGAAGTCATGCGCGTGGAATAACTTTGGAAACTGGGGGTTTACAGGTGAGTGAGGTTTAGTTCCTGTGGAACTGTGGGTTATGGGCCCACCATGTGGTTTTTTTAGGAGTTGTGACATCTTGCACGGTCATGATAGCAAGGCATGTCAGGGAGTACCATGTCAGCTATGTCGGCAACAACGTTGGTACCAAGGGCGAGGGACGAAGAGAACCATCTTCCTGCTCGTTGCAACGAGGCGGACCAATAGGCAAAGTTCTCATCCATAGGTGGTTACCGAAATGTCATCAACAAAAGTAACAGGGTCTTACTGACAGAATTGTACACCGAGGGGTTTACATAAGCAGGGAATTAATATTGTTTAGACCATAATGATCACCAGAAAGGTTAAACCAAATAATGGAAAGGAAAACATGATTATCAGATATTCCAGGGGTATATCCTTCCCAATGATAAGCAGAGCAGGATATTCATGACAGGATATAATGTAGAAAACCTCTTAGGTAGGGGAGAGAAATTTCATGACATTACCCATACAACGGTGTTTGGATAATTGATAAAGAAACATTTATCATTGGGATTTAAATGTTCTTGTTGAAAATCGGAGTATCACAGACATGCTTCGAGATATCATTGACATGGTCTTCAAGCAAAGGTCAGACTTTGGATACACAAAGGATCCATCAGGATAAACTTATTAAACAAGGCATTCAATTTCCTCACGAAAAAAATGGTTAACCTTGTTAAGAAGGAAACTATAACAGCAGGTCATCCGGCCAGGTGTGCTGGGCATGCCATCACCTTACCGGGTCATAAAAGACCAGTGTTATAACTCTTGGACAAATGTTCCAATCATCATATCTGACCGAGATTCAGATCTGATCGGTGTTAGGATACCTCAATCTCATGATGCTTGAGGAGAAAAGGTGCGATACAAATTGACGAGATGACATCGAAGATTCTCGGGAAATGAACTATGGGAGCAAGTTCCGAAACAAGAGCTCATCATTAAATCAAGGAGAGGATGAGGGGGTAGCTGATGGAATCAGCGAAAATCCTCGAGATTTCCAAAAAGGTGGATTTCCACAGTTATGTGAACAAGGAGATAACATTTGTCGGATCAAATGATAAAATGGTGTATGCTCGAGGAGAACGTACACAGTTAAACATTGGATGAGAGGTGCACCCGGAATATGGGCTGGGTTGCACGACCAATGTCGGAATGATGATTCAATAATCAATAGTCTAAGAATGAACGGCCGACCATTAACTTCGAAGCAATAGGGTTGCTAGAAGGGCAGAATCCAACAGCACCGCTCACTTGTTGGTACCCCGGTTGGAATCAACACGAGGACCCAAGAAGAATGGTGATGGTGAAAAGTTTCACCATACCAAGAATTCTTAAGAGGTGGTGAAATTCCCCACGACATTCTTGACATGAAAGGTGGTAATATTTCAAGGTAAAGAAGAACAATGCTAGGCAGCAAGGAACTCAAGGTACAACACAAAACACGAACAAGTTTGTGTCGGAGGGGAGTCAATAAGGTGGCCGATGATAACACGACTCATCGAGGGCAAGGATGGTATTTCTCTTCATGAATCCGATTGATATCCTGGAAGAGCTCATAAGGTTGATGATGATCACGACACATTTGTCGAGAGATTTCATGAAGATGTAATTAATCAGCGACGACATCGAGTCAAAGGAATGATGAAGCGAAAGGTTATTGAACCGAAGTGTGGAATTGATTCACTTATCAGTGTTCTCGGTTGACGACAACCCAGAACCCAGGAAAATTGGAATCGGTAAGAAATAACAGTTGATGAAGAACCCATAAGAAGTTATGTAGTTCCCTGATATTCTCAAGGTACGGAGGGTATACTCAAGGGTAGCGCGGGATAGAGGTTGGACAAGTGAAATCATTTGCAGAAGGCAAGCACTTAAACTTGTCCAAGAAATGGGATCAAAGAAGAACAATATGGTCGAATCCACGCCGCAAAAAGACCAAGCATAGATAAGAGAAGAAGCTATGACAAGGGGATTATTATTACTACGAGAAGCTTCCATGATAAGTTCCACCTCGGGTCCATGGGCATGAACACAAAGTTCAAGGTCGACTCCCACTTCTCCAAAGCATAACCTTACATTCACTTCTCGTTTCGATAATGGCATTAGTGTTGAAAGTTTTACCTGGTGAAATACCATATGAGTATGACCCGTGAAAACTTTCGAGTTCACACAGATTAAGGAAGGCATCGGTTCAACCCATCGGGGCTTCTTAGAATATATACCATGAACCTCATGAGTAAAAAACACAAGCTCAAAAGTAGAGCATGGTCGAAAAAGTAGAGGATACAATTACCAAAGGCATTATGTATCAATAAAGAACTCATAAGAATTTTGGTGGTGAAGGACACTGTCGGATAATAATCCAACAGTGGATATGGCGATCCACAATGGGGCTGATATGAGTATCGATACCCAATCAGAGGAAGAAAGATTGCAAATGCATCGGTTTATAGAACATCTGAATAGTTCAACGCTTAATTAGCAAAGTAATTATGATTTTCAAATCAAGGGATCAGGAGCAAATGCTCTGATCAAGGATGGATAAGCTGAATAGACTTAGGGTACAATCGACGGCAATTTGATTGGTCGATAGCCAGCTCAGGTTTAAAATGACGTCTGAGCCGGAAGGATGAATTCTAGGATCTGTTTGAGGATTGCGAGCATTCGCAACAAATCGAATCAATGGGCTCAAAATTATAATGACAATGGATGCCAACAAGATTACAAGACTTATGGGATTAACCATAATGCAAGTAATCAAGAATTTCGAGAGCAATAGGATGCTCGTGGATTTTCGGAAGATCGAATGGTTTTTCGAGGATTGGTGACATACATGAATCAACCGGGATGAGCGGATATTCGTAAGTGCGAGAAATGATCCGTAGGGGTATTCATGTAGCAAAGAACTGCAAGGCAATAGGCGCAAAGTATTCTCGGAACATTAGAGAGAATTTCGGGGCATCTTGTAATAACAAGATTAACTGGGAATAAAAGTAAGAACGACACGCGTAAGTATTTATCCATAGAGATGTTTCGGTGGTAGGGAATTACAAAAGCGACAGGCACAAGGTCTCGAGAGAATATCGGAGAATATCTTCAAATTCTTCTGGTTCACGGAGCAATCACCTATAGTGAGGGGTTCTCCGGGAGGAAGTAGTAACGAGATCCTAAAGTTAGATTTTAGTAAAAATCGTTTAACCCGAATAGAAGAGAGTTCAGAATCCCAGAGTAAAGATCGAGGAGTAAAAGATCATAATACCACCCAATGGCGACGTGGGCCCGTAAGGCACACAACCATGTTAGTAAAAGTTTTGCAATGACTAGACTCGACTTCGGCCAACGAGTATGGAAGGGGGATTCCTACAGGAGTCGGCTCTGATACCAACTTGTGACGCCCCCAATTCAATCGTACACTAATCATGCACGCAAACGTGTACGATCAAGATCAGGGACTCACGGGAAGATATCACAACACAACTCTAAAAATAAAATAAGTCATACAAGCATCATAATACAAGCCAGGGACCTCGAGGGCTCGAATACAAGTGCTCGATCATAGACGAGTCAGCGGAAGCAACAATATCTAAGTACAGACATAAGTTAAACAAGTTGCCATAAGATGGCTAGCACAAACTGGGATACATATCGAAAGTGGCGCAGGCCTCCTGCCTGGGATCCTCCTAACTACTCCTCGGTCGCCGCCGCCGGGCTGCACGTAGTAGTAGGCACCTCCAGTGTAGTAGTCGCCATCGACGGTGGCGTCGCCCTGGCTCCATCGCCCCGTCGCAGCAACCGGTAAAGAAAGGGGAAAAGGGGAACAAGGCAATCGTGAGTACTCATCCAAAGTACTGCAAGCAAGGAGCTACACTACATATGCATGGATATATGTGTAAAGGGCCATATCGTGGACTGAATCGCAGAATGCCGTAATAAGAGGGGATAGCTAATCCTCGCCGAAGACTACGCTCGGCAGCCTCCGCCTTGCAAAGATGTAGAAGAGAGTAGATCAAGTCCTCCAAGTAGCATCAGATAGCATAATCCTACCCGGCGATCCTCCTCGTCGCCTGTTAGAGAGCGATCACCGGGTTGTATCCGCACTTGGAAGGGTGTGTTTTATTAAGTATCCGGTTCTAGTTGTCATAAGGTCAAGGTACAACTCCAAGTCGCCCCATTATCAAGATCACGGCTATTCAATAGATTAACTTCACTGCAGGGTGCACCACATAACCCAACACGCTTGATCCCATTTGGCCGGACACACTTTTCTGGTCATGCCCGGCCGCTGAAGATCAACACGCCGCAGCCCCACCTAGGCCCAACAGAGAGGTCACATGCCGGTCTAAACCTAAGCGCATTGTGGGTCCGGGCCCATTTCCTTAGCACACCTGCGCGGCGTGACGCTGGGCCGGAAGCGTGCCTAGCCTAGCGCTGCCCAGTCCAATCCGCGCGCGCCACTGGCCGGCCGACGTCACAAGTGCGTTTCGGCTGATACCACGACGCCGAGTGCCCATATCTTTCCCACGTAGTTGGTTAGTGCGTATAGGCCCGTAGCCAGACTCATATCAAATACCAAGATCTCGTTAAGCGTGTTAAGTATCCGCGAATGCCGAACAGGGCCAGGCCCACCTCTCTCCTAGGCGGTCTCAACCTGCCCTGTCGCTCCGCCACAAAGATCCACTCGCGGGTGCTCCACAAGCCGACCCGTCTTTAGTCACCACATGTATCATGTATAAGTATATAGTATATACCCGTGATCACCTCCCGAGTGATCACGGCCCGATAGTATAGCACAGCAGACGGACAAGAATGTAGGGCCACAGATGGAAATACTAGCATCCTATACTAGGCAAGTAGGATTGCAGGTAAAGGTAACAACAGTAGTAGCAAGGACAAAGGCTATGCATCGTGATAGGAATAACGGAAAGCAAGAATATGCTATACTACTCTAATGCAAGCAGATAGAGGAGAGTAGGCGATATCCGGTGATCAAGGGGGCTTGCCTGGTTGCTCTGGCAAGAGAGAGGGTCGCCAACTCCGTAGTCGCATCGGGCAGCAGCGGGCTACCCTCGGTGTCTAGCGGAAGAAGAGGGGGAAGAAATAATGAATATTTAAGCAAACAGATGCATGACGATGCATGACAAAGCAAAGCGTGATGCTAGGCGTGCCCTAACGCGGTATGTGATGATACCGGTGAAGGGGGGAAACATCCGGGAAAGTATCCCCGGGGTTCCGCGTTTTCGGGCAGAGGAGCCGGAGGGGGAAAGTTGCGAGTTTGCTATGTTAGGGATGTGTGGCGGACGAACGGGCTTCGTTTCCGGATTCGTCTCGTCGTTCTGAGCAACTTTCATGTTGAAAATATTTTAATCCGAGTTACGGATTAAAAGATATGATTTTCTAAAGATTTTATTAATTTCTGGAATTTAATTAATTATTTAATTAATTCGAAAATGAATTAATGACATCAGCATGATGTCATGCTGACGTCAGCAGTCAACAGAGTTGACTGGTCAACCTGATATGTGGGTCCCGTTCGTCATACTCTGTTAGTTAATTAACAGTAGTTAATTAGGTTAATTAGTCATTAGGTTAATTAAATCAGGATTAATTAAATTAATTATTTACTTAATTAATTAATTAATTAATATTTTAATTATTATTTATTTGTTTTAATTCCTTTCCTTTTTTTATAAAATGTTCTGGGGCGTGGGCCCTGTTTGGCAGTGGCCTAGAGGGCCATACAGGGTCGGGCGTTAACCAAGGCCGGGCAGAAGTTGGCGTCGGGCACCACTGAAGCGGCCAGACGCCTGTGGGGCGCGGGCGGCGGAGGTCGAGTCTGAGCGGCGATGCAGTACGGTCAGCGCTGCCGGGTGAGCACGAGGAGGAGGTGGAAGGATGAGGCCATGGCGGAGCTAGGCGAAGGCGAGCAGCCCATGGCCAGCAGAACTGCTGTTGCGGGCGCCATGGTGGACGGCCAACGGGCGCTGGGCGTAAGGGGGTGACCACGGCACGCAAGCCGGACGACGCCGGTGGTGCGGCTCGCGGTGGCGTGAGCGCTGGGGGATCGCCAGCGAGGGTCAAGGGCGACGAGCGCGAGCACTCAGACCCGCAGTGGGGTCATGGGAAGGAGGGGAGGGAGCAAGGCTCACGGCGGGGTGCAGGGATCGTGGCAACGGGGGTCGGGGTGGTGGTCGGAGACGACGGCGTCGACGTAGACGAAGCAGGCCGGCGAGGGAGTGCTCCGGGGAGGCCATCAGGCGAGGAGCTCCGGCGGCGGCGAGGCTGAGGAGGAAGCCCAACACGGGGCGGCGTCGTTCAGGGGAGGTGCTGGCATCGGGGTCGAGCAGCTCCGGGCTCGGGGCGTTTCTGGCGGGGAGGAGGACGAGGAGGCGGCGCCGGCGTGGGGTGGCCTTCTACGCCGGCGAGGTGGGGCGATGGGCGGCGGGATTGGCGATGGGGACGGGGTGGTTTGCCCTGATCCAGAAATCGGGAGGGTGGGGGAGCGAGCGAGTGGGGTAGTGGGGATTTAGGGTTTCGGGCGAGACAGGATAAGGGAGTGGGGGGTGGCCGATTGGGCCTGGTGGGCCGGCCGTTCGGCCTGGAGGCCTGCTGGGCCGTGGCCCAGTGGGGGGGTGCTTTCCTTTTCTTCTCCTTGTTTTTTTTGTTTTTATTCTTTTATTTATTTTTCTGTTACTTTTAGTTTCACTTTTATCTTAGATTTATGACTTAGAAAAGTAGTCCCTAATTTAGTCTAAATAATTATACTACGGCCACATAAGTTTGGGCAACTAGATAGAATAGTTTAATAATTTATTAATTGTAAAAAGCATTTGATTAATTGTTTTGCTACTATTTAATTTACTTTAGGACAATCAAACACTTTCAAAGAGGTTGGTTTCTTCATCAATATTACTTATGCATTATTTGGCACAACCCGAACAATTTAGTTTTGATGTTCGAAAACTTTTGTGGTTTGCCATATTTTGAATTTGAATTTCGAATTGATTTTGAAGTAACGTGAGGTTAACATCAGTAACCATGGTGGCGTGGCATCATTAATGTGGGATTACTGTAGCCTAATTACTCGGGCGTCACAGGCGTGGCCGGCGACGACGGCGACGGTGGGGGGCGGGTCGTGGGGCAGCGTGGCGACCGGTATGGCGGCAACGACGGCGTCGGCGAAGCGGCGGCGGCGTTAAGAACAGCGCTGGCGGCGATGGGCGAAGGGCGACGACGGGGCGCAGACGGCGTCGGGCGGCGGCGGACGGCGTCTGGTCGGCGGGCGGCGGGGCGAAGGGACGACGCCGATCTGGCAGCTGGGCGGCGTCGATGAGCTCGGCGTCGTCGGGCGGGCCGGGGGGCAACTGGCGATGTGTTCGTCAAATTTTCCTAAGTGTTGTATATATAGCAAGAGCATTAGTCCCGGTTCGTGGCACCAACCGGGACTAATGCACCCCTTTAGTCTGCCCCGCGCCCAAAGTTTAGTCCCACCTTGCTAGTTGAGAGGGAGCCGCACCTGTTTATAAGGTGCGGTGCGGCTTCCCTCTCGAGCTCCTCTCTAAAGCAGGCTTTCGGGCCTAACTCTGCAATCTGTGCATGTGGGCCAACTGGCCTTCCGCGGGCCTGAATCCTGGCCCGTAGGGTTTCTAGTTGTATTCAGGCCGTGGGGGCCCAGTAGGTGGCACTTTTTTGTTCTTTTTTTATTTCTTTTTGCTTTTAGTTTCAGAAAAATTATAAACTTTCTGTTAGTGTCATTAGTTTTAAAATTTGAAAACACTTTTTTTGTTTTCTTTGTTGCTTTATTTATTTTATTTTGTTTCTACTTACAACAAAATACTTATTGTTGCTATTTTTATTTTTTTTCAAGTTTTTTGTTTGTTTTCTGCATTATTTATTTTCTTTTGGTTTTTTCTTTATTTTTAATTCTTTTTTGCTTTTAGGTCAGCAAAATTATACACTTTCTGTTAGTGCTTTTAGTTTTAGAAAAAATATAAACTTTCTGATAGTGCCATTAGTTTTAAAATTTGAAAACACTTTTTTTTGTTTTCTTTGTTGCTTTATTTATTTTATTTTGTTTCTACTTACAACAAAATACTTATTGTTGCTATTTTTATTTTATTTTCAAGTTTTTTTATTTTGTTTTCTGCATTGTTTATTTTCTTTTGGTTTTTTGCTTTATTTTTTAATCTTTTTGCTTTTAGGTCAGCAAAATTATAAACTTTCTGTTAGTGCCATTTGTTTTAGAACAATTATAAACTTTCTGTTTGTGCCATTAGTTCTATAAAATTTGAATTCTTTGAAATTTGTGTGAATCACAAGTTTGTGAGCTCAACAAGGCGTAGAGGGACGGGCTTATAAACCGTGTGAGCGCCCTTCAGTTGATTTAGGTTTTCAACTTCATAGTTTTCAAATGAACTCAAAAAGTTGGCATAGCATGTGCATGTACAAAACGGACAATGGTATCATACTGCCTGCATAAAGTTGGCATGGTATCATCATAATAGTTGCGGAGAAAGTCTTCACTTTCTCTTCGCTTGTGTCGCTTTGCTTATTGCGCCGTAACCATGGATAATCTTCATCGCTTATCGTGATGCTTGGCTCAGCCTTGACTTTGAAGGGGGAATTTCATGAAACTTTTCATACTTTTCGGACATGTCCGTCTTGCCCTCCACTTCCAGGATGTCCCTTTTCCTGAAAGAACTATGTGGCGCTTTGGCTCATCGTATGATGTATTCGCTTCCTTATCTTTTCTTTTCCTCGGTCCGGTAGACATGTCCTTCACATAGATAACCTGTGCCACATCATTGGCTAGGACGAACGGTTCGTCTGCTGTACCCAAGATTTTTCAGATCCACTGTTGTCATTCCGTACTGTGGGTCTACCTGTACCCCGCCTCCTGACAGATTGACCCACTTGCACTTAAACAAAGGGACCTTAAAATCTACTCCGTAGTCTACTATGTAACCATAATATGTGTCCTTTCCCCTGTCGGTTGCTGCATCAAAGCGGAAACCGCTGTTTTGGTTGGTGCTCTTTTCATCTTGGTCAATCGTGTAAAATGTATTCCCATTTATCTCGTATCCTTTCCAAATCATTACAGTCGAAGATGGTTCCCTGGACAACAAGTACAGCTCATCACAAACAGTGTTGTCACCTCTGAGACGTGTTTCCAACCAACTGCTGAAAGTCCTGATGTGTTCACATGTAATCCAGTCGTCGACCGCTCCGGGTGTTTGGAGCGCAGACTGTTCTTGTGTTCATCGACATACGGGGTCACCAAGGTAGAGTTCTCTAGAACTGTGTAGTGTGCTTGAGACCAAGAATATCCGTCCCTGCATATTATTGAGTCCCTTCCAAGCGTGTTTTTCAAAGGTCTCCCCTCATACCGCGATTTAGGGAGACCTGTCTTCTTAAGGCCAGGAATGAAGTCAACACAAAACCCGATGACATCCTCTCGCTTGATGGCCCATGGAGATGCTTCCTTACGCCTAGCGCGGTTACTGAACATATTTCTTTAGGACTCCCATGAACCTCTCAAAGGGGTACATATTGTGTAGAAATACGGGCCCTTAATGACAATTTCGTCGACTAGATGAACTAGGACGTGCGTCATGATATTGAAGAAGGATGGTGAGAACACCAGCTCGAAACTGACAAGACATTGCGCCACATCACTCCTTAGCGTTGGTATGATTTCTGGATCGATCACCTTCTGAGATATTGCATTGAGGAATGCACATAGCTTCACAATGGCTAATCAAACGTTTTCCGGTAGAAGCCCCCTCAATGCAACCGGAAGCAGTTGCGTCATAATCACGTGGCAGTCATGAGACTTCAGGTTCTGGAACTTTTTCTCTTGCATATTTATTATTCCCTTTATATTCGACGAGAAGCCAGTCGGGACCTTCATACCGAGCAGGCATTCAAAGAAGATTTCTTTCCCTTCTTTCGTAAGAGCGTAGCTGGCAGGACCTTCATACTGCTTCGGAGGCATGCCCTCTTTTTTGTGCAAGCGTTGCAGGTCCTCCCGTGCCTCGGGTGTATCTTTTGTCTTCCCATACACGCCCAAGAAGCCTAGCAGGTTCACGCAAAGGTTCTTCGTCCACGTGCATCACGTCGATCGAAGAGCGGACCTCTAGGTCTTTCCAAAGAGGGTAGGTCGCAAAATATAGATTTCTTCTTCCACATGGGTGCGTGATTGTCAGCGTCATTCGGAATAGCTAGTCCGCCGGGACCCTTTCCAAAGATTACGTGTAAATCATTGACCATAACAAGTACGTGATCACCAGTACGCATGGTGGGCTTCTTCCGATGATCTGCCTCGCCTTTGAAATGCTTGCCTTTCTTTCGACATTGATGGTTGGTCGGAAGAAATCGACGATGGCCCAGGTACACATTCTTCCTGCAGCTTCCCAGGTATATACTATCGGTGTCAAGTAAACAGTGTGTGCATCCGTGGTATCCTTTGTTTGTCTGTCCTGAAAGGTTACTGAGAGCGGGCCAATCGTTGATGGTCACGAACATCAACGCCTTTAGGTGAAATTCCTCCTTTTTGTGCTCATCCCACGTACGTACACCGTTTCCATTCCACAACTGTAAAAGTTCTTCAACTAATGGCCTTAGGTACACATCAATGTCATTGCCGGGTTGCTTAGGGCCTTGGATGAGAAATGGCATCATAATGAACTTCCGCTTCATGCACATCCAAGGAGGAAGGTTATACATACATAGAGTCACGGGCCAGGTGCTGCGATTGCTGCTCGCTCCCGAAAGGATTAATGCCATCGGCGCTTAAAGCAAACCATACGTTCCTTGGGTCCTTTGCAAACTCATCCCAGTACTTTCTCTCGATTTTTCTCCATCATGACCCTTCAATGGGTGCTCTCAACTTCCCGCCTTTCTTACGGTCCTCACTGTGCCATCGCATCAACTTGGCATGCTCTCCGCTTACGAATGACGTTTCAACCGTGGTATTATAGGAGCATACCACATCACCTTCGCAGAACCCTCTTCCCGGTAGGCTCGCCGTCAACATCACCAGGTCATCTCGTGCGATCTTATACCGCAATGCACCACATACCGGCATGCGTTCAGATCCTTGTATGCACCGCGTAGAGGATGCGATCATTAGGGCATGCATGTATCTTCTCCACCTCCAATCCTAGAGGGCATACGACCTTCTTTGCTGCGTATGTACTGTCGGGCAATTCGTTATCCTTTGGAAGCTTCTTCTTCATTATTTTCAGTAGCTTCTCAAATCCTTTATCAGCACAAGATTCTCTCGCCTTCCACCGCAGCAATTCCAAAGACGGTACCGAGCTTTGTGTTGCCATCTTCGCAATTGGGGTACAACCCTTTTTGTGATCCTCTAACATGCGATCGAACTTCAGCTTCTCCTTTTGACTTCGCATTGCGTCCTTGCATCGACAATGACCCGGCGGAGATCATCATCATCGGGCACATCGTCTGGTTCCCCTTGATCTTCAGCAGCTTCGCTTCTGCAGCACCATCGTGCACATCGCCTGCTTCCTCTTGATGTTCAAGAGCATCACCGTATTCAGGGGGCACATAGTTGTCATCGTACTCTTCTTCTTCGACGTCTTCCATCATAACCCCTATTTCTCCGTGCCTCGTCCAAACATTATAGTGTGGCATAAAACCCTTGTAAAGTAGGTGGGTGTGAGGGATTTTCCGGTCATAGTAAGACTTCGTATTCCCACATATAGGGCATGGACAACACATAAAATCATTCTGCTTGTTTGCCTCAGCCACTTCGAGAAAATCATGCACGCCCTTAGTGTACTCGGAGGTGTGTCTGTCACCGTACATCCATTGCCGGTTCATCTGCGTGCATTATATATAATTAAGTGTGTCAAAAATCATTACAGAACATCATGAATAGATAATTAAGTGACCAAATTAATAGAAGTTCATCATCACATAAAACCAAAGTACATACATAGTTCTCATCTAACAACATAAAGCTCGCAAAGCATCTAAATTAATTAAACCATACATTGAAACTATGTAAAACATTTCAATGCGAAAACAAATGCGATCATAATCGCAACCAAGGTAACAACTGATCCAACGGCATAATGATACCAAGCCTCGGTATGAATGGCATATTTTCTATCTTCAAGCGCATTGCATCCATCTTGATCTTGTGATCATCGACGACATCCACAACATGCAACTCCAATATCATCTTCTCCTCCTCAAGTTTTTTTATTTTTTCCTTCAAGAAATTGTTTTCTTCTTCAACTAAATTTAACCTCTCGACAATAGGGTCGGTTGGAATTTCCGGTTCAACAACCTCCTAGATAAATAAAATCTATGTCACGTTGGTCGGCATAATTTTCATAAACAATAAATGAACCAATAGTTATGAAAAGATAATATATACCACATCCGAATCAGAGACAGGATTTAGGCCGACGGGGCGGATACCAAAACCATCGCACTATATAAGATGCAATAATAAAAGTAAGAAAATAATACAAGTATCTATCTAAACATACAAGTAAGAATATTTTTCCTTTCGTAAAGAAGATAACAACAAGAGGCTCACCACGGTGGTGCCGGGCGATGATCGGCGGGTGATCGACGGCGATGAAGACGGGACGGGCGTGACGGACCGCTAAACCTAGATAAATATTGAGGAAAATGGAGCTTGGCGGTCGAGCTTGGAGAGGAGAAACCTTAAGTAGTATGGCTCGGGCATTTCATCGAACACCTTGTGTGCATAGGAAGTGAGCTAGAGCACCACCAAGCCCTCTCCCCCTCGGCCAGAAAAAACAGAGCAGTTTGCTCGCTCTTGGCTATATATATAGCACCATTAGGGTTGGTGGATTGAACCAACCAATGGCTTCCCTTTGGTGGGTTCAAGCCACCAACCGGCTAATAATGATGGGCGAGCCAGCATTGGTCGGTTCGTCCCATTAACCGGGATCAAAAGGTCCAGACGAACCGGGACCAATGGCCCACGTGGCCCGGCTGGCCCCCTGGGCTCACGAACCGGGGCAAATAGCTTCATTGGTCCCGGTTCTAAATTGAACCGGGACTAATGGGCTAAACTGGCCTGGGCCATTGCCCCCTCTTCTACTAGTGTTATGGCTGGCTCTATATATACGGTGTCATCGGTTCAGTGTTGGCCACGCGCGCACGGTGCACGTACGGAAATCTAAGAGCATGCCGTCGTCCAGGAGCAGCTCACCGGCGATGCAACGGATGCTTGCGCTGATGGCACTGTCTCTGCTCCTCAACGGCGCCGTCCACGGGCAGGTGGTGCCGGCGGTGATCTCGTTCGGCGACTCGACCATCGACGTCGGCAACAACAACTACCTCCCCGGCGCCGTCTTCAAGGCCAACTACGCGCCCTACGGGGAGAACTTCCGGCGCCACAGGGCCACCGGCAGGTTCTCCGACGGCAAGATCGTCACCGACATCACCGGTACTACGTCGTGGCATGCATGCACATATATCCCTGCACCTGGTCACCCTTAGTGTGTAATAACGTGTTTGTGTGTGGTTTCTGCAGCTGAAACGCTCGGCTTCGAGGGCTACGCGCCGCCGTACCTCGGCCCGCTGGCGTCAGGGAAGAACCTCCTCACCGGCGCCAACTTCGGCTCCGCCGCGTCCAGCTACTCCGACGACACGGCGGCCATGTATGTAAGTATACAACGGCCACATCTTCAAAAGCAGCTTGTTTTGGACTACACGAGATGGAGATATGTCAGTGGGAAACACGGTGTTTTTTTATAGTTATATCAGCTGTGCGTACGTATTTATTTGTAGGATGCAATCACGCTGTCGCAGCAGCTCAAGTACTACAAGGAGTACAGGTCGAAGCTGGCGGCGGTGGCCGGGCGGCGGCAGGCGCGCACCATCCTCGCCGAGGCGCTGTACGTCGTCAGCACCGGCACCGGCGACTTCATCCAGAACTACTACCACAACGCCTCCCTGTCCGCCCGCTACGACGTCGACCGCTACTGCGACCTCCTCGTCGGCATCTTCTCCGGCTTCGCCGACGTCAGTACCCCGACTCACCGGCATCACCGGCCTCTCCTCGCCTCGCCTCCTCATCATATATGTACCTTACGTGACCTTGTGGCTGTGGACATATATATCGCAGGAGCTGTACAGGCTGGGGGCGCGGCGGATCGGCGTGACGACGATGCCGCCGCTGGGGTGCCTGCCGGCGACGATCAGGCTGTACGGCGGCAAGGGCCGGAGCGGCGGCGGCGGGTGCCTGCCGAGGCTCAACCGCGACGCCGAGACCTTCAACCGGAAGCTGAACGCCACCGTGGGGGCGCTGGTGAGGCGGCACGCGGGCCTCAAGGTGGCCGTCTTCGACGTCTACACGCCGCTCCGGGACCTCTCGGAGAGGCCAGCGGCGCAGGGCTTCGCGGAGGCGAGGAGGACGTGCTGCCGGACGGGGAAGGCCGGGACGAGGGTGTACCTCTGCGACCCGGCGACGTCGAAGGCGGCCGGGATGTGCCGGAACGCCAGCAGCTACGTCTACTTCGACGGCGTGCACCCGTCGGAGGCGGCCAACCTGGTCATCGCCGAGTCCCTGGTGTCGGCGGGCATCGACTTGCTCACCTAGTAAGCGTGAGGCGTCAAGGGCGTGCAGCTGCAGATCGACGAACGTATCTGCCAACTAGTGTCAATTAATGCTTCCAATATGTCTCCTACTACAAAGTGTGAGCGCTCGTTGCTAGCTATGTAATTTGTCGAAAAGCATAATTTGTGGAAAAATGTATGTTAATTTATTTTTCAACTCAAGTGAAGCTCTCGCTTTCTTTTTTTGCGAGAAAATTTCCGATCTATTCATTTTCAATCATGACAGTACAACAATACCAAAAATAATAGAAATTACATCCAGATCTGTAGACCACCTAGCGACAACTACCAGCACTGAAGCGAGCCGAAGGCGCGCCGCCGTCATCACCCCTCCATCGCCGGAGTCAGGTCTACTACAACAAGGTGAAGCTCTCGCTTTCGGCTATATACCACTTTCTCGTTCCTTTATACTCCCTCCGTTCCTAAATATAAGTCTTTGTAGAGATTTTACTAGATGGACTACATACGGAGCAAAATGAATGAATCTAAACTTAAAATGCATCTATAAACATCCGTATGCGGTTTATAGTGAAATCTCTACAAAGACTTACATTTAGGAACGGAGGGAGTACAATGTGTATTTCTTTCTGATAAAATTCCTTCTAATTTCTTGTGATTCCTTTTTTAGCCCCTCAAGAAGAAAGGAAAAGTATATCAATTCTAATTCTGTATCACTATCCCAATTTTCGGTATCCTTCCTTTCCTTGCCTAATTGATTAATTGCCGCCAACCCACGAATTAGCCAAGGATAATTTTGTCCTCATTTCTCTATAATTTTGTGCCCTGATCACCATGCCAAAAAAATACACCTTACATAAAGGAATGGATAGAGTAGGACAGAGGTAGTAGCTTTTTGTCTGGGAACTAACTGTTTAGCTCTCTTTGCATGGTTGCCTTTTGCTTCCTTGGGGAAAACTAGTATGCGATTTTGGATTTTGAAAGCATATACTGTATCCAGTAAAATCAAACATGTCCCTGTAAGGGATGTGTAGTTGCCATTTTGTCAAACGCACAAGGAGAGCATACCTAGTGCTAGCGCGGTCCAAGCAGCGGCAGTATAACCAAAAATCAACAGAAAATTTCCCAAAAAAAAGTAGTCTGGCTCTGGCACAAGTAATATATATGTTGCTATAAAGTTTCAACTCATCTCATACGCCGAGAAACAAAGGACAAACTTTAGCAAATAACCCATAATCCGAAACCCATAGTGCTCTTAATTCTTTTCAAAGCATTGGTAGGAGTGAAATAATAAAGTTTGGCCGAGGGATATGTACACTTGGGCTCTGCCTAGGAAAATGAAAAACGAGCTCAATTAACCGGTAAAAGTACTAGTATGAATTTCAGTATGCCATTATTTATAGGTGGATTTTTGTTCCTTGTTTCCAACACGTGATCGAAACTGAATCTGCATGATCGATATATATGTTGTGCCAATCTACATGACCTTTTTGAAACATTTTAGCTATGGCACCATGACCTGTGGGAGCACAGTAGCACCTCAAGCCATAAGATCACTAATAGATGTCTTCTCAGTTGACACTGAATGGGAAATATAGCTACAAACCATATGCTTCCCAACTGCCAGAGGGAAAGGCGCGTGTTGCACAATAAAATCTTCCCTAGAATTCACACCACAAACCCACAAGTCATGTCTCATTGTACTTCTCTTGGTTGTCTGTAAATGGCTCGGGAGATAAAATTGGGGTTACTGCTCACATGACGGCGCCATCACACCTCATTTTGTCTTGCCAATTGCCATGCCTAGTAAGGGGCACCAACAAAGGTGAGGTCTCTCCTCTCTAGCTCCGGCCCGGGTTCGAGGGCTGTTCTCCCCACGGCACCTCATTCCTCTTCAAATAAATGCCTGGGTGCTAGTGTCCTTTGAGTCACATTTCATTGGGTACCTTGGCATATATGTGGGATTTGGCCCTGAGGATACTCACAGGTCTTCGAGGACCAATTCATGCTCTTCAAGGTGAAAACCATCCGTTTGGCCATCAATGATGGATTCCGCAACGATATTTTACGTACTTCATTCCCTTCTTGAAATCTACAAGGACATGGCAGTGTCCCATCTACCGGCCCCTAAGCCCCAGGATGAGAAGTCTTGCCAATTTATAAAACCCTTGATTTGGCCCTCTCTTTTTTCCATATATTGTTGCCATCTCCTTGTTGGTGTTTTATTGGAAGATGGTAATATATTCACTCAATGAAGGACATTGTAGGTGTTTTGACTTTACATTCACTCAATGAAGGACATTGCATTTTTTTTCCCTTCTATAAACCAATTTGTTCGACTTTGATGCATATGTCATATTGTACAGTTAAATTGAAGGTTGTATCTTTACACTTGTCACGTCCATAGTTCCAATGATTCAACACAATGGACAGCCTAACTTAATTGATAACCCATGGTCCACTAACTGCTTAATCCATAATTCACTCTCATACAACTCTGCGCCGGTGCATGAGCCGTACCAGTCCAACGTGTCGCTATGCCTATGCAGGTAGGTTCCAGGGCGTCTTCAGTGGTGCTATTGTGTGTTAACGATACCCGAACATGCAAGGCTGTACCATTAGTTGATTGGCACAATAAAATTCACTAGATGAATGACATTGAAGTACGACGTGTGAATCTTGTGCTTCAAACATTTATTAGACATCCAACTCCACAATTATTTATACTTGATGTGTGAAATTTATATGTAACTTTTTCCACAAAATAACAAATGTAATAGGTTTTAGCAACTGTCTCGTAGCACCATTATTAGGTTTTAGCTTGATATGTACTCCCTCTGTTCCTAAATACAAGTCTTTTTAGATATTTCAATATGGACTACATACGGAGCAAAATGAGTGAATCTATACTCTAAAGTACGTATAAATACATCCATATGTAGTCCCAATTGAAATCTCTAAAAAGACTTATAATTAGAAACAGAGGGAGTAATTTCAACTGCAAGACCATAACAAACAAAACAACCCTTGATCTAATTTGATAAATATATCCTACTATACATTAAAACTGAAGGTCATATATTTACACAAGTCAGAACCATAAGTTCCAATGGTTCGACATATGGCTGTCTTAATTGATGATTTATGGGCCACTCGCTGCTTAATCGTATAGTTCCCTTGTTTAATTGCCACCCGTCCAGCTTGTTGCATCGCTATGCAGGTAGGCTCCAGGGCGTCTTCAGTGGTGCTATTGTGTACTAATGATACCCTAATCACTCTTCAGTGGTGCTATTGTGTACTAATGATACCCTAATCACCTACCTGCAAGGCTGTGCCACACTAACTGACTAAAAACAAGATGAACTTGGAGTAGAATTTATTAGATCGGCTAGACACCAAGCATGGCATTTTAGACGTACTTTTGGTAAAAGAAATTAAAACTTCGACAATAACTTTTCAAAAATGCTTCGATCAAATAAGCAAAATTTAATGTTTGTTTTCGACCAGTCAATCCATAAAAACAAAAAAGAAGAGTTTCATTGGGTTTGAGAAACTGTTTTGCAATATAAACATATGTTCAAGATGTGGGTGTCTTTTTCTTAAGACTGTCCAAAGTAAGTGCATGTTTGAATGGCCGTCATCCATGTGTCGACGTCACTGATTAATGCGGGGTGAACCTTAACCATGGGATACACAGAGTACAGTTAATGGTTCCTAGTCTTTCAGACACGATCGATGTGATGCAGCAGCTGCCCAGATATGAACGGTTACAAGTGGCACCGGTTGCTGCGTACATTAATGTGCAACTTGTGCAGCCAGGCACTGCTCCACAAACATATTTGGCGCTGCGGTTGCACATGCATTTTTTCATAACAAGCAAAAACAAGCAGCTACTATAATTGTGATTTTGATGTATTATTGAATGACATTTCAGCCACATAACATGTGCAACTTGGTCAGAAGAGCTACTATTCTAAAAATTGATATGTATCCGAATGTTGACTAACAATAAAAGATCACCTAACTCGAAAAAGCAGATCGGCTAGGGCTTTCAAAGCATGCAAGTACGAGCTACATAATAACCCCAGTTGTGCGACATTCAGATAAAAGGAGCAGTTAGATCTTAAACTGAGCAAAGCCCCCAAAGTTAATGGACTGTACTCTGCAAGAAATGTAAAGTAGAGGAGGATGCAAACTTTTGAAATTTTGTATTCTCTCTGCATACATATATAAAAGTATTTCAGAAAAACTATGCCCTAAAAAATAAACATATTATTATATCTTTGTCCATCATATCCAGATACCTTAATAATATGATCAAGAGGTAAGTATGGGCATTCATAAGTTTTTCTACTTTACATATGTAACAAGAGAAGCATACTTAAAAAACTTATTCAGTGTGGTCACAAGCTCTACTAAATAGGCTGTGCAAACATACAATGTCTTAGTTGACCATATCCAATTGCTGAGTAACAAAGTTGAAATATATAATTAGGAGGAAACATTAACTCAGGAAAACTAATTTCAGAAATAAATTACCTGGAACTGCTGTATGGCACAAATAGCACTAACAAACGAAATAAAACTGTGATTCCATTGTTTGGGTGAAGTTCCCTTAAGTTTTCTGGACTTTTTCCTTTTTCTCGGTGGTCTGCAATCTGCACAGCAAAGAAAATGATAAAGTTTACCTACGTGGTTACAAATTGCTTTGTAGGACCATAAAAAGGGCAGGCAAGAAGATAAGAGTAAAATAGGAATGTATATTGAGGTCATTTCCATTACAAAAGCAGTTTGAACGCCCAAGCAGCTCAAAGCTGCAATTCCTCGAAAAAAAATGCAATAATGCAACACCAAATGTTTGCACTGGAACTGGTACAGTGAAGTAGTTAGTGCACATCAAGAATAGTTGGCTTAGTAACTGCAGTGCAGCAGCAAGAGAAGCAGAGTAACATGTGCAATTGTGCATGTCACGTAAAATATACATCAGTGGCTCAGTCAAGATAAAAATATCAAATATCTCCTGCAAACGGGTTGGAAATTTATAGTAACTGGTGATAGCTGTACTAAATATAAACTGATGACTACAGCCATTTAATTTCTATAATTCAAACACAAGAATCTATTTAGCCATGACAGAAGAAATGAACTGGAAACATCCAGAATGGAGTCGACAGCTAAATTTGCCCATGAATGCAGTAGTACTACTTTGCCTGGCCCAATGTATGTGTCTCAGATGCTACTTTACACTATCAGGACCTGACAGATGTTACTTTACAATATCTGAACCTGACAGATGTTACTTTACAACATTATCTACACGGGTAGAACTGATCAGAATTGCTTGTACAGAATTCTGATAAGACTGACCAAGAGCTGAATGGATATGTTTTAACTCCACAGTTCACGTCCAGCAGTAGTCACCAAAAGGAGGTCAGGAACCCATCCGGACACAGCCACAGTTACATAAAATCCCTGATCACTGCTATGAAGAGGGGTGGATTTTTGCGTTCATTTGAACGATAGCGTCTTTGAATGCCTCACAACCATCAAAACGCTGCCCTTTAGTCCAGTTTAACAATCTGTCGCATAGATCGATCACAAAATCTTTATCATGACCCGCCTCATTCAGCAATAAATTTACACACTTCACCAGGTATGGGCCTGTCTTGGTTCTGAGTTGACTGACAAAATGACGACATGTATCTTCACATTCAAAGATCACTGCGGACATATCCTCAATAATGTCAAGCCAGCCAAAGATGAGACATGCACCACTTAAAGCCCATCTTTCAGTAGAACCTCCATGACTAGATGAAAAAACATCATTGCCAGCCTGATCTTTCCTTTTTGTCTGCCCTTCCTTTGACTCCATAACCAGACCAGTGCTTGCGTAGTGAAGAAGCACGTTACAGTCTTGCTCACTAATACAAGCAGAGGACACAAGCAACACCCCTAAAGGAACCCGTAAATGCAGAAAATTAGGGCATGAGAGAGGGACGTCTAATTGTTCTGCACCTTGCACTTGACTGACAGCAGTTATACGACAAAACTTCACACAGCGATCATCAAAATCTCTAATAAGGGAACTGACAGGGTTGGTTGACGCATGAAGTTTCTCTGTATCCCCAACTGTGGGTACGCGCAGTCTCCTCCGGTGATTTACTGCACTGCTATGGTGTGCATTACTTGGGCGCTTTTTGTTGTTCCTGGCCCAAGAATGTGATAACTCCACCATATTGTTAGCTAGCATCTGGCATTCATCAACATTAGAAGGGCATAACACCCACGAAAGGTAAAATGCTGCCTTCTGAGCAAGACTGATATCGCTTATTGATTCAGCAGTTTTCTCCTCAGATAATACTTCTGATAAATAACCTTGTGAACCTTCCTGGTGAAATAGTAGAGCACTGGCAAAAATGAACCAGTTAGGGAAGTTCGTAATAGTCAACCTGCAGCACCACAGAGCAGGAGCAATTAGCTTTGAGTTGAACAGCATGCTCAATATCTGGATATTATTGTTTGCATGTTAATAAGCATACCAGGCAGAACTGTATTTGAATTTGACCAATCCCTTTGATGGTTGTTTCATGCGAAAGTGTGACCCTTTCGATGTTTGTGATTGTATTTTCCATGAAGAGTTGTCACTGCTTGCTTTACCCAAGAAAACCATAGCTTCTATGCAAGAAACAAGATCCAAAAATCGTCTGCATGATATGGGTCCAGTTAGTATGGCAAGCAAGTCCTTTTGTTGGCTTGGGAAATAAGCATGTGTAAAGGGAAATTTCTGTCCCAGTTCCATGGATATTCCCCATCCCATAGGCTCGAGAAGAATATCTAATACTGATGATACCACTGCTGTGCAAAGTCCTAGCACAGAACCCATACCCCTGCAAACAGAAATGATATACACCAATAAGAAAAAATTGTAAAAGAGATCTCCACAAACAAGTAGCCCAGAATGTGTAATGCATTCAGAGAACATGCAGAACCGTGTCGATCCATAATAGTGCTGCGGGTATACCATTTAGAACAGGAGGAAGGAATGCTACAGAAGATTAAACAATGAACTCTCTGGTTAATAAAGTTTCCATTTGCAGAAGATTAAATAACTAACAGATGATGAATTTCAAAACGATACAAAACATGAATCTGTTAATTCAGCTTTGAGGTAGTTTAAATCCTAAGCTTTGAAGAGTTCACTTGGCCATGCACATTACCCTATTTTCTAATGATGAACTTCAACTTTGCTAGTTGCATGCTCAAGACATAACACCTGTAATTCTACTGTGTGCAAGTTTAATTGCAAGTGTGAAAATGCTTCGAGATGCCATCTGACATAAACACAACAAACTCAGAGTCACAAACAAAAAAAAAATAGAGAAGGTAGCACAAGTATTATGAGGTGTAAACTTACGTCGCAAGAAACCATATATGGAATAAGGACCGCATCTCCAAGAACGCTAGTGGGGAGCAAATTAAGCATATTACAATCACACGCCATGCTACCCGATCATGTAATTCTTTTCTCAGACAAAGCAAAGGCCTTGTAATTGCTTCTCGTAGCATCTCTGAAAGATCATGTTTCAGAATTGATGGGTCGTAATGCCACAAATGGACCCTGCCACACACAAACGAAAAATGCAAAACAAATCAGTAAAATATGTAAAAGAATGGCAGGATTTTTTTTTCTCAAATCAGGCAACAGGATAAATGACCACCTAATGTAAGCACATATAAGGTAAAAAAGTGCCAATAACTCAACATTGCACTACTCACAAAACAGTACGATTTTTCTGATAAGAGAGGGTTAAGATCGGTGTATATTTCTGGGATTCCAGTTGGACTTTAGCATATATTGCCTTATTATTCTATATCATGTTCGCAGCCAAATCACTACTAGAAGACAGCTCAACACAGACGAATATCACACGACATCCTTAAATCTAATGCTAGTACTATGTTAATCCATGTATAACTGTCCCAAGCATACCTCGGCGGGATTGAGCCATCACTGGGAAGCACTTGATAAGATGGATGGGTTGTTACATCCAGAGAAATGGTACCCATCTCGCAACTGCTTTCTCCATATTCTCTGTAATATGGCGAAGGAAAGAGACACTGGTAACGAGGGGATAACAGGGCCGTTTTCACAGCAGCATGCAACAGATCATAGGAATGCCCCGCAACTGCACAAAAGAAAGCCACAATACATGAACATCAACACAGACAAGTAACATATTGTTAACCCACAGCCTGAGGAAGTGAGAGGGCGAACACAAAATTTCATGAAGTGAGCACTGAATTGCAAGGAATGTAGATCTGAATGATTAATAGTACAGCAGCCTCCTAAAGTTCGTTTGGAAGTGGCAGCATTGCAGTCTACTGCATGCTATTCGGGCGAACAAAGGAAGGGGGGAAATCTCACCATCCCGGCCCCCCAATTTCTCGACGAGGGCGGCGCAGGAGCGGACCAGCTCGCGGCAGTCCTGGGCGAGACGGAGCTCCTGACGCAGAGCATCTCGGCGCGGTCGTCGGTCCGGGCCACTCGGCAGGAGGCCGAGTCGGAGAGCGCGGAGACGGCGGTGCGGACGAGGCAGCCCAGGCGAGCCCTATCCACCTGCAATGCAAATGCTCGCGGGGAGGGTCAGGGACTGCGGCGGTCGAAAACGGGGGGAGGTTAGAGGGGGATTGTTTACCTGCTGTGGGTCGAAGCACATGAGGGAGAGCGCGGCGTCGAGGACCCTGGTTCCGGAGGAGGAGGCAGCGGCGGCGGCGCGGGGGTTGAGGGCCGCCGCGAGGGAGGAGATGGAGGCGGAGAGCGAGTCGGCGGCGACGGAGGAGGGGCCCGCGCCGCCGGAAGGGCGGGCGAGGCGGGAGGCTACCTCGGCGAGCAGATGCGTGAGGTCGTCTAGGGGAGGAGGCGCCATTTTTTGGGGGTTTGCCGCCGCGACGGCGACGGCGACGGCGTCCAAAGGTAGAGGGAAAATCCGAAGCGGGGGAAGAGAGAACGGACAAGTGGGCTTTTGTGCTTCGGTTCAGCTGGAAATGGGCTTGGATTCGAAAAATCTACAGGCCCTGGTGTATTTATTTTTTCTCTCAAAAATACTCAGATTTTTAGGCATGGTAAATATGACGTTTTCATAGCAAATTATACTGGCGCGGCGATGACAAATTTATAGTATACAAGCACGGCGATTTTCCGACAAAAGATAAACCGAGACGGATTTGTCATGCTTACCAACTAAACTTGCTATCCAAAGGGAACATAATTTTCCTTGAAAAACGTTCGGTTTGTCATGCCCGAAAATCTCACATCGGATTAGTGGGGTTCTAGATTTTTTTTAAAAGTTAAAAATACTTCGATTTAGCCAAACAAATATTTATCTTCTAGATACTGATGTCATCCAACTTTCTAGGTGCGTGGCTCGTCTCTCGAGCCGATTGATCATTTGCCTCATCATTACTCTGCCCGCGCAAAAATGTCCCACTTTAGATTGCAATTGATCGTGTGCCCCATATTTGCTCTATCTCTAAATACAATAGCATACACTTAATTTGATGATGTATATCATATGATAGAAATGTGAGGATGGACATGGTCTGAAAAAAAACAAAAATGTTAGTAGCCCATGCTTGTATGAATGCCAAAAATAATTGTCCAAAACCTAACCTTCCCCAAAAATTGAAAACATTACAGAAAACATGTATAATCATAATAGTCCGTCTTTCAAATTTCAGCCAATTCTGCACAAGGGGCAAAGAGAAAGCAATATTTCAAACTTCTTTCCAAATTTGCTCAAATACTGGACGACAATTTGAACTGTCTAGAGAAAGAACTGCAAAAATACAGAAAACAAGTATAATCACAGTAGACTAATGTTCACATTTCAACCAATTCTTATCGTTGACGCGGACGAGTCGGGGTGGGGTCGACGAGCACCAGATGTGGACGCGGGAGGAGAAGGAAGGTCTCATGTGGAGGAGCTCCCGGGGTGGAGGACGTTGATGAACTGACGGCTGGGCGGAGGAGCTTCCGCGGTGGAGGAGGATGACGACCCAACGGCTGGGTGGAGGAGCTCTGGCAGTGGAGGAGGTGGACGATAGATGGCTGGGTGGAGTGCTACTCCCGTAGGAGTTTGTAAGTGCATCTAGTGCCCCTTAGTGATTTTGGTGTATTGAAGACTTATAGGTTAAGGGACTAATGCGTTTGTGAGTGTACACAGGTCTATAAGTCTATGAGGAGTTTGATATTTACAGAGAAAGTCGACCCTAAAAATGAAGTTCTTTGGTGAAGACTTTGATATTCAAGACTTTCTCAAGACTTTGAAAGTGAAGAAATTGGTGTGACCTTGAAGACTTGGTATTCATTTGAGGAACATGAAGCGTGAAGACTTTTGTTTTCGTAGTTTCGCTTTCTCTTTCTTGAGTCATAGGAAACACCGCATCGTTAAAGGGGTCGAGGAAATACTAAGGAAAAATTTCCATGTGATGCTCAACTCAAAATCCTACACCTACCAATCCCTTCGAGTGAAGCCTTTGGAAATCTCATATAGTTCACCACTTTCTTCAAAGGATGTAGACGAAGTTCTTCCGATCACGAGGAATTTGTTCTGACCGAGGAGTTAGGAATTCGCCAGGCGGATTGCCTACACATGAGGAACATGATAGCCCCGAGGATTTTGAGAGTCAAATTTCCGACCGTTCTTTGTCTTCTTGGCCACCTGTCCCAAAATATCTTATCCACCTAACGGTTATATCATTGAAGGGCATTTATGTCTTATCATGTCGGGCTGTTCCCTATGCTATAAATAGCCGCCCCCTACAACCACTAGCTGGTTGGCTGCTCCAAGTGAACTTGATACTTGTCATTTGAGAGCAACCCATCCTCCGAGGACTTTGAGCGAAAATCATCGAGTGAGGAAAAAACCCAAAAACCAAACCCCTACAAACCCAAAGTGATTGAGCATCACTGAAGAGATTGATCCTGTGTGGATCCGATGCTTGTTACTTTGAAGACTGTGCTTCTTCCAGACGGTTAGGCATCATGGTCTAGAGCATCCAAGAGGAATTGTGGATCGCCGAGTGACCGAGTCTGTGAAGGTTTGGAAGTCGCTCAAGACTTACCACGAGTGATTGGACGAGGTCCGTGTGACCTTAGTTCAAGGAGAATACGGTGAGGACTTGGTGTCCCGAGCTGCGTGCTCAGCCGATCGGGTGTCCGTGGATCGTGTGTCCTCGAGTTTAAATACTCAGCCGCTCCAACCAGACGTACAACTGAGACAGCAGTTGGAACTGGTCTACCAAATCATTGTCTTCGCCAACCTAACTGGTTCTATTTTCTCAACTCTTTCATTTCCTCATTACCGTGTTGAGTGTTCGTTCATATATGTGTTTGAAGACTTTGACTGAAGACTTTCTCAATTTCCTCAGTTTAATTTCTTCAGTTTGTTTGTCTTCATCTTGTGCTATCCAGTGTTTACGCTTCGTACTCTTTGATTGTCTTTATTTCATCATGATGACCATGCCCGCATTCTCTTATGCTTACTTCGAGTACTTATTCCGCTGCAAGTAGTTCTTCACTTAGGAATTTCCTCACCGCAAATTCCTCATTGAAGAATTCATAAAAATCGCCTATTCACCCCCTCTAGTCGATATAACGCACTTTCAATTGGTATCGAGCAAGGTACTCCCTTGTTACGTGTGATTTTGGTTTAACCACCTGGAGTTTTAGTTATGTCGACCGCAGGTATGAAGAAAGTGACATGCCCTATCTTTGACGGTCATGATTATCCCAAGTGGAAGGCCATGATGAGGAAGCGCCTCATGGCAATGGACAACGAGTTGTGGACCGTCATTGAAATTGGTCTTCTTGATTCAGGTAAGACGGCGAACGCAGATGATATTCGCAAGTACACTCGACTTGACATCATGGCGAAGGATATCATCCGTTCTCGCCTATCTAGAGATGAATTCAAGCGCATTATGCATCTTTGCAATGCGAAGCTTATCTGGGACCGAATCTCCGACGCCTATGAAGGTCATCGAACCCGTCATGATCCTTGGTTTGAGGACTTCAAGGAATCTCTCAAACGATGACTTTTGAACCGTAATCATCATCTTCTGCATCATGTCTCATGGCAAAGGGTGACAAGGTAACCGAATGTTCCTCATCCGAGTATAGTGACGATGAATCTGATGATGATGGATCTGATGATGATATTGGACCTAGCTATACCAAGCTTGTTTGTATTGCCACCAAACAACAACATGCCTTGGAAAAGGTTCAAAACATGTTAGGTAAAAGTGACGATATGTTGGGTGAAGAAATGGATCGCACTAAAGCCCTGACTGAAAATCTTCAGAGACTTCAGTCTAGGTTTGACAGCCTTCAAGGTCATATAACTCTCTCTTATCTGATCATGAGAAGCTCTCTTATGAGTTTCTTCAAAAGAAGCAAGATCTTGAGAAGCTAACAGTGAGTTATGAAGATCTTCAGAAGGAGCGCGATTCATTACTTGCTCAACAAATCAGCGCTTCTCAGGAAGAATTTGTTCCTCCATGCTTAAAGTGCATTGAACGTGAATCTGCTAATTCTTCACCTGAATGTTCAAATGCTTCAACTGTTACAAATTCCTCACCTGCTCCTGCTATCACTAATTCCTCATCTGAGGACATTGCTAGTATCACTGACGATGCAGGGCTGAAGGAATTGTACATGACGAGCATGTACAAAAGCCTCAAAGGGCATCGACTCTTTGTGATGTGCTTAAAAAGCATATCCTCAACAGAACCCTAGGAAAGAGTGTATTGCCTTTGAGAGGAAACTAAATGCTGATGGAACATATTGGAAGCCCGAGCAAGACCCTAAAACCTCGTGGGTTCTCGCAAAGGGACCTCCAGTTGATCCATCTAACTTATCCGGCTTTACATCCGAATCTCCTCATTCTTCCGATGAGTCATTTGACTCCAACTATAAACTGTTCAAAAATCAGAATGGTGAAGTATTTGCTAGATATGTTGGCACTAAGCTGAGGAACAGTTCCCCTATGAAGAAAATCTGGGTTCCCAATAAGTGCCTTGAAAGTCTTCAGGTGAATGTCCTCATGACTCCACCTGTGAAGAATAGGAACCCCAGATCAAACTCTTCATACGGACCAAATTCTTCATATGGATCCAAGTCCTCATACGGACCAAATTCCTCACGTGGATCAAATTCCTTAAAAGGATCAAAGTCCTCATATGAATATCATCGTGCTAACAACTCTGCTTTGAGGTAGAGCTAAGGGCTATGAATATGTGCATTATTCTTCAAACCAATATGTTCATAAGTCCTCGAAGAATTTATCCGCTTATTCATATGCTTACCCTAACCCCTCTTATGTGAAACGAAATGGATTGGCCTCTATGCCACCATTCTCATATGGAGCTCGCAGAGTGATGAACTCTTTGCCACCCCTTCAGATGTGGGTGGTGAAGAAAAAGAACTAATCTCTTCTGCAGGGTCAGGCCTCCAGATGTGCTTTAACGTCTGAAGAATATCATTTTTGCTCACAAAGGCAAAAGTCAGGTATTGGGTCTTGGTAAGGTTGCGATCTCTAAGGACATGCACATGGACAAAGTCATGCTTGTTGAGTCCTTAGGATACAACCTCATGTCAGTCTCAATGCTTTGTGATCTTGATATGGTTGTTGTCTTTGACAAGTATCGTTGTGTTGTGATCATGGAAGTCGACAATTCCAAAGTCTTGAAGGCTTTAGGAGAGGAGACTTGTATATTGTTGATTTCTCTCTGAGGACCACAACCAGCCGTGGTGTCTACTTGCAAAAGCTTCGTATATTGGCTATGGCATCGATTTACTTGGTCACGCTGGCATGAGGAATTTGCACACGCCATGCGAAGAAGAAGCATGTCATTGGCATTGAGAATGTCAAATTCCTCAAGGATCACTTGTGTGGAGCCTGTGAAGCTGAAAAAATGACCAAGGCCAAGCATCTAGCGAAGACTATCATGACCACTACTCGTCCATTCGAATTGCTTCACATGGACCTCTTTGGTCCTAATCATTACTCAGCAGTCACTAATGATGCATCTCTATATGGATTTGTTATTGTTGATGATTACCACTAGTAGAAAACAGGGCTATGGTTCCGGGCCAAATTTCACATTAGTCCCGGTTCAATCACGAACCGGGACTAATGTGAGCATTTATCCCGTTCGATGCGGCTAAGGCATTAGTCGGTTCACTGTGTTTTAGTCCCGTTTGTGCCTCAAACCGGACTAAAGGGTGCGATGCCATTAGTCGGTTCATGCCTCAAACCGGGACTAAAGATTATACCTTTAGTCCCGGTTTGAGGCACGAACCGGGACTAATGGTTGAGATTCTTAGTCCCGGTTCGTGCTACGAACCGTACTAAAGGTCCCATTTTCAAACTCTACCCCCGTGGATCGCTTTTTCAATTTTATAAAAATAACAGAAAATGATGGAAATTTCAAAAAAATAAAAGAAAATAAATTTCCCATGTGATATGTGGTCTAGTTGTTGGGAAAATTTGCAAATGTGAATTTCGACTTTATTTGCAAAATCTCTCTGGAATTTGTAAATATGGGCATAACTTTTGCATACTAACTCGGATGAAAAAGTTTTTTATATGAAAAATCATCTACTCGAAAACCTACATTTTCAAAACCGTTAAACATTTTCAAAATCCTCAAAAACCTAACAGAAAAAAGTTACGGGGCTTTTAATATCTAGAGTGGAAAAAATCGAAAAAATTTCAAACTATGGTCAAACAATGGTCAAACCATGGTCAAACTAATTATTCTAGAATATTAGTGTTACTAAATAATTTGTTCAGTTATTTTGAATTTTGGTCAAATATGGTCAAACTGTGGTCAAACCATGGTCAAACTATGGTCAAACCATGGTCGAACCATGGTCAAACCGTGGTCAAACTAATTTTTCTAGAATATTAGTGTTACTAAATAATTTGTTCAGTTATTTTGAATTTTGGTCAAATCTGGTCAAACTGTGGTCAAACTATGGTCAAACTGTGGTCAAACTATGTTCAAACCATGGTCAAACTAATTATTCAAAATAACTATTGTTTTCTAAAGAATTATTGTTTTTGAAAACAATAGTTTGAAACTCAAACAGTGAAATGTGTCAATTCAGGCTCAAGCAAAATTCCTGAGGGTTAATAGGATTGACATCTTACTATTGTTAGGAAAACAACAAGTGCAGACTTGGAAACGAGGGAGAATAGAACCCGGAAGTTAAGCGTGCTCAGGCTTGGGGAGTGGGAGGATGGGTGACCGTTCGGGAAGTTAGGTGATTTGGACTGATGAGGGTGATTAGAGAAGAGGATAAATTGAGCGTGATGAGGGTGCTGATTAGAGATTAGGGGTTAAAATAATTCAGAAATTTGAAAATAAAAATTATTCAAAAAATTTCAAAAAAAATCATAAAATTTCATGTTTTTAGTCCCTGCTCGGATTGAACCGAGACTAAAGGGGGGAGGCATTAGTACCGACCCTTTAGTCCCGGTTCACCAACCGGGACTAAAGGCCCTTACCAACCGGGACAATAGGCCCTTTTTCTACTAGTGTACTCTCGTTACACATGGGTACACATTGTTACTTACAAACATGAAGTGCAGGAAGTCTTCAAACGGTTTTCCTCGAGGGCTTCAACCAACTTTGGTGTGAAGATCAGGCACATCAGGAGTGACAATGGAACTGAGTTCAAGAATTCGGTCTTGATGACTATCTTGATGAACTTGGTATTACTCATGAGTTATCTGCTCCCTATACTCCTCAAAGAAAATGGCGTCGTGGAGCGCAAGTACAGAACTCTTGTTGAGATGGCTCGCACTATGCTTGATGAATACAAAACGCCTCGTCATTTTGGATTGATGCAATTGATACCGCAGCCACATCATCAACAGAGTATATCTTCACAAATTCTTCAAGAAGACGCCTATGAACTCCTCACTGACAAGAAACCCAATGTGAGTTATTTCAAAGTCTTCGGTGCTAAATGCTGGATTAGAGATCCTCATCATAATGCTAAATTTGCACCGAAAGCACATGAAGGTTTTATGCTTGGTTATGGAAAGGACTCGCACACCTACAGAGTCTTCAACATCGCTCTTCACAAGATTTTTGATACTGTAGATGTGCGGTTCGATGAAACTAATGGCTCGCAAAGAGAGCACCTACCTTCTGTGATAGATGAACCAACACCAGAGGAATCTATCAAGTTCAAGGTTACTGTGGATGTAATTCCTACTGAAGAATCTGCTGAAGAATTCATTCCTCAGACGCCAAGAACGTCGGTGATGCACCTGAAGATAATGCTGAAGAAAATGGTGCTAAAGAAAATGCTGATCAAATTCCTCGACGACAACCAGCTCATCCTCGCGTTGCAAAAGAAGTGCAAGTTGACAAGATCATCGATGACATTGAAGCACCAGGTCCTCTCACACGCTCAAAAGCTTCACATTTATCTAACTTTTGTGGGCACTATGCTTTTGTCTCTATGTGTGTGCCCACTAAGGTAGATGAAGCATTTCTGGAGCCTGAGTGGATTCAGGCAATGCAAGAAGAATTACATCAGTTCGAGCTCAACAATGTCTGGGAACTGGTCAAACGTCCAGGTCCTCGCAAGCATAATATCATTGGCACAAAGTGGATCTACCGCAACAAGCAAGATGAAAATGGCTTTGTGGTGAGGAATAAGGCACGACTTGTAGCTCAAGGCTACACACAGGTTGAAGGAATTGATTTCGATGAAACTTACGCACCTGTTGCAAGACTTGAGGCTATTCGCATATTACTTGCTAATGCTAACCATCACAATATCAATTTATATCAAATGGATGTGAAAAGTGCATTCCTCAGTGGTAAGCTTGAGGAAGAAGTATATGTTGCTCAACCCCTGTGTTTTGAAGATCCAAAGAATCCCGACAAAGTCTTGAGACTCAACAAGGCCCTCTATGGTCTCAAACAGGCCCCACAGGCGTGGTATGATACATTGAAGGAATTCTTCGTGAAGAATGGCTTCACACCCGGTTCACTCGACCCTACTCTCTTTACTAAATCATATGATGGTGAACTGTTTGTGTGCCAAATATATGTTGATGATATTATCTTTGGCTGTATTGACCAACGTTATAGTGATGAATTTGCCTATATGATGAGTGAAGAATATCAAATGTCTATGATGGGAGAATTGAAATTCTTCTTAGGTCTTCAAATTCGTCAACAACACAATGGCATATTCATATCTCAGGAGAAATACCTCAAAGATGTCCTGAAGAAATTCGGCATGCAAGGTTGCAAAGGTGTCAAAATTCCTATGCCCACAAATGGCCATCTATGCACTGATGAAAATGGTATTGACTTTGATCACAAGGTATACTGCTCCATGATTGGTTCTTTATTGTACTTATGTGCATCTAGGCGGATATAATGCTTAGTGTTTGCATGTGTGCCCGATTTCAAGCTACACCAAAGGAATCACACCATAAGGCTGTGAAGCATATTCTTCGATATCTAGCTCACACACCAACACTAGGATTATGGTACCCCAAGGGCTCAACTTTTGATCTCATTGGATATTCAGCTCGACTATCTTTGGTGATCGTGTGGACCGCAAGTCAACATCTGGTACTTGTCATTTCCTCGGACGATCTTTGGTGCATTGGTCCTCGAAGAAACAGTAATCACAGATCACCGCTTCATCATGGAAGCTGAATACATTGCTGCTGGCTCTTGTTGTGCTCAATTGCTATGGATGAAGCAAACTCTCAAGGACTACGGCATCAACGTGAAGAATGTGCCTCTCATCGTGACAATGAGAGTGCCATCAAGATATCTCACAACCCAGTTCAGCACTTTCGAAGACAAAGCACATTCAGATTCGTCATCATTTTCTTCGTGATCATGTGTTGAAGGGCGACATCTCCATCGAGCATGTGAAGACCAAGAACAGCTAGCCGATATCTTCACAAAGCCCTTGGATGAGAAGAGATTTAGCAAGTTGCATGTGAGCTAAATATCTTAGAATCTTGAATGTTCTTTGAAAAGGACACACATCCCGACACTTATGCAAAATCGATGACTTAGATGTGCAACACATGAAGAAACGCTTTTCTTCAATCAATGAAGAATAACACTCTAAGTGTGAGGAAATTAATGAAAATTTGATTCTCGTAACCCTACGACAATTGTAATGCTGTGTCTGAAATCATCATTCTTATACTGGTGGGTCACACCACCACCAAAGTTGAAAATCTTCAATTTGAGTTTTTCCTCGCTTTTGAAATTCTTCAGCTTTTTCAAATTCTTCAACTTTGCAAAATCTTCACTGCTTTCCGATGTCTTTCTTCATTGACTATATATATATATATATATATATATATATATATATATATATATATATATATATATATATATATATATATATGGGTTTATGTCCTCTACAAAGATTCACTTATGGCTATTTCTTCAAGTTGCTTTTTCTCGCTAAGTGAATGTGATCGGACCCTTCCCCCACTATGCTATACTCAACCCAAGCTATTCACAAATTCTTCATCTGCGTTCCTATTTGAAACTCGTTCAAAATCTTCATTGTGTCCTTGTCAGCTGAAGAAATTGCGAACGGAACTTTTGACTTATCTTATCCAAATTTTCGGCTTTGCCGCTCAAACCGTTCCGCATCCCACGATAAACGAAAAGTGGAGATTGTGTTTATTCTTCAAATCTTCACACATATGAACACCTCAAACGAAATATGCTCTTGATTCGTTTCTCTAAGCAATGATTTTTCTTCAAGATTCCTCAGTTGTGTGGATCCTCGATCTATACAACTCTGGAACCTAAGACAAAGATCGCTTAGTGAAATTCTTCAAGGCTCATCTGGTCAAATTCCTCAAACTAGTTCTTTTTGAAAAACCTTCTGAGAACGCATATGACCTCTCCAAATTCCTCGCAACTATACTCTGTTCACAGGTACTCATGTCCGCTGCTGAATCATTAGGTTCTCATCAACTTAACTCATTTGCAGCATTCCTCGAAGAAAAGTTGCATACTTCTTTAGAGAATTCGATTGTTCAAATTCCTCAGCTGAAGAATATGGCAGAAGGAAAGAAGCAACAGAAAGGAGGAAAGAGGCCTGAGGTCATGACTGCGTTTGAGATTCCTGAGGACATCTATGCTGATTATTGCACACCTAATGAAGCCAAGTTTGGCAAAGAAAAAAAAAATCAGCGCAAGGTGCGCATTCAAAGGATTGAAAGGAGATGGGCAAGGGAATGGAGGGAGTACAGATATGTTACTCCAAAGTACATGAAGAAATTCGCACTGAATCCTCCATGCCCAAGAGCTCCATTGGCACTATAACGCCCGGATAATTAGGCTACAGTAAAACTCTCTTGATGATGCCATGCCATCTATGTTACTGTTGCTAATTTAGTGGTAGTTCAAAAACATTGCAAATTCAAAAATGAATTAGCGACAAACACCCTAAGTTTTCAAAAGTCAAAACAAAAATGTTCGGGGGTTGCCAAATATTGCATCGGTAATTATGGTGAAGTAAACACATTTTTATAAAATGCCTAAATACTTTTAGATGAATTTAAACAGAAAAGAAATAATGAAGAAAAAAAAGAGAGAAAACCCTCCCCCACTTTGGGCCCGGTAGCCCTCAACCCAAACCGCATACGCCACACCTGGACCGCAACCAGCCAGGCCGGCCCACCTGGCCCATCCGGCCGAACCGGCCCGCCTCCCCCTGCCGCCTCCCTTCCCTGTTCCCCCGACCCGGGTCGGAACAGGGGCGCGTCCCCGCCGCACCCTCTCGCCGGCGACGACGAGTGGATAAGGACGCCAACGCCGCGCCCCCTCGGTCTCCCCTCCCCACTCGCCCCCACTCTCCCCTCGGTCCCCGCGCCTCCCCCCTCAGATCCACCGCGCTTCCCCCTCGTTCCCCTCCGTAACTTGGCGCCACCGCCGCCATGGCTCCGGCCTAGCCACGGCCTCCGTGCCCTCCTCGCCGCCCACGGTGTCTCCAAGGGCCGCCGTCGTCCGCTGCTTCGACTGGTGCATCCCGTTGGAGACCGGAGCCACCGCAACGCCCTGACGCCGCCATCTTCTTCCTCTGCTCCGACAAACTCCGCCGCCGTCCTTCACCGACTCCGACCGCGCCCCTGCAGCTACTAAACCCCCAAGGGCCACCGTGTGCGCCGCTCGGTGAGCCCCTGCTCCCTCCTCTCTCTCTCGTGCGACCTAGCTAGCTGCCGCCGAAGCACCCGAGCGCCCCGCCGCGGATCTCGTCGCTGACGAGTCTCCGGTGACCAAATGGTCACGGGCCCGTGTCGGTTACACTCACCACGCCCCGTAGACCCTCCCCAACCTCTCTGTTTCTTCGCTAGCTCGCCCCAGCTCAACTCTCCTTGAGCTCCCCGCGCGCGTCACCGGCGCCCTTCCGGTGACCAAATGGTCATGGGGCCGAGCCCTTTGTGCTCAGCGCGTCGCGCAGCTCCCCCTTAGCCTTCCCGTTAGCCTGCCGCCACGCCGCCTTCTTCGTCTCTCACGGCGAACTCCGGCGTCCGCCTCTCTGCTCGCTGACGCTGCTCCGGCGCGTCCCCGGCGTCGCCACCACCCCCTTGATGCGGCCGGGCTCCAGCTTTCGAACGCGACCAAAAACACGGCGAACGGACCCCCACCACGGAAACCCGCCACTCTCCCGAGCCGCGCCGCCGCGAAAACGGACTCGCCGGTGTCTAAACGCCGGCCGGCTGACGTGGCATGTGTGGGGTCCACCCATGGGTCACTGCCTGTGGGCCTAGGGGCCCCAGCTGGTCATGTTGACCAAGGTCAACTCCGCTGACGTGGCAGCTACAGCCACTGACATGCGGGCCCCACGCCATAAACAAATAAAAACAAATAGATAATTGCTAATTAATTAAATTAGTTAATTGAAACCTTAAGCTCTCACTGACTGCTGGGACCCACACCCTAATTAACCCATTTAGTTAGTTTTAAAACTCGATAGTGCTCGTCGATGACATGTGGGTCCCAATCGACCCACATGCGGGTTTGACTGGTCAACCGACCAGTTGACCTGCTGACATCACTCTGATGTCATGCCTGCGTCATCGTTCACTGTTTTGGATAATGTTGGATTTAAATTAAAATCAGAAAATGATTTAAATCTTTAGAAAATCATATCTTTTAATCCGTATCTCGGATGAAAATACTTTCTACATGAAAGTTGCTCAGAACGACGAGACGAATCCGGATACGCAGCCCGTTCGTCCGCCACACACCCCTAGCATACCGAACCCGCAACTTTCCCCCCTGGTTCCTCTGTCCGAAAACGCGAAACACCGGGAATACTTTCCCGGATGTTTTCCCCCTTCACCGGTATCACCTCATACCGCGTTAGGACACGCCTAGCATCACATATTGATTTTTCATGCATCGATATGCATCTGTTTGCATGGTATTCATTGTTTCTTCCCCCTCTTCTCTCCGGTAGACTACGAGACTAACGCTGCTGCCGCTTGATTCGACTACGGAGTTGTGACCCTCTCTCTTGCCACAGCAACTGTGCAAGCCCCCCTTGATCACCAGATATCTCCTATTCTACTCTATACCGCTTGCATTAGAGTAGTGTATGCACGTTATCGCTTTCCGTTATACCTATCCCGATGCATAGCTTTGTCCTTGCTACCATCATGTTACCTTTACACGCAATCTCCTACATGCTTAGTATAGTATGCTGGTATTCCATCTGTGGCCCTACATTCTTGTCCGTCTGCTATGCTATACTATCGGGCCGTGATCACTCGGGAGGTGATCACGGGTATATACTTATACTTATACATGATACATGTGGTGACTAAAGATGGGTCGACTCGTAGGAGTACCCGCGCGTGGATCTTTGTGGCGGAGCGACAGGGCAGGTTGAGACCACCTAGGAGAGAGGTGGGCCTGACCCTGTTAGGCGTTCGCGGATACTTAACACGCTTAACGAGATCTTGGTATTTGATCTGAGTCTGGCCATTTGGTCTATACGCACTAACCAACTACGTGGGAAAGATATGGGCACTCGGTGTCGTGGTATCGGTAAAAGCCTTTGTGACATCAATAATCGAGCGGGGCGCCGGTTTGGAACGTAAGCTCGCTCTTGTATTAAGGGGCTAGTTACGCTTCCGGCCATACGCAACATGCAGGTGTGCTAAGGCGATGGGCCCAGACCCTGGCGCTTAGGTTTAGACCGGCGTCTTGACCTCTCTGTTGGCCTAGGTGGGGCTGCGATGTGTTGATCTTTCGCACGGGCATGACCCAGAAAGTGTGTCCGCCAAATGGGATCAAGCGTGTTGGGTTATGTGGTGCACCCTGCAGGAAGTTAATCTATTCGAATAGCCGTGATCTTGATAATGTGACGACTTGGAGTTGTACCTTGACCTTATGACAACTAGAATCGGATACTTAATAAAACTCACCCGTCCAAGTTTCAGATACATCTCGGTGGTCGCTCTCTAACAGGGGCATTGAGGAGGGGGCGCTGGTAGGATTATGCTATGCGATGCTACTTGGAGGACTTGGTCTACTCTCTTCTACATGTGCAAGACGGAGGCTGCTAGAAGCGTAGTCTTCGACGGTGATTAGCTATCCCCTCTTATTACGGCATTCTGCAGTTCACCCACCGATATGGCCCTTTACACATATATCCATGCATATGTAGTGTAGCTCCTTGCTTGCAGTACTTTGGATGAGTACTCATGGTTGCCTTGTTCCCCTTTTCCCCCCTTTCTTTACCCGGTTGCTGCGACAGACGATGGAGCCTGTGAGCAGACGCCACCGTCCGATGGCGACTACTACTGCTGGAGGTGCCTACTACTACGTGCAGCCCACCGATTTACGACCGGGGAGTAGTTAGGAGGATCCTGTGCAGGAGGCCTGCACCTCTTCGATCATGATCCCGGTTTGTGCTAGCCTTCTTAAGGCAAACTTGTTTAACTTATGTCTGTACTCAGATATTGTTGCTTCCGACCTGCCTATGATCGAGCACTTGTATTCGAGCCCTCGAGGCCCCCGGCTTGTATTATGATGCTTGTATGACTTATTTATGTTTTAGAGTTGTGTTGTGATATCTTCCCGTGAGTCCTCGATCTTGATCATTACTGCGTTTGCGTGCATGATTAGTGTATGATTGAATCGGGGGCGTTACAAGTTGGTATCAGAGCCGACTGCCTGTAGGAATCCCCCTTCCACACTCCTTGGCCGAAGTCGAGTCTAGACATTACAAAACTTTCACTAACATGGATGTGTGCCTTATGGGCCCACGTCGCCATTGGGTGGTACTAGGATCTTTTACTCCTCGACCTTTACTCTGGGACTCTGAACTCTCTTCTACTCGGGTTAAATGAATTTACTAACTAACACTAGGTTCCCGTGACCACATTCACCCCAAAGTTGGATAAAGCCATAGTTATTCCTTAGAATAGTATTTTGAACAATTTCCACACTGTCATTTGACTCCTTTGAAACATCTTTGCTTTCAGATGGAACCCACGAGGCAGGTCGTGCGCCACACGACGGCCATTGGTGCCTCGGGATCACCTGCCGTGCTAGCTAAGATGATGACCTATCCGGGTTATCGCCGGCACCCCGAGTACCACGATCTATGAGGAGTACCAGGACTTTAACCAGAGCGATGTCGTGCCATCGTCCACCTCTACTCTCGGGAGTATGACTCCACTACTGTGCTGCACACCGCACATGGTGTTGGGGTGACTATCGATATGGCAGTCCACGATGCTGCTTATGCTGCTCTAACACGTCTTCATGGAGAGTATCAGGAGTTGGACACCTCCCCCTTAAGGCACATTGCTATCGCATCTGATGTTGGTGCGGAGGGTTACTACACTGCTGCCTATTCCACTGTCACCCGAGAGCCCTTCTACCATCAGAACTTGGTTCTGCATGCTGATGGACTGGATCGAGCTAACCGAGCTCTTCGCCACGAGTTGTACACCACCCGTCAGCACCTTTTGTTGGGGAACGTTGCAGAAAATTAAAAATTTTCCTACGGTTTCACCAAGATCCATCTATGAGTTCATCTAAGCAACAAGTCATGGGAGAGAGATTGCATCTACATACCACTTGTAGATCGCGTGCGGAAGCGTTCACTAGAACGTGGATGATGGAGTCGTACTCGCCGTGATCCAAATCACCGATGACCGAGTGCCGAACGGACGGCACCTCCGCGTTCAACACACGTACGAGACGGGAGACGTCTCCTCCTTCTTGATCCAGCAAGGGGGAAGGAGAGGTTGATGATGATGGCTCCAGCAGCAAAGACGACGGCGTGGTGTTGGTGGAGAAGCAACACTGGGCAGGCTTCGCCAAGCACGTGACGGAGGAGGAGAGGTGTAGCAGGGGAGAGGGAGGCGCCAGAACTTCAGGGTGCGGCTGCCCCCTCCCCCCTCCCTTTATATAGGCCCCCAGGGGGGGCGGCCCTTGGAGATCCCATCTCCCAAGGGGGGCGGCGGCCAAGGGGGGTGGAGTGCCCCCCAAGGCAAGTGGGGCGCCCCCCTAGGGTTTCAACCCTAGGCGCAGGTGGGCCAAGGCGCACCAGCCCACTATGGGCTGGTTCTCCTCCCCACTTCAGCCCATGGGGCCCTCCGGGATGGGTGGCCCCACCCGGTGGACCCCCGGGACCCTTTCGGTGGTCCCGGTACAATACCGGGTGACCCCGAAACTTTCCCGATGGCCGAAACAATACTTCCTATATATAATTCTTTACCTCAGGACCATTCCGGAACTCCTCATGACGTTTGGGATCTCATCCGGGACTCCAAACAACATTCGGTTTACTGCATATTCATATTCATACAACCCTAGCGTCACCGAACCTTAAGTGTGTAGACCCTACGGGTTTGGGAGACACGTAGACATGACCGAGACGGCTCTCGGGCAATAACCAACAGCGGGATCTGGATACCCATGTTGGCTCCCACATGCTCCTCGATGATCTCATCGGATGAACCACGATGTTGAGGATTCAAACAATCCCGTATACAATTCCCTTTGTCAATCGGTATGTTACTTGCCCGAGATTCGATCGTCGGTATCCCAATACCTCGTTCAATCTCGTTACCGGCAAGTCACTTTACTCATACCGTAATGCATGATCCCGTGACCAGACACTTGGTCACTTTGAGCTCATTATGATGATGCACTACCGAGTGGGCCCAGTGATACCTCTCCGTAACACGGAGTGACAAATCCCAGTCTCGATCCGTGTCAACCCAACATACACTTTCGGAGATACCTGTAGTGTACCTTTATAGTCACCCAGTTACGTTGTGATGTTTGGTACACCCAAAGCACTCCTACGGTATCCGGGAGTTACACGATCTCATGGTCTAAGGAAGAGATACTTGACATTGGAAAAGCTCTAGCAAAACGAACTACACGATCTTGTGCTATGCTTAGGATTGGGTCTTGTCCATCACATCATTCTCCCAATGATGTGATCCCGTTATCAACGACATCCAATGTCCATAGTCAGGAAACCATGACTATCTATTGATCAACGAGCTAGTCAACTAGAGGCTCACTAGGGACATATTGTGGTCTATGTATTCACACGTGTATTACGATTTCCGGATAATACAATTATAGCATGAATAAAAGACAATTATCATGAACAAGGAAATATAATAATAATCCTTTTATTATTGCCTCTAGGGCATATTTCCAACAGTCTCCCACTTGCACTAGAGTCAATAATCTAGTTACATTGTGATGAATCGAACACCCATAGAGTTACGGTGTTGATCATGTTTTGCTTTCATGGAAGAGGTTTAGTCAGCGGATATGCGACATTCAGATCCGTATGCACTTTGCAAATTTCTATGTCTCCATCTTGAACATTTTCACGGATGGAGTTGAAGCGGCAACTTGATGTGCCTGGTCTTCTTGTGAAACCTGGGCTCCTTGGCAAGTGCAATAGCTCCGGTGTTGTCACAGAAGAGTTTGATCGGCCCCGACGCATTGGGTATGACTCTAGGTCGGTGATGAACTCCTTCACCCAAATTGTTTCATGCGCTGCCTCCGAGGCTGCCATGTACTCCGCTTCACATGTAGATCCCGCCACGACGCTCGCTTGCAGCTGCACCAGCTCTTGCTCCACCATTCAACATATACACGTATCCGGTTTGTGACTTAGAGTCATCAGATCTGTGTCGAAGCTAAGCGTCGACGTAACCCTTCTGACGAGCTCTTCGTCACCTCCATAAACGAGAAACATGTCCTTTGTCCTTTTCGGTACTTCAGGATATTCTTGACCGCTGTCCGGTGTTCCTTGCCGGGATTACTTTGGTACCTTCCTACCAAACTTACGGCAAGGTTTACATCAGGTCTGGTACACAGCATGGCATACATAATAGATCCTATGGCTGAGGCATAGGGGATGACGCTCATCTCTTCTTTATCTTTTGCCGTGGTCGGGCATTGAGCTGAGCTCAATCTCACACCTTGCGCATCAGGCAAGAACCCTTTCTTGGACTGATCCATTTTGAACTTCTTCAAAATCTTATCAAGGTATGTGCTTTGTGAAAGACCTATGAGGCGTCTCGATCTATCTCTATAGATCTTGATGCCTAATATATAAGCAGCTTCTCCAAGGTCCTTCATTGAAAAACTTTTATTCAAGTAGGCCTTAATGCTGTCCAAGAGTTCTATATCATTTCCCATCAAAAGTATGTCATCTACATATAATATGAGAAACGCTTCTGAGCTCCCACTCACTTTCTTGTAAACGCAGGCTTCTCCATAAGTCTACATAAACCCAAACGCTTTGATCATCTCATCAAAGCGAATGTTCCAACTCCGAGATGCTTGCACCAGCCCATAAATGGATCGCTGGAGCTTGCATACCTTGTTAGCATTCTTAGGGTCGACAAAACCTTCCGGCTGCATCATATACAACTCTTCCTTAAGATAACCGTTAAGGAACGCTGTTTTGGCGTCCATCCGCCATATCTCATAATCATAGTATGCGGCAATTGCTAACATGATTCGGACGGACTTAAGCTTCGCTACGGGAGAGAAAGTCTCATCGTAGTCAATCCCTTGAACTTGCCGATAACCCTTAGCGACAAGTCGAGCTTTATAGATGGTGACATTACCATCCGCGTCCGTCTTCTTCTTAAAGATCCATTTATTTTCTATATCGCCGATCATCGGGCAAGTCTGTCAAAGTCCATACTTTGTTTTCATACATGGATCCTATCTCGGATTGCATGGCTTCAAGCCATTTGTTGGAATCTGGGCCCGCCATCACTTCTTCATAGTTCGAAGGTTCACCGTTGTCTAACAACATGATTTCCGGAGACAGGGTTGTCGTACCACTGCAGTGCGGAGCGTGTCCTCGTGGACCTACGAAGTTCAGTAGCAACTTGATCCGAAGTACCTTATCATCATCATTAATTTCCTCTCCAGTTGGTGTAGGCACCACAGGAACATTTTCCTGAGCTACACTACTTTCTGGATCAAGAGGTAGTACTTCATCGAGTTCTACTTTCCTCCCACTTACTCCTTTCGAGAGAAACTCTTTTTCCAGAAAGGATCCGTTCTTGGCAACAAAGATCTTGCCTTCGGATCTAAGGTAGAAGGTATACCCAATGGTTTCCTTAGGGTATCCTATGAAGACACATTTTTCCGATTTGGGTTCCAGCTTTTCAGGTTGAAGTTTCTTGACATAAGCATCGCATCCCCAAACTTTTAGAAACGACAGCTTAGGTTTCTTTCCAAACCATAATTCATACGGTGTCGTCTCAATGGATTTAGACGGTGCCCTATTTAAAGTGAATGTAGCTGTCTCTAGAGCGTATCCCCAAAATGATAGCGGTAAATCGGTAAGAGACATCATAGATCGCACCATATCCAATAGAGTGCGATTACGACGTTCGGACACACCGTTACGCTGAGGTGTTCAAGGCGGCGTGAGTTGTGAAACGATTCCACATTTCCTTAAGTGTGTACCAAATTCGTGACTTAAATATTCTCCTCCACGATCTGATCGTAAGAACTTTATTTTTCGGTCACGTTGATTCTCTATCTCATTCTGAAATTCCTTGAACTTTTCAAAGGTCTCAGACTTGTGTTTCATCAAGTAGACATACCCATATCTACTCAAGTAAATGCGTGAGAGTGAGAACATAACGATATCCTCCATGAGCCTCAACGCTCATTGGACCGCACATCGGTATGTATGATTTCCAATAAGTTGGTTGCTCGCTCCATTGTTCCGGAGAACGGAGTCTTGGTCATTTTGCCCATAAGGCATGGTTCGCATGTGTCAAATGATTCATAATCGAGAGACTCTAAAAGTCCATCGAATGGAGCTTCTTCATGCGTTTGTCACCAATGTGACCAAGGCGGCAGTGAGACTTGTATGTGGGAGTTTCGTTATCAACTTTTCATCTTTTGGTATTAACACTATGAATATGTGTAATATTACGTTCGAGATTCATTAAGAATAAACCATTGACCATCGGAGCATGACCATAAAACATATCTCTCATATAAATAGAACAACCATTATTCTCGGATTTAAATGAGTAGCCATCTCGCATTAAACGAGATCCTGATACAATGTTCATGCTCAAACTTGGCACCAAATAACAATTATTGAGGTTTAAAACTAATCCCGTAGGTTAATGTAGAGGTAGCGTGCGACGGCGATCACATCGACCTTGGAACCATTCGGCGCGCGCATCGTCACCTCGTCCTTCGCCAGTCTCCGTTTATTCCGCAGCTCCTGCTGTGAGTTACAAATATGAGCAACGGCACTCGTATCAAATACCCAGGAGTTACTACGAGTACTGGTAAAGTACACATCAATTACATGTATATCAAATATACCTTTAGTGTTGCCGGCCTTCTTATGCGCTAAGTATTTGGGGCAGTTTCGCTTCGATGGCCCTTCCCTTTGCAATAAAAGCACTCTGTCTCAGGCTTGGGTCCATTCTTTGACTTCTTCCCGGCAACTTGCTTACCTGGCGCGGCAACATCCTTGCCGTCCTTCTTGAAGTTCTTCTTACCCTTGCCCTTCTTGAACTTAGTGATTTTATTGACCATCAACACTTGATGTTCTTTCTTGATTTCAGCCTCTGCTGACTTCAGCATTGAGAATACTTCAGGAATGGTCTTCACCATCCCCTACATATTGTAGTTCATCACAAAGCTCTTGTAGCTTGGTGGGAGCGACTGAAGGATTCTGTCAATGATCGCCTCGTCAGGAGGTTTATGTCCAATGGGACAGGCGGTTGTGCAACCTGCACATTTTGAGTATGTGCTCCTTGACAGAACTGTTTTCCTCCATCTTACAACTATAGAACTTGTCGGAGACTTCATATCTCTCGACCGGCATGAGCTTGGAAAACTAGTTTCAGCTCCTCGAACATCTCATATGCTCCGTGTTGCTCAAAAGCGCTTTTGGAGCCCCGGTTCTAAGCTGTAAAGCATGCCGCTTCGAACGAGGGAGTAATCATCAAGACGAGACTGCCAAGCATTCATAATGTCTTGGTTCTGCAGGACGGGTGCATCACCTAGCGGTCCTTCTAGGACATATTGTTTCTGGCAGTTATGAGGATGATCCTCGGGTTCGGACCCGATCCGTATAGTTGCTGCCATCATCTTTCGACTTGGTTTTCTCTAGGAGCGTTGAAGTTCATGTTGACATGAGCGTTGGCCATTTGATCTACAAGACATATTTGCAAAGGTTTTAGACTAAGTTCATGATAATTAAGTTCATCTAATCAAATTATTTTAATGAACTCCCACTCAGATTAGACATCCCTCTAGTCATCTAAGTGTTACACGATCCGAGTCGACTAGGCCGTGTCCGATCATCACGTGAGACGGACTAGTCATCGTCGGTGAACATCTTCATGTTGATCGTATCTTCCATACGACTCGTGTTCAACCTTTCGGTCTCCGTGTTCCGAGGCCATGTCTGTACATGCTAGGCTCGTCAAGTTAACCCTAAGTGTTTTTGCATGTGTAAAACTGTCTTACACCCGTTGTATGTGAACGTAAGGATCTATCACACCCGATCATCACGTGGTGCTTCGAAACGACGTCTTTAGCAACGGTGCACAGTTAGGGGAGAACACTCCTTGATATTGTTGTAAGGGATCATCTTATTTACTACCGTCGTTCTAAGTAAACAAGATGCATATACATAATAACCATCACATGCAATTATATAGTAGTGACATGATATGGCCAATATCATATAGCTCCATTGATCTCCATCTTCGGGGCTCCATGATCATCTTGTCACCGGCATGACACCATGATCTCCATCATCGTGTAATCATGAAGTTGTCACGCCAACGACTACTTCTACTTCTATGGCTAACGCGTTTAGCAATAAAGTAAAGTAATTTACATGGCGTTCTTCAATGACACGCAGGTCATACAAAAATAAAGACAACTCCTATGGCTCCTGCCGGTTGTCATACTCATCGACATGCAAGTCGTGATTCCTATTACAAGAACACGATCTCATACATAACAATATGTCATTCATCATTCATCACAACTTCTGGCCATATCACATCACAAAACACTTGCTGCAAAAACAAGTTAGACGTCCTCTAATTGTTGTTGCAAGTTTTACGTGGCTGCAATAGGGTTCTAGCAAGAACGTTTTCTTACCTATGTGAAAGCCACAACGTGATTTGTCAACTTCTATTTACCCTTCATAAGGACCCTTTTCATCGAATCCGCTCCAACTAAAGTGGGAGAGAGACACCCGCCACCACCTTATGCAACTAGTGCATGTCGATCGGTGGAACCGGTCTCACGTAAGCGTACGTGTAAGGTTGGTCCGGGCCGCTTCATCCCACAATACCGCTGAAGCAAGATAAGACTAGTAGCGGCAAGAAAGTTGACAAGATCTACGCCCACAACAAAATTGTGTTCTACTCGTGCAATAGAGAACTACGCATAGACCTAGATCATGATGCCCTTTGTTGGGGAGCGTTGCGAAAATTAAAATTTTTCCTACGGTTTCACCAAGATCCATCTATGAGTTCATCTAAGCAACGAGTCATGGGAGAGAGATTGCATCTACATACCACTTGTAGATCGGCGTATGAAGCGTTCACTAGAACGTGGATGATGGAGTCGTACTCGCCGTGATCCAAATCACCGATGACCGAGTGCCGAGCAGACGGCACCTCCGCGTTCAACACACGTGCGGAGGCGGATGGCGTCTCCTCCTTCTTGATCCAGCAAGGGGAAGGAGAGGTTGAGGAAGATGGCTCCGGCACCAAAGACGACGGCGTGGTGTTGGTGGAGAAGCAGCACTCGGCAGGGCTTCGCCAAGCACGTGACGGAGGAGGAGAGGTGTAGCAGGGGAGAGGAGGCGCGGAACTTCAGGTGCGGCTGCCTCCCCCTCCCTTTATATAGGCCCCGAGGCGCCCGGCCCTGAGATCCCATCTCCCAAGGGGCGGCGGCCAAGGGGTGGAGTGCCCAAGGCAAGTGGGCGCCCCCACCCTAGGGTTTCAACCCTAGGCGCAGGGTGGGCCAAGGGGTGCACCAGCCCACTATGGGCTGGTTCCTCCCCACTTCAGCCCATGGGGCCCTCCGGATGGGTGGCCCCACCCGATGGACCCGGGACCCTTCCGGTGGTCCCGGTACAATACCGGGTGACCCCGAAACTTTCCCGATGGCCGAAACAATACTTCCTATATATAATTCTTTACCTCCGGACCATTCCGGAACTCCTCGTGACGTTCGGGATCTCATCCGGGACTCCGAACAACATTCGGTTTACTGCATACTCATATTCATACAACCCTAGCGTCACCGAACCTTAAGTGTGTAGACCCTACGGGTTCGGGAGACACGTAGACATGACCGAGACGGCTCTCGGGCAATAACCAACAGCGGGATCTGGATACCCATGTTGGCTCCCACATGCTCCTCGATGATCTCATCGGATGAACCACGATGTCGAGGATTCAAACAATCCCGTATACAATTCCCTTTGTCAATCGGTATGTTACTTGCCCGACATTCGATCGTCGGTATCCCAATACCTCGTTCAATCTCGTTACGGCAAGTCACTTTACTCGTGCCGTAATGCATGATCCCGTGACGGACACTTGGTCACTTTGAGCTCATTATGATGATGCACTACCGAGTGGGCCCGATGATACCTCTCCGTAACACGGAGTGACAAATCCCAGTCTCGGTCCGTGTCAACCCAACAGACACTTTCGGAGATACCTGTAGTGTACCTTTATAGTCACCCAGTTACGTTGTGACGTTTGGTACACCCAAAGAACTCCTACGGTATCCGGGAGTTACACGATCTCATGGTCTAAGGAAGAAATACTTGACATTGGAAAAGCTCTAGCAAAATGAACTACACGATCTTGTGCTATGCTTAGGATTGGGTCTTGTCCATCACATCATTCTCCTAATGATGTGATCCGTTATCTCGACATCCAATGTCCATAGTCAGGAAACCATGACTATCTATTGATCAACGAGCTAGTCAACTAGAGGCTCACTAGGGACATATTGTGGTCTATGTATTCACACGTGTATTACGATTTCCGGATAATACAATTATAGCATGAATAAAAGACAATTATCATGAATAAGGAAATATAATAATAATCCTTTTATTATTGCCTCTAGGGCATATTTCCAACACCTTTACCGTGCTCTGACGCTGTTGCACCCCTTTGTCCGATCTAGGGAGCTGCCGCGTTCAGCTATCTACCCAGCCAGGACCGTGATGCCCCAGGGTGTCGGTTGGCCAGATGTGGGAGGCTACACTCCCGCACTTGGTCCTCTTCTACCACTGGCGTCGGGTTACTGCACTGTGAGTATCCGCGGCCCCTGTGCCACCGGCGTGGAGGACTATCCGCTGCCGCACTACCAGACTTTCAAAGCTCTGACTACCTCCGCATGATGGCGTGGGACTGATGTGAGGCTTGCTTGATAGTGTTAGGTGCATTACGCCCGCCACGCATGCCGCCTATGATGTTTTAGTCTATGTACTGAACTCTGTGTACTGAACTCTATGCATGACCCCTTTTGTAAGTTATGCTGACTACTATGTAGTAGCTATCATGCTCCTTCCCTTATGCATGATTCATCATGGATGATTCTTGTCTTTGAAAATTTCTCAATGCTGAACTACCCCTGTTATATATTAGCAGGATGGTTAGACCAGGTGGTCGTGGTCGTGGCGGCAACGCCCACCACCGCTTTGAGTACATGGCTGGAATGATCCAACAGCTCAAGATGAATCGCCAGTTCATGGAGAATATGATGGCTCAGTTTCCTCGCCCCAATATGAACCAGCAGCCAGCCCCAGTAACTCTGCAGGATTTCATGCGCCTCAACCCAACTGTGTACCGCAGCTCAATTCAGCCTCTGGATGCTGATGACTGGCTCCGTGACATCACCTATGAGATGGAGTCTGCAGATGTAGCCCCTGCCAGCTGTGTCACCTTTGCTTCCTTCTTTCTGAAAGGACCCGCAACTCAATGGTGGGACAACCACAAGCGTACTCTGCCAGCTGGAACAATCATCACCTGGCCAGACTTCCAAGCTGCTTTCCGTGACCGCTTCATTCCTCAGGGAGTCATAGACCGGAAGAAGCGTGAGTTCCGCAACCTCACCCAGGGCAACAAAACTGTTGAAGCTTACCAGCGGGAGTTTCTGGACTTGTCTCGCTATGCTGAAGAGGACATTCCAACTGATGCACGCAGACAGGAGAAGTTCCGTGACGGCCTTCAAGCTGACATCAAGCTCGCACTTCTAGTGCACGACTTTGCTGATTTCGCCACCTTGGTGAACAAGGCCATCAATGTCGAACCGGCTGCGGGGAATACCAGAGCTCTAACGCAACTAGCCGTGACACGGGCTCATCTTGGGCCCGTCCTCACGAGCGTAAGATATGGATTCCCAACAGCATGTACCAGCCAATCGCACCTGCCCCAAAGGCAGACCTATGCTGCACCTCGTGCGCCTACTCCTCCAACTAGGCAGCCAAGGCTTCGGCTCCACCACCCCAAGCTCTGTTCCTACTCCCAACAATGGCTTGTGCTTCAGGTGTGGTCAACCAGCAGCCTTTGTGCTAGGGAATGCAATCAGAACCGAATCAATGGCCCTTCCTGCAATGGCGGCCGTGGAAGCCACCAGCCCATAACAACAATGCCAAGCCTTATGGTCGAGTTCATGCCAACCACGTTGATCTGAACGAAGCTCAAGACCAGCACTGCTCTTGTGATGGGTACACTCCTCGTAAATTCGATTACCGACATCCGTTTTATTTGATACAGGTGCATCACATTCATTCATATCAGAAGATTTTGCATGTTTGCACGACATTAAATGTGAGGACATGAACGCTTCGCTATTAGTGCACACCCCCGCGGGCCAATGTCGGACCTCCATGATTTGCAACGACGTCCCCGTTGAAATCGAAGGACTGGAATTCCTTGTCTCCCCCATCGTACTGAAGTCATGTAGCATTGACCTCATTCTGGGAATGGATTGGTTAAAGGCGCATACTGCTTCTATCGTTTGCGCCACCAAGACCGTCCATCTGCTACACCCTTCAGATGAAATAGTTACTTACCAAGCTCATCTGGTGCAAAATGCCGAGGCACGGCTTTATGCCTTGAATGCATTGAACGCTGCACCACTCGAGGGCATTGAAAACATTCCCGTCGTGCGTGAATTCCTCGACGTCTTTCCTGAAGAACTTCCAAGGATTCCCCCTGCTAGAGCTGTCGAATTCGTCATCGACTTGAAACCAGGCACCACTCCTATAGCCAAGCGACCCTACAAGATGCCGCCGCATGAACTCCTTGAGCTTAAGGAGGAAATCGACAAGTCTCTTCGCAGTGGTTTCATTCGCCCAAGTTGCTCTCCTTGGGAGCACCTTCTCTCTTTGTCAAGAAGAAGGATGGGACAAACCGGTGGTCCAAGACTACCGCCCTATTAACGGCTACCATTAGTAACAAGTATCCTCTTCCTCGGATCAATGATCTGTATGATCAACTGGCTGGTTCATCAGTGTTCTCTAAACTAGACTTGAGGTTGGGTTACCACCAGATCCGTGTTCGTGAAGAGGATATCCCAAAGACCGCCTTTGTGACTCGATATGGTTCATACGAGTACACCGTCATGTCTTTCGGCTTAACCAATGCTCCAGCCACCTTCTCTCGCCTGATGAACTATATATTCATGGATTACCTCGACAAGTTCGTCGTGGTTTATCTGGGTGATATTCTGGTATTTTCCAAGAATGAAGAAGAGCATGCTGAACATCTTCGTCTTGTGCTGGAAAAGCTACGAGAGCATCAGCTATACGCCAAGTTCTCCAAATGTGAATCCTGGCTTCCCGAAGTAACCTATCTCGGGCATGTCATCTCTAAGGATGGTATTGCCGTCAACCCTGAACGAGTTCAGGCTATTCTTGATTGGACTCCTCCGAAGAATGTCAAGCAAGTCAGAAATTTTCTCGGTCTCGCCAGCTATTGTCGTCGATTCGTCAAGAACTTCTCCAAGATTGCCAGGCCTCTGACTAACCTGTTGCATAAGGGCGTCAAGTTCCAATGGACAGACAAATGTCAGGGAAGCTTCCAGTCACTCAAAGACAAGTTGACTTCTGCCCCAGTACTAGCTCCACCTGATAATAAGAAGGACTTCGTCATTTACTGCGACACTTCCCGTCAAGGATTAGGCTGTGTCCTAATGCAGGAGCGCAAAGTGGTTGCTTATGCCTCTCGGAAATTGCACCCTCACGAAGAGAACTACCCAGTTCACGACCTCCAACTTGCTGCTGTCATTCATGCACTGAAGCAGTGGCGACATTATCTTCTCGGTAATCGTTGCGAGATCTTCACCGACCACCAAAGTCTGAAGTATCTGTTTACTCAGCCAGACCTGAACCTCCGTCAGCAGAGATGGATGGAGATTGTTGCAGACTTTGACTTGGGTATTTCCTATACACCAGGCAAGGCTAATGTAATGGTTGATGCCTTGAGCCGCAAGTCTTACTGCAACCACCTCCAGGTTCGCAAAGTTCAGCCCTCACTCGTTGAAGAATTGAAAGCTGAACCTCCATATTGTTCCTCGGGTGCTTTTCGCTCCCCTCCTCCGGAGTTTCGCAAGATGAACCTCCATGTTGTTTCAGGGTTCTCTCAATACCATAGTTGCTAGACCAGATCTTGTGGACACCATCAAATGGATACAGAAATGTGACGATGAAGTCGAGAGGATTAAACGTTATCTCGCAGAAGGAAAGCCCTCATTCTTCACTGTGGATGACGCAGACACCTTATTCTTCAAAGGTCGTCTAGTGGTACCGAGTAAGAGGGAAAACCTGAATCTGAATCCAAGGGTTATGAAAGAAGCTCATGATACGCCTTTGTCTATTCATCCCGGTAGCACCAAGATGTACCAAGACATTAAATCGAGAGATTACGGTGGTCTAATATGAAGCAAGACATTGCTCGTTATGTTGCTGAATGTGACGTTTGCCGTCGTAACAAAGCAGAACATCAAAGGCCTGCTGGAACTCTGCAACCTATCTCTATTCCTGAATGGAAATGGGACCATGTTGAAATGGACTTCATCACTGGATTTCCCAAATCGCAGAAAGGTAATGATGCTATTCTTGTCGTCATTGACCGGCTTTCTAAAGTTGCACATTTTCCGGGCGGTCAAAGAAACGATCACCGCTAGTCAGCTTGCAACTCTCTACATGTCCAGAATTGTTTCACTTCACCGTATTCCACTTTGGTTATCGATTCGGACCATGGCAGCTTATTCACTTCAAGATTACGGGCAAGTTTCCAAGAAGCTATGGGGACTCACTTATCTTCGATCTTGCATTTCATCCGCAGTCGCAAGGGCAAGTTGAACGTGTAAACCAAGTTCTCGAAGACATGCTTCGAGCTTGTGTTATTTCCTTCGGCAAGAAATGGGAGGAATCTCTCCCTTATGCTGAGTTCTCTTATAACAATAGCTATCAAGCTAGTCTGAAGATGGCCCCCTTCGAAGTGTTATATGGACGAAAGTGTTGGGGAACGTTGCAGAAAATTAAAATTTTTCCTACGGTTTCACCAAGATCCATCTATGAGTTCATCTAGCAACGAGTCATGGGAGAGTGATTGCATCTACATACCACTTGTAGATCGCGTGCGGAAGCGTTCAATGGAGCAGGGATGATGGAGTCGTACTTCGCCGTGATTCAGATCACCGATGACCTAGTGCCGAACGGACAGCACCTCCGCGTTCAACACACGACGGAGGCGGATGGCGTCTCCTCCTTCTTGATCCAGCAAGGGGAAGGAGAGGTTGATGATGATCCAGCAGCACGACGGCGTGGTGGTGGATGCAGCAGAACTCGGCGAGGCTTCGATAAGCAACTACGGGAGGAGGAGGAGGTGTTGCAGGGAGGAGGAGGGCGCCTGTGGCTTATGGGTGCGGCCACCCCTCCCTCCCCTCCCTTTATATAGGTGCAAGAGAGGGGGGGAGGGCACAGCCTTGCCCCTTCCTCCAAGGAAGGGGTGCGGCCAAGAGGGGGGGAGGAGTCCATCCTCCCCAAGGCACCTCGGAGGTGCCTTCCCCCTTTAGGACTCTCCCTTTTTCTTATATCTTGGCGCATGGGCCTCTTGGGGCTGGTGCCCTTGGCCCATATAGGCCAAGCGCACCCCCTACAGCCCATGTGGCCCCCCGGGGCAGGTGGACCCCAGTGCACCCGGACCCCTTTCGGCACTCCCGGTACAATATCGATAACGCGCAAAACTTTTCCGGCGACCAAAATAAGACTTCCTATATATAAATCTTTACCTCCGGACCATTCCGGAACTCCTCATGACGTTCGGGATCTCATCCGGGACTCCGAACAACATTCGGTTTGCTGCATACTCATATTCATACAACCCTAGCGTCACCGAACCTTAAGTGTGTAGACCCTACGGGTTCAGGAGACATGCAGACATGACCGAGATGGCTCTCGGGCAATAACCAACAGCGGGATCTGGATACCCATGTTGGCTCCCACATGCTCCTCGATGATATCATCGGATGAACCACGATGTCGAGGATTCAATCAACCCCGTATACTATTCCCTTTGTCAATCGCTATTTTACTTGCGAGATTCGATCGTCGGTATCCCAATACCTCGTTCAATCTCGTTGCCGGCAAATCACTTTACTCGTACCGTAATGCATGATCCCGTGACCAAACACTTGGTCACTTTGAGCTCATTATGATGATGCACTACCGAGTGGGCGGTGATACCTCTCCGTCATACGGAGTGACAAATCCCAGTCTCGATCCGTGTCAACCCAACAGACACTTTTGGAGATACCTGTAATGCACCTTTATAGTCACCTAGTTATGTTGTGACGTTTGGTACACCCAAAGCACTCCTATGGTATCCGGGAGTTACACGATCTCATGGTCTAAGGAAGAGATACTTGACATTGGAAAAGCTCTAGCAAAACGAACTACGATCTTGTGCTATGCTTAGGATTGGGTCTTGTCCATCACATCATTCTCTAATGATGTGATCCCGTTATCAATGACATCCAATGTCCATAGTCAGGAAACCATGACTATCTGTTGATCAACGAGCTAGTCAACTAGAGGCTCACTAGGGACATATTGTGGTCTATGTATTCACACGTGTATTACGATTTCCGGATAATACAATTATAGCATGAATAAAAGACAATTATCATGAACAAGGAAATATAATAATAATACTTTTATTATAGCCTCTAGGGCATATTTCCAACAGAAAGTGCCGAACCCCTCTGAACTGGTCAGAAACTGGGGAACGTCCACTCTTCGGTCCGGATATTATCCAACATGCCGAAGAACAAGTCCGCATTATTCGCGAGAATCTCAAGACTGCTCAGTCACGTCAAAAGAGTAATTATGACCGTCATCATAAAGACATGGTCTATCAACCTGGCGAAAAGGCCTATCTTCGAGTTACACCAATGAAGGGTGCACACCGCTTCGGGATCAAGGGCAAGCTAGCTCCTCGCTATATTGGCCCATTCACTATTCTGGAAAGGCGTGGAAAAGTGGCATATCAACTGGAGCTTCCGCCGAACCTTTCTCAGGTTCACGATGTGTTCCACGTGTCACAGCTCCGCCGATGCTTCAAGGACCCAATCCGAGCAGTGGATCATGAAGTGCTCGAATTGCAACATGACCTCTCCTATAAAGAGCATCCGGTCCGCATTCTCGACCAAGATGAACGCCGCACGCCCGAGAAAGGCGATCAAGTTCCTCAAAGTCCGATGGTCGCACCACTCCGAAGATGAAGCCACACAGGAACGCGAGGATCGCTGCGTGATGAATACCTCGACTGTTTCCTTCTACCTCCTAAATCTCGGGACGAGATTTCTTGTAGCGGAGGAGATTTATAACGCCCGGATAATTAGGCTACAGTAAAACTCTCTTGATGATGCCATGTCATCTATGTTACTGTTGCTAATTTAGTGGTAGTTCAAAAACATTCCAAATTCAAAAATGAATTAGCGACAAACATCCAAAGTTTTCAAAAGTCAAAACAAAAATGTTCGGGGGTTGCCAAATATTGCATCGGTAATTATGGTGAAGTAAACACATTTTTATAAAATGCCTAAATACTTTTAAATGAATTTAAACACAAAAGAAATAATAAAGAAAATGAAAAAGGAGAAAACCCTCCCCCCCACTGGGCCGACTGGCCTAGCTGGCCACCAACCCAAACCGCACGCCACAGCCCCTGCCCCCTGGACCGCAACCAGCCAGCCGCCCACTGCCCATCCGGCCGAACTGCCCGCCTCCCCTGCCGCCTCCTTCCTGTTCCCCGACCGGGTGAACAGGGCGTCCCGCCGCACCCTCTCGCCGGCGATGACGAGTGGATAAGGACGCCAACGCCGCACCCCCTCGGTCTCCCCTCCCCACTCGCCCCCACTCTCCCCTCGGTCCCCGCGCCTCCCCCCTCAGATCCACCGCGCTTCCCCTTCGTTCCCCTCCGTAACCGAGCGCCACCGCCGCCATGGCTCCGGCCTAGCCACGGCCACCGTGCCCTCCTCGCCGCCCCACGGTGTCTCCAAGGGCCGCCGTCGTCCATTGCCGACTGGTGCATCCCGTTGGAGACCGGAGCCACCGCAACGCCCCGACGCCGCCATCTTCTTCCTCTGCTCCGACAAACTCCGCCGCCGTCCTTCACCGACTCCGGCCGCGCCCCTGCAGCTACTAAACCCCCAAGGGCCACCGTGTGCGCCGCTCGGTGAGCCCCTGCTCCCTCCTCTCTCTCTCTCTCGTGCGCCCTAGCTAGCTGCCGCCGAAGCACCCGAGCGCCCCGCCGCGGATCTCGTCGCCGACGAGTCTCCGGTGACCAAATGGTCACGGGCCCGTGTCGGTTACACTCACCACGCCCCGTAGACCCTCCCCAACCTCTCTGTTTCTTCGCTAGCTCGCCCCAGCTCCACTCTCCTCGAGCTCCCCGCGCGCGTCGCCGGCGCCCTTCCGGTGACCAAATGGTCATGGGGCCGAGGCCTTTGTGCTCAGCGCGTCGCGCAGCTCCCCCTTAGCCTTCTCGTTAGCCCCGAAGCGCGCTGCGTCGCCTTCTTCGTCTCACGGCCGAACTCCGGCGTCCGCCTCTCTGCTTGCTGACGCTGCTCCGGCGCGTCCCCGGCGTCGCCACCACCCCCCTTGATGCGGCCGGGCTCCAGCTTTCGAACGCGACCAAAAACACGGTGAACGGACCCCCACCACGGAAACCCGCCACTCTCCCGAGCCGCGCCGCCGCGAAAACGGACTCGCCGGCGTCTAAACGCCGGCCGGCTGACGTGGCATGCGTGGAGTCCATCCCTGGGTCACTGCCTGTGGGCCTAGGGGCCCCAGCTGGTCACGTTGACCAAGGTCAACTCCGCTGACGTGGCAGCTACAGCCACTGACATGCGGGCCCCACGCCATAAACAAATAAAAACAAATAGATTAATTGCTAATTAATTAAATTATTAATTGAAACCTTAAGCTCTCACTGACTGCTGGGACCCACACCCTAATTAACCCATTTAGTTAGTTTTAAAACTCTGATAGTGCCCCTGTCAATGACATGTGGGTCCCACTGGACCCACCTGTCTTTGACTGGTCAACCGACCAGTTGACCTGCTGACATCACTCTGATGTCATGCCTGCGTCATCGTTCACTGTTTTGGATAATGTTGGATTTAAATAAATAATTAAAATCAGAAAATGATTTAAATCTTGAGAAAATCATATCTTTTAATCCGTATCTCGGATGAAAATACTTTCTACATGAAAGTTGCTCAGAACGATGAGACGAATCCGGATACGTAACCCGTTAGTTCGCCACACACCCCTAGCATACCGAACCCGCAACTTTCCCCTCCGGATCCTCTGTCCGAAAACGCGAAACATCGGGAATACTTTCCCGGATGTTTTCCCCCTTCATCGGTATCACCTCATACCGCGTTAGGGCATGCCTAGCATCACATATTGATTTGTCATGCATCGATATGCATCTGTTTGCATGGTATTCATTGTTTCTTCCCCCTCTTCTCTTCGGTAGACTACGAGACCGACGCTGCTGCTGCCCACTTCGACTACGGAGTTGATGACCCCTCTCTCTTGCCAGAGCAACCAGGCAAGCCCCCCCTTGATCACCAGATATCGCCTATTCTACTCGATACTGCTTGCATTAGAGTAGTGTAGCATGTTACTGCTTTCCGTTATACCTATCCTGATGCATAGCATGTCCTTGCTACTACTGTTGTTACCTTTACCTGCAATCCTACATGCTTAGTATAGGATGCTAGTATTCCATCTGTGGCCCTACATTCTTGTTCGTCTGCTGTGCTATACTATCGGGCCGTGATCACTCGGGAGGTGATCACGGGTATATACTTATACTTATACATGATACATGTGGTGACTAAAGATGGGTCGGCTCGTAGGAGTACCCGCGAGTGGATCTTTGTGGCGGAGCGACAGGGCAGGTTGAGACCACCTAGGAGAGAGGTGGGCCTGGCCCTGTTAGGCGTTCGCGGATACTTAACACGCTTAACGAGATCTTGGTATTTGATCTGAGTCTGGCCATTTGGTCTACACACACTAACCAACTACGTGGGAAAGATATGGGCACTCGGCGTCGTGGTATCAGCCGAAGCCTTCGTGACGTCAGCGACTGAGCGGCGCGCGCCGGTTTGGAACGTAAGCCTGCTCTTGTATTAAGGGGGCTAGTTACGCTTCCGGCCGCATAACGTCTTGGTGTGCTAAGGGCGATGGGCCCAGACCCCTGTGCGCTTAGGTTTAGACCGGCGTGCTGACCTCTCTGTTGGCCTAGGTGGGGCTGCGATGTGTTGATCTTCCGCGGCCGGGCATGACCCAGGAAAGTGTGTCCGGCCAAATGGGATCAAGCGTGTTGGGTTATGTGGTGCACCCCTGCAGGGAAGTTAATCTATTCGAATAGCCATGATCTTCGGTAACAGGACGACTTGGAGTTGTACCTTGACCTTATGACAACTAGAACTGGATACTTAATAAAGCACACCCTTCCAAGTGCGGATACAACCCGGTGGTCGCTCTCTAACGGGGCATTGAGGAGGGATCGCGGGTAGGATTATGCTATGCGATGCTACTTGGAGGACTTGATCTACTCTCTTCTACATCTTTGCAAGGCGGAGGCTGCGAAGCGTAGTCTTCGACAGGATTAGCTATCCCCTCTTATTACGGCATTCTGCGATTCGGTCCAATCGATATGGCCCTTTACACATATATCCATGCATATGTAGTGTAGCTCCTTGCTTGCAGTACTTTGGATGATTACTCACGGTTGCCTTGTTCCCCTTTTCCCCCTTTCTTTACCCGGTTGCTGCGACCAGACGATGGAGCCCAGGAGCCAGACGCCACCGTCGATGACGACTACTACACCGGAGGTGCCTACTACTACGTGCAGCCCGCTGACGATGACCAGGAGTAGTTAGGAGGATCCCAGGCAGGAGGCCTGCGCCTCTTTCGATCTGTATCCCAGTTTGTGCTAGCCTTCTTAAGGAAAACTTGTTTAACTTATGTCTGTACTCAGATATTGTTGCTTCACGACTTCGTCTATGATCGAGCACTTGTATTCGAGCCCTCGAGGCCCCTGGCTTGTATTATGATGCTTGTATGACTTATTTATGTTTTAGAGTTGTGTTGTGATATCTTCCCGTGAGTCCCTGATCTTGATCGTACACGTTTGCGTGCATGATTAGTGTATGATTGAATCGGGGGCGTCACAGGCACCTGGCCAAGAAGCTGACCCCACCAGCATCAAGCGTGGTGAGGACTTTCTTGAAGAATGGGCCAAGCGCCAAGCCAAGTTGGCGAGACAAGCCAATGATGCAGTGAGGAAATTTAATGAGGACTCTGCTACTGCTGCTGCCACTGAGGCCGCTGTCAAGCCAAGAAAATCTATGGCAAAGAAGCCCGCACACAAGCCAAGTGCTTCACCAGCTGTGCCCTCACGGCAAATTCCTCATGCTGCTCCTGCTCCTCCCAAATCCTCAGCTCCTACAAAGTCCTCAGCAGCTCCGACAAAGTCCTCGGCACCTGTGCATCTGGCCACGTGCCAAAGGACTGCAGGAATCTCTGTTGCCTCCGGTGTCTCAGCAAGTTCCTCAGCTGCACCAAATTCTTCATCAGGCCCAACTCTGCTGAAGACTAAGGCAACAGCTGGACGAGGTCCTCGGCCAAGTCCCAAGAATAAACAGGTCGCCTTTCAAGAGCCACCTGAAGATGATGAGGCTGATGATGATGAACTTGCGGAAATCATCAGAGATAGGCAAGTAAGGGCCGCTAGAGCCAAAGGCACACCTGTCAGCCTTTATTGGATCCAAGAGCGATCCTAGACTACATTGATCTCGGCACAAGGACCCAAACACTCCTATGCTCGACTTCAAGTTGACACTGGCCAAAGTCACATCTTGACTCATTTCATCCAAGAGGAGAAATGGAAATTTGATAAGGCCAGAGAGATCAAGAAATCGCTTGATCTGAGAGAAAAGAGAAACTGCCGAAGAAAAATGTTGTGAAGATGACAACTGAAGAACTTGTCAAGATGCAGGCTGACATCAAAGCCCTCAGCGACAAATTTGACTCATATTATGCTGATTGGCAAGGAGCTAAAGTCAGATTTGTCAATTTGACAAAGAAGTTCTCAAATGTTGCAGCCCCAACGCAACAAGAAATTCCTCGGGCTGGAGCCTCTGCTCAGCCGACTGAAGAACATGCCAGCACCGCTGATGAAGTTCAGGCTGCTGAAGACAATGATGCATCCAGGGCTGATGATTCCATTCCAGCCGCTGAAGAAATTGCCAGGGCATCCACTAGTGGTGCGCCTGAAGAAACTGAAGAAGTCGAGAAATTGCATCGATTCTTTGAGGAAATTCACCCAGATTCCTCAGCTCCTCCTGCGCCTACACCAACTCCAATCCTTCCATCTGCATCTGGTGTGAAGAAGACCAAGGCTGCAGAGCGAGTTGCTGTGAAGAAAAGGAAAGCATCAGCTGCTTCAAATTCTTCAGCCCCGAAGAAAATGAAGCCTATGACAAGCTCTTTTGAAAATCCAATCGATGATGTTCCAATTTCCTCCATTCCATCAAAGGACCTTGTTACTTTTGGTGAAAATTATGAGATCCCAAGCGGATCTGATGAAGAAAATCATTCTTTGCTTCGTCGAGCAGATTGATGAAGAAATTGAAGTGGAAGCAATCCCTTCAACCCCAATCATTTCCTCGCCTATGCCTCAGTTCACGGTGAAGAGGCTGGTGTTGAGGAAATTGAAGAAGATGTGGATATTGGAAGCACAACGCCCGGTGATGAGCGATGACTTTTGGGAAAGTCAGCATCCAAATTCTCCACTCTTCACCCCAATCCAACAGATTCCTCAGTCCCCTGCTCCAACAGTTCAAATGGGCTCTGAAGAAACTCATCCCACTTCATCTGTACATGAAGAAATTCCAGCCACTAGCGCTGATGAACCTGCTGCTGCTGATCCTCAGACTGCACATGAAGAGGAACCAGAAATTCCTCAGCCTGAAGAACCTGAGATTGCGATTCCAGAGGTCGTGATGCAACTCACTGACACTCCACTGCCAAAGCCAAAGAATCCATTCTCAACAAAGCAAAATTTCAAGGCTGAAGATTTCTTCAGCGAGCACGTATTCTTCACTGATTACAATCCATATGATTCTGCTCGCATAAGGAAGAGGCGTTTCTGGACTGCTAGTCAAGCCAATTTCTATTCCTCAGTGTTGTTCAACAAAGACAAAGTCTTCGATCATGCACATATTCCTCATGTGGACATGGAATCTCTGCCAGGGCTTGAGCCGGTCCTCGGCGTTCTTCACGATGCGGGACTTCTGAATTTCTGCACTGACATCTGTGATTGGAATGAAGAACTCATTCTTCAATTCTATGCGACGCTGAACATCACTGGAGACGCTGAAGATGTGAACTCATGGGTGTTGGACTGGATGTCTGAAAATACTCACTACAAGGCACCGACAAGCTGAATTGCTTCGTGTCCTTCCTCTCGATCCTCCCTTGATGGTGCTCGTTGCATCTACAACGAACCTGAGCTTTCAAATCATTACATGCAAGTCTTGATGAAGCCTTTGAAGCGAGGCAGGCCCCACGAACCAAATTCCTCGTCAAGGAATTATTGTATGTGCCTCGGACTGTGTATCGCATTCTAGCGAAGACAATGAGTCCTATCAAAGGCCACAACTCAAATGATGAAGAAGTCGTTGGCATCATGAAGAATATGCTTTTCAATATCATTCATGGCGTTCCCGTCAACTTCCATGATTTCTTCATGAGGACTCTGGCGAACATTGCTATGTCACCATTTGAGCTGAAGCCTTATGCACCATGGATTATGAGGTTCATCCGGACAAGGTCTTCACTCAATTACAAGGCTGATACTACGAACCACTGCAGCTACTTGCCTCCAATTGAAGTCCTCAAACGGACATTTTCCTCGGTGATGACAAGGGCAAGGCAACTGCTGTGATAGATGAAGGCATTCATCCATTGGATGGTCAATTTCGCAAAGCTGCATCCTACTCCACCAATGATGACTCTGCCACACATGACTCTGCCGCCAATACCTCAGCCAAGCAAAATTCTCAAGCTACAGCACCCAGGGTGATGACTGATCGTGAGTTACTCCTCAGTCTTCATCAGAAGGTTGATCACAATCATAAATGGGTCAAGCGTCAGTTTGGTTCAATTCTTCACAACATGACCTCTACACACAATGCAGTGAAGAAAAACCAATACTACCTCCATGAAACCTTCAACCGCACCTGGGCTGTTCTATCTCATGTCTATAGCGCAGAAGAACTGAAGACAATGGGTCTCAAGGAAGAATTTGACTGGTCTGCACCTCCACCGAAGAAATACAAGAAGGTCAAGGTTCCTTCCTTGGTAGCCAGCTCCTATTCTTCATCGCGCGACACTGATGAAAATGAAGACTTGGACGACACTGCGGCAGGCCCTACTACGACAACCGACCCCGACAACGCTGGCGCTCCTTCATCAACTTGAAATTCTTCAGGGGCGTTAGTCCTCAGTTTCAATCCTTTTGGTCATTTGATGACAAAGGGGGAGAAATTTGAGTTAGTCTACAAGCGGGTCTATTATATGGGCAATTTTTTGCTAAGTTACAACTCTCGTTCTTCTGAAACTTTTATTGGATCGAGTTGTAATCTTAAACCCGATGGTGCTCTGACACATCAGTCACCATATTTCATCATGCATTTCAAATTCTTCATATTATATGCCAAATGTGTGTATGAATTACAAGATATAGGGGGAGATCTCCATGATTCAACTCTTCAAATGTGCAATGCCTCAAAAGCAAAATTCCTCACTATGCACATCTTGTGGCGAGTTCTTCTATATCTTGCAATCAAATTCCTCAATATCAGTATTTACACTTCATATGTTTATCCCGTTGAAAACTTAACCTATATTGTCATAAATCACCAAAAGGGGAGATTGTAAGTGCATCTAGTGCCCTTAGTGATTTTGGTGTATTGAAGACTTATAGGTTAAGGGACTAATGCGTTGTGAGTGTACACAGGTCTATAAGTCTATGATGAGTTTGATATTTACAGAGAAAGTCGACCCTAAAAATGAAGTTCTTCGATTGAAGACTTTGATATTACGAAGACTTTACGAAGACTACGAAAGTGAAGAAATTGGTGTGACCTTGAAGACTTGGTATTCATTTGAGGAACATGAAGCGTGAAGACTTTTGTTTTCGTAGTTTTGTTTTCTCTTTCTTGAGTCATAGGAAACACCGTCTTTGTTAAAGAAATTCGAGGAAATACTAAGGAAAAATTTCCATGTGATGCTCAACTCAAAATCCTACACCTACCAATCCCTTCGAGTGAAGCCTTTGGAAATCTCATACTGATTCAGTCACTTTCTTGGATGAGACGAAGTTCTTCCGGTCGTTGAGAATTTGTTCTGACCGAGGAGTTAGGAATTCGCCAAAGGCGGATTGCCTACGATGAGGAACATGATAGCCCCGAGGAATTTGAGAGTCAAATTTCCGACCGTTCTTGTCTTCTTGGCTTGACTGTCCCAAAATATCTTATCCACCTAACGGTCATATCATTGAAGGGCATTTATGTCTTATCATGTCGGGCTGCTCCCTAGGCTATAAATAGCCGCCCCCTACAACCACTAGCTGGTTGGCTGCTCCGAGTGAACTTGACACTTGTCATTTGAGAGCAACCCATCCTCCGAGGACTTTGAGCGAAAATCATCGAGTGAGGAAAAACCCAAAAACCAAACCCTACAAACCCAAAGTGATTGAGCATCAGAAGAGATTGATCCTGCGTGGATCCGACGCTTGTTACCTTTGAAGACTGTGCTTCTTCCAGACGGTTAGGCGTCATGGTCTAGAAACATCAAGAGGAATTGTGAATCGCCGAGTGACCGAGTCTGTGAAGGTTTGGAAGTCGCCTGAAGACTTACCACGAGTGATTGGACGAGGTCTGTGTGACCTTAGTTCGAGGAGAATACGGTGAGGACTTGGTGTCCTGAGCTGCGTGCTCAGCGACTGGGTGTCCGGGACTGTGTGTCCTCGAGTTAAAATACTCAGCCGCTCCAACCAGACGTACAACTGAGACAGCAGTTGGAACTGGTCTACCAAATCATTGTCTTCACCAACCTAACTGGTTCTATTTCCTCAACTCTTTCATTTCCTTATTACTGTGTTGAGTGTTCGTTCATATCTGTGTTTGAAGACTTTGACTGAAGACTTTCTCAATTTCCTCAGTTCAATTTCTTCAGTCTGTTTGTCTTCATCTTGTGCTATCCTGTGTTTACGCTTTCTGTACTCTTCGATTGTCTTCATTTCATCATGATGACCATGCCCGCATTCTCTTATGCTTACTTCTGAGTACTTATTCCGCTGCAAGTAGTTCTTCACTTAGGAATTTCCTTACCGGCAAATTCCTCATTGAAGAATTCATAAAAATCGCTTATTCATCCCCCCTCTAGTCGATATAACGCACTTTCAGAGTTGTTGAGATTCCCCAAAGATGAAGGGTTATGTAGAATAGAAGCAAATTATTTTTCTCAGTTAACTAGCTAATAAGATAAGCGGCACCTACACATAAAACAAGATAAATACTTGCACCCAACTTGGCAAGGGGGTTGTCAAGTCCCTTGTCTTCCTAGTTACAAGGTGAAGAGCAAATAGATAGATAATAGTGTAGTGAAAGTGATAAATAGTAAAGGCAGTTTGTAAAATAAAGTATTAATTAATGGAGAATAGACCCCGGGGGGCACAGGTTTACTAGTGGCAACTCTCTTGAAAGCAGGCAATTGGCATGGTAACAAATTATAATTGGGCAATTGAAAAGATTGCAAATACTTGATCATTCATGGCATAATCTCATATCAAGATATTAAGTCAGGCCATGGCACATGCATGTTCGCAGCTACAGGCCAGCATATAGAGACGAAGTCCTAATTCTAATCACGTCAGGCTATGGACCGCCCGCCCCACATGTCTCCGCCCTTGTCGGTAAGTAAATGTCTGGGGTGCTCTTAGTTAAAGATGCTCATCAAACGCAGTTCGGTCATTCCTTCCCCGTTGAAAGAAGAGGGCAAGTAAAAAAGGCTCCAGGTGACAAAGGTATGCTATGTTGCGCGATTAGAATGTCGAAGCCCGATGTATGAAGAATTCTTCCATCGCCGAGTCAATGCAAGGCGGAGGAAAAATCATATCCATAGAATTAAAAATGAGCATGGTTGGGTCACCGAGCACGACGCCAAGGAAAAGATAATCCATGACCATTTTTCCAATGTCATGAAGAGAGGCCCCCGATGCCACAAAGATTTCAATTGGGATGAGCTAAATTTGGAGCCTCTTGACTTGCATGACCTTGGCTCCCCAATGGCCGAGAGTGAGGTCCTGGATGCGATCAACGACATGCCAAGTGACAAGGCGCCGGGGCCAGATGGGTTCACGGGCATCTTCTTTAAGAGGTGTTGGGACATCATTAAGCCTGATCTCATGAGGGTGATCACACATTTTGACTGCCTACACACCTCAAACCTTCAGTGGCTCAACTCCGCAAATGTGGTGCTCTTGCCCAAGAAAGAAGGGGCGGAGGGGATCGCCGACTATAGACCCATCAGCCTCATCCACGCGATCGCAAAGATTATTGCGAAGGTGCTATCCATGAGACTAGGCCCACTGATGAAAAATCTCGTCTCTAATGCCCAAAGCGCCTTCATCAAAACAAGAAGTATTCACGACAATTACTTGTATGTCCGCAACCTTGCCCGACGCCTTCACAAGAGGAAGACCCCATCCCTCCTCTTCAAGCTCGACATCCGCAAGGCCTTTGACTCCGTGAAGTGGGAGTACTTGCTTGATCTCCTCCAGCGGCGAGGATTCCCAAGTAAATTCAGGGATTGGATCGCGGCCCTCCTTAGCTCTTCATCCTCGAGGATCATCTGAATGGTATTGCGGCTGTCCAATAAAGCATGGGAAGGGGCTTGACGGGGAGACCCTATTTCAGCTTCTCTTTGTCATCGCCATTGACCCGCTACAAAAATCCTTGATGTGGCAACAAAGAAGGGCTCCTCCATAAAATCCGGGAAGGGGGCCATGATGAGGACCTCTCTCTCTGTGAGACGGCGCAGCCGTCTTCTGGCACCGATCAAGCAGGATGTTGACAACTTTGCTAGCATTTTGAGGGGATTTGGGGATGTCACAGGTCTTTGCACCAACTTTCAAAAGAGCTCGGTGGTGCCCATTCGTTGCAACCACCTCGATTTGGATTCCCTAACTCAAAGCTTGCCGGCTGCGCGGGCGTCTTTTCCTTTGCGATACTTGGGTCTCCCCCTCTCCGTGTGGAAGCTGAAATTAGTGGACTTCCAATTCCTCGTGGATAAAGTGGCAAGCAAGTTACCAACGTATGATGGCCGAAACATCACCACCATCGGGCGAACGACCCTAGTCAAGTCCGTAATCACTTCCCAAGTGGTCTACCCGCCACCCCTTTGGTCATACCGCCAACCATCCTCCACAACTTCAACAAGATTGAGCAGGCCTTCCTATGGTCCGGCTCGGAAAAAGACATCGGGGCCAAATGCAAAGTGAACTGGGAGACAGTTTGTCGGCCTCTTTAAATGCGGAGGGCTTGGGGTCTGAACACCTCCAAGTTCTGAGGGCTCTCCGATTCACGATGGCCGTGGTACGAATGGAAAGAGCCCAACAAGATGTGGGTGGGGATGGGAAACCCATGTGATGCGGAGGACCTCAACTTTTTCTATGCCTCAACCACCATCACCGTTGGTAACTGAGCGAGGACACCCTTTTGAGACTCTCCTTGGCTTCTTGGGCGTTCGCCAAAAGACATTGCCCCTCTCATCTTCAAAGCCTCCAAGAGAAAAGGTTGGAAGGTCGGGGAGGCCCTCAAGCACAACGCGTGGATCCTCAGGATCAAAACCCCACCAACATAACCTTGAGCACATCACACAGTTCTTCACTCTTTGGATGCTTCTTAATGAGGTCCACCTTGACGAGCTCACCGAGGATGAAATTATTTGGAAGCATACGAGCAATGGCCAGTACTCGGCGACTTCCGCATACAGAGCGCAATTTCTAGGGATGGTCTTGTCGCCCATGGACAGGATGGTTTGGAAGGTTTGGGCGCCTCAAAAGTAAATTTTTTGCTTGGCTAGCTCTTCAAGATAGAATCTGACGGCGGATAGATTGGCAAAGCGAGGATGGCCAAATTGTGATGTTTGCCCTCTCTGCAAGAGAGTGCAAGATCTGGGCCTCATCTCTTCTACAAGTGCCGCTACACCCGGCGCCTTTGGTCTCTGGTCATTGGGAAATTCCCCATGCTTGGGCTCGACACTTCCGCTTGGCCCTTGTTTGAAACCGTTCAACACTGGTGGGCAAGCACTTGCGTCGAAGGAATGCCAGATCGTCAAGCCAAGGCCTCCATCACCATGCTAGTCTCATGGACAATTTGGAACGAGCGGAACGCAAGAGTTTTTAAGCATAAGAGTGCCCCACCGCCAATCTTGCTTTCGTCCATCTCTACCGAGGCAAACCTGTGGGTCATCGCTGGAGCTAAGAAATTAGGGTCTTTTATCGCACACGAGTAATCCGCATGTGGTGTATTTCGGTGGCGTGTAACAAACTCTATTCTCTCTTATTTAATGGATGAGGCAAAGCTTTTGCCTCCGTTTCAAAAAAGTCCGCATGGGAGTGCGCATTTTATCGATTTGCATCTTTTTCTTGTGATGTTTTTTTTTGTGCTGTGTAGAACACTTGCCTGGTAATTCGACATCATTTTGGTGTGGTTGTAATCTTTGATGTGCAACAACCGTTGGTGTCCCACAAAAAAAAACTTTGTTGTTCAGCAACCGATGATCTCACATGTATGACCAGGCACCTTGTGTACATGGAAAACTTGAAAGAGGGCAGATTAGTTCACCTTCTCGTTTGTGGTTTGCGCTATGAGTTGATTTGGAATTGCCAGGCATGTCATGGTTATATTATTTGTATCGTGTTCTTCCTTGTTCTACTACAGGTCTTCGTTTAAAAAAAAATGAGACCAACCTAAGGGCTAACCCTCGTTGGCTTTTTTTTTATAGGAGAAACTCCGTAAGCATCACGCGTCCGTGCCGGGACTCGAACTCGGGTGGGCTGGCAGCAACCTCAGCTGCCCAGCCAACGGGTCGACGCCCCGTCCTTCACAGGTCTTCATTTTAAGTAGAAATAATGTGAAATAGTTCATGGATGTGACTCGTGCTATATTTGTGCATTTTCAAAACAACTAGTCAATGTGTACGTGCAATACACATTAATTAGAAGTATATTATTAAGTACATGCGGATATTAAGTACTCCCTCCGTTCCTAAATAATTGTCTTTCTAGAGATTTCAACAAGTGACTACATACGAAGTAAAATAAGTGAATCTACACTCTAAAACATGTCTACATACATCCGTATGTTGTAGTCCATTTGAGATTGCTAGAAAGACAATTATTTAGGAACGGAGGGAGTAGGATATTATTTGTGTGTTATTATGTGATTAGCACTATTTTTGGCATAAAATTAACTGCTAGCTAAACCTGTTGAGCGCTCGACATTGAAGCAGTCTAGGTCATTGGATTGACATGATTTGATGGCCAAGATTAATTGGATCTGTCCCTTTGGGTCTTTTTATATTGGTATAGATATAGATACAATTCAAAACTTGTTGAAAAATATGACCTATTGACTTGTACAAAAAAAAACAATTCTGGTAGTACACCGGTTCGTCATAGGTTTTTCTCGCTGTTTCTGGGTTCTGGCTTATCGATAAAGAAAAATAAAATGAAACTGCTCTTATATGAGCGCTCGACTTCGTCAACAGGGAGAGAAAAACTGGTGCGTACGTATCGCGAGGAAGCGAAGTTGTTTTCCTTTTTCTTGGACTGAGGAAGCAAATTAAAGTTGACAGATCGGAAACGGATACAGCTCTGCTTTCGGGAAAACAAAAACACTACACGAAATTGAAACGACGTAATCGTGTACGAACGGGATGATTAAGATGGAAGATTTAGCCGTGTACGAGTCGGATGCGCACGTAGAGTCCTACCAAGCTGGGATCGATGTACTTACCAACATATACGTTTCTTCCACGATCTGATCTCCTCACAAACCGACGGTGGGGTGGCCATGGACATGGACATGGAGCACACCGACCTGCTGGAGGACATACTACGCGGACTACCGCCGCGCGCCCTCGCCGTCTCCCGCAGCGTCTGCAAGGCGTGGCGCGCCACTGTCGACCACCGCCGTCTGCTGCGAGCCGACCTGCTCCCGCTCTCGCTCGACGCCGTCATCTACAACATAGACAAGATCGATGCCCCGAAGCTCTTTGCGCGCCGCTCCACGACGCGCTACATCACCAGCAGGCTCGACTACCTCGACAACCGTCCAGACTACGCGGAGGTCACCGGCGAGATCGCGGACTACTGCAACGGCCTCCTCTTGGTTGAAACCGACAAGGTGGCCAACCCCGCCACGCGGCAGTGGGCGTCCTTGCCCCCGCTGCCGTGTGCGTGCTTCCGGCGGGAGACGACCTGCGGGCGTTGCTACAGCAACCGCTACCTTGTCTATGACCCTACCCTCTCGCCGCATTACGAGGTGTTTTACGTCCCCCGTGTCCCCCGTCATGTACCAGCCGACGTGGCGTGCAGCACGGAGTGGCCACCTTCGCTGTATGTCATGCATGTTTTCTCCTCGGTGACAAATTGTTGGAGGGAAAGGTCATTTAGACGAGAAGGAGATGCTGCAGGGACAATGGCCGACATGAACTCAGACTTTAATTCTGATGGGGGATTGTACTACTCCGCTCACTGGCAGGGCTCACTCTATGTCCCTTTAAGGCATGAAAACGGTGATTTTGTTATGAGGTACTACTACTACTCACAATTACACACATACGTACGTGAAGATCATTATTCTTATTACTATAATCTTTAAAGTTGATTTGCTTTTGTGCAGAATAAAATTATGGAATGACAGTTACCAAGTAATCGAGCTGCCGAAAGGAGGCAGAGGATCACTATTTCGTTTGGGAAAATCAAAGAAAGGGGTCTATTGTGTACAGGATATCGACGGCCGATGCACATTTAAGATTTGGCTTCTTTCTGAATCACATGCTGGCGCGATAGACTGGGTTTTAAATAATGAAATATGCTTTGAGACAGCCTGGAGAACATATCCTTATAAACGTGACAGTGGACCATGGATCTCACAGTCGCTTCAACAAAAGGAATCGTTGTTGGAAGAAGACATCAACCTTGACGTGGCAAATAAATACAACGAGGCAATATCCAAAGATGATTTTGAATGGGATTCTGATGATGAAAATGTTGTTACCACTGTGGACTGGCCGAAAAAGGGCAGCCCTGGTGCTCCAGCTCACCTTTTTTGCTGTCTGGGATTCCATCCTTACAAAGAAATTGCCCTTTTCCATGATGATTATAGAAGCGCAACATTTGCTTATTATTTAAATAGCTCAAAGGTTCGATACTTGGGAATAATGGAGCATAAGTATTCTGATGTGGCTATTTCCTTTGCTTACACACCGTGTTGGATGATAGACTTGCCAGGAAGAAAATGATGCATGCAAAATTGTAGTATGCGTATTTGGCTTGTCATTAATGCCAAACTTCTCTTTGCCTTTTTAAATAAATATATTAGTGTTGTTTAAATGTTTTTTTTTCTGAACCGAGTGTCGTTTAAAATGTACTTCTATAGTACTACTCCCTCCATTTTTATATACAAGGCCAATATGAAAAACACATTTTGCATCTATACAAGGCCATCAACAATAATCGAGGCAAATATTAATGATGTTTTCTCGTACTAGTAACCCATGACTTAATTACTAGCATGCATGTAGTGGATGATAATGACACATTCACCTACTTCCTCTCCCACAGCCACTCAGTTTCCTCTAATGTGCATGCACCCCATTAATTAATCCGGTAAACGAGAAAACAAATTAGCTTGTAAAGCACACATTAATTATTGTCTTGGTACCTGTAATTTGAGTTTGTGGCCTTGTATATAAAAATGGAGGGAGTACTATACATTTTTTACTCTAAAAATGTACTTCTATACATTCTTTGTAAATTCACGTGTCAATGGTGCTTTGTTTAAACCTTTTTCTGGATGCTTGTGTTCCGGGTTAACATTCTTTGTAAGCTATCCAACCTGATTCTTTTTAATGATGTAGCGAACAAAGGGAGTAACGAACAGACCAGTAATTTCCAAGTAAAGATGCTGAATTTAATTAAGGACTTTGATATATGCCGAACTTTATAATTATAAGCAAGATTACCAAAGAGTCTTCCTGTATGTAAGGATCGTGCGAGCGGATAGCTTCGATTTGTTTTATATTTTGTGTGTAAAGCTGCTCTACTAATTTGCATGTGATGTCTCTAACCGAATTTAACTGTGCAACCATGCATATAAAAACAAAAGAGTGATATCGGCAAAAATTCTTTAAAATTGAAATTTTAAAATATTTTGTAGCTCAAATCATCAGTCGTATTGAAAAACTGTTTTCACATAAAAAAATCGTCGCGACGAGACCTTAAAAACTAGATCCATGTTGATACGTTCCAACGACTTTTTTTTTGGGTCAAAAGTTACCAGGCCAAGCTAAGTAAGTTATATGTACCTATAAATAAGCTTAAATGGTTTCAGAAGAACTATTATGATTCATAATTTTTTTTACTTTATATATGTAACACCTAACAAGAGAAGTGTACCAAAAGGTTCTTCAATGTGGTCATAAGCTCTACCAAATAGGCTGGAAAGTGCAAAGATATCAAAGTCTTGGTCGATCATATAACGAAATTGAAAAATATAATTAAGAAGAAATAGTATTTCAAAAAATAAAATTAGCAATAAATTATGGTACCAAGTATTATGGGGTGTGAACTTACGTCGCAAGAAACCATATATGGAATGATGATCGCATCTACAAGAACGCTGCTGGGGAGCAAACTAAGCATATTAACATCACACGCCATGCTACCCGGTCATGTAATTCTTTTCTCAGGCAAAGCAAAGGCCTTGTAATTGCTTCTCTCAGCATCACCGAAAGATCATGTTTTAGAATTGATGGGTCGAAATGCCACAAAAGGGCCCTGCCAAACCCAAACAAAACATGCAAAGCAAATCAGTAAAATATGTAGAAAAATGGCAGGCAAAATTTTATCAAACCAGGCACAGGAGAAATGATCACTTAATGTAAGCACAGATAAGGTAAAAAAGTGCCAATAACCCAACATTGTACTACTCACAAAACAGTACAATTTTTTGATAAGAGAGGGTTAAGATCGTTGTACACTTCTGGAATTCCAGTTGCACTTTAGCATGTATTGCCTTACTTTTTCCATATCATGTCCGCAGCCAAAAACATTAGTACGTAGAAGACAGCTCAACGTGGACGAATATTGTACAGCATTTTTAAATCTATAATGCTAGTACTATGTTGGTCCATGTATAACTGTCCCAAGCATACCTCGGCGGGATTGAGCCATCACTGGGAAGCACTTTTTTTTTGCGAGTGAAATAATGTATTACTCAACTGAGGCAGTTCATACAATCAATCGTAGCTCGCTCCATAGCATCCGAAGGACCCGAACCAATCCAAGCCATGGTTCTGCCTCCTACACGAGCAAATTTGGCTACGCTATCACTAACTTTATTTTGGCTACGATCAACATGAGTAATACAAGAATCACGAAGAGACATAAGGTGTCTAATCTCCATATATAATAAGCGACGAGTAGACCGATCTATCAATCTCCTTGGCCTGGATCAACTTGAAAGCAACGATTGAATCCATTTCTATCTCCACTGGAAGGTCACTTCTCTGTATTGCGAACGACAGTCCTTCCATACAAGCACTCAGCTCCGCTTCGAGAGAATCTCGACATGAAAATAGTTGCCTGCATGAAGAAAATATGATCGCACCTTTGTCATCTCGAAGTACCATACCAGAACCTGCTGAGCCGTCATCACCATAAGACCCATCCGTGGATAACTTAACCCATCCAGATTTGGGAGCACTCCACTTAGAACCATTTTCTTTTATTATCGCATGTGGCTGGGCAGCAAAATTATCACATGATACAACTGATTTTCCCTTACTTGTTTCAGAGGAAAGGTCCACCTTAATGCCAATGATTGAATCAAGATAGCTCACCAAGAAACGCTTAGAGGCCTCCATGGGCGGCGGCGGTTTATGATGAACCACCTCGTTACAGATGTGCCACGCCCGCCAAAGCATCATAAGCAACATTGAACGCTCAATATCAGGAAGAGGTTGTAAAGCATGTTGGCGCCGCCCTCTCGCAGCGCCACTTCTTCTTCCTCTCCTCTCACAACTCTCACTTGTGTTTCTCTCTTCTTCTCTCAAGAACACACACAAGGGAAAGAAGACTCAACACACACACACGCACGCATACCTCACCAGAGAGAAACTAGCTTTGCCTCTTCCTCCCGGTGAGACACACGTATGCTACATCTTTTTCTTCAGCCCTCACGGCCTCTTTTCATTACTCAACTGCAACACATATATATAAACAAGGGGCTGGCACTCAACCCTCAGGCCACTACCACATCGTGGCCTTATCCTCTAAGCACCCGGCCATCACCAAGCCCACTCACACAACTAATACACGTACATGCATACACTACCTGCTATCTAATCCTAGAATCACTCCAAGATATACACAGGACCAGGCCACCATGCAAACAGACGTGGGAAGTGCATGCTAGCATCTCGCATGCACTAACAAACTAACTAACTCACCGTGTCTCTCAACTCCAACTGATCCTTCCAGCAAGTCTGCTCCCACACGCATCTTGCCGCTTCACACGACGCTGCCGTATCACACGGCACTGCAGCCTCACGCTGCCATCGGCATTTCGCCATGCTCACCGTATCACACGGCAGCCCGACATCTCGCCTCCTCTGCGTGCTGAGCTGAAGCTTCACGGGACAAACATCAACCTACACTAGACTACTTGCTAAACGAAAATAAAATGCAGACACATAATCAAGATTAATCCTAACATTTTCCCTCCTAATCTTGATTCTCCAATCTTCATGCGGCTTCACCCGCTGCCACTTGACAACGCCATCGCGGCGCTGCGCACCTTGCCGTGGACCGACACCATCACATCGCCGGCGTCCATCACTATGTCCTCTATCCGCACTCGACGGCCACCTCTTGACGTGGACGACGCTGTCGCAGCGCCGATCACCACGCCGTCTTCGCCAAGCGGCATCGCACCGCAACTTTTGTTGGCTTCACACCAACTTTCCATGATGACGATGGCATCACACCACCGTCGTCGGCATCACACCGACTCTTCTTGTGGCAGCTTCGCACCGCCATCTTCACATAGCGGCACCGCATGGCCACCATCCTCCTTCTTGCGCCGTCGGCCTCCATCTCGCATGAAGTCTGTCGCGCCACAACCGACGCTGTCGCAGTGCCGGTCACCACGGACCATCTTTCGTGGATGACGTCCTCGCGACGCCGACCACATGACGGCTTCGCGCCGCCGTCCCCCACCTCACATGGAGTCCGCCGCGGCGCCGCCACAGCCTCGGATCGACAAGGCTCTGATGCCAATTGTTGGCGCCGCCCTCTCGCAGCGCCACTTCTTCTTCCTCTCCTCTCACAACTCTCACTTGTGTTTCTCTCTTCTTCTCTCAAGAACACACACAAGGGAAAAAAGACTCAACACACACACACACACGCATACCTCACCAGAGAGAAACTAGCTTTGCCTCTTCCTCCCGGTGAGACACACGTATGCTACATCTTTTTCTTCAGCCCTCACGACCTCTTTTCATTACTCAACTGCAACACATATATATAAACAAGGGGCTGGCACTCAATCCTCAGGCCACTACCACATCGTGGCCTTATCCTCTAAGCACCCGGCCATCACCAAGCCCACTCACATAACTAATACACGTACATGCATACACTACCTGCTATCTGATCCTAGAATCACTCCAAGATATACACAGGACCAGGCCACCATGCAAACAGACGTGGGAAGTGCATGCTAGCATCTCGCATGCACTAACAAACTAACTAACTCACCGTGTCTCTCAACTCCAACTGATCCTTCCAGCAAGTCTGCTCCCACGCATCTTGCCGCTTCACACGACGCTGCCGTATCACACGGCACTGCAGCCTCACACTGCCATCGGCATCTCGCCATGCTCACCGTATCGCACGGCAGCCCGACATCTCGCCTCCTCTGCGTGCTGAGCTGAAGCATCACGGGACAAACATCAACCTACACTAGACTACTTGCTAAACGAAAATAAAATGCAGACACATAATCAAGATTAATCCTAACAAAGCATGTAGCAACCATTCTTTCCCATTATTTTGCATGGTACTTATACAAGGCAATGACCAAGCTTCTGCCATTACGTCCCAAAGAACCCTTGACAATGTACAGCGGCAGAGTGCATGAAAACTTTCCTCAGATTCAGTTCCACATACCGGGCATAGATCATTTATTTCAAGGCCCCGAATATGTTTGTTTCTCCAAGTCGGAAGAGAGTCTGTAGCCACACGCCAAGCAAAGTTCCGAACACTTGGGGGTACATCATTGGACCAAATGAATTGCCAGCAAGATCGCCGACCATCTGGGCGCGAACTTGAGCCAGTAGACTGTAGACGAGCTTCTATGTGCCTCTTCAAAACCGAACTGATAAGCGCTCCTAACAGAAAACATGCCGTACTTTCCTGGACCCAAGCCAACGTGTCATCTCCTAGCCGTGGCGAAGCACTTGATAAGATGGATGGGTAGTTACATTCAGAGAAATGGTACCCATCTCGCAACTGCTTTCTCCATCTTCTCTGTAATATGGCGAAGGAAAGAGACACTGGTAACGAGGGGATAACAGGGCTGTTTCACAGCAGCATGCAACAGATCATAGGAATGCCCCGCAACTGCACAAAATAAAGTCATATTGTTAACCTACAGCCTGAGGAAGTGAAAATAGATGAACATCAACACAAAGTTGAGGGCGGCCGCGAGGGAGGAGAAGTTGGCGGAGAGTGAGTAGCCGGCGCGGAGGAGGGGCCCGCGCCGCCGGGAGGGTGGGCGAGGCGGGAGGCCACCTCAGCGAGCAGGTGAGCAAGGTCGTCTAAGGGAGGAGGCGCCATTTTTGCGGGAGCAGGAGATGTGGGGGTTTGCCGCCGCGACGACGACGGCGACTGCGTGCAAAGAGACGGCGGAAATCCGAAGTCCGGGAAGAGAGAACGGCCAAGTGGGCTTTTGTGGTTCGGTTCTTCTGCAAATGGGCTTGGATTCGAAATAAGGACTGCTCAACCAGGTGCGGGCCGAGCCATGGAGCATGAGCGGTGCGTAGCGCACGGCGAGTCGGCGATTGGCACCTGTGATGCCAATGGCGGTGGTGTAGTCGGTGAGCCAATCTTCTGGCTTCACGGTCCCGTTGTACTTGGGGGTGTCACGGGGGAGCATGAACCCTTTGGGAAAGGGTTCTTCCCGGATGCGTGGGCCGAAGCACGCCGGCCCGATAGCGCCACTTTCCTCCACCTCCAGGGAGTGAGCGAGCTGGTCGAGGCGGTGGCGAGTGTTGGCGTCGTCGATGGATGATACGTCCATTTTGCATCATGCTTTTATATCGATATTTATTGCATTATGGGCTGTTATTACACGTTATGTCACAATACTTATGCCTATTCTCTCTTATTTTACAAGGTTTACATAAGGAGGGAGAATGCCGGCAGCTGGAATTCTGGGCTGGAGAAGGAGAAAATATTTGAGACCTATTCTGCACAACTCCAAAAGTACTGAAACTCCACGAAAGTCATTTTGGGAAATTATAAAAAATATCCAGCGGAATAAGTTCACCAGAGGGGGCCCCACCTGGCCACGAGGGTGGGGGCGCGCCGTATCCCCCTGGGCGCGCCCCCTACCTCGTGGGCCCCCTGGTGGCCCTCCGATGCCCATCTTCTACTATATGAGGTCTTTCGTCGAGGAAAAAATCATAAGTAACCTTTCGGGACGAGACTCCGCCACCACGAGGCGGAACCTTGGCGGAACCAATCTAGGGCTCCGGCAGAGCTGTTCTGCTGGGGACACTTCCCTCCGGGAGGGGGAAATCATCGTCATCATCATCACCAATGCTCCTCCCATCGGGAGAGGGCAATCTCCATCAACATGTTCACCAGCACCATCTCCTCTCAAAACCCTAGTTCATCTCTTGTATCCAATTCTTGTCTCCAAGTCCGAGATTGGTACTAGTAGGTTGCTAGTAGTGTTGATTACTCCTTGTAGTTGATGCTAGTTGGTTTATTTGGTGGAAGATCATATGTTCAGATCCTATATGCATATTAATACCCCTCTGATTATGAACATGAATATGCTTTGTGAGTAGTTACGTTTGTTCATGAGGACATGGGAGAAGTCTTGCTATTAGTAGTCATGTGAATTTGGTATTAGATTCGATATTTTGATGAGATGTATGTTGTCTAGCCTCTAGTGGTGTTATGTGAACGTCGACTACATAACACTTCACCATTATTTGGGCCTAGAGGAAGGCATTGGGAAGTAATAAGTAGATGATGGGTTGCTAGAGTGACAGAAGATTAAACCCTAGTTTATGTGTTGCTTCGTAAGGGGCTGATTTGGATCCATATGTTTCATGCTACGGTTAGGTTTACCTTAATACTTTTGTTGTAGTTGCGGATGCTTGCAATAGAGGTTAATCATAAGTGTGATGTTTGTTCAAGTAAGAACAACATCCAAGCACCGGTCCACCCACATATCAAATTATGAATGTACCGAACGCGAATCATATGAACGTGATGAAAACTAGCTTGACGATATTCCCATTGTCCTCGGGAGCGCTTTTCCTATTATAAGAGTTTGTCCAGGCTTATCCTTTGCTACAAAAAGGATTGGGCCACCTTGCTGCACTTTATTTACTTTTGTTACTTGTTGCTCGTTACAAATTATCCTATCACAAAACTATCTGTTACCACTTATTTCAGTACTTGCAGAGAATACCTTGCTGAAAACCGCTTATCATTTCCTTCTGCTCCTCGTTGGGTTCGACACTCTTACTTATCGAAAGGACTACGATAGATCCCTATACTTGTGGGTCATCAAGACTCTTTTCTGGCGCCGTTGTCGGGGAGTGAAGCGCCTTTGGTAGGTGGAATTTGGTAAGGAAAAACTTATATAGTGTGCTGAAATTTACTGTCACTTGTTACTATGGAAAGTAATCCTCTGAGGGGCTTGTTCGGGGTATCTTCACCCCGACCAGTAGAGCAAAGAGTTGCTCCTCAACCTAATGAACCTACTGAAAATGAATATGAAAATGTTCCTTTTGAATTTCCTTCGGGTATGACGGAAAAACTGTAGCTAATCCTTTTGTAGGAGATGGAACAAAGCATCCTGATGAGCACCTGATATATATGGATGAAGTCTGTGGACTATTTAAGCTTGCAGGTATACCCGATGATGTTGTTAAGAAGAAGGTATTCCCTTTATCTTTGAAGGGAGATGCATTGACATGGTATAGGCTATGTGATGATACGAGATCATGGAACTATAGAAGATTGAAATTGGAATTTCATCAAAAGTATTATCCTATGCATCTTATTCATCGTGATCGCAATTATACATATAATTTCTGGCCTAGCGAAGGAGAAAGCGTCGCTCAAGCTTGGGGGAGGCTTAAATCAATGTTGTATTCATGCCCCAATCCTGAGCTCCCAAGAGAAACAATTATTCAAAATCTTTATGCTCGGCGTTCTGAAAACAATCGCACCATGCTCGATGCTTCTTGTGCTGGCTCTTTTATGATGAAGACTATTGGATTTAAATTGGATAGAATTAAACGCAACTCTGAATATTGGGATCTCGACGAAGGTAAGGAGTCAGGTATGACATCTAAGTTTGATTGTGTTAAATCTTTTATGGATACCGATATTTTCCGTAAGTTTAGCACTAAATATGGGCTTGACTCTGAGATAGTAGCTTCTTTCTGTGAATCTTTTGCTACTTATGTTGATCTCCCTAAGGAGAAGTGGTTTAAATATCATCCTCCCATAGAAGTAAGAGTAGCTGCACCTATTAAAGTTGAAGAAAAGACTGTCACTTATAATGATCCTATTGTTCCCCTACCTCTTATGTTGAGAAACCACCTTTCCCTGTTAGAGTAAAGGATCATGCTAAAGCTTCAACTGTTGTTCGTAAAAGCAATATTAGAACTTATACACCTCCTGAGCAAGTTAAAGTAGAACCTAATATTGCTATTGTTAAAGATCTCTTGAGTGATAATATTGATGGGCATGTTATTCAATTCTATGGTGAAACTGCTAGAATTGCTAAACCTGACGCTAAAGATAAACATAGACCTGTGGTAGGCGTGCCTGTTATTTCTGTTAAAATAGGAGATCATTGTTATCATGGTTTATGTGATATGGGTGCTAGTGCTAGTGTTATACCTTATACTTTGTACGAAGAAATGAAGCATGAAACTGCACCTGCTGAGATAGAATGTATTGATTTTACAATTAAACTTGCCAATAGAGATACTATATCAGCTGTGGGAATTGTTAGATATGTTGAAGCCTTGTGTGGGAAAACTAAATATCCTACTGATTTTCTTGTTCTCAGTTCCCCACAAGATATCTTTTGTCCCATTATATTTGGTAGACCCTTCTTGGATACTGTCAATGCTAAGATTGATTGCAAAAAGAATGTTGTTACTGTTGGCTTGGATGATATGATTCATGAGTTTAATTTCTCTAAATTTAGTAAACAACACCGTGAAGAAGAATTGCCTAGTAAGGATGAAATTATTGGTCTTGCTTCTATTGCCGTACCTCCTAGTGATCCTCTAGAACATTATTTGCTAGACCATGAAAATGATATGTTTATGAATGAAAGAAGGGAAATAGATGAAGTATTCTTTAAACAGGAACCTATTCTGAAACATAATTTTCCTGTTGAAATCCTAGGGGATCCTCCTCCACCCAAGGGTGATCCCGTGTTTGAGCTTAAACCGTTGCCTGATAATCTTAAATATGCTTATCTTGATGAAAAGAAAATATATCCTGTTATTATTAGTGCAAACCTTTCAGAGCATGAAGAAGAGAGATTATTGAAAACTCTGAAGAAGCACCGTGCTGCTATTGGATATAATCTTGATGATCTTAAGGGCATTAGTCCCACTCTATGTCAACACAAAATAAATTTGGAAGAAGATGCCAAACCGTTTCATGATCATCAACGACGTTTGAATCCTAAAATGAAAGAAGTGGTAAGGAAAGAAATACTAAAGCTCCTGGAGGCAGGTATAATTTATCCCATTGCTGATAGTCAGCGGGTAAGTCCTGTCCATTGTGTCCCTAAGAAGGGAGGTGTTACTGTTGTTCCTAATGATAAAGATGAATTGATTCTGCAAAGAATTATTACAGGTTATAGGATGGTAATTGATTTCCGCAAATTAAATAAAGCTACTAAGAAAGATCATTACCCTTTACCTTTTATTGATCAAATGCTAGAAAGATTATGCAAACATACACATTATTACTTCCTAGATGGTTATTCTGGTTTCTCTCAAATACCTGTGTCGGCTAAAGATCAATCAAAGACTACTTTTACATGCCCTTTTGGTACTTTTGCTTATAGACGTATGCCCTTTGGTTTATGTAATGCACCTGTTACCTTTCAAACATGCATGATGGCTATATTCTCTGACTTTTGTGAAAAGATTTGTGATGTTTTCATGGACGACTTTTCCGTCTATGGATCCTCTTTTGACGATTGTTTGAGCAATCTTGATCGAGTTTTGCAGAGATGTGAAGAAACTAATCTTGTCTTGAATTGGGAAAAGTGCCACTTTATGGTTAATGAAGGTATTGTATTGGGGCATAAAGTTTCTGAAAAAGGTATAGAAGTTGATAAAGCCAAGGTTTATGCTATTGAAAAGATGCCATGTCCCAAGGACATCAAAGGTATAAGAAGTTTCCTTGGTCACGCCGGATTTTATAGGAGGTTCATTAAGTACTTCTCAAAAATTTCTCGGCCTATGACTAATTTATTACAGAAAGATATACCATTTGTCTTTGATGATGATTGTGTAGAAGCATTTGAAATACTTAAGAAAGCATTGGTTTCTGCACCTATTGTTCAGCCACCGGATTGGAATTTACCCTTTGAAATTATGTGTGATGCTAGTGATTATGCTGTAGGTGCTGTTCTAGGGCAAAGAGTTGATAAGAAATTAAATGTTATCCATTATGCTAGTAAGACTCTATACAATGATCAAAGAAATTACGCTACTACTGAAAAAGAATGCTTAGTAGTTGTATTTGCTTGTGATAAGTTCAGACCTTATATTGTTGACTCTAAAGTAACTATTCACACTGATCATGCTGCTATTAAATATCAGATGGAAAAGAAAGATGCTAAACCTAGACTTATTAGATGGGTTCTCTTGCTACAAGAATTTGATTTGCATATTGTTGATAGAAAGGGAGCTGAGAACCCCGTTGTAGACAACTTGTCTAGGTTAGAAAATGTTCTTGATGACCCACTACCTATTGATGATAGCTTTCCTGATGAGCAATTAAATGTCATAAATACTTCTCGTAGTACTCCATGGTATGCTGATTATGCTAATTACATTGTTTCGAAATTTATACCACCTTGTTTCACATACCAGCAAAAGAAAAAGTTTTTCTATGATTTGAGACATTACTTTTGGGATGACCCACATCTTTATAAAGGAGTAGATGGTGTTATTAGATGTTGTGTACCTGAGCATGAACAGGAACAGATCCTACGCAAGTGTCACTCCGAAGCCTATGGAGGACACCACGCTGGAGATAGAACTGCACATAAGGTATTGCAATCTGGTTTTTATTGGCCTACTCTCTTCAAGGATGCCCGTAAGTTTGTCCTATCTTGTGATGAATGTCAAAGAATTGGTAATATTAGTAGACGTCAAGAAATGCCTATGAACTATTCACTTGTTATTGAACCATTTGATGTTTGGGGCTTTGATTATATGGTACCTTTTCCTGCCTCTAATGGATACACACATATTTTAGTTGTTGTTGATTACGTTACTAAGTGGGTAGAAGCTATTCCAACTAGTAGTGCTGATCATAACACTTCTATTAAGATGCTTAAAGAAGTTATTGTTCCGAGGTTTGGAGTCCCTAGATATTTAATTACTGATGGTGGTTCACATTTTATTCACGGTGCTTTCCGAAAAATGTTTGCTAAATATGATGTTAATCATAGAATTGCATCCCCTTATCACCCACAGTCTAGTGGTCAAGTAGAATTGAGTAACAGAGAGCTCAAATTAATTTTGCAAAAGACTGTCAATAGGTTAGAAAGAATTGGTCCAAGAAACTTGATGATGCATTATGGGCTTATAGAACTGCATATAAAAATCCTATGGGTATGTCTCCGTATAAAATGGTTTATGGAAAAGCATGTCACTTACCTCTCGAACTAGAGCATAAGGCTTATGGGGCTATTAAAGAGCTCAATTATGATTTCAAACTTGCCGGTGAGAAGAGGTTATTTGATATTAGCTCTCTTGATGAATGGAGAACCCAAGCTTATGAAAATGCCAAGTTGTTTAAAGAAAAAGTCAGAAGATGGCATGACAAAAGGATACAAAAGCGTGAGTTTAATGTAGGTGATTATGTATTGCTATACAACTCTCGTTTAAGATTTTTTGCAGGAAAGCTTCTCTCCAAATGGGAAGGAACCTACGTTATCGAGGAGGTCTATCGTTCCGGTGCCATAAAAATCAACAACTTCGAAGGCACAAATCCGGAGGTGGTAAACGGTCAAAGAATCAAACACTATATCTCAGGTAATCCTATAAATGTTGAAACCAATGTTATTGAAACCGTAACCCCGGAGGAAAACATAAGGGAAACTTTCCGGAACGTTTCAGACTCCGAAAAGGAGTAGGTATGTGGTACGGTAAGTAAACCGACTCCAAAACAATTTTTAAGGCAATATTTCTCTGTTTTGGAATATTTAGAAAAATAGAAAAATAAGTAGCAGTTCGGGAAGGACACGAGGGCCCCACGAGGGTGGAGGGTGCGCCCTACCCCGCCTGGGCGCGCCCCCCTACCTCGTGGGCACCTCGTGTGCCTTCCGGACTCCGTTTACTTGCACGATAAGTATTTTGGTCGGTAAAATTCATTATATATTCTCCCGGAGGTTTTGACTCCCGTATCACGCAAATATCCTTTGTTCTTGTTTCGAGATGTCCTACTGCAGATTAGATCAACATGTCATCCCAGGATTCGGAAGGAGAAAGCTATGTGGATGATTACCTAGCAAATCCTAAGGTCTATGGAGATGTGGAGGACGATGGTTGGACCACGGAGGAAGAAGAGGACTATGAACCCAAGGGGAAGGAGGAGACGAGCTCAGATGAAGATGAAGCCCCATTACCTCAACCTGGGGACATGCACGTGGAGTTCAAAAAGTCAAGTCTCCCTGATAGGGTAAAGAAACCAAAGATCGCGTTTATCCCTTTTCGTCTCTTGCAGGAAAATAAGCAGGACTTATGCAAAAAAGATATTGACCACAGGTGGGAGGCCCGATGAGTTGAGGGACCAAAATTCCGTCCTCAAGCGCAAATTAAGGGAGAAGTCTATGCCATCAACTAAGTCAACATCACCACCACCTTCTTCACCAGCAAAGGAGACATAATCACATGGGTATGGGCACTCCCCTTGGCAACTGCCAAGCTTGTGGAAGGTGCCCCGGTATATTATCACAGCCACATCTCCTATCTTTACCATTTTTCTTAGTTCGATCCTATTAGCAGTATCTTGATCTAGTAGAATAAAGTTTATGGCATGATCTAGTTTTGATTTTTTGCTTTATGATCTCTCTATGTAATCGAGTCCGTGAGCTATATAATAAAGATTAGTGTTGAGTCAAGGGCTTGATTATTTTGCCATGATCTTGAGTGAATAAAAGAAAGAAAAAGAATTAAAAGAAACAAAGAGTTCATATTGATCTTATTGAGAGTAATGACTTCACATAGAATAGTATGATGATTAAAAGTTGTTGGGAGTTGGCAAACATAGCTTTGGTCATCGTTGCAATTAATAGGAAGTAATAAGGAAAGAGAGGTTTCACATATAGATATACTATTATTGACATCTTTTATGATTGTGAGCACTCATTAAAATATGACATGCTAAAGAGTTGATGTTGGACAAGGAAGACAACGTAATGGGTTATGTTTTCTTATATCTGAGATAAAGTATATTGTCATGGATCATCCAACATGTTGAGCTTGCCTTTCCCCCTCGTGCTAGCCAAATTCTCAGCACCAAGTAGAGATACTACTTGTGCTTCCAAAAACCCTTAAACCAGTTTTGCCATAAGATTCCACCATATCTACCTATGGATTGAGTAAGATCCTTCAAGTAAGTTGTCATCGGTGCAAAGCAATAAAAATTGCTCTCTAAATATGTATGACTGATTGGTGTGGGGGAAATAAGCTTTATACGATCTTGTGATGTGGAAGAAATAAAAGCGACGGATTGCATAGTAAAGGTTCATATCACAAGGGGCAATATAAAGTGACGTTCTTTCGCATTAAGCTTTTGTGCATCCAACCATAAAAGCGCATGGCAACCTCTACTTCCCTCTGCGAAGGGCCTATCTTTTATTATTATCCTCTACCTTATGCAAGAGTCATGGTGATCTTCACCTTTCCTTTTTACTTTTATCCTTTGGCAAGCACAGTGTGTTGGAAAGATCCTGATTGATATATCTAATTGGATGTAGTGGAACATGAGTTATTATTGTTTACATTACCCTTGAGGTAAAAGGTTGGGAGGCGAAACTATAAGCCCCTATCTTTCTCTATGTCCGATTAAAACTCGGTAAACACAAGTATCGCGTGAGTGTTAGCAATTATGGAAGACTAAATGATAGTTGAGTATGTGGACTTGCTATTAAGCTCTGACATAGACTCTTTCTGATGTTATGATAAATTGCAATTGCTTCAATGACTGAGATTATAGTTTGTTGGTTTTCAATAAATTTTATGGTTCGTACTCTGCATTGTGGATGGATTATAGCTTGAACATAAGAAATCATATGACAATATCTATATATGTTGTTGTTATGAGAATAATCATGATGCCTTCATGTCCGTATTTTATTTTTATCGACGCCTCTACCTCTAAACACGGGGACATATTTATCGTTATCGGATTTCGCTTGAGGACAAGCGAGTTCTAAGCTTGGGGGAGTTGATACGTCCATTTTGCATCATGCTTTTATATCGATATTTATTGCATTATGGGCTGTTATTACACGTTATGTCACAATACTTATGCATATTCTCTCTTATTTTACAAGGTTTACATAAGGAGGGAGAATGCCGACAGCTGGAATTTTGGGCTGGAAAAGGAGAAATATTAGAGACATATTCTGCACAACTCCAAAAGTCCTGAAACTCCACGGAAGTCATTTTGGGAAATAATAAAAAATATCCAGCGGAAGTAGTTCACCAGAGGGGGCCCCACCTGGCCACGAGGGTGGGGGGCGCGCCCTACCCCCTAGGCACGCCCCGACCTCGTGGGCCCCTTGGTGGCCCTCCGATGCCCATCATAAGCAACCTTTCGGGACGAGACTCCGCTGCCACGAGGCGGAACCTAGGCGGAACCTTGGCGGAACCAATCTAGGCCTCCGGCAGAGCTGTTCTGCCGGGGACACTTCCCTCCGGGAGGGGGAAATCATCGTCATCGTCATCACCAACGCTCCTCTCATGAGGAGAGGGCAATCTCCATCAACATCTTCACCAGCACCATCTCCTATCAAAACCCTAGTTCATCTGTTGTATCCAATTCTTGTCTCCAAGTCCAGGATTGGTACTAGTAGGTTGCTAGTATTGTTGATTACTCCTTGCAGTTGATGCTAGTTGGTTTATTTGGTGGAAGATCATATGTTCAGATCCTATATGCATATTAATACCCCTCTGATTATGAACATGAATATGCTTTGTGAGTAGTTATGTTTGTTCACGAGGACATGGGAGAAGTCTTGCTATTAGTAGTCATGTGAATTTGGTATTAGATTCGATATTTTGATAACATGTATGTTGTCTAGCCTCTAGTGGTGTTATGTGAACATCGACTACATAACACTTCACCATTATTTGGGCCTAGAGGAAGGCATTGGGAAGTAATAAGTAGATGATGGGTTGCTAGAGTGACAGAAGCTTAAACCCTAGTTTATGCGTTGCTTCGTAAGGGGCTGATTTGGATCCATACGTTTCATGCTATGTGTGACGCCCCCGATTCAATCGTACACTAATCATGCACGCAAACGTGTACGATCAAGATCAGGGACTCACGGGAAGATATCACAACACAACTCTAAAACATAAATAAGTCATACAAGCATCATAATACAAGCCAGGGCCTCGAGGGCTCGAATACAAGTGCTTGATCATAGACGAGTCGTGGAAGCAACAATATCTGAGTACAGACATAAGTTAAACAAGTCTGCCTTAAGAAGGCTAGCACAAACTGGGATACAGATCGAAAGAGGCGCAGGCCTCCTGCCTGGGATCCTCCTAACAACTCCTGGTCGTCGTCCGCGGGTTGCACGTAGTAGTAGGCACCTCCAGTGTAGTAGTCGTCATCGACGGTGCCGTCTGGCTCCGGGGCTCCATCGTCTGGTCGCAGCAACCGGGTAAAGAAAGGGGGAAAATGGGGAACAAGGCAACCGTGAGTACTCATCGAAAGTACTCGCAAGCAAGGAGCTACACTACATATGCATGGATATATGTGTAACGGGCCATATCAGTGGGAATGAGCTGCAGAATGCCGAGAATAAGAGGGGGATATCTAATCCTGTCGAAGACTACGCTTCTGGCAGCCTCCATCTTGCAACATGTAGAAGAGAGTAGACCGAAGTCCTCCAAGTAGCATCTCCAAGTAGCATCGCATAGCATAATCCTACCCGGCGATCCCCTCCTTGTAACACTGAGAGAGAGCGACCACCGGGTTGTATCTGGCACTTGGAAGGGTGTGTTTTATTAAGTATCCGGTTCTAGTTGTCATAAGGTCAAGGTACAACTCCAAGTCGTCTGTTATCAAGATCACAGCTATTCGAATAGATTAACTTCCTGCAGGGTGCACCACATAACCCAACACGCTTGATCCCATTTGGCGGACACACTTTTACGGGTCATGCCCGGCATGAAGATCAACACGTCGCAGCCCCACCTAGGCCAACAGAGAGGTCAACGCGGTCTAAACCTAAGCGCACAGGGGTCTGGGCCCATCGCCCTTAGCACACCTGCACGTTGCGAACGCGGCCGGAAGCAGACCTAGAAACCTCCATTACAAAGGAAGTCACGTTACGCGGTCCAATCTGGCGCGCGCCGCTCAGTCGCTGATGTCACGAGGGCTTCGACTGATACCACGACGCCGAGTGCCCATAACTGTTCCCGCGTAGCTGGTTAGTGCGTATAGACCAAATGGCCAGACTCAGATCAAATACCACGATCTCGTTAAGCGTGTTAAGTATCCGTGAACGCGGAACAGGGCCAGGCCCACCTCTCTCCTAGGCGGTCTCAACCTGCCCTGTCGCTCCGCCACAAAGTAACCGTCGAGGGCCGTCGGGAACCCAGGCCCACCTCTACCGGGATGGAGCCACCTGTCCTTTCAGCCCCCCATCTCCGAACAGTATCACAGGTAATGTAACGATGTAATGTATATAGTATATGCCCGTGATCACCTCCAAGTGATCACATCCCGATAGTATAGCATGGCAGATGGACAAGAGTGTAGGGTCATCGATGGAACACTAGCATCCTATACTAAGCAAGATAGGATAGCGGTAAAGGTAACAACAGAGTAGCAAGGACGGGATATGCAAAGAAGATAGGAGTAATGGCGAAAGCGGTAACATGCTACACTACTCTAATGCAAGCGATATAGAGAAGAGTAGGCGATTCACGGTGATCAAAGGGGGCTTGCCTGGTTGCTCTGGCAAGAGAGAGGGGTCGTCAACTCCGTAGTCAAACTGGGCAGCAGCAGCGTCGGTCTCGTAGTCTACCGGAGAGAAGAGGGGGAAGAAACAATAAATATAATGCAAACATAAGCATGACGGTGCATGACAAGAAAATGTGCGGTGCTAGGTGTGCCCTAACGCGGTAGGAGGTGATACCGACGAAGGGGGGGGGGGAAACATCCGGGAAAGTATCCCCGGTGTTCCGTGTTTTCGGACAGATGAACGGGAGGTGAAATGTTGCAGGTTCACTATGCTATGGACGCGTGGCGATTTAACGGGCTGCGATCCGGATTTGTTTTCGTTACGAGCAACTTTCATGTACAAAGTTTTTCCATCTGAGCTACGGTTTATTTTATATTAATTTTAAAAGATTTAAATCATTTTCAGGATTTATTTAGTTATTTTAATGCAACATTATCCAGAACAGTGTTTGCTGATGTTAGCATGACGTCAGTAGTCAACAGAGGTTGACTGGGTCAAACTGGCGTGTGGGTCCTACCATCATTGACTAAGCCCAACTAATCAGGTTTAGTTAGTCTAAATAAAGGATTAGGTTTATTAATTATAATTAATTAGGTTAATTAATTAATTAATTAATTAATTAATTAACTAATTATTATTTTTATTTTTATTTTTTTTGAATCTTTTTTTTAATAATCATTCTGGGGCTAGGCCCACCTGTCATTGGCACATGGGGCGGGGCCCAGCTGTCAAAGGCCCATGTGGCCTTTGCGGGCATACGGGCAAGCGGGTACGGGCGCTGGGGTATGGCGCATGGCTGGGCGCTAGCCTGCTTGGGCGCACGCCAAAGTGGTGCGCCTGGCCACGGCGGGCGCACGGCCACGGCAGGCGCCGAGCAACACAAATGAGGGGGCGGCGGAGGTAGGCGCCCGCAGTTGAGCGAGGCGGGGCGGCAGCGTGAGGTAGAACAAGGGGGGGCCTGGCGGGAGGCAGCACGGGTCGAGGCGACAGGGGGAACGGCGCCGCGGGGCAGTGGCAGGGCACGGCGACGGCGGTAGGGAACAGTGGCAGGGGGAGGCCACGGCGGAGCGAGCTCCGGGCGCGGTGGGGGGGCGTCCTACGGCATGGAAACAGAAGGGGGAGAGGAGAGGGGCGGAGGCGAGCGCGGCGGCGGGGCTCACATCGGGCGTAGGGACGGGGCAGTGGGTGGTTGGGGAGGACGACGGCGAGGTCGAGGGCCCAGGGCCAGCGGACGGCGCAGCGTCCATGGCGTCCGGCGAGGAGGGGTGAGGACGAGCGACGGGCAGGCGGCGGTGTCCATCTTGGCGGGCGGCTCGATGGAGCCGGCGAGGGAGAGGCGGGGATGAGGCAGCAGTTCGGTGGGGAGGAGGGCGGCGACGCAGCTCCGGGCGGCAGTGGTCGATGCAGCGAGGGGGAGTGGGGGGGGGGGGGTCTTCGCCCCGATCCAGATTGGATCGGGAGGGGGGAGGGAGTGGCGTGGGGGAGCGGAGGCGGGAGCGGTAGTGGTTAGGGTTTGAGGCGGGGGTTATGGAGTAAGGGTGTGTCGGCCTGGGCACAGCTAGCCTGGTGGGCAGTCGGCCCGATGGGGGTGGGGTTTTGTTTTATTTGTATTTTTATTTCTTTCCTTTTCTTTCTATTTATTCTTTTCTGTTTTAATTTATTTTAAACTATTTAGGCATTTTGTAAAAGCGTGGTTTCTTCACCATAAATACCTAAGCATTAATTGGCACACTCCGAACATTTTAGTTTTGATGTTTGAAAACTTTTATTGTTTGCCTCGGTTTTAAATCTGAAATTCGAACTAGGTTTCGAACTAACGCAAGTTTATCCACAGTAACCGAGGTGACGTGGCATCATTAGCGGGGATCACTGTAGCTTAATTATCCGGGCGTCACAATTCTCCTCCACTACAAGAAATCTCGTCCCGAGATTTAAGAGGGGAGTAAGGGGGAAAGTTCTGGTTACGATATTCTAAGGGATCTTCTCGAAGAAGTTAATCCCTTTCTTTGATGTCTTCAATTCTTTATTCCAATGCATCATGATAAACTTGTCATCATTTCTTCGGGAACTCCATCGTACTTACGAAAGGATAAGGGGCAGCTCACTATGAGATAATGCTTTTGAGGGAAACAATCTGGGGGTTAACCCATGAATGAGTATAAGATTATCTCTCGAGTTGAACATATGAAATACCTCGAGAGTAAGGTACGAAGGTACCATAAGAGGCTCCAAGCGGATAGATAGTTGCTCAAGCCTGAACCCGAGTGAAAGGGGTTCATAGTAGCGAGAGTAAGTATTGCGTCGATACGAGAATAGATCACTAGGACGGTGGCCTGTGAATTACATCTGAGGCCACGCGAGGAATAACCTTGGGAATAGGGGTGTACGGGACAGTCAGGTTTTCGATCCTGTGGAACTGTGGGTTATGGGCCCACCACGTGGTTTTTTAATAGGAGCAGTGACATCTTGCACGGTCATGATAGCAAGGCATGTCGAGAGTACCATGTCGGTTATGTCGGCAACAACGTTGGTACCAAGGGCAAGGGTCGAAGAGAACCATTTTCACCTTTCGTTGCATCGAGGCGGACCAATAGGTAAAGTTCTCGTCCATCGGTGGTTACCGAAATGTCACCAACAATAGTAACAGGGTCTTACTGGCAGAGTTGTACCACGAGGTGCTTACATAAGCAGGAGAATAATACTGCTTAGATTATATAGACCTCAAGAAAGGTTAAACCAACCAATGGAAAGGAAAATAAGATTATCAGATTAAATAGAACCATGGAAGGGAAAATGTGTTTAAACACATATTTCAAGGGTATATCCTTCCCAAGGACAAACAAAGTATGATATCCATGACAGGATATAATGTAGAAAAAAAATTTAGGTAGGGGAGAGGAATTTCATGACATTACCCATACAACGGTGTTTGGATAATTGAGCAGGAAACATTTAGTATTGGGCTTCAAATGTTCTTGTTGAAAATCAGAGTACAACCGACATGCTTCGAGATAGCATTGACATGGTCATCAGGTGAAGATTAGACTTTGGAAGCACAAAGGATCCATCAGGAACAACTTATAGAATAAGTCTTACAATTTCCTCACGGCAGAATGACTAACATTGCTAAAAGGAAGAACTATAACAATAGGCCCTCCGGGCAGGTGTGTTAGGATGACATCACCTTATCGGGTTAAAGACCAATGTTATAACTCTTGGAAATATGTCCCAACCATCATATCTAACCGAGATTCAGATCTGATTGGTGTCAGGATACCTCAGACACATGATGCCCGAGAAGGAAAGGGGGCAACACAATTTAACGAGATGGAGTTGCAAGATTATCGGGAAATGGACGATGGTAGCAAGTTCCGAAACAAGAATTCATCATTAAATCAAGGAGAGGGTTAGGAGGTGGCTGATGGACCCAGCGACAAATCATTGAGATTCCCAAAAGATGGATTTCCACAATCATGTGAACAAGGAGATAACATTTTTCAGATCAAATGACATAATGATGTATGCTCGAGGGAAACATACACAATTTAACATTGCTTGATAGGTGCACCCAAAATATGGGATGGGTTGCACGATAAATGTTAGAACGGCGACTTAATGAAACAGAATCAATTGACCATTCACTTCAAAGCGATAGGGTTGCTAGAAGTTTTGAAATCGCACATCATAGTTCAATTGTCAGTTTTCCGGTTAGAAACAACACGTTGATCAAGGAACGAACAGATATGGCAAGAAGTATCACCTGTATCAATATCTCTTAAGAGGTGGTGAAATTTTCACGACTTTCTTGACATAAAAGATGGTAATACTTCCAAGGTAAAGAAGAACAAATGCTGGGTAGCAAGGATCTCAAGGTATAACACAAAATACAAACAATTTTGTGTTGAGAGGGAAATCAAGGATGTTGTCGATGACAACACAAATCATAAACGGGCAAGGATGGTATTTCCCATCATGAATTCAATTGATATCCTGGAAAAGCTCGGAATGCTGATGATGATCACGACACATTTGTCGAGAGATTTCATGAAGATGTAATCGATCGGCGATAACAACAAGTCAAAGGAATTATGAAGCAAAAGGTTATTGGAACCATGCGTACGACACAAACTCAAAATCAAGCTTGTTTTCCAAAGCGAAATGATATGATGAGGAAGATCGACGTAAGCTTAGCTTATCGTCAAAAATTATGCTCTGGGGAGAGGACCAGGTAACACAGTTAAAATCGGCACGACAAGGATATAGCCAAACAAGCTAGGAATGACGTGATTGAGTTCAAACTCGTAAGTAATGAAGGTTACCAAGAGTTGCTTAATCGCGATGCGGACTCGAGTCATTATCTGTGTCTTTGAGTGTTAAATAACTCAGAGCCCGTGAAAAATTGGAATCAATGAGAATGTAGCACTTGATGAAGAACTCATAAGAAGTTATGCAGTTCCGTGATAATCTTGAGATACCAGGGGGGTAATACTCGACGACAATTCAAGTAGAGGTTGGACTGGGGTATTACTCTGTAGAATACAAGTGCTTAAACTTGCACGAGAAATGGTATTTAAAGGAGAACATGGTCGGAAACCACGATCATAAATGATCAAATCCCAGATATAAGATGAACTTATACCAAGGGAATAGTTATTATTTCGAGAAGCTTCCATGATAGGATATACATCGTGTTCATGGGCATGAACACAAAGGTTCAAGGTCGACTCCCACTTCTTTAATGCATAACCTTTCATTCACTTCTCGTCTTCAATGAAATTGTGTGTTGAAATTTTATCAGACATAACACTAGTAGAGTATGACCCGTAGTAGTTTTCGGGTTCACACCGTTTAGAGAAGGCATATGTTCAACCCATAGGGGCTTCTTAGAAACATATACCACAAGTTTCAAGAGTAAATAACACAAGCCCGAAAGCAGAGCATGGTTGGCCAAGCAGAGGATACAACTTAACGAAGGCATTATGTATCAGGGGAAGAACTCACAAAGTGATCAAATGTGAAGGACACTGTTGGATAACAATCCAACACAGGACTTGATGGACCACAAAGGATCTGATGTGAGTATCGATACTCAACCAGAAGAGGAAGGAATGCAAATGCAACAGGTTATGGAATCATCTGAATAATTCAAGGCTTAAATGCAAAGGAATTATGATTTCCAAAACAAAGGATCAGAAGCAGACGTTCTGATCAAGGATGGGTCAATTGAATATACCAGAGGCACAATCGATGACATATAGTTTGGTCGAGAACCAGCTCATGTTCAAAATGATGTCTGAGCCGGAAAGATAATCCTAGGACTCGACTGATGATTGTGAACATTCATAACGTATTGAATCAACGGACTCAAAAATGATGGTGACAAAGGATGCTAATATGATTACTATACTTATGGGATTAATCATAATGAAAGCAAACAAGAAATTCGAGCAATAGGTTCTTTGAGGATTTTCGGAATATCGAATGGTGTTTGAAGACTTTTGTGTAACACAGAACAAGCGGGGATGAGCGGATACTTGATAAGTGCGAGAATTAGCCGTAGGGGTATTCAGTGACAAGGAACAAAGACGACAAGAAGCTCAAAGGATTATTGAAACAATGACGAGTTTTTCAGGGTATCTTGTAATAACAAGACCAAGCGGGGATGAGGGTAAGAATAACAAGCGCAAGTAGTTATCCATAAGGGTTTACGGTGGAAGGGGAATTGCAAACGCGATGAACACAAGTTCTCGAGTTAACAATGGAGAGAGTATCTTCGTGGTCTTACAGGTGCGGCAGACGATCATCGATAATAAGGGGCTCTCCGGGTGAAAGTGATAACGAGATCCTAATGTTAGATTTAGTAAAATTCATTTAACCCGAATAGAGGAGAGATCGAGTCCCGAGTAAAGGTCGAGGAGTAAAAGATCCTAATACCATCCAATGGCGACGTGGGCCCGTAAGCCACACAGCCATGTTAGTAAAAGTTTTTCAACGACTAGACTCGACTTCGGCCAAGGAGTTGGGAAGGGGGATTCCTACAGGTAGTCGGCTCTGATACCAACTTGTGACCCCCAGATTCAACCGTACACTAATCATGCACGCAAACGTGTACGATCAAAATCAGGGACTCACGGAAAGATATCACAACACAACTCTAAAACATAAATAAATCATACAAGCATCATAATACAAGCCAGGGGCCTCGAGGGCTCGAATACAAGTGCTCGATCATAGACGAGTCAGCGGAAGCAACAATATCTGAGTATAGACATAAGTTAAACAAGTCTGCCTTAAGAAGGCTAGCACAAACCGGGATACAGATCGAAGAGGCGACGCCTCCGCCTGGGATCCTCCTAACAACTCCTGGTCGCCGTCCGCGGCTGCACGTAGTAGTAGGCACCTCCGGTGTAGTAGTCGCCATCGACGGTGGCGTCGGCTCGGGGCTCCATCGTGGTCGCAGCAACCGGTAAAGAAAGGGGAAAAGGGGAACAAGGCAACCGTGAGTACTCATCCAAAGTACTCGCAAGCAAGGAGCTACACTACATATGCATGGATATATGTGTAAAGGGCCATATCGGTGGACTGAATCGCAGATCGCTGTAATAAGAGGGGATATCTAATCCGTCAAGACTACGCTCGGCAGCCTCCGTCTTGCAACATGTAGAAGAGAGTAGATCAAGTCCTCCAAGTAGCATCGCATAGCATAATCCTACTCGTCGATCCCCTCCTCGTAACCCTGAGAGAGAGCAACCACCGGGTTGTATCTGTCACTTGGAAGGGTGTGTTTTATTAAGTTTCCGGTTCTAGTTGTCATAAGGTCAAGGTACAACTCCAAGTCGCCCTGCTATCAAGATCACGGCTATTCGAATAGATTAACTTCCTGCAGGGTGCACCACATAACCGAACACCCTTGATCCCATTTGGCGGACACACTTTTACGGGTCATGCCCGGCATGGAAGATCAACACGTCGCAGCCCCACCTAGGCCAACAGAGAGGTCAAGACGCCGCCTAAACCTAAGCATTGTGGTGCAGGCCCATCGCCTTAGCACACACTGACGCTACGAACGCACGGATGCAGACCTAGCAACCTCCATTACAAAGGAAGTCACGTTACGCTGTCCAATCTGGCGCGCGCCGCTCGGCCGCTGACGTCACGAGGGCTTCGGCTGATACCACGACGCCGAGTGCCCATAACTGTTCCCGCATAGCAGGTTAGTGCGTATAGACCAAATGGCCAGTCTCAGATCAAATACCAAGATCTCGTTAAGCATGTTAAGTATCCATGAGCGCCCGAGCAGGCAGGCCCACCTCTCTCTAGGCGGTCTCAACCTGCCTGTCGCTCCGCCACAAAGTAACCATCGGGGCCGACGGAACCTGTGCCCACCTCTACCGGGATGGAGCCACTGTCCTTTCAGCCCCCATCTCAACAAAGATATCACGTAATGTAACATTGTAAAGTATATAGTATATGCCCGTGATCACCTCGAAGTGATCACAGCCCCGAGTATAGCATGGCGGAGCGGACAAGAGTGTAGGGTCAATGATGGAACACTAGCATCCTATACTAAGCGATGAGGATAGCGGTAAAGGTAACAACATGAGTAGCAAGGACAGGCTATGCAACAAGATAGGAGTAACTGAAAGCAGTAACATGCTACACTACTCTAATGCAAGCAGTATAGAGAACAGTAGGCGATATCTGGTGATCAAAGTGGGGCTTGCCTGGTTGCTCTGGCAAGAGAGAGGGGTCGTCAACTCCGTAGTCGAACTGGGCAACAGCAGCGTCGGTCTCGTAGTCTACCGGAGAGAAGAGGGGGAAGAAACAATAAATATAATGCAAACGTAAGCATGACGGTGCATGACAAGAAAATGTGCGGTGGTAGGTGTGCCCTAACGCGGTAGGAGGTGATACCGACGAAGGGGGGGAAACATCCGGGAAAGTATCCCCGGTGTTCCGTGTTCTCGGACAGATGAACCGGAGGTGAAATGTTGCAGGTTCACTATGCTAGGGACGCGTGGCGGACGAACGGGATGTGTATCATGATTCGTTTCGTCGTTCTGAGCAACTTTCATGTACAAAGTTTTTCCATCTGAGCTACGGTTTATTTTATATTAATTTTAAAAGATTTAAATCATTTTTAGGATTTATTTAATTATTTTAATGCAACATTATCCAGAACAGTGTTTGTTGATGTCAGCATGACGTCAAGATCAATGAAGGTTGATCGGGTCAAACTGGCGTGTGGGTCATACTGTCATTGACTAAGCCCAACTAATCAGGTTTAGTTAGTCTAAATAAATGATTAGGTTTATTAATTAGGTTAATTAATTTAATTAATTAATTAACTAATTATTATTTTTATTTTTATTTTTTTGAATCTTTTTTTTAATAATCATTCTGGGGCTAGGCCCACCTGTCATTGGCACATGGGGCGGGGCCCAGCTGTCAAAGGCCCATGTGGCCTTTGCGGCATAATGGGCAAGCGGTGCAGGCACTGGGGTATGGGCGTGGCTGGGCGCTAACTGTTGGGCGCACGCAAAGCTAGGGGGTGCGCCACGGTGGGCCAGCCACGGCGCAGAGCAGACAATGAGGGGCGGCGGAGGTAGGCTCCGCATGATTGAGCGAGGTGGCAGCAGCGTGAGGCGAGAACAAGGGGCTGGCGGGAGGCAAGACGGGTCGAGGCGGGCAGGGGAACGGCGCCATGGCAAGGCAGTGGCATGACGACGGGCGGTAGGGAGCAGGGGGAGGCCACGGCGGAGCGAGCTCCGGGCGCGGTGGGGGGCGTCCTACGGCATGGAAACAGAAGAGGGAGAGGAGAGGGGCGGAGGCGAACTGGGGCTGTGACAAAAGAGCACCAACCAAAACAGTGGTGTCCGCTTTGATGAAGCAACCAAGAGGGGAAAGGACACATATTATGGTTACATAGTGGACATATGGGAACTTGACTATGGACATGAGATTAAGTTCCCTTTGTTTAAGTGAAAATGGGTGGTCAGGAGGCGGGGTACAGGTAGACCCACAGAACGGAATGACAACAGTGGATCTGTACAATCTGTGGTACACAGACGAACCATTCGTCCTAGACAATGATGTGGCGTAGGTTTTCTATGTGAAGGACATGTCTACCAAACCGAGAAAAATAAAAGATAAGGAAGCAGATACATCATATGATGAGCCAAAGCGCCACATAGTTCTTTCAGGAAAAAGAGACATCGTGGGATTGGAGGGCAAGACAGAGATGTCTGAAGATTATGAAAAGTTTCATGAAATTCCTCCCTTCAAAGTCAAGGCTAACCCAAGCACCCTGTTAAGCGATGAAGATTATCCATGGTTACGGCGCAATAAGCAAAGGACACAAGCGAAGATAAAGTGAAGACTTTTGTGCCTTTGATCTAGAATATCACTGCAGTTACATGTGAACAAGTGAAACTCCTTTGTAACAGATGAGTTTTCGTCTGAAACCCTGATATTTCCAAAGAGATTGTCTGTTTTGTACACGAAGTGCATCCAATTTTTGTCATAACCCTCTCAACTTTTTACCACGTGCTATGTGGGTGAAATGATGATACCATGCCAACTTTCAACCTTTTCAGAGTTCATTTGTAGTGCTTTTCAATTTAAGGGTCATTTAGCTGAAAGAATGAACAAATAGCAAAAAGAATGAACTAAAAGTACTCAATTAAAATATTTTGTTATGATCAACTAAAACAAAACTATAATATCCTTCAATAGCAAAAAGAATCAACTAAAAAGCTTTTATAAAACTCCAATAGCAGAAGGAATCAACTCAAAAAACTTTTATAAACCTCTAGTATTATTGAAATTAAAATGATATAAAATTTATGCAACCAAAATTATCAAAGTATTTTCTATTCAAAACATTAAAGCAAAAAGAATTTTCATAAAGAAAACTTTTTGTTAGAAACTTTAATTGCAAAACGAATTATCATAAAGAAATCTGTTTTTGAATATAATGATAAAACACAGTGATATTAAATAGCAAGAAAAAGAATCACTCAAAAATCTATCTTTATAGTAAACTTATTCAAAAACTAGTGATTCACACAAATTTTTAAAAATTCAAATCTAAACTATTCAAATTGGAAAACAAATGCCACTAACAGAAAGTTTATAATTTTTATTACCTAAAAGAAAAAAAAGAAAAAAAACAACAAAAAATAAATAATGCAAAAAACAAAACAAAAAACTAGAAATAAAAATAAAAAATGCCATCTACTGGGCCACCACAGCCTGAAAACGAATAGAAACCCAGCTAGTTGGGCCAGGATTCAAGCCCGCAGAAGGCCCAGCAGTCCCGCAGACATAGCAGTGTCAGTTTAGGCCCATAGGCCTGCAGTTCAGAGGAGTTCGAGAGGGAAGAGGCAGTGGAGCTTATAAACAGGTGCGGGGCGCTCTCAACTAGCGAGGTGGGACTAAACTCCCACCACCACCACGCTGTGCAAGGCCGTTGGTCCCGGTTGGTGGCACCAACCGGGACTAAAGAGGGGCATTGGTACCGGTTCATGGCACCAACCGGAACCAATGCCCCTCTTAATCTGTTGGTGCCACCAACCGGGACCAATGCCCCCTGCTGCCCGCCCTTTGGGCTGCTGAAAAGAGGGCTTTGGTCCCGGTTGGTGGCACCAACCGAGACTAAAGCAGGGCATTGGTTCCTGTTGGTGCAACCAACCGGGACCAATGCTCAGTGTATATAAGCAAAACTTGTGAATTTTCAGTTTCATCGCGCATTTGCCCCCCGACGACGTCGAGCTCATCGACGCCGCCAGGCTGCCCGTGCTCGTCGTCGCTGCCCCGCAGTCACCGTCGTCTTCACCCTGTGCCTCGTCGTCGTCGCCCTGCACCCGGACGCCGACGCCCTGCTCCTCGTCGCCGGCCCTGCCTCGTCGTCGTTGTCGCGCCCTGCACCGACGCCGTCGCCGCGTCCGAGCCCGCTGTGAGCGCTACCCCGATCCCCTCCTCCTGTCTTGGTCGTCGTCGCGCCGCCGCCTGCCCTCTGCGCCAGCTGCCCCTTCCTGCGCGCCACGCCAAGCGCCGCCCCTGCCCTGCAATTTTTTTATTTTTTTGTCATATATATATATATATGTGTGTGTGTGTGTGTGTGTGTGTGTGTCTGTGTGTGTATTTTTTGTCAATGTATATGTATATGTGTATATATGTGTGTATGTGTATAAATGTGTGTACGTGCATATATGTGTGTATATGTTTATAGCATTTTTTGTGTATGATTAGGAAAATTGTGTATGTATAGGAAAATTGTGTATGATCAAAGTCATTTATGTATATGTTCATATTTAGAAGAAAAAGAAGGAGAGGAAAAAGGAAAATAAGAAGAGGAAGAAGGAGAAGATGAACGAGAAGAAGAGGAGAGGAAGAAGAGGAGAAATAAATAAGAAGCGTAAAAAAGAAGAAAATTTTCTATTTTTTCTTCTTCTAAACTATTCCTTCTTCTTCTCCTCTTTTTTTCTTCTATTTTTTTCTTATATTCTTTCTTCTTCTCCTCCTCTATTTTGTTATTCTTCTTCCTCTTCTTATTTTTTATCGGGAACGAGTGTGTCGGGAACTAGGGCGTAGGAAACTAGGGTAGAGGGTCGAGGGTCACCGAGGGGTCGAGGGTCGTCGAGGGTCGAGGGTCGTCGAGTGGTCGAGGGTCGTCGAGGGGTCGAGGGTCGTCGAGGGGTCGAGGGTCGAGGGTCGTCGAGAGTCGAAGGTCGAGTGTCTAGGGTCGAGAGTCTAGGCTTGTGAGGGGTCTCTGTTTAACAAGAATGCCCCCGTTATGGATGTGCACAAGCTGATCCATTTTTTTTCTGATCTCATCCATGGCTACATCATTTGAAACGGAGTTCCGGATAGGATGATTCGCTTTTTGGTACAGATTTCAGCAAAGGCCTTCCGAATAACGATATTGGGAAGGCTCTTGCTGAACTTCGTACCAAAAGGCGAATATACTGTCCGAGACTCCGTTCCAAAAGAATTTTGGAGAGCTTTGTACCGTTAAGCGCCTGTTACTTTCGGAAAATGATGAAGCAAAGGTTTTCTTGGGATCAGGAAAAATATGGGCCATTTTCTGCACATCCAGAATGGTGCCATCTTGTTAAATCCCTTAAAGGTTAAGAGAATCCGAGCGGTCGAGGATCGGAACTAGCTAGGGTAGGGGGTCAAGGGTCACCGAGGGGATGAGGGTCGAGGGTCGAGGGTCTCCGTTTAACAAGAATGCCCCCATTATGGATGTGCACAAGTTGATCCATTTTTCTGATCTCATCCATGGCTACATCATTTGCTGGAAGTAACGGGCATATGACGCTACGAAACTCTTCAAAGTTATTTTGGAATGGAGTTCCGGATAGGACGATTCGCTTTTTGGTACGGATTTCAGCAAAGGCCTTCCAAATAGCAATATTCGGAAGGCTCTTGCTGAACTTCGTACCAAAAAGCGAATTATCCTATATGGGACTCCGTTCCAGAACAATTTTGGAGAGCTTCGTACCGTTATGCGCCTGTTACTTTCGGCAAATGATGAAGCAATGGTTTTCTTGAGATCAGGAAAAATGTGGACTATTTTCTGCACATATAGAATGGCGTCATCTTGTTAAATCCCTTAAAGGTTAAGAGAATCTGAGCAGTCGAGGATCGGAACTAGCTAGGGTAGGGGGTTGCTACCTCTTGAGCACTGTGTTGGATTTCCCCGAGGAGGAGAGGATGATGCAGCAAAGTAGCGTAAGTATTTCCCTCAGTTTTTTGAGAACCAAGGTATCAATCCAGTAGGAGGCCACGCACAAGTCCCTCATACCTGCACAAAACAATAGCTCCTCGCAAACAACGCGATTAGGGGTCGTCAATCCCTTCAGGTCACTTACGAGAGTGAGATCTGATAGAGATGATAAATAATATTTTTGGTATTTTTGGTATAGAGATGCAAAGTGAAAAGTAAAAGGCAAAGTAAAAACAAAGCAAGTATTAAAGTGATGGAGATTGATATGATGAGAATAGACCCGGGGGCCATAGGTTTCACTAGTGGCTTCTCTCAAGATCATAAGTATTCTACGGTGGGTGAACAAATTACTGTTGAGGAATTGATGAATTGAGCATAATTATGAGTATATCTAGGTATGATCATGTATATAGGCATCACGTCCGAAACAAGTAGACCGACTCCTGCCTGCATCTACTACTATTACTCCACTCATCGACCGCTATCCAGCATGCATCTAGAGTATTAAGTTAAAAACAGAGTAACGCCTTAAGCAATGACATGATGTAGAGGAATAAATTCATGCAATATGATAAAAAAACCCATCTTGTTATCCTCGATGGCAACAATACAATACGTGCCTTGCAACCCTTTACATCCTTTGGGTAAGGACACCGCAAGATCGAACCCAAAGCTAAGCACTTCTCCCATTGCAAGAACTAGCAATCTCGTTGGCCAAACCAAACAGATAATTAGAAGAGACTTGCAAAGATAACCAATCATACATAAAAGAATTCAGAGAAGATTCAAATATTATTCATAGATAATCTGGATCATAAACCCACAATTCATCGGTCTCAACAAACACACACCGCAAAAAGAAGATTACATCGAATAGATCTCCACGAGAGGGGGAGAACATTGTATTGAGATCCAAAAAGAGAGAAGAAGCCATCTAGCTACTAGCTATGGACCCGAAGGTCTGAAGTAAACTACTCACACCTCATCGAGGGGCTATGTTGATGATGTAGAAGCCCTCCGTGGTGGATGCCCCCTCCGGCGGAGCTCCGGAACAGGCCCCAAGATGGGATCTCGTGGATACAGGAAGTTGCGGCGGTGGAATTAGGTTTTGGCTCCTTTTACGATTGTTTGGGGTACGAGGTATATATAGGAGGAAGGAGTACGTCGGTGGAGCAGGGGGCCCACGAGGCAGGGGCGCGCCCTGAGGCGCTCCCACCCTCGTGGCCGCCTCTTTGTTCCTTGGAGTAGGATCCAAGTCCACAGCTCACGTTCGGTGAGAAAATCACGTTCCCGAAGGTTTCATTCTGTTTGGACTCCGTTTGATATTCCGTTTCTTCGAAACACTAAAATAGGCAAAAAAACAGCAATTCTAGGCTGGGCCTCCGGTTAATAGGTTAGTCCCAAAGATAATATAAAAGTGGAAAATAAAGCCCAATATAGTTCAAAACAGTAGATAAAGTAGCATGGAGCAATCAAAAATTATAGATACATTGGAGACGTATCAGGCATCCCCAAGCTTAATTCCTGCTCGTCCTAGAGTAGGTAAATGATAAAAAGAGAATTTTTGATGCGGAGTGATACTTTGGCATAATTTCAATGTAAATCTTCTTAATTGTGGTATGAATATTCAGATCTGAAAGATTCAAGACAAAAGTTCATATTGACATAAAAATAATAATACTTCAAGCATACTAAGCAAAGTAATCATGTCTTCTCAAAATAGCATGGCAAAAGAAAGTTCATCCCTACAAAATCATATAGTTAGGTTATGCTTCATTTTTGTCACACAAAGGTGTTCCCAACTTCTATACCCCCGATGACAAGCCAAGCAATTGTTTCATACTTAAATAATCTCAAACTTTTTGAACCTTCACGCAATACATGAGCGTGAGCCATGGATATAGCACTATGGGTGGAATAGAATATGATGATGGGGATTGTGTGGAGAAGACAAAAAGGAGAAAGTCTCACATTGACGAGGATAATCAACGGGCTATGAAGATGCCCATCAATTGATGTCAACATGAGGAGTAGGGATTGCATGCAACGGATGCACTAGAGCTATGAATGCTCAACAAAAGAAAACTAGTGGGTGTGCATCCAACTTGCTTGCTCATGAAGACCTAGGGCATTTGAGGAAGCCCATCGTAGGAATATACAAGCCAAGTTCTATAATGAAAAATTCCCACTAGTATAAAAATACAACTCATGAGACTCACTATATGAAAAACATGGTGCTACTTTGAAGCACAATATATGAGACTCACTACATGAAGAACAAGGTGCTACTTTGAAGCACAAGTGTGGTAAGAGGATAGTAACATTGCCCTTTTTATTTATTTTCTTTTTTTGGGCCTTTCCTTTTTTTCTTTTTGGCCTTTCTTTTTTTTGATTGGGCAATGCTCTAATAATGATGATCATCACACTTCTATTGATTACAACATAAGGATTACAACTCGAAACTAGAACAAGATATGACTCTATATGAATGCCTCTGGAGGTGTACCGGGATGGTGCAATGAGTCAAGAGTGACATGTATGAAAAATAATGCATGGTGGCTTTGCCATAAATACGATGTCAACTACATGATCATGCAATGGCAATATGACAAAAGTAAAGTATGTCATGATGATGATGAACGGAACGGTGGAAAGTTGCATGGCAATATATCTCGGAATGGCTATGGAAATGCCATAATATGTAGGTATGGTAGCTGTTTTGAGGAAGATATAACGAGGTTTATGTGTGATAGAGCGTATCATATCACAGGGTTTGGATGCACCGGCGAAGTTTGCACCAACTCTCAAGGTGAGAAAGGGCAATGAACGGTACCGAAGAGGCTAGCAAAGGCGGAAAGGTAAAAGTGCGTATAATCCATGGGCTCAACAGTAGTCAAAAGAACTCATATACTTATTGCAAAAATTTAGAAGTCATCAAAAATCAAGTACTACGCGCATGCTCCTAGGGGGATAGATTGGTAGGAAAAGTCCATCGCTCGTCCCCGACCGCCACTCATAAGGATGCACAAGCCAGGTACACTTCATGTTTCAAATTTGTTACACAACTTTAACCATACGTGCATGCTACGGGACTTGTAAACTTCAACACAAGCATTTCTCAAATTCACAACTACTCAACTAGCACAACTTTGATATTATCACCTCCATATCTCAAAACAATTATCAAGCATCAAACTTTTCTTAGTATTCAACGCACTCAAAAGAAAGTTTCATATCTTGAATACCAAGTATATTAATATTAAGCAAATTACCATGCTATTAACGATTCTCAAAATAATCTAAGTGAAGCATGAGAGATCAATAGTTTCTTTAAAACAAATCCACCACCGTGATCTAAAAAATCTAAGTGAAGCACTAGAGCAAAAATTATCACGCTCAAAAGATATAAGTGAAGCACTACGAGTAAAACTATCAAGCTCAAAAGATATAAGTGAAGCACATAGAGTATTGTAGCAAATTCCAATTTATGTATGGATCTCTCAAAAGGTGTGTACAGCAAGGATGATTGTGGTAGACTAACAAGCAAAGACGCAAATGATACAAGACGCTCCAAGCAAAACACATATCATGTGGTGAATAAAAATATAGCTCCAAGTAAATTACCGATGGAAGTAGACGAAAGAGGGGATGCCTTCCGGGGCATCCCAAAGCTTTGACCTTTTGTTGTCCTTGGATTATCTTGGGGTGCCATGGGCATCCCCAAGCTTAGGCTCTTGCCACTCCTTGTTCCATAATCCATCAAAAGAATTTACCCAAAACTTGAAAACTTCACAACACAAAACTCAATAGAAATCTCGTGAGCTCCGTTAGAGAAAGAAAACAAAAGACTACTTTAAGATACTCTAATGAACTCACTATTTATTTATATTGGTGTTAAACCTACTGTATTCCAACTTCTCTATGGATTATAAACTATTTTACTAGCCATAGATTCATCAAAATAAGCAAACAACACACGCAAAACAGAATCTGTCAAAAACAGAACAGTCTGTAGTAATCTGTAACTAACGCAAACTTCTGGAACTCCAAAACATCTAAACAGATTAGACGACCTAGACAGTTTGTTTATTAATCAGCAGCAGTTGGAATCGGTATTTTATCACGTTCTGGTGATTTTTAATAATTCGGGTACTGAGCGCAAAGTTTCTGGAAATTACAGCAAGTTCAAATAACTATCATCCAAGAAGATCCAATAGGTCTAGCTTGGTACAAACACTAATTAAAACATAAAACCACATCTAAACAGAGGCTAGATGGATTATTTATTCCTAAACAGAAGCAAAAGCAAAAAAACTAAAAATAAAATTGGGTTGCCTCCCAACAAGCGCTATCGTTTAACGCCCCTAGCTAGGCATAAAAGCAAGGATAGATCTAGGTAGTGCCGTAGTAATAAGATAGATCGGTGAAACTCATTTCATATTCTCTACGTTCCGCAGCAAGTTTTCTTTGAGGCAAGCAAAAGTAATGAAAAGGGCTAAATTTAATAGGACAAAAGTCCCCAAGATCAATTTTAGGAGGTATAGGTTCCTCTTTCGGCCCTTTGTATTGCACAACCAATTCATCATTATAAGCGTTCTTTTGACAGAACTTGGTGAGCCTATACTCAAGAGAGCATCCTAGCTCATTATTTCGAATAGCCAAATCATCATTAAGCTCAGAGATTCTATCAATTAAAATATTTGTAGGCACCTTTTTTTTAAGATTTTCATTGAAAGCAACATAGTCGACAGATTGAAAACGCATTATTTCTTCTTGATCAAAAAGGATAGATTCTATGGGAGGACGGCCAGCGTCCACCCTATAATGCGCAAAAATTTCTTTGGCTTCTTTTATTATAAATCTGAATTCATGAGCCAAAAATATAGTAGCGGCACGCTTAACAGAGGAGTGTTCAATATTAGAAAATTCTAGGAAAATTATTTGTATAGAAGGGTGCATATGCATAAATTGCCTTTCAAGTTCAACGATAAGCATGGCAATAGTGTCCGCAAGGCTACTAGTTCTATGGAGAATAGAACCACCCATAGAGGGTAAAACACCAGCACAAGTAAAGAAATCTTGAATAAATCCTTTTCCAACAATATTACCACTACCGATTCGAAATCTTTTTGTATGATAGGTAGGGGATTCTTCAGCAGGAGATTCACAATTTTCCATGATATTATTATCGCCCATATCGGCAATAATTTCCCCAATTTCAGACATAACGACAAGCAAGCAAACTAACACATGAGCAAACAAGCAGACGAGGAAAAGGCAACGGGAAAAAGAGGAGGAGATTGCGAAAGAGAGGGCGAATAAAACGGCAAGGGTGAAGTGGGGGAGAGGAAAACGAGAGGCAAATGGCAAATAATGTAATGCGGAAGATAGGGATTGTGATGGGTACTTGGTATGGTGCTTGACTTGATCTTGCGTGAGCCTCCCCGGCAATGGCGCCAGAAATTCTTCTTGCTACCTCTTGAGCACTGCGTTGGATTTCCCCGAAGCGGAGAGGATGATGCAGCAACGTAGCGTAAGTATTTACCTCAGTTTTTGAGAACCAAGGTATCAATCCAGTAGGAGGCCACGCACAAGTCCCCCATACCTGCACAAAACAATAGCTCCTCGCAACCAACGCGATTAGGGGTTGTCAATCCCTTCACGGTCACTTACGAGAGTGAGATCTGATAGAGATGATAAATAATATTTTTGGTATTTTTGGTATAGAGATGCAAAGTGAAAAGTAAAAGGCAAAAGTAAAACAAAGCAAGTATTAAAGTGATGGAGATTGATATGATGAGAATAGACCCGGGGGCCATAGGTTTCACTAGCGGCTTCTCTCAAGAGCATAAGTATTCTACGATGGGTGAACAAATTACTATTGAGCAATTGACAGAATTGAGCATAATTATGAGTATATCTAGGTATGATCATGTATATAGGCATCACGTCCGAGACAAGTAGATCGAAATGATTCTGCATCTACTACTGTTACTCCACTCATCGACCGCTATCCAGCATGCATCTAGAGTATTAAGTTAAAAACAGAGTAACGCCTTAAGCAAGATGACATGATGTAGAGGAATAAATTCATGCAATATGATAAAACCCCATCTTGTTATCCTCGATGGCAACAATACAATACGTGCCTTGCAACCCTTTACATCCTTTGGGTAAGGACACCGCAAGATCGAACCCAAAGCTAAGCACTTCTCCATTGCAAGAACTACCAATCTAGTTGGCCAAACCAAACGGATAATTCGAAGAGACTTGCAAAGATAACCAATCATACATAAAAGAATTCAGAGAAGATTCAAATATTATTCATAGATAATCTAGATCATAAACCCACAGTTCATCGGTCTCAACAAACACACCGCAAAAGAAGATTACATCGAATAGATCTCCACGAGAGAGGGGGAGAACATTGTATTGAGATCCAAAAAGAGAGAAGAAGCCATCTAGCTACTAGCTATGGACCCGAAGGTCTGAAGTAAACTACTCACACCTCATCGGAGGGGCTATGTTGATGATGTAGAAGCCCTCCGTGGTGGATGCCCCCTCCGGTGGAGCTCCGGAACAGGCCCCAAGATGGGATCTCGTGGATACAGGAAGTTGCGGCGGTGGAATTAGGTTTTTGGCTACTTTTCTGATTGTTTGGGGGTACGTAGGTATATATAGGAGGAAGGAGTACGTCGGTGGAGCAGGGGGCCACGAGGCAGGTGGGCGCCCTAGGGGCGCCCCACCCTCGTGACCGCCTCTTTTGTTCCTTGGAGTAGGGTCCAAGTCCCCTGGATCACATTCGGTGAGAAAATCACGTTCTCGAAGGTTTCATTCCGTTTGGACTCCGTTTGATATTCCGTTTCTTCGAAACACTGAAATAGGCAAAAAACAGCAATTCTGGGCTGGGCCTCCAGTTAATAGGTTAGTCCCAAAAATAATATAAAAGTGGAAAATAAAGCCCAATATAGTCCAAAACAGTAGATAAAGTAGCATGGAGCAATCAAAAATTATAGATACGTTGGAGACGTATCAGGGGTCAAGGGTTGCTGAGGGGATGAGGGTCGAGGGCCGTCGAGGTGTCGAGGATCGAGGATCACCGAGGGGTCTATGTTTGCCACTATAAATATATCCATCTCTCATGTTTGTATATTAATTGCCATGTTGTAATATTTGCAGAAACTATGGATCAACAAAAAGACTTTGAACAAGAAGAGATATTATTGGGGGATGGAGGTGATGTCTTGGTGTTTCTCAACGACCTCGAAGAAGGTCTGGAAGGAGAGGAAGTAGTCTACGGTGATCAAACAATGGAGGAGGAAAGTCATGATCATGATGGTGGCTCCGGCGACCGTGATGACGGCTCCGGTGACCGAACGGAGTCGGGATCAGCTGTTGCAATATATATATATATATATATATATATATATATATATATATATATATATATATATATATATATATATATATATATATAAAGCCTGTGCTGACTAGCTTGATGCATTAATTGTTTCGGTATGTACATATATTAACTCTTCTTTCTTCTTTTATAGCCCTCCGGATCGAGCAAAACTTCGGTAACGAGACGAGGCCCGAAGAAAAAGTTGCACCCGGATGAAAGGTTCACGATCACAGAAATCGCACGCGATTGCCAACCGATTAAACCCCTCTGGACCTAGGAAGCATTTTCTGCTCAGTGCGGGGTTCTTATTAGGGACATGATCCCGATCAGCATCCACCAATGGTATAAGCCTAAGAAGGAAGACCTTCAAGTTTCTTTTGTCGAAGATAGACATAAAGATGATCTTTGGACCGCGCTGAAGGAAAATTTCACCCTACCGGCAGAGAAAGATCCAGAGAAGCCAGTTATAGATCCATTGATCAAGGCTCATGCTCTCAAGAAGATGGTAGGTCTATTCAGGAGGTGGAAGAATGTGTTGAAATCAATGTATGTCGAGAAAAACAAGACTCCAGAATTCACCGGCCAATTTGAGAAGATAAGAGATCACTGGCCCGCATTTGTGGCCCATAAGACATGGAGAAGAGTAAGAAGATGTCAGCGGTTAACAAGATAAATGCTGCAAAGAAGGAGCATCACCATCGCACGGGGTCAAGTGGCTACCTCAAAGCCCGGCCATTGTGGGACAAGGCTGAGCAAGACCTGATTACTAAAGGGGTCGAACCAGAGACATTGCACTGGTCAGACCGTTCAAGGACTTGGTTCTTCGGGGTTGGGGGAACTTTGGACCCTGAAACAGGGGAGTGCTGTTGGACGGACGAGCAACTTGCAACACCCATCACAAAGCTTCAGAAAGCAATCACGGAAGCGCAGGAAGGGACGTTCTTTCCCGACAGAGAGAACGACGAGCTCATAAAGGCCCTCGGGAATCCTGAGCACCCTGGACGAACACGAGGCACACCAGGCTCCGTTGCGTGGAAGGTTGGGTTTCCCAATGCAGGCGGTTACAAAACCCAAGAGAGGAGGAGGAAAGTGAAGAAGAGCGAACTGCAGCAGCTTCAGGAAAGGGTACGAAAACTAGAGGAACGACAAGCTGTTGAGAACCAGCGAGATCCTGCACAAGCTACCCTAGAAGCTACCCCGCCATCTCAGCGAAGAAGCAGCGTGGCTTCCACCGAGCTCGTTCAGCAGCCTGACTTCACGGGTCCTAGCTACCCCGTGGATTTTATCACGGATTCACACCAGTGCCACCTTATGACGCAATGGCTTAAGCTCAAAGTCAAGGCGGCTGTCGGCTCTGTGTTCCCTCCTTCACCCGAAGCAACTTTTCACTGCCGTCTGATTCCACAAGGCTATGCTGTTGTGATGGTGGATGAAATAACAGAGGGGTTTGAGGAGCTCCAGCTTGAGCACTACCCTACATGTGATGGGGAGACTCAGCTGGGTCTTGCTCTGAAGACTCCGTGTCTATGGCGGAAGGAGCACATCAAGCTTCTGAACTTCACGCCTCCTGCAATTCAGCTGGGCACTCCGCCTCCTCTGCCTCCTCCTCCTCCTTCGGCGAGTGATCAGGGCACTCCGCCTCCTGCTCCGGCGCATGAGGGCGGTAGTACTCCACCTCCTTCTCCGCCTGCTCTAGCGCATCCGAGCAGCCTGCCTCCTCCTTCACCGCCTCGTAAGCAACGGCGACGGCGGAACACAGACGCCACCGCTTCGGCTGCTCCGGCGTGTCATAGCAGTCCGCCTCCTTCTTCTCCGCCTCGTAAGCAATAAAAGAAGATAGCCGCAGCCGCTCCGGCTGCTCTGGCATCTAGCAGTAACAGCCAGAGGCGGGAGGCAATATAGACTCGGTCCATCGTCTCTCAAGCCTCTAGAGAAGTTACCATATGAGAGGAGCGAGGAGGAAAACCAAAAGATTTGTGAAGGCCAAGTGAGGGACTTCTTTGAATCGGTAAAAGCTAAGAAACATCCACCTTTGGAGGAGAAGATAGTTCCGGTGAAAGCGAAGCGCACTTTGGATGCCCTGCAGCGACCATCACCGCCTCCGCCGCAATCCAACTATGACTGCGTTCAACTATGACTGCGTTCAACTATGACCGCGTTATTGAAAGGACATATAAGGAAGCGGAGCGGTCAAGAAGTACTTGCACTGATCAAAGGTTAGCAGAACGAAGAAGTGGGAAAAAATTCCCCAGCTCGGCGAACAAGCGAAGCAATCGTGCCCCCCGCTCAATGTGTCTAGCGATATCGTCGCTAATCTTCCGAGGATGCTGCCCGGTACCAATCCTGGAGATTACATGCCCGGCGATGCACTTTTTGATACAATGGAGGTGGACACATTCAAATTCCGGCACGGGAAGCCTCTCGTCAAACCTGGTACTTCTCTAACAATGATGATGTGAAGATTCCATGATTGGTACATGGACATCTGCAGCAAGTCTGGGACGGATACTTTAACGCTGAGAGTTAAAGAGGAGCACGACCTCATTGGAATTGATCTGTTGATTGTTCCATACGAGGATTTCTTCCAGTTTTTCAATCAAAAGGCCCTCGATAAAACAATCATCACTTGCTACTATCTGTAAGTACTATTTCTGTGTAATTAATTAAGTCTTTATATATAGTTCAGCTCTTTCATTGCATGTATATATAATTATCCTCACTATATTATGCAGATTGAAGATCGCCGAATTGAAGAAAAGACAAATAGGTGATGTTGGGTTCATTAACACAAATCTCATGGATGAATGGAATGTTAAACATGATGCCAAACAAACAGAGGCCAACTTGCTCGCATCGTTACTTCGAAATCAAAACAAAGATACAACACTCTTTCCTTACGAATATAGGTGAGTGTTACTGTCTTGTGCATATTCAGTTTCCCTTATTACTCGAGGTTATAGTAATATAACTGATGAGTTATGCATGCATGCACAGCTTTCACTTTATTCTGCTAGAGATTAGCTTGAGCAGGGACTAGTGACCTTCATAGACTCGAAACAAAAAAAATCCCGAGGAGTATGCGACCATAACTAAAATGCTCGAGAAGTAAGTTCAATCGATCATTATCGCACCATATCGGCAACTTTGTTCATTATCTGATATCAAGTAATTGTTTTCTTTGTCTGGCAGGGTTTGGAAAAAGTTCACCGCACAAGCTCCGGGACTGCCGGCGGAGCTGCGATTTAACCACCCGAAATTAAGTACTACTAGCTAGTTCCGCGCATCTCCCATTGATTCTAGCTAGTTTTATAAATACTATTTAGCATGCTTGCTTATCAGTTTGATTGACCTCTATTTCTTGTAAAGTGGTTGTGGCACGAACTTGAGAATGATTTCTGTGGATAATACATTTGTGGGTTCATCCGCCACACGACCTGTGAGCGGGGCTACTCTAAAAAACAATATGAAGTGCGTAAGCAATAATATTCACAATTTTATTTTATTACCATCATTTGTGTCGAGTTTCATTCATATATATATGTATTGACCCCCTTCTTCAAATTAGATGTTTCAGATGCGGGATGAACTCCTATCACAAGATCGCATACGAGCAATTCAAGAGGAATTGGCGGGATTCTTTCTTGACCACGTCATCTACAAAGACGGAGAATACCATGTGGAAGTTGAGTTCAGATGTTAGGGAATTTTGTAAGAGATCTTATATTGTATATATGTAGCCAGTAGCGTCGGATAGATATACGAAAACTTGTTGTTCGACCAATCTCTTGGAGAAGGAGAGGTCGATCACTTATCTCTGTATATGTTCATAACGATCTTCTGTACTTAATAATTCATTTGCTTACTAGCTAGCTAGCGTGTCGAGTCCTCTTTATACGTATAATACGTAGTGTCGACCAAGCACGGAGATAAAAGAGGACACTTCTCTCTATTAACTAGCTAACACAATATATGAAACCCCTACCTTTTGGTCCCGATTGGTGGCACCAACCGGGACAAAAGGTCCTCTTGCCTGGGCAAGCCGCAGCGGCCACGTGGAGCCCCATATGTCCCGGTTCGCGAGTGAACCGGGACTAAAGATGTTGGGCTTTAGTACCGACACTTTAGTCCCGGTTCGGCAACCGGTACAAATAGGCCTTATGAACGTGGACAAATGTGGCTTTTTCTACTGGTGCTCACAACTCCTGACTTCACTTGATCGGAAACGGATTATAGCTTTGTTTTCAGGAAAACAAAAATACTGCACGAAATTGAAACGACATAATAGTGTACGGATAATTAAGATGGAAAAGATTTGGCCGTCTACGAGTCGGATGTGTCCGTAGAGTCCTACCTAGATCGGATCGATGTACTCCCATATATACGCGGGGTCGATCGGTTCTGCCATCAATATGCTGCCTTCCTAACAAGACCGCCCTACTCGATCGTCTTCTTCCAGTGTTCCACGATCTGATCTCACATACCGACGGTGGGGTGGACATGGACATGGAGCACACCGACCTGCTAGAGGACATACTCCGCGGACTACCGCCGCGCGCCCTCGCCGTCTCCCGCAGCGTCTGCAAGGCGTGGCGCGCCACTGTCGACCACCGCCGTCTGCTGCGAGCCGACCTGCTCGCGTTCTCGCTCGACGCCGTCATCTACAACATAGACAAGATCGATGCCCCGAAGCTCTTTGCGCGCCGATCAACGACGCGCTACATCACCAGCAGGTTCGACTACCTCGACAACCGTCCAGACTACGCAGAGGTCACCGGTGAGATCGCGGACTACTGCAACGGCCTCCTCTTGATTGAAACCGACAAGGTGGCCAACCCCGCCACGCGGCAGTGGGCGTCCTTGCCCCCGCTGCCGTGTGCGTGCTTGCGGCGGAAGACGACCTGCGGGCGTTGCTACAACAACCGCTACCTCGTCTATGACCCTACCGTATCGCCGCATTACGAGGTGTTTTACGTCCCCCGTGTCCCCCGTAATGTACCACCCGAGGTGGCGTGCAGCACGGAGTGGCCACCTTCGCTGTATGTCATGCATGTTTTCTCCTCGGTGACAAATTGTTGGAGGGAAATGTCATTTAGACGAGAAGGAGATGCTGCAGGGACCATGGCCGACATGAACTCACATTGGAAATCTGATGGGGAATTGTACTACTCCGCTCACTGGCAGGGCTCACTCTATGTCCCTTTAAGGCATGAAAACGGTGATTTTGTGATGAGGTACTACTACTACTCACAATTACACACATACGTACGTGAAGATCATTATTCTTATTACTATAGTCTTTAATGTTGATTTGCTTTTGTGCAGAATAAAATTATGGAATGACAGTTACCAAGTAATCGAGCTGCCGAAAGGAGGCAGAGGATCACTATTTCGTTTGGGAAAATCAAAGAAAGGGGTCTATTGTGTACAGGATATCGACGGCCGATGCACATTTAAGATCTGGCTTCTTTCTGAATCACATGTTGGCGCGATAGACTGGGTTTTAAGTAATGAAATCTGCTTTGAGACGGCCTGGAGAACATATCCTTTTAAACTTGGCAGTGGACCATGGATCTCACAGTCGCTTGATCAGAAGGAATCGTTGTTGGAGAAAGACGTCAACCTTGAAGTTGCAAATGAATACAACGAGGCAATATCCAAAGATGATTTTGAATGGGATTCCGATGATGAAAATGCTGTTACCACCGTGGACTGGCCGAAAAAGGGCAGCCCTGGTGCTCCAGCTCATCTTTTTTGGTGTCTGGGATTCCATCCTTACAAAGAAATTGCCCTTTTTCATGATGATTATAGAAGCGCAACATTTGCTTATTATTTAAATAGCTCAAAGGTTCGATACTTGGGAATAATGGAGCATGAGTACTCTGAAGTGGCTATTTCCTTTGCATACACACCGTGTTGGACGATGGACTTGCCAGGAAGAAAATGATGCATGCAAAGTTGTAGTATGTGTGTTTGGCTTGTCATCAATGCAAACTTCTCTTTGCCTTTTTAAATATATATATAGTGTATTTTAAATGTACTTCTATAGTACTTCTATACATTTTTACTCTAAAAAATGTACTTCTATACATTCTTTGTAAATTGACGTCTCAATGGTGTTATGTTTAAACCTATTTCTGGATGCTTGTGTTCCGGGTTAACATTCTTTGCAAGCTGTCCAAGCCAGCCTGATTTTTTTTAATGGTGCTGCTTAAAATCAATCGACTGAGACTTTGCTCTCAGTCGACTCCTCAACCGTCAGATCTAGTGCTGCTTTTAGATGCGTGTGACCTGCGTTTAGCTGTAAGTTGGTCCGTGTAGATGGATGAACTAGGGTGGGTTGCTTTCATGTCTTGTTTTTTCTGCCGGCTTTGGGCGGTGGGCTGGGCAGGGGAGTGACAGGCTTTGGGTGGTGTGTCTTTTTTCTTGGCCTGTAAATTTACAAATTGTAAGAGTGATCCTGACTAGGACAAGAACCGTATACTTCCTTAAGAAAAAAGAAAATAATTGTATAATGTAGTAGCTTCTTTTGTGAGTATTTCTCCTGTACTTTTTTTTCTAGAATCCTCGTTTATATGTGTGGCTGTTGTTCATAGATTAGATCCTTATCGTATAGTTTTCAGATGTAGTTTTTCTAGTACAATATTCATGCCTTGTTTTTTGAGAACCAGATTTGAGAACCAGATTTTCCTTTTTTGAGATGTGTGCGCGCACACGGGTTTTTGTATAGAACAAGCATCAGTATCATTTTTTCTAGCTTTTTTTTCTTTGGCATTGTATTACGGAATCGATAACTCCCAAACGCCCGCGTTCACGGCCCCTCGGTTCGAACGCACTGATCGACGCACGTCCATTTTACACGAATCTTGACGCGAGCCGATGCCACGTAGGACAGCCACCACTCGTTCGGGATAACAACTTCTCGGTCTGAACTCCCCTCCCCCACCCCACTTCTCCTCCCCCACCACTCCGCCGAGCAGTTGCCGTACACCACGGCGAAACCGCCGCCGCGCGCCCCCTTTTCCCCTCCCTCTTACAACCAGGGATTCCCGCCATTTCCCGAATCCATTCCCTGTCCTCCTTTTTTGATCTGCACAACCAGAGCAACTACAATCAATTACCGTGCACTCACGCGCCAACAACAAATACAATGCCCACGGCAACAAACTATAGCATGCAGATGGCAACAAACCATCCACTGCACATGGCAACAATTATGCCATGCAGATGGCAACAACTAAGTCATACAGATGGCAACAAACCATCCAGTGCACATGGCAACAACTATGCCATGCAGATGGCAACAACTACGGCATGAAGATGGCAGCAAGTTACATCATGGCAACAAACCATACAATTTGCGTGGCAAAGCAACTATACCATGTAGATGGCAACAATTATGCAACGCAGATGGCAAGAACAAAGCCTTGCATATGGCAACAACAGCACCTTGCAGATGGCAACAACTACGCAATGCTGACAGCACCACCTGCATCATGCACACAATGCTATCAACTACATCACACACATACTTAGGGCATGCATATGCCAACACCCACATGATGCACATGGCTACAACCACATCATGAGCATGGAAATAATTTGATTGAACACCTGCATTGCATCACTACCATCACCTCATGGGATGGCAACTGTTGTTGATCTCCCAACCACATCCTAGTCTAGATCTACTGGCACTACCTACATGTGGCAAGATCAGTAGCAACCACGTCCTAGATATTCCCAGATCTTGCCATGACAGTTTCCCCCCTACACATCAGTGGTTCATGGGAAGGGTATGAGATGGTGGGGTGCGGGTGGGGTGATGGGATTGGTGAGGGTGAAGAAGGGGACAAGGGATTCATGTGCCCGGGCACAATTTGGGCTACATGTCACCGATCTTGCCATGGCAACTTAATGGATACAAGTGCCCGACGACGGAGATGGGGATGACGGGGACCAGAGGGGATGGACGAGGAATTCACCTGGTCGGTGGCTCGATTGGCATGGCAACTTCAGGGAGTTACAGGCCTTCGATGGAGAGGTAGAAGGGATTGCAAGGGGTTCGGGAGGGTATCGGGATGGATGGAGGAGGGTGATGACCTCGGGTGGGACCCGTCGCGGTCAGGGTCACGCGCTGACCAGGTCGTGCGCTGACCAGGTGCCCAGGTGACGCGCTGATTGGGTCGTTCGGGGAATAAGCGATCTTGTCCGAACGTTTCGTTCGGCTCGATCCGTTACCAGTCCGAACGGGGTCGTTCGGCGCGGCGACCCTATAGCCCGAACGTCAGCGTATTATCAGCGTCCTTGTATTAAGTATGTCAGTCTAGAAGAAGTATAGATGGAAATATCTAATTCAAAAAGTATCTATTTTATGTGGATTTGCTATTCTCAGTTGACCAAGAATTAGTCAGACTTACTCAATTCGGTAGCAATCGGACCTCAACTGCAAGTGTTGCCCCAGGATGCGACTCCAGGTCTTCAAAGCGATCAAGAATTGCTAGTTTTTTCTTATTTTTCCTCTCATGTGTCCAATCAGTTTGCTTCTAGTTTTTTTGGTGACGGGCTGTTATAGAGTGCATCTGGCCCGGTCTTCACTAGTGTAGAACCGGGCAATAGCACCGGTTCGTAAGACCCTTTAGTGCCGGTTCCACAACCGGCACTAAAGTGTGGTCACTAAAGCCCCCCCCCCCCGTTAGTACCGGGTCAGCCCGCACCGGTGCTAAAACCAACCACGTGTACGAGGCAGCTCGGGGCAGGAGCCCTTTAGTACCGGTTGGTAACACCAACCGGTCTGTAAGGTTTTGGGGGTTTTAGTTTTATGATTTATTTTTCATTTAATTTTGTGTTTCCATTTTAATTCTTTTTGTTTGCTGGTATTTTACGATACTACACATTGTACACATTATGCATATATATATGTATAAATATATATATATGTATATATATATATATATATATAAATAGATTTTCTATACGAACCAATCAATCATATATATATCAACAATGTCTCACAAACCACCATATTAATTAAATCACACATACACACATGTATATCTATATACAATTTCTCCTACATATGCATGTTGCCTTGGAGCAGTGGCATTAGCCTAATTGGTGCCTTGAGCACGATGACAATTGGAAGTGGTTTTCATGGGGGCGATAGCGGGTAATAGTATTCTCCCTTGGATTTATGACCTGGTCGAGCAAAAATCCGCTATTTCCTCTTGAAGTGCTTCTCTGGCGCTCTGTTTCTAGGAGCTTGTCCCGCACCTCTGTGAACTGTTAAGAAGGAGATCAATATGCATGTGTATTAGTTGTGTGACTAGATATCGATAATGGTGTAAAAATTGTGAATAGTGTTACGACGGCGTACCCATTCCTGTCTTTGAGATCTGCTCCTTTGGACGCCATCATGCGAATGTTCTCGCAAACGCAGAATGCACACAGATCAGTCCCCTGCTTTGCTGCAGGGCCTTTACGAGAATGGAATTTGATCAGATAATAATTAATCAAGCATGATAATTAAAGAAATGGCAGCTAGCTAGCTAGCTAGTACTATAATTACTTACCTTGGGTGAAACCATTTAAGCTTTTTTTTTCCATTCGCCTTCTCCGACGCTGATGAACCTTGCCCAAGCCCTGCCCGCCGACAAAGAAAATGAATAAAGGGGTTATTAAATAGTTCATATCATGAAATGACGAACTAAATAGGCGAGATATATAGTTAATAATGATTGAAATTACCTGTTGACTATCCCAAACAAGATGTTATAGTCAGTATTTGCTTTGAGTAGTGAGTCCAGTATTTCAAATTTTCCGGCGTCGACTTTAATGATACACAAGATCCAGTGAAATCTGCATGCACACACGTTTGCATGTCTTAATTAAGCGGGCATATGTAAGCAAAAACATGTAGCTAGCTAGTAGGCAAAAACAGAGAATTTGTAGTACAAGACAGTGTGACTCACTGAAAGTTGTAAGGAAGTAGTATATCTTCGTTGTATTTGAGGCGCTTCAAGAATTCTAGCATGTTGTCCTCTACGGCCTTTTGATGATGTGGATTTATTTTCCATGTGTATTCATTAACGGTGTTTGGGTCAATGAACCCAATGCCAAAGCGTCCACCTTTTCTCATTTCATACATCTTCATCCTGCATAATACCATAGAAAAGAATATAGTGAGGATAATTACAGGTAATGATTGATCAAAAGGATCACTACAGCTAGCTTGAGACTTAAATTACAGAAAGAAATCACTTACAGACAATAGCAACGATTTATAGATTTGTCGAGTGCGTCTTGATTGTATAACTAAAACAATTCAGAATACTCAACGGACAGAGCTTTCTCATGGAAGTAATGCTCCTCCTTGACATTCACCATGAGGGACAATTGATTGGAAATCTTGGTAATGTTCATGTACCATTGATGCAATTCATACATTCTCGTTGGGAGGTTCTTGACCTTGTGCGGCTTGACCAAAGGTTGGCCGGACATATTTCCGTTTTATTTCATCCTCTGTAAGCACAGGCATGGGCTCGATCTCGAGGAGTTGTCCAACAGTGATGTTGAGAACTTCAGCCTGCATTATATGGTCCTTGGTTATTACCACATTGCCCACCTCGAACGTAAACTATTTGCCCACAATAATATTGGTAGCGTCTTTATCACGTGTTGTTGGCACAACAAGCGAGGGGATCGATTGCGCCGCTGTTCTCCCATTTGGGAATGGTTTTCCCGCATTTTTGACAGCTGCTTGTTGTTTGCTCGATCGAGCTCGCCTCCTTACGTGGGCGTGCTCGATTTAACTTCGATGTGGCGCTCATAGTCTGTGTCAACAGGCTTGGGAGCTAGTGGTTGAGCCATACGAATGAAGTGGTCAATCATTTCCTCGAGCACTTTCTCCCTTGGCGGCGGTGGCGGTTTGATTGCAAAATGGGCTTCCACAGGCCTTCGATATGGCTGCGTTTTCCTCCTCGGACCTGTCATAAGGCCTCTGCAGAAGAGGCGTGAGGCTTGGACCATATTTATATCGCTTGCCTCCGCTTTGTACTTCTGTACTACCTCGACTCGTGCCGCTACACACCATAGCTGCGGGTGTCTCTTCTGCGATTCTTGTGGGGCTGAGTTGGACGAGGAGGAGTGGCTGAAGCTGTCTTTGGACTTGGAGGAGGAGTGGCCTGAGGTTGTGCCGGACTTGGAGGAGGTGGGCGTCTGACGCTGTGGCGGACTTGGAGGAGGAGGAGTGGCACGACACTTTGCCGGACTTGGAGGAGGAGTGGCACGAGGTTGTGCGGACTTGGAGGAGGTGGGACGTCTGACGCTGTGGCGGACTTGGAGGAGGAGGTGGCTGACACTTTGCGGACTTGGAGGAGGTGGCTGACACTTTGCGGACTTGGTGGACTTGCGGGAGGCGGAGTCTGCTGACTCGGTGGCGGACTTCGACGAGGAGTCGGTGTGGCGGTGTCGGTGGCCTTCGAAAGATGATGCAATCATTTTTCCATAGGATGATACGATGTTTGGCCTCTCCGAGAAAGTGCTCGTCGTCACCTCCAGGAATGTCAAGCTGTAGGTCCGAATATGGGTCCACCACCTCATCAACCAAGACACGAGCATAGCCCGCTGGAATCGGGTTGCAATGGAAGGTTGCCTTGGGGGATTTGTAAAAGCAACGGCGTCCGCCACCTTCATGGATATGTTCTTCATTTTGACGTATAGCTCGCGATTAGTGTTATCCGTGATGTCATCCACGGGTATCTATCCAGCATTGCATCGTCGGCGGAACCCACGCTGCTTCTCGGCATGGATGGGGCGGTGCTATCCAATGCTGGATCATCCGCTAGCTGCTGCAGCTGCTGAGATCCCCTTTGTTGGCTAAGTGAGTCGATCTGCTCCTGCTGCCGCTGGAATTTGACTACCAATTCCGCTTGACTTGCTTCTAGTCCTTGAAGGTGTTCATAGTCCCGCTTCCTCTGCTCCTCCTCCATCTTCCTCTTCTTCTCCTCCGCAATCTTCTTTCTACGCACGGGTTACGTAGTCGTTGTTCCAGTCTGAAAACCCCTCATACCACGGAATAGCGCCCATGCCTCGTGTTCTTCCCGGGTGTTCAGGATTTCCCAGGGCACGCGTAAGCTCGTCGTTCTCTCTGTTGGGATGGAACACCCCCGATCGTGCCTCTTCTATTGCAACAAGTATCGCATCGTCGGCTCCCTTCAGACTTGCCCTCATCGAAACATTGCACATCTTTGGGTCCAACTCCCCCATGCGCATAGAACGAAGTCCCGCACTGGGGGCCAGCTCTTAGTAACCGGAGTGACACCTGCATCCTCCATCTCTTTCTCGGACTTATCCCACTTAGGCATTGCCACCGCATAGCCACCGCCCCTGACTTATGGAACTTATCCTTTTTTCGGCATTCTTCTTGTTTATTCTCGACCGTTCCTTAGCTAATTCTGAATCCTTGAATTTCACGAAATCGTCCCAATGAGCACGTTGGTTCTCTAGTGTTCCCTCGAATCTTTGGAGTCTTCCTTCCTCCCTTGACGTACTTGTCCCATTCACGATTCTTGTGGTTCTTGAATGCAACCGCCATCTTCCTAAGAGCAGCGTCCTTGACTTTCTGGACATCTGCTTATCTAAAATGATCTGGTAGGGTGAAATGTTCCATGAGAGTATCCCAAAACAGTTCTTTTTGTCTTTTGTCGACAAAAGTAACATCCGGGCGTGGAGCAACGTCCTTTACATCTTTGTCTTTTGTCTTTTGCTGGCTCTCTTCATTCTTGAAGGGAGATCCGGAGTTGGTCCTTCACAACAACTCCGCACTGACGAACGAACTTGTCTGCAATCTTCTTAGGCGCTAATGGTTCGCCATTAGGTCTGATTGCCTCGATATTATACTTCGCCCTCCTTCAACTTTTTGTTCGGGCCTCGTTTACGTCCTTTTGCACGAAGATTTGCTCGATCCGGATGGCTGAAAGAACAAAAGATCGATTCGTTAATATATCTTCAAGTCATTTAAAACATGTGATGATCACGGATGTCCGCTTATATAAATATATATACCACGCCGGTCTTTATTGTTTCAAGATCAACATTTTCTTCGTCATCATCATAATCATAGTTCATGACTTCATCAATTCTGTCGTCGCGATCGAATATCATATCACCCTCTCCGGTGTTGTTTAGAAATTGAACCGTCATAATCTTCTTCATTACGATCATCATCGGCCCGTGAGGATGGCGTATCATATCGAACATGGCATGTTCTCTCTCTCTGCCGGTATTGTCCGCCATAGCTTTTATTTAACTAATCCAAAAGAAATATAAAACAATTTAGTATTCAAATTACATCGCCGTCTCGAATAATAGATATAATCTCGAATACATCGTCTCGAATAATAAATATAATCTCGAAAACATCGTCTCGAATAATAGATATAATCTCGAATACATCGTCTCGAATAATATATATAATCTCGAATACATCACTGGCTAGGTAGCTAATAAAGATCGAATACAACAGAAGAATCTAGGACACTCGCGGTTCTGCGCGCGGCTGTGGACACCCAAAGAGAAGGAACCCTCACGGGATCATAGCTGAAGTGAGATCCACAGAAAGCTGCCGGTATTGGAGAACCTGCCTCCCTCTAACGCAACCATGTAGCGATGGGCGTGCTTGTCCTCCTCCACGACACGGCGTACCACCTCCAGTGAGGCGGCTCCCTCCGCACCGAAACTGGCCCACGTGAACGCCACCAAACGAGATCACGGTCGGCAGCGGGACCCGGGGCCGGGTTCCTCATCAAGCGGCGCGCCCTCCGTGCAGCACCTCCAGTGCCAGCCAGCGGAGCTCAGTCCGGACATGGGTCAGCCGGACGTCGTCGGGACGATGTCGGCAGCGAGGATGCGGGCCGGGCATCGTCGAGAACAAATACTAGCTATATGCCATAAAAAGTAACATTTTTTTAATGATTGGATTTTGATAACTAAAATTTCTAACATTTCTATATAACACTAATTATGCTATCATTGCATATGTCAAAATTCTATATGCTATTTCATACTAATTAAGCATCTAACACTAAAAACAGAAAAAACTACTTCTATACATCCATTAAAAAACAGAAAAACAACATTATATAAAAAAATTCTGAGCAGGCATTCAAAGAAGATTTCCTTCTCTTCTTTGGTAAGAGCGTAGCTTGCATGACCCTGATGTATGTCGTCTTCTCCGTGCATATGTTGCTGGTCCTCCCGTGCCTCAGGTGTATCTTTTGTCTTCCCATACACGCCCAAGAAGCCAAGCAGGATCACGCAAAGATTCTTCATCACGTGCATCACGTCGATTGCAGAGCGGACCTCTAGGTCTTTCCAATATGGCAGGTCCCAAAATATAGATTTCTTTTTCCACATGGGTGCGCGTCCGTCAGCGTCCTTCGGAACAGGTTGTCCTCCAGGACCCTTTCCAAATATCACCTTCAAATCCTTGACCATATCATGTACATCTGCCCCAGTCCGGTGGTGCGGCTTCGTCCGGTGATCCGCCTCACCTTTGAAATGCTTGCCTTTCTTTCTTACGGGTTGCCTGCTCGGAAGAAATCGGCGATGTCGGTACACATTCTTCTTACAACTATTCAAATATATCTGTCGGTATTATCCAAACAGTGCGTGCATCCGCGGTATCCCTTGTTTGTCTGTCACGAAAGGTTCTTGACAGCAGGCCAATCATTGATGGTCACGAACAGCAACGCCTTTAGGTCAAATTCTTCCCCATGTGCTCATCACGCACGCATTACAACTGTTCCATTCCACAGTTGTAAGAGTTCTTCAACTAATGGCCTTAGGTACACATCAATGTCGTTGACGGGTTGCTTAGGGCCTTGGATGAGCACTAGCATCATAATGAACTTCCGCTTCATGCACAACCAAGGAGGAAGGTTATACAAACATAGAGTCATAGGCCAGGTGCTATGGTTGCTGCTCTGCTCCCCAAAAGGATTAATGCCATCTGCGCTTAGACCAAACCATACGCTCCTTGCGTCATCTCGCAAACTCCTTCCCGTACTTTCTTTCGATTTTTCTCCACTGCGACCCGTCGTGGTACTCTCAACTTTCCGTTTTTCTTACGGTCTTCTCTGTGCCATCGCATCGCCTTGGCATGCTCTTTGTTTTGGAACAAACGTTTCAACCGTGGTATTATAGGAGAATACCACATCACCTTGGCAGGAATCTTCTTCCTGGGGCGCTCGCCCTCGACATCACCAGGGTCATCGCGGCTGATCTTATAGCGCAATGCACCATATACTGGGCAAGCGTTGAAATCCTCGTACTCACCGCGGTAGAGGATGCAATCATTATGGCATGCATGTATCTTCTGCACCTCTAACCCTAGAGGGCAGACAACCTTCTTGCTTCAGACGTACTCTCGGGCAATTCGTTGTCCTTTGGAAGCATATCCTTTATCATTACCAGCAACTTTCCAAATCCCTTGTCGGATACACCATTCTCTGCCTTCCATTGCAGCAATTCCGGTGTGGTGCCCAGCTTTTCTTGTCTCCTCATAATTCGGGTACAACAATTTTTTGTGATCCTCTAACATGCGTTGCAACTTCTTCTTCTCCAAATCACTTGCAGTTTCTCTTTGCATCGGCAATGGCCCGACCTAGATCATTAACGGGCTCATCGATGCCTCTTCTTCAACTTCTTCCCGCATTGCCGGCTCAGCTTCTTCCGCATTACCGGCTCAGCTTCTTCCCCATTTTGTATCATCGTATTCAGGGAACCCATGGCGGGATAGCTGTCGTCGTCCTCTTCTTCTACATTGTCTTCCATCATAACCCCTCTTTCTCCGTGCTTGGTCCAAACATTATAGTGGGGCATGAAACCGGACTCAAACAGGTGGGCGTGAATGGTTCTTGGCGAGAGTAATTGCGACCATTCTTACAACCAGCACATGGACAAGGCATAAAACCATCCGCCCGCTTGTTTGCCTCAGCATAGCAGAAAAGTATACTGCGCCCTCAACGAACTGGGGAGAGCATCGGTCATCGTACATCCATTGCCGACTCATCTTCATTACACAACACCGAATAGACCAAATTAATACAAGTTCATACATAAAGTTCATACAACACTTAAATGCAACAAACAAATAACTCTCTAGCTAAAGCATTTAAATGCAACAACAAATGCGATCAAGATCGCAACTAAGGTAACAATTGATCCAACAGCATAATGATACCAAGCCTCACTATCGATGGCATATTTTCTAATCTTTCTAATCTTCAAGCGCATTTTCTCCATCTTGATCTTGTGATCATCGGCGACATCGGCAACATGAAACTCCAATTCCATCTTCTCCCCTCAATTCTTTTCAATTTTTCTTTCAAGTACTCGTTTCTCTTTCAACTAAATTTAACCTCTCGACAATAGGGTCGGTTGGAATTTCCGGTTCACATACCTCCTAGATAAAAATATCTATGTCAACTTGATGGGCATAATTTGTCATAAACACGAAATGCAACAAATAGTTTTAAAAGAGAATATACCACATCCGAATCATAACAAGAACGAGGGCCGACGGGACGGATATCAAAACCATGGCACTATGTATAACAAACAACGACGGGTAAGATAATTATACTGAGTAACTATATATCCAAATCACACAAACATCAATTTTTTATATAAAATTTCATGAACAAGAGGCTCACCACAAGGTGGTGCAGCTGACAGAGACGGTCTTGAGGCGATCGGCGGTGAATTCTGACGGAGATTTAGAAGGCACTAAGTAAAACACACCTACATATGCACACTAAGTGTTATTTTGACATCTCATTGCATATATATCAAATACTAGCATATATATAGATATATATATATATATATATATATATATATATATATATATATATCCTCCCAAACTACTAAACTCACAAATTAATCACTATATAAAGCATTGCAAGAGCTAATCTAGCAATGAGAGATGAAAGGACAAAGTTGCTAACCTTTGTGATCATTTGAATGGATGGGGCCTTCAAATCTTGACAAATTTTGGGCAAAATGTGTGATGAGCTCGAGAGGAAGAGGGAAGAACAGAGAGGAGAGGGGAAAGGGGAAGAACAGAGCGAGCTCGGGTGGACGAAGGGTTTATGTAGGACAACCTTTAGTACCGGTTTGTGCCAAGAACCGGTACTAAAGGGCCTCGAGGGGCCCCAGTCTGACAACATCCTGCCACCACTCTCACTAGGACCGGTTCGTGCCACGAACCGGTGCTAAAGGTTCGCCATGAACCGGTACTAATGAAAGCGGCCCGGCTAGTGCCGGCTCAAATTCAAACCGGCACTAATGTGCTTCACGTTTGACCCTTTTTCTACTAGTGATTTCCTTCTTATTTATTTATGCGTAGGCTGGGATGTTTGATGGGCTGGCCTTTTCTTGTTTTATTTTTGTGTTTTTGATTTTCTTCTTTTGCCTCTTTTTCATATTTTTGTAAGTGATTTTTAACAACAAAAAATCGGCGTCCTCATGACGTTGATTCTATTTAAAATTTGTATTTTTACCATTCTCTTGTTACATTTTGATTTATATTTTCTTCTTTTTATTTGCTTTCTAAAATATTTCCATGTTTACTTTTTATTTATTTATGTTTTCTCGTTTTATTGCTTTTAAAACCTTTTTCTTGTATGCCTGCTATTAGGCGGAATTGTAAACGTCGCCATTGACTGTAATTTGCTAGTATTTTTTCAAGAGAAGGGCAATTGCATGTCTGCTACTAGGCATCCAACTGCAAGTGTCGTCCCCGACTGCAATTGCATGCTCACACACTCGAGTGCAACTAACATTTATTTTGTAAGTGGGCGGCGGGAGAGGGAGGGGGAGTTCCATGTATGATACCAAGTGGCCTCCTCCCGAATGCAAGTGGCCTTGTGTTTTTTTCCTCGGCTGCAACTGCATGTCCCCCTCCCGACTGCAAGTGGCCTTGTGTTTTTGTCAAAGAGAGGGATAAATTGCATGTTTTGCAATTGCAAGTGTCGCCTTTGGCTGGAACTGCATGTCTACACACCCAACTGCAACTGTATGCCCACACACCTGACTGCAACCGGCATTTTTTATTTGTTAGTGGGCAGCGGGAGAGGGTGGAGTTGCATGTCCGATAGTAGGCTTGCAACTGCAAGTCTCGCCCTCGACTGGAACTGCATGTCCCCTATCAACTGCAATTGGCCTTGTGTTTTTGTGGGAGAGGTGTTGAATTGCATGTCCGACGATATGCTTGGAAACTATAGGTATCGCCCTCAACTACAATTGCAGGTCCGACACTAGGCTTGCAACTGCAAGTCTCGCCCTCAATTGCAACTACATGTCCGATATATAGTAGGCTTGCAACTGCAAGTCTCGCCCCCGGCTGCAACTGCACACCCAGCTTCGGCAGCCTGCTATGCGGGTTTACTATTGACCTTTCCTTTTTTTCTACTTTATTTTTTCTTTTATTTTTTCACCTTTGTGTTTTGAATTTATCTTTTTTTAATTTTTTGTTAACAAAAAACACACAACCCACGTGAGATACACACATTTGCATGTCCTCCATTTGTATGCAACTTAATATTCTTTTCTTTTGAAAAACAGTGCCACACTGTTTAGTTTGTCTTGTTTCCATTTTGTTTCTTTGTTACACTAGAGATTGAATTTTTTTTCCTTATATACAAAATGTTTTTTGAAAGAAATTATAAAAATGAAAAATAAAAGAGAAGCAAAATGACACACGAAGAGAAGGATTGAACGATGAGCTACACTAGAGGCAGATTTTTGTTTTGTTTTTACTTCTCTTGTTGAACACTTTTTTTCCGTGTCAAGAAAAAACAAAGACAAAGAAACAAGCATTCCAACCCAAATAAACAAACAAACAACAAAGAAAGGAAAAAAGGCCCAGCTAAGAATAAAACCAAGCAGCTATCGAGTAAACAAATGGGTATAATCTGCCCTAGGTGACATCAGCCGACTGAGACTTCGCGAAGTCTAAGTCGACCGAGACTTAGACAGGCCCTTTTTTTTAATGATGTAGCGAACAAAGGCAGTAGCGAACAGACCAGTAATTTCCAGTAAAGATGCTGAATTTAATTAAAGACTTTGATATATGCAAAACATTATAATTATAAGCAAGATTACCGAAGAATCTTCCTGTGTGTAAGGGTCGTGCGAGCAGATAACTTCGATGTTGTTTTATATTTCGTGTGTAAAACAGCTCTACTAATTTGCATGCGATGTTCTTAACTGAATTTAACTGTGCAACCATGCATATAAAAACAAAAGAGTGACATCATTAAAGATTTCATCAAAATTAAAATATTAAAATGTTTTATAGCTCAAATTGTCGGTCAGATGGAAAAATAGTTTTCACATAAAATATTCGTAACGACGAGACCTTCGAAACTAGATCGCATGTTGATATGTTTCGACGACTTTTTTTTATTTGCCTAAATCATCATAAAAAAATTCATAAATTTGAAAATATACATGAATTTTAACATTTAATGAATCAGAAAAACATTTGAAACTTTTAAAAATGTTCACAATTTTAAAAAATGATTGTTAATTTTTAAAAAGCATGAATTTGGAAAATATTTGCGAATTAAAAAAATTGCAAAAATAAAATATGTTCATTAATTTTAGAAATGTTAATAAATTTTAAAATAGTAATGAATTTTTTTACGAATTTTAAAACTAAAAAGGAAAAAGGTAAAGAAAAATAAAAAGCACCCAACCAGATTTCCAACCTCCGATCCCCAACACCTAAACCAAAGCACCAACCAGATTTCTCGAACCATCAGACTAAATCCTCCTTTGCTGGCCTGCATTAGATGGATTAGCTGATGGACATCGACGCGCCAGTAAACTGTAATTTTACTTGATGTATGTTGCTGTGGTAAGCTACGATGAAAGTCACTCATACGATCTGGAGTTCCCTAGAAATTTCCAGTTGAAATCGGTGACAAAGGCAGTGGCGTGGCGGGAAGTATTACGTCCCTAATTTTTTTTCGTTGTCGTAGGATAGCCATAATTAAATATCCACTAGTAGTAATCAAGCCTTTGGGAGAACTGAAATCTGGTTGGGGTTTACCCAAGTTCGAGCTCTAGAATTGGCATGGGTACTCGCGTTTTCTTGAATTTTTCTCAATCATTTTGACGATGTGAGTTTAGTGGGAGATGATGTCCCAATCGATTATAAGGTGCTGGTGATGTAGTCAATTTTGAGAGATATATGCCAATTCAGTCTCTCGGAGGCTTATAGGTGTAGCGTGTGCATTTGCGCCTTGGCTACCGGTAAGCCGAGGGTTTTTGCCCGCTCCGATCGGCCCCCGCGTCACTCCGCTCGGGGCGACTCAGGTGGCGACAAAACCCTAGCACACCGCCGCCTCCCCTGCTATCTCCCCCCACCCCCTCCCCCCCCCCCCTCCCCCGTCGGAGTAATGGGCCACGGGTAGGCAAACCCGAGCCCCCGGACCTTTCAAGACATCGGGATAGGCTGCTCCCCTCAAGACCCCAAGACAAAGAGCCGCCTTCTGAGAGTCGGCGGCAGAGCCGCCAGCGCCCTCGGCCGAGTCCCAGAGGCGGCCGAGATAAGCCGACTCCCCAGCTGGCGGCTTCCAGAGAGGCCGGCTATGGGAGTCGACGCCGACTCCAACCACCTCCGGCCTACGCAACTACGGACGGGACGGGGTACGGCCGCCGCGCGGCCCGTCCTGCCCGTTCACGATAAGCGAGCATGGCCAGCCTGATCGCCGTCTTGACGGAGATCTCCGTCCGGCGCAACTGCACGCCGCCCCGACATCAGCTTCGTGAGCGTGGCGCCTGAGCCCACGACGGCTGTCTGCATGCGACCCGGAGGCAGCGAGACCCGCTTTGTCGGGAGTGCGAAGACGGCGAGAGCACCACGAGCCGGACCCGTTGGGAGTCGGCCCCAGGAGTCGGCCTGCCCCTCCCACGGGCCCGCGCGCCATTAACTAGACAAGACAGGGAATGACAACAGTGATCGTCCGTCAGGCGGCGGCACTGTTGCCATGACCCCATGACCAAGCCAACGTCATTAGAGGCGCGGCTACAGTAATCCGCAGCCGGCAAGACCCGCCCACGACGGACAAGGCATGTCGGCCCCATGCTGGGCCATCGGCGGAGAAGACGGCGACCTGAGAGACAGACGGCTGGGACCCGCGCCCAGCCGGATTACCATTGTACCCTCGGGGGGTAGAGCTATATAAACCCCCCGGGGCACCCATGCAAGAGGTTGGACCCTAATAGTTTTAGACACTCATAGAGGGAAGAGAAGAGCTAGCCGTGCCCTTCTCCTTCCTCGCCCCGAAGAGCTCAAGGAGCAACCTTGTACCCACTTTGCCATAGTGATCATGCGGAGACCCCGCAGAGCAGCGATGAGGGGTGTTATCTCCACGGAGAGCCCTGAAGCTGGGTAAGATTCGCCGGCGTGCATGCCTTCGCCTCATCCCGTTTCCAGGCACCGACGACGTTCTACTCGCCCCCACCATGATAAGCCATCCTTTGGCATATGTCGCACCCAACCCCCGACATTTGGCGCCCACCATGGGGCTAGGTGCACCGTCGTCCGGAGACCTGCTCTGGACGGGAACCCTTTTCCTCCCTGGCGAGCGCAGCCAGCCCGGCACGCCAGACGGAGTCTGCGTCGACGCGCTGCATGGCGCTGAGATCGCCTGCGCGGCCAGCTGCCTCGCCGAACTTGTCGGCGAGGTTCGCCTCTCCGACGAGCATGCATCCGACGCAGGCACGGGCAGCCCCGAGAGCCTCCTCGTGGGCCTCCTCGACCAACTCCACGTCGCCGGCGAGCCTGCCGTGGACTTGGAGTCCGTAGGCTCCACCGACCCGATGCTGGTCGACTCCGACACCGCGTCGCTCGACGCGTTCCCCACCAACGTGGTGGTCTACGACGAGCCGCTCCCTCGCGCGGAGAGCGGCGGAAGCACCGTCACAGAAGTGCTCGTCATCGGTCATGGCGAGCATTCCGGCGAAGGAGCTCATGACCCTCTTGACGCGGCTCTGCAAGATCTGACCGCGCCTATTCCGGAAGACGCTGACGCCGAGATGCTGGAGGCACGCCGCCTTCAGCTCGTCGGCGCGAGAAAGCCGGGCAAGCATGAGGCGCTTGTCGAAGCCTACCGGCGTGAGATGGATCACGCTGTGGCGGCTGCTCGCCCGGCCCGGCGGGCCTAACCGCCAGGCGCGGTCCAACAGCGCGGGCGTAGCCATCGCCAACCTGTTCGGGGCCAATCGCCCTGTGTACGCCATGCCCGCGGAGAACATCCGCGACGCCCAGGCGGCAGCGGACGAGCTGGACAACTTCGAGGGCAAGGAGCGCCGCCTGATGACGGAGCGAGTCCAAAGCTCGACGCTGCTGCCGCCGCGAAGCAGGCCGGCCATCGCCTGAAGCGCCGCAATGACAAAACGACGACCTGCCTCCTAGCCGAGATCAAGGCGCGACGTCTCGGACACCGACTGGCGGTGTCCGCGGAAGAAAAAACAAGGATCCGGCTGTCAGCCACAGTCGGACTCATATCTCCATCGAGCGCGACCAAGACGGCCGCCCAAGAGCAGTGGAGCGGCGGGACGACTATCTACCTCCTCTCCCTCGCAAAGAAAGGCGAGTCTCCCCGCCACCCATCAAGCATCCGACTCTCGGCGACCGCCTTGGCCGCCGAGAGGGAGTCGGAGAAAACGACGCCCGCCACCGGATCGACCGACTCCACCGATCCCTGGCGCTGGAAGAAGAAGACGAGTTGGGTCCACCCTGTTTCGGACCTCGCATCCGAGACGAGCCCTTTCCCAGAGGGTTCATGCTCCCCCGAGACACACCCAAGTACACCGGCCGTAAAGCGGAAGGTAGCTGGTCGACTACTCCACGACCGTCAACATAGCAAGCGGCAACAAGTGTGTTGCCGTAAAGTATGTTCTTCTCATGCTCGAGGCACGGCGGACATGGTTGAACAACTGAAGCCCCGCGGCATCAACAAGCTGGGTCGACTTCACCGAGGCCTTTATGCAACTTCACAAGCACGCATAAGCGACCTCCCAAGCCTCGCCACTTTCCTTGTGCGTGCAAGGCCCCAACGAGTCGACTCGCGACTACCTCACGCTTGGCTGGGCGAGCTTGAGAACTCCTGCGGGCGTGCACGAGGTGCAAGCTATCGAGTACTTCACCGCCGGGTGCAGAGAAGGCACCCTCCTCAAGCACAAACTCCTGCGAGGCGGAGACCCTCGACGAGCTGCTGATCATAGCAGAACAAATGCGCTTCTGACCGACTCCTCCATGAAGGCGGAGATTGAAGTCAGTCACGACCCGGCAAAGTGGCTCCTCGGGCTCCCGAACTCCGGTGGAGACACGGTCGGCAGCGACAACAGAAGCGATCCTGGCGCAAGGCCCTGGCCCGGCTTCCAGCAGCCGGCAGTTCGCGACGATTGAAGACCAGCAGCCCGAGGGGCAGCCTCCGGCCAAGCAACAGAAAGGCGGCAAGTCCAACTGGTTGCCGGCCTTCTCTTACGAGTAGACTCTAGATGGTCCCTGCAAGTTCCATAGCGGCGCAAAGCCGTCAAACCACACCACCCGGAAGTGCCACTGGCTCACGGGATCGCCAAGGAGACGGCCTCCTGCCTCCCCTTTCTTTGGGCTGCCGCCTCCACTGCCGCCCGGCAGCGGTTGTCGAACCAATCGGTATGATACAAGATGAGTACCCAGAAGAGCACGGAGCCTATGTGGTGTTCACCAGTGTGGCCGACGATCGACGCAGCAAGCGGCTGCAGCAGCAGGAGGTGAATGTAGTAGCATCAGATACTCCGGAGTTCATGCACTGGTCCGAGAGGCCTATCAGTTGGAGCAGAGCTGATCACCCAGAGGTGATGCCGAATCCGGGCTCCTACGCCCTGGTCTTGGGAGCCACCCTTGCCGCGGATAGGCGGGCTGCTCGCTTCTCACGAGTGCTGATAGATGGAGGCAGTAGCATCAACATCCTGTAGAAGGACACGATGGAGAAGTTAGGAATCAAGCAAAGATAGCTTCAGAGCAGCCGGACTGTGTTCCACGGCATTGTATGCACAGCCTTTCACGCTCACCGATCGGCAAGATCCTCGATAGATGTCCTCTTTGGGGACAAAGAACATTTCCACCGAGAGCCGGTTTGGTTGAAGTGGTGGACCTCGAAAGTCCGTACCACGCTCTGCTTGGCCGACCTGCTTTGGCCAAGTTCATGGCGGTCCCCCACTACGCCTACCTCAAGATGAAGATGCCAAGTTCCAAGGGGATTCTGACCGTAGCCGGGGACTACAGAAAGTCGTCCGCTTGCGCAGCTGAAAGCAGTCGGCTAGCCGAGTCCCTAGTGATCGCAGCTGAGAATCGCCTTCTTGATCGGGTTGTGGCGATGGCCGGCAAGCAGCCCGAAATATCGCCTAACCCCAAGGAGTCGGAAGCTGAGGGCTCGTTGAAGCCAACCAAAGAAACGAAGAAGATACCCTTGGACCCGGAGCACCCGGAGAGGTACGCTGTCATAGGTGCAAACCTTGACAGCAAATAGGAAGGCGAGCTCGTCTATTTCCTCCATGAGAATCGGGACATTTTCGCATGGTCCCCTAAAGACATGCCAGGTGTACCGACGGAATTCGCCGAGCACAACTTACATGTCCGATCTGATGTGAAGCCCGTCAGGCAGCCCTTGCGCCGCTGTCGAGAAGAAGAGAAGAGTTGTTGGAGAAGAGATAGCCCGGCTCCTAGCAGCCGGTTTCATTATGGAAGTGTTCTTTCCGGAATGGTTAGCAAAGCCGGTCCTGGTACTGAAGAAGAACAAGCAGTGGCGGATGTGTATTGACTACACAAGCCTCAACAAAGCTTGCCCCAAGGACCCGTTCGCCCTGCCGAGAATTGATCTGGTGATAGACTCCACAGCCGGATGCGAACTGTTGAGCTTCTTAGATGCATATTCAGGATATCACCAGATCAAGCTGAACCCGGCTGACAAACTGAAGACCGCCTTCATCACGCCGTTTGGAGCCTATACGCTGCGACCATGACGTTCTGCCTAAGGAATGCCGGCGCCACCTTTCAGCGTTGCATGCAGAAGTGCCTCCTCAAGCAACTCGGCAGAAACACCCACGTCTACGTGGACGATGTGGCGGTGAAGACGGAAAAGCGAGGAACATTGCTGGAAGACCTTAAGGAAACCTTTGAGAACCTGCGCCGATTCCAGATCAAGCTCAACCCTGAGAAGTGCGTCTTCGGAGTACCGGCCGGCCAACTCCTTGGTTTCCTGGTCTCTGAACGCGGCATAGAGTGCAACGCTATGAAGATCAAGGCCATCGAGAGGATGGAAGTACCCCGCCGACTGCTAGATGTGCAAAAGTTCACCAGCTGCTTGGCGTCCATCAGCCGATTCATCAGCCGGCTGGGCGAGAAAGCCCTCCCTTTATACCAGCTCATGAAGAAGACCACCTTCTTCGAATGGAACCACAATGCGGAGGAAGCTTTTCTCCAGTTGAAGAAAATGCTGACTAGTCCCCCTGTGCTGGCGGCTCCGACTCCTAAAGAGCCCATGCTCACAGTACATTGCCGCCACCAGATGGTAGTCAAGATCATTGTAGTTAAGCGCAAGGAGGAAGGCAAGGCGCTACCTGTCCGAAGACCGGTATATTACCCGAAATCGGCATCGCCGACCTCCAAGCGTAACTACCCCACTACCGAGAAGATGTGTTACGGCATGCACTTTGCTGCCAAGAAGTTGAAGCCTTACTTTCAAGAGCATCCAATCATCGTAGTGCCTGACAGCCCCACTAAGCGGAGATCATCGGAAGCCGAGATGCTTCGGCCGAGTGGCCAAATGGGCCATAGAGCTGGCACCCTACACCATCTATTACCAGCCTGCACCGCCATCAAGTCGCAAGCACCGGCCGACTTCTCGCCGACCGGGCCGAGACCGATTACTGCCGCCAAATACCGACTCCACCCATTGGCGGATGTATTTCGATGGCTCCAAGATGCGCACCGGCTTGGGAGCCGGCGTTGTCCTCACTTCCCCCAAAGGCGACAAGCTCAAGTATGCGCTGCAGATCTATTTCGCCGCCTCCAATAACGTCGCCGAATATGAGGCGCTCATTCACGGGCTCCGGCTTGCCAAAGAACTTGGCATTCGCCGGATCCTGTGTTATGGCGACTCCGACTTGGTGGTGCAACAATCATCTGGCGATTGGGACGCCAAAGATGCAAACATGGCGAGCTACCGTTTCCTAGTACAGCAACTCAGTGGATATTTTGAGGGGTGCGAGTTCCTTCACGTGCCAAGAAATGACAACGACCAGCGGACATCACAGCGCGAATCGGCTCCACCCGCCAGGCAATACCATCTGGCGTCGCCCTTCAGCGCCTCCTCAAGCCATCTGTCAAGCCTTCACCAGAATCAGATTCCATTTTTGTGCCGGCTCCCCCTAAAGAAGTCGGATCCGACTCAAGAGCCTCAGCAGACGACACGAGAATTCTTACAGATGGCTCCAAGAATGCCTTGATCGAAGCCGGCCGGGGACTTGAACCCGGCCCGGGACTGGCGCGACCATTGCAAAGACTCGAGCTTGGCCGGGGACTGCATGGTCGGCCGGGGACTTCATCAACCCAAAGAAGCGGCGGACTCGACTGCCGCATCCCAGCCCAACCGCCCTCGTCCAAGTAGCAGTACTGGCAGTTGAAGAAATAGCAGCACCCTCATGGGCCCATCCCATCCTGAAATTCCTAGTAAGCAGAGAGCTACCAACCGACGAAATCTTGGCTCGGCAAGTACAACGCCGAGCGGCAGCCTACACCATAGTCAACAGGGGGAGCTGGTCGGTAGGCGTTCTTTGGTGTCTACAAGCGTTGCGTCGAGCCAGAGCAAGGCCAAGTGATTCTCGAAGACATTCATCAAGGCGAGTGCGGCCACCATGCGGCCTCAAGAGCACTCGTCGTCAAAGCCTTCCGACACGGTTTCTTCTGGCCAACTGCCCTAGAAGAGGCCAAGGAGTTAGTGCAAAAATGCAAGGGGTGCCAGATGTTCCGCTCCAAGACATATCAGCCGGCTTCCGCACTCAAGACTATCCCCATCGTCTGGCCCTTTGCTGTTTGGGGCCTGGACATGGTAGGACCATTCAAAGCAAAGACGAGGTGGCCTAACTCATTTACTTGTCGCGGTGGACAAGTTCACCAAGTGGATAGAAGTAAAGCCCATCAAGAAGTTGAATGGTCCAACTGCAGTGACTTTCATCGCCGGCATCACGACTCGGTACGGCCTACCACACAGCATCATCACCGACAATGGCACAAATTTTGCCAAAGGCGCCCTGGCCCGTTTCTGCGCGACACAAGGCATCCGAATGGACTTAGCGTCCGTTGCCCATCCGTAGTCAAACGGCCAGGTGGAGCGAGCAAACGGCCTCATCCTGTCTGGCATCAAGCCTCGACTGGTCGAACCACTGGAGTGTTCGGCCGGCTGTTGGCTTTAGGAGTTGCCAGCCGTCCTCTGGAGTTTGCGCACGACTCCAAACAAGTCAACCGGCTTCACAACTTTCTTCCTCGTCACGATCTTTGAAGCCGTCATCCCAACGGACATAGAGTTCGACTTCGCGAGTCACCATGTACCTGAGGAGGAAGCGGAAGAAGACGTCAAGGCGGCGTCGATCTGCTGGAAGAGGGCATTGTTGGCACTCGGCCGGTCCAGCATCTACCAGCAGAGCATGCGCCGCTACTACAAGCGGAAGGTCAGCCGAGATCGTTCCAAGAAGGCGACCTTGTGCTCTGGCTGATCCAGCGACCAGCCGGCCCGGCACAAAGTATCGGCGCCTTGGGAAAACCCCTTCATTATCGGCAAAGTCTTTGGGCAACAACTCCTACTACCTGATCGGCGCCGAAGCCCGAGCATGCAAGAGGGGCGACTCCGGCAAAGAGACGGAGCGGCCATGGAATGCAAATCTTCTCCGAAGATTTTACTGATTAATCTGATATGTACCACGCTACCTTTTGTGTTAAAGTACCAAGACTTGGGCCCCGAGGCAGGCTCGGGGACTGCCCTTTTGTTATCTGTATGATAAAATTATGCCTTGAGTATGTTACTCTTTGTTATGTCGCTTGGCACCGGGTTCGACTAGTCGGCCGGGGACTCGCCATGCGCTATGAAATGCTTCCTGTGATCGGACAAGTAGTGTGCGGTGCCTAAGCCGTCTCTCGACAGAAGCCGCAGCTCATGAAGCGGCTATTTTAGTGGGCGAGCAAGGAAGAATGGCCGCCCACACGAAAAATGGCTAAGGACCCAAAGCATAAACATAGCTTAAGCCGGCTTCCAGCCCCTCTTCGCAAAGCCGACTCTTGAGTGGTCGGCTTGCCGCTTTCTATCCAACTTGTTAAAAAGACTCTAAAAAACGGCCAAGTACTTGCCTTCCCAAGAGTAGCCAAAGCACTTGATCCAAGCGGCAGTCCGCAGAGCGGTTGTCCGATGGCAAGGCGGCGACTTCGAGGGAAAGCGACAAAGGAAAAAAGCCATAAGAGCAACGAGCAAGGAAAGATAGAATTAGGATAAATATTTACATAGCAGAGGCCCTCGGCCGAATCTTTGAGCAGAAGTTCAAAATATACCCCGCGGGTGGAATTGTGCGAATTAACAAGTTTTTCAAAGACTATTAAAGCAGGTAAAATAAAGGCAAGACGGCCGCCTAGGAAGCGGCAGACGGGTCTGGAGGGCCGGAGGAGACGGCGGTGTCAGGCGCCAGGGCGACCGGCTGGGCAGTCTCGGCTTGATCATCTCCGGCGGCAGCCAGCCCAGTCGGGCGCGGCTCGTTGCTGGAGGCGCGGTCGAGCTGAGGCTGGTCGCCCGCTCCGTCTTCTGGCGCCTCCGTCCCACCTCCGTCCTCCGCCTCGCCTTCCTCCTCGCGCGCTGGAGCCGATCACCTCCGCCGAGTCCTCGTCATAATCCGGGTTCATCCCGAACCACTCCGGCGACGCCTCCCCGCCGTCCTCAGCCCGCTCAGGGACGAAGACGCTGGTGCCCGTGTAGTCGGCGATCGCCGCCGCACGCTCGACGAGGGCGTCTTTCGCAGCCAGTAGCTCCGCCTGGGCCTCTGACCAGAACGCGGCCAGCCGGTCCAGATCCAGCCCTGGATACCACGCCTTGACGAATTCCAAGGCCAGCACGCTCCGGCCGGGCTGCGGAACCTTCCGAGCCTCAAGCGGCCAGCCGTGACCTCTAGCGATCGGCGATCCGACCGAGTCTGTGAAACCGGCATGTCCGGCCATAGGGCAGCGATCGCTGAGCACCGACACGCTGAAGCGGCGCATCGTCAATGGGCGACGCAGACGAGCCTCGATGCTCAGAAGCTGCTCGTTAAGGGTCCGGGGGGCGTTGGCAGCAATCTCCGCACCATTTGCCCTCCGCGCCTCGCGATCAACCTCGATGGCTTGATTGGCCTCCTGCGTGTGGCCGGGGAAGAAGTCTGCGAAGGCGAAAAAGAAGCAAGTCAAAAAAAAAAACCAGGAGTCGGCCCGATCTATAGTCAGCGGCTCAAAGAAGGAAAGTAAAGAAACTCACCATCGATGATGTCCTCGATTTCATGGAAGCCGGAGGTCAGCTGTGCCTCCTTGTCGGTCCAGGAGGAGCGCTCGCTTTCGAACTCGGACAGGAGAGCAGCCTCTTTCTTCTCCGCCTCGTCCTGCGCCTTCTTAAGTAGCTCCCTTTGCTCCGCCAGCTGCGTAGCCAGCAGGTCGCGCTCTGCGGCAAGCTTGCTGCACTCCTCCCCCTTGGCCGGCAAGGCGGTGTCGGCCGCGCCTAGCTGCCGCCGGAGGGTGGCGTTGGCCTCTGAAGAATGAAAATAAAAAGGACGTTAAGTCGCCAACTAAGAAGGTCGCTGGGAAGATCCGGCCCGGCCTTTCGTGATCGGCCGAATCTCGAGGACTACTGACCAGCAGTGCGCTAAGCGCCCATGAAAGAAGAAAGAAGACTCACCCGGCTCCTCGACAAGTCGGCGGTCCGCTTGCCCAGCTCCTCAACATTACGGTTGAAGGCGGTGGCGGAGGTTGTGATACTCTGTGATAAGCATTTCGGACAAAAGTAAATATTTGGAAATCGCGGATAGAGTTCGAGCCGCTTTCGGCCGGCCCGAAACTTGGGGACTACACCCGATGGAGTGCTGGCGCCTTACGAAGAAAGAACAAGAAAAAACTCAAAGAAGAAGCATACCCGAGCGGCGGTTCGCGACGCCAGTGCGCCTTAGTGCGATTCACGGATGGCGTCGCCCTCGGCTCGCCGCTTTCGCCTAAACGTCGAAGCGCTGGTTCGGCGGACCTATGCCGCCTCCTCGCGCCCACCAGCAGCGCGGCGCTTGTCGCCTCGGCGTCTGGGATGGCGGTGGCGGCGCCGGTCTCAAAGGCGTGGCGCCGAAGTCGCCTTCTCAAGACGGCAGCGCGCTGGCGAGGCGACTTGAAGGAGCAGCTTCGCCATGGCCTCGTCTTCAGTCGGCGGCACCGGCGGGTCCGCCTGCTGTTTACCTCGCGCGCTCTCAGACGGCGGCGGAGGCGGCGGGGGCGGCACGGCCGTGCCCGACATGGAGGTCTCGCCGCCTTCCCTCTCCATGATGGGGAACTCGCTGCCGGCTCCCTCCGTCTGCCCCGTGAACTCCGGCGGCGGCGGCGCAGAGCTCAGCGGGGTGACGAGCAACGCTGATTGAGGCGTCACGGCCTCCCGGCCCGCCCGCTTAGCAGCGGCGGCCGGCCTCCTCGAGCTTCCTCTGCAGGCGAAGCCGCCGCCTTCTCGGCCTCCGCCTTCTCGGTAGGCGGCTTCTTCCTCGTCGCGCTTCTCCTGCGCGTTCCGCTCCGTCGCCTCCGGAGGTCGGTGGCGGGGTCAATCCGCCCGAGTATTGGCGAGCGTCTCTGTCGACCCCATGGCGGGCGGCGGCGACCCTCTCTAAAGTAAGGAGCCACGATCACGAAGAAGACGTGTAAAATATTTGGACAAGATTCACCAGAAGAAAACAAGACAAAAGCAGAAGCACTCACGCGGAGACCAGTGGCCGCTTTTTCACTTCCTTGCGGAAGCGGTTAGTCTTTGCGACCGCCTCTTCCCGCTTGGTCGCGGCGGCCGTCCCCTTAAACTTCTTCGACCGGCCGCCAAGCAAGCTCGGCCTAGCTCGGCGCTTCTTCGCGCCGCCTCGACCACCCAAGCCGGCGGAGGAACTCGCGCTCGGCTGGCCGACCTTCGGTTGGCGGCGTGGGACGACTTCCCCCTCGCCCGTCATCTTGGGCTGGTCGGCGAAGGTAGCCGAGGGAACTGAAGTCGTCAGCCCTCCTCCTCCTCCTCCGGCGTCGGCCTCCATCGCCGCCGCCCCCAAGTCAGGGTCATCGACGTCGCTCTCCGCCCGGTCGGGGACGAACTCACGGGCCGCCCCCGTAGTGCCAACTGAGGGATGCATGAGGGGGTTCTAACTCGAAAAAACCAAAAAAGATCAAAGGTCGGATTCGGCTGAAAAGAAAAGCGAGAAGAGGAAGAGGCGACTTACCACAGGCGGGGGTTGGCGGCAGTACGGCTCTTTGCCGAACTTCCAATCCGCCGTGAGATTGCAGTTCGCAATGTAGTTCACCGTGTCCGCCACCTCCGCGTGGGGCATGTCCTTGAGCACCTGACCATTTGGGGTCCGGTGGCGCTCATCCGACAGATCATATGAGGTCGGTCTTGGGCGGGAGGACTCGGCGCGCCACGAAGGCTGACGGCAGGTCGGCCCGGTCAAGCCCTCCGACCGCTGCCAAGACTCGGAGTCGTGAGGGCGGCGGCGGCACCCGCTGAAGTCGCTTCCCGGCCCGATGGGACCAGGTGGGAAGCCTCGCCAAGACGCCCGGCTTCAGAAGGCGGCAGATTGACCCACGCATATACAGGCGATGTTCTTCACGTAGAAATAGGTTCGCTGCCACATCTTCACCGACTTGATTAAGCGGAATGGTGGGGAGCGGGTTGTCGACCACCGACCTCCGCATCGCAATGAAGGTGCCGCCTGAGGCCGGCACGCCCGGCGACGTCGCGTGCGAGCTTGATGGAAGAATTCCCCACAGCTCGATGGTGGGGAGAACTCGAGGAAGCCTTCGCACAAGGTGGCGAAGGCAACAACAGCACCACCGTATTCGGAGTGAGGTGGTGCGGCTGGAGCCCGTGGAACTCCAAGAAGGCGCGGAAGAAGCCGCTAGCCGGCAGCCCTAGGCCGCGCATGAGGTGCGAGCGGAATACGACCCGCTCGCCCTCCTCCGGCGCCGACGTTATTTCACCCGCCGGCGCGGCGCGAGTCCGCACTAGGCTCTTGCCGGGGAGGCAGCGCGTCTGGCGGAGGAATTCGATGTGGTTGTCGTCCACCTCGGAGCCGTCCCACACGCCGGAGCGTGCGGCAGGAGGTGCAGCGGCGGAGGAAGAGCTCATCGCCGCGGCGTGGCGTGGTTCGGCGCGGCGGCGGCAAGAGGAACAAGAAGCAAGAAGGAGAGGAAGCGGGGAAGCAGGGAAATGGGTGTGCGTGCTTCGCCGCCCCCCCCCCCTCCTCCCGCCTACTTATAGGCTCATGGGCTGAGAAGCCGATGGGGCGGGCGCGATTAATCGCGCCAGGACCCCACGCCCCACGATTTAACCACGAAATTCTGCGCAGTAACGACGGCGTGGGAACTAACCGCCCGCACGGCCGCAGCGGATGCGTTCACATGCCGAGGCGGTAATGGCGGAGTCCCGCCGAGGCCTGTCTCGTCACGCAGCGTGGGTGGCGGTGACCTGCCACGTGGCCACGCCGACGGGCCCGCAATGCAGCTGGAAGCTTATCGAACGCCGGCCGGATCCTGCTACGACCTTCAAACCCTTTAAGGAGCAAGGCGGCCTCCTGCGAGTCCGACTCGACTAGTCGGCCTAGAGGAAGGCGGCGAGCAAGGCCAATTCTTCCACGGAGGATGAAACTGTTGAGGCTCCTCGACATGTTGCCCTTGGCGCCTCACCAGCTTCGGGGACTACTATCGGAGTAATGGGCCACGGGTAGGCAAACCCGAGCCCCCGGACCTTTCAAGACGTCGGGGCAGGCTACGCCCCTCAAGACCCCAAGATGAAGAGCCGCCTTCTAAGAGTCGGCGGCAGAGCGCCAGCCCCCTGGCCGAGTCCCGAGGCAACCGAGATAAGCCGACTCCCAGCTGGTGGCTTCGGAGAGGCCGGCTATGGGGAGTCGGCCCGCGACTCCAACCACCTCCTGCCGCCTCGCAACTCACGGACGGGATGGGAGTGCGGCCGCCGCCCATCCCTGCCCGTTCACGAAGAGGTAAACATAGCCCTGATGCCGTCTTGGTGAGATCTCCGTCCGGCCAGCCTTTGTTGCCACGCCGACGACATCGGCTCCGTCGTGGCGCCACAGGCCAAGACGGCTGTCTGTCGACCCGTGGGCGGTGGGACCCGCTTTGTCGGCGGGGTGCGAAAAACGGCGAGCACCACGAGCCGGACCCGTTGGGATTCGGCCCCAGGAGTCGACCGGCCCCTCCCACGGGCCCCGCGCGCCATTAACTAGACAAGACAGGGAATGGCAACAGTGATCGCCCGTTAAGGCGGCAACCTTGTTGCCATGACCAATGACCAAGCCAGCGTCATTAGAGGCGTGACTACGATAATCCATGAAGCAAGACCGCCCATGGCAGACAAGGCTGTCGGCCCCATCTTTGAGCCGTCGGCGAGGCCCACTAGTCGGCGGGCCCTGATCGGGCGAAGAAGACGGCGACACTGAGAGATGACGGCTGGGACCCGCGCCCGGGATTACCATTGTACCTCGGGAGGTAGACCTATATAAACCCCGGGGCACCCATGCAAGAGGTTGGACCCTAATAGTTTTAGACACTCATAGAGGAAGAGAAGAGCTAGCCGTGCCCTTCTCCTTCCTCGCTTGAACAACTCAAGGAGCAACCTTGTACCCACTTTGCCATAGTGATCATGCGGAGACCCCTTGAGCAGCGATGAGGGGTATTATCTCCACGGAGAGCCACGAAGGCTGGGTAAGATCCGTCGGCGTGCATGCCTTCGCCTCATCCCGTTTCCAGGCACCGGCGACGTTCTACTCGCCCCCACCATGATAAGCCATCCTTTGGCATATGTCGCACCCAACCCCCGACACCCCCCCTCCCCCCCGCCGCCGGTATAGAGAAGGTCGTCGGGGAAGCATGTGAGGCCGACAAGGACGGTGGCGTTGAGGATCCACTGGTCAGCCTTCATCTGGAGAGCTGTGGAAGCCAAGGCGGCGGCCTCAGATAGTGTGGCGGCGTTGGCTCTCCAGCGAGCAATGGTTGTGGGTGCTGCTCCGCCTCCTCGGCTACGTAGGCGGCGGCTGGTCTTCGTGTACAGTCCCCCCTCCCCGCCGGACGGCGTCAGAACTGCGGACCATTCCCCTCCTTGATATTAGCACCCTCTAGCCCGCAGTTGCAAATCCGTGGTGGCCTTTGGTCGCCAGATCTTTTGCGTTTGGGGTGATGGAGAGGTGGCTATCCGGGAGAAATCCTTAGTCGGCGCGGCTGGACACAATGATGACGGCATCAGCCGGTGTCGTGCTCCACCTTGGTGGCTCCATTGAGGTACTTTCCCTCGTCTCCCCTCTTTCCCTTGGTGAAAACCTCATCCTTTTGGATGAGGCGGCACCGGTGCTTTTTTGCCGTCACCTTCCTGGAGGTGCCATCCTGGTGGTTCGAGAAATGGCGAGGGTGCTTTGGTTTAGGTATTGGGGATCGGAGGTCGCGTGGTCCGAGGGTTGGGTTTGAGGGTTTGTTGACAACCCGAACATATGAGGACAAAGTGTAGGAGGTCTAGTTGGTTAGGCTTTTTCACTCTCTCTCTCCTGCCCCGCACAATGACCAAGTTGTCTTCCTAGATATATAGGAACAAAATGAAGGGTCTGTTAGAAATGCTCTAAGAGAAGTTCCCCTGCACCTCCATAAGGAACACCCCCCCCCCCCCCCCCGGTGGTCAAGGTGTCTGTCACTTCATATAAGGAACTGAATCAAAAAATATGACAAGCGATTTAAAGACATGAATTAAGAGAGCCACTTTGCTAGTTGAGGATCTAAAGGTGCCTATTGGCACACAAATCATTTAAGTTTTTCTTTTCTTTAGAACATCTAAGTTTGATGTGAGAGCTAGTGTGATATTCTAGTGTATAGAGGGCGGGGCTAGGCCTCTGACACCCAGGGCTAAGGGTCGAGCCTGGAGAAATTTGCTTCCTTTATTTGCCTCAGCTCTCGCTATAAGATTTGTAGTCCATTCGTTTTCTACATTTTTGTAGTTTGCTTCACAAACCAAGGTGATGCTATGTATCGCGCGCGCGAGCAGCAGCGCATGCTTGCCAACGCCAACTTCAAGTGGGACGACCCATCTGCTTCCAATCGCTAGGGGGGAAATTTGATCACTATGTGTGAGCCTCCCAGCGAGCAAGGGAGTGCATAATTTCCCTGATTTTTTCACTTGATTTTTTATTATAGCTACTTTTATTTTAATAAAAAATACATTCTTTACAAAAATTATGAATTTCAAACAATGTTCATGAATTAAAAAAATGTTCACAAATTTTAAAATATACATGAATTTTAAGATTTAATGAATCAGAAAAATATTTGCAATTTTTGAAAATATTCACAATTTGAAAAAAATGATTGTTAATTTTTAAAAAGCATGACTTTGGAAAATATTTTCGAACTAAAAATTGCAAAAATAAAATATTTTCATGAATTTTATAAATTTTAAAATAGTGATGAATATTTTTAGGAATTTTAAAAGTAAAAAGAAAAAAGGTAAAGAAAAATAAAAATCCGGAACAGAAAGATAATTTAAAAAAAGAAAAAACAAATGAATAACCGATCCGGAAGCTTCCCAAAACTGGCTGAGAAGCTTCTAGACTCTCCCACGAAAACGCCCGGTAGTACTTGATGGGCCGGCCCATAGGCAACAGCGCTCTAATGCTCGTATGGGCAACACATATCATCTGTGCACAAACCAAGCCCTCACGACCAGAACTGGAAGTGTTTCTCAAAAAAAAAAAAAAAAACCAGAACTGGAAGCATGCTGAGTTTTTCGTAAGTCCTCGAAGAAAGAAGAGATGTGGCGCGACACTGTGGTTAAACACAGATGAGTTAGACGACTCGCTCATCCTCTTCTTAAATGGTTGCAACCCATTATCTATTTTTTCCACTTTATGCAACTCTGTCACATCATCAAGTCATGCATGTGGTCATAAGTTATAATTTATGCACTAATTTATTCATGCAACCATGCCACCTCAGCAATCAGGCATGTCTTTCACTAATTTTTGTGCGGGCATAGACAGTCATGCTACACATTTTTGTAGTATGACCTATATATATTTGTATATTGGATGCTTGGAGCAAATATATGTAAGTGATGGTACTCATTTTTGATTCACGCATGTGGTAAGTTACAATTTATGTACTAATTTATTCATGCAATCATGTCACCTCAACAATCATGCATGTCAATTAGTTTCACTAATTTGTTATAGCATGACCTATATATATTTGAATGTTGGACGCTTGGAGCAAGTGTATGTAAGTGATGTTACACATTTTTGTTAGAAAATAGCACCCCGTTTGACTTCAATCCAATAGATATCTCTTTTTATACAACATTTGTCACATAGTTCAGATATTTTACTGTTTTTTTGAAATATATCCTGAGATCATTTGTTTTTGACATAGTTTTAGTTTTGTTAGCATCTATTTAAGCACTTGTTTTACCAAGGTTTCCACAGCAACGCGCGGTGCATCATCCAGAAACACTAACTACTTCAACTGTTTGGCTTCGTCATGGACCTGATGAAATTGGCACCTTATGCCATCGCGATTTTGAAAATCTTTCTTGATTAATACAATCCTTTCTTTTCATAAGTAAAAAGACTACTCCCTCCATATCATAGTAGTTATCGTGGTTTTAGTTTGGAATTAAACTTAAACCATGACAATAATTATGAAACGGAGGGAGTAATTATTAATGCAAATTAATCTATTACGCGGTACAACATAAAGCCATCACCGCATGCTCGATTCCTTGCTTCCCCGTCTATGAACATATTCTTTTATATAATATATACTAACCATAATCAGTGGCATATATCTACGCTAACTAAACTCAACTAGTTCCCCTAAAAAAACTAAACTCAACTAGTAGATGAATCCTAATTAGAGGATAATGCGAGAGACAATGATTATACCCTTGATGTGTATGTTGCTGGCTTTGAGGTGCTGTCAGATCTGCTTGCTGACTGACCGTAGTGTCGAGATTCGTCCTCATTCCGCACCATGCCAACGTCCGATTCAACCTAGAGTCGGACACCTCAGCCCTGAGCCCTTCTCCGTGCCTCAACCCCACGCCACCACTGCCCCCGCTCCAACCCCTCCATCGCACGCCACCAGAGCGCTCCGATGGTCGGCAGCCACCATAGCCCCTCCACCACATGCCTCACCGGACAAATTCCTCTAGGCCATCGCCAGATCGGGTCACAAACCGTCGAAAAATGGCCCGATCTGCTGGATTCGGTGGCTCTCCAGCTTGGATTTTGGGCGATTGGGAGTGGGCGAGACGAAGAAATCAGAGAGAGAGAGAGAGCGAGAGAGAGAGAGAGAGAGAGAGAGAGAGAGAGAGAGAGAGAGAGAAAGGAACCGCAGAGTTATCCCGTGCCATTTCAATTGTGGCGCAAATGAAAAGGAACTCTTCGCTGCGGGTGACAACGAAGATCATAATGCCGGTTGGAACGGCAATGAAGAGGATTCTTCATTCGTGATGGCAACAACTGGATGATAAAATTGAAATTTCTTCAAACGGGGGTATAGTTTGGTGATTTCGTAAAAAAATGTAATAATTTTTAAAACATACGAGGGACAACCATGGCTACTTTGTGGCAGCTTGCAGCAAGATTCCTTTTGCTGAAGGCACGAGTACAACGGAAGTGCGCGCCCTCCAGGACGGCTTCTAGCAGTGTCAGTCGGTTTCAATAGGCTGATGGTAAAAGCAGACTACATAGGGTTTTTTTTGCGGGGGACTACATTGATATTGTTGAGGTACTGAACAATGGATGCAATTCCTCGGGTTGGTGTCAGTCGGATGCAAAAGAACATGGTTAAAGCAGACTATACAGATGTTGTAGAGGTAATGCCCTATCAAAGGACATGTGCGCTCATCGGGTGTGCCTGCAACGTGTTTCGGAAAAAGAAATTGCTTACCCCATAAAAAAAATCTTATCTTGTGAATCCTGTAACATCCTTTTATCTTTATTCATAAATTTGGGATACATGTCATCTTACTCTTATTTTTCTTAATAATATGACCAAAAGATGCCTTCGGATACGAAATAAGGACGCCTCATCGTGCCATGTTGCATAGACACTTAGAGAATTTTGACCACAAAAGTTACTCCATCCGTGTCCTACAATATGAGATGTTATTACGACCAACGTATGGAGGAAGTATCCTAAAAAAAACATATGGAGGAAGTTCTAATGATAATCTTATCCTTATCGCAAAAAAATTGATAATCTTATCCTACAAGATAAGAATAAGATAACATGTTATGTCCCGGCAAAAGAAAAAGATAAGAATAAGATCTACTGTTCGTACTACGACAGAAGAGTCATCCAATTACGAAATCTCGGTGAAGAAAGACAGTGACGTGTACTTTCACGTTGTGACGTCCATTAATTAGGTGACCACGACGGGCACGGCCTTGAGTGGGACAGCCATCATATTGGCGGTGGTGAACCTCTCGCTCACGTCCAGCTCCTCGGCCGACATGCCGTCCGGCAGCCGCCACTCGAACGCGTGCAGCAGCGAGGCCAGGATGAACGGCAGGACGCGCTCCGCCATCGGCAGGCCGGGGCACAGCCTCCGGCCGGACCCGAACGGGATGAACTCGAACGCCTTGCCCCGGAAGTCCACCGCCTGGTCCGCATCGGCCATGCCCAGGAACCTCTCCGGCACGAACTCGTCGGCCCTCTCCCACGCCGCCGGGTCGCGCATTATCGCCCACGCGTTGAAGATGACTGTCGAGCCCTCCGGCACGGTGTAGCCGCCGATCTCCACGCCTTCCTCCACGGCCCGGTGGGGCAGCAGTATCGGCCCCACCGGGTGCAGCCGCATGGCCTCCTTCAACACGGCTTGGATGTACGGCAAGCCCGCCACGTCTGTCTCGCCGATGCTCTCCTTGCCGCCGAGAGCCTCGTGTATCTCCGCGCGGACCTTGGCCATGACTCCTGGGTTCCGGAGCAGCTCGGCCATCGCCCACTCGACGGTGAGGGCCATGGTGTCGCTCCCGGCCGTGAACAAGTCGAACAATATGGCCGTCAGGCCGTCGCGGGCGATCTTGCCCGTGGAGAAGAGCTCGAGGAGCGAGTCCAGGAAGTCACCGTGAGAGAGCTTCTTGTCCGTGGAGGTGTTGGCCATACGACGGTCGATTATGCCATCCAATATGAGCAAGATTTTCCCGATCCGCATCGCCGACCAGCGACGCCACCCTTGCAAGTCGAGCCGCCGAAGGAAAGGGACGAGGTCGGAGATGTTGGGCTTGGCGATCACCGCGACGAGGTCCTCGACCAGCTCCCGCATGCCCTGCCCCGACTCGTTGGCGCCCATGTCGACCACGTCGACGGAGCAGAGCGCGCTCGACATGAGGTTGAGCACGCCGGCGTACATGACCTGGCCTACGTCCACCTCCCTCCCGGCGCGGCCGCGGACGTAGCTCACCATGTCGCGCACCTTGCGCTCCCGGACGCCGCGCGCTGCGGCGAGGGCGCGCGGGGAGAAGGCGTGGGCGGCCGCGATGCCGCGCAGGCTCTTCCAGAGCGGGTCGGAGCTGGGCAGCCACAACATAGACCGGTCGGCGAAGCCGAGGCCGCGCGCGGCGTCCGGGACGGCGCGGGCGGCCAGGCGCCGGTCGTGCCTAGTGAACGCCTCCCGCGCCGCGTCGCGCGAGGACACCACCACGGCGGTGGTGAGGCCGAGCCTGAGCGTCATGACGGGGCCGTGGGCGCGCGCGAGGCGCGCGAGCGTGTGGTGGAGGTTGCCGCCGCGGAGGCAGAGCAGGTTGCCCACTACAGGCAGCGGCAACGGGCCCGGCGGAATCCGCCCGGCCCCCGTGCCGGAACGGCGTGTGGGGCTGGCCAGGAAGTAGAGGAGCGAGGCGACCGCGAGCGTCGCCCATATCGGCCAGAGCTGGATCTCCATTAGCTCGTTCTTGTGGTGCGGGTTGCTCAGGCGGGGGCCCGTCGGTCTATGTTGTAGATGTAGATTGCACAGCTAATGCCGATGCTGTTTCCTTGGTTGGTGTACTAGCTACTCGTGGCTGGTTAAGAGAAATACTACGACGAACTTTTTTCAGAAGGAGCTTCACAGAGAAATGCCAATGGAGGCCGAGCACCTCGTGGACTTAAATTCATCCCGGCAGTCATATGCACTGAGCTGACCCGGTATTGTAGCGTCCTGTTCCCCCTATCGCTGCACTGAAGCATGCATTCAGGCAGAAAGGATGCTCCATTGGAATCTAGCACAGGGAACAGCCCTCGACAACCTTTCCATTATTTTTTGTTTTATTTTATTTTTCTTTCATTTTCTTTACTCTTAAAGGGTAATACCAATGCAACTAATTCATTCTTCCTCAGAAAAGTTCTTTATTTTTAATTTAATTTATTTTTCTTTCATTTTCTTTAAAGGTAATACCAATGTTGTTAATCTATTCCTTCTGACGGAAATTGCACTATTATACAATTTTTCTTATATATTATAAAATGACGCAATTTCTGTGCAAATTTCATGCAAATTTTGTCATTACTTTTTATTTTCTTTCTTCTCAAAGTGTAGTTCCAATGTCACTAATTCATTCTTTCTTAGAAAAGTTCATTATTTTTATATTGTTTTAGTTTATTTATTTTTTTCCTTTTCAAGGACAATACTAATGCCACCAATTCATTCCATACTAGAAAACTTCTTTTTTGGAAATTACTCTAGTATATACTAATTCTTGCAAATTTAAAAAGTGCAATTTCTTTGTAGATTGTATGTACGACGCAAGCGCCCATACATACGCGCATACGCTCACCCCTATGAACGCACACACGCATATGCTACCTCTATGAGCACCTTCGAGAGACTGAGCCGGCATATCATCTTGAGATTTACGAAGTCACCGTAGGCGCCTCGTCGTCGACGGGAACGTCTCCCTCTCATTGAAAACGCATCGCCGGAAATCCTGAATACATCCAGGAATAATGTGAGCACCAGAAACTGAACCCTGGTGGGCTGGGGATACCACAGTCCCTCTAAACATCCAACCACAGGTTGGTTCGCTTTTTTTTTTCCAATGGTAACGCCAGTGTCCATTCATCCTTATAAAATGTATACATGTAGGTAATACACGATATGTTTTTAAATTATATTAGAGTATGAAAATTGAATTATTATATGTTTATTCTTTGCATATTACAAAAAATACAATTTCAGTGCAAGGTTGTGTGCAAGTTTTTTGAACTTTTGTCATCCCCTTTCTTTTTAATGTGTACCAATGCCACATTCATTCTTTCTTTGAAAATAATAATAACTTATACGTAAATTGTATGCAAAAAAGATCATTATTTGTTTATTTTGAGTCAGTTAACTAACCCGAATTGTATTTCAGTCGACTAACATGCATGGGTTGTTACTAGATTGAGATGCATTTATTTACCTACTAGTGATCGATGGGAGAGAGTTCATGTGCGTACAGGGACTTGCAGTGACATACAATACTTTGTTTCAACCGATGAGAGAGATTACATGTGCGTACAGGTACTTGCAGTGACGTACAATACTTTGTTTCGAAATAGTCATGTACTCCTATAATACTTGAGATGCATTCATGCATGCGTTTGAAGGTTGCGTCCTCCCCAGCGTCCATACGTGATCAATCTGCGGGTTTATTAATTACGTAGGCCTTGTTTAGTTTAAGTAGAAAAGAGAGATTCTCTTTCCTCCTCCACAAGAAAAGCTCTTGTCCTCCGGTCCGTCCCATCTCCGATGGCCTCTAGACCCTGTTCTCGTTCTTGTTAGAGTCAGCGTCTTGGTTGAGGCTGTGTGGCGGCGGCGACGTCCCCTAGTAGAAATAATGTCTCCCACGTTCTATCCTCGCCCCGATGATGCATCTAGTATCGTCGGAGGGCGTGTGGAGGTTTGTCTTTGTCGGATCTTGCGTGATTCGGTCGGTATTGGTCTTGGGTGGATCTATTTGGATCCGTTCTTCGTTTGTCTTTATTTAGGTGTTTACATGTTTGGTTTTTCTGATCTACGACTTTCTTCATCGGCGATGGTTGCTAATCTGGTGCGCTGGTCCTATGGGGTCTTAGCACGACGACTTCCTGACTCTTTACTACAACAATGTTTGCCCGACTCCGATGAGTGAGGGGCGATGACGGCGGTGCGCTTTCGGCTCGGTCCAGTGCTTGTAGTCGTCGCTAAGTGGTCCACGAACATGGTTGTAATTTTTATTACCTTTATTGTTCTTTTTACTGCCATGATTGAAGATGAATAGATCGGAAGTTTCTCGCAAAAAAGAAGAAGGTTGCGTCCTCCGACCCGAAAGGAAAATAATTCAGAAGAGGAAGGTAGCTAGCTAGCAGTGTTGGTTTAGGTACGTACTCCTTCTGTTCTTAAAAGAGTGTACTTCCAACTTTGTTGGAGGGTTAAACTATCATAAATTTGACCGAGTTTATAAAAAATATCAACATTTGTGAAACTAAATAGGTATATGGTAAAAATATATTTTATCATGAATCTAATGATGTTACTAATTTGATGGTATAAATATTGATGTATTATTGTATAAATATGGTCAAACATTAAAAATATTGACTTTACAACAAAATTATAATTATACTCTTTTACGGATGGATAAAGTATGTACGTTGCTTATGTACATACACTACTCAGCGCTGCGCGTACGAATTGCTCAAAAATGAATTAATATTGCGCCTGACACCACCGGCCAGCTCGCGTTGATCTTTTGCGTGCGATCGAGTTAGGCCGTGATTCGCGAAGACCTACCAGTCTTGTTGCTGAAACAAGTTTGGTCAGTCGACTGATCTAAATTTAATTTTCACTCGACTGACCCATAGTCAGTCCCAAACCTTATGTGCTATTGTTGGCTGGCTATAGCATGTGCTACCAGCAGAAAAATGCCTAAGGCCGTGTTTAGTTGCCTGTATCATTTTTTGTCATTTTACATGCGCGACTCAACATGGTTTAACTGAGCAAATGTAGACTAAAATCATGTTCTGCATGTAGTTTGGTTATCCACATTGCATTTAGAGCAACTTCAACACGTCGATTCAGACGGACACGTGTTTTATCTGTTTTTTTGCCTGTTTGGGTCGGCTGCCCGTCCGCTCGACGTCCGCCCTCTTTTACATTTGGGCCAGTCGTGCGTCCAACGTGCGGACGCATTTTTTCCTCGCGGCTGGCCTATCGTGTTTTTTTTTCAAATATATGAAAATTTAGCCCCTAGCTCACAAATCTAAACAAAATACAAATATCTCATAGGATCACAACATAAATATGTCATAGTTTATAAGCCAAATAAAAATTAAATTGTCTCAAATACATTTAAAAAAAGATAGCCGATACATCTATTTGTTGTCAACGTGAGCCCACATATGCTCAACCAAATCATCTGACCATGTTCTTAGAAAACCCCCTAACATTTTAGGTAATCAAACCGCCGCCCATATTTAAGTCCAACAATTTTTTCTTTGTTTTAACAGAACCCCCCCTCCCCCCCCACTTTTCGGTTAATCAACCCACAACTTATATAAAATAAAATTATTCATATCTTTTAAATCGTAACTCCGATGTTAACATGTTATATGTGAAATTTGATTAGGAAATATGTAAAATATAAATATTATATTATTTGTAGATGTTAAATATTTCTTAAATAGTATTATTTTTGGTGCAAATTTAAGCTATAGTGCACGGTCCATTTTTCTTTCGTACCGGAGGCGATCCGAATTGCAAATAAACACCCATTAAAATCAGATTGAGAGGAAAGAAAACATCGATAACCATGCATGCACACCTCTGAAAAATCTCACAGGGGAAACAACATATTTCTCATCTTATTTGGAGCAAGCGCGCGCGCGCGAGAGAGAGAGAGAGAGAGAGAGAGAGAGAGAGAGAGAGAGAGAGAGAGAGAGAGAGAGAGAGAGAGAGAGAGAGAGAGAGAGAGAGAGAGGCCTTAGGACTGACCATATTCAAACATGTTTTCATTGTGTGAGAGAGAGAGGTTCATTAAAGACCTCTCAAAAAATTTTAGGCCTCTGACTAATCTCTTACAAAAAGATGTTCCTTTTGTCTTTGATTATGATTGTGTAAAAGCATTTGAAATACTTAAGAAAGCCTTGATTTCCGCACCTATTGTTCAACCTCCTGATTGGAATTTACCCATTGAAATTATGTGTGACGCTAGCGATTATGCTGTAGGTGCTGTTCTAGGACTCTGAGGCTGAATCTAAGGAACATGAGGAAGAGGAGGCATTTGAGGAGTCCGAGTCCGGTGTGGCGAGCCTAGCTCTCGCTACTGCTTTTTGTCAGCAAGTCCATCTTCAACTCTGAAGAAAATGGCTTCACCAACAAGGGTGATGAAGGCAATGATGACTACGCTCCCACCTATTGCTTCATGGCAAAGGGTGCCAAGGTACTCAAATATACCTCCTCCGAATCTAGTGAGGATGAATCTGATGAAAACCTCAAGCCCAGCTATTCTAAACTTGCTAAGATTGCTGTGAAACAACAAAAGACTTTTGAAAAGGTTCAAAACATGCTAGACAAAAGTGATGATATGTCGGGTGAAGAAATGGATCGCACTAAAACCTTGACTGAAAATCTTCAGAGACTTCAGTCTAGGTTTGACAACCTTCAAGGTCATCATAACACTCTCTTATCTGATCACAAGAAGTTTTCTTATGAATTTCTTCAAAGAAAGCAAGATCTTGAAAATCTAAGAGTGAGTTATGAAGATCTTCAGAAGGAGCGTGATTCATTACTTGATCAAAAAATCAGCGCTACTCAGGAAGAATTTGTTCCTCCATGTTTGAAGTGCATTGAAAGTGAATCTGCTAATTCTTCACCTGAATGTTCAAATGCTTCTAATGCTACAAATTCTTCATCTGTCTCTTCTATCATTAATTCCTCACCTGAGGACATTGCTAGTATCACTGATGATGCAGGGCTGAAGGAATTGTACATGACAGGCATGTACAAAAGCCTCAAAGGGCATCAGACTCTTTGTGATGTGCTGAAAAAGCAGATCCTCAACAGGAACCCTAGGAAAGAGGGTATTGCCTTTGAGAGGAAACTCAACGCTGATGGTACATACTGGAAGCCTGAGTAGTACCCCAAAACCACATGGGTTGCTACAAAGGGATCTCTAGTAGATCCATCTAATCTATCTGGCTTTACATGTGAATCTCCTCATTCTTCTGATGAGTAATTTGACTCCAACTACAAATTGTTCAAAAATCAGAATGGTGAAGTATTTGCTAGATATGTTGGCACTAACTGTAGGAACGGTTCCCCTATGAAGAAAATCTGGGTTCCCAAAAGGTGCCTTGAAAATCTTCAGGTGAATGTCCTCATGACACCACCTTTGAAGAAAAGGAACCCCAGATCAAATTCTTCATATGGACCAAATTCTTCACATGGATCAAATTCCTCAAAAGGATCAAATTCCTCATGTGATCATTATCATGCTAATCCTTCTGTTTCGCAGGGAAGAGCTAAGGGTTATGAATATGAGCATTATTCTTCTAATCATTATGTTCATAAGTCCTCGAAGAATTTATCTGCTTATTCATATGCTTATCCTAACTCCTCTTATGTGAAACGAAGTGGACTGGCCTCTATGCCACCTTTCTCATATGGAGCTCGCAGAGTGATGAAATCTTTGCCACCCCTTCAGATGTGGGTGGTGAAGAAAAAGAACTAATCTCTTATGCAGGGTCAGGTCTCCAGTCGTGCTTAAACATCTGAAGAATTTTCCGGAGACCTGAAAATTGCCTGATAGGACGCAGGCTAATCATGAAGAAATGAATCTTCATTTCTCACGTCCTCTTACCGTTTTATCTATTCTATTGGTTGATGAATTGATGTCATATTCTTCACTGATGAAGTATATGAGTTCGTAAGTTGCACTAATTCATCTGCAGGATGATCAACCCAAAGCCAATGAGTGGGTCCTTGATAGTGGATGTACGAACCACATGACTGGTGACACTACTGGAAACAGGGAATTTGCCATCAGCCAGCTCTTTGCCATCTGCCAGCTGATGGCAAAGAACGTCTTTGCCATCTGCTTATGAAAAACAGATGGCAAAGAACTGGCAGACGGCAACGAACATGGTTGCCATCAGCCAATTCTTTGCCATCTGCTAGTGGATGGCAAATAATCTTTGCCATCTGCCAGCAGATGGCAAAGAGGTTGGCAAATCCTGTGGCCGTCAAGAGTGTAATGGCGTAGCAGCCCCACCTCTTTGCCATCTGCCAGCAGACGGCAAAGATTCTTTGCCATCTCTGGCAGATGGCAAAGAGATGGGGTTATTTTTTTCCAGGTAAAAAAACACCGTGGGGTTATCCCCTCCCTCTCTCCCCACCCATCCAGGTAAAAAAAACGACGTTCGCATCTCCTCATCCATGCACCGAACAACCCCCGCCGATGGCGCTCTAGGCTCGCCCGCCACCACCCTGTCGTCGGTCCCGTCGCTCCCCGCCCGTCGCCGTCGCGTCACTCCCCGCCCGTCGCTGCCCTCCCCGCCCGTCGCTGCCCTCCCCGCCACCTTGTCGCCCGGCCCATCGCTCCCTCGCCTATGTCGCCCGCCGCGTCGCTCCCCGCCCCATCGCGGCCCTCCCCGCCCGTCACCGGGCCTCCCTCGTCCACAGCCCGCCCGTCGAGGTCCAGTCCGCGACGGATCCGCCACGCCAGCCCGTCGCTCCCCGCCTGTCACCGCGTCACTCCCCGCCCGTCGCCGTCGCTCCCCGCCCGTCGCCGCCCTCCCTGCCCGTCGCCGGCCCTCCCCGCCACCACATCACCGGCCCGTCGCTCCCCGCCATCACCCGGCGTCGCTCCCCCGCCCCGTCGCCGGCCCTCCCCCTCGTCCACGGCCCGCCCCGTCGAGGTCCAGGTCCGCGACGGATCCGCCTACGCCGGCGTCTTCCACACCGCCTCCCTCGACGCCGGATATGGTGCGCGCCCCCCTCTCCTCCCTCTCTACCGTAGATTTCCTTTGGTCTGGTTCGGGGTTGGCGTCGGGCCCTGGGATCACGCGAATGGCGCTCGGGCCGTGATCCGGCTGCTGGGTGGAGATGGTGGATGCCGCGTGCCTAGTGCCTAGTGACGCGACCTGGTTCGTCTCTGTTTTTTTTTCTGGGAGAATGGGTTGTGATCCGCTTGTTCGTCGACAGGCCCGGCCGCCGGGATGCCGTGTTTTGTTAGTATTTCTTGCTGGGGCTGCGGCTGGGGCGGATTCGGGGGCGGGTGGTGGAGATCGCTGGGTCATGTTCATCTTCTGAGATGGAGGCCGCTGCGTGTGTTCTGCTCTGTAGAGGCCGAGATCCTGGTTGTTCGGCCTTCCTGAAACATGCATGCATCTAGCTGCAGGTTAAGTTTTCTTGTTGGCTTCTTGCGTCTTAATTACCACGTATAGGCACTGCTATATGGTGAACATATACAATGTTATATGGTGCACACACAAATGCAAGATCCGAATTAGCTACACATATGGTTTCTTATCTTGCTTATGGAATCTTGTCGGCTAATATGATTTCAGAATCATGTTTATCAAAGTGGTTATTATGCAAACTTTGTAATAAGATTTTAAAACTTTTGCCCATGTAGGAAGGAAGCTACATGTACACACTTGTTAACATCTATATGCATGAAAGCAGTGTATGGCAATAATAATATGCATTGTCATGTTCTTACTAAGGTCATGATTTACCTCTTCCACATCTCATCTCTCAGTGTCTGGCTATGTTTCTATATTGTTTTGAGAAATTGCTGCCATGAGATCAAGTCTAAACATTGTTCAGTCTCGCCTTATCATCTCGTTTCCTTTGCCCCGACATGTTCTAATTGCATTCCTTGATTACGACAATACAGTTGCAATCATGCTAATCTTTTGGTTATTAATTACTATGTAACTTTCTCATCTAATAAAATGTAACTACTAATTGAAAATTGCTAAAATATCCTTCCATTATAATTTACAGAATTACTTTTTATGGACTTCATATAGAATATCTATGATTCTTTTACAAACATTTTGTATTACCAAATTAATTTTAAAAATAATTTTTGTGGTGTTCACCAGATACAATGTTTTCTTAACTCATCTAATGCAGATCCTATGCGAATCTATGGATTTGATATTTCAATTAGCTGGGCGCTCATCGCTTCTGTATTCAATGCGCGGTAGTTTGATAAGTGTATGGGATATTTTGATGTGTTAGCTATGGTATTATAGATGTCTATTTTCTTATTTGTCGTGCAAGTTCGAGATAAGCTTGCATACATGTATGCTAGCTTTCCTGTTTGCATGCGTGCATGTGGGAGTTGCAAAACAGTGTTAAAAAGTTGCAAAAATAAGATTTGCATTCAATTAGAATCCTAGATAGACAGGGACACCAGCTCTTCCAAGTTCGGCATACATGTCCGGGAAAGACTCATATATATTTTCAATATTATTCGTAAGGCATTTTTTATTTGGTATATATAGACCTTCCTGCCTTTTTTCGGCTGTGTATGTGCTTTTTGTTCCTGAGAACAGACCTCTCGTAGTTTGCTCTTTTTAGTTGTTTTCATTTTCTAACTAATGTCTATGTATGCGTGTTGGACTCCCCTATACGTGTGTTATCTCAAAAAAGTTGGTGTGCTTTTTCTTTTTGAGTTGAAGTTGGTGTGCTTTTCTAACTAAAATGTGTATGTATGCATGTTGGACTTCCCTGTACGTCCTCTCTTGGAAAAAAAAGAATTCCTCGTACACATGTCAATGGTCTGCTGTGTACGCGCTCTATGTCTTATGTAACCTTTTCATCTTTAAAGCTCATCCGCTATAATAAGAATTAATGGAGTATATACTTTTAAATTAATAAGTACCAATTGATTGTTGTCATGCAGAAAGGCAGCTACATGTTAACATCTGTATGCATGAAAGCAGTGTATGGCAATAATAATATGCATTGTCATGTTCTTATTTTGTGTTTACGAAAATAATAAGAAATCCAATCTATAACATCCTTTTGTGTACAGTATTTCCGGCCATCTAACATATAAAGCCTCCTAGAGTGGTAGTCACAACAAAGGCCTCAAGCGCACGGTACCACGCGAGGGAAAAAAGCCCACCGCACCGCGCCGCGCGTGGGGTGCAGCGCACCACGCGAGCGAAAAAACCACCGCACCACGCTCGTCGCGTGATAAAAGGTGAGCGGGCAGCAGACCTAGCCCACCCCACGACCCTCGTTCCTCATGCGCCGCCGCCGCCCCCCGCCCGCGATGGAGAAAGTGAGAGGAAAGAGGAGAGGGAGGTGAGGCAGCAGGCAGGAGAGGCTCACCGGCTGCTGTCGGCCTGCGCCGGCGAGGTTGGGCGCGACCTGGCGGTTGGTGGCGGCTCGATCCGCTCCTGGATCGGGAGAGGAGGAAGGGAGGTGGGGGGCCGGCCGTCTCTGTGCCTCCTCGACGCCGAGCTGCGGCTGCTCCGTGTGTGCGCTCTCTCTCTCTCTCTCTCAGGTACTCTCTCTCTCTCTCTCTCTCTCTCTCTCTCTCTCTCTCTCTCGCCGCTGCTGCTCCCCAACCACCGTCCTGTGACGTTGCTTCCCAAATTGGTTGTTGTCTCGTCTCCTCCGACCTCAATACCGTCCTGGGCGGCGCCGGTACCGAGGCGCCACCTCTGCCTCCACCCCCACTGGGCAAGGAGCTCGAGGTGTTTGGAGGATTCTTGTCCCTGATGTTAATTAGGGTGACTATGCCCGTGAGTTCGCCTGTGCCCATGCGCTTGCTGTAGCCATGTGGTTCCTGAGAGTATTGTGCTTGCTTCAAATAGAATATGGTGGTTGGATTTGGTTCTCTTGGTGGTGTCTTCCCTACCATCTCATTTTTTTTCGTGGCCAGCAGGAGGAGTAGGAGGAGGAATGGAGGAAGAGGAATTATACCAGCAGGAGGAAGAGAGGATCTCGGGACGCGCTCCTTATTGGACTTACTGTAGTATAAACAGGTACATGTTGTGCAGCTCATGCTTTTTCTCTTGCCATCAGTGAGCTTTTCTCCTTTGATGTTACTGGTTTTGGTATGTTGTCCCCGTCGATGTGTGTTACCTTAGTTGATACTGCTTGGTAGCTTTCTTCTTGTTCAGGAAATGGTCACGGTTAGTTAGATTTGTTTGTTAGTTCCTGTCAATAATATTCTCATCTCTAGCTACATTCCAACGGAGGGATTTTTTTGTTGTCTTGGTTGCTTTGTTGGTTACCTTTCTTTGGCGAGCAAAGCTTTGGATGTAGCTAAATTCATCCAAAGTAGATTTGTGTTGTCTTCCATGCAATGGCAAAGCTACCACAAAAAGGTGGGCAGGCCAGAGACTACAAACTGTGCTATCAAACTGAAAATCACTACATTGTTGTGGGCAGGGCTTCATATAAAACTTCTTTTTGCTTCAGTCTTGGGTGGGCCATGACACATCCGGCCTGGCCGTAGCTCCGCCGGTGCTTCCTTGGTTTCCCGCATGCCTCATTTTTTCTCTGTCAAGGAAGGATTTTTCTGTTCTATGTTCTTTGGTTGGTGTTTCTTTTTCCTTGTACTGGAGTGTAAGAGATGAATGGCATGTCTGTGATATGATGATTAGTATGGTACTTACTAATTGGTTATTTTGGATAAACTAAGTGGGTCTGGTCCAGAATTAAGGACAATAGTTTCAGATATCTTAGGTTCAGTGTTATTGCTGGCTCTGGATTCAGACCCAGGTTCATGTTGATGTGTGTTGTAACAAATTAGGTGCCAACCTGGAACATGAGAAAATTTACATCTCTAGAAAAGGACCAGTTAGATGTGTGCCTTAATCCTGTTTGGTTCATATGCATTGCTTATGCTTTTTATTTGTACTATTAGAACATTTGCCGTTTATGGATTCCTTATTATTAGTACTACGAGCCTGACAGGCTGTTTATTTTCTGTTTGGCTCAAATCCTCCGAATTCATGAATTGCTTATTAGTTCTACGTGTCTGGCCGGCTGTACACTGCATGGCCTCATAATCATATTTACTAGCAAATAAGATTTGAGGTGTACAATGTAATCGAATATGAAATGAGCCCTTCTTTTCATGCTTGGCTGATGTGTTGGTTAGTACTTATTTCATGTTCTGTTTTCTAGGTTTTGTAGATGGTGGCCTTACAGGTTGTGCACCATATGTTCTTAGAACCAGATTTGCTAGCCTGTGGAATTTGGATTATTTCACTGTATATATATGCTGATGTCAAGTGGCCTATCAATATTTGCTTGCTTGTTATTAGTCCTTGTTACCTGCTTTGCTTCTTAGGTTTTGCAGATAGCTTGACAGGATGTACACAGCATGCTCTTAGAACTAGATTGGAATACGAAGTGTTTTGGTGTGACCTGATATATAGTTGATCCTTTTTCTATCCTTGGTTGATGTGTTGATACTTATTTCCCTTTCATGTTCAGCAGGTACTAAAGCAGCAATTGTTGTTAGCTGTGTATTTGGAGGTTGCGCATGTAATCTGTGTATGGGTAGTGATGTTTTAGTTTACATGGCCAGCGCTGTGTCGTTTTTTGGCTGATGGCTTTAGGTTCTAGATGCTTAATTAACTTGGTATTTCTATTGTTTGACCATGTGTTGATTTTTTTACAGGCCTTGCCTTTAGCTTTGTGGAATATTTAGATCGCGGCGATAGGTTCGAGCGACGCCAACCATGACCAATCTAATTTTGATGCCGATGGCAGCGACTGAACCGGTGGACATGGTCGACGTATAGGGGAATCCACATTTCTCTTTGCTTCCATGTCCACAGGAGAAAATTGCTGAACATTTTGGCATCCCAAGATTTCCTCCCCACGGTATGCAGGTGTGTGCGGCATATGTTTGCGTAAATGTCCGAATTGGAAAGACTTCTTTCTGTGTGCATCTTCTTTTGTTCGATCTGTGTGATCTCTTGTCTTCTTTTACCTTGCTTCAACTTAATGCCCTGAACATGCTCATAGTCTTTCAAAAAAAACTGGCTGTAGTAACATCTATTTACATAAAAACCGGACTTGTAAGTCCTAATAGTAATATTGATCACTATTTTAAAGGCTAGCGACAGATTCAACATAAACTTTCAACTTGAGCATCTTTCCTGACCTATATATGATAAGGAGGTACTCCCTCCGTAAAGAAACATAAGAGCGTTTAGATCACTAAACTACCAGCTACCTTAGTGATCTAAACGCTCTTATATTTCTTACGATGGGCAGAAGAAGAATAAGATGGCAATGAGTCCGATAAAGTTTTTGTCAAACAGTCTGATGCTTTTATTCACGTATGTGTGCTGTAAAATTTGCGGAACCAGTACAAGTTATTGCACAATCACTGTGCCAGTTTTTTATGGCTTGTTTATTTCATTCTGTTTCGGTAGTTGCTTTCCCTGGCGTCAAATCTTTTGTTAGAGAGAATGGTTCACAAAACTGTTCTTCTTGAACCGTTATGCTTGCCTATCTGTTGTGTGTGTGTGTGTGTGTGTGTGTGTGTGTGTGTGTGTGTGTGTGTGTGTGTCTGTGTGTGTGTGTGTGTGTGTGTTTGTGTGTAATATATAGATAGATTCAAATTTAGATGGTTGTATTTGTAATAACTGGCTCGGCTTGTACCATCTTTTGGGTTGGCACAACAAAACTCACATTATGATATGACTTGTGTTAAGTATACTAACTCCTAACCAATTCCTTTCCTTTGAAGTGGCTCAAGGAAGCTGAAGAGGAAGGCTAAGATGATGAAGAAGAGTAGAGTTGGAGTGGAATGCATCGTTCTGCAATTTGGGTGGTTTCCTGGTGAGTTTGCACTTTGCACCCAGGAAGATTTGGAAGATCGAAATTTGTTTGTACAAAAACATAACTCCAGCGATTTGGGAAGGTTGATTTTTATCTTCTGGAGGGCCTCGACTAGAAGACCAACCGATGGAGCTTTTAGGTCTATGGGAAGACGGATCTGGTGGTTTCCTTTATATTCCGACAAGTATATGTATATCTGAGCTTGTTCCCGGATTGGGTTGCTGCTGGATCTGGATGTGATGTGATGTTGCGCCTGATGGTTATTGGTTCTGCTGGCCCTTAACTGATTTTGTATTCAAGTGCCGTCTTTGAAACGCCAAGTCCTGCTTCTCCGTGAGTGCCTGATGGGTCCTTTTAACTTGTTTTGTATTCAAGTGATGTCTGTCTCTTTTGAAACACTGTAGGAGATGTGCATTTCCACTGTAGGGGATTTGCTCTAACCAATTCCTTTCCTTTGAAGTGGCAACTCAAGGAAGCTGAGGAGGACGAAGATGATGAGGATGGTGAAGAAGGGTAGAGTCGAGAGGAATGCATCTTGCTGCAATTTGGTTGGGTTCTTGGTGGGTTTGCACCCAGGAAGTTTTGGAGACTTGAAAGTTTGTTTGTACAATAACATAACTCCAAATGACAGATCTGGTGGCTTCCTTTATATTTCGACAAGTATATGTATATCTAAGCTTGTCTTTGGGTTGGGTTGCTGCTGGCTGTGAATGGGATGGGTTCTTGTCTTCCTGGGTGTTCCTCTACCTCAGCTCAACATGAGGATCTTGGGCCGCGGTTACACTGCACGAGGTGGCGCCAGCAATATGCCTCGCGTCTCTGTGAGCCAACGACAGCGATGAGCCAGGGAGAGCAATCATGGATTCGCTACGGCATCGACGCCCCATCTTAAGGTGTGGAAATTGTTCTTACCTTGAGTCCTATCCCTAGCCTTGAACACCATCTCTCTAAATCCATCACTGAACGGCAACACCTTTTTTTGGGAGGTTGCAGGTGTGTACGTCATATGTTTGCGTAAATGCCCGTGTTGGAAAGACTTCTTTTTGTGTGCATCTTCTTTTGTTCGAAAAGGGCTAGCTTTCACCGTGAATCATTAGGACAGTGTGGCATATGAGGTGGTATAGATGGATTAGTTACAAATATATTAGGTACTTGAACTACTTATCATGATCCTGATTTCGAGCGTTTGAGCCGAGATCGATGACCGTGAATCATAAGGACTGTTAGAGAAGAGAAGAAGATTCTTGGTTGTTACTTGTTGTGAAAGCATGGATTGTGTTGTCATCTATTCCTTTCTCTTCTACATAAGTTCATGAATCATAAAGCAGGGCCTATGCAGCTGTACTGATGTTTGAACACTTTTAGGTACAACACATGTGCTACTATTCTCACAAAGGGAATACTTACTGTTGACCATTACTACGTATGCCACATGACGTAAAACATTTGCTCTCGACGGCAAAAGAATGGTAATCTCAAACAAATGCATTCTTGTGTTTCATACAAGAACATCTTTGGCAAACCATGTCTTGAATAACCTTTACTCTCATTTGCACACACTTTTCTAAGAGAAGCCTCTTCCCGCACATGGATATTGATCATGATGAGCTACCAATCAGGAGACGGGACCACCAGTGTCATGGCCCTCTTTATCAAGGGTGTCGACAACAGGGCTACACTCACAAAGAACTGGAGCAACCTCTTCCATAAGGCGAACATGAAGAAAGGGTGTGCATATGCTTTCGCCTTCAAGTGCATGTCCAAGGTCCTCTGCATGATTGTCTATCCAATCTAAACAAGTCACAATAGTCCTTTGCTACATAACTTGGTATTACTATAAGTACCTATCGAGACTTCTATATCTGGCATCATTTTGGATCTTATGTAAAAAATTATGGTAATCCTGTCCGTATGACTATCATCAATCCGTACTTATTTCCATATGTTTTCTTCTGTGTCTACATATTTTGATGCACATTCTTTCAATATTTGGCTTGCTCTCGGCCTTTGCGCCATGGGCGCAACTGGTCATCTAGTATATCTAAAACATGGACGTCACACTTTTGAACCATACATTGTATTGTTTAATCATGATTATTTGGCCTTCATATGCATTTGTTTGTATAACAAAAAGTTAGAAGATCACTTTGTATACTATATTATTTGCGCTATCTTCGCTTGGGTACTCCGTGTTGTCAATCAACACCTTTAATCGTTCTCTGTTTGTGACTCTTGATAATGCTACATATAATTGCCCATGGACGAAGACTTGCTTAGGCAAATATAGGCCCACCTTGTTTAGGTATTGACCTTGGCTTTTGGTTATGGTCATTGCGAAATAAACTGATAGAGGATATTGCCTTCTTTTCAGCACAAAGGGCCACTTTGAGTCGCTTGGTGACATAATGATTATAGGTATGTATACCTTGTCACCGACGTGTGTTCGTGTGATTATTTATGCCTCAATGTTCCTTTTTTCCCAGCTGTGTGATAGTCATTCTTGTGCCATTGCATAAACCGGCTGCTTGTTTCGTAGGAGCATCATCAGCAAACCTACCTTCAGTTTTAGCTCGTGGATTGGAATTCCTGGGAAGATCATGTTGCTAAGGAACTCTGTTGCACACATATTCTCCATTGTGTTGTAATTCATTGTTGCCTTGAACACAGTGTCCAAGTATAGGTATTTCATCTCTTCACCTTGTATTTGGCTCATTATGTAGTCATTTATCTTAACTGTTTCATTCCTTGGACACAGGATTGCTCTTTCTTCGAGAAATTCACGGTTACGATAGTTTTGCTGCAAGTTTGGGTACGTGCTTTTTACTATCTCTTCTTTGGGGTCTTCTCCTTTATGTAGAATTATGTCTTTAGGTATTCTTACCCAATCATCTCCTTCGTTTTTTTCATCGCAGATTGTAATATCCATTCTGCAAATTCGGCCACATTTTGCTTTTCTATTGGATCTTCTAACAGACTTTAGCCGCATGTTTTCAGTTAGTCTAAATATTTCGATGTACTTCCATAGTATGACCTTTTGACCGAGGCATTTACTATCTGCTCTCTCTTTTCCTTTGTTATCACTTGAAGTATTTGTCTGAAGTCACCTTCTAGCACAACTTTAATTTCACCAAATGGCCTTTCTTCACTATTTTGGTTTGTGAACCTTAGAATATCCCTAAGGCTATTTTCTAGTGCATTGAAGCAGTGTTTGTTTGCCATAGGAGCCTCGTCCCATAGTATCAATGAGGTCTTCTTTACCAGTTCAGCCAAATGTGAGCCTTATTTTATTTCACATGTTGATTCTTCCATGGTATTTATTGGAATGTGGAATCTTGAGCGCGCTGTTCTTCCACCTTGTAGGAGCAAAGCTTCAACGCCAGATGGTGCTAACACAAGCACTTTATTTCCCCCTGACCGTAGCTTCGTTGTAATTGCTTTCCATAGATAAGTTTTGCCTGTGCCACCGTAGCCTTCTACAAATATCTGTTCTCCAAGTCCTTCCGTAGCTGATTCCATTATTGCATCAAAGGTCATTTTCTGGCCATGGTTAACATTGCTTATTATGGTTTGGTGCTCATTCTTTAGTGCCTCCATGTCATAGCTAAGTTTTTCGTTTATCATTCTGTTCCCAAGTTCTTCAAGTTACGTAGCATTTGGTAGTTACGTATGCGGATAGTCCTTTAGTGTCTTTCCTGCTTGCCTCATTAGTTTCTCTATCTCAATAAGAGCATATGCCTTTTTCTGTGAATCATTGAGCTGCAGCATAGGAAAGTTAAGGATAATTCTTCTTTTGTACTGGATATCTTTAGACAGTGCCTCCCATGTTGATTCCCTCAACATCTTTGGGCTGGTCACCTCACAATGGCATAAAATTGTGGTGAATAATTGTCGTAATTGTGTCCCTGAGCCCCAACATTATGCTTCATTGATGCATTCGTTGGGCGTAGAGTGAAGCAGCTGGAGGTGGTTTTGCGTATCAAACGTCGATTTGCCCAGTTGCGTGTGATGTCTTCAAGCCATCTGAGTTGCCGAGTCGCGTGTGATGTCTTCAAGCCATCTTGGTTGCCGACTTCTAAATTTTTGGTGTGTGCTTCTGCGGCCGGCTGTACTTGTTTATATATGGGTGGGGGTGCGTGGGTTGAGGTGGCCGAGATCGTGAAAGCAGATCGGAAACCTGTCTTTTTTTTCTTGTCTTGGTTCCTGTTTTGGAACTTCCTCACGTGAGGTCTGGTTAGGTCCAATCGTTGTCCTTATTTGTTTAGGTTTCCTACTATTTTTGCTTCCTTGACCCATTGATTAAAAGATTTTTTTGTTTCTGCGGGTCAGTTGACGATTCGGATGGAACCTATGTGCACTATTCGTACGTGGCATGTTATACTACTTGAACATGTACATATTTTTACGTTACGTTTGCATCTTTTAATCTCAGCCGTTAAAAGATAAAATAAAGGATCAAGATAATTTAATCTATGTGGACGCACGTAATGGCTTGTTTGCCTTTTGTTTTAAGTATATAATAGATATGGTGACTTCGTCAAAACCAAATGTTCAGTCCATGTGCGAGAAGAACGGCCGACCCTCCGCCGATGCCGGTCATTGCTTCAAGGGGACGGTGAGTTTCATTTGAACGGTCATTAGTTACTAGTCTTCACATTTGAGTTGCATCATGCTAACGATACATTGGAAATAATCTTTGGTGCAGCGTAACTCCCGACAAGCATCGACCGCTCCTTCTCCGCTCGCCAAGCACGACCGGTCCTACACCTACACCTACACCTACACCTCCGTGATGACGGTAAGTTTCCCAAGTGTTTTGCTTAATAGAGTTTTGTTGTGATGCCATGTTGTATCTACACATATCGTGCATAATGTGTGTATGTTTGAAATGCATTGTATGTGTGGGATTCGACACCTAGTCGTGTGCCTTTGGTAGCCTTCCATACAGGAAATGCCTCCTAGTGCTTCCTTTGAGCCATGGTAGTTCACATCGCTCCGGAACACATGGATTGACCGGCATGTGTCCTTCTTTGCTCCTCGTATGCATCCCTCACGGGAAATGTCACGGTGTATCACCAAAGTCCTTGTAGCTTGCTACGACTTGGTTGCACTCATTGATGACCGACACGTGCATTCTTTGGGTCATGTATGCCTATCCACATGCACGTTTGTGCCACGTTGGTTCTATGACTAGTCATGTCGGCCCGGATTCTCTGCCATATGGATACTAGCGACATAATCATATACTTATCATTTTTCCTCCAAAATGACTCAATATGCTTAGCTAGCTCAAAAATGACATAATAAGCTTAATTAGCTCCAAAATGACATATTTAACCTAGGATAGCTCTAAAATGACCTATACTTAGCATTTTTCCTCCAAAATGACTTAATATGCTTAGCTAGCTTAAAAATGACATATTTAACCTAGGATAACTCTAAAATGACCTATACTTAGCATCTTTTCCTCCAAAATGACTTAATATGCTTAGCTAGCTTTAAAATGATATAATATGCTTAAGAAATGACATATTTTAGCTCCTAAATGACTTCATATGCTTAGCTAGCTCCAAAATGACATAATAACCTTACTTAGCTCCAAAATGACCTATTTAACCTAGGATAGCTCTAAAATGACCTATACTTAGCATTTTTTCCTCCAAAATGACTCAATATGCTTAGCTAGCTCAAAATTACATAATAAGCTTAATTAGCTCCAAAATGACCTATTTAACCTAGGATAGCTCTAAAATGACCTATACTTAGCATTTTTTCCTCCAAAATGACTTAATATGCTTAGCTAGCTTAAAAATGACCTATTTAACCTAGGATAGCTCTAAAATGACCTATACTTAGCATCTTTTCCTCCAAAATGACTTAATATGGTTAGCTAACTCTAAAATGACATAATATGCTTAAGAAATGACATATTTTAGCTCCTAAATGACTTCATATGCTTAGCTAGCTCCAAAATGACATAATAACCTTACTTAGCTCCAAAATGACCTATTTAACCTAGGATTGCTCTAAAATGACCTATACTTAGCATTTTTTCCTCCAAAATGACTCAATATGCTTAGCTAGCTCAAAAATTACATAATAAGCTTAATTAGCTCCAAAATGACCTATTTAACCTAGGATAGCTCTAAAATGATCTATACATAGCATTTTTTCCTCCAAAATGACTTAATATGCTTAGCTAGGTTAAAAATGACCTATTTAACCTAAGATAGCTCTAAAATGACCTATACTTAGCATCTTTTCCTCCAAAATGACTTAATATGCTTAGCTAACTCTAAAATGACATAATATGCTTAAGAAATGACATATTTTAGCTCCTAAATGACTTCACATGTTTAGCTAGCTCCAAAATGACATAATAACCTTACTTAGCTCTAGAATGACCTTAGCATGTTTTACACCAAAATGACTTAGTATGCTTAGCTAGCTCAAAAATGACATAATAACCATACTTAGCTCCAAAATGACCTATTTTACAGAGATAAGTTGCATCATAATAATCTTCACATTTTAGTTGCATCATAATAATCTTCTTCTTCTAGTCTTCTTCTAACTGTCTTCTTTCCCATTTTACAGATTTGCTTAAGATCACGGAAGCTTGGGTTGATGGAGTGCTTGTATTTAGTTTTTGTTTTGACCTTGTGAAACTTGCTACCTATGGATGAAACTGTGTAATATTGATGAAACTATGTATATGTACGGATGAAACTTGCTACTATTGGTAACATGTGTTGGATATATATGTGTTCATGACTATTGGTAATATGTGTTGAATATGCTATATTGGTCATATAAATATATTTGTGTTTGATTTTCTGTGAAAATGAATTGATATAAGAAAAAACTAAATTAAATGGGGCAATATAGTCACTTTGCCATCAGCTGGCAGATGGCAAAGAGGCCACGTGTCATCTACATGTAAAATTTGGGCTGGCCTATTTGGGCTCTTTGCCATCTGCCAGCAGATGGCAAAGCTCTTTGCCATGTCTGGGCAGACGGCAAAGCTTGCAGCCTTTTGCCATCGGTGGCAGACGGCAAGAAGAGCTCGCAGCCTTTGCCATCTATTTGGCAGCAAGAAACAGCCTGCAGCCTTTGCCATCTGTTGGCGGGCGACAAAGTATGCCGTTAGCCTTCTAACGGGCCTAACCCGTTAAGAGGCTTTGCCATTCGCCACCGATGGCAAAGCCACATGCTCTTGCCATCAGCCGCCAGACGGCAAAGAAGCCTTTCACGGCGAGGTTTCAGACAAACTGTCTTCCATCTGCTGGCAGATGGCAAAGCCTTTGCCATCCGCCGACCATGCCTTTGCCATCTGCCATGGCAGATGGCCAAGTGCCAGATTCCAGTAGTGTGACAATAATCTATTGATGGATGTTCCCTTATCACTATCGCATCTGAAGCATATCATCTTCGCTGACAAAGGCAAAAGCAAGGTATTGGGTCTAGGTAAGGTTGCGATCTCAAAGGATCGACATATGGACAAAGTCATGTTTGTCGAGTCCCTAGGATACAACCTCATGTCTGTCTCAATGCTTTGTGATCTTGATATGGTTGTTGTCTTTGGCAAATATCGTTGTGTTGTGATCATGGAAGCTGACAATTCCAAAGTCTTCGAAGGCTTTAGGAGAGGAGACTTGTATATTGTTGATTTCTCTACAGGACCACAACCGGCTGTATGCCTACTTGCAAAAGCTTTAGAAGACTGGCTATGGCATCGACGACTTGGTCATGCAGGCATGAGGAATTTGCACACGCTTGCGAAGAAGAAGCATGTCATTGGCATTGAGAATGTCAAATACCTCAAGGATCACTTGTGCGGAGCCTGTGAAGCTGGAAAGATGACCAATGCCAAGCATCCAGCAAAGACTATCATGACTACCACTCGACCATTTGAATTGCTTCACATGGATCTCTTTGGTCCTAATCATTATTCTGCAGTTACAAATGATGCATCTCTATATGGCTTTGTTATTGTTGATGATTACTCTCGATACACATGGGTGCATATTGTCACTTACAAACATGAGGTGCAGGAAGTCTTCAAACGATTTTCCTCGAGGGCTTCAACCAACTTTGGTGTGAAGATCAAGCACATCAGAAGTGACATTGGAACTCAGTTCAAGAATTCCGGTCTTGATGACTATCTTGATGAACTTGGTATTACTCATGAGTTATCTGCTCCTTATACTCCTCAGCAGAATGGCGTCGTGGAGCGCAAGAACAGGGACTCTTCTTGAGATGGCTTGCACTATGCTTGATGAATACAAGACGCCTCGTCGCTTTCGGATTGAGGCAATTGATCTGCGTGCCACATCATCAACATAGTATATCTTCACAAATTCTTCAAGAAGACTGCTTATGAACTCCTCACTGACAAGAAACCCAATAGAGCACCTACCTTCTGTGATAGATGAACCAGGACCTGAGGAAACCATCAAGTTCAAGGCAACTGAGGATGTCATTCCTACCGAAGAATCTGTTGAAGAAATCATTCCAAAACGTGAAGAACGTCGAGTTGATGCACCTGAAGAAAATGGTGCTGAAGAAAATGCCGATCAAATTCCTCGACGACAACAAGCTCATCCTCACGTTGCAGACGAAGTGCAAATTGAGAAAATCATCAGTGACATCAACATTCCAGGTCCTCTCACACGCTCAAAAGCTTCACATTTGTCTAACTTTTGTGGGCACTTTGTTTTTGTCTCTATCACAGAGCCCAATAAGGTAGATGAAGCATTTCTGGAGCCTGAGTGGATTCAAGCTATGCAAGAAGAATTACATCATTTTGAGCTCAACAACGTTTGGGAACTGGTCAATCGTCCAGATCCTCGCAAGCACAATATCATTGGCACAAAGTGGATCTACCGCAACAAGCAAGATGAAAATGGCCTTGTGGTGAGGAATAAGGCACGGCTTGTAGCTCAAGGCTACACACAGGTTGAAGGCATTGATTTCGATGAAACTTTTGCACCTGTTGCTAGACTTGAGGCTATTCGCATATTACTTGCTTATGCTAACCATCATGATATCACTTTATATCAAATGGATGTGAAAAGTGCATTCCTCAATGGTAAGCTTGAGGAAGAAGTATATGTTGCTCAACCCCCAGGTTTTCGAAGAAGCAGAACTGCGTATCAGTGTCTACAGCTGAAGCTGAGTACATTGCTGTTGGTTCTTGCTGTGCTCAATTGTTGTGGATGAAGCAAACTCTCAAGGACTACGGCGTCAACATGAAGAATATGCCTCTCTATTGTGACAGTGAGAGTGCAATCAAGATTGCTCTCAACCCAGTTCAGCACTTGAAGACAAAGCACATCCAAATTCTTCACCACTTTCTTCGTGATCATGTGTTGAAGGGCGACATCTCCATCGAGCACGTGAAGACTGAAGAATAGCTAGCCGATATCTTCACAAAGCCCTTGGATGAGAAGAGATTTAGCAAGTTGAGGTGTGAGCTAAATATCCTAGAATCTTCGAATGTTCTTTGAAAAGGACACCCATCCTAACACTTATGCAAAATTGATGACTTAGACGTGCAACACACGAAGAAAAGTTTTTCTTCAATCAATGAAGAGTAACACTCTAAGTGTGAAGAAATTAACGAAGAATTTGATTATCAAAACCCTACGACAATTGTACGCGGTGTCTGAAATCATCATTCTTATACGATGGGTCACGCCACCACCAAAAGTTGAAAATCTTCAATTTGAGTTTTTCCTCAGTTTTTGAAATTCCTTAGTTGTTCATTTTTCTTCAACTTTGCATTGTCTTCACTGTTACCGTTGTTTTTCTTCATTGGCTATATATATATATATATATATATATATATATATATATATATATATATATATATATATATATATATATATATATATATATATATATATAGGTAACGCTATTCTAAGCGTGAGTGTAGAATAACTTATTCTACACCCCTAGTAACGCCATGTACAAAATCTAGTAAAACGGTGTAAAAATGTAGTAATTTGGAAAATATTTTTTATCATCAATGTTTGTAATTTACTACATTTTTATGAAAATTACTATATTTTACATAGTGTGTTACTATATTCTGTATGTACCGTTACTGGGGTGTAGAATAAGCTATTCTACACTCATGCTTAGTTTAGCGTTACTATATATTTATATGTACATATATATATATATATATATATATATATATATATATATATATATATAGAGAGAGAGAGAGAGAGAGAGAGAGAGAGAGTTTATGTCCTCTACAGCATTCACTTATTGCTAATTCTTCAAGTTGCTTCTTCTGCTAAGTGAACGTGATCGGACCCTTCCCCATCTATGCTATACTCAACCCAATCTATTCACAAATTCTTCATGTGCGTTCTATTTGAAACTCGTTCAAAATCTTCACTGTGTCCTTGTCAGCTGAAGGATTTGCGAACATAAATTTAAACTTATCCTGTCTAAATTTTCGGCTTTGCCGCTCAAACCGTTCCACATCCCACGATAATACTTATCTATTCACCCACGATCTCACACGATCGCCACCTCTCAGTACGTGGGTGACACTTGTCAAGCGAATGAGAAGGGTCAGGGGCACGTTCGTCCAATTTCTTCGGGTGAACAGTTTTTCACCGCGGCTATATATACCCCTCCCCTTCCTCACTTCACTTTTTACTCCGCTCGACCTCTCGCCCGCTCGAGCTTCTCAAACCCTAGCGCCGCCGCTACTTCATCTTCACCGGTGAGGAAGAGCTTCACTGCCTCGAGCTCATCGCCGTCGTACTCACGCCGGTTGCGGATTTCTTCACTCCGCCACCGCCGTAGCTGTCTTCCTCTGCCAAGTTAGGGCGTGGAAGATCTGAACTGACGAACTTCACATCTACACTTCCCAGTTCATCGTGTTCTTCATCAAGGGTAATTAAAAGTTACTTTTACTGCCCTCTTTGATTCGAATGTTTTCTTAAAAATCTTCAAAGGTGTTTATTCTTCAAATCTTCACACACTAAACACCTCACATGTCATCTGTTCTTGATCCGTTTCTCTAAGCAACATTTTTCTTCAAGATTCCTCAATTGTGCGGATTTTCGATCTGTACAACTCTGGAACCTAAGACAAAGAACACTTAGTGAAATTCTTCAAGACTCATCTGGTCAAATTCCTCAAACATGTTCTTTTTGAAAACCTCTGAGAACGCATATGACCTCTCCAAAATTCCTCACAACTATACTCTGTTCACAGGTACACATGTCCGCTGCTGAATCACTAGGTTCTCATCAACTTAACTCATTTGCAGCGTTCCTTGAAGAACAGTTGCACACATCTTCAGAGAACTCAGTTGTTCATATTCCTCAGCTGAAGAAAATGGCTGACGGTAAGAAGCCAAAGAAGGGACGAAAGAGGCCAGAGGTAAACACAACGTTTGAAATCCCTGAGGACATTTATGTTGGGTACTGCACACCCCCTGAAGAAGATAAAAATCAGCGCAAGGTGCGCATTCACAAGATTGAGAGGAGATGGGCACGAGAATGGAGGGAGTATAGATATGTTACTCCCAAGTATATGAAGAAATTCGCTATTAATCCTCCATGCCAAGACCTCCATTGGCACCTGGCCAAGAAGCTAATCCCACCAGCCTCAAGCGTGGTGAGGATTATCCTGATGAATGGGCCAAGCGCCAGGCCAAACTGACCAAAAAGGCAAAAGAAGCAGTGAGGAAATTCAATGAAGACTCTGCTGCTACTGCTACCACTGCTGAGGCCTTCGCAAGCAAGCCAAAGAAGGCCATGGCTAAGAAGCATGCTCATAAGCCAAGTGCTTCACCCTCAATGCCCTCACAACCAAGTTCCTCAGCAATGCCCTCCCGACCAGATTCTTCAATGCCCTCACGGAAGCTCCTTCAAAGTCCTCAGCTCCTCTAACTAAGTCCTCAGTTGCTCCGACAAAATCCTCAGCACCTGTGCATCTTGCTACGTGCCAAAGGACTACATGCATCTCTATTGCCCCAGGAGCTTCTGCTAGTTCCTCAGCTGCACCAAGTTCATCAATTGGCCCCTCTCTGCTGAAGAAAAAGGCCACTGCTGGACGAGGCTCTCGACCAAGTCCTCACAAGAAGCAGGTCGCTTTTCAAGTACCGTTTGATGAAGACGAAGCTGATGATGAGGAACTTGTCGAAATCATCAGAGACAGACAGCTCAGGGCCGCTAGAGCCAAGGGCACAAATGTGCCACTGCTTTTGGATCCGAAATTGATCCTTGATTACATTGATCTCTAGCACAAGGACCCAACCACTCCTATGCCTGATTTCAAGCCGACTCCTGGCCAAAGTCATATGTTGACTGCCTTCATTCAAGAAGAAAAATGGAAATTTGAAAAGGCCAGGCAGTTGAAGAAAGCGCAGTACAAGAAGGAGCGCTTCCTAAAGAAAAATGTTGTCTCTATGAGAACTGAAGAACTTGTCAATATTCAAGCTGAGATCAAGCAACTCAGTGATGAATTTGAAGTATATCGCGCTGACTGGCTTGGAGCCAAAGTCAAATTTGTGAATTTGACTGAAAAATTCACTTCCAATGTTGCAGCCCCAACGCAACAAGAAAATCCTCAGGCTGAAGCATCTGCTCAGCCGACTGAAGAACATGCCAGCACCGCTGATGAAAATCAGGGTGATAATGAAACTCAGAGTACCAGGGCTAATGACTGCATTCCAGCCGCTGAAGAAATTGCCAGGGCATCCACTAGTGTTGCGCCTGAAGAAACTGAAGAAGTCAGGGCAACTGCATCAGTTGTGCCTGAAGAAAATGAACCCAATTCATCTGCTCCTCCTGCGCCTACACCAACTCCGATCCTTCCATCTGCATCAGATGTGAAGAAGACCAAGGCTGCAAAGCGTGCAACTATGAAGAAAAGGAAGGCATCAATTTCATCAGATTCTTCAGCTCCGAAGAAGATGAAGCCTCTGACCAGTTCTTTTGACAACCCGATTGATGTTGTTCCAGTCTCAAGCATGCCATCAAAGGCACTAGTTCCTTTTAATGAAGAATATGCTCATGGTCGAAGACTTTGTCCTTGTTGAAGAGTAGTGAAGAATAGAAATTGGCCTGGCTGGCAGTCCAGAAGCGCTTTCTTTTAAGACGAGCAGAGTCATAAGGATTATAATAAGTGAAGAATACGTGCTCGCCGAAGAAATCTCCAGCCTTGAATTTTTGCTTCTTTGAGAAAGGATCCTTTGGCTTGGGCTGAGGATTATCAGTCAATTGCATCACCACCTCAAGAATCGCAATCTCAGGATCCACAGGCTGAGGAGTTTCAAGTTCTTCTTCAGTGACAGCCTGGGTCTTCAATTCTTCGTTTGCATTTTCATCAGCACTAATGGCTGGAATTTCTTCATGGACAGACGAAGTTGCACGAGGTTCTTCAGATCCCATTTGTACTTCAGTAGTGGCAGGGGACTGAGGAATTTGTTACAAAGGTGTGAACTGAGGATAATTAGGGTGCTGGCTTTCCCAAAAGTCGTCATTCATCACTGTAGTAGTGCTTCCAATGTCCACATCTTCTTCTTCTTCCAATTCTTCAACGCCGGCCTCTTCAGCAGTGAACTGAGGCATGGGAGATGAAACGATTGGGGTTGAAGGGATTGCATCCACTTCAATTTCTTCATTCAACTGCTCTGATGAAGCAGCAGAAGGAATGTCATCACCAGATCCACTTGGTATCACATATTCCTCACGTGGACATGGAATCACTGCCTTGTTTCACCCCTGTGCTCAGTGTGCTTCACGATGCAGGGCTGCTCAACTTTTGCACAAATATTTGTGATTGGAATGAAGAGCTCATTCTTCAACTATATGCAACCCTGCACATCACATGCGATGCTGATGACATCAACACCTGGATTCTGGACTGGGTGACCGACAACACTCATTACAAAGCACCAGCCTCTGAATTACTTCATGCCCTACCACTCAGTCCTCCCCTTGAGGGTGCTCGTTGCCTGTACCAAGAGCCTGAGCTCACTGCTCATTACATGCAAGTGATTATGAAGCGTCTGAAGCCCGGTCAAGCCCCAAGGACAAAATTCCTCGTGAAGGAATTGTTATATGTGCCAAGAACTGTCTATCGCATTCTGACGAAGACAATGAGTCCTATCAAAGGCCATGACTCGTCTGATGAAGATGTCGTTGGCATCATAAAGAATTTGCTATTCAATATCATACATGGCATTCCTGTCAATTATCATGATTTCTTCATGAGGACTCTGGCAAATGTTGCACTCTCTCCATTTGAGCTGAAGCCTTATGCTCCTTGGATTATGAAATTCCTCAGAACAAGGTCTTCACTCAACTACAGGCTGATTTTCAGAATCACCTCAGCTACTTGCCCCCAATCGAAGTCCTCAAACGGACCTATTCCTCAGCTGATGAAAAGGGCAAGGCACCTGCTGTCATTGATGAAGGCATTCGTCCATTGGATGGTCAGTTTCGCAAAGCTGCATCTTATTCCACCAATGATGACTCTGCCACTCATGGTTCTGCTGCCAATGCATCCAAGCCAAATCTTCAAACCACAACTCCTCGAGTGATGACTGACCGCGAGCTGCTTCTTAGTCTTCACCAGAAGGTGGATCGAAACCATAAATGAGTTAAGCGCCAGTTTGGTTCTATTCTTCACAACATGACTGCTACATATAATGGAGTGAAGAAAAACCATTACTACCTCCATGAAGTCTTGGGTCGCACCTGGGCTATTTTATCACATCTGTATGGTGAAGAAGATTTGAAGCAAATGGGATTCAAGGAGGACTTTGACTGGTCTGCCCCTCCACCGAAGAAATTCAAGAAGGCCAAGGTTCCTTCCTGGTGGCCAGCTCATATTCTTCATCATGCGACACGGACGAGCATGAAGACTTGGACGACACTGCAGCAGGCTGTACAACGACAAACAACCCCAACAACGCTGGCGCTCCTACATCAACTTGATATTCTTCAGGGGCGTTAGTCCTCATTTTTCGATCCTTTTGGTCATTCGATGACAAAGGGGGAGAAATTTGAGTTAGTCTTCAAGCGGGTCTACATATATGGGCATTTTATTTGCTAAGTTACAACTCTCGTTGTTCTGAAACTTTATTTGATCGAGTTGTAAACTTAAACCCGATGGTGGTCTGATACTTTTGATGTTTTCTTCTGCATGCTTATTCCTCATATATGTTAATGCACGCATGCTGAATTACATCAGTCACCATATTTCATCATGCATTTCAAATTCTTCAATATTATATGTCAAATGCGTGTATGAATTACAAGATATAGGGGGAGATCTCCATGATTCTACTCTTCAAGCGTGCATTGCTTCAAAAGCAAATTCCTCACTATGCACATCTTCGGGGAGTTCTTCTATATCTTGCAATCAAATTCCTCAAGATCAGTTTTACACTTCATATAATTATCCCGTTGAAAACTTAACCTATATTGTCATCAATCACCAAAAGGGGAGATTGTAAGTGCATCTAGTGCCCTTACTGATTTTGGTGTATTGAAGACTTATAGGTTAAGGGACTGATGCGTTTATGAGTGTACACAGGTCTATAAGTCTATGAGGAGTTTGATATTTACAGAGAAAGTCGACCCCTAAAAATGAAGTTCTTCGACTGAAGACTTTGGATTTCTGAAGACTTTCTGAAGACTTTGAAAGTGAAGAAATTGGTGTGACCTTGAAGACTTGGCATTCATTCGAGGAACATGAAGCGTGAAGACTTTTGTTTTCGTAGTTTCATTTTCTCTTTCTTGAGTCATAGGAAACACCGTACTGTTAAAGGGGGTCGAGGAAATACTAAGGAAAAATTTCCATGTGATGCTCAACTCAAAATCCTACACCTACCAATCCCTTCGAGTGAAGCAATTGGAAATCTCGTACAGTTCAGTCATATTCTTCTGTGACATGGACGAAGTTCTTCTGGTCTCTGAGGAATTTGTTCTGACTGAGGAGTTAGGAATTCGCCAGTGCGGATTGCCTACACAGTGAGGAACATGATATCCCTGAGGAATTAGAGCCTCAAATTTCCGACCATTGCTGTGATGTGCGCCAGCTGTCCCAAAATATCTACCCACCTAACAGTCATATCATTGAAGGGCATTTATGTCTTATCATGTCGGGCTGCTCCCTAGGCTATAAATAGCCTCCCCCTACAACCACTAGCTGGTTGGCTGCTCCGAGAGAAACTGACACTTGTCATTTGAGAGCATCTCATCCTCCGAGGACTTTGAGCAAAAATCATCAAGTGAGGAAAACCCAAACCCAAACACCTACAAACCCAAAGTGATTGAGCATCACTGAAGAGATTGATCTTGCGTAGATCGGACGCTTGTTACCTTTGAAGACTGTGCTTCTTCCAGACGGTTAGGCGTCATGGTCTAGAGCATCCAAGAGGAAAATGTGGATCGCCGAGTGACCAAGTTTGTGAAGGTTTGGAAGTCACCTGAAGACTTACCACGAGTGATTGGGCGAGGTCTGTGTGACCTTAGCTCAAGGAGAATACAGTGAGGACTAAGTGTCTTGGACTGCATGTTCAGGACTGCGTATTCAGGACTGGGTGTCCGGGACTGTGTGTCCTCAGGTTTAAATACCTAGCCGCTCCAACCAGATGTACAACTGAGACAACAGTTGGAACTGGTCTACCAAATTATTGTCTTCACCAAGCTTATTGGTTCTATTTCCTCAACCCTTCATTTGCTCATTACAGTTGTTGTGTGCTTGTTCATATCTGTTTTGAAGACTTTGACTGAAGACTTTCTCAATTTCCTCAGTTCAATTTCTTCATTCTGTTTGTCTTCATTCTGTGTTATCCCGTGATTACGCTTTCTGTACTCTGTGCTTGTCTTCATTTCATCATGACGACCATGCTTGTGTTCTGTTATGTTTACTTCTGAGTACTTATTCTGCTGCAAGTAGTTCTTCACTTAGGAATTTCCTCACCCTGAAATTCCTCAGTGAAGAATTCATAAAAATCGCCTATTCACCCCCTCTAGTCGATATAACGCACTTTCAGATCTACCGCGAGATCGTAATGGCTAAAACCCTAAAAGTCTAGCCTGTATGATTATGATTGTCCCTATGGACTAAACCCTCCGGTTTATATAGACACCGAAGGGGACTAGGGTTGTACAAAGTCAATTACAGAGAAAGGAATCTTCATATCCGGACGCCAAGCTTGCCTTCCACGCCAAGGAGAGCCTCATCCGGACACGGGTGAGAGTCTTCGGTCTTGTATCTTCATAGCCCATCAGTCCGGCCCATGTCCAATAGGCCGGACACCCGAGGACCCCTTAGTCCAGGACTCCCTCAGTAGCCCTTGAACCAGGCTTCAATGACGAGGTGTCCGGCGCGCTGATTGTCTTCGGCATTGCAAGGCGGGTTCCTCTTCCGAATACTCCAAAACAGCCTTCGAACACAAAGAACGGGTCCGGCTCTGCAAAACAAGTACCACACATAACCGCAGAGAATATAATATTTCACGAGTCCAATCTACTGACAACTTTTTGTAGTGTAATGCCACGTCGCCACCCGGTCATTATTTCGAACCGTTTTTTGGCCTGCCGCTCCACGGTTTGAGATGTGGTTCCATTGGCACGTCTTGTCAAAGCAGAGATCGTGTCCCCTTATTACGGGATTCTCATCAATACGGCGTGGGTAATCCAACTGTGCCATCTGCGCGGCCCTTGGGAATAGGCGAGTTTTATGGCGAGTGGGGAGGTGTTTGATATTTGACGCCTTTATAAAGGGATAAGGATTCACCCCCTTTTCACCCATGCCTTCTCTCTCTGCCCACCCATTCTCGAGCTCCAGCGCCCAAGCTCTCAAAAAAGCACGCCAACCATGTCCGGATCTGGAGCGCAAGGCAATTGGATGGCCTCCTCCGTCAAGGAGAAGGACATCAAGAAGCTCCGAGAGGCGGGGTATCTGGCCAAGGAAATCGCCCACCGGCTACCTGCCAAGGGACAGATCGTACCAACCCTAGAGCCCCATGAGAGGGTGGTGTTCATCCCCCACTTCGTCTGCGGGTTAGGGTTTCCGCTCCACCCTTTCATCCGCGGACTCATGTTCTACTACGTGTTAGATTTCCATGATCTAGCCCCAAATTCTTTCCTCAAAATCTCGGCATTTATTGTCGTGTGCGAGGCCTTCCTTCGCACTCCCCCCCACTTCGGACTGTGGCTCAAGATTTTTAATGTAAAGCCGAAGGTGGTGGATGGCCAACACGCAGAGTGCGGAGGCGCCATGGTGAGCAAGATGCCCAATGTCACATGGCCCAAAGGTACCTTTGTGGAGACTGTCAAAGGGTGGCAGCAACTGTGGTCCTATATCACAGAGCCCCGCGACGTCACCTGGGCCGCGACTCCCGAATTCAAGCCCGGAGCCCCAATGCGGCTCACCTCCTGGCTAGAGAAGGGCCTGAATTGGGTTTCATCAAACGAGCTGACAGCGCTGCAGACGCGCATCCATAGCATGGTGGACAAGAACATCAAGCTCGTCAACGTGATCCAGGTGATGCTAGTTCGCCGGATCCCTCCATGCCAGAGCCAGACTTGCCATTTGTGGGAGTTCGATCCGGCCGAGCACCAGACCTTGCTACGGTTCTACGGAACCACGCACGAAGACATCTGGAAGGTGCTCTTTAAGGGCACCGAGACGCGGCCGGAGATGACCGAGGACCGTGGGCACGACCTAGCCCATCCCGCCAGTCCGGTAAGTTTTTCGCGTTTCAAGGTGCATCCTTTACTTTCTTATTCAGGGAAGATACCTAAACTTCCCCTTTTATTTTTTCAGGGCTGGACAAAGAAGGTGGAGTGGATTCAAAGTCCGGCTCCGCTGCCCGAAGACCCAGCAATTCCTCTTCTGACGAAGATGCTGGTTCCGGCGCCCTACCAGGCGCCAAAGAAGAAGGCCAAGGGGACCAGAGGTTGTCTCCGTTGTAAGGGTGCTTCGGACAAGATGTCCAAAGACACCGAGACTCACTCCTCCGCCGCCGAGGAGGATGAAGAAAGTAACCCCCCCCCCCCCCCGAAGGGGGGAAGGAAGAAGAGGGTGGCCTCCACAAATATGGAGGCAGAAGCGTCCAAGAAGGGGAAGGTCTCCCTCGCGGTTAACTCCGCGTGGGAACATCGATAGCAGCTCAGAGCGGCACTGATACATCTCCAATGTATCTCCAAACATTTTTCCCTTGTTTTGGACTCTAACTTGCATGATTTGAATGGAACTAACCCGGACTAACGCTGTTTTTAGCAGAATTGCCATGATGTTATCTTTGTGCAGAAACAAAAGTTCTCGGAATGACCTTGAAATCCACGGAGATTATTTTTGGAAAATAAGAAAAATACTGGCGAAAGAATCAAGGCCAGGGGCCCCACAACCTGTCCATGAGGGTGGGGGGGGGGGGGGCGCTCCCCTGTCTCGTGGCCCCCCTGATGCTCCACCGACCTCAACTCCAACTCTATATATTCCGTTTCACGGAGAAAAAAACCGGAGAGAAAGTTTCATCGCGTTTTACGATACGGAGCCACCGCCAAGCCCTAATCTTTCTCGGGAGGGCTGATCTGGAGTCTGTTCGGGGCTCCGGAGAAGGGGATTCATCGCCGTCATCATCATCAACCATCCTCCATCACCAATTGCATGATGCTCACCGCCGTGCGTGAGTAATTCCATCGTAGGCTTGCTGGACGGTGATGGGTTGGATGAGCTTTATCATGTAATTGAGTTAATTTTGTTAGGGTTTGATCCCTACTATCCACTATGTTCTGAGATTGATGTTGCTATGACTTTGCTATGCTTAATGCTTGTCACTAGGGCTCGAGTGCCATGATTTCAGATCTGAACCTATTTTGTTTTCATGAATATACGTGAGTTTTGATCCTATCTTGCAAGTCTATAGTCACCTATTATGTGTTATGATCCGACAACCCCGAAGTGAGAATAATCGGGATACTTCTCGGTGATGACCGTAATTTGAGGAGTTCATGTATTCACTAAGTGCTAATGCTTTGGTCCGGTTCTCTATTAAAAGGAGGCCTTAATATCCCTTAGTTTCCATTAGGACCCCGCTGCCACAGGAGGGTAGGACAAAAGATGTCATGCAAGTTCTTTTCCATAAGCATGTATGACTATATTCGGAATACATGCCTACATTACATTGATGAACTGGAGCTAGTTCTGTGTCACCCTAGGTTATAACTATTGCATGAGGAATCGCATCCGACATAATTATCCATCACTGATCCACACTACAAAAAAAAGACACATCCGTGATATTTAGGGCCGAACGAATTTTTTTCCTGTCATACATATGACACTTCTATGACGATAATTGTGACAAAACCCGGTATCATCATAGATGTGGTGGGCTACTACTTCTATGACAAAAAATCATGACAGAAAATGGGATTTTCGTCCTGGGCGGGCTGGAGACGCAGCTGCATGACATTCTTTGGGCCGTCCATGACGGAAAAAACCGTGGTAGAAGCAAGGGGGAGGAAAATTTCGGGGAGTTGCCGGTTATGGTGGGAGGTCGGGGTGGAGCGATGCGTGTTTCTCTTGTACGTACGCGCGTGTGTGTGAGGCGTTGGCTCTAACTGAAGCCGAGCGAGGCGTTGGGCTCTAATCGAACCCGGCGACAGTAATCTGCAGTTACTGGCGTTCGAACCCGAGGGATCGATCGATGGCTGTTAATCGAACCCGATGGAGCGATTCCTTCGCCATCGCTGCTAATCAAGCCGATCGATGCTGCTCTGGGATGAACAGTGAGCGCTATGGGGGTGGATGAGCGATGGAGCGTTGGCGTTGCCTCTGGATGAACAGGAACCCGTGGTGTGGAGGGCTGGATGAACAGTAGACGGTGGAGGGGTGTGGCCGTGGAGGGGTGGTTGAACAGGACCCCGTGGTGTGGAGGGCTGGATGAACAATAGACGGTGGAGGGGTGCCCGTGGAGGGGTAGTGGAACAGTAGCCGGTGGAGTAGCGCACGGTGGAGGCTGGATGAACATGAGCCCATGGAGGCTGGAGGAGGTCGACGGTAGCCCATGGAGGCTGGAGGAGGTCGACGGTGGAGATGAACAGTATCCCGTGGAGTCCCGTTTTGCGGTACGCCACACCCCTCCCGATGAACAAGACCCCCGTTTCGACCGTCGGAGGTCTGTTTTGTCCGTTTTGCGGTACGCCACACCCCTCCCGATCAACAGGACCCCCATTTTGACCGTAGGAGGTCCGTTTCCTTCGTTTTGCGGTACGCCACACCCCTCCCGATCAACAGGCCCCCCGTTTCGATCGTAGGAGGTTCGTTTCCTCCGTTTTGCGGTACGCCAGGCCCCTCCCGATCAACAGGACCCCGTTTGGATCATGGCCGGTCGAACACAAGGCCGTTTCCTCCGTTGTGCGGTACGCCAGGCCTCGTTTCCATCGCCTGTTCCGTCCAAGCCCTCCCGATGAACACGACCACTCATTCCGTTCCGACCCAGCCGGTTGGCTCCCCATGAACACGACGACGATGCTGTTCCTCCGTTCTGACCCAGCCATGTACGTATGCGCGATAGGCGTTAGAGACCTTGCCCGTATGTACGTACCTGGCCGTATTTTCTTTCTTGCACCCTCGCCGATGTACGTACGTGTACATGCTACGTGCGCGCCTCTACTACGACACGTGCGCGCCTCTACATCCAGCAGTATATATGTATGTACACGTCCGCGACTAGAATGACAACGCTACGTACGCTTCGACCAGGTGGGTCCCGACTGTCAGGCACTTCCTTGCCTGCGAAGATGTAGCTGGTGGGTCCCAGCAGTCAGGGGGGCGAATCGTTTTGTTTTTTTTTTGCCCGAACGCACTTCCTTGCGTGCGAAGATGTAGCTGGTGGGTCCCAGCAGTCAGGGGGGCGAATCTTTTTTTTGCCCGGACGCACTTCCTTGCGTGCGAAGGTGTAGCTGGTGGGTCCCAGCAGACAGGGGGAAACGTTTTTTTCACGAAATATGGTGGCCTGTCCAGTGGGTCCCCGCTGTCAGGTGGAGGAATAATTATTTTGCGCGTAATAAGGAGGCACTTCCTTGCTGCGGCCGTGGACCCAGCTGTCAGCATCTCCACGTATAGTCCACATCCGATGGAAGCCGTTCCTTGACCACGTTGACCACGCCGCGCCGAGAGCACCAGGGCGGTGGACGACGGCGAGGCCTAGGAAGGGGACGACGCGGAGCCGGGGAAGACGCGGCAGTGGATGCCCACGCTGAGAGGAGTACGAGGGTTTACCGGTTCGGCTGCGGTGTGAGGCTGCCGCCGCGAGAATAACAGGGGTGTGGGTGAGTAGAGGGATGGCATGGCCAGCGGTGGGAGTAGTAGGGGGCGGTGAGGCCTCACGCATCGCAGCCGGCCACGGGAGGCAGGAGCACGAGGCACGACCGGCGCTGGTTTGGGCGGCTGGAGCAAGAAGACCAGAGGTTGAAGAAGCACTACGGCCGTTGGATTGACATCGCAGTCCTTTGGAGCTAGAATCGTGCATATTGACTAAGTTGACAAAGCCCTCCGTCCCCGTCAACTTAGTAGGCCCACAAGTCCGCCTGCCACTATACTGGGTCCCAGCTAACAAGGGGGTTATTCATTTTTTTGTGCGTAATAAGGAGGCACTTCCTTGCATGCGAAGATATAGCTGGTGGGTCCGAGCCGCCGCCGGGCGGTAACGCTTTTTCGCGAAATACTGAGTCCATTTCGGTGGGTCCCTGATGTCAGGTGGACAAATCATTATTTTGCGCGTAAGGAGGCATTTCCTTGCGTGCGGCCGTGGACCCAGCTGTCGGCCTCTCCACGTACAGTCCACTTCAGATGCATGTCGGTCGTTGACCACGTTGAGCAGGCCGCGCCGAGAGCACCAGGGCGATGGACGATGACGAGGCCTAGGAAGGGAACGACACGGAGGCGGGGAAGACTTAGCAGTTGTTTCCCACCGAGGGGAGTACGATCGAACGAGGGTTTCTTGGTTCGTCTGCCGCCGGAGAATAACAGCAGTGTGGGTGAGTAGAGGGATGGCTAGGCCAGCGATGGGAGTACGGTGGGCGGTGAGGCTGTGGCGGCTGACAGCCGGCATGGGAGGAGGGAGCAGGCAGTTCCGCCGGCGCTTGTATGAGCGGCTGGAGCAGGAAGAGCAGAGATTGAAGAAGCACGGCGGCCGTTGGATGGACATCCAACCGTCCTTTGCTAAAGGCGTCAACCCTTTTTTTAGGAAAGCCTCAAATCTGTGGAAAACAGCATACAACCCATCTGCCATTATTTCTAAAAATTTACAGCCCATTTGCTAATTCTGAAGGGTTTTTTTGGAGCCCATATTCTTTTGTTAGCATTACAGCCCATATTGTGGCCACGGTTAAAAAATTATACGAAATTTTGCATATTTCGGTGTGGTCCGAACTATTTTTAATCCCGAAATTTCGACTCACATTCAAACTGATTTTAAAAATAAATGTATACCAATATAAAATCCAACAAATTCTCCACGCATAAAAATTAATGTAATTTAAAATCTTGAAATGAAAAAATATTTGAAACTAATTGCGGTTTGATGTGTTTTAAAAATGTACAGCCCGCTTTCTCATTCTTGATGGGCCATCTTCTCGCCACCGAATGAAAAGCTCTGCTCGTCTTGAAAGATTTGCAGCCCAACAGGCCTGACAAAGCGACTTAATTGGCAAATCACAAAAAAACTGGGCTGTGGCCGTGGACCCAGCTGTCAGCCTCTCCACGTACAGTACTCTTCCGATGGAAGTCGTTCCTTGACCACGTTGACCACGCCGCGCGGAGAGCACCACGGCGGTGGACGACGATGAGGCCTAGGAAGGGGACGACGCGGAGCCGGGGAAGACGCGGCAGTGGAAGCCCGCGCGGAGAGGAGTACGAGGGTTCACTGGTTCGGCTGCGGTGTGAGGCTGCCGTTGCCTCGTGGCCCGGCCAGCGTGGGAATAGTAAGGCGATGAGGCCTCCTCGGCAAAGACAGCCGGCCACGGGAGGCAGGAGCATGCAAAGACGACCGGGCGCTGCTTTGGGCGGCCGGAGCAAGAAGACCAGAGGTTGAAGAAGAACTACGGCCGTTGGATGGACATCGACGGTCACCGGAGCTAGAATCGTTCATATTGACTAAGTTGACAAAGCCCTTCAGCCCGTCAACTTAGTAGGCCCATTAAGACAGCCTCCCACCAAGGTGGGTCCCAGCTAGCCGGGGGAGTATTCATTTTTTTGTGCGTAATAAGGAGGCACTTCCGGTGGGTCCGAGCTGACAGCGGGGGGAACGTTTTTTTCGCAAAATACGGTGGCCCGTCCGGTAGGTCCCAACAGTCAGGGGGAAACGATTTATTTTGCAAAATACTGGTGGCTCGTCCGGTGGGTCCCCGCTGTCAGGTGGAGGAATAATTATTTCCCGCATAATAAGGAGGCACTTCCTTGCGGCTGCCGTGGACCCAGCTATCAGCCTCTCCACATACAGTACTCTTCCGATGGAAGTCGGTCGTTGACCACATTGACCACGCCGCGCCGAGAGCACCACGGCGGTGGACGACGGCGAGGCCTAGGAAGGGGACGACGCAGAGCCGGGCCACGGGAGGTAGGAGCAGGCGGTAGCACAGCCGGCCACGGGAGGCAGGAGCAGGCGGCACGACCGGCGCTGCTTTGGGCGGCTGGAGCAAGAAGACCAGAGGTTGAAGAAGCCGTATGGCCGTTGGATGGACATCATACGGTCACTGGAGTATTAACTAAGTTGACAAAGCCCTCCGTCCCCGTCAACTTAGTAGGCCCACAAGTCAGCCCAACAATATGGTGGGTCCCAGCTAGCGGGGGGTATTCATTTTTTTGGGGCGTAATAAGGAGGCACTTCCTTGCGTGCGAAGATATAGCTGGTGGGTCCGACCTGTCAGTGGGGGGAACGTTTTTTTCGCGAAATACAGAGGCCCTACCTGTGGGTCCTAGCTGTCAGGTGGAGGAATCATTATTTTGCGCGCAATAAGGAGGCATTTCCTTGCGTGCGGCCGTGGACCCAACTGTCATCCTCCCCACGTACAGTCCACTTCCGATGGATGTCGTTCATTGACCACGTTGACCAGGTCGTGCCGAGAGCACCAGGGTGGTGGACGACGGTGAGGCCTAGGAAGGGAACGACATGGAGCCAGGGAATACTCAGCAGTTGTTTCCCACGCGGAGGAGTACGAGGGTTTACTGGTTCGTCTGCCGTCGCCGGAGAATAACAACATGTGTGGGTGAGTAGAGGGATGGCTAGGCCAGCGATGGGAGTATGGTGGGGCCGTGAGGCCTGCGCGGCAGCATAGCCGGCCGCGGGAGGAGGGAGCAGGCAGTCCCGCTGGCGCTTGTTTGAGCGGCTGGAGCATGAAGAGCAGAGATTGGGAAGCACGACAGCCGTTGGATGGATATCCAACAGTCACTGCTCTCGTGTGTTGACTAAGTTGACAGGGCGTTGCGTGTGCGTCAACCTTTTTTTTATGAAAGCATACGCGTCAACCTGTAGTAGGCTATAACATCCCAAATTTTCAATTTGGCATGTTATAAATAGGTCATCCATGCATATTATATTTTATTGCATTTTCGTTTGCAATCCTCGACATCCTAAGCAACTCAAGGACCCTCGGAGAGAGTTGGGGATTTTCCGATTTTCATATTTGAATTTTATCAAATAATGAAGACGAGGATTTTGATTTTTATTATTTTTCTCTCCAGAAAATATTTCATTTTAAAATAATAAATGAGGGGAGATAATATGACTTCTCCAAAAATAATTGAAATATCGGAGGAAAAATGTTAAAATCATTATTTGGATTTTTATTTGATTTATTTTGAATTTTATTTGCCCTAGAAAATTTTTTGCATGTTTTAAAAATTGCATTTTAGGGGCCAAGAAAAGTTCATCTTGTAGTAAATATTTTATTTAGACAAAGAAAACTCGTTTTGGTATTTTTAGATTTTTATTTATTTTTCTAGGAATTTTTTATAAGTTTCGGCGGAACGTTTTAAAAAAAAAGGACCCGCGCCCGACTGGGCCAAGGTCCCAACCGGGCCAGGCCGGCCCGCCCGTGCCGCCGCCGGACTCGGAGAGTCCGGGTCGCCGCCGCCTTCCGCCGCCCGACCCCCTCCCCAAGTCGGACCCCCCCAACCTTTATATACCGCCGCCTCTAAACCACCACCACCACCACCGCCACCCTCCCGGAGCCGGAGCCGCCCGAGCCGCCGCCTAGCCGCTGCCGCCACTCCCGCCGCCACCCGCACCCGCCACCAAGCGCCCTCGCCGAGCCTCATGAGCCGCACCACGGACGACCTCATGGGAGGTTGCCGCCCGGTTTTTTTTTTGAAAAAAAAACCCCATCATCTTTTTAGAAAAACCCTAGTTTGTTTTTTTATTATTTATTTAGATCGGGTTTTTTGGTTTATTTACTCAGCGAGCGTTCGCTCGTTCGTTCGTTTTAACGAACGTATTCATCATTTTGTTTCTGCTAACAAACGTTCGCTCGTTTAGCCGTTCGCCGTTTTTCTTTTATCGGATTTATTCCGCGATTTTTCTGATCGCGATTTCTGATCCGATGTTCGAACTAGTATAACTTTTCGCTCGTTTATCGGAATCAGGCGATTCAACCGCCTGGAGTTTCATCTCGAAACCCTCTTTCCGAATAGCCAACTCAAACAAGTTTTTGCCTCTGTAAAATTTGACCCTAGTTCAGATTAGTAAACGGATCTTGTTTCTTTCGCCGTTTGAGTTTCGCTGCTCCGTTTAGTTTGATTCTTCTTGTGAACCGGAGTTCTTAAGTTGAACTCTCCGGTCAACCTCTTTCAGTTGAAGTTTCGTGTGTGCATCTTTGCTTGTTGCTTATGTATGCTGTTGTTTGTTTGCGATAGAATTCCCGGAGTGCGAAGCGTGTTACTACGAGTCTCTAGGGTTCCCGGATCGTCAGCAAGGCAAGTATCACTTGATCATATTTCTTTTCATACCCAGTTTTTATGCATTAGTTCAAACCTCAAACATTGCATGGTTAGGATGTCATTAATTTGTGGGTTGGGAAGTAGATGGTGAGGTAGGAACCTATTGCCCTGTTACTATCAAACCCTTGGGAGTTACTTCTACGTGTTGCTTATATTGCTATGCTATACTCGTAGACATGGTTGGGTTTGAGAGTTACTCATGACAGATGTGAGATTGTTAATTAATGGTTTACTTTAAGGTGACAACTTTAATACACATCTGGGTGGATTGAGGCACCTGGGGAACCCAAAGGTTGTCTCTGCTTTTTTCTGAAATCCCGGGGTACCTGCAGTGATCTCCCTATGGACCGCCACCCAGGCTCAAAGGGAACTGAGATTATTCATGCTAGAAACTTCCATGTGCGGCCACAAGCTATTATGGGCTCTAGCATAGTTGAGTAAGTTACGTGAAGCTCTTGAAGAGGTAGATCAGCAGGTAGTGGGTTTTGTAGGTTTGGTATGGTCTACCCTGAGTAGAGAGTTAATGTTTACGAAGATCGTGTCTCGGTCATCCGTTTCTCAAACACCATGTAGTGCGAGAAATCAACGGAGGCGATCGAGTCTTGTGGGGAAAAGTGCGCAAACCTCTGCAGAGTGTACAATCTAATCATGGTTAGCCGTGTCCCCGGTTATGGACAATTCTGAGTATCTAGTACTTGAGTATTCACATGTATCTCAACACTGTAAATTAATATTGTTGGGTTGTTAATTACTTTAATTGGGATTGAGTTGGGGTTATACCTTCTCAATGTTGTTTCAACCACCATGATAGTTAAATTAAAATGTATTCCTTTGATGTAGGGAAAAATTGGCTTTCCGCAAATCAGAATCAGAGAGCTTTCCACCAGCCAAACATGCATGTAGTGTTAGCATTATTCTGTTATTGCTCTATTGTGTTACATTGCCAAAGATATTCCATGTGCTGGCCCGTTCTCGAGCTGCAACGTATTATGTTGCAGACTTTTTCGAACGAGGAGTAAGGTTCGATAGGTCGTTGCCGTGCAGCTCAGCTATGCCGTTGGAGTTGATGGACTCACTTTATCTTCCAAGCCTTCCGTTGTTATCGTATTAGATGGCCTTAAGCCATATTATTGTAATAAGTTCTCTTTTGAGACATTTGATGTAATAAGTGTGTGATTGCTACTCTGTTATAAATCCTACGAGTACTGTGTGTGTCAGCATTACTGATCCAGGGATGACACGGAAGCATAGAGACTTGACCATCTGAGGTCAGGTCGGTACAAGATGGTATCAGAGCACACGCTGAGTGTAGGACACGACCACTAAGATAAAACCATAGGTCACTCTTCTCTACTCATTTCTGACTCCTCTCCATTTTTCCACTCTTTAGGATGATGGAGATGAAGAACAAGTTTGCACAACCGGATGAAGACACACCTTTTGGACGCCACTTGAAGGAAGTCACTAGGTACCTGAATATTGGAATACCAAGCTTCACCGGACGCATAACGCCACCTTACCGTAAGAAGAAGAGTCTTTGGAAGATTCAAGCTCTAGTTCACGGAAGGACGCTTTGCCAATCACGGAGCCCATAGTGTGTGTTTTCAATGCACCAACCTGGAGTTTGGGAAAAAGTATGGCAGCTCACATTACCATGGGACGCATTGGTGAAGTCTACAATGGGGAGCTTAAAGACACCATATATCAAATATGTGGGCGCCGAGACGAGCAATGGGAAGTAATCAGCACCAAGAAGGATAGATCCATTGCAGCTTACATCCAGGAGCTAAACCAGCACATTCGACGTCGGAGAACCGGATGTCTTGCGCAGACATGATGGATTTGAAGAAGGCGAAAACTAGGATCATCGAGCTGGAGGAAGAACTCAAGTTTACACGATGGATATGAGGAAGAAATCAAGACCCTACTGGAGAAAAATGACGACCTAGTCAAGAAGATCGGAGTCTTCATGGGAGGACCAGCACCGGAAGAAGAGGAAGAAGATCCCACTTGTCCGGACAACTACATCATCATCGACGACACCGACTCTGATCCAAATGATGATGACTACGAAGACGAAGCTAGAGCAGACATCATGGAGTCTTCCACCGATCAAAATTTCTAGATGACCACCATATAATAGTAGTATTCCCCCATGTAACTAGTAGTAGTTGAGCACTTATGCGATAGTCCTAGACCGTTTTGTATGCCCTTGCTTGATTGAATGAATATGTGTGTTTGCCTCATGTGCATATGGGTAGTGTTATCTCACTAGACCTCTTTCTATTCTAATCTCTTCCATCTAAACCCTTAGATGCCTCCGAGACGTGACCCCGGTTTTGTTTTCCCACCCGAGCTCACCCAGTTGATCCAGCAGCAGAATGCCTTGATGCAATTGCTAGTTCAGAACCAGGGCAATGCCAACAACAACAACAACAACAACAACAACAACCCGCCGCCAGTGGACAATTTAGCCCGCTTTCTGAGGTTACAACCGTCGGTGTTTTCCAGTAGCACCGAGCCAATAGTCGCTGATGATTGGCTACGCCGTATTGGAAGGGAGTTAACTACCGCAGGATGCACGGATGCTGAAAGGGTGCGCTTTGCCGCACATCAATTGGATGGACCAGCAGCCGCATGGTGGGAGAATTACACGGCTACTTTTCCTATAGCCAATGTCACTTGGGACCAGTTCCAACAAGGTTTCCGCACGGCCCATATCTCAACTGGAGCCATGCAGATAAAGAAGCGTGAGTTTCGCAACTTACGCCAGGGGAACCGTACTGTGGCCCAGTACGTGGATGAGTTTAGCAAGTTATCACGCTATGCCCCTGATGATGTGGCCACAGATGCCGCCAAGGTGAGAAGTTTATGGAAGGGCTGAATGATGAGATGAGTATGCAGTTGATGGTGGCAACTTTCAACAACTACCAGGAGTTGGTAGATAAGGCCCTAATGATTGAAGGGAAGCAACAACAGATTGAGAACCGTAAGAGGAAGTATGGACAAGGGAAGTATAACTCAGGAACTCACCAGAAGCCTCGCTTAAACCCGAACTCGGGAGGACTTGTTCATAACCATGGAGGTCATAACCACACTGGAGGAGGATCGCATAATCAAAATGGTGCGAAGAACGGGAATGGGAATGGAGTCAACAATAATCAGAATCGCTCTAACCCAGCTACACCCGCCAAGAGGGACTTAAGCCAAGTTATTTGTTTCAAGTGCGGGAAGACAGGGCACTATGCCAATGACTGCCCTGAAGGAAAGAATGGAAACGGAAATGGAAGCGCTGGGAAGAAGCCCAATCCATTCAACAAAGGACAAGTGAACCACGTTAACGTGGAGGAAGTTGAAGAGTAGCCGGACGCGGTAATAGGTAAGTTTTTGGTTCAGTCATTTATCGCTATTGTTCTTTTCGATCTTTGGTGCATCACATTCATACATATCAAGGGATTTGTGGAAAAGTTTAAGTTACCAACCCAAACCCTTAGGACCCCTCTTCTAGTGAGCTCGCCTTTGAGCAGAGTACATGGCTAGCAGATGATGCACCCAGATACCCCTAATCATTGGCACACATGTTTTTCCGTCTGACCTAATTATCTTGGAGTCGCAAGGATTGGATGTGATATTAGGTATGGACTGGATGTCAAAGTATGGAGGAAGTATTGACTATGCTAGCAAGTCAATTTATCTTACCACCCTAGAGGGAAAAAGGATTAAGTATGTATCTAGGCATGTGCCTAGGAGGAACCAAGTGAATGCCCTCACGGGAGTTATACAGGAGGAAGTACCTGTAGTAAAGGATTATCCGGATGTTTTCCCAGAGGAGTTACCAGGCATGCCACCGGATCGAGACATCGAGTTTCTGATAGAGCTATTGCAAGGTACAGGGCCAATATCCAAAAGACCCTATCGGATGCCCGCAAATGATCTGGAGGAAATTAAGAAGCAGATCAAGGAGCTATTGGAGAAAGGATACATTCGTAGAAGTTCATCACCTTGGGGAGCCCCAGTACTTTTTGTTGAGAAGAAGGATAAATCCCTAAGGATGGTTGTTGATTACCGAGCTCTGAATGTAGTAACGATAAAGAAAAGTACCCATTACCAATGATTAATGATCTGTTTGATCAGTTGCAAGGAGCTAAGGTGTTTTCGAAGATTGACCTACGATCAGGATACCATCAGTTGAAGATCCGAGAGAAGGATATACCAAAGATAGCATTTACCACACGGTATGGATTATACGAGTATATGGTCATGTCATTTGGACTGACTAACGCTCCTGCCTATTTCATGAGTATGATGAACAAGGTGTTCATGGAGTATTTGGACAAGTATGTTGTGGTGTTTATTGATGATATTATGGTATACTCGAAGAACGAAGAGGAGCACGCGGAACATCTACGTTTGGTTCTCGAGAAACTCAGGGAACACCAGTTATACGCCAAATTCAGCAAGTGCGAGTTTTGGTTGAAGGAAGTTGGATTTCTTGGGCATGTTATATCAGGAGAGGGTATAGCAGTAGATCCTAGTAAGGTTCAGTCAGTCACTAAATGGTTGGCACCCACTTCAGTCGGCGAAATCCGCAGTTTCATTGGACTGGCAGGATATTATCGGAGATTCATTGAGAATTTTTCCAAGATTGCTAAGCCAATGACTGAATTGCTAAAGAAGGATACTAAGTTCACATGGACAGAGGATTGTGAGGCCAGTTTTCAAGAGTTGAAGAAACGGTTGAATACATCTCCAGTGCTGACATTGCCAGATATACATAAGGAGTTTCAAGTGTATTGTGACGCCTCTCGCTTGGGACTTGGATGTGTTCTTATGCAGGACGGAAAAGTTGTTTCGTATGCCTCACGACAACTGAAGCCACATGAGTTGAACTATGCCACACATGATTTGGAGTTAGCAGCTGTAGTACATGCACTGAAGACCTGGAGACATTATCTTATTGGAAACCGTTGCGATGTGTACACGGATCATAAGAGTTTGAAGTACATTTTCACAGAGAAGGAGTTAAACCTCAGACAGAGGAGATGGCTGGAACTTATAAAGGATTACGACATGAAGCTACACTATCATCCAGGAAAGGCCAACGTCGTAGCAGACGCTTTGAGCCGGAAGAGTTATGCCAATATCCTTGAAAGCAAAGGATTGCCAAAGGAGTTAGCTGCGGAGATCATGGAACTTCGATTGGAGATTGTTCCAAGAGGTTTTCTTGCAACAATGGAGGTTCAGTCGACGTTATTGAACAAGATTCGAGAAGCTCAGAAGGAGGACAAAGAGATTGCTGAGATAAGAGAGAAGATGGGCGAAGGAAAAGCCAAAGGTTTTCACGAGGATGAGCACGATACCTTGTGGTTTGAGGACCGGATTTATGTGCCCAACAATCCGGAGATCAGGAAGTTAATACTTCAGGAGGCCGATGACTCACCATACTCGATTCACCCCGGAAACACCAAGATGTATTTGGACTTGAAGGAACGTTTCTGGTGGACTGGTATGAAGAAGGATATTGCCGAGTATGTAGCCGTACGTGATGTATGTCAGAGAGTGAAGGCAGAGCATCAGAAGCCAGCGGGACTGTTGCAGCCTATGCCAATAACCGAATGGAAGTGGGACAAACTTGGCATGGATTTTATCACCGGATTACCCAGAACCAAGGCAGGATATGATTCAATATGGGTAGTTGTGGATCGTTTGACCAAAGTAGCTCACTTCATCCCAGTGAAAACAACTTATACAAGTGCCAAGTTGGCCAAGATATATATGACCAGGATCGTATGTTTGCACGGAGTTCCGAGGAGCATCGTATCAGATAGAGGAACACAATTTACTTCAAAGTTTTGGCATCAGCTACACCATACCTTGGGTACCAGATTGGAGTTTAGTACCGCGTTCCACCCGCAGACGGATGGACAGACAGAGAGAGTCAACCAGATTCTGGAGGACATGTTGAGAGCCTGTGCGCTAGATTATGGATCTAGTTGGGATGACAATTTGCCGTCTGTGATGTTCTCATACAACAACGATTACTGTGCCAGTTTGAACATGGCACCGCTCAAGCCCTATATGGACGCAGATGTAGAACACCATTGATGTGGGATGAGGTTGGAGACCGTCGATTGTTTGGACCAGATTTGATTAAAGAATCGAAGAGAAGGTTAAACTGATCGAGACGGACTAAAGATTGCTCAGTCTAGACAGAAGAGTTATGCAGATTCAAAACGCAAGGAAGTAACCTATGAAATTGGAGACAGAGCCTATCTGCGAGTATCACCCTTAAGGGGAGTGAAACGTTTTGGAGTAAACGGAAAGTTAGCCCCAAGTTTTGTAGGACCGTATCGTGTTTTGGAACGGATGGGAGAAGTTGCCTACAAGCTGGAGTTACCTGAAGGATTGTCAGGAGTTCACGATGTGTTTCACGTATCACAGCTGAAGAAGTGCCACGCCGAGATGGCCGATATACCGTTAAAGGATACAGTGCCCCTAGAGGCGATACAGTTGGATGGTAATTTGACTTATGAGGAGAAGCGGTAAAGATTCTTGATTTCGACGATCGAGTCACTCATGACAAGGTTATCAAGTTTTGCAAAGTTCAGTGGAGCCACCATACCGAGGAGGAAGCCACCTGGGAGCGAGAAGATGATATTCGCAAGGACCATCCGCACCTATTTTCTAGCCAACCCGAATCTTGAGGGCGAGATTCATCTTAAGGGGGGTAGGTTTGTAACATCCCAAATTTTCAATTTGGCATGTTATACATAGGTCATCCATGCATATCATATTTTATTGCATTTTCGTTTGCAATCCTCGAAATCCTAAGCAACTCAAGGACCCTCGGAGAGAGTTGGGGATTTTCCGATTTTCATATTTGAATTTTATCAAATAATGAAGACGAGGATTTTGATTTTTATTATTTTTCTCTTCGGAAAATATTTCAGTTTTAAATAATACATGAGGGGAGATAATATGACTTCTCCAAAAATAATTGAAATATCAGAGGAAAAATGTTAAAATCATTATTTGGATTTTTATTTGATTTATTTTGAATTTTATATGCCCTAGAAAAAATTTGCATGTTTTAAAAATTGCATTTTAGGGGCCAAGAAAAGTTCATCTTGTTCTAAATATTTTATTTAGACAAAGAAAACTTGTTTTGGTATTTTTAGATTTTTATTTATTTTTCTAGGATTTTTTATAAGTTTGGTAGACGTTTAAAAAAAAGGACCAGCCGTGGGCCAAGGGCCCAGGCCAGCCAGTCCCGCGCCACCGCCTCCCCGCCGTGTGCCGCCGGTTCGAAGAGTTTGGAGTCGCCGCCGCCTTCGCCGACCCCTCCTAAGTCGGACCCCCAACCTTTATATACCGCCACCCCTCTAAACCACCATCACCACCGCCGCCTCTCCCGAGCCCGAGCCGCCCGAGCCTCGAGCCCGAGCCGCCGAGTCGCCGCCGCCGCCACTCCCGGGCCACCCGCACTCGCCGCCACCCGCGCCCCTCGCCGAGCCCTTGAGCCACTGGACGACCTCGGAGGTAGCCGCCGCCGCTGGTTTTTTTTTTGAAAAAAAAGCCCTTCGATTTTTTTTAGAAAAACCCTAGTTTGTTTTTTTATTATTTATTTAGATCGGTTTTTTGGGTTTATTTACTTAGCGAGCGTTCGCTCGTTCGTTCGTTTTAACGAACGTATTCATCGTTTTCTTTCTGCTAACGAACGTTCGTTCGTTTAGCCGTTCGCCGCTTTTCTTTTATCGGATTTATTCCGCGATTTTTCTGATCGCGATTTCTGATCCGATGTTCGAACTAGTATAACTTTTCGCTCGTTTATCGGAATCAGGCGATTCAAGCGCCTGGAGTTTCATCTCGAAACCCTCTTTCCGAATAGCCAACTCAAACAAGTTTTTGCATTTGTAAAATTTGACCCTAGTTCAGATTAGTAAAGATCTTGTTTCTTTTGCCGTTTGAGTTTCGTTGCTCCGTTTGGTTTGATTCTTCTTGTGAACCGGAGTTCTTAAGTTGAACTCTCCGGTCAACCTCTTTAAGTTGAAGTTTCGTTTGTGCATCTTTGCTTGTTTCTTATGTATGCTGTTGTTTGTTTGCGATATAATTCTCGGAGTGCGAAGCGTGTTACTACGAGTCTCTAGGGTTTCCGGATCGTCAGCAAGGCAAATAACACTTGATCATATTTCTTTTCATACCCAGTTTTTATGCATTAGTTCAGCCCTCAAACATTGCATGGTTAGGATGTCATTAATTTGTGGGTTGGGAAGTAGATGATGAGGTAGGAACCTATTGCCCTGTTACTATGAAACCCTTGGGAGTTACTTCTACGTGTTGCTTATATTGCTATGCTATGCTCGTAGACGTGGTTGGGTTTGAGAGTTATTCATGACAGATGTGAGATTGTTAATTAATGGTTTACTTTAAGGTGGCAACTTTAATACACATCTGAGAGGATTGAGGCACCTGGGGAACCCAGTGTTGTCTGTTTTTTTGGAAATCCCGGGGTACCCGTGTGATCTTCCTATGGACCGCCACCCAGGCTCAAAGGGAACTGAGATTATTCAGGCTAGAAACGTGTGCAGCCACAAGCTATTATGGGCTCTAGCATAGTTGAGTAAGTTACGTGAAGCTCTTGAAGAGGTAGATCAGCAGGTAGTGGGTTTTGTAGGTTTGGTATGGTCTACCCTGAGTAGAGAGTTAATGTTTACGAAGGCGTGTCTCGATCATCCGTTTCTCAAACACCATGTAGTGCGAGAAATCAACGGAGGCGATCGAGTCTTGTGGCGAAAAGTGCGCAAACCTCTGCAGAGTGTAGAATCTAATCATGGTTAGCCGTGTCCCCGGTTATGGACAATTCTGAGTATCTAGTACTTGAGTGTTCACATGTATCTCAACACTCTAAATTAATATTGTTGGGTTATTAATTACTTTAATTGGGATTGAGTTGGGGTTATACCTTCTCAATGATGTTTCAACCACCATGATAGTTAAATTAAAATGTATTCCTTTGATGTAGGAAAAATTGGCTTTCCGCAAACTGTAACCGTAGAGCTTTCCACCAGCCAAACATGCATTTTGTGTTAGCATTATTCTGTTATTGCTCTATTGTGTTACATTGCCAGCATATTCCATGTGCTGACCCATTCTCGGGCTGCAACGTATTATGTTGCAGACTTTTCAGACGAGGAGTAAGGTTCGATAGGTCGTTGCCGTGCAGCTCAGCTATGCCGTTGGAGTTGATGGACTCACTTTATCTTCCAAGCCTTCCGCTGTTATCGTATTAGATGGCCTTAAGCCATATTATTGTAATAAGTTCTCTTTTGAGACATTCGATGTAATATGTGTGTGATTGCTACTCTGTTATAAATCCTTCGAGTACTGTGTGTGTCAGCATTACCGATCCAGGGATGACACGGAAGCACAGAGACTTGACCATCTGAGGTCGGGTCGCTACATAGGCGCACAAGTCAGCCTCAAATCTGTGGAAAACAGCATACAACCCATCTGCCATTATTTCTAATAATGTACAACCCATTTGCTAATGCTTAAGATTTTTTTGGAGCCCATCTTCTTTTTGTTAGCATTACACCCAATATTGTGGCCACGGTTAAAAAGTATACGAAATTTTGCATATTTCGGTGCGGTCAACTATTTTTAATCCAGAAATATCGATTCACATTCAAACTATTTTGAAAAATAATTTATATAAATGTAAAATCAAAATAATTTTCCACGCATAAAAATCTATGGAATTTAAGATCTTGTAATGGAAAAAATGAAACTAATTCCCGGTTTGATGTATTTTAAAAATGTACAGGCCATTTCTGGGAAAACCGAATGAAACTCTCCTCGTCTTGAAACATTTGCAGCCCAGTAGGGCCGATAAAGCAAGTAGGCCTTGTTTGGGTATTTCTTAAAAAAATAGAACTGGGCTAGCCATTTTCAGCAAGAAAAAAACACAACTGGGCTCATGATGTGGTAAACATAAATAAAACCCTGGCTAGACGGGCCACAGCCCTGTTGTTACCCTGATCCATCGCTAAAACTAGCATAAATAACAACTGCTTATTCCTCATTGTCTCAAAAAAAACTGCTTGTTCCTCAAAAAAAAAAAACTGGCGACTTCTTTGGGTCCACGGTGTCGGCCCGCTTTCGTAGTGTAATTCTCTCGTTTATTGACTACGTTGGCGATGGCGTGAGCCCCGGATGTCCAACCATTAGGAGGAACCATATTTTTGGGCTTGTACTATAGAGGCACTTGCTTGCATCGCCATGACGCTGGTGGTTCCCTACTGTCGTCCTCTCCACGTACAATCATCTCCTTGTTCCTCTCGGTTGTTGACGACGTTGACAACGCAAGAGGGCGGCGCACCACGCACGGCGAGCGAACCAAGGACGCAAGGCGGAGGACGACGGCGAGGCCTCGAACGGAACGAACAGGAGCCGTTGAAGATGCGCCGGTCCAGTCATAGGTGGAGGGGAGTACGAGGGTTGACTGGTGGGGGTGGTGGGGGCTAGTCACTTGGCTTCTGTAATGCACAGTGAGCTCAAGTAGCCGACGTGAGTGATGTTATTTTCCTTGGTTGTGATTTGTTACAATATTTCACTCTAAATTAAACGAATGGCAAGCCATTTGCCTTGTTTCAAAGAAAATATGACAGTCACAGCCGAGTTGAAAAGGGCAGGAACATCTAACTCCAGCTTACAAACTTTACAAAAGCACGAGGGTTGATTGTTCATCAGGTTTACAAAAAAACCCAGATTGAAAAGGGCAACAACATCTAACTCAAAGACTGTTTTCGGCGATCACGATCAAATGGATCGGTCAGGTCCATAGAATGAACATCTGGATCGTAAAATTTCTGGATTATGACCACAAAATGTTGTAAATATAAGTCCGTCACATTCAGAAGCTCTATTGCCCACCTGAAACTCCTTTTTTAGCTCTTCGACATACCCAACCGTCAAAACCATGCTGCTGATAAACTTAAGCCTGATGGACAATAGTAACCTCGCATTCAGCAGGAAGAATGTGACAAATATTGTGTTTGCATGCTTGGCTACATATCGTTCTAGCGTTACCGTCTTCAATCGAATCTCATGAGAAGTGAGAAAATCCCGATGCTTACGAATCCATCGATTGTTTATAACTTTCTTACCCCGTCCTGTTGCCTAAATAGACATGAAAATTGAAAACAGTTAAGGTCTAAAAGAAGAGTGTCGAAAGAGCAACAGCTGAATGGTTAATTCTAATACACTATATGCGGGCTTCCAATGTGCATGAAATTATCACCTTTATATACAACTTCTAAAGACATAGAAAGCATTGCAGCAAGCCAATAATCTTGTTCAGATCAAAACTATTCATTTGGATATATAAGATGTTGATAGAATCCAACACCATTTATAGGCCGTCCATGGAGAAACTCTTCATTGAGCATAGAACATAATATTAGTACAAAATGTGTACTCCAAGATGATATATAAATTATGCGTAGAAATTTAAAATGCAGCATATGGTTACAAGTGTAGATGATAATATAAAGTACCTGAAGAACTGTGGAGCCAAACACCATATTGAAATGAGCACAGATCATGTATTACACCCAAGGTCTCGGTTTAGGCGCATAGAGGACAGTTATTTGCAACGGTGAATAACTAGAATCAAGGATCAACCTTTGAAGTGAAGGGCATCTTGGATGATGAGCTGCCTTCCGTCAAAAGAAATTCCAATTCTTACAAGGTTAGGCGACTTTATTTGGAGACAACCGATTCTAATCGTGAAAACAAGCACCAAGCACTCAGTAGGCAACTGGAGTGGATGATCTTGTGCAATGAGGCCTCCGATATCTGAACCCGCACAAGTGAAAGTTTCATGAGAAATGGGAGTCGAAGGTTTAGTACCAGTTATGCGGAAGGTAGCACAACGCATAAAGGTGGCGGTGTGGAGAGGAGGAAAACATGAGATGGACATCAGTCCGAGGGCACAAGTTCATGGCGTTACGTATGTGGTATGTGATTTCGGGGAATAGTAGAACTCAAGCAACTATAGTTCTGTGAATTGAGGGATTTCAGCCAAAGGCGTCCACCGTGCAGGGCATGGTATGCTTGCTCAGGTAGCATGATGGGATGCAGAGGCTTTGAACGGAGCCCTGGTGGGATGAGATGATGGCTCTGGGGATTTCAAAATCATTGAAGAGAGATAGCTGACGACAATCGAGATTAAGGGGCACGACGCGCCATAGAGGGCGCCACCGAATTGAGAGGACTTGGGTGCAGCAGCATTCCTTGGTGGGGAGAAGCGAGATGATCTCCCCAAGGACGGTGTCCGGGAGATCGCTGATGCGGTCCACCCGAGATTCTCTGAGTTCACAGGATCGGGTGGGGCGGGTCGCCGCTTCTCCCAGCTGCCGGGTGCGGGATCTACAGGCGTCGCTGGCTGGCGGAGCCTCATCTTCTTGGCGCTGGGGTCAGCCGACTCCATTTTCCTCGAGGCGCCGGTCAGCGCTCACGGATTTGAGCAGAGTAACGAATGACGGGCCTAGTTGTAGTGCGAGCGAAGAAGAAGGGAGCTGGGGTTTTCTCAGAGGAGTGAGGAAGAAGGAGCTGGGGTTTTCTGTGGGAGTGAGGTGAGGAATTTGGGGGAATGCAGTGGAGCGGTGACGTGAGGTGGGTGGGAGCGAGGAGGAAGAAGAGCACCCATGTTTTTTTTTGTGGGGAGGGGGCGGTGTCTTTGGGTGTGGGTAGCGCCTTTTGAATTGATTTTACTATTTACTAGTGTGGATTGGCTGTTTTGTCTTGGACCCAGAGAAACAATTACTACTAGTAAAGTGGAGACACTCTACCGCTTCTGGCTCCTCCTAGGTCATTGAAACGTCTCCCTCTACTGAATGCCGTTATACTTTTGTTCACCGACATACGGGCCATGCAGCACGCGGGCCCAAATGCCATCCACCAAATTAGCAGGCAGTATGCAGGCGGAGAGTCACCCAGTCAGAAGGCCGGGCAAAGAACGAGCCGTCAGATCACAAAACCCCACCTCCCCGCAGTCTAAGTTTGTGGACGAAGCAACCATCATTTCACTCTTCGCTGAATCCCCTTCTCCCTCACCGTCTTCAAGAAAGGCAACACTTGCATCTGCCACTGTTCTTCTCTCCCAACGAAGGGAAGGTAAGCGGATCCGTGATGTTGGTATATTTTCGTTCAGAGAAAAAAAAAGAACTTTTGCAAAGCAGTAACCGATCCTCACTCTCTTTTTTGTTTCATTGTCATTGCGATTGTGTTTTCCTTTCAGTGGTCTCCTAGTATTCGTTAGTTTCATGATGGACCAAGGAGAACCAGGCAAAGATCTGCCGATATTGGAGCAGACGCGGGAGGCTGATCCCCACGAGGCAGAGAGCTCCAAGAAGATGGAGGCAACCACCGAGCCGAACCCAGATATGCTCACGGCCACTACTGAGATGGTCAACGCCCTGTTTGAGGTTACAGCCCCCGTGGCACTTCAGGAGCAGTTTTCCCCCTTCGAGGATGTGTCCCCCCTCGCTGAGCTGCCCAAGGTGATTTCCTTCTTTGCCGATCTCGATTGTGGTTTTTCATCTAAGTATGTGGTGATTTTTTTTAGAAAAAGAAGTATGTGGTGATTAATAATGCAAAATTTTATTAGCTTCGATGCCATGCTATATATAGTGGTTTAAATAACTTGTGGTTCTTATACTAAAAAGTAATTCAAAATTTGTTTCTGTTTCAATTAGAGCCCTGATGCAGACAAGGATTGTGCGGTTGTGCATGTCACTCGCTATGAGGCGGAAGACCTGAATATACGCACTGGGAGAATAGAGTTCTTAGGCTGTTGGATCCTGGAAGCCATTTGCGGTTATACCAATGAAGAGTTGTATTCCAGCCTCACTGTTGTCAGGCGTGTTGTCCAGGGTGTCTTTGAAGCACAAGAAGTTCAAAGCTACTCCTTCGTTTGTGAGGCATACTGTTCTTGTCAAGCTTACGCAGGAAGATGATGTGGCTTGCCTCCACAAACAAGTTTATCAATGGCAAGGCCACAAGGTTGTCTTCTTGAAGGTTCACAGGATTGAGCTGCTGCGGGACGTCCTCGATGATGTTCATGGCAAGGTCTATCTTGTGACCAGCCCAAATTAGATCGAGGCATGAAATAGTTGCCCCAACTAGTGTTTAATAGTAGTTTGGATAGTGTCTAATTATCCGGACCTTGCCTGTTATCGACCCCTCTGGGGCTAGTGCTCTGTTTGAATCCTTCTATGGGAACTGCTGCTACTTTTGTGTGCCCGTAAATCATGTGAGAACCATCGTAATTGTTGCCGAAACAGATGCGTCCTCACTAGTTTTTTCATGAATATGGCATGGTAAGACATAAGTTGTCACGGTTTATCATCTGAGCAGTGTGTGTTTTGATGAAATAGAGCACTCGTTCGAGAACCATCTTGTTGACGTATACATAATTACTTGTAAACACTGTTGGTGCTACCCCACTTGTAAGAAGTTGTGCAAAACATGGCACATTGGCTCAGCTCGCTTCAACACTAGGCTATTGACCAACTAACAATCAACAATCTGCTGTCTGACATATAAGCAACTACTATGTATCTTGTTATAGTGGTTCATGCAGTTAATTGAGGCCACAATGTAATAAATTCCAAATGTTCACACGCTAGTCCAGCGCTCATGTGGAACACTCACAATTAAACTTGTTTTCATAAAAATCTTGAAAAGCATAAGTTAAGCAATTTTATACATCTCAATGATTCATAGAACATAACAAACATATACTAGTTCACAACAAAAGACAAAGTTGTGAGAAGGTTTACAAATCAGGAAAAAACAAGCAAGACTTCTCTGAGCAAAGGCCTCCCGGCAGGCTTAAATTTCCTGTAGTTCACTCTGGTTTTTTCTTGTTGCCACCATTCAGGGTTAGGTTCTCTCATTCCAGAATAACTTGTTATAATTGTGGTCTCAGCTGGAATGCTGAACTGAACCCCTGTGATTATCTTGACCAGCTGAAATGCTTGTGCATTCCACTAAATTTAAGCACCGCTATTTGCAGAAATAAGCAGACCACAATGCCTCTTGTCCGCACACTTGTCCAAAAAACCGCCGTGCAGCCGTGCCAACTAGTCCTCGGTCCATGGATGAACTGGTAGAAAGTGCATTCCGGACTAGGATGCAGTTGTTTTCGTCCCTGCCGCAATCGTGAAGTAAAACATACAAATCAGCTTCTTTTAGATTGCGTTGGTCATTCTACCTTAGTTACTACCAATGTAGGGATACTTTGAAGACGGGAGGTTAGGCGGCGGCAACAGCGAGGATAGCCATCTCATTTTGCGCAGTTGTACTAAAACTGAGGTGTGTGCTTTTGATTGCGCGGATAGAAACGATACGGAGACAGACATCCCGAAACGATACGGAGACAGACATCCCGAAACGATATGGAGACAGACATCCCTGTTTGTGCAAATACGAAATACGGTTATTTAAATAGTGACACATATTACTACTTTCCCCCGTTTCCTCTTAGAACCAAGTCCTAGATTCATGCTACAGCTTTCCCACTTTCTTCCCTGTTTGAACCAACGCTTTGAGTTCCTTTGTATGAACTAGCTTTACTTCTAATAATAGTAGAAGTCTAGGTGGCTTTGTAACAGCGGACGAAAGTAGAAAAGGATCCACACGAAGGGGGAAGAGCTGGGGCAGTAGAGCAAGGCAGGTTTCGAAAGAATATATACCTGAGGGTTGTCAGCATGTGGCAAAGACGGCGTCGGGAGGCCGCATCTTGGCCACAATACCGCAGGGAGGAAGAAGGGGTCGGAGGCCCTCCCGAGCCGGCGCTCTCTCGGAGAGAATGGCACGGCCGCCGACCGGGACGCGCGGGCAGCCGTTGGTCTCCTCCCTCGCCGCCGACGACAGCGTGAACGATGCACCTACACCCCCTGCCCCGGTCGAGGTTGTCCGGTCGGATTTGTGACCAGCCGTGAGCTGAGAGAGAGAGAGAGAGTGTGTGGCCACCTATGTATTTCTTAGATCTGGAGAGCATGAGAGAGTGAACGAGAGGAACCCTAGTAAAGCAAGCGCTAAGGCTCCTGCTTTTATATATAGTGGAGTGATTTTGTTGTACCGGCTTCAAAAAAATGCGCTCCACCGCTTCTCTTCGTGAGAGTACAATATATACTATGCCCAAAGAACGTTCGCCGCAAGAGTAATAGTATAACTGTGTGACGTGTGAGCTAAAATAAAATGTGCGCGCCATCTTTTGTTTTTAGAAGTTCTGAGGGTAGGGTGTGAAAAGCACATATGTGCGTGACGTCTACCTGCAGATAGAGGATGGGTGCGACGTGCGAGTCTGCGAGAGGACTCGGGAGAGTCGTGACTCGTGAGGGTGCGAAAAGTGAGAGAGAGAGGGGGCACGTATCAATGCAATGCATGTGTCCGTAAATCATTATCCGACAAACGTTAGCCACAAGCCTTTTCCTCGATTTAACGCCAGAAGAACCGTTAGATCGGCATCCGGCGGTGTCGGTTTTGCCATGTCATTTAACAGAACAGCCACTCCTCCTACACACAAATCTTCCACGTGAGTGTTAACAACTGCAGTATGCTCCCTCCGTTCCGAAATGCAGTGCATATAGCTTTATTGAAAATTAGAACCTTGCAAACTTTTACCGAGTTTTTGTGTACCAAATTGCACATGTAGAATACCCTGTATATATCATTTCATTCATCTTCGATAGGTCACTATAAAGATGGGTGAGGAGTCTACAAAGAAAGACCATCGTATCACCCGCAGCAATTTCAACCATCCTTTAGTGTCGAGGAATATCATAGGAACTCTATATGATATGATTTTTATAGGATTTTTTCCTTTAGAGCCAATTGATTCATAGGAATAGATTCATATACTCTACATTTCAAAGGAAATAAACATGATATCATTTCTATAGCTTTAGAGCCACTTGGTTCATATGAATGGATTCCTATACTCCCTTAATTTCAAAGGAAAATAAACATTAGCGTATATTCAATAGAAAAGTTCCTATGATATGAACCAAATTACACCTCTTTACTAACCCCTCCTCATAGGAATTGAGATGCATGTCATCTCTAGATTCAATAGAAAAGTTCCTACGATGTGAACCAAATGACATCTCTTTTCCAATCAATACTCATAGGAATTGAGATGCTCCATGTCATCTCTTTCCCTACAACTTCCACGTATGCATCTTCTATTCCTAAATAGATAGTACAACCCACTAGTAGCTTTTTTCCAAAACATGAAACTATGGCACAAGAACTATATAGTGTGCCAATAACTTTGAAAGATGGTCGCTGGATGAAGCTAACCTGATAGTGTAGAGATGGGCAAATCCGAGCACTACTGGCTGTTGGATATCATCAACATTCCACCAGATCTGCCACATGTACAATTTAGAAGACTTCATGGTTGAACTTAAGCATAATGCACAAACCTCAAACACAAGCACTTCTCCTTTGTTCTAGAATCTTCTGTATCATAATTGATTATTTTTTTCTAAATGAATTGCCATTATTTGTTTTTACTTTATGATTTACAATGCACAACCCCATGAATCTTAACATTTTTATAAAACTAATTGATTTTGAATGAGATGAACTATAAGAACTAAACGAACATCTACATCATGCATATATGACTCAAAGCTTTACATGCTATAGTGTGTATTTATTCATAATTTGGTTTCAAATCTCATGCGTTCAATACATGTGTACCTTACTAGTTTTGAGTAGAGTAGAAAATTTCACGCGACCCGGGTATATCAAAATGCAGGGCCCATGCATCATTGCCTTTCGGTCGAACCTACGTCCACAATTTTTTGTACGTGCTATATCTCCACTGGTCCCCGAACCCAAAATGCTGCCTCGTTCCCGTAAAACCAAGCGGCCCACACATATTTAAGGCGTCGACTCGAACCCGTTTACTACGACGTGGCCCCGCACGCCGTAGTACTCCTACAAACCCTACCGCCGCACTCATCATCGGTTTTCTTCAAGAGGACGAGGGAGAAGCCGATTTGTAGTGGAGGCGCTTTAAAAAAAAGGATCTGTAGTGGATACCCCTACCCTAGGGTGCCCTAGGTAGCTGCCGCACGCATCATTGTTTTCTCTTTTCTTTAGGCTCTTGCGCGCGAGAGTGAAATGATGGTTGCTTCGTCCGTCCAGTTTAATGCGGGAAAGGTGGGGCTTTGTGATTTGACCCCTCATCGCTCATTTTCTACTATCGCGGCGCTTCTGACCGGGTGCCTCCAAGTCCAACTGCTGCTCCGAACTGTAATTTGGTGCATCGCACGTGGAACTAGACGGTGGATGAGCCACATGTCTGCCAAAGGGGTCCTGTTAAGTGTGTCGCCATTTCGTGTGCGGACTGACCTTGCTTGAGTTGATACGCCAACACGATAGGAGCAGCCTACCACTTGGTTTTGCTCCTTGGTGAATCCCGACTATAATGATCTAAAAAGATACGTGCTGAACTACCCTCTCCGTCTCGGTTTTTTATTTGTAGGCATCTCGGTTTATAGGGCCTGCACGTAGTTCTAGGTCACCCATTTGACTAACTAAATATGAGTTACTATGTCACAAAAAGTATATCATTGGATTCTTATTGGTTGATATGTGAAGAAACAAGAAACGAGGTAGAAGTTAATGCACCGCGCCTTAGTATTATGGGATTATTTGGTTTTCGTAAGATGACGTGTGTTTTGTTGCAAGGGTGGTCATGAATGGGTTGGGATCGTTCAGAAAATAGACATGTTTGGTTATAAAGCACATGAATGGTTCAAGTCAAAAAAAGAGAATATGCCTTGAAGATGCTGAACCATTCCACCCAACCAAATCGGTCGAATCAAATGGCCACCCTTTGCATGCATGACTATGTGAGCATGACTGGTGGTCCCGTCTTAAATAATTAGCTCATTTCTTATATTCAGCAAAACACATGAATTGAATGGTTCAATCCCAAAAAAATTGAATGGTCCCAATCCATTCATACGATACCTTCAACCAAACGCATCCGACGGAGGGAGTAGTTGTATTTAAAAGTCGAGGGCGGGGCTTTTCCTGTGCGGTAGGCGGGGCAGTTCCGCCTAGTCGGTTCGACAGAGACGCGAGAAGACGAGGGAGTAGGCTGCTGCAAATGTAGGGCTGTGTGAGTTGACATGATTCTTCTTTGGACAGGTGGGCCCCGTGATTTGACTTGCCATTTTCATTTTAAGCTGCTGGCCACGACCGGCGTGAGTCTCCGATTCCTGACCACCTCCATACAGGTGCCTCTCCCAATGCTCCACCATGTAGTAGTAGAGGGTGGCTCTTGCATGAGAGCCCACTTCTCCACTTTTTCCTTGCCTCTCTTTCCTCCACATATGCAAAAATGCCATGTAAAGCGCACTATTGTACTTACTTGCTCCTACAGGTGCTTAAGCTTGCCACATAGGCATAAAGTCTGATGTTGCAAGTTAATCAAAAAGAGAGAGACTAGTTTGGTGACCCAAGGAAGAAACGGTGCTAAGCGCGTGTACCTAGGTGAAAAGACAATTTTGAGTCTATAGCTAATTAAATGAAGCAAACTTAGCAACACCATTTCATATGAAGAGGTCACTCCTTGGCAAATGCAATAAATACTAGTACTCCCTGTGTCCCATTATATAAGAACACTTTTGACACTACACTAGCTAGTGTCAAAAACGTTCTTATATTATGGGACGGAGGGAGTACGAAGAAAGAGATAGAGAGGAGTAAAAAAATACACTTATAGCCACCTTATAGCCAGCCTTGTTGTAGTATGAGTGACTAAGTGATGACTATGTATGACATCCAGCATCAGATAGCCTAACACACCGTGTTAAATCTCCAAGGGCGCGAACAAGCGAGCGACGCGGTGGTCGTGGTAGGCGCGACCATGATACGGGCTGCTGGCAGCCCTTGGATATGAGATCAAACGGTCGCATGCTAAGTTGCTGAAAATTTTAAGAATAACCCTCCAGGATTGGATATTCACCCATAGGTCTAGAATCACGCGATGCAACCGTTCGATCTCAGATCCAAGGGCTCTCGGAAGCCCGTATCATGGGAGAATGGAAAGCCACTACTCGCTGCTCGTGACGCTGGCAGTTCGCTTCCTACTCTTTCCCGCACGCCCTTTAATACTACGGCGGTTCGCTCCTAGTCGTCCCGGCCCATTCACATTACGGCAGTTCCACTAATCCTAACCCTCCTCCCAAATCCATGGCGTCCCAAATCTCCCCGATCGGCGGTGAGTACAAGGTTAGAACCATCACCGGTGATGAGTTCGACGTCATCTACATCCGTACTTCCGCGATGGTGAAAGGATGCCTTTCTCGCTTCAGACGCATGTTCAAAAACTCACATGATGAGTGGGTCGTTGGGCTAGATGTTGAGTACACCACAGTCGTGGGACAAGAGAAGGATCTAAAGGACGAAGAGAGGAAGAAGCCCGCCGTGATCCAGGTTTGCGTACATAACGTTTGCTTGGTCTACCACATATGCCATGCCGACATTGAGTGCCAGGATTTTAAGAACTTCCTCGAGGACAAAACAGTCAAATTCGTTACTGTAGACTTTAAGAACGACAAAGAAGTCCCGCGTCGGATAGGCCTCGTTGTAGGCAACCCCTTCAACCTCCAGAAGAATCGGCTGGTGCCCTCTCGTCAGCCCTCAATGCTGACCCTGGCAGGAGCCATGGTTCATCCTTCGTACCGCAAACTAGAGAAACCTCATTACACGTTTCATCGTCATGCATGGCAGCGGAATGTACTAGATATAGACCACATCCACTATGTTGCAATGGATGGCTACCTTTGTTTCAATATCTACAAGGGTTGGATGAAGAGCAATAGCCAAGTTGGCGGTTCAAGCAAAGAAGTATCAACCAAGAGGAAGAGGGACAAGGACGAAGTCGAGGACGTGGACGAGGACTCCGAGTAAGGTGGCAGTGTCGTTGCTCATGGTGGTTCTAAACTTCTAATGCAGTGTCTACCAGATTAGTTGCATAGTTTAATTTCAGGTGTGCTTAGTTTAATTTGAGGGGTGTGTTGTGCTGAGCCCCTAGCAGAACTATGTTATGTTTCTTCTCGTTACTTTAACTCTTCAGTATGTACATACTAGTACTAGTATTTCTTTAATAGAATTTAGCACCCCAATTAAGCATTAGCTTTTTAATAGTACTATATGCATAATTTGGCATTTAGCGCTCTATATGTACCACCTTTTTTAAAATTTCAATTTTTGCTCCATGGCATAATCCATCGATAGTGGAGTACTACTGTACAAAAGTATACATTTTTAAAAAGGCTAGCGTACTGTTCATCACACACACACACACACACACACACACACACACACATATATATATATATATATATATATATATATATATATATATATATATATATAGACAGTTAAATTCTAGACCTAGAACGACGTGCATGACATGTAGTAAACCGATACGGAGGAAGTATAGTAAAAATGAGGTGATTTGACCCACGGCGGGGGAGCATGGCCTGTCATGCGGTCCCACGTGTCATGATGTACCAAGGTGATGCGCGTGTCCCTCTTGAGGCAGAAGCAATACTAGTACGTGGTTTGAGATGATGTCGAACCGAAGTGTGAAATAATGGTTGCTTCGTCCGTCTGGGAAGGTGCGACATTGTGATTTGACGTCTCATTGCTCATTACTAACACTGGGCCGATGCAGTGGGGTGCGCCCCCTGCTGTTCTGCACTGTTATTTGGTGCTTGACACATCGACCCGGTTGCTATATGTCCCACATGTCGGTGACAGGAAGTACAGAATTCATGAAAGGGAGCATCGACGGAGGAGTATACTACAGAATTCATGAAAGGGAGCGACTTAGTTTTGGAAAAATCTATTTTTACGGAGTACGTACCCACTAGGGTTTATAGGGCTCATCTAAAAAACATTCATTTTTCCGTTTGATAAGTCTCAATTCTAGTACTATACTAGTAGTAGTACCATTACATGTTGGATTTCGAGGTGCGTTAGATCACCCGACGCAAGCAGTGTCAAGAGGAAACTAACCAATGCATGTACACGTTCATGGAAATTTAGTGGTCATTCATGCATTCGTTCTAATTAATGCCTCGGTAAACATAACTTCTTGAGAAAAACGAGCATACTGTGCAAACTAAAAAATTAATTCGACCACTCACCGTCTACCTTGGTTGGTGAGATTTTGAAACTGAGCCATAAACTGGAAAGGAGGGAGTAGTAACTTTTGTCTCGATTACTATTTGTGGCCTTGTATAGATGCAAAATGTATTTTTTTATAGTGGCCTTTTATAAGTAAATAGAGGGAGTACTAACCAAAGTACGTAGTAGGGACGAGGAGTAAACGGAGGGAGTAGTAAAATTTTCTCCTCGTGCTACGAGCCACCGCGCGCGTGGGCAAGGGAGCGGGCATAAAGGCATACAGTAATACTCCAGCTTCACCTCATCCTGTGAGCCACCGCGCCCGTGGGCGGGGGAGACGGAGTACTAAGCAAGTTTCTCCTCGTTGTGCGAGTTGACAGGACACATCAAAAGTACTGCAGTGTATAGAGCCTTGCCTCTAAGGTAGGCCCCACATGGTTTGCCTCTTTTTTTAATTTAACATAATGCGTCAAGTCGCAATTTGTTTGTTCACCCGTGGCGATTTATCCTCCCTCCACCAAGTGGACAACCAGTACACGTGCCAAATTACCACGTGGGCTGCCTTTTTTCTACAGAAATGAGCTCCACCGTGTACCCGCGCGGGTGTGGTTGGGAAAGAGACGGGAGTACGTGCGCCGTGCGTGCACCTCTTCTCTTCGTGCACGTCCCCCACCTACGTGGGTGTGTGTGAGAGAGATACAAACCTAGACATAATGCACCGTCCATCCCCATGCCTCCGCCCAGTCCGACCACCAGTCACCACCACGGCACCACGCCCCACTCCTCCTCACCTTATCTCTCATATTTCTCCCTCCATTTTTATATACAAGGGGCCACAATCAAAATTACAATTTGCAGATATACAAGGCCACTAACACTAATCGATGCAATATTAATGGTGTTTGCCTCGTGGTACTAGCAAAGGAGGACATTAATTATCCCTTGCATGCATGTGGGGTTTGTAAAAAAAATGCATCTTGATGTTCCATGCAATGCACGGGCATCTTGCTAGTCCATGAAAACAACACATGGCAAAATTCCACGGCGAATGAGGGATTTGAATATGTTGGGAGGGGCTGTTTGGATCTTGCCCGGGGTAGCCAAAATATTGGCGACCCTTTTGTCCACCGATGAACGAGGAACAGCTTGGGTGCTCATGCTGTCATGCATCCTCCAGCGCGCACGTTGGAGACGAGCTCGCACGAGCTGTGTTTTTTTGTCCCACAACGCCGCCCGCAGACCGTCCAGCGACCCGCAAATTACGCCATCCAACTGTAGCCGCACACATTATGACAGCAACTCAACCAACCGGACGAAATTCACGCAAACACGTAGACAAACTGATACTCATTCACGCAACCACCGGAGTATTTCATATAAACAACAATGGAAATCATATAAAATACCAGATTTTCACACAAACATGACGGATTTCGTTACATTCAAATGAACTACGCGGTGCTAGTTCTGGACAGCACAGGTATATAATACATGGCCTAAATGGTCGCCCGCCGATCGATTTGTGTTCCTCATGTCCGGCAGCACGATCACCGGACTGCCGGGAGCCCCGGAGGTATATGCTTCAGCGCAAAGGACGGCTCGCTTCCCCACCACTAGTGCAGAACCAGGCAATAGCACCGGTTCGTAAGGCCCTTTAGTGCCGGTTCCACAACCGGCACTAAAGTGTGGTCACTAAAGGCCCCCCCCTTTTAGTACCGGTTCATCACAAACCGGTGCTAAAGGCCAACCACGTGGCACGAGGCAGCTCCGGGGGCCGGGAGCCCTTTAGTACCGGTTGGTAACACTAACCGGTACTAAATGTTTGTGGGTTTTTGTTTTATTTTTAATTTTTCAATTAAATTTGTGTTATCAATTTAATTCTTTTTCGTTTGCTGGTATTTTACGATACTACACATTGTACACGTTATGCATATATATATATATATATATATATATATGTATGTATATATATATATATAAATAGAATTTCTAGTAGAACCAATCATATATATATATATCATCAATGTCTCACAAACCATCATATTAATTAATTCACACATACACACATGTATAGCTATATACAATTTCTCCTACATATGCATGTTGCCTTTGGAGCAAGTGGCATTAGCCTAATTGGTGCCTTCAGAGCACGATGGGGGCGAAGCGGGTAATAGTATTCTCCTTCGGATTTATGACCTGGTCGAGCAAAAATCCCGCTTATTTCCTCTTGAAGTGCTTCTACGCTCCGCTTCTAGGAGCTTCCCGCACCTCTGTGAACTGTTAAGAAGGAGATCAATATGCATGTGTATAAGTTGTGTGACTAGATATCGATAATGGTGTAAAAATTGTGAATAGTGTTTTGACAAGCGTACCCATTCCTGTCTTTGAGATCTGCTCCTTTCGGACGCCATCATGCGAATGTTCTCGCAAACGCAGAATGCACACAGATCAGTCCCTACCGCTTGAGTGGCCTTTACGAGAATGGAATTTGATCAGATAATAATTAATCAAGCATGATAATCAAAGAGATGGCAGCTAGCTAGCTAGCTAGTACTACTGAATTACTTACCTTGGGTCGAAACCATTTAAGCTTTTGTTTCCATTCTCCTGGGGTCACGCTGATGAACCTTGCCCAAGCCCTGCCCGCCGACAAAGAAAATGAATAAAGGGGTTATTAAATAGTTCATATCATGAAAAATGACAAACTAAATAGGCCGAGATATATAGTTAATAATGATTGAAATTACCTGTTGACTATCCCAAACAAGATGTTATAGTCAGTTTTTTCTTTGAGTAGTGAGTCCAGATTTCAACTGTTCAAGGCCAACTTTAATGATACACAAGACCCAAGTGAAATCTGCATACACACACGTTTGCATGTCTTAATTAAGCGGGCATATGTAAAGCAAAAACATGTAGCTAGCTAGTAGGCTAAAACAGAGAATTTGTAGTACAAGACGGTGTGACTCCTTTGGAAGTTGTAAGAAAGTAGTATATCTTCATTGTATTTGAGGCGCTTCAAGAACTCTAGCATGTTGTCCTCTCGTCCTTTTGATAACGTGGATTTAGTTTCCATGTGTATTCATTAACGGTGTTTGGGTCAATGAACCCAGTGCCAAAGCGTCCACCTTTTCTCATTTCATATATCTTCATCCTGCATATAATACCACGTAAAAGAATATAGTGAGGATAATTACAGGTAATGATTGATCAAAAGGATCAAGACAGCTAGCTTGAGACTTCAATTACAAAAGAAATCACTTAGAGACAATAGCAATCGATTTATAGATTTGTCGAGTGCGTCTTGATTGTATAACTGAAACAGTTCAGAATACTCAACGGACACAGCTTTCTCATGGAAGTAATGCTCCTCCTTGACATTCACCATGAGGGACAATCGATCGGAAATCTTGGTAATGTTCATGTACCATTGATGCAATTCATACATTCTCGTTGGGAGGTTCTTGACCTTGTCTGGATGGACCAAAGGTTGGCCCCGGACATATTTCCGTTTTATTTCATCCTCTCTAAGCACAGGCATGGGCTCGATCTCGAGGAGTTGTCCAATAGTGATTTTGAGAACTTCAGCCTACATTATATGGTCCTCCGTTATTACCACATTGCCCACCTCAGAAGCGTAAACTGTTTGCCCACAATAATATTGGGCGCCACAGATTGCGTCACGTGTTGTTGGCACAACAAGCGAGGGATCGATTGCGCCGCTGTTCTCCCACCGGGAATGGTTTTCCTGCATTTTTGACAGCTGCTTCTTGTTTGCTCGATCCCGAGCTCGCCTCCTTACGAGGCGTGCTTGATTTAACTTCGATGTGGCGCTCATAGTGCGTGTCAATAGGCTTGGGAGCTGGTGGTTGGGCCATACGAATGAAGTGGTCAATCGTTTCCTCAGGCACTTTCTCCCTTGGCGGCGGTGGCGGTTTCGGTGCAAAATGGGCTTCCACCTCGGACTTCGATATGGCTGCGATTTCCTCCTCGGATCTGTCATAAGACCTCTACGGAAGAGGCGTGAGGCTTGGACCATATTTATATCGTTTGCCTCCGCCTGTACTTCTTGTACTACCTCGACTCGTACCACTACGCACCATAGCTGCGGGGTGTCTCTTCTGCGATTGCCGAGGCGGGCGGAGACGACGGCTGACGGGGCTGAGTTGGACGAGGAGGAGTGGCTGCCTGAAGATGTGCCGGACTTGGAGGAGGAGTGGCCTGAGGTTGTGCCGGACTTGGAGGAGGAGTGGGCGTCTGACGCTGTGGCGGACTTGGAGGAGGAGGTGGCACGACACTTTGCGGACTTGGAGGAGGAGTGGCTCGACACTTTGCGGACTTGGTGGACTTGCAGGAGCGGGAGACGGCTGACTCGGTGGCGGACTTCGACAAGGAGTCGGATGACGCAGTGTCGGTGGCCTTGAAAGATGATGCAATCCTTTTTCCATAGGATGATACGATGGTTGGCGTCTCAGAAAGCGCTCGTCCTCACCTCCGTGAATGTCAAGCTCTAGCCCGAATATGGCTGCACCACCTCGTCAACCATGACACGAGCATAGCCCTCTGGAATCGGGATGCAATGGTAGGTTGCTTTGGGGGTAACTAGAAAAGCAACGCCGTCCGCCACCTTCATGGATATGTTCTTCATTTTGACATGTAGCTCGCAGCTAGTGTTCTCCGTGATGTCATCCACGGGATATCTACCCAGCATTGCGTCGTCCGGGGCGGAACCCACGCTGCTTCTCTGCATGGATGGGGCGGTGCTATCCAATGCTGGATCATCCGCTAGCTGCTGCATTCTTTGAGACCCCCTTTGCTGGCTAAGTGAGTCGATCTGCTCCTGCTTCTGCTGGAATTTATTTGCCAATTCCGCTTGACTTGCTTCTAGGCCTTGAAGGCGTTCATAGTCCCGCTTCCTCTGCTCCTCCTCCATCTTCCTCTTCTTCTCCTCCGCAATCTTCTTTCTCGCACAGGTTCTGTAGTCGGTGTTCCAGTCTGAAAACCCCTCATACCATGGAATAGCGCCCTTGCCTCGTGTTCTTCCCGGGTGTTCAGGATTTCCCAGGGCACGCGTAAGCTCGTCGTTCTCTCTGTTGGGATGGAACACCCACGATCGTGCCTCTTCTATTGCAACAAGTATCGCATCGTCGGCTCCCTTCAGACTTGCCCTCGTCGAAACATTGCCTGTCTTCGGGTCCAACTCCCCCCCATGCGCATAGAACCAAGTCCCGACTGGGGGCCAGCTCTTAGTAACCGGAGTGGCACCTGCATCCTCCATCTCTTTCTCGAGACTTATCCCACTTAGGCATTGCCACCGCATAGCCACCTGGCCCCACTTATGGAACTTATCCTTTTTTCGGCATTCTTCTTGTTTATTCTCGACCGTTCCTTAGCTAATTCCGAATCCTTGAATTTCACGAAATCGTCCCAATGAGCACGTTGGTTCTCTAGTGTTCCCTCGAATCTGGAGTCTTCCTTCCTCCCTTGACGCATTTGTTCCATTCACGATTCTTGTGGTTCTTGAATGCAACCGCCATCTTCCTAAGAGCAGCATCCTTGACTTTCTCGCACATCTGCTTACGTGAAATGATCTGGTAGGGTGAAATGTTCCATGAGAGTATCCCAAAGCAGATCTTTTGATTCTTGTCGACAAAAGTAACATCCGGACGTGGAACATCGTCCTCTTTGCCTTTGTCATTTGTCTTTTGCTGGCTCTCTCCATTCTTGAAGGGAGATCGAGTTGGTCCTTCACAAGAACTCCGTGACCGACGAATGAACTTGTCCGCAATCTTCTTAGGCGCTAATGGTTCGCCATTAGGTCTCGACCGCCTCGATATTGTACTTTACGCCCTCCTTCAACTTTTGTTCGGGCCTCATTTCGTCCCTTTTGCACGAAGATTTGCTCGATCCGGATGGCTGAAAGAACAAAGATCGATTCGTTAATATATCTTCAAGTCATTTAAAACATGTGATGATCACGAAACCTGCTTATATAAATATATATACCTCGCCGGTCTTTGTTGTTTCAGGATCAACATGTTCTTCGTCATCGTCATAATCGTAGTTCATGACTTCATCAATTCGATCGTCGCGATCAAATATCATATCACCCTCTCCGGTGTTGTTTAGAAATTCGAGCCGTCATAATCTTCTTCATTCTGATTATCATCGGCCCGGCGTATCATATCGAACATGGTCTGTTTCTCCCTCTCTGTCGGTATTGTCTGCCATAGCTTTTATTTAACTAATTCAAAAGAAATATAAAACAATTTAGTATTCAAATTACATCATCTCGAATAATAGATATAATCTCGAATACTTCGTCTAGAATAATAGATACAATCTCGAATACATCGTCTTGAATAATATATAATATTGAATAGTACATCACTGGCTAGCTAATTAAAGATCGAATACTACAGAAGAATCTAGGACACTCGCGGTTCCTGCGTCGCGGTGGACACCCAAAGAGAAGGAACCCTCACGGGATCATAGCTGAAGTGAGATCCACGAAGATATCGCCAGGTATTGGAGAACTTGCCGCACTCTAACGCAACCATGTAGCGATGGGCGTGCTCGTCTTCCTCCACGACACGGCGACGTACCTCCTCCGGCGGGTCGGGTCCCTCCGCATCAAATCTGGCCCACCTGAACGCCACCAAAGCGAGATCAGGGTCGACGGGACCCGGGGCGTGTTCCTCATCAAGCGGGCGCGCCTCCAGCAGCACCTCCAGTGCCAGCCAAGGAGCCCAGTCCCGGACATGGGCGGCTAGAGCGTCGTCATGACGGGTCGACGGCGAGGATGCGGGCCGGGCATCGTCGAGAACAAATACTAGCTATATGCCCGCAAAAAATAATATTTTTTAATGATTGGATTTTGATAACTAAAATTTCTAACATTTCTACTATTTCAAAAATCTATATACTATTTCATACTAATTAAGCATCTAACACTAAAACAGAAAAACAATTTCTATACATCCATTAAAAACAGAAAAACAACATTATATAAAAAATTCCATACTAATTAAACACTAATTATATCCATCTAACATGCATTCATACATATATACTAGTGAAAAAACAATAATCTAAAAATCTAAACTAATTAAACATACAAAATACATATATACTAATATATACATGCATTCATACATATATATGTGTATGTGTGTGTGTGTTCATCATGCTTGTGTATGTGTATGGGCTCGGGGAGGGGCGGCGCCCATGGTGGCCGCCGGGGGCGAGGGAGTGGGGTTAGAGGGGGAGAGCTCACAGCGAAGCGGCGACGGCGGCAGGCGACGGCAACGGGCAGGCGTGTGGCGAAGCGGCAGGACGGCGAGGGACAGTGGACGGGCGGGCGGCGAAGGCGAGACAGCAGGGCAGCGACGGGACGGGCGGCGACGGCGACGGTGACGTGGCGGCGGCAGGGGCGGCGAAGCGGCGGCGAAGCGGCGGCGACGGGACGAAAGCGGCGGCGGCGACGGGGTCGGTGACGTCGATCGATCGGGCGAAGCGGTTCAATGGGGAAACAGAGGAAGAAGCAGAGGAGAATGCAATTTTTGAAGTGTTGTATATATAGAAGGCACCTTTAATAGCGGTTGGAGCCACCAACCGGTACTAAAGGTCTGTTTTGGCCAGCCCAAGCAGCGGGAAGCGACCCCCTTTAGTACCGGGTGGTGGCAGAAACCGGTACTAAAGGCCCCCCCTTTAGTACCGGGTTGTGCCACCACTCGGTACTAAATGGGGCAGGTGCGGTGCGGCAAGTTTAGTCCCACCTCGCTAGCCGAGGGGCGACCACACTGGTTTATAAACCCCCGTGCGGTCTCTCTCTCGAGCTCCTCTCCAAAGCAGGCCTAGTGGGCCTACATGTTCTTTGCTGCCTGTGGGCCCACTTGGCCTTTGCGGGCCTGCATCCTGGCCCAACAACAGGTTGGGTTTCTAGTCGTATGCAGGCCGCTACGGCCTAGTAGGCGGGCTCTTTTTGCTTTATTTATTTTTGTGTTGTTTTTTGTGTGTATTTAGAGTTTCTTTGTGAATATTTTTGCTTTAGGTACAAAGAATTACGAACTTTCTGTTAGTGCCCGTAGTTTTCAAATTTGAATAGTTTAAATTTTGAATTATTTGAAATTAGTGTGAATCACTAGTTTGTGAATAATTTAACTTTAAAAATCAGTAAAGGCATGAAAGAATTTGTTTGCACATAAAATTTCTTGGCGTTTCAAATGCCAAAACACATAACTACCCTAACTATTACGTAGATTCCTCCGGGTGTGAAACACAGAAGAAAGTGATGATAGTGAAGCAGATCACATCCCAGATCTTTGGGTGTGAAACTTTTTCTTCGCATGTGTCCCTTTGCGCCATAACCATGGAAAATCTTCATCATTTAACGGGATGCTCGGGTCAATATTCACTGTGAATGGAGAAACTTCATCAAACTTTTCATAATCTTCTGACTTGTCTGTCTTGTCATCCACTCCCACGATGTTTCTCTTCCCGTAAAGAACTATGTGCCGCTTTGGCTCATCGTGACGATGCATTCGCTTCCTAATCTTTTCTTTTTCTTGGATTGGTAGACATGTCCTACACATAGAAAACCTGTGCCACATCATTGGCTAGGAAGAATGGTTCGTCTGCATATGCAAGATTGTTGAGATCCTTTGTTGTCATTCCGTACTGCGGGTCTTCCGTTACCCAGCCTCGTGTCATATTGACCCATTTGCGCCGAAACAAAGGGACCTTTAAACCACGTCGATAGTCAAGTTCTCATATGTCCTGTATATAACCATAATATGTTTCCTTTCCCGTCTTGGTTTCTGCATCAAAGCGGACACCACTGTTTTGGTTGGTGCTCTTCTTATCTTGGGCGATCGTGTAAAATGTATTACCATTTATCTTGTACCCTTTGAAAGTCATTATATTCGAAGATGGTAACTGGGACAACAAGTACATGTCATCTTCAATAGAGGTGTCATGCATGGTACGTGTCTGCAACCAGCGGGCGAAACTCCTGGTTTGTTCACGTGTAATCCAGTCATCAGACCGCTCCGGGTGTTTGGAGTGTAGCAAATTCTTGTGTTCATCCATATACGGAGCCACCAAGGCGGAACTCTGTAGAACTGTGTAGTGTGCTTCAGTGAGAGAATGTCCGTCCATACATATTATTTGTTCCCTCCTAGCGTGCCTTTTCCATCCAGTCTGCCCTTATGCCGCGATTCAGGAACACCAATCGGCTTAAGGTCAGGAATAAAGTCAATACAAAACTCAATGACCTCCTCATTTTGATGGCCCTTGGAGATGCTTCCTTCTAGCTCCCATGAACCTCTCAAAGGGGAACATATTGTGTAGAAATACAGGACCCAAAACGTTAATCTCTTCGCATAGGTGAACTAGGACGTGCGTCATGATGTTGAAGAAGGATGGTGGGAACACCAACTCGAAATCGACAAGACATTGCACCAAATCATTCTCAGAACCTTGGTATGATTTCTGGAGGCGATTACCTTACGAGAGATTGCATTGAGAAATGCACATAGCTTCACAATGGCTAATCGAGCGTTTTCCGGTAGAAGCCCCTCAATGCAACCGGAAGCGATTGCGTCATAATCACGTGGCAGTCATGAGACTTTAGGTTACGGAACTTTTTCTCCGCCATGTTTATTATTCCCTTTATATACGACGAAGCAGACGGTACCTTAATACTGAGCAGGCATTCAAAGCAGATTTCCTTCTCTTCTTTGGTAAGAGCGTAGCTTGCATGACCCTGATATATGCCGTCTTCTCCGTGCATACGTTGCTGGTCCTCCCGTGCCTCAGGTGTATCTTTTGTCTTCCCGTACACGCCCAAGAAGCCAAGCAGGGTCACACAAAGATTATTCGTCACGTGCATCACGTCGATTGTGGAGCGGACCTCTAGGTCTTTCCAATATGGCAGGTCCCAAAATATAGATTTCTTCTTCCACATGGGTGCGCGTCCGTCAGTGTCCTTTGGAACAGGTTGTCCGCCAGGACCCTTTCCAAATATCACCTTCAAATCCTTGACCATATCATGTACATCAGCACCAAAGACGGTGGCGAGGCTTCGTCCGGTGATCCGCCTCACCTTTGAAATGCTTGCCTTTCTTTCTTACGGGATGCCTGCTCGGAAGAAATCGACCATGTCCCAGGTACACATTCTTCATACAACTATTCAAATATATATTGTCGGTATCATCGAAACAGTGCGTGCATCCGCGGTATCCCTTGTTTGTCTGTCCTGAAAGGTTACTAAGAGCAGGCCAATCATTGATGGTCACGAACAGCAACGCCTTTAGGTCAAATTCTTCCCCCATGTGCTCATCCCACGCACGTACACCTGTTGCATTCCACAGTTGTAAGAGTTCTTCAACTAATGGCCTTAGGTACACATCAATGTCGTTGCCGGGTTGCTTAGGGCCTTGGATGAGCACTGGCATCATAATGAACTTCCGCTTCATGCACAACCAAGGAGGAAGGTTATACAAACATAGAGTCACAGGCCAGGTGCTATGGTTGCTGCTCTGCTCCCCAAAAGGATTAATGCCATCTGCGCTTAGACCAAACCATACGCTCCTTGCATCATCTGCAAACTCCTTCCCGTACTTTCTTTCGATTTTTCTCCACTGCGACCCGTCAATTTGGTACTCTCAACTTTCCGTCTTTCTTACGGTCTTCTCTGTGCCATCGCATCGCCTTGGCATGCTCTTTTTTTTGGAACAAATGTTTCAACCGTGGTATTATAGGAGAATACCACATCACCTTGGCAGGAATCTTCTTCCTGGGGCGCTCGTGGCTGATCTTATAGCGCAATGCACCCATACCGGGCAAGCGTTCAAATCCTCGTACTCACCGCGGTAGAGGATGCAATCATTAGGGCATGCATGTATCTTCTGCACCTCTAACCCTAGAGGGCAGATAGCCTTCTTTGCTTCGTACGTACTCTCGGGCAATTCGTTGTCCTTTGGAAGCATATCCTTTATCATTACCAACAACTTTCCAAATCCCTTGTCAGATGCACCATTCTCTGCCTTCCGTTGCAGCAATTCCAGTGTGGTGCCCAGCTTTTTCTTGTCACCTACGCAATTCGGGTACAACAATTTTTTGTGATCCTCTAACATGCGCTACAACTTCTTCTTCTCCAAATCACTTGCGCAGTTTCTCTTTGCATCGGCAATGGCCCGACCTAGATCATCAACGGCTCATCGATGCCTCTTCTTCAGCTTCTTCCCGCATTGCCGGCCCAGCTTCTTCCGCATTACCGGCTCAGCTTCTTCCCCATTGTTGTATCATCGTATTACCCATGGCGGGATAGCTGTCGTCGTCCTCTTCTTCTTCATTGTCTTCCATCATAACCCCTCTTTCTCCGTGCTTGGTCCAAACATTATAGTGGGGCATGAAACCGGACTCAAACAAGTGGGCGTGAATGGTTCTTGACGAGAGTAATTGCGACCATTCTTACAGCCAGCACATGGACAAGGCATAAAACCATCCGCCCGCTTTTTGCCTCAGCCGCAAGCAGAAAAGTATGCGCGCCCTCAACGAACTGGGGAGAGCATCGGTCATCGTACATCCATTGCCGGCTCATCTTCATTACACAACATGGAATAGACCAAATTAATACAATTTCATACATAAAGTTCATACAACACTTAAATGCAACAAACAAATAACTCTCTAGCTAAAGCATTTAAATGCAACAACAAATGCGATCAAGATCGCAACTAAGGTAACAATTGATCCAACGGCATAATGATACCAAGCCTCACTATCTATGGCATATTTTCTAATCTTTCTAATCTTCAAGCGCATTTTCTCCATCTTGATCTTGTGATCATCGGCGACATCGGCAACATGCAACTCCAATTCCATCTTCTCCCCTCAATTCTTTTCAATTTTTCTTTCAAGTACTCGTTTTCTCTTTCAACTAAATTTAACCTCTCGACAATAGGGTCGGTTGGAATTTCCGGTTCACATACCTCCTAGATAAAAATATCTATGTCAACTTGATGGGCATAATTTTTCATAAACACGAAATGCAACAAATAGTTTTAAAAGAGAATATACCACATCCGAATCATAACAAGGGCGAGGGCCGACGGGGCGGATATCAAAACCATGGCACTATGTATAACAAACAACGTCTGGGTAAGATAATTATTATACGAGTAACTATATATCCAAATCACACAAACATCAATTTTTTATATAAAATTTCATGAACAAGAGGCTCACCACAAGGTGGTGCCGGCTGACAGGGCAGTGCGAGCGATCGGCAGTGGTTCTGACGAAGATTTAGAAGGCACTAAGTAAACCACACCTACATATGCAAACTAAGTGTTATTTTGACCTCAAATTGCATATAAATCAAATACTAGCACATATATATATTTCCTGCCAAATTACTAAACTCACAAATTAATAACTATATAAACCAATGCAAGAGCTAATCTAGCAATGAGAGATGAAAGGACAAAGTTGCTAACCTTTGTGATCACTTGAATGGATGGGGGCCTTCAAATCTTGACAAATTTTGGGCAAAATGTGTGATGAGCTCGAGGGGAAGAGGAAGAACAGAGAGGAGAGGAGAGGGGAAAGGGGAAGAACAAAGCGAGCTGGACGAAGGGTTTATATGCAGGAGGACCTATTGTGCCGGTTCGTGGAACGAACCCGGTACTAAAGGTGCTGGAGGGGCCCAGACGACAACATCCTGCCACCACCCTCATTAGTACCGGTTCGTGGCACGAACCGGTGCTAAAGGTTAGCCATGAACCGGTGCTAAAGGCTAGCCGTTGGAACCGACACTAATGTATACATTTGTGCCGGCTCTAATACAAACCGGCACTAATGTGCTTCATGTTTGACCTTTTTTCTACTAGTGCACTGCCCAACTGATATCATTGGCTGGTGCCGAAGATGATGGTGGCCGGCACCGGTTCGAGTTCATCACCGGCCACTACTTCGCCATGGCCGGCACCGGCTCGAGTTCATCCTAACATTGACCTCTTCCGTGGAGCCCATGCGGGGTCGACGAAGGTCCTCACAACAAAAGGATCCGGCAAGACACCTGCTGTGTACGCCGGCGTCGCCTCCGTGGTGGCCTTCATGGGACCCAAGCGGCGGCGGCCTCCCGTGTTCTACTTCTCCTCGATGATGGCGGCGGACGTGGAGGCGCTGGCCAGCGACTCGTCGCTCTCCGTGCACCCGGCTTCTGTCGCTGCTTGCATGGCGCGGCCGCCGGCATGGGAGTCTCAGCCACAGAAACGGGAGACGCGGTACAAGGCGGCGGCGTGGACGGCATCAATGATGCCCGTGCGCTGCTCCTCGTCGAGCTGGCCTGGAGCGGCGAGTTGCTGAACCGCGCGCCAGCTTGGGGCGGCAACTGGCTCCGTCGGGCGAGGGGAGGAGGTGGATCAGCGAGCTGCATAGCTCGTATCCGGCGGGCTACCCAGCCGGCTTGGATGCGGAATAACTACTCTTCGTAAGCAATTGTAAGAGTGGAAAAAATGGTGGAGGAGATAGGGGAGCGGCGGAGGTGTGCGATTCTTGGCCGGCGTTTGGCCTCGTTTAAATAGGAGATTAAATAGACGGCGAACGGGAGGAGCTTCGGCGGCGTTGCGTTTAACGCCGCCCGGTCATGAATGGGCGTGTGTCGAGTGGGTTTCTCGGCTTCCACACGGGCGGGTTTCATGGAGGCGTTTGAATGCGGCGCGGGCGTGTTCAGCCAGGCGTGCATGAGTGGCGCCTCGACTCGACCTAGGACACCGCGCCATTCTTCCAGCGGCGTGTGGGCTCTTTGGGTGCATGGCCTGCATGTCGGTCACCCAACGAGCAGCGCTGCAGCAGAGGAACCTTTGGTGGGCCAGGGCGGTCAGAAACGGGCATTTCATAAACCGATGATTGTTCATTGAGTGTGACATCATCTTTTTCATGTAGTTAAGCGTGTATCTTGCATCGTGTGCTGTGTGCATGCAGGCGTGCGAGTGTTGCGTGCGTGCAAGGGTGCGTTTCAGTGTTGCATGCATGGGTGCGTACGTTCAAGGGTGCGTTTCAGTGTTGCATGCATGGGTGCGTACGTGCGTGTGTTCGTGAGTGCATGTGTACGTGTCAGTGTTGCACGCCAGCATGTGTGCGTGTGTATGTTATGTGTACGTGTCAGTGTTGCACGGCTACATGCGTGCGTGCATGTGTACGTGCAGGGTGAGGCTACACGTCAGTCGACTGAATTTTTCATCTCTGGTCATTAGATTTTCCAGCCGTTGGATACGAAATCAAGGGCCTCCAGTTTATCATCAAACTCCACCCCCCCCCCCGAGCCGCCAGCCACCACCGGCCGAACCGCCCGCCCGCGGCCGGCCCGCCCTCCCCGAAACCACTCCCCACCGCCGGTCCGCCGCCGCACCTTCGAGAGAGTGGGCCAACATATATGATCTTGAGATTTTACGAAGTCACCATAGGTGCCTCGTAGTCGAGTGGAACGTCTCCTCCCACTGAACGTACATCGCTGAAAAATACTGAAATTAACACAAGATAAATGCGAGCACCGAGACTTTAACCTTGGTGGGCTCGAGAAACCATTGTTCTCTAACCATCCAACCACATGTTGGTTAGCACGACAAAATGTATGTGGTGACCGTGATGAGCTTATTCTTAAGTCCAGTGACCATATCGTGCTTTCGCTTCAAATACAATGACCGTAAGTGTCGTCAACAAAATACGGAGCACGCATCAAATGCAAAGTCCGTCAGTGTCGTCAACAAAATATGGAGACGTATCGTGAGCTAGATACCGTTGTACTATTGTGTATGCTTATTTTCTTAGTGGCCGATTGCGTGTGTGGTGTGGTGGGCACATCATTTCTAGTTGTGGTGGGTCAACATGAAGAGTCATGGGTCGGTTCAATCCTGCACCACATATAGGTTGGACCGAGACGTGTTATACGGAGACCCATGTGGAGGACTCGGCGTACAACACGAAGCTACCAGAGTCGCGGAGGACTCTATCCCCACTGGTGATAAGCCGACTATATATGATTTGTAACCCTAGGCTCTTAGTATGTTATACAAGCTTGGGGGCTAGTTCGTCGATAGTATACACACACGCACAATGCCTGGTATTCACGTGTACTTTGTACACACCACTAACACTAATATACAGTACTAGGAGGAGGCTCTTTCTTCAACTGTAAGGGTCCGATCCGAACTAGGGTAAAACTTTGCCTCGTATTACCATCCAGCCTAACAGCCAGGGATATCCTACCGAATGATATGATGAAATCATATCTGCCAACTACTATTAGAGAGGTGTGTCAGGGGGGGGGAATGTGTGCGAGAGAGGCCTAAAGATAATGTGCGTGCGGGAGACATGTAGGAACATATATGTGCATATAGAGGGCTAGTAGAGACCGTGCATGTGTATATATGCATGTGAGAGAAATAGTGTTTTCCAACTGATATTAGTGAAAAGAGTGGTACATAGTAGTCGAAGAGAGATAGAGAAACAGAGAGAGCATGTCGTGACACCCCGACACCACGAGAGAGATTGTGAGCATGTGTGAAAGAGAAATGCCAATGCATATAAAGTGTGTGCACTTATGCATTAGATAGAGAGATATCTACGTGTAAAAGGCGGTTCTACGCATTAAATTAAAATATAAATGGCATTATTATTTTTGGATGAGATCATAAATTTTGCAAAATTGCGTATGGACGAAAATCGGTCGACCAGACACCCATACTCTATTGAATTCTAGCATGTGCATGTGTTTATTTCATATTATCGGTCCATAGAGTGAGAGCGGTTTGAAATACAGGCAATGGATGCTTTTGCTATTCATATATAAACATTAATTAGTGCACTCCATGTTGTTAGTGTGAAGCACTTTATACATTTGTCACTTGCATGGATACATTCCAAATTGCTAGCTACGAAATAAAATACATGTCGAATTCAACATAAAGGGGTTTCAAGATTCAATTCATAGGAAGTGCATTCATCTATTTGAACCCGAGATAATGGCATTTGTAAATCAGATGTAAAAGGGGCATCAATCTTTGTTGTGAGTTTGAACATGCTATATATATTCATACGCATATCTAACTTTTTTTTTCGCAACCAAGGATATTATACCTGGAACCATGTATGAACTGAGGTAAGTTGCATATTTTTTAATATATACTCATGTACAATGTATATTAAAATGTACCCCCTCCATTCCAAAATAATCGTAGCTTTAGGATTTTCAAGAGTAAAGATTTGTGAAGTTTGACAAATCCTGAAAGTTCAATTCAAGAGAACCGAAAACGTTAATGCTTCTGCTCCCAAATATTGAACAAAGCGCCAAATAGGCCTCTGGTCACCCGAAACCGCGCGAGACTAATGTTTTGGTGGTAGGAAATTACTGTCCTGACTCTGGCCCGTGTAGCCTATCGGCCCGATGTCCAAAGGTCTAAACCGGGGTAGGTTTGTAACTTCACCAAGACGCCAGTCTCAACCACCTCCGAGAAGCATTCATACACCGTGGGCGCCTAAACACCCATGCGCTCGGCCAAAATCTATCCCGCCCACATTTGGGACACCTGACCTGACTGTCCTACCACCAACCCGCAATATGTCCGAAATTTTAGATGGGGGCAAAGTTTGTAACTTTCCCCAAATTTCAAACAAGCGCGTCTCAAACCGAAACATTGTTCCCCCTTAGTTCCCCGCCTCCCTCCGTTTTCCCATTCATACTCCGTGGGCGCAAACGCTCTCCACCAGCCGCGAAACCCCAGACTCCTCCATCCTCCACCACATTGCGCCCAATCCACTGCCGCCCTCCTCCATCACGCCGGAGCCGGTACCCCGACGTCGTCGTCCAACGCAACCGCAACCGCAACGCCCTCAAGGACTTAGCAGCTGAAGCCGAGGCAAAGCTGCCTCCACGACGCCGACGCCGACGTGCGCCGTACCAGAACCACTCCGACCACGCCATCCTGTGCCTCACTGCTGCGGCTCCACTGTCGCAATCGTCCACCGCACCGGAGCTGTTCCCGCTACGCCGTCGTTCGCCGCCTCGGATCTGCTTCCCCGCCGCCGACAGACGGCCACCGCACCACACTCAACAACTTGGCCATGGGTTCGTCCAAGGCTGCACCGTCCTCCACAACTTCTGGTTTCCGGCGAAAAACAAGATCGTCGGAAAAACAGAAGGAGGACACATCACTTCCAGCAGAAAGAGGTACTCCTCTTCCCTTATTCGTGCAAATCTTACGTCTTCCCTCACACCGTATTCATCCCACGAAAGAAACTAGTTGAGCGCTTCTTACCGCATCTTCTTCGTGATACTAAATGCACAAGGTTTCCTCCCTTTTACTATTTCAGCTTTGGTAGAGGTCAGTGGCCCGCCTGGATTTCAATTCAGGGTCAGTCGAACCGCAATTAAAAGAAGCAGCACCCGCTTAGGCGCACGGAGCACCTAGTCCGCCTGTTCCCCGGGGAAGCGGCGCATCGGTGTCTATCATAGGGGTGTGGGGCGCAGGAGCTGCTTGCGCCCGATCTGGAGGTCGGCGGGGCTTGAATGGATGGCTGGGGGGCGGTGCCAAGCACGGCGGTGCGGTGAGGTCGAGGGGAGGGCACATGCAGGGGAGGAATACTGGGCCGGTGGTCGCTGGCGTTTCGAGGAAGATCGTTGTCGGTGTCAAAACCGATGAATCTCGGGTAGGGGGTCTCGAACTATGCGTCTAGGTGGATGGTAACATGAGATAAGGGACACGATGTTTTTACCCAGGTTCGGGCCCTCTCGATGAAGGTAAAACCCTAATCCTGCTTGATTAATATTGATGATATGGGTAGTACAAGAGTAGATCTACCACGAGATCAGAGAGGCTAAACCCTAGAAGCTAGCCTATGGTATGATTGTTGTATATGATCTATCGACTAGCCTGGCCTCGGTTTATATAATGCACTAGAGGCCCAGGATAGCAAGAGTCCTAGCCGAATACGCCGGTGGGGGAGGAGTCCTTGTCTTGATCGCCAAGTCTTGTGGAATCTTCCTTGTATGCGGCAGCTGTCCGGACTGGCCCATGAGTATACGACCATGGGGGTCCTCAGCCCAATCTAACAGACCGGGAGATGACGTGGTGAGTACCCCCTAGTCCAGGACACCATCAGTAGCCCCCTGAACCGGTCTTCAAGTTAGGGATGCTCCTCGATTTGTCCGAACTGTTCTTCATCTTCGGTCGTCGGTCTTGAAAACTGGTTCAACAAATCTTCTCATCTTCGATCTTGAGGATCGTCGAAGTGCATCCGAAGAGTTTACACGTCGGGCATCCGAGGAGCCCCTTTAAGGTTCCGGCCTTTATCAATGAGTTGTTATTTTTATGCCCTACCTCGGGTTTGAAGTTTTTCCCGGGAGGCAGTGTCCTCTTGCGTCCGAGCTCCAACGCCGGACTGCATTCGAGGTATCTTTTGCAGCCGAGCACCAATGTCGGACTGCTTCCAAGCTCCAACGTCGAAATGTATCAGAGCTCCAACGCCGGACTGTGTCCAAGCTCCAACGCCAGACTGTGTCCAAGCTCCAACGCCGGACTGTATCCGAGCTCCAACGCCGGACTATATCCAAGATGTCATAGATCATCTTGGTTCAAAAAGGGTGAAGGAGTTTAGCCGAGCTTAATGCCAGAAACGCCCTCTATGGAGCTAGCCGCTAGCGCCCGAGCTTTATGCCGGACTGCTTCCAAGGTGGTGCACCACCCCGACCGCGGGCTGATTTTTGTGAATATTTTTAAATGGTGCAGCTTATTCTCTGCCGATGTATATCCAGTAGCCCTCAAGGTGTGTATCAGTCTAAAACCCGAGATGCACCTGAAGGCAAGCATAAGAACCGCTGTTCCCAGTAGCCCCTGAGACTCAGGTCGATGCGCGAAATCGGCCTGAGGATCAATTCTAGCTCGGCATCATACATAGGAATAAAAACACAATGTAATATATTAGAGATAATAGTGATCGGCGAACGGGCCCTAAGAGAGGGTCGTGAGAAGTTGCCGTGATATATAGCTTGATGCCAGATAGGTCCAGATGGTACTTATTGCTGTCCGAAGACGCGCTTTCCCATAGTTCGACCAAGCCGAACGCTGAGCCCTTCGAATTTTCTGCATTGAATAGGCAATGCAGTAGCCCCCGAGACACTGGTCGGGTGGCAACACCAGATCAGGGGATCGATGTGCCCCTTTAATATTTGTAAATAATGAGCGCAAAGCCCAGTAGCCCCCGAGCCTTAATGTGGGCACGAGTGGCCGAATAAAGGATCTATATCCTGAGTAAAATCACAGATTATGTGTAATGATTCTATGTATCCAAGTACTTTACATCATTCTTTTGACTCCATTGCGACCGTTTATCAGTTGAAAGTGGCCCATCGTCGGCTTCTACCCCTTGGTAGATACTACACAGGGTGTTTCCGCACTAACAAAACAACCCTTAGTCGACGTCTCGGTGCCCGAAGGTGGTTGTGTTAGCGGAAACGAGGCAATCAGATATGCGGGCTTTATAACTTTCACTTAATCATAGGAGCTTTAAATTGGTGAAGCTAGCTATGAGCCCCCGGTTTAGAGTTCGGCAACATCCGAGGTCAAGCCGTAAACACTTCGGCCAATGTCATGAACGGCCCGTCAATTTTACATAGTCATCGGATCGCTGACCAATTTATGCCTATTGTGGCAGTCAGTTTTCGGCTTTCTCCACTGAGGTGCTTAACCATGCGAGCTGGAAGCACAATCACAGTGGTTCTCCCTTTGCACACCTAGCCGAACAAAGCGGAACGTAGGAGGCAAGAACAGGAGCCGAGCAACCCAACTATTGACCGAAGACACAATTCGAAACCGATGCATATATGGCAATATCCGAGAATGTTTTTGCCGAATCCCTAAAGGTGTCCGGCGTTGCACTGCGAGACTAATGCTGGCAACGCACAAATATTTTAAAAGTGCCATAGGCTCGAAAAGCCAAAAAAACTTATTCAAAAGTTTAATGTCCGAACTAGATCAAGTGTTCGGTGCCAATCCCAAATTGGACTTTAAAAAAAAGGTGTTTCTGTCGTGCTTTAACATAACACATCCTATCTTGAGACTTCAAGCGGGTCAGCCTATGGCTTCAACCTCCTATCCCGAAGGCGGAGTACTTCTCGCTAGGCCAGTTTAGCAAACTTTAGCAGCTTTGAGAGAGAAATTAGGCGCCCCGGCTATTGACCGCACACTCGCGTCGAAAAAAGGAGTTATAGAAAAAAAGACTTTGCAACGACTAAGAAGAAGAACACTTATTATAAAACAACTCACATAAATTTAAGAGCCCCTGAGTAACTTGGGTAAAAGAATGATTGTATGTACCGAAGTACTTATATCATATCTATGTTCACCCGAACTTTAAACGCATCTTAACTAACCATCGGCTTCTCCCTCTTCGGTCAAGGACCGAAAAGTGTTATGTACTCCACCTGTCGAGAATATCGATGGTGTTTCCGATAACCAGGCAATCAGGTCATAAGGTGTAATGAGACATAAAGCGCTTCGAGGAACTTATGCTATATTACCGATAAAGTGTAAGAAGTATCTTGAAGAAAATAGTACCCCACCGATACCTTTCTTCGGTGCTCATTGCTAATATGAGACTTGTGCAATAGATTTTTGTACTCATGAGTTCCGTTGTGTGCCGACCATTATTGAAAACAGTAAGAGCGCTAGCTTTCGGCTTCACCCAGTCTGAGGTCCAGCTCGGGTGACTCGGTCGTGACAATCAGAGAGGTGCTCCCTTTACTCCCTAGCCGAACAATCGGAAACGTAGGGGTAAACACAGGAGCAAGGCAACCCAGCTTGCAAATCACTTAAGTCAATATGGTGCATACTGTGGCGTAATACACGAACAAGGAACGAAGCCGTACAAGTATAATCATATGCAAGAGGAAAGGCTTCATGACAGAAGCCCCCAAGTGAACTGGGTATTTGAATTTGGACAAGGAAATCTTTTACAAGCAACTTTTTTCCAAAAAAGTATAACGCTTGATCGAACCGAACACAAGTCAAAAATTTAAAACTTTGAGCATGAAGGCAACTTAGCTGGTTAATGTGTTCGGTATTGATGAAGCGGTCCGAGCTTGATGTGGGACAAGGTTCCATCCCCCAAGCCGGTCCCGAGGTGGTGGAGCAAAGAGCTCGACACTCCGAAGTGGTGACATAGCACGGTCAATGCAGGCCGGCAGAGTGATGCTGAAGTCCCCGGCATGGGGTAATGAAGTGTTGATGAAGCCCCCCGTCCAGCCGAGGTGACGCCAAAGGATATAGTCCGGCTGGATCATTTTCCGGTGCACAAAAAATAGTACAAACCGGGGGTAATAGTAATAATAATAAAAAAATGTTGCATAATAAATAATTTATGCAAAGTGAGTAATATGGCGCTTGAAGTCAATGTCGATGCAGGCGTCGGCGATGATGCGATAAAGGCGTGGCAAAGTTCGAATTCTGTGTCGGTTCGAGTTCGGATACTGGCGTTAAGCGGACTATGTCTGAAATCGGCCAATCACCATGCGACCGTTGATAATGCGGTCACCATTTGATAGACCTGTGTACATATGATGGACAAACCAGAGTAATAATTCCTTGGAAAAAATGAACCCAAACAAGCAAAAAATACTAGGATTAATAGCACCTGGTTTATTTATTGTAGAAATCCGAAGAAAGGTGATTCCCAAAATTGGGACTCGATCCGCACACCCATTGCCTGACGGGTGATAAAGCGACGGCATGGCAATGCTGGCAAAGGTTGGCTCGCCAAGGAGAAGCCCTCGGTCCAGCTAACGTGACGGAGCTGGTCGACCAGTGACGCCGAAGTCTCTGGAGTATGGGTTGATGAAGAGATGGTGAAGCCCCCGGTCCAGCCAAGATGTCAGAGCCTTGATGTCAGCCGATGAGTCGAAGTAGGTCGGCGTGACGCACACCGGCTCGAAGGAGCAACGATGCGGACCTGCCGTTGCAGGTCGTGACGTGGTCAATGCCGGCTTGATGAAGTGACTGTGCGGTGATGCCGGTGTGCCTGCTCCGTGTAATCCATGGGGCGGCGATGTTGGTGATGATTTATCCTTTTCGATGCCGAACTCTTGTTCGGCTTGCCGAGATGATGATCCGAAGAAGTTGAGCTCGGCTCAACAAAGTGACGACGATGTTTAAGCGCAGGTCGTGGCGTGGGAGCAATATTGCGGACTGGTTTGACACCGACATGATGTTGAAGATCATGTTCAAAAGATTTTAAATTTAGTGGGATGTGTTCGGAAACAAAACACAATACCCCATACAAAACTTCCTTCAAAAAGGATGTCCGAAATCCCGTTCATAAAAAAGACGAACTCGGGTCGGATTTGTTTTCGCGACGACCCAATCGTCAGGCGTCCAATCGGATTCGATCGGCAGGGGCGCGGAAGGTCCGGAGTCCGGAGAGGAGTCCGGCACCTTGGAGTCACGAGCTTCGCAGAGGACAAGGCCGGTGTTCGACTCGATCGCTGTAAAAATTGCAGCCCCCGAGGCGTTGTCCAGCCACCCGTCCTCGATTGGCGCAGTCGGCTCCGAGCTAAGGGTCGGAGCGGACACGGGTGTGGCCTCCGGGGCACTGTTCGGTGGCAGAGCTAGATCATGCCCATTGTGACAGTGCGGCGTTCTCGGCTGTGGCTCCAACCCGTCGAAGATCAAGTCTCCGCGGACGTCAGTCGTGTAGTTCAAACTACCAAATCTGACCTGATGGCCAGGGGCGTAGCTTTCGATCTGCTCCAGATGGCCAAGCGAATTGGCCCGCAGTGCAAAGCCGCCGAATACGAAGATCTGTCCGGGGAGAAAAGTCTCACCCTGGACCGCGTCGTTGTTGATGATTGGAGGAGCCATCGGGCCTAAAGATGACGACACAGAGGAACTCTCAATGAAAGCACCAATGTCGGTGTCAAAACCAGTGGATCTCGGGTAGGGGGTCCCGAACTGTGCGTCTAGGCGGATGGTAACAGGAGACAAGGGACACGATGTTTTTACCCAGGTTCGGGCCCTCTCGATGGAGGTAAAACCCCAACTCCTGCTTGATTAATATTGATGATATGGGTAGTACAAGAGTAGATCTACCACGAGATCAGAGAGGCTAAACCCTAGAAGCTAGCCTATGGTATGATTGTTGTATATGATCTATCGACTAGCCTGGCCTCGGTTTATATAATGCACCAGAGGCCCAGGATAACAAGAGTCCTAGCCGAATCGCTTTGTGGGGGAGGAGTCCTTGTCTTGATCGCCAAGTCTTGTGGAATCTTCCTTGTATGTGGCAGCTGTCCGGACTGGCCCATGAGTATACGGCCATGGGGGTCCTCGGCCCAATCTAATAGACCGGGAGATGACGTGGTGAGTACCCCCTTGTCCAGGACACCGTCAATCGTCAACACTAACTGGCTGGAGGTAGATGAAGGCGATCTCCCCGTTCTTTGTACAACGGACGGTGCAGAAAAAATGGACTGACCTATTTGCTTTCAGTCGACTGTTATTTTCATAGAATCCTGTAGTAATTGAGTGTGCCATGCATGTTGTAGAGCTATCATATGTCTCCCGTAATTTATTTCTCACTGACCTGCTATCTGCTACCTTTACACTGTACTAATTGTGCACACACATCACCCATACTCACAGTATTGTTTTTTTATGCATGGCTATTTCAGACTCTGACGCAGTGTTGATGAATGCAGAAAAGAAAAGACAGAAGTCGCTCCAGTGTAATTCAAAGATAAGCAGTAAGCGTTTCAACACTCTAATGGGTGCAGTGTCAGTAGTTGGAGACAGGAAAAGTAGCTCTGCAGTTGATGATCTCAATTGCCACACACAACCATCCAAGGTGCTTGCTTTAACTTCGCGCTGTCAAATGTGGTTGCATGTTGCATATGGTCTAGCTTGTATTGCTTCCAATTTGGTTAAATTGCATCTCCTTACTTTACACATTATACCTTTGATAATGATATGCCTTCCTGTTTTTGATACATACTACATATGTCTATTAACCATGTTCGTACATCAAACTAATGCTCTTTTGTATCCCTCGTCAATCACTTATGATGAGACAGTCCACCCGGGTGGAGTTCTTGTGAGACGCCCTACTCGTTTAAAGAGTGCAGTGTCATCCTCTCCACATGATTCTCAAGAAACATCAAGGCTAAATGAAGATAGTCAACGTAGCTCTCTAGTTGATCACCGCAATTCCCCCACACCACCATCCCAGGTGCTTGCTCTTACTTGGCAGTGTGATTTGTGGTTGCATGTTGCATATGGTGTCTACCTTGTAATGCTTCTAATTAGGGTAAATTGCATCTTCTTAGTTAACACATTATACCTGTGAATATAACATGCCTTCCTGTTTTTGGTACATACTACATCTTTCTATTAACCATGTTCTTACATCAAACTACTTCTCTTGTGTATCCCTCACCAATGCTCCTAATTTGTTAAACTGCATCTCCTTAGCTTACACATTATACATGTGAATATGACACACCTTCCTGTTTTTGGTACATACTACATCTGCCTATCACACCATGTTCTTACATCAAACTACTGTTCTTGTGTATCCTGCGTCTATCGCTTATGATGAGACAGTCACGTGCGTGGGTTAATATGAGACGCAATACTCTTATAAAGAATGCAATTTCATCCTCTCCACATGATTCTCAAGAAACAACAAGCCTAAATGAAGATATTGAACGTTGCTCTGTACCTGAAGACAGCACTTCCCCTACACCACCATCACATGTGCTTGCTCCAACTTCGCAGTGTGATATGTGGTTGCATGTTGCATCTGATTGTCTAGCTTGTAATGCTTCTAATTAGGGTAAATTGCATCTGCTTAGTTTACACACTATACCTGTGAATATGTCATGCCTTCCTATTTTTGGTACACACTACATCTATGTGTTAACCTTCTTCTTACATGAAACTATATACCTCTCTTCTGTATCCTGCATCAATTACTTACGATGAGTCACCTTTATTCGTTGCATATTGCATATTATTTCTAGCCTGTTGCCATGTATTGCTTCTAATTTGGTCAAATACATTTGTTAGGGCACCCTTTTAATTTGGCGAGTGATATTGGTTTCATCTTTCATATGGTTTCTAGCTTGCATCGATTCTAACAAGTTCAAGCACCTTGTGCTTAGTTTACACTTTATACATCATACATGTCAATATGTCACGCCGTCCTGTTTTTCATACATATTCCATCCTCCTATCATGCGGCTGCCTTACATGAAAGTAGTGTTCAATCAAGATCATGCATCAATAAGTTCTGAAGAGCAAATTTTATTCCTTTTTCTTGTGGGTTTGACTTGACAAGGCAAAATCAAGAAAGAGGAAGGAAAAGAGTAAGGAAGGCGATGACGGTGGTCCTCTGCAGCGACGTAAACGGAGCATCTGTACAGATTCTCCTTGTACTGATAGTGCATTACATGGTCCAAGTCTCCGCTCCCCTACTCCACCATCCAAGGTGCTTGCTCCAACTTGGCAGTGTGATATCTGGTTGCATGTTGCATATGGTGTCTAGCTTGTATTGCTCCTAGTTAGTGTAAACTGCATCTGCTTACCTTACACATGATACATGTGAATATGACACGCTTTCCTGTTTTTGGTACATACTATATCTGTCTATCACACCATGTTCTTACATGAAACTACTCTTCTTGTGTATCCTGCATCACTCACTTATGATGGGACACCTTTAAGTTGGCAGTGTGATATTGGTTTGCGTCTTGAATATGATTTCTAGCATGTATTGCTTCTAGTTTGATGAACGCCACCTATGACGCAGAGACAGCTTTTAACTTGGCTGAGTGATATTGATTGCACCTTCCATATGGTGTCTTGCAGTGTTTCTAATTTGTTGAAGTGCCTTCGCTTAGTTACCACATCATAGGTGTGAATATGTCAAGCCGTCCATTTTTTCGTACATATTCCATCCTCGTATCATGACTTTGCCTTTCATCAGAGTAGTGTTCGTCAGTATCATGCATGAATGAGTTCTGAAGAGCGAATGATATTCCTTTTTCTTGTTGGTATGACCTCACAATGCAAAATCAATAAAGATGAAGGAAATTGGCAAGGAATTGGATGATGGTGGTCCTTCCGAGCAACTGAAACGGAGGTTCTCTACAGATTCTACTCCGCCATCCTCCCAACAAGATTCGCAAGACAACGTATGGCTAGACAGCCAACGTAGCTGTGTAGATGATGAGCACATCTCCCCTACTCCACCATCACAGGTGCTTGCTCTAACTTGGCACTATTATATGTGGTTCCATGTTGCGTATGATGTCTAGCTTGTATTGCTTCTAACTTTGTTGAATTGCATCTGCTTACTTTACACATAATGCCCGTGAATATGACATGTGTTCCTGTTTCTACATCAGACTACTATTCTTGCATATCCCGCATCAGTCACTTATGATAAGGCACCTTTAAGTCGCCTTTGTGATATTGGTTGTGTCTTGCATATGATTTCTAGCTTATCTTGCTTCTAATTTGTTGAAACGCCATACGCTTTGAACTTGGCAGAGTGATATTGGTTGCATCTTTCATATGGTGTCTAGCTTGCAGTGCTTCTAATTTCTTGAAATGCCTTATTCTTAGTTACCACATCATAGGTGTGAATATGTCACACCATCCTGTTTTTCATACATATTCCATCCTCGCGTCATGTGTTTTCCTTTCATCCGAATAGTGTTCGTCAGTATCATGCATGAATGAGTTCTGAAGAGAGAATTTTATTCCTTTTTCTTATCGGTTTGACTTCACAATGCAAAATCATTACAGCGGAAGGAAATTAGTCCGGCAGTGGATGATGGGTGGTCCTTCGGAGAAATTCAAACAGGGGGGTCCCTACAGATTCTACTCCGCCATCCTCCCAACAAGATTCGCAAGACAACACAAGGCTGGACAGTCAACGTAGCTGTGTAGATGATGAGCACATATCCCCTACTCCACCATCACAGGTGCTTGCTCTAACTTGACACTATTATATGTGGTTGCATGTTGCGTATGATGTCTAGCTTGTATTGCTTCTAACTTGAATTGCATCTGCTTACTTTACACATAATGCCTGTGAATATGACACGTGTTCTTGTTTCTAGAACATACGTGTACACGATGAGCACATCTCCCCTACTCCACCATCACAGGTGCTTGCTCTTACTTGGAACTATTATACGTGGTTGCGTTTTCCGTATGATGTCTAGTTTGTATTGCTTCTGATTATGTTGAATTGCATCTGCGTAGCTTACAACTTATACCTGCAACGATCACTTACCCATAAGACACATTTAACTTGGGACTGTGATGTAGGTTGCATCTTGCATTGTTTTCTAGCTTGTACTGCTTCTAATTTCTTGAAATGGCACTTACGACGAGACACTTTTTACCTGCTAGAGTGATATTGGTTGCATGTTCATATGGTGCCTAGCTTTCATTTCTTCTAATTTTGTTGAAATGCCTTCCGCTTACTGTTTTTTCATACATATTCCATCCTCCTATCGTACGTGTGAATATGAAACACTGTCTTTTTTGTATATATTCCATCCTCCTGCGCTTGCCTTACATCAAAGTAGTGTTCGTCTGTATCATGCATCAACCAGTTATGCAGAGCTAATTTTATTCATCTTCTTGTGGTTTTGACTTCATAAGGCAATATCAGAAAATAGGAAGGAAAAGAGTAAGTTAGGGGATGTTGGTGGTACTCTGCACCGACGCAAACAGAGACTCTCTAGATTTGCCACTGCTACTGCTAATGAAGTTGAAGTCCCAAGTCTACATGATGAGTTCATCTCCCACACTCCACCATCGCAGGTGCTTGCTCTAAGTTGACAGTGTGATAATTGGTTTCATGTTGCATATGTTGTCTAGCCTGTATTTCTTCTATTTTGATTAAATTGCACCTGCTGAGTTTATACGTTATACATGTGCATATGACATGGCTTTCTCTGTCTAGAATACACTGCATCTATCTATCATACCATGTTCTTACATCAAAGTACTGCTGTTGTGTATCCCGCATCAAGATTAACTCGTGATTGGACGCTTTTAACATGTCGGTTTGATAGTGGTTTCATCTTGCATTGATTTCTACATTGTAATCGCTTCTAATTTTTCGAATTGCCACTTATGACAAGACACTTTTAACTTGGCAGAGTAATATTGGTTGCATCTTTCATATGGTGTCTAACTTGCATTACTTCTATTTTCTTGAAAATCCTTCTGCTTAGTTTGCACATCGTAGCTGTGAATATGTCATGTCTTCCTGTTTTTCTTACATATTCCATCCTCATACGATTGTCTTACATCAAAGTATTGCTTGTATGTATCATGCATCAATGAGTTCTGAAGAGTGATCTTATTCTTTTGTGTTGTGGTACAGCTTGACATGGCAAAGTCAAAAAAGAGCAAGGAAAATAATATAGTAGGGAGTGCCGTTACTCGTTGGGTGAAACGGAAAAGGCTCTGCCGTCGAGATTCTGCTGGTACTTATAGTGAAGTAGAAGGTCCAAGTCCACCGGCTAAATCTACAAACACAGTATCACCTGCTCCACTAGCTGCAGCATCCGCTTCAACTGTACCAGCATCTCAACCAGTTACTCGTTCGTTTGCTCGAACCGCCAGCCCCAAGCTGCCTTTACACCTAACACTACTTCAAGCACTCGTTGACACAACAGGACTTGGCAAGATCAGATGAACCTCATGAGCATCAACACCAAGACGGTACCGACCGAGTCAAGTTGCAGTTGCATGCTCCTTTATATGTACTCTCACAGTTTGATGTACACTAACACTTTCCATATTTGTTGTTGAACTAGCACCACGGCGCAAGCGGAAACAGACATCAGGGATAATGCTTGACAGAGTAAGAAAATCTAAAGGAGGAAGAATGGAGATCCATTTTGAGGCAGTTTTAAAAAGGCCACGTGATGCTACAGAGTCAGCCAAGTTAGTATCAGAGGCAGCCATTGCCGTTAGGTGTCATGCGTGTATCCTCCCAACGTGGATCCAGTACAGGAATGAGAAAGACAATACCCAGTTTAACACCTTCCTTGACCATTTATCTGTAAGTAATGTTATTCATCGCAATTAGTAATATTGTCTTGCTCATTCCCATACTTTTTAGCTTCCTCCTAATAAGACTCACATTCTTTTTTCAACAGATGAGGTTCAAGTTGGATCCAAAAGATGATGCAACTAAACAAGCATGCACTCATGTTTTTCATTCTGCTCTACGACAGTATCGGACCACCTTAGAAAATCTCACTTTGAAGGCAAGGCTAACAATGAAATCGCCCAAACATCTCCAGTGGAATATATTACAGATGAAGACTAGACAACCCTCGTTAAACACTGGTCTGATCCAAAGTATCAGGTAGGCTATATGTATTTGATCAGACCACATATTGAACTTGTATTTATGTATGTGCCTTACAAGTGTATCTTCTTCTAGGCTAACTGTTTGAAGAACAAAACCAACCGTTCTAAAGTGAAATTCCAACAGACAACAGGGTCTCGTAGCTATATTGCACAATCGCGAGGCTCTTGTAAATAGCTGCTACTTCCTTCTTTTTTTGTGCCATATTATCATATCTATATTGACTTGTTCCAAATACAGCGGAAAGCCCGTATGCGGACCAAAAGAACTGAACGAATGCAGTGCAAATCTTCAAGGATTGCCACACCAGCAAGATGAAGGTCATGAGCACACCAGTTCAAGCCGCTGTTGTAAGTCCTTACTCCTCCTGCCTTGAACTGATTGGTACTGTGATGTGCTCATTTAACTACTTGGTTTGCAGCCAATGTCAGTTACTCTGTTGACTTTTGTACACAGTTGTCTTAACGTATCATTTCACCTTACATGGTTTAAAAGAGATGAAGGATATTCTTTTGGTCTTGATCTGTAATCTAGTTGTTATGTTCACATGCGCACACAATGATAAAATAGCCTGTTTGTTTTATATCTGTTTGCCCATGATATGAATGATGTCATACTATGTTCATCCTACTTTAAACCATGTCTCTTTATCCTTAGATGTCAACGAATGTGAGGAAATAGACAATACAGTAGGCATGCTACATGGACATATGTTCCGTAAGTGATTTTCTTATGTAGTTGGCACTACAATACATGCTAATGTATTACAGTGGTTCACCAAAATAAGTTATGTATATTCGTTTAACCTACTTTGTTTGTTTTTGTCTCATTAGTAACTCACTGGTACACTAATCTACAAGTTCAAACTTTCAGGAAGCTATGGAACAAATGATTGAACAGCCACATCCACCTGAAGGTGACGAGGCTACTACAAGCACAATGTCACCTCTTTCTGCAGTGCGTCAGTATCTCTCCACTAACAGTGCAAAAAGCACCTTCCTGCATAATTCTGGGTTGGTTGTCAAGGTAACCTCATCCAAATCGCCTACTGAACAAAATCTTCCTGCTAGACAGAGTGATATATCTATGCTCCAGACACAACTCCAATCCCTAATGGACGTTGTTTCGGAAACAAGAATAGTGGTTGAGAAATGCCGTCAAGATATTAATGGTTTTGAAACCAGACTACCAGACATTCGCTTCGTTGTTGAAGAGCAATGGCAGAAAAAAGGTGGAGATCGTGCTGCTCCATCAGATTCTACAGCCTGAAACATTAGCACTCAGGTCAAATGACATGTGCTTGTATACATCTGATGGTGCTTTTATCTGGAAGGACTGTAAACTTTATGCCAACAGGCCTTTTGTTGTATGATTGGAATTTATTTTGTTGTGATACAACATTTATGATGGTGCCACAGGCTGCAGTAATTATGACGCTATTTTTGTATAGTGTAGGTTTATCTTAGTAATGTATTCGGACGAAAGCTTCATAGGAGCCCAACATGCCAACATTCGTCGGGCCATTCTAATTGGGCTAACAAACGATTACGGGCCGAAATTGGCATGTAGCCCACTAAAAATATCTAGGCTTAAATTAGCATATGCTTTCAAATTTTTCTGGTAGGCCTGTGCCCATAGTGGGCCTTTAACAGGCCTCAACATAATTTGGGCCCTGAGTAAAAGTAGGCCGTTTACAGGTGTAAATATGTCGAGCCCATAAAAAACATGGGCAATTAATAGACCGAAAGTGAGATTGGGCCCTAATTGTGCCAAATAACCCACTGGACTTAGCGGGCCGAAATGGTGGCCCATTTACGATGCAGATATTTGACAGGCCGAAATTCGGACGGGCCGTAAATGCCGGCCAAATACACGGGCCTTTAACAGGCCGGAACTTCGGTCGGGCTAGATTATCTTTATTTTTATATGGGCCGTTAATGGGCCTGATATGACGTTGGGCCACATATGGCCCATGGTTTACGTCCGACGTTAACGGGCCGAAAATGACATCAGGCCGAAAGTGGGCCAAATCTATAGTGGGCCTCTAACAGGCCGAATGACAGACATGGCCAAATATGACCCAAATCCTTCACGGTCGTTTATGGGCCGAAAGTTTTGATGGCCTGTAAATGGGCCCAAATGAAGCCGGACCTTTAACAGGACAGAAATACACCGGGCCGTAATTCGGCCCAATTACTTAGCGGACTGTTAACGGGCCAGAACTGACCATGTGCCGCATTGATAACAAGTTTAGACCAGGCCGTTGACGGGCCGATTTGACAGAGAATGTTGGGCCTTTAGCTTGGTCGGCCCATTATGGTCTGCAGAATCTTGTGGGCCTTTAGCTGCGCCGGCCCATTGTGGTCCACAAAATCTTGTGGGCCTTTAGCTGGGCCGGCCCATTATGGTCCGCTAAATTTTGTGGGCCTTTAGCTGGGCCGTCCCATTATGGTCCGCTAAATCTTATGGGCCTTCGGTTGGGCCGGCCCATTTAAACTTTGTGGGCCACCTTTGGGCCGGTCCATGTGTCAACATATCATAGGCCCATCTCGACCGTTGGATGAGTGACACATGTGCCAACGCGGAGCTGACACGTGGATCCGTCAGCCAATGAGAATTTTACACGTGGAAAATCGGCATCGGTCGTGGCTGTTAAAGGGTTATCGGATCCAAAATCCGACCCGATAGCTTAGTGGCGTTCCGTTACGGTGGATGCCACGTGTCGGTCACCCTTGACGAGAGCACTTCTGTGACGCGCGATTTATCGTCATGGAAGTGGACACTTCCGTGATGTTAATTTATGTAATGCCATGGAACACTTCTACGACAGCACAGGTATGACTATCTTGATTCTGTCATAAATTTGTCATGGATGTACATGCATGAAAAAAAATGCGACCTACTATGACAAACACGTATCATCACGGAAGTGTATTTTTTTGTAGTGCCAATGCCTACGAGTTTTTCACATATTGTGCTTTGCTTATTTACTTTTCCGTTGCTACTGTTACAATCACTACAAAACCCAAAAATATTACTTTTACCACTGTTACCAGTACTATCATACTACTTTGTGATACGTCTCCAACGTATCTATAATTTATGAAGCATTCATGCTATTTTATTATCTGTTTAGAATGATTATGGGCTTTATTATACACTTTTATATACTTTTGGGACTAACCTATTAACCGGAGGCCCTGCCCATATTGCTGTTTTATTGCCTGTTTCAGTGTTTTAAAGAAAAGGAACATCAAACGGAGTCCAAACAGAATGAAACCTTCGGCAGCGTTGATAACCCACAAGTATAGGGGATCGCAACAACTTTCGAGGGTAGAGTATTCAACCCAAATTTATTGATTCGACACAAGGGGAGCCAAAGAATATTCTTGAGTATTAGCAGTTGAGTTGTCAATTCAACCACACCTGGATAACTTAGTATCTGCAACAAAGTGTTTAGTAGCAAAAGTGGTATGATAATAAAGGTAACAGTAGCAAAAGTAAAGATAAATGTTTTTGGATTTTTGTAGTAGTTGTAACAGTAGCAACGGAAAAGCAAATAAGCGAAGAACAATATATGAAAAGCTCGAAGGCAATGGATCAGTGATGGATAATTATGCCGGATGCGATTCCTCATGCAATAGTTATAACATAGGGTGATATAGAACTAGCTCCAATTCATCAATGTAATGTAGGCATGTATTCCGTAAATTGTCATACATGCTTATGGAAAAGAACTTGTATAACATCTTTTGTCCTACCCTCCCATTGCAGCGGGGTCCTTACGGAAACTAAGGGATATTAAGGCCTCCTTTTAATAGAGAACCGGACCAAAGCATTAACACATAGTGAATACATGAACTCCTCAAACTACGGTCATTACCGAGAAGTATCCTGATTATTGTCACTTCGGGGTTGTCAGATCATAACACATAATAGGTGACTATACACTTGCAAGATATGATCAAGAACACACATATATTCATGAAAACATAATAGGTTCAGATCTGAAATCATGGCACTCGGGCCCTAGTGACACTACAAAAAAAACACTTCCGTGATGATACGTGTTTGTCACAGTAGGTCGCGTTTTTTGTCATGGATGTACATCCATGACAAATTTATGACAGAATCAAGATAGTCATACTGTCTTTGTCCTAGAAGTGTTCCATGACATTACCAAAATTATCATCACAGAAGTGTCCACTTCCATGACGATAAATCGCGCGTCACAGAAGTGCTTTCGTCAAGGGTGACCGACATGTGGCATCCACCGTAACGGAACGCCGTTAAGCTATCGGGTCGGGTTTTGGATTGGATAACCCGTTAACAGCCCCGACCAATGGGAAATTTCCACGTGTAAAATTCTTATTGGCTGGACGAAACACATGCCAGCTCGTCAGTGGGTCAGATAGGCGCCTATGATATGTCGACACGTGCCACGGCCCACCACTGGCCCATTTAGCTTACAAAGCCGGCCCGTTTGACTTGGTCAAAAGTTAACGGGCTGGCCCATGAAAAGCCTGTTAACGGTCTCTTCGCAAATAGCCCATTTTACGGCCCGTTAGGCACTAAAGGAAATCGGCCCAACAATGCCATGTGGCCCGTCGAATTTAACACCAGCCCATTTCACTTTCGGCCCATGTATGGCCCACGACGTATTTCGGCCCATATGAGGCCTACGTATCTTTCGGCCCTTTACAGGACCACGGTGACTCTAGCCCATAATGAACAGTAATTTTCTTTGTACCCGTTAACGGCCCGTGATTTACATGGGCCGTTTCCAGCCCGTGTTAGCTTTCGGCATATTGACGGCCCATACGTTCTTGGGCTCCTATTCGCCCTCGATTACTTCCGCCCACATCTTGGCCTGTTCCCTAATGGGCCAAATTCGCCCATGGCAAGAGTCAGCCCACATCGGCATGTTCCCCAAATGGGCCAAATTCGGCCCATGGCAAGAGTCGGCCCGTTACTGGCATGTTACCCTAATGGGACAAATTCGGCCCATGGCAAGAGTTAGCCCGTTTATGGCCAGCCCGTCCTATATTCTGGCCCATTAACGACCCGTATGCCTGTGCCAGAATTAAGCTTTTGCAGTCCTACGGCCTATTAACGGCCCGTTACCGTGTTGGGCCGATACAAATTACGCCCGATTACGGCCCATGTAGACCCATTTATCCGACGGCCCTAGGCCCATTTATCGACAGCCCGAGGCCCATCGATTACAGGCCCATTTATCGACGTCCCGTAGGAGACCCATGGATCCTACGGCCCGTATATGGCCCATGGGTAGTTGCGGCCGCTAGCAAACCAGGGAAAAAGAAGACTAGGATATAAATAAGGCCCAAACTAACGCTAGGCTATTAAGGCGATTGCACAAATTACATCCACTCGGCATCAAAGATCGCCACCAGTGCAAATATAGGGAACACCATACACTATACAAAAATGGCTTGCTGTTTTCTTCAGCCGGTGGCTGCACGTTAAGAATAAATTTTGTATCGCGTCAAAACAAATTACAACTATATAACAAAAGGAAGGTTTACATAAAACTTAACAGTCTAGCAGATAAATGCACCACCAGAAGTTCAGAAGCTCGGTTCATTTGACCTGACTGTTACGTTTTCATGATGTATTGTCCGATGGAACACCATAACCCTCGCCTTCATTTCCCCTAGGCTCCTGAACAACATAGCAAATGTCTGATAGTCTGGTTTCAAAACCATGCATATCTTGACGACATTGAGCAATGTTTCTCCTTGGTTCACAAAGGGCCTCTGTTAGGGAATGGACTTGTGTCTAGAGCGCAGATAGAACATTGCTTTGAGCTTGCATATCTTGATCATGAGGCAGTTTGGACGATATTGCCTTAACAACCAACCCAGTATTACGCGGGAACATGCTTTTGGCACTGTTAGTGGACAGGTACTGACCCACTGCGGCAAGAGCTGGCATTGCGGTTATAGTTGCCTCGCCACCTTCAGAAGGTGGCGGTTCCACCATTTTTTCCATAGCTCGCTGAAAAGTTGAGGTTTTCCATAGCTTTGGTCTATATACAGAACTTATTCTGGTGAACCCATGTAAAATATTAGTTGTATTGTATTGCAAAGTACATAATAAAACTAGGTTCCAAACATATGACCATGTACCATCACTAATGTATTGTCTATTTCTTCACATTGTATTGAGGGCTAAGGATAAAGAGACGAAGTTTATAATACGGTAAGCATAGTATGACATCATTCATATCACAAAACAAAAATGAGAACACACAAACATGCAATTGTAATATTGTGTGGGCAAGTCCAGCACGGAACTAGATTACGAGTCAAGATCAAAGGAACATCACTCCTCCCTTTTAAACCTTGTAAGGTGCAATGATACGCTAAGACAATTGTGTATAAAATTGAAAAGAGTAATAGACATTGGCTGCAAACCATGCAATTCAAGGCACAAGTCAGAGTAAGTAGTAGTTAAAAGGCATGAGGATTAAGGACTTACAACAGCGGCTTTGACTGGTGTAGTCATGCCCTTCTTCTTGCTGGTGTGACAGTCCTTGAAGATTTCCACAGCATTTGGTTCATGTACTTTTTGGTCCTTGCGGGCTTTCCTCTGCATTTCGAACAAGTCAATATAGATCTGATAATATGGTACAGCGAAAAGAGTGAAACAACAGCTAATTACAAGAGCTTCGCAGTGTGCAATATAGCTACGAGAACACGTAAATGCCTGTTGGAATTTCACTTTCAGACGCAGTTGGCCTTGTTCTTTGAACAGTTCACCTACAAGAAGATAGATTTGTGTGGCACATGCGTCAATAGGACTTCAACATGTGATCTGATCACATATATATAATGTACCTGATACTTCGGATCAGACCAGTGTTTAACAAGGCCCCTCCAGTCTTCATCCGATATATTTTCCACTGGAGATGTTTGGGAAAGTTCACTGTTAGCCTTGCCTTCAAAGTGAGCTTTCCTCAAGTTATACCGATACTGTCGCAGAGCAGACTTGAAAACATGGGTGCAAGCTTGTGCAGTTGCATCATCTTGGCTATCCAACTTGAACCTCATCTGTTGAAAATTATGGGAGTCTCATTATCAGCAACCTAGAAAGTATGGGACAGAGCAACACTATATTACTAGTTTCCATACATAACCATACTTACAGATAAATGGTCGAGGAAGGTGTTGAACTGGGTTTCGTCTTTGTCATTCCTGTACTGAATCCATGTTGGGAGGATATGTACATGACACCTAACAGCAACCGCTGCCTCTGATACTAACTTGGCTGACTCTGTAGCATCACGTGGACTTTTTAAACCTACCTCAAAACGGATCTCCATTCTTCCTCCTCTAGATTTAGTTAACCTATCGAGCATTATCCCTGATGTTTGTTTCCTCTTGCGCCTAGGTGCTAGTCCAACAACAAACATAGGAAGTGTTAGTGTACATCAAACTGTGAGACTACATATAAAGAAGCATGCAACTGTAACTAGACTCCAGCAACTAACTTCTTGCTGTTGAAGCTCACAAGGTTCATCTGATATTGCCAACTCGTCTTGTGTCAAGAGTGCTTGGGAAGTAGTGTCAGGTGACAAGGGAGCTTGGGAACGTCTTTGCTAGCTTCGATTGGCCGACGAGTATGTCGTGTACCGGTAATCTTGTGGTAGGTGTTGCAAGAACTAGGGTTGTCTCTGCTTGTTTGGTGGCAGCTATTTGTTTCTGTTTGGCTTTTTTGCAGTTCATGTAGCATGGGATGCCGTGTTTGTAGAATTTTCCGCTGGACTTTCGCCTTCTATTGCACCATCAGTACCAGCAGAATCTTCAGGATTCATCCGCTTCTCATTCCCTTCCATTCTCTGTTTCTTCCTCTTTCTCTGTGCCATGTTAAGTCAAACCAACAAGAAAAACGGATAAAATTTAGTTCTTCAGAACAAATTGATGCGTGATGCAGACGAATAAAACTTTGATGTTAGACAACCACATGATAGGAGGATGTAATATGTATGAAAAACAAGACGGAAGAGATAACCAGAACTATGATGTGTAAACTAAGAAGAAGACACTTCACCAAATTATAAACAATGCAATGGAAGGTAGACACCGTATGAAAGATGCTACAAATATCGCTCTGCCAAGTTAACAGTGTCTCAGCATAAATGGCATTTAAACAAATGTGAAGCAGTACAAGAAATAAATCATATACAAGATGCAATCAACATCACACTACCATGTTAGAGGTCTCTCGTCATTAGTGCCATTACATATTCACAGCATTGCATATTCACAGCTTATGATGTGTAAACTAAGGAGAAGGCATTTCAACAAATTAGAAGCAATGAAAGCTAGACATCGTATGAAAGTTGCAAATAATATCATTTTACCAAGTTAAAACTGTCTCGTCATAAGTGCCATTTCAACAAATTAGTAGTACAAGCTAGAAAAGAATGTGAGATGTAACCTATATCACACTCCAAAGTCAAACGTGTCTTATGATAAGTGATTGTTGCAGGTTACACAACAGTAGTAATTTGATGTAATAACATGGTGTGATAGACAGATATTGTATGTTCTAGAAACAGGAACATGTGTCTTATTCAAGTATAATGTGTAAAGTAAGCAGATGGAATTCAACAAAATTAGAAGCAATACAAGCTAGACATCACACATAACATGCAACCACATATAACAGTGCCAAGTTAGACGGAGCACTAGTGATGCTGCACTAGGGGAGACGTGCTCATCATAAACACAACTTTGTTGAGTGTCTATGCATGTGTTGTCCTGGAAATTATCTTGGGGGTGTGGAGGAGTAGAAATCAGAGAGGCCCTCCGTTTGGAAGGAGCACCTTTATCCGCTGCCTTGCTAACTTCCTTCCGCTTTATAGATTTTGAATTTTCAAGTAAAACCGACAAGAAAGAGCAATAAAATTCTCTCTTCAGAACTCATTCATGCATGATACTGAGAATCACTACTTTGATGTAAGGCAAACACATGATACCAGGATGGAATATGTACAAAAAACATGACGGCATGGCATGTTCACAACTGTTTGTGTAAACTAAGCAGAAACCATTCCTGCAAATAAGAAGCAATGCAAGCAAGACACCACATGAAAGATGCAACAATATGACTGCCAAGTTAAAAGCGTCCCATCATAAATGAAATTTCAACAAATTAGAAGCAGCGCATGCTATAAATCATATGAAAGATGCAACTAATATCGCACTGCATATACTAAAGGTGTCTCGTCATATTGATTGATGCGGGATACAAAAAAAACAATAGTTTTATGCAAGGACATGCTTAATAGACAGATGTACTATGTACTAAATACAGGAAGGCATGTCACATTAACAGGTATAATGTCACATTTACAGGAGTATAAGCTAAGCAGACTAGCACATGCAGTTTAACCAGATTGGAAGAATTACAATCTAGACACCATATGCAACATGCAACCACATATCACGCTGCCAAGTTAGAGCAAGCACCTGCAATGCTAGTGTAGGGGAAATGTTGTAATCAACTACAGAACTACGTTCACCATCTTCATCCAGCATTTTTGTTTCTTGAGAATCATGTCGGGAGGCTGACGCTGCAGTCTTTAAATGAGGAGTAGTCCCCTTCCCTGCCTGCCTCGTCATAAGTGATTGATGAGGGATCCACAAGAACATTAGTTTGATGTAATAACATGGTTAATACACAGATGTACTAGTATGTACCAAAAACAAAAAGGCATGTCATATTCAAAGGTATAATGTGTAAGCTAAGTAGATGCAATTTAACCAAATTGGAAGCAATACGAGCTAGACATCCGGCTGGAGTGGTGAACATGATCATGTAGGACCTGAGAGCCTGGTGGGAGGCGGGCTGCTTCGCCACCATCGCTGCTTTTAGTTGGCTTCGTGTGATGCCTGTCTTTCTTTGGGCTTGTCATCCTTTGGCTCGGCCAAAGGCCTCGACTAGCTATTTGTCTTCTGGTGCTCATGGGATGGTGGTTCATGTAAAAAAGTATCTTCCCTTATCTTAATAAAGACCGACTTCGGCATTTCGAATACAAGCTAGAGACCAACATGCAACCACATATGACACCGCGAAGTTAAAGCAAGCACCTGGGATGGTGGTTCATTGCGAGCGAGGTCATCAACTACAGAGCTACGTTTACCGTCTCCGTCTGCTGACACTGCACCCTTTATAGCGTTGTAACGTGTCTTGCCTACCCGTATACCAAGCTGGAGCGGCTTCTCTCTTTTCTTTGTTGCATCTCTTTCGGCAGGAGAGTCTGAAATACCCTTGCATAAAAACACAATAGTGAGAGTATGGGTGAAGTGTGTGCAGAACTAGTGCACTGTAAAAGTAGCAGATAGCAGGTGGCTTAAAAATAAATGACAGGAGACATATGACAGCTCTACAACATTGCATGGCAAACAAAATTAGATTCTACTCCGTATGATTTTGTAATATATGAGCACAGGAAATGCAGGTACTCCTCCAGCACACCACCACATGTGGTCATATCTAAGATAACAGTCGACTGAAAATAAATAGGTCAGTCAATTTTTTTAATGAACCGTCCGATCTATAAGGAACGGGCAAATGGCCTTCGTCTACCTCCCGCCAGTCACTGTTGACGATCTTTCACGAACCGCCAGCGACCACCGGCCCAGACCCGTGCCTCCGCCGCCCCGCCCTCCCATCGACCTCACACCACCGCCGTGCTTGGCAGGGCCCCCAAGCCATTCCTTTAATCCCGGCCGACCTCCAGATCGGGTGCCAGTAGCTCTAGGCCGCAGACGCCCCTAAGATAAACACCAAGGCGTTGTTTCCCCGGAGTAATAGTCGTACTAGCGCCTGTTATGCCGGGGAATGCTTCCGTTAATTGGGAATCAGCTGGCCAGAAATTAAAATTCAGGGGGGCGACGGACCTCTAGCTAAGGTGAAATAGTATATGAGGAGAAACCTTGTGCATCGCGAGTTACTAGGAACATCTAGTATCAAGAAGAAGTGGTCAACTAGTGTCTTACGTGGGATGAATACCGCAAGCAGAGACGTAAGATTTGCACGAATAAGGGAAGAAGAGTACCTTCTTCGGTTGGCGGTGTGGTCACCTCCACATGTCGCGCCGATCTTCTTGTTTTTACCGGGGAAACCGATGTTCTAGAGGGTGCAGGCTTGGACGAACCCATGGCCAAATTGTTGACTGTGTTGCCGTGGCTGTATATGTCGGCGGAGGGGAAGCAGATCCGAGGCGGCGAAGGACGGTGTAGCAGGAATAGCTCCGGTGCGGTGGAGGGTGGCGAAGTTGGAGCGGCAGCGGTGAGGCGCAGGACGGCGTGGTTGAACTGGCTCGGGTACGGACGGCTCGGCCTCGGCTTCAACTACTAGCCGTGGAGGGCGTTGCGGTTGAGGTTGCGGTGGACGACGACGTCGGGGTATTGGCTCTGGCGTGATGGAGGAGGGCGGCGGTTGATGGGTGGGATGGGGTGGCAGACGGAGGACGCCGGGGTTTCGCAGCTGGTGGAGAGGTAGTTTTGGCGCCCACGGAGTACGAATGGGGAATCAGACGGGTGGGGGGAACCATGTTTACATGCCTGGGACGCGCTTGTTTTTGGCTTTTTGAATGTAAGATGGGACACGCTTGTTTGAAATTTGGGGAAAGTACAAACTTTGCCCCCCTCTTAAATTTCGGGGCTACTGCGGGTCGGGGGTAGGATGGTAATCCTAGGTGTCCCAAATAGTGGGCGGGAGCGATTTCGGCCGCGCGCATGTGTGCTTAGGCGGCCATTGTGTATGAATGTTTTTCGGAGGCGGTTGCGTGGCGTCTAGATGAAGCTACAAACCTACCCCGGTTTAAACCTTTCGACGTCCGGCCGGTAGGTTTCACAGGTCGGAGTTATTAGAAAAGTAATTTCCTTGTACTACCAAACATTGGTCTCACGCGGTTTCAAGTAGTAGAGGCTCTTTTGGCGCTTCGTTCAAATTTTGAAACACAAGCATTCACGTTTAGAGTACTCTTGAACTATGACGATTGACCTAAATGGACAACGTTATATTTGACCTTGTATGTTTGAAAACCTCATTAAATTATCCGCTTCCTTTTGATTTTTGACACTTGAAAACCCTATAACTACGATTATTTTGGAATGGAGGAGCTAAATTTGAATCTATTTTGTACATGACTACATATGCTATTATGTACAAAATCAGAGCAAAGATTGGTACCCCCATAGTTTAGGTATGGTTTACAAATGCCATGATATCAAATTCAAATAATTGAATGGACTTCATGTTGAATTCGATTTTTTTAAACCACCATAGGTTGAATTCAAATGTATACTAGATCATAGGTAGCTATTTATAAATGTCCATTGTGTAACTTTCGTATGTATAATGTGCTTTACACACACAACATGAACTATACTCATGTTTATATTCGATTGCTAAAGCGATGCATTATGCGGAGTTCAAAATACTAACTATGTGGAACAATTGTGTCGAATAATAACATAAACATGCTCAAATTCGATAGAATCTAGATGTCTGATGGATCAATGACCGCTCCTTACGCGAATTGCAAATATCATGATCCCATCCTAATATTTGGATACAATTTATATCTATAATCAATGTGTAGAGCAGTCTTTTACGTGTAGTTTCACTCTCCATCGGTGGTCTCTCACACATGCTCACACACTCTCTCCCGAGGTGTCTTTCTCGCACACATTCTCTAGATATAACCCTCCCTCCCTCTCGTAACCATTTACAACTGTTTTCACTAACCTTTATCACAAACACTCTTCCTCTCGCAAACATACACACGCACAATCCTCATCGACCCTTTCTATATACATGGACCTGCCTACGTGTCTCATGTACGCACATTATCTTTACACCTGTCTCTCACGCATTATCTCACACCTCTCTTCCTAATCGATTTAGTATGATTCTAGCAGAGCATTCTGTAGGATGCCCTTAAAGTTAGGTTGGATGAATAGTAATATCGTAGATAGAGGGTTACCTTAGTCCGAGAACCTAGGGTTACAAATCCTAGCAGGCTTTGTCAGTGTACACAGTACTTCACAATTATGGTATCTATCTCTTGAACGACTAGACATACATGGGTCTTCCTAAATGTGTCATGGGCCGACCAATGTGGCGCAGGACGGAACCGAACAAAGGGCCTCACCTCGACCCACCGGGACCTCATGCGGTGACACACCCTCTGCCCCCACGTCTCATTATCTTCTCACACCCACACATACCAACACAAACACCACACACACAGAAAAATTCTCCTGGTGCCTCTATTCCCTCCCCCCTTGCATATACACACTCAAGGGAATGGAATCTCTTATCGTGACGTCATATTCGTCTCTCTCTCTAGGACACCCTCATTTCTCATGCTATCTCCCCCCCCCCCCGTCGGCCCCTCTATCCATGCCTCTCTCGAATACGTAATACACACGCATACCTCTCTAGGCCCCGCCAAATGCATCAACTACACATTCACACATGTTACATCATGTACCCCATTGATCTAAAAAGCCCTCTCTTCACGTTTATTTCGCATACAACATTCCTTTTGAATAAAGTGTGGCCAAAAAATTATTTTAGAGTTTCTACATATATACAACATTACAAAGTTATATGGAGGAGTCTTAACGCTTAATTTTCATTGCATTGTGCCCACAATGATAATTATTCCGCACTGTGTATTTGTATATTTTTATACTATATACAAAGTTAGTCATAATAAAGAGAAACGAAGAGCATCTCTCTCTCCATCGCATACCCCCAGACGCCCCTTTCACGTATGCACACAAAACTATCTCCATGTCCTCTAAAAGTAAGCCCCAGAAAATTCACGTGTTTCATCTTTCTCTCGCGATATATGCAATGACGATCAGTGTATTTGAAGTGAAAGCACGATACATACATTGGACTCCATAATCCACTCATTACGGTCACCGTTTACGTTTAGTGGTTATTATACAGTCACGGGCTCACCGTACAACTTTGTATTTGCTCATGACAAGACTAGTTGACCAGTTGAACGCTCCACGTGGCACCTGATCTAGTGTTGAATCACATTATCTCACTAACATCGTGCCCACCTGTTGACTTGTATCTACTCTACATCTACACTATTATAAAATACATAAAATACACTCTTATAAAAAACAGAGTTGGTGATGATGGTGTGCCTGCCATCCTGCAATATAGGCCGTCCGATTTATATCTGATGGATAGGAAAGAAACTATGGTAGTTTTGCAAAAAGGTACCCACACACCTCTCCACATTTGCAAATAAATCCTTTTCTCTCACAAGATATACAAGTCATACAAATGCATCTTGATATTACGTGCAACGCAAGGGCATCTTGCTAGTAAGAATGAAAACAAACGACAAAAAAATATTTTGACGGTGGTGTGAAGTCATGACCGCGGGCACAGCGGGCAAGGTGGCCCCGTGTTGGTATGATGAGCCGTCTGTTTTAACACACAGGAGCTGGTGTGGTGATTATACACACACGCACGCATGCACACGAACTCCATCCACGCAGCACTCACACAAACACATGCACCCACGCACGCACGCAACACTCACACGTACGCACGCAGCCATGCACGCACATAACACTCACACGCACACACGCACGCATGCATGCACACACCAGTACACCACACGACCAACACACACTCTCACGCTCAAGTGCTCAACCTACACGTGCATGCGCACATCAGCTCGGCAGACACATACACAACCAGGTGATTCCAGCATGGTTGGAGCCTTGTCGCTACCGCTAAATTTGTGTTTATCTGGCCCTTTCCCTATGCGAATCGACAGGTGGGACCCACAAGGAACGTGGTCAATTTAACTAGTCAACATGGCGCCACGCAGACTATTTGGCCGGTCAACAGAGTGCAATCCGATGCTGAACTATGAGCAAGTGACCGGATAATCACCGCAAAACGTATACAGTGACCGTAATCAGCTTATTCTGAAGTTCGGTGACCGTTGTCGGGTGGTAGGTGCGACATATGCGAACGGGTGGCTAATCATAGTGGGAGCCAATAAGACGTCGCCGGTGCCTAGAAACGGGAAGAGGCGAAGACATGCACGCCGGAGAATCTTACCCAGCTTCGGGGCTCTCTGTGGAGATAACACCCCTACCGCTGCTCTGCGGGGTCTCCGCATGATCACTAGATGAACAAGTCGCTACAAGTGGCTCCTTGAGCTATTCGGTGTGAGGAAGAAGAAGGGCACGACTAGCTCCCCTTTTCCCTCTATGTGGTGTCTAAAACTCTAAGAGATCAACCCTTCGCATGGGTGCCCTGGGGGGTTTATATAGGCCTACCGTCCAGGGGTACAATGGTAATCCGGCTGGGCGCGCCCCTAGCCGTCAGTGTCTGCGCTCGCCGGCTTCTCCGCCGGCCGCTGGGGCCCGCCGACCGGTGGGTCCCGCCGGCTGCCGGCTTCTTGGTCGATAGGCTGACCCCACCGTTGAGGGCCTTGTCGGGGGCTGGTTACTATTGCTTCAACCCTGATGACGAGGGTTTTGTCGAGGTAAGCATGGCTACAGTGCCGCCACCTTGGCGACGATCACTGTAGCCTCACCTCGTCTTGTCTCCGTAATGAGGCGCTTCCTTCGAGAGAGGGAGCAAGCCGGCCATGGGAGGCCGGCCATGTTTCAGGCCGACTAGGGGAGGCCGAGCCGCCTTCGGGCATCTCTCTGACCGGAGGGGCCCGCCGCCTGCGGGTCGTACTGACAGCTTGTCGTGGGTGATGTCATGGTTAACATGGCAACAGTGCCGCGCCGGACGGGTGATGGCTGCCCCGTACGGCGTACTGTGGCCACGCGCGCTCCAGGATGCGGGGGTGGCAGGCTTCACTGTAGCCGCGCCCCGTCTCATCACCATTATGTGGGTGCAGATTTTGAGGGTGAGGCCTTGGCCGCCTGCGGGGTGGCCGGCTTCTCGAAGTCGGCCTTCTCGTGGCCGGCTACGTGGAGTCGGCCCTCTGGTAGCCGGCTCCTTGGAAGACAGCCCTCTTGAGGTCTTCTGCCTGTAGGTCTTGGGGGCCGGGCCGCCTCCTGACAGTCGGCCTGAGTGACGGCAGACGGGGGAAGGCGTCCCAGCGTCTTGGATGTTGGATGGCTTGATTGGCTTGTAATTTTTTAGAAGCCCCAGGGGGAGCCGGCTAGGCTACCCGTGGTCATTTACTCCGACAGTAGTCCCCGAAGCTGATTGGGCTTCGAGGTCAAAAGGAAGACGAGAAGCTCGGTCAGCTTCCTATCCTGAGGAGCCGGCAGCTAGGAGCCGGCCTTGAATGGGTGCGCCGTCTTCGGGAAGCTCCGCAGCTAGAAGGAGAGAACGCGTGCCGGCTTGCGCGTTGACCGCACATCACCTTGCGCGCCACGTGGCCAGAAAGGCCTGCCAGCCCATGCACGCGACGGGACGTCGCCGCAGGCCGGGGCCCACCAAACCTACGCCTCGCCCCATGCGCGGATCCTCTGCGGCCCGAATGGACCGCTCGTCTTCCGGCGGCGGTTTCAGCACGCCTTTAGGGTGCAATAACCGCGGGACGTGGGGGGAGTGGGCGTAGTTAATCCCACGTTCCCCCACGCCTCGCCTCCTCGGCTTTGCCGCCCGAGCCTATAAGTAGGGGGAGGAGGGGGAGCGGCAGAGGCTCGCACGCTCGCCCTCGCTCCTCTCCTTCCTCTACTTCCTTCTTCACTCTTCCGCCGCTGCAGTGCACTCACCACCGCGCCGTTCCGACGCGAACTATCTTGGCTCGCCACGGTTCCTCCGATGCGTGGTCGTGCTCTCTGCCGCCGCGCCTCTCTCCTTCCTCTTGCTCCCATGGCGCTGTCGAGCTCGTGGGACGGCTTTAACGTCCATGAAGACCACATCGATTGGCTTCGCCGGACGCGGCGGTTGCCGGGCGAGGACCTCGTGAAGACCCGCCTCGTGCCGAAGGCGGAGGTTTCGCCGGCGCCAGAGGAGGGCGAGCAGGTCATCTTCCGCTCGCACTGCCTGCGCGGCCTCGGCCTGCTAGCGAGCGGGTTCTTCCGCTCCTTCCTCGACTTCTACAATCTCCAGCCGCATCACCTCACCCCCAACACGGTGATGCTGCTGTCGTCCTTCGTCACCCTATGCGAGGGTTTTCTAGGAGTGCTACCCACCCTTGATCTCTTCGGAGAGTTCTTCCAGTGCAAGCTCGGCACCGTCTTTGCGGGTGTGTCCGCCCCCTGCGGCGCCTTCATCGCCAAGCGAAGGACGGCCGACAACAACCCCTTTCCGCCTATCCCGCTGATCCAGTCGATGAAGCTCTGGCAGCAATCGTACGTCTACGTGAAGAACGTCGCCTCGTAAGGCGACTACCTCAATCTTCCGCCTTACATAGCCGGACCGCCGCCTGGGAGGCAGCCGTCTTGGTCCTTCCGAGCCCGGTCACTCTCCCTGGCCGGGAACGCCGCTGTCACCCGGCTCCGGGTGATGGTCCAATCGGAGGGCTTGGTGGGAGCCGACCTGGTGGCCGCCTTCGTGAAGTGCCGGGTGCTCCCGCTCCAAAGCCGGCCGCACATGATCTGCCAGATGAGCGGCCGCTTCGACCCGTGCCGACTGAGCACCAGAGAGATGCCTCGTGACGAGGTATCTTACATGGTGAATTACATCTCCAACTGCAAGCTCACTGAAGAGTGGCAGTATGGCAAGGCGCCATATTATCGGGCTGATCCCCCGCCTGTGGTGAGGTTTCCTTACTTTCTTCTTCTTTTGTTGCCGGGTTCGCGATGGCCGACTCTTGACCAGCCGGCTTGTTTTTTTGGGCAGAGCCCGCCAGTTTATGGCCGACCGCACGGTGGACGACCCTGACGACCCGGATCTGGGGGCGGCCGCCATGGACAATGCTATTGTCGGAGCCGGCGGAGAGGCAGACGGCCCCGAACTCACGGCTGGCTTTGGGGACTGGCCGGATGATGACGAAACCGAGGCCATCCCACGCCGCCAGCCAGCAGCCGATCGCCAAGGCACGGGACCTTCTGCCGCGCCAGCTGCTCGGGGTGGCGCGCAAAGGCGTCGGGCCGGGACGGGTCTCTTCGGCAGCCGGCCGAGAAAACCTAAGAGCTCTGCAGCGGCGACCAAGCGGGACGAGGTGGCCGCGAAAGCGGCCCGCTTCCGCAAGGTGGTGAAGCAACCACAAGCGGTCTCGGCGTAAGTGTTGGGTGTCTTGTACTTTTGTTGTCTTTTTTGGTTGAGGCTCATCTAAGCCGTCTTCTTGATTTGTTGAACAGGGCGCCGCTTTCCCTTGAACGGGTTGATGCCGCCTCCATAGTCGGACCGACGGGAGGGTCTTGGAGTTCCTGCCGCGTGGATCCCCGCGCCGACCTCATGGAGGCAACAAAGCGGAACGCGCGGGAGGCGCGGGAGGAGCGGGAAGGGGCGGAGCGGAGGGCCATCCAGGAGGCGGCTGAGAAATCAGCCAAGGCGCAAGCCGACGCGGCGGCCAAGGCCCAGGCGGAAGCCGTGGCCGCGGAGAGGGAAGCGGAGGCTCTGCGCAATCAGCCTCCGCAGCTCGTCATTCCTCTTCACGCCGTGGAACCCGATATCCCTGTGCCTCCGTCGGAGGAAGCCGACCGCGACCAGCCGGTGATGGAGAGGAGGGAGGACGACGTGACGATCCTGGGGGAGGCGCCACAGCCGGCGCCGACTGGAGCGGGCCAAGGCGGCAGACCAGCTGCGGCGCCTGGGCAGCCGGCCGGGGGCGGATCTTGTGGTGCAGTCGGCGCCTCGCCGGCGCGTGGGAGAGGCGTCCTCGGTGCCGGAGCCACAAAGAGCTGCGGGCGCCAGTTCGACGACACAGGACCTAGAGGCCGCCAGCGCCAGCACGTCCGAGTGGACGCCCAACGGCGGGACGGCCGAGCTGAACGTGGCGGCGCAGGAGGTCCGACGCCAGCTTCAGGCCCAGGCCGCCTCGCTGCAACGGTACACTCAGGAGTTTCTTGATGCGCGCGTGGTCATCCGGGATAGTCTTCTAACCTTGGTCGATTTTTCTTTTGATTTCTTCCGTGGGGGCGCGTCAGCGCACCCACTGGGTGTAGTCCCCGAGTTTCGAGTCGGCTGCTGAGCAGGCGGCTTGGAACTTTTGGGCAGGCCTTGGCGGCAATCTTGTTCTTATTCGCACTCCAACTGATTTTCAGGAGTATCACAATCTTCGCGTGGCTGCCTTCAACTCTCAGGCCTAGGAGCTGAGCCAGAAGGCCGCCGACCTGACGAATAGCCGGAGTGAGTACTTTGTTTCTTTTATCTCATGTGGGGGCGCGTCAGTGCACCCACTGGGTGTAGTCCCCGAGATTCGGGCCGGCTGCTGAGCAGCCGGGTCGGATCTTCCCTGACGACTTCTTCCTTATTGCTTTTTTCCTTTTTCTCCATCCTTGCAGAGGCTAATGCCGACTTGAGGGAGCAGCTAGGCGGGAGCCAGAACGCCCTTCGCGCCAAGGAGGCTGAGTGCGACGCCTTGGCCCAGGAACGCGACCGCCTGGCCAAGAGACTGGCCGACCAGGAGGAGAGCCACATGGCGGCCCTGAAGAAGGTGCAAGACAGCGAGGCCGCCCTTAAAGCCGAGTTCGAGACCGAGGCGGCGGGTTGGGCTGAAGCAAGGCAAGCGCTGAGCGAGGGCTATGGACGGGTGGAGGATCTGATCGATGGTAGGTCGCCTTCCCCTTTTCACCCCTTTGCTTGCTCCTTGCCCTCTTGTTCATCTTCTGATTTTTGTGTTGTTTCCTTGCTCTTCACGCAGATTACTTCCCCGGATACTCCGTCGCCGCCAGCCAAGCCATCGAGGCCCACCGCAAGACACGCCAGCAAGCGGGGGTTGAGATCGCGTCAGACGCCAGCCGGACGCTTGAAGAGTAGCTTTTGGCGATCCAGGCCCGACTGCAGCTGGCTCACCGCATGCTCCACCGGCTTCAGCGTGCCGGGGCGCAAGTGTTGGCCGCTCTTTGGCCTGGCGAGGTGATCCCCCGTACCCCCAGTCGGACTGCTGACTGGCTGGAGGTTGCGGTTGGCCGCTTTGACAAGAGAGGGCTTGGTTGCCGGCACACTACTTTTCTGACTGCAGGTGGAACTTTGAATATAACTCAAGGCGGCCAGTCCCCGGGCCGACTAGTCGAACCCGGTGCCGGACGAGGAGGAAGAGTGTAATGACAAAATCATAAGCATGATACTCGTCATTCATAGATAAAAGGTGGCAGTCCCCGAGTGCTCCTCGGGGGGCCAATTGTCTCATACTTAGTACAAAAGGTAGGGTGATACATACTGCATTTTAACTGTAAAATCTTTGGAGGAGGTTGGCGTTCCATGGTCGCTCCGTCTCCTTGCCGGAATCATCTCTCTTTCGTGCCTTCGGCTTCGGTGCGTCGATTAGGTAGTAGGAGTCGTTTCCCAATGCTCTACTGATGACGAAGGGACCTTCCCAAGGGGCCGAGAGCTTGTGCTGGCCGGCTGTTCGCTGAATCACCCGGAGCACAAGGTCGCCCTCTTGAAAGGATCTTGGATTGACCTTCCGGCTATGGTATTGGCGCAAACCTTGCTGGTAGATGGCGGACCGGCTGAGGGCTAACAGCCGGCTTTCTTCCAGCAGGTCGACGTTGTCTTCTCGTGCTTCTTTGGCCTCCGCTTCCGTGTACATGGTCACCCGAGGCGAGTCGAACTCGATCTCGGTTGGGATGACAGCCTCGGCACCATATACAAGGAAGAAAGGGGTGAAGCCGTTTGACTTGTTTGGGGTAGTGCGCAGACTACAGAGGACGGCTGGCAGCTCGTCGAGCCAACAGCCGGCCGAACGCTCCAGCGGCACGACCAGTCGGGGCTTAATGCAAGAAAGGATGAGGTCGTTGGCTCGCTCAACTTGGCCGTTTGACTGCGGGTGGGCAACAGACGCTAGGCCCAGTCGGATGCCCTGTGTCGCGCAGAAACGTGCCAAAGCTCCCTTGGCAAAATTCGTGCCGTTATCGGCGATGATGCTGTGTGGCATGCCGTACCGAGTTGTAATGTCTGTGATGAATGTCACGACAGTCGGCCCGTTCAGCTTCTTAATCGGCTTTGCTTCGATCCACTTGGTAAATTTATCCAAGGCAACAAGCAAGTGTGTCATGCCGCCGCGCGCCGTCTTCAATGGGCCCACCATGTCCAGTCCCCAGACGGCAAAAGGCCAGGTGAGGGGAATGGTCTTGAGTTCTGAAGCCGGCAGGTGTTGCTTGGAGCTGAAGACTTGGCAGCCTTTGCAATGTTTGACCGACTCCTTGGTGGCGTCCAAGGCGGTCGGCCGAAAGAATCCATGGCGGAAAGCTTTGGCAACGAGGGATCTTGAGGCTGCGTGGTGGCCACATTCGCCTTGGTGAATGTCCTTGAGGATTGCTATGCCCTTCTCTGGCTCGACGCAGCGCTGGAAGACTCCAGTGACACTGCGTCTGACGAGCTCGCTGTTAGCAATTATATATGCTCCGGCTCGGCGTTGGACTTGTCTTGCCGCGATCTCGTCAGCCGGCAATTCTCTGTTTACCAGGAAGTTGAGGATGGGCTGGGCCCATGATGGAGTTGTGACTTCTTCTATAGCCATCACGGCTACTGCAACCAGGGCGGGTGGGCTGGGTGCTGAGGAGCTGGAATTGGCCACTGCCTGTGGTGTTGATGCAGTCCCCGGGCCGACTACCGTAGTCCCCGGGTCGGGTTCTGATGTCCCCTGGCCGGGTGCGACTATGGCAGTCCCCGAGCCGCCTATCGAAGTCCCCGGGCCGCATGCTTGGCTCCCCAAGCCGGATCCGACTGCGTCGGGGTTAGGCGGCACGAAGATGGAGTCGGATTCTGGAGACGGCTTGATAGACGACTTGAGGAGGCGTTGGAGAGAGACGCCGGTTGGTATAGCTTGTCGGGTTGAGCCTATTCGTGCCAGGGCGTCTGCTAGCTCGTTGTCGGCCCGTGGCACGTGGAGGAACACGCATCCTTCAAAGTAGACGTTGATTTGCTGAACGAGGAAGCGGTAGCTTGCCATGTTTGCGTCCTTGGCGTCCCAGTCACCAGATGACTGCTGGACTACCAAATCCGAGTCGCCATAGCACAGGATCCGGCGGATGCCGATCTCTTTGGCTAGCCGGAGTCCGTGTATGAGCGCCTCGTACTCGGCCACGTTGTTGGAGGCGGCAAAGTGAATTTGCAACGTGTATCTGAGTTTGACGCCTTTGGGAGAGGTGAGGATGATGCCGGCTCCCAAGCCGGTGCGCAACTTGGACCCGTCGAAGTGCATCCGCCAATGAGTGGAGTCGGGAGCCGGCGGCAGGTACTGGGTCTTGGCCCAGTTGACGAGGAAGTCGGCCAATGCTTGGGACTTGATGGCGGTGCAAGGCTGGTAGAAGATCGTGTAAGGAGCCAGCTCAATGGCCCATTTGGCCACCCGGCCGGATGCGTCCCGGCTGCCTATGATCTCGGTGAGCGGGGCGGTGCATACGACCGTGATGGAGTGCTCTTGGAAGTAGGGCTTCAGCTTCTTGGCGGCGAAGTACACGCCATAGCACATCTTCTGGTAATGCGGGTAGTTCTGCTTCGAGGTGGACAATACTTCTCTTAAGTAGTAGACCGGCCTCTGGACTGGCTGAGCTCGGCCTTCTTCTGGGCGTTGGACCACGATGACGGCGCTGACCACCCGGCTGGTGGCGGCAATATAAAGGAGCATGGGCTCTTTCTCCGTCAGTGCCGCCAAGACGGGCGGCATGGCGAGCATCTTCTTCAGCTCGTGAAAAGCTTGGTCGGCTTGGTCGTTCCACTCGAAGTGAGTGGTTTTCTGCATGAGTCGGTAGAGGGGGAGAGCTTTTTCTCCAAGCCGGCTGAGGAAGCGGTTCAGGGAGGCCAGGCACCCGGTAAACTTCTGGACGTCTTGCAGCTTGGTGGGAATCTACATTCTCTCAATGGCTTTGATCTTTACTGGGTTGCATTAAATCCGCGTTTGGAGACCAGGAAGCCTAGGAGCTGGCCGGCTGGCACTCCGAACACGCATTTCTCGGAGTTGAGCTTGATCTGAAACCGGCGCAGGTTCTCAAATGTTTCTTTCAGGTCTTCTAACAAAGTATTGCGCTTCTCTGTCTTCACCATGATATCTTCTACATAGACGTGGGCATTTCTGCCGAGTTGCTTGAGGAGGCATTTCTGCATGCAACGCTGAAAATTGGCACCAGCGTTTCTCAAGCCGAATGTCATAGTCAGGTAACAGAAAGCTCCGAATGGCGTGATGAAGGCGGTCTTCAGGCGGTCAGCCGAGTCCAACTTTATCTGGTGGTAGCCTGAGTAGGCATCCAAGAAACTCAGCAGCTCGCATCCGGCTGTGGAGTCTATCACATGATCAATCCTGGGCAGGGCGAAGGGGTCTTTGGGACAGGCTTTGTTGAGGCTTGTGTAGTCTATGCACATGCGCCACTTGTTGTTCTTCTTCAGAACGAGCACCGGGTTGGAAAGACACTCCATAAAGAACACCTCCATTATGAAGCCGGCCGCCAGGAGCCGGGCTATCTCTTCACCCACGATTCTTCTCTTCTCCTCCGACAGCCGGCGGAGGGGCTACTTGACTGGTTTTGCGTCCGCTCGGACGTGTAGCTTGTGCTCGGCGAATTCCTTTGGAACACCAGGCATGTCCTTGGGGGACCATGCGAAAATGTCCCGATTCTCATGGAGGAAATCGATGAGCTCGCCTTCCTAATTGTTGTCCAGGTTTGCCCCAATGACGGCAAACCTTTTCGGGTGCTCTGGGTCCAGAGGTATCTTCTTTGTTTCCTTGGCCGGCTGGAAGGAACCTTGAGCGTTTCTTGACAATGCCGATTCGGCTCGGCCCTTCGGGAGGAGGCGTGCCGAAGGCGGCGCGGTCGACTTCACACTGGTGGGCCTCGGTGAGGCGTCTCATGGAAGCTATCCTCCGGCCCTCCGCGTGGAGGGCGAGGCGGCGCGCTTCCAGCGCCTCGGCGTCGGCGTCAGCCGGGAGAGGGGCGGACAGGTCGTGCGACGCCGCTTGCGGGGCGTCGTGGGCGTTCTCGCCAGAGGGGCCGCCATGACTTATGACCAGCACCATGATGATGGCACTGCCGCAGCTATCAGCTTGGGGGAGCGGGTCGTTTAAGACCACGACGTTGGTGGGGAAGGCGTCGAGCGATGCTGTGTCGGAGTCGACAAGCATCGGGTCGGTGGAGCCAACCGACTCCAAATCCACAGCAGGCTCGCTGGAGACGTGGAGTTGGTCGAGGAGGCTGACGAGGTGGCTCTCGAGGCAGCCTGTGCCCGCGTCGGATGCGGGCTCGTCGGAGATGCGAGCCTCGCCAAGGAGGTCAGTGAGGCAGCTCGCCGCGCAGGCGTCAGCGACGCCTTGCAGCGCGTCGGGGCAAGCACCCTCGGGCATGCCGGGCTGGCTACACCCGTGGGGGAGGAAGAGGTTTCCCGTCCAGAACAGGTCTCCGGACGACGGTGCGCCTGGCCCCATGGTGGGCGCCAAATGTCGGGTGGTAGGTGCGACATATGCCAACGGCTGGCTAATCATAGTGGGAGCCAATAAGGCATCGTCGGTGCCTGGAAACGGGATGAGGCGAAGACATGCACGCCGGTGAATCTTACCCAGCTTCGGGGCTCTCCGTGGAGATAACACCCCTACTACTGCTCTGCAGGGTCTCCGCATGATCACTGGATGAACAAGTCGCTACAAGTGGCTCCTTGAGCTGTTCGGTGTGAGGAAGAAGAAGGGCACGGCTAGCTCCCCTTTTCCCTCTATGTGGTGTCTAAAACTCTAAGAGATCAACCCTTTGCATGGGTGCCCTGGGGGGATTTATATAGGCCTACCCCCCAGGGGTACAATGGTAATCCAGCTGGGCGCGGGCCCTAGCCGTCAGTGTCTGCGCTCGCCGGCTTCTCCGCCGGCTGTTGGGGCCCGCCGACCGGTGGGTCCCGCCGGTTGTCGGCTTCTTGGTCGACAAGCTGACCCCACCGTCGAGGGCCTTGTCGGGGGCTGGTTTCTGTTGCTTCAACCCTAATGACAAGGGTTTTGTCGAGGTAAGTATGGCTACAGTGCCGCCGCCTTGGCGGCGATCACTGTAGCCTCACCTTGTCTTGTCTCCTTAATGAGGCACTTCCTTCGAGAGAGGGAGCAAGCCGGCCATGGGAGGCCGTCCATGTTTCAGGCCGACTAGGGGAGGCCGAGCCGCCTTCGGCTACCTCTCTGACCGGAGGGGCCCGCCGCCTGCGGGCCGTACTGACAGCTTGTCGTGGGTGATGTCGTGGTCAACATGGCAACAGTGCCGCGCCGGACGGGTGATGGCTGCCCCGTACGGCGTACTGTGGCCACGCGCGCTCCGGGATGCGGGGGTGGCAGGCTTCACTGTAGCCGCGCCTCGTCTCATCACCTTTATGTGGGTGCAGATTCTGAGGGTGTGGCCTTGGCCGCCTGCGGGGTGGCCGGCTTCTCGTAGTCGGCTTTCTCGTGGCCGGCTACGTGGAATCGGCCCTCTGGTAGCCGGCTCCTTGGAAGCCGACCCTCTTGAGGCCTTCTGCATGTAGGTCTTGGGGGCCGGGCCACCTCCTGATAGTCGGCCTGAGCGACGGCAGCCGGGGGAAGGCGGCCCAGCGTCTTGGATGTTGGATGGCTTGATTGGCTTGTAATTTTTTCAGAATCCCCAGGGGGAGCCGGCTAGGCTACCCGTGGTCATTTACTCTGACAACCGTACTACGGTTTTCTCTCTATAGGCCCTCCAAAACTACATCTCTGCACGTTCTCGCATGTTACATCTAACAACTATGCAATACATCACTAGTACTACACTCTAACACAAAAAATCATATGTGTTTTTAGTTTTACTAGATATCAAATTGTTACTTATAATTATTCAGTTTGCATACATTAAAATTTCCTTTGAAATGTATGGCCAGTATCATCTACCGCGCGGGAAAAATCCCGCCCATTCCTGTTTAATAGGGTTTGTATCGATGGATCATGCGAAACAGCAAAACTATAGTACTATACAGTACAAGTGACGATTCCTTTGGGCCGTCGTGTCGTCTACTCCTCCGTCGTAAGAGTGGAGCACTCGCTTTCATAAATCTTCTAGTCCCTTTCGCCGACATGTGGGACATCAAGCTACCGGGTCCACGTGCCATACTGGAATACAGTGCAGAGCAGCCGGGGTGAAGCACCCCAGTCATGGCGCCGGCGTAGTAATGAGCAATGAGGCGTCAAATCACAAAGCTGCACCTTTCCCGCAGTTAAGTTGGAGTGACGAAGTAATAATGCTAAAAAAATAAGTTGGAGGGACGAAGCAACCATCATTTCACTCGTTCTTTGAATCCGCTTATCCCTCATCTTCTTCAACTTAACCACGTGTTGCTTCTGCCGTTGTTCTGCCTCATGTGGGACGCGGATCAGCTTGGTCGCTTCTCCCTCATCTTATTCAACTTAACCACGTGTTGCTTTTGCCGTTGTTCTGCCTCATGTGGGACGCGGATCAGCTTGGTAAAGCACTGACATGTGGGACCGCATGTTAGCAAACCGCCAGGACAACATCCTCCGAAAATAAGAAACCTCCCCCGCCATCCGCGCGGCAAAATCACCTCCTTTTTTACTAATCTTTTAGATCAATATAATTGAGATTTTTATAGATAGCACACGGGAGCAAAACCAAGTGGTACGGTTAAGGGCATCCACAATGTGTAGCCAAATGGGAAAATAGCTTTTGGCATCATGGGAACCATTGTGGACGGCGTTGCCAAAGCCAAAAAGATGGAACTGAAGCTCCCTGATTGATTGATTGAAGGAATAGAAAAATGCAACGTCTCTCCTCTTTCTCCCATGCTTGGACGCATGTAGGAGTAGTACTGATATACTGCATGCAGTCTACTCCCTGTCCCTTCTATCACAAATCACAAAGCGTTGAGGCGTCAAATCACAAAGCACGGACGAAGCAACTATCATTTTACTCTTCACGACTCCGCTTCTCCATCGTCTTCTACGAGAAACCATCTCACCGCACTAGTACTCCTAGTAGTAGTACTAGTAAAGGACTTCATGGATGCAAATAAGGCGGTTGTCTCGGCTTGCAGGCGGCACTTGCGAACGACTTACCGTGGTCTCCCTCAATGGTGTTCTCCGTCGAACGCACTTCACCAAACCACACAAAAAAGTCGTCGACTGTCACAGCCCCAGATTAGCCCTTGCTTGACTTTGCTTGATCATCATGTCATCATGTTTGAATTCCTAAGAAACTTGAAATGGGGATGTTGAAACCCTAGCACCAAATGAATTCAACTAGGTTCAAACTTAAAACTTTTCAATGAACCCAAAATGCCCTTCATAAATGTTCACCATCTTTGGTCCTGGCTAAACCCTCTGCCAAAAAATGGTTTCATATTTTTGGAGGCTATTCTGGATTTTTGAATTAAATCATAAGTATTTGAATTTGGACATTTAAATTCTATAAATATTTTAAATGTCCAAATAATCTTGAAAGCATTTGAGGGCTATTGGAAATAGTTTCAAAAGTGCCCACAATTATTTTCAGGATTTTACAAAATGAATTAGTATTTTTACTAATTCAAAACAGAGAAATAAAATAGAAAACAGAAAACAATTAAGTAACAGAGAGGGAGGGATGCTCACCTAGACCTACCTGGCAGCCCACCTCGCTGGCCCAGCTGGTGGCCTAGCCCACTGTGGCCCATGCCGATCATCCTCTACCTCGCCAAAGAGGCGAGAGGAGGGAGACAAGACGCTGCACAAGCACCGTGGCGACAGGCCACCTCCCTGCCTGCCTGCGTCCCTCGCCACCGCGACGCCTGAACCGCCTCCCCGGCCTCCCCTCGATCCCTGGACACCGCACTTTCCCCTCTCCGCTTCTCTCTCGCTGTTTCGCAGCACACCCAAGCACGGCCGTCGCCGCCCCCCGCCTGCGCAGCCACCGCCGTCGCCTCGCTTAACCCCCATGGCAAAGAGGTTCCCCGCGTCCCCCTCGACCTCTACGCTGAAGCACGCGACCGCAGATGCCCCGAACCGTTGCCATCGAGCTCGTCACCGCCGCATCTGGCCGCCGGAGGTTGCCATCGAATCGCGCCGTCAAGGACGCCCGAGCACGCCGACCATCCCGTCGTCTCGCTGTGAGTTTCGCGTCTGTTCCCCTCTTCCCGAGCTCGTTACGCTTGCCGCCGCCTTGTCGACCGAACTGCGCTGCCGCCGCCAAACCTCGTCGCCGGCCACTCTTCCGGCGACTCCAACACCAACCGTCACCTCCCCTAGATGTGCCGCACTGCCAGCTTTCCAATGGGACCGCCCGCAGCCCAAACGGCCTCACAGAGGTGAACCCGAGCCACCCGGTGCGCGCACCTTGGATTTGGTCGCCGGCGTTAAGACGCCGGTGATGATGACGTGGCGCTTAATTAGGCACTAATCGCATCTAGTTAGCCCCTAACAGACACTGACTGTGGGTCCTAGCCATAGTCAAACCTCACTCAACACTAGTTTTGACCGGGATTAGTTCTCGAGTCAGCGACATGCGGGACCCACCGCCGGTTTGACCCGGTCAACCTGGTTGACCTGGCCGATAATGCTGCTGTCATCTTGTCGACGTCAGAACTATTTTCTGAAATTTGAATAAATCGTAAAAGGTTTAGAAAATTCAGAAAATAGTTAAAACTTCTAAAATTCATATAAATTCAACAAGAACTCAGAATGAGATAAATTATATATGAAAAATGATCAGAAAAATCCAATCTATCCATCTGTACCATTTTCATGCATGTTAGAACAACTTATAGCTGCTGTTTAGCACAAATCATATAAATGGCATTTAAATATCCACATATGGAGTTTGAATTTGAATCTTGTATTCAAACCAACTTCATTTAACTTGCTGCTAGATGCATTAGCTCAATCAACAGCATATTGCCATGTCACATTCATGCATCATATTGCTGCATTGCATTGATTGTGTTCTTTCTTGTTTGCCGGTTATCCCCTCCCAGTAGACGACGTTCCGACGACGTGTTCGATGACACCGATGGAGAACTATACTATCTTCGGATGTGTCAGGCAAGCAAAACCCCCTTGTTCATTTTGATACAATCCCACTCTCGCACTCCTTCTCTCTTTTACTGCATTAGGACAACAACGATTCAACTGTTACATGCTGCGGTAGCTGAACCCCTTTCCTCTGCATGACCTGTCATTGCCACAGTAAATAGATGAAACCCACTAGCATGAGTAGGAGTTGTTTGAGCCCTGATGTGCCTACTCATTCATGCTTGTTTGTCATGCCTGCTACTGCTTAGAGTTGGGTCGGGTCTGGTTCATCGAGGATGAATCAGAGGTGTGTGAACATGTCCTACTGTGTGTGAGCTAAGTGTGTGAACATGATTTGGTAAAGGTAGCGGTGAGAGGCCATGTAGGAGTACATGGTGGGTTGTCTCATTGCAGCCGTCCTCAGGAACTGAGTTCTATGTTTGTGATCCATGAACAGTTACTACCACACATTGGGTTCCGGTAACTCGGCCCCTCTCGGCTTATTAATCAACTCGATGTCTGTCCAGGAGTTGCAACTAGTTTCTGGTGTTTGCAGGTAGTGTTAGTAGTCTACCAAGTGGCACCCGGTACAGGTGGGCTTGGGACAGACTAGGCACAGTGGCCCGGTGTACCAAGTGGCACCCGGATGGTGGACTTGGGAACCCCGCACATCGCTTTGGGGCCGTGAGCGACACCCCGCCGGATTCTCCTGCGGATGGAACCCAAATAGGCGATAAACCTGGACTAGAGACTTGTGTGGTTAGTCAGGTCATGGCCGACTCCTCGCCAAAGCTTCCGCTTGAAGGTTGCCGAGATACACGACGTGTACATGGCGGTAAGTGGCGAGAGCGTGTGAAGAAGTACACCCCTCGCAGGGTTATAAATGATCTATTCGAATAGCCGTGTCCGCGGTAAAGGACTTCTGGGTTGCCTATAACAGTTCATAGACAAGTGAAAGTGGATACTCTAAAATGCGCAAGATAAGCGTGAGTGCTATGGATGGCGTTCTCATAGGTAGATGGGAGCGGATCCATAGTGGTGTATTGGTATGGTGAATATGTGGACTCGTGTGCGCCACCTCAAAGAGTTACTTGCAGTCGTAGTTCAGGATAGCCACCGAGTCAAAGCTGGCTTGCTGCAGTCAAACTCCACCACCCCTTTGTTGATAATGATGCATATGTTGTCAGTTCTGATGTAAGTCTTGCTGAGTACATTTGTACTCACGTTTGCCTATTTTATGTTTTGCAGAGAGATGTCAGTCTCGCTAGTAGTTCCGTGTGGACTTCGACGTTTAGCTTGATACCTCAGCTACGATCTTGTGCCCTCGGCAGGATCTGGTAGATAGTCAGGCTTCTCAGCCTTTTTATTTGTAGATGTCTGTACTCGGACATGTTAAGCTTCCGCTTGTGCTTTGACTTGTATGCTCTGAGTGTTGGGTCATGAGACCCATGTTTGTAATATCTCGCTCCTCGGAGCCTATTGAATAAATACTTTGAGTCATAGAGTCTTGTTGTGATGCCATGTTGTATTTGCACATATCGAGCATATTGTGTGTATGATTGAAATGCTTGGTATGTGTGGGATCCGACAATCTAGTTGTTTATCCTTGGCAGCCTCTCTTATGTGAAATGTAGTCTAGTGCTTCCTTGAGCCATAGTAGTCCGCTACAGCCCGGTTCACCGGAGTCCTGCTAGCCCAGCACTACTGCTTTGGACACTTGACTGGCCGGCATGTGTTTCACTTCGTTCCTATGTCTGTCCCTTCGGGGAAATGTCACGCGGTGATATCCGGAGTCCTTCCTAGCCTGCTACAGCCCGGGTTACCGGAGTCCTGTTAGCCCAGTGCTACAGCCCGGATTCATACGTTGATGACCGACATTAATATCCCCTGCATGCATGCGGAAGTGAGAAGGTTCGTTTGCATGGCGCTGCATTAATCAAGCGATGAGGAGTGATATGGTTAGCTCTTTGGTCTTTCGAGAAAGAAAATACACATTAATTGACACGTGAAACGAGGATTTGTATCGAAGGAAAGCCCCGCCTTTCTTTTTTAACACTAGTATCCTAGTACGTACTACCTCCGTCCTGGTTTATAGGTCCCTTTTATAGTTTGTGCCAAATTTTGACTAAAGATTTAACTAACAAAATGTTAATGCATGTCAAGAAAAATTATCTCATTGGATTCGTATTTGAACATAGTTTTGAAAAATATAATGTTTGGTGACATGCGTGAACATTTTCTTAGTTTAAACTATGGACAAAATATGGCACTAAATACAATGGGGACCAAAAAACCCGGACAGAGGAAGTAATGCATTTATCCTGTTTGGGTCTAGGCCTTGCATTGCCAAACTTCGCCACACATTTTTGCCAAGCTTGCCTAATGTTTTCAAAATGAGAAGGAGGTACACTTACAAGACGGTCGCGCGTCGCATCACCGCACCTCACACGGTCGCTTCCTGCACGCCATGGGTCGCACCGCACCCTCACACTTCGCTCCTACACGCCGCAAACCCAACCAAGGGAACGCACCCTCACTGACACGTGTTGTCGCATGTGAACAAACCAAACTCAGCCATCCTATCGCTGACACATATTTTTTGTTCATAGAGTATGTTTATCCAACCGGAGTATCCGTACGGCCCATGCGGTGGTCTGTTGGGGAAGAAGAAGAGGTGAAGAAGAAGGAAAGAAGGGTTAGGAGACGTAGGATATTCATCCAACCGCCTGAAATGGTAGACTCAGGTGACTTGCATAACAAATAGTATATGTTTTTACACAGCAAAAGATCCATAATAATAAAAACAACAACATAAAGAAAAACTATCACTGCTCGCGGAAAGAGACGGCCTCGTCGTCTTTGGCTGCCGGCGCGAACTAGCCATCGCTGTCGACGTGTGTCTTTGCACCGTGGTTGTCCTCTGACTCCAGCTACTCGTTCAAGCAGAGCGTGCGGGTGCTCTGCACAGACGAGAGCACAGCCCAGTTCAAGTCGAGGACGTCCGGTTCCGCCTGCAGGAGGGCCTCGATGGCAGCGGCATCCGCGCGCTCCGCGTCGAGTCGAGCCTCCGCCGCCCGGTTCAAGTCCAGGACTTCCGGTTCCGCCTGCAGGAGGGCGTCGATGAGAGCGGCATCCGCGTGCTCCGCGTCGAGTCGAGCCTCTGCCGCCCGGTTCAAGTCCAGGACTTCCAGTTCCGCCTGCAGGAGGGCGTCGATGAGAGCGGCATCCGCGCCGTCTGCGTCGAGTCGAGCCTCTGCCGCCCGGTTCATGTCCAGGACGTCCGGTTCCGCCTGCAGGAGGGCCTCGATGGCAGCGGCATCCGCGTGCTCCGCCTCAAGTTGAGCCTCCGCCGCCCGGTTCACATCCACGACATCCAGTTCCGCCTGCAGGAGAGCCTTGATGGCAGCGGCATGCGCGCGCTCCGCGTCAAGTTGAGCCTCTGCCTCCCGGTCCTCCTTTAGTATCGCCATGTTGAACCGCTGGTCCGCCTGCACCATGGGGGACTCGGACGCCGGCACGAAGTCGACGTCCATCGTCTCATACCCATCGGGGGCCTTCTGCGCCGCCACCTCCGCAGTGAACATTGGATCGGCTTCCTCCTCCTCGTAGCTTGGCTCCAGAGAACTCGGGGATTGGCCCGCCGCAAAGCGAGCTTGGGAACGGAGGGCTGTGGTGCTGACCGCCGCCGTGATTTCTGCGCGGCGCTCCGGTGTCAGCATCTTGTTGTAAGTGATCTTGCGGTGCACCATGGCTTTCCGGCGAACTAGGGGACGCTTGATGCGGGCTAGGGGATCGAAAGGTGGGGGAATAGGCTGGAGATTTGCTGTGGTTTTAGGGCAGTGGCTGGCGTAGGCCGAGCAGCGAAGGTTCTGGTGTGAATAGTGGTTCCGGTGACGATCGGTCAATCGGTTTTGATCAGACATCGCTCTTGTCGCGTTCGTTGCAGCCCGCACGCTGGACCCTCCACGCCGCTCACCGAATGGAACGCGTCTTGCGTTTTAAGCTCGCTTGTGGGACCACGGTTGAGAGCAAACCGATGTCCCTCCCTCCCCGCCCGCGTCATTTATTATACCACTACTCCTCCGCTTTATGCAGAGTAAATAAAACAGAGGGAGTATACTATGATGAGGATCCCCTAACGTGGCGAACCCATTGAGTAACCGACATGCGGGCCTAGCAAGCATGGGGTCCGCCAAAGAAGTGACCGAAAGGGAGGGTAAGGCAGGGATACCTACGCCGAGGATCCACTTCCACTATACTCGACCAAATGTTAAAGTAATAATATATAACATGCAACTTACACAAATGTTAGAGTAATAATATATGACATGCAACTTACACAAAGCATACAGGGGTCTAATGCGTTTTCGAGGCTAACTTTGACCAAATGTTAGAGTAATAATATATGACATGCAACTTACACAAAGCATATGGTCAATTTCAGATGTGAAAGGAGTTTCCAATGATATAATTTTCACATTATACATCTCATGTACTCCTCCGCCTAGGTGTGTAAGTCATCTTACTTAAAACCAAATAATCCCAAAACACGAGGGCGCTGTGCATTAACTTCTACCTCGCTTCTTGTTTCTTGACATATGAACCAATAAGAGATGAGGGTGTGCATGCTTTAATGACCCGAGACTATCAAACATGACATGCAAAGTGGTTAGTTCATTGCATGCAATACTATTAATTAGCAAATAAACATTAATGTCTCTCGCTTTCCCTCCTCCTTGGTCACGGTGCACAGCCTAAGATGACTTACTCACCTATGTGAAAGGAGTACTATTAATCTTGTCAATAGTCAAATTGGAAACCATCTAGAGTACAAATCTAGGAGTACGTATTTAATCTAACAATATTGATTGGGCGTTGTTGAATGTTGATACCTTTTTTATCATAGTAGAGATACTTTGACTACACATAAAACTTATATGTAAGGTAGAAAGGATAGGAGGGAGTATATTGTACGTTCAAAAACGAAACGAACATTGAATACCCTTTATATATGATTTGCGGATGCTGTGATCACCGGTTCAAAATTTTGAATCCGCCTTAGGTATCACGTGCCCCCACTTGTTCCCTCTCGATTTCATCTCGGGGTCCGGAGATCTATTGAAAGAGGACTAGGGTGGGTACATGTGAATGATACTCGGCAGAATGTTCAAATGAGGCATGCGGGAGGATGGACTCGACTGGAGGGCGACATGATCGATGGAGAAGAGGGTTGGAGAGGAATGAGAAATAAGCAAACGCCACATGATTACACTTGAACGGCTCAAATAAACAATAAGTTGTCTCGCTTGGCCTACATAGTGAAAGGCCTGCGCAACACGGAGCACTGACGCTCGAATATGGCCGGGAAAACAGGGAAACCGACATGGGGCACACTGCCGGACGACGTAGCGCAGACTAGTCCAATGGAGGAGCTGGCCCACGACCTCCTCGCCACCGACAACCGCTCATATGGGTCTTTGGGGCCAACAACGGGCGCAGCTCCAAAGACCGCCTCTGGACACGGCGACCGCGGTGAACGACACGCTCATATCATCGATAGACACGGTCGGTTTCAGTGTGCCGAGGGTGGCGTTTGTGCTGTGGCACGACCAACGGTATGTTTGGTTTGTGCCCAAGGTTGCCCCATCAAAGCATTGGGTCGCCAAAATTTTGGTTGAGGTATTGGTTGCCCATGATTTGGCCGACATTGGCAAGAAAAATGAACTAGAGTTGCCTAGAGTTCATTGGCAGGCCAAAGAAATGGCAACCATCCAAACAAAGACCAATCTTTGGGTCATGACCAAAATTTTGGTAAGGTGCACTTTGGCCACAATCCAAACACCCCCCAACACCTGGCTCGTCGCGGATGCACGGGGCGCCGCGACGCGTCCGCGGAGTGGTGTAGCGCGGCCAACTGCATCCTCTGGACCTGAGACCATGTCGTGTCGTCTTGCTTTTTCAATGACATGCGGGGATCGCATTTGAGCAAAGGGCATCTCCAACGTTGCCACGACCGCAGCTGACTAGCCTGGCACACCAAAGCCCTCGTCCCTCGCGCCGTTGCGCGGTGTGTTCCTAGCCGGCGCTAGCTGCCCGCATTCATGTCGTCCGTTCGTATGTCGTTGTTAAGAGGCTCGGTGCCCGAGGAACCAACTCCGGCGACTTAATGACGCACCCGGACGCTTGGCCTCACCGGACTGTGCTACTTAAAGCGGCAACGCCCAACTAACCTCCACACCATAGCGCATCGTCCTCCTACCTGACACCACATCCGCCATGACCGCAAGTGCGAACGCCCGCGGAGAGCTTGTCTTCGGGGATGAAGCTCGAGGTCGCCTCCCTCGCTCAGGTCGCCTCTCGCGACGCAATAGCGGCGTAGCCGGACGCGGACGCGAGCACACAAGCGGTGGCCACGCTGGCGGCCGACGGCGGGAGCACCATCAGCCACGCGTCCTACTTGCCACCGTCCAACGTCCGGTACCGCCGATGTCGGGGACTCCTCCGAGGATGAGTAGGGCATGGGAGGCGGCAGGGCATGGTGTGCCAACTGGCTGGTCTGTATCCCGTGTTCTACTCTTCCTCGCTGGAGACCGCACCTTCACTTCACAGGTCTTGAACCCCGCCCCCGTACATAGAGATCGCAGATGGAGGACATCAGTCGCTGCCGTAGAATAGGTTTAGGGTCGGGTTTCTTTTATTTTTCTGTCTTATAAAAGTTGAAATGTAATGAAAATCTGCCGTGTTTGCATTAATCTCGCCGGTGTATATGAACTTTCAAATAATATACATATTGTAGGAGTACTAGTGCACGGAAGATCAAGATCTTGTGGGAGAAAAGGATGAACGAGGAAAGCCTTATCTGCAAATGTGGAGAGGAGTGCGGTAAATTGTCATAGTTTCCTTCCTATCCGTTAGATATAGATCGGACGGCCTATATTGCGGGATGACAGGCACACCATCATCACCAACTCTGCTTTTTATTGAACCGAGACAAATCTAAAAAAACCCAACTAAGTCAACCTCCCAGCATATCGCGTGGGAAAAGACCAGGCCGCGCCGTTTTAGTCGGGATTACCGGATTACTAGTAGTAGTATCGATGGATCGCGCGAAGCAACATTTTTTTTGAGGGGGCGAAGCACCTAGTTTAAAAGGAAAAAAGGCGGTACACTCACAACACTCCTGTCGCGGTCGCATTGCACCCCAGACACGGCTCACGCAAATGGAATGCGCTTCGGCTTGCCTCTTCACTGACACGTGGGACTGCACTTGGAGAAACCGACCATGCGCCAAACTCTCCCCGCCCACCATGAAAATCCTCCCCCACACAAAAATTCCCCCCAAATTCGATTCAAATGCCCTTCGGCCAAATATTCCCCAAACCCCCCTCCCCCCGTCCCCCCTCCACTCCATTCGCTCCGCCAAAGCCGCCCTCCCTGCCGCGCCGATACGTCGGCGCCGCGGTTTGTCGAGGGGATGCACGGCGATCCTCTCGCTCCCACAAGACGCTCGTGAGAGATCGTCCTCTAGCCGTGCCGCCACCTCAGCTACGTTCTTGTGGATGACAACGGTCAGCGCCGCCATCACCGCTGGCGACATTCGTGTGGAGACGACGGCGGTCAGCTTCTCCCACGATGCGCGCATTCTAGGCGAGGCCCCGTTCATGTCGGTGTAGCGCTGAATGTTAGCTGATAAACGCTGTTAATCTCACTTTGTTTGCGAAGTAGTTTCTTGTCAATATGCTCGCTTAAGAAGCTTCCTTGCCCTGTTTGCACTCAATCTGCTTAGCTGAGATGGCATGCCAAGGCCAATTAGTTGCTAAAATATCCTGCCATATATTTATTGTGACGTAGATTGCCATGGTCTAGTAGCCAATCTGTTAGGTGAAATAGCTCTACACCGTTTTATACTCGATCTTTGTTGCTGTGATGGCCTTCGATAGTTTGATGGCTGTGTGCTCGGGCTCATTGACTGCTGAAACAGCCTGGCATAATTTAGCACTCAAATCTGTTTGCTGAATTAGCTTTACATATATTTCGTTACTTAGATCTGCTCGTCCAAATATCTTGCCATAGCTTTAGACATCGACCTAGGTATTTTTTCTAGACTTCATAAAAAAGCATATATGTTTTTCCTGTAATATCTAGTAGAAGAACTAATTTGTATGTCTAACAGATGGACAGGACTTGGATAACTTCTGCTCAAGATTCTCCGCTGCATATGTCGAGGGGGTTGAAAACTTCATGAACTTTATCGAGCTGAGTATGGTGGTCCAAATCAGATATACTGCCTGTAGCAGTTGTATGAATTCAGTTACAAGACCCCGATCAACCGTGCAAAATCATCTACACTTGTATGGGATGTCGGTCACATATACTAGGTGGGTTCATCATGGTGAAGCTGTGAACGTCAATGTTATTGACTACGTGGAAGCAACATATCGCCATCTTGATCTGCCTGATGCTCGTGTGGAAGAGGAGGAGGTGGTGGTGGTGGCGGAGCCATGAGTTTGACCAACATTGAAACAATGCTACGAAATGCTCGTGCATTCCGTGAACTTTCACCGCAGAAGAAAAACAGTGGGCCCGCATGTTGGAACAATGCAACGTTCTTTGTCACCCCAGAAATAAGCTGTCAGTATTCTCAGCTATGGTCACCTTTCTTCAGGTGAAGACATCTGAGCGAATGACCAACAAATCATTCGATGCGATGTTGGTTGCTTTCCGCAAATCTTTCCCAGATGCGTCTGAGCTGCCACACACCTACAGTAAAATGAAGAATTTCATTCGTGCAGTTGGAATTGGATATGATATGGTCCATGTTTGTAAGAATAATTGTGTTCTGTTCCGGAAGGATTATGCCAACTTAAGTGAATGCCCAAAATGCAAATCATCAAGATGGAAAGATGGAGATGCTGTGAAGAGGGTTCCTCATAATGTTCTGAGACATTTTCCAATTACACCAAGATTGCAAAGGTTGTTTCATGATGCTGAAACAAGAGAGGATGTATTGTGGCATTCTAGGAACCAGGAGTACAGAGATCAGAATGTAATGAGCCATCCATCTCATGGTAGTGAGTGGAAAAGCTTCAATGATAAACACAAAGAGTTTGCTTCTGACCCGAGAAACATTAGACTTGGCTTAGCTTCAGATGGATTTAACCCATTTGGCCACCAGAGCGCCACATATAGCATGTGGCCAGTGCTTGTTATCCCTTACAACATGCCTCCAAATGTACGCACCAAAGAATCAAACTACATGATGGCCTTGCTCATCCCAGGTCCAAAAAGTCTCGGAAAGGATTTTGATTTGTTCATGGAGCCTCTTGTGGAGGAACTTCAACAGCTATGGAAGGGTGTTCTCACTCGAGACCTATATAGCAGCCCACTAGCTGATTTCTTTCTGCGTGTTGTTGTAATTTGGTGCATCCATGATTATCCGGCTTTGTGCACTATGTCAGGGCAAACGACACATGGTTACAATGCATGTGTTCGCTGTGACAGGAATCCACTGTCATACGCAATACTTAGCGAGATATGTTACATTGGACACGGCTGTTTCCTTGCCAAGGACAAGCCGCATCCTAGAAAATACCGAAGACATGTGTTCAATGCAAAGCATGAAAACCGTGATGCGCCAAAGAGGCTCACCGCCGATGAGTTGCAAGTGGAATTAGAGAAGGTCATGCATATTACACCAGGAAACCATCCTAGTAATGGTAGCGGGAAAAGGAAGCGTGGCATGGTAGAAGAGAGATTATTGTTTACCCGCAGGTCCACTTTGTGGGACTTGGAGTGTTGGAAAGATTTGGATGTGCGGCATAATCTTGATGTGATGCACATCGAGAAAAATATATGTGACAGCATTATCGGCACGCTTCTTAACATTGAAGGCAAGACGAAAGATACCTTAAAATCTAGGATTGATTTGACACACTGGTATCGAGAAAGGATTTGCGGTGCAAGATGAAGGTAAACCACGGGATATGGCACCAAATTGTACGTCTTGGACAAGGTAAAAATAAAAGAATTATGCGAGGTCCTGTCACGTGTGAGAGTCCCAGATGGATTTGCTTCCAACCCTGAAAGGAGAGTCAGTGCAGATGGAAACAAGGTACAAGGGTTGAAAACTCATGACTGCCACGTCCTACTTCAAAGGGTTTTACCTGTTATCCTTAGAGGATTGGGCCGCCCTGACTTATATAGAGCAGTTGCAAAGTTGGGACAATTCTTCAGGGAACTCTGAAGTAGAAATATCAGGATATATGCTTTGGAGCGTCTTAGAGACAAGACACCAACTATCCTATGCAACCTTGAGAAGATATATCCTCCAGCCTTCTTTGACGTGATAGTGCATTTGGTTGTTCATCTACCTGATGAGGCACTACTTAGAGGTCCAGTACAATATGGCTGGATGTACCCTATTGAAAGGCGGCTAGGCACTTTCAAGGGCTATGTTAGGAACAGAGATAGACCCGAGGGTTCCATTGCAGAGGCCTACATTGCTACAGAAGCGTTGACATTCTGCTCAAAATACATCGAAACAAATTGATCAGCTTAGCAAAGAGGTGGGTGAAGACAATCCGGGCACAATGTTTTCGATTATTCTGCTCGAAAGTTACAGGGAAGAGTCGACAAGAGGACAAACCTAAAGATTTGGACAAAATGGTTTGGTATGTGTTGAATAACCGTCACGAGATACTACCTTATATCAAGTAAGTGCAAGATCGCAGCTTATACATCGTAATCTACTAAACTTGCAGCACATTCTTATATATTTAGATGTTTGACGCGATCACTATGTTGTGCAGCATGTACAAACAGGAGTTACTGCTGCAAAATCCAAGAAACATTGACAAACTGGTTATGGCAGGATTTGCGAAATGGTTCAAGAACCATGTAAGCTTTTGAAGTGCACTGCCAGTTTTTTAATATATTGAGTACATAAGATGATCAGCTTGTCTATTTTCTAACCATAGGTTAAGAAGATGCGGGAGGATGGGCAGGCAGTTGATGATGCCCTTTACTCACTAGCAATGGGTCCTGATACTTGGGTAAGACATTATGAATCTTGCGTTGTTGGAGATGTGCGCTACAATACCCTTGCACGAGACGAAGGCAGGAAGACACAAAACAGTGCCATCATGAGCACGGATACGTATGACAAAGAGACAACTGAAATGTATGCTAACATAATAGACATTGTTCAGTTGCAGTATATCTCCAGTTTCGAGGATCATCGGTGTGTGGTTCTGTTGTGCTGTCGTTGGTATAACCTGTTTTCCAGGATCGCAAAACCCAGAGCTGATGATTATTTCAAATCCATCAATGTCAAGGCAGCGTACCAGACCAACAAGCCTTTTATTTTGGCAAATCAAGCAACACAGATGTTTTTCTTGGAAGACACATTTGCACGTAGCGATGACTGGAGAGTATTGCAAAGGTTTGAGCAGAGGAATTTGTTTAATGAAGTTGCACAACATGATGATGCTTACACTGCTCCTGATGTACAAGATAACACAGATGTTCCTAATATCTTTGAGAACCATCACGTCAATGATGCCGGCGAAAAGATTGCCTCGTCGTCGTGGACATACAAGAGTTGATCAAGAAGAAGCCAACGTTCGAGGACGTTGAGGACGAACAAGAAGATGACATCGTGGGGAATTACGATTCAGACTGATACACATGGCGAAGATGTTGACGCTGCTGCTTCGGATGATTATTACATTGCTTTTGTCGTATTTGCCTGTCAGAAGACGTTTTTTTATCTACTATGTGAAATTGTGTTTGCTGTGACAACTGAAACCTGATGAACATGTTGTTTAGTATTTTGCTGTGAGAACATCACTTGTTATGTATGCTGATTTGAGTTTGGTGATTGTATGACAACTAAAACATGATGACATTGTTGTTTATTTGTACTCATATTTGGCTGTGAAACTTGAATTTCATGACATAATTTGCTGTTGGACTGCAATTTGGTCGACGTCTTCGAATGAGAACAAAGCTGACCCGACAGGGCCTCTGCTATCTATTTATTTATATGAGCAAAAGGGGATACTCCCTGATTTCCATTAATAGAAATCATTAGATGTTCACAACACTACGCCCAACCTGCTACACAGGTTTCATTCATTACTAGTTTCAAAGAAAGTGCTCATGTCGTAGCTAATTTGAATACATCACGAAAGTGCTACATACACAGCAAATAAAGAGACAATCATCCTACAGAGCACATCGATTTTGCCCATTATCTTCACAACCTCTTTCATCTCCTCATTGTCAAAGGCTGCTCAAGAGCTGTTGCTTGGCCATAATCGGAGGAACTGCGTCTTTAACCTTCTGCTCGTGCATCTTCCTCTTCTCGCCGTTCCTTGGTTACTTGTCCAACACCCCAACCTGCTGGTATTGGGATTCCTCGGCTAACCAAATAATCAGCATAGTTGCATTCCCCACATCAGCAACTTCCCGTAAATACAAATCACACGAATCTTCCCTTTTCGCATCGAATCAAATTGCAAGATCATCAACCAAACTATTAAAAAAATCAGCAACTGAAAGCAGCAGAATAACACTTAAACATATTATTACCCCATGATTCGGGCATTTGTAGAAGACTCGGCCAGGGTTGCGGATTGTGGTTGAGACGCGACGGATGACTCTGCGTGATTTGCAGCAGTGGCACCACACCAACGGCAGCGGGTTGCAATGAGCAATCGGCTGCGGTGCGCGTGCCGGCGGGGGTGTGATGAGACCCACAGGCGATGGTACGGGTGGCGACTTGGCGCATATCTGGTTGTTGCCTGCTGAAGAGCACGTGGACGAGCAACTAGCGGACATGGTTGCTGCGGCCAGAGCTTCTGATGCTAGGCAGAGTAAGTAGAGAAGAGGAGAAGCGAACGTTGGATATGTCAGTTTCATTACTTGCAGAGTAGCATAGCACCATATATAGTCATAGTCTAGGTTTGGATTCTGCATCACAGGTGGAGCACGCCTTTGTTTTTTCTAAAACTCGCAATGTCTCTTTATCGGTACACTAGCTTGTTCTCAGACGCCTTCCCAAGTCTTTGATTTTCTTTCCCTTTTTTGCGAGGAAGGAAGGAGGACAAAATTGAGAGTTCCTCGGACTCGAACCCAAGACCTCTCGGTTGAAAACCAAGGGTGCTAGTCACTTACGTGGCGAACGTTCCCTGTGAGGAGGACGGCAGATGAACGCATTTTAGTCGAAGTTTTCTTCCTATATATAAAAAAGTATGCTACTTGGTGTCCGCTTAGTAAAAACGACAGCTAACTCTTGACTGCTCGATTGACATTCAACGTCTCATCGCTTTCTTCGATCTCTTCTTTCTCGAGCCGCCAAAGCCAAACCAGCGCCCGGGACCGCTGCTCTCGCCTCCCACGGCTGGTTGTGATCTTCCCTGCCCTGCTCGTTCCCGTCCGAGGCCTCACCATCGCCCTCCGCGCACAAGGCGCTGTTCTCCGGTGTTGTCAACATGGTCAACAACCGAGAGGAATAAGGAGATGACTGTACATGGTGAGGATGACAAGAGGGACCCAAAGCAGCTGCCAGCAGTAATTTTGTTTTTTCGGGACGGAGAAGGGTATCAACTCGGTTGTGCCGGACGCATGGCCCATCTAGCCCAGGATTTTATTTCATATGTTTAGCACATGACCAGCCCAGTTTGTTTTTTTCCTTTCTGAAAAATGGCTAGCCAGCTATTTTGTTTTTTGCAGAATAACCAACATAGGCCTACTTGCTTTTCTACGCCCTGCTGGGCCGGAAATCTTTCAAGACGAGGAGGGATGCATTTTGCCCAGAAAATGGGCTATAAGTAATAAGAAATGGGCTATAAGTAATAATAAATGGGCTGTAAAATGAAAAAATACAACAAACAGGCAATTAGTTCCCACATACTGTGTTTTTGGATTTTGATATTTTAAATTTCAATGTTATAGTGCGGGTAAAATTTCAAGGAATATAAATTATGGTATAATTAGATTAAAAATTAATTTGAATCTGGATAGAAATTTCGGGTTTTATGCTGTTTGGGACAGATTTGGAGGCTGACTTGTGGGTCTACTAGGTTGACGTGTACTTTGGCTTTGTCAACTTAGTCCACAACGATTCTAGTAGCATTGACTGCTGGATGTTAATCCAACGGCCATGCTGCTTCTTTAATATCTCGATCTTCTTGCTCGGCCGCCCAAACCAGCTCCGGTGGGACTGCTCGCTCCCGCCTCCGTGGCCGGCTGTCTTTGCCGCAGCACCGCCCCACCCTACTTCATTGCTGGCCAGGCCATTCCTCTACTCACCCACACCTCCTGTTATTTTCCGACGACGGCAGCCGGACCAGTAAACCCTCGTACTCCCCACCGCGTGGGCAACCATTGCCGAGTCTTCCCCGGCTCCGTGTCGTTCCCTTCCTAGGCCTCGCCGTCGTCCACCGCCATGGTGCTCTCGGCGCGGCCTGCTCAACATGGTCAACGAACGACATCCATCGGCCATGGACTGTGCGCGCAAAATAATGATTCCTTCACCTGACAGTTGGGACCCACCGGAAGGGCCTCTGTATTTCACGAAAAAATGTTCCCCTCGATGACATGTCGGACCCACCAGCTATATCTTCGCACGCAAGGAAGTGCCTCCTTATAACGCACAAAAAAAATGAATACCCACCTTGCTAGATGGGACCCACTATAGTGGGAGGATGACTTGTGGGCCAACTAAGTTGACGGGGACGGAGGGCTTTGTCAACTTAGTCAATATGAATGATTCTAGCTCCAGTGACCGTACGATGTCCATCCAACGGCCATAGTGCTTCTTCAACCTCTGGTCTTCTTGCTCCAGCCGCCCAAAGCAGCGTCGGTCGTGCCGCGTGCTCCTGCCTCTCGTGGCCGGTTGTGATGCCGCGGAGGCCTTACTGCCCCCTACTACTCCCACCGCTGGCCCAGGGTATCCCTCTACTCACCCACACCCCCTGTTATTCTGCGACGACGGCAGCCTCACGCCGCAGCCGAACCACTGAACCCTCGTACTCCTCTCCGCGCGGGCTACCACTGCTGCATCTTCCTCGGCTCCGCGTTGTCCCCTTCCTAGGCCTCGCCGTCGTCCAGACCATCGCCCTGGTGTTCTCGGTGCGGCGTGGTCAACGTGGTCAACGACCGACTTCCATTGGAAGAGTATCATGCGTGGAGAGGCCGGCAATTTGGGTCCAGCGGCGCAAGGAAGTGCCTCCTTATTACGCGCAAAATAATTATTCCTCCACCTGACAGCAGGGACCTACCGGACAAGCCACCTTATTTCGCGAAAAAACGTTTCCCCCTGACTGCTGGGACCCACCGGACGGGCCAGCGTATTTCGCGAAAAAAATATTCCTCGCGCTGTCAGCTCGGACCCACCGGAAGTGCCTCCTTATTACGCACCAAAAAATGAATACTCCCCTTGCTAGCTGGGACCCACCATGGTAGGAGGCTGACTTGTGGGCCTACTAAATTGACTGGGACGGGGGCCTTTGTCCACTTTAGTCAATATGAACGATTCTAGCTCCAGTGACCATACGATGTCCATCCAACGACTGTAGTGCTTCTTCAACCTCTGGTCTTCTTCCTCCAGCCGCCCAAAGCAGCGCCGGTCGTGCCGCATGCTCCTGCCTCCCGTGGCCGGTTGTGCTGCCGTGGAGGCCTCACTGCCCCCTACTATTCCCACTGCTAGGCAGGCCCTGCGGCGACGGCAGCCTCACACCGCAGCCGAACCAGTGAACCCTCGTACTCCTCTCCGCGTGGGCTTCCACTGCCGCGTCTTCCCCGGCTCCCCGTCGTCCCCTTCCTAGGCCTCGCCGTCGTCCACCGCCCTGGTGCTCTCGGTGCAGCGTGGTCAACATGGTCAAGGAATGACTTCCATCGGACGTGGACTGTACGTGGAGAGGCTGACAGCTGGGTCCAAGGCCGCAGCAAGGAAGTGCCTCCTTATTACGTGGAAAATAATGATTCCTCCACCTGACAGCTGGGATCCACCGGACGGGCCATCGATTTCTGAAAAAACATTTCCCCACATTGCTGGGAACCACCAGCTACATCTTCGCATGCAAGGAAGTGCGTCCAGGAAAAAAACCAAAACGATTCGCCCCCCTGACTGCTGGGACCCACCAGCTACATCTTCACACGCAAGGAAGTGCCTGACAGTCGGGACCCACCTGGTCGAAGCGTACGTAGCGTTGTCATTCTGGTCGTGAACGTGAATGTACATATATACTGGTGGATGTAGAGGCGCGCACGTGTTGTAGTAGAGGCGCGCACGTAGCATGTACACGTAGGTACAGCGGCGAGGGTGCAAGAAATAAAATACGGTCACGTACGTACATACGGGCAGGGTCTCAAACGCCTGTCGCGCATACGTACATGGTTGGGTCTGAACGGAGAAACAACGTCGTTGTCGTGTTCATGGGGAGCCAACCGGCTGGGTCGAAACGGAATGTGTGGTCGTGTTCATCGGGAGAGCTTGGACGGAACAGCGATGGAAACGAGGCTGGCGTATCGCGACAACGGAGGAAACGGCCTTGTGTTCGACCGACCACGCTCAAACGGGGTCCCGTTGATCGGGAGGGGCTGGCGTGCATCAAAACAGAGGAAATGGACCTCCTACGGTCAAACGGGGTCCTGTTGATCGGGAGGTGTGGCGTCACAAAACGGACGAAATGGACTTGTGTTGGAGCGCCACGGTCGAAACGGGAGGGTGTGGCGCACCGCAAAACGGGACTCCACGGGAGACTGTTCATCTCCACCATCGACCTCCTCCAGCCTCCATGGGCTACCGTCGACCTCCTCCAGCCTCCACGGGCTCCTCGCTCATCCAGCCTCCACCGCTCTACTCCACCGGCCATCGCTCAACCACCCCTCCACGGGCACCCCTCCACCATCTACTATTCATCCAGCCCTCCACACCACGGGGTCCTCTTCAACCACCCCTCCACAGCCACCCCTCCACCGTCTACTGTTCATCCAGCCCTCCACACCACGGGTTCCTATTCATCCAGAGGCAACGCCACCGCTCCTTTATTCATCCAACCCCCCGCAACACTCACTGCTCATCCCGCAGGCAGCATCGATCGGCTTGATTAGTAGCAGATGGCGAAGAATCGCTCCATCGGGTTCGATTAACAGCCATTGATCGATCGCCGGGTTCAAGAACGTGAGCCTGCAAGTGCAATCGCCGGGTTCGATTAGAGCCCAACGCCCGCTTCGGCTTGATTAGAGCTAACGCCTCGCGCTGCACAGCGTCACGTACAAGAAACGCAGCGCGCTCCGCCCCAACCTCCCACCGTAATCGGCAACTCCCGAAATTTTCCTCCCTCGCTTCTACCATGGTTTTTTCCGTCATGGACAGCCCAAAGAATGTCATGCAGCTGTGTCTCCGGCCCGCCTGTGACTTAAAAGCCCATTTTCTGTCATGATTTTTTGTCATAGAAGTAGGAGCCCACCACATCTATGATGATACCGGGTTTTGTCACAATTATCGTCATAGAAGTGTCATATGTATGACAGAAAAAAAATTCGTTCGGCCAAAAATGTCATGGATGTGTCTTTTTTTGTAGTGTGACAAGCATTAAGCATAACAAAGTCATAGCAACATCAATCTCAGAACATAGTGGATACTAGGGATCAAACCCTAACAAAATTAACTTGATTACATGGTAAATCTCATCCAACCCATCACCGTCCAGCAAGCCTAGAAATTGGTGATGGAGGATGGTTGATGATGACGACGGGACGAATCCCCCTCTCCGGAGCCCCGAACGGACTCCAGATCAGCCCTCCCGAGAGAGATTAGGGCTTGGCGGCGGCTCCGTGTCGTGAAACGCGATGAAACTTTCGCTCTGATATTTTTCTCCCCGAGACGCAATATATGGAGTTGGAGTTGAGGTCGGAGGAGGTCTAGGGGGCCCACGAGAAAGGGGTCGCGCCCTAGGGGGGTGCCCCCTGTCTCGTGGACAGGCCCTAGGCCCCCTGGTGTATTTCTTTCGCCCAGTATTTTTTATAAATTCCAAAAAGTGCCTCCGTTGATTTCCAGGACGTTCCGAGAACTTTTCTTTTCTACACATAAAACAACATCATGGTAGTTATGCTGAAAACAGCGTCAGTCCGGGTTAGTTTCATTCAAATCATGCAAGTTAGAGCCCAAAACAAGGGCAAAAGTGTTTGGAAAAGTAGATACGTTGGAGACGTATCAACTCCCCCAAGCTTAAACCTTTGCTTGTCCTCAAGCAATTCAGTTGATAAACTGAAAGTGATAAAGAAAAACTTTTACAAACTCTATTTGCTCTTGTTGTTGCAAACATGAAAAGCCAGCATTCAAGTTTCAGCAAATATTATGAACTAACCATACTCACAATAACATGTAGGTCTCACAATTACTCATATGAATAACATAATCAGCTAGCGAGTCATAATAATAAAACTCGGATGACAACACTTTCTCAAAATAATCATAACATGATATAACAAAATGGTGTCTCGCTAGCCCTTACTGAGACTGCAAAACATAAATGCAGAGCACCTTTAAAGATCAAGGACTGACTAAATATTGTAATTCATGGTAAAAGAGATCCAGTCAAGTCATACCCAATATAAAACAATAGTAACGAATGCAAATGATAGTGTGCTCTCCAACGGGTGCTTTTTAATAAGAAGGGTGATGACTCAACATAAAAGTAAATAGATAGGCCCTTCGCAGAGGGAAGCAGGGATTTGTAGAGGTGCCAGAGCTCGGTTTTAAAATAGAGACTGAATAACATTTTGGGAGGCATACTTTCACTGTCAACGTAACAACTATGAGATGGTTGTATCTTCCCTACTACATGCATTATAGGCAGTTCCCAAACAGAATGGTAAAGGTTTATACTCCCCCTCCTCCACAAGCATCAATCCATGGCTTGCTCGAAACAATGAGTGCCTCCAACATTCAATGGGTCCCAGGGGGAGTTTTGTTTGCAATTATTTTGATTTAGTTTGCATAAAGCATGGGACTGGGCATCCTGGAGACCGGCCCTTTCTCATGAATGAGGAGCGGAGTCCACTCCTCTTGAGAATAACCCACCTAGCATGGAAGATATAGGCAGCCCTAGTTGTACATGAGCTGCTCGAGCATACAAAATAGAATTTCATTTGAAGGTTTAGAGTTTGGCACATACAAATTTACTGGGAACGGCAGGTAGATACCGCATATATGAAGGTATAGTGGACTCATATGGAACAACTTTGGGGTTTAAGGAATTTGGATGCACAAGCGGTATTCCCGCTTAGTACAGGTGAAGGCTAGCAAAAGACTGGGAAACGACCAACTGAGAGAGCGACAACAGTCATAAACATGCATTAAAAATAATTCACACCGAGTACAACCATGAGTAGGATATAATCTACCATGAACATAAATATCATGAAGGCTATGTTGATCTGATTCAACTACATGTGTGAACATGTGCCAAGTCGAGTCACTCAATTCATTCAAAGGAGGATACCATCCCGTCATATCATATCATAATCATTCTAATAGCATGTTGGCACGCAAGGTAAACCATTATAACTCAAAGCTGATCGAGCATGGCACAAGTAACTATAATCTCTAAATGTCATTGCAAATATGTTTACTTCATAATAGCTGACTCGGGAACGAAGAACTCATCATATTTACAAAAACAAGAGAGGTCGAGTTCATACCAGCTTTTCTCATCCCAGTAAGTTCATCATATATTGTCATTATTGCCTTTCACTCGCACGATCGAACGATGTGTATAATAATAAGAGTGCACGTGCATTGGACTAAGCTGGAATCTGCAAGCATTCAACTCAAGAGAGAAGACAGGGTAATATGGGCCCTAAGTTAAATAAACATTCATGCATATGAGAGCCACTAAGCATTTTTAATATGGTCTTCTCGACCCCCAAAGGAAAGAAAAGAAAATAAAACTATTTACACAGGAAAGCTCCCAACAAGTAAGAAGAAGAACTAGAAATATTTTTGGGTTTTCATTTTAATTTCTACTACAAGCATGGAAATTAGACAAACTAATTTTTTTGGTTTTTCTTAAGGTTTATCAAACACACAAGAAGAAAACTAGAAAAAAGAAAATCAAACTAGCATGGATAATACAATGAAAGAGTATGAGCACCGACAACTAGTGTGTGAACATGAATGTAAGGTCGGTGAGAAATACATACTCCCCCAAGCTTAGGCTTTTGGCCTAAGTTGGTCTAGCACCAAGGGCCGCTGCTACTCTCCCCGGTGTAGTGGGAGGTGTAATCAGGATACCACTGGCTGGTCATCTCCGGATCCCACTGGACAGATGATGCACGATAAGGATCCAGCTCAGGTTCCGGTCTTGGAGTAAAAGCTTGAGCTCGATGATTGTTCACCGCTTCAGGTGTGACAAGAAAATTATCTGCAATCAAATCAAACAATAGAGGCGCAGGCAAAATGATAGTCTCATTGTATTTCTTATTAAATCTAAGGTTATACAAGAGCATCTTCTCTTCGTTATCAACAATAAACTTGTGCGCTACCATGCTCTTGTAATATAAAATGTGAGGAGGTAATTTTGTCTCCTCCTCCTCATAGTGTCTAATGGGTATCTGAAAATGTTCAGCGAGACGTGCAGCATAGATACCCCCAATATGGGGCCTTTTGTATGATTCAGTATTAGCCGCTTAGCAACGCATTTACACCCATACTAAAAGTATTGTCTCCTAGCAAAGCATGTTGAAGAATAATAATATCCGAACGCTCAAATTTCCACTATTTCCACGACCAACCAAGCATCTACTAGCAAATATGGCAAAGTAGCGTAAAACAGGAAAGTGTATGCTAGAGACCTTCGGAGCCTTTCTTTGGCTCCTCTACAGCAATAGTATTAACAAAGCCACCTACATCTTCACGATGGGGTTCATCTAATTCTCCCTCATAAGGTATCCTACATACGGCACAAAAATGACGTAAAGACATTTCTTTGAACTTATCATATAAATGAAATGATACTGCAGGCGGTGATTTCTTAGTATAACAATAAAAGTTTTGCACGAAAGTATTGGTGAGTAAGAGATACTGATCGATTCGGTCGTTGATGAAACCGGTGAGGCCTATAATCTCGATTAAAGCATAAAAATCTTCATGAATTCCGGCTTCTTTCAAGAAATCCTCGCATGGCCATTCACACGACCGTACTTCCGCTAAGCGAGGAAGATTATACTTGGGTTTTTCCTTCTCTTTGTCTTGTTTTTCCTTAGAGCTTTGGATAGAAGAGCCTTTAAAGATCCTCCTTAACATTTTCTGAAAATTTCTGAAATTTTAGTAACTTCAAAATAAAAATGAATAAAACTAAACAAGATTGATAGCAACTACTCCTACAAGTGCCTAGAGCCTATATCATGCATTGGAATTGCTTGGGACTTCAAAATTTTAACATGCAAGCTCAAGAACATGGTCACCTAAGCAGCAAAAATTTGCAATGAATAAAGCACTAGAATAAAAACTAATTGGACCAATGGAGGAGTCACATACCAAGCAACAATCTCCCAAGGCAGTTTTGTGAATGGAGCTTTGAGCAAGGAGATCAAAAATCGCAGCAAAATGAGCTAGAACTCGTGCTTGAGCAGGATGGGGATTTTTTTGGGTAGAAGATGAAGTGTGTGGGTGCTGGCATAAGTGGAGGGGAGCCACCAAGGGCCCACGAGACAGGGGGCGCGCCCTGTGGGGGCGCGCCTCCTCTCTCGTGGCCTGGTGCTTGCCCTTCTGCAGTGTTTTCAGTGCCTAAAATCCTCAAATATTCCAGAAAAAATCATACTAGATTTGCAGGGCATTTGGAGCGCTTTTATTTTCAGGCTATTTTTTAATGCACGGATAATTCAGAAAACAGACGGATAATGTTAATTTTGCTTTATTTATTCTAAATAACAGAAAGTAAAAAGTGGGTACAGAAGGTTGTGCCTTCTAGTTTCATCCATCTCATGATCATCAAAATGAACCCACTAACAAGGTTGATCAAGTCTTGTTAACAAACTCATTCCGAATAACACGGAATCGGAGAAATTTCGAATGACACTAAGTTACCTCAACGGGGATATGAAAATTCCCAACAATAAGAATATCATACTTTTTCTTGACAGTAGGGAGAGGAAATTCAAAACCTCCAAAAATGATAGTTGGAACTTTTCCAATTGAATTGATGCTATGAATTTGAGACTGTTTCCTCGGAAAGTGTACCGTATGCTCATTACCATTAACATGAAAAGTGACATTGCCTTTGTTGCAATCAATAACAGCCCCTGCAGTATTAAGAAAAGGTCTACCAAGGATAATAGACATACTATCGTCCTCATGAATATCAAGAATAACAAAGTCCGTTGTGATAGTGACATTTGCAACCACAACAGGCACATCCTCACAAACACCGACAGGTATAGCAGTTGATTTATCAGCCATTTGCAAAGATATTTTAGTAGGTGTCAACTTATTCAATTCAAGTCTACGATATAAAGAGAGAGGCATAACACTAACACCGGCTCCAAGATCACATAAAGCAGTCTTAACATAATTTCTTTTAATAGAGCATGGTATAGTTGGTACACCCGGATCTCCAAGTTTCTTTGGTATTCCACCCTTAAAAGTATAATTAGCAAGCATGGTGGAGATTTCAGCTTCCTAAGATTCTTTCTTTTATTTGTGATGATATCCTTCATATACTTAGCATAAGGATTTACTTTAAGCATATCGCTTAAGCGCATACGTAAGAAAATAGGTCTAATCATTTTAGCAAAGCGCTCAAAATCCTCATCATCCTTTGACTTGGATGGTTTAGGAGGAAAGGGCATGGGTTTACGAACCCATGGTTCTCTTTCTTTACCGTGGTTCCTAGCAACAAAATCTCTCTTATCATAACGTTGATTCTTTGATTGTGGGTTATCAAGATCAACAACAGGTTCAATCTCTACATCATTATCATTGCTAGGTTGTGCATCAACATGAACATTATTATTAACATTATCACTAGGTTCATGTTCATCACCTGGTTGAGTTTCAGCATCAGAAATAGAAATATTATTGGGATTCTCAGGTGTGTCTGCAGTAGGTTCACTAGAAGCATGCAAAGTTTTATCTTTTTCTTCTTCTTCTTATTTTTAGAAGAACTAGGTGCCTCTAAATTATTTCTCTGTGAATCTTGCTCGATTCTCTTAGGGTGGCCTTCAGGATGCAAAGGTTCCTGAGTCATTCTACCAGTTCTAGTAGCCACTCTAACAGCAAAGTCATTTTTATTATTTAATTCATCAAGCAAGTCATTTTGAGCTCTAAGTACTTTCTCAGCTTGAGTAGCAACCATAGAAGCATATTTTCTAACGCGGTGAAGTTCATCTTTAACTCTAGCCAGATTATCACCTACACGTCCTATCTCGAAAGCATTATTCTTTAGCTCTCTACCAACATAAGCATTAAAACTTTCTTGCCTAGCCATAAAGTCATCAAATTCATCTAAGCCTGGGCTATGAAATTTAGTAGAGGGTATTTCAACCTTATCATATCTATAGAGAATTTACCTTTACTACTTGTGTCGGATTATCAAGACAATGTGGTTCTTTAGGCGGTAAATTAAGACCATGTATTTCTTCAATAGGAGGTAAATTCTTAACATCTTCAGCTTTGATACCTTTTTCTTACATTGATTTCTTTGCCTCTTGCATATCTTCAGGACTGAGAAATAAAACACCTCTCTTCTTCGGAGTGGGTTTAGGAATAGGCTCAGGAGTTGGCTCAATTGGTTCAGGAATTACTTTAGGAACTGGCTCAGGAAGAGTCCAATTATTTTCATTAGTCAACATATTATTAAATAATATTTCAGCTTCGTCGACTGTTCTTTCCCTGAAAACACAACCCGCACAACTATCCAAGTAGTCCTTGGAAGCATCGGTTAGTCCATTATAAAAGATATCAAGTATTTCATTTTTCTTAAGAGGATGATCAGGCAAAGCATTGAGTAATCGGAGAAGCCTCCCCCAAGCTTGTGGGAGACTCTCTTCTTTGATTTGCACAAAATTATATATTTCCCGCAAGGCAGCTTGTTTCTTATGAGCAGGAAAATATTTAGTAGAGAAGTAATGAATCATATCCTAGGGATTACGCACACAACCAGGAGCAAGAGAATTATACCAAGTCTTAGCATCACCCTTTAATGAGAACGGGAATATCTTAAGGATATATAAATAGCAAGACTTCTCATCATGAGTAAATAGGGTGGCTATATCATTCAACTTGGTAAGATGTGCCACAACAGTTTCAGATTCAAGGCCATAAAAAGGATCAGATTCAACTAAAGTGATAATATCAGGGTCAACAGAGAATTCATAATCCTTATGAGTAACACAAATAGGTGAAGTAGCAAAAGAAGGGTCATGTTTCATTCTAGCATTAAGAGACTGTTGCTTCCATTTTGTCGGATTTCGGGTTCCGGCAAACCCTCTAGGTTCGAACTCTGGGGTGCACGCGGAGATCTCGCCCCCTACCTACCTGCACCTCGTCGCCTCGCAAGGATCTAAACTACACAAAGAGCAACACAAGGGACACAAGGTTTATACCTGTTTGGGCCACCATTGTGGTGTAATACCCTACTCCACTATGTGGTGTGGTGGATTGCCTCAGGGGCTGATGATGAACAATACAAGGAAGAACGGCCTCGCGAGAGTCTGTTCTTGGCCGGTGCGATTTAACTGCTAGGGGAGTTCGGTCGCTTCTCTCGCCTCTCTAGATTGCTTGACCTCTAGCTCTGCTCGATTCCGGGTCCCTCTACCCTGTGGGTGGCTAGTCCTATTTATAGGCAGAGGCCCTGGGCCTCTTCCCAAATATTGATCGGGAAGGGCGCCAACAATTGGCCATTTTCAAGGGGAACATCTAGTACACTTATCCTAACTAAAGTTGGTTCTCGCCTGTCAAAGGCTCGGCAGTGACGCGGCTTGGGCTCCACGATGACCTCCTTCCTGCCGTTGCGACGCTCTTGATCTTGTTGCACCGAAATGGTTGCCTTTGCTTGATGCTCTCGCCTGCGCTTGCCTCCTTTGCACCAAAGAGGGAATGAGGACACTGCACGGGCTGGCGCCCTCCTGGCGCCCTCGGTGCGTCATGGCTTGCGTCATGGGCACCTCGTGAGGTACCCGCCTTGATCTCTCCGCCTCCTCGAGCCAGCCACCGACGAGGCCGTGGCTCGAGGAAGCTTCGTCGTCCGCCCCACGAGGCTTGGCCCCTCGCGAGGGTCTTGAGCTTGTGCTGATGAAGATGGGCCGTGCTGGGCCACCCCTTGAGCCACGCCGCAGGCCGCAGGAAGGCAAGTCTGGGTACCCCCGTTCCCAGAACGCCGACAGTAGCCCCCGGGCCGAAGGCATGCCTGGACTTGGCTTAGCAGAGAAGCGAAGGGTCAAGTGCGAAGCACCGGGGGCCCTAAGAGCCTGCGGCCTTGGGCGCCGCGTGGCGGTTGATGGGACGTGGGCGTCTCTGCGTCCCCACGACGCCTCGGCGACTGCACGAATTGACAAGTCCTTGCATGCAAAGCGGGTCATGATTACCTATGATCGTGGAGGTCGTCGGTTGGCCTTCCCCGGTTATAAGTACGGAACGTCGCGTGCCCTTCCAGTCCATCTCTTCTTGCTTCCCCTTCTTCTCCATGGCTCTACCAAGAGGTTCTCGGCCGGAGAAGGGAAAAGCCCGCCAGTGGAGCCCGACTCTCCCCAGCCAAGCGCCGGTCGAGGCCGCCCTTGCAAGCACCACTGTGGTTCCCAGAAGCGGCTTCGCGTCATGGAGGCGATCTCCGCCGCGGTGACGGGCGTCAGGCCGCTGACGGGCGCTTATGGCCGCTGCGACCCCTAGGTCAAGGCTTCCATTCGGAAGAGGTGCTGCCGGAGTTTGTCGTATGGTCGGCGGAGCCGACCAGCACCTGGGTCCAGCTTCCCCGCTTCCTTTTAAGTGAACTTCCGGCCGGCGCCCCGGGCGGCCTCTGGCTCGAGGCGGACGGTTGCTGCAGCCGGGCCTCCTGGGCTTTGTTGGAGGTCTCCGCTGCTGGGGGCGTGGCCCTGACCCGTTGCTGGCAAACGTTTGCCCGCGTGCGAGGTCTGAGCCGGCGGTGCACCCTGCACTTCAAGTTCGACGGCGACGCCACCCTCTACGTGAGGGTGTTCGGGGAAGACGGTCGCCGCGTTGGGTGCTGCCCCGAGGACGACGCATGACCATGGGCCTAGCCCCGGCGACGATCGGGACGAAGATGACGGCGCGCGCGTGGTCGGCGGCGCTCGGGGTTCGTCAAGCTTCGGCGACTCTTCTTCGGACAGCGGCTCCTCCAGCGGTGGCCGTGACCAGCCTCCGCACCGCCGTGCCCGCCTGGAGGGAGGTAGCGGGTCCGCTCGCCGTCACGCCTCGGTGAAGCCCGAGAGGGAGTCCGCTTGAGCTCCGGAAGCAGTTCGAGCTGCCGCCGCGAGTTGGTGTCGAGCGAGCTGCGCCCGTCATGTTATTTTCCTTTTCCTGCGCAAGGAGACAGTAGAGTAGGGCCCCGCGGGGGCGTGCTTGGACTGTTGCTGTTTAATTACCGTACTGTTTCTGCTATTTTTGTATTAGGCTTCTGTGCCACACGCCTGCGCGTAGAAATTACTTAGCTTGGGGGCGACCTGTCGCGGTGTTCGCCTCCCGAGGCCGAGGTCTTGTCGAACGCTTCATGCCCTGCAAAGATTAGCCAAGAGAGGTAGTTTCCGGCCTCAGTCGTGGAGGCGACCGACCCAGGTCCTGTGTTTGCGTCACGGTGCCCGTGGGGCACAGACTGGAGGGGTGCTCCCGTAGCGAACCCGGTTAGGGAAGCCTCAAACAGTAGGGGCAGAAAACACTCGCGAGGGCGCCCGCGTTGCTCCCTCGTGAGACTCGCGCGAGAGAAATCGAGGTAGGAGAGCGAAGAAGGCAAAGAGTCACAAGCCAAAGACGGCAACACCTTCAATAAAACTTCAAACGGGAATGAACAAGCCAACTGCAGAAAGCAAATGAAAAAAGCCGCGTCCGGCACCTAATCTAGTCTTCGACGTCTTCTCACCAACGCGGAGCTAAGTGCTGCCACTGGGCGTGGGAGGGAGCCCTAGGGCCTGAGGCCGGGCGCCCCGAGACTCCGGGCGTGTACATCCCCAACTCATTATTACGTGAGAGTGTCACGGCGGCGAAGCTTCACAGGCGTTGGCCTTCTTCACAGTGCACCGGCCTTTCTCAAGAAGATAAGCTTCACAGCGCTCGCCTTCTTCACGTGCACCGGGCCTTTCTCGTAAAGATAAGCTTCACAGCGCTTGCCTTCTTCACGTGCACCGGGCCTTTCTCGTAAAGATAAGCTTCACAGCGCTCGCCTTCTTCACAGTGCACCGGGCCTTTTCCAAAACGCAACAACTTGCTGTGCATTCGCCTTTCTTCACAGTGCACCGGGCCTTTTAGGGGTAAAACCTCCGGAGGTGCTGGATGTTCCACGCTGCTCGACGGGCACCCCCTCCTGAGTCTCCAAGCGCGCGGAGCCGGGCCTGGAAAGATGAACAACCTTGAACGGGCCCTCCCACATGGGAGAAACCTTATGCAGTCCCTCCCTGGAGAGAACCCGTCTGAGCACGAGGTCCCCTACCTCAAGAGTCTTGGGGCGAATGTTGCGGCAGTGGTATCGCCGCAGTGCTTGTTGGTACCTTGCCGCTCTTAGCGCGGCTTCTCGACGATGCTCCTCCCCCAGCACGAGGTCCGTCCCCCGGTGGCGTCCTGCTGCGCCTCGTCGAACGCCAGGACCCGCGCGGAATGACGTCTGACCTCGTGAGGGAGGACTGCTTCAGCTCCATAGACCAGGAAGAACGGGGTCTCGCCAGTCGGCTTGGTCGCGGTCGTGCGGATAGACCACAACACGGACTGAAGCTCGTCGTACCAGCCTCTGTCGCAGGCCTCCAGCTTCTTCTTGAATGTCCTGGTTTTGAGGCCCCTCAGGACCTCTGCGTTGGCCCGCTCGGCCTGACCGACTGCTGTTCGTGGGTGCGCCATCAAGCGTAGCATACCAAGGCCCCAAGGTTAGCATGATGTTTTGAAGTGGTTACTGGTGAACTGTGAACCGTTGTCGGTGATGATGCGGTTCGGCACCCCAAACCGGCTCACGATGCCCTTGATGAACTTGACCGCTGAACCTGCGGGGATGGTGCGGACGGCTTCCACTTCAGCCTACTTGGTGAACTTGTCCACGGCGACGTAGAGGTAACGATAGCCCCCTGGCGCCCGAGGAAACGGGCCCAGGATATCCAGCCCCTAGACTGCGAATGGCCATGACAAGGGTATAGTTTGCAGACCTCCTGCCGGCTGATGGATCTACTTGGCATGGAATTGGCAGGCCTCGCAAGCCTTCACCAGTTCCACGGCATCATTGAGAGCAGTGGGCCAATAGAACCCGCTGCGGAATGCCTTGCCAACGAGGGTCCGTGATGACGAATGATGCCCACAGTCTCCACTGTGTATATCTGTCAGCAGCTCCTTCCCTTGCTCCCTGGAGATGCAACGCAGGGACACATCATTTGGTCACTTCTGGTAGAGCTCTCCATCCCTGATGCAGTACGCCGTGGCTTACCGCGCGACACGCTCCGCTTCCTCCTCCTTTTCCGGCAAGGTCCCTTGATTCAGGTAGCTCCGAAGCTCTGTGATCCAGCACCCCTCCTGAGGCTCCAGTGTTAGGAGCAGACGCGCTCCCAAGGTCGGGCCACAGACTGGGGCTCCCGAGGCAGGTGGCTGTGGGAGCTCTTCCCGGGGCTGCACCGTGCTTGACAGCGATGGCGTTGCCGAGGGCTTGAAGAGCCGCTCCTCGAAGACGCTGGGCTCCTGAGGTAGGCGCCTGGATGCCCGTTTGGTGATGTCGTCAGCCTCTTGATTGGTGCTACGAGGCACATGCTACAGCTCCAGTCCCCAGAATTGCTTCTCCATCCTGCGGACCTCCGCGAGGTAGGCTTCCATGTGCTCATCCCTCGGCTCGTATACTTTGTTGGAGAAGTTGACGAGGAGTTGTGAATCACCCTTGATGGTAAGGCGCTTCACTCCTGTGGCAATCAAGGCCTTCAGCCTGCTATCGTGCCCTCATATTCTGCTATGTTGTCGGAGACCTTTTCTCCATGCCGAAACAGAGCTGCACGGCGTAGTAGAGCTTGTCTTGAGTAGGAGATATAAGCACCGGCCACTCCTCAAGGCCGTGTCTGGAGAACGCCCCGTCGAAGTACATGTTCAAACCGCCCGGTGCCTCGCTTCCTGGGAAGAGGGATCGATCCTCATCAGCCTTGAGGCCTGGCACCTCCGTCCATTCCGCCACGAAGTCCGCTAGCGCAGCTCCCTTGATGACTCTGGTGGTGCTGAATTCTAGCTGAAACGCTTGCAAGTCGATGTTCCACTCAGCGACTCTTCCAGCCGAGTTGGGCCTCCTGAGCACCCTTTCCAAGGGGTACGCCGAGACAACCTTGATGGGATGGCATTGAAAATAGTGTCGCAGCTTGCGCGAGGCCACCAAGAGCGCGAGGAGGAGTTTCTAGGGCATGGGGTACCGCGCCCTCGCGTCCCGCAACACTGTGCTGACGAAGTACATAGGGTGTTCGACGAGGTTGGGAGTGTTGGTGTTGTTGGCGTCCTCCGGAGGCTGTGGCGCCTCCTGAGACAGTGGAGCCCCCAGTGGCTGGTCGTGGGAGGGGTCTCTTCTGTTCGAAAAGGCGCTTCCCTGCGGCAGCTGATCCTTCTCGGCTGTGGTAGTCGTCTCTGTGAGGCCCCCTTGATCCTGCTTCGCTTTGACCCGGGCAGCTGCCGCGGCTTTGGTCCAACGCTCCTCCCTAACCGCCACTAGGGCTGCGCTAGCAGAGTAGGGGGTGGCTACAAGGTAGAGCGCCAGGGGCTCTTGGGGGCGCGGAGCCACCATTACCAGAGGGCTGGTTAAGTACCTTTTGAGATCTTGGAACGGCTTGTCGGCCTCTTCAGTCCATTCAAAGGGGCCCTTTTTCTTCATTAGCTTGAAGAAGGGTAGCGCCTGCTCCCCAACTTGGAGATGAAGTGTCCTAGTGCGGTCACGCGCCCAGTGAGCTTCTGCATTTCTCTGAGGGTCTTCGGTGGGCTCATGTCCTCGACTGCCTTGACCTTTTCTCGGTTAGCCTCGATGCCCCGATGGGACACGAGGAAGCCCAAGAGCTTGCCCGAGGGGACCCCAAACACACACTTCTCCAGGTTGAGCCGTAGGTTGACTGCGTTGAGGCTCGCGAAGGTTTCCTCCAGGTCTTGTATCAGGGTTCTGGCCTCCCGAGACTTCACCACAATGTCATCGATGTAAGCCTCAACATTCCTCCCGAGCTGCGGGCCCAAGGTGATGTGCATCAACCGCTGGAAGGTTGCTCCTGCGTTGCGCAGCCCGAACGGCATGCATGTGTAGCAGTACACTCCACACGGGGTCAGGAAAGCCATTTTTTCCACGTCTTCTACCGCCATCTTGATCTGGTGATAGCCGGAGAAGGCATCCAGGAAACATAACAGGTCGCACTCGGCGGTGGAATTGACGATTTGATCGATACGAGGGAGCGGGAATGGATCCTGCGGGCAGGCTTTGTTGAGGTAGGTGAAGTCGACACACATGCGTTCCTTCCCCCCTTTCTTTGGCACGGCAACCGGGTTGGCCAACCAATCTGGGTATCGGACCTCGCGGATGACCCCTGCCGCTTCCAGCTTGCGGGTCTCTTGGACGATGAAAGCCTGCATTTCAGTGGACTACCGCCTCACTTTCTGCTTCACGGGGCGTACGTTGGGGCACACGTTGAGGTGGTGCTTGATTACGCCTCAGGTGGTGCTTGATTACGCCTCTCGGGATCCCTGCCAACTGATCAGGTTCCCATGCGAATACCTTCTTATTCGCGCGTAGGAACTTGATCGGGGCCTCTTCCTGCTCGGGCTGGAGGTTGGCGCCTATGGTGAAGGTGGCGTTAGTGGATCTATCCTCGTCGACCAGTATATGTTTGGTTTCTGCCTTGTCTTGGGTGAACAGCTGCTTCTTCTTGGTAGGGGCTCAGGGGCGTCTGAGTCTGCGGGCTGTCCCACCGCCGCAGTCTTGAAGACAAGCTTGAGCACTTGCAACACATCCCCGGCGTCTCCGGACACGGTGAGGACGCCGCTGCTCCTGGGCATCTTCATGAGGTTGTACGCGGGGTGAGTCGCGGCCATAAATCGGGCTAGTGCTGGGTAACCGAGGATGGCGTTGTATGGGAGGCCGATGGGGGCGATGTCGAAGTCGATTAGCTCCGTGCAGAAGTTGTCGTAGGTGCCGAGGGTCACCGAAAGACGGATCTGCCCCAGGGAGCCGGCGGAACCGCCTCCGACGCCCGAGAAGGGCCTGCTAGGCTGAAGCCGCTCCGGCGGTATGTGGAGGAGGCTGAAGGCTTCAACCGAGAGCACGCTGAGGCCCGCGCCGTCGTCGATGAGGGTCCTGGTGACGGCCACCTGGCAGATGGTGGGGGTGCACAGCATTGGGAGCGCGCCCGAGCAGGCTGAGTTGGAGGGGTGGTCCTCTGAGCTGAAGGCCAGATCGGCATTGGGCGCGGACCGGCCTGGAGGAGCCCCATGCTGCACGGAGGCGGTGCCGATCTGGCGGACGAATGGCTTGACGTGGCGGCCTGAAGGTGGCGCCTGCGAGCCACCCAGGAGAGCTGCGATGACCGGGGGCGCCGGCGCAGCGTGCTGGGCGAGGAAGAGGTCGCGCAGCTCCTCTCAAGAGGCCACGGAATCCGCTGGCAGGTGGAGCAGCCACATGCGCGGGGCGCCGGTGAGGGCCATGGGAAGCCAGTTAGCCATGACCTGTCGTCGCCTCCTGCCTCGAGGACGGCCTCCTCAGACGCCAGCCAGGAAGGCTGGATCTGTCGTGCCGTTGTAAGCGCGGTGGCGTCTCCGGCTTGAACTTGTTCGCCATCGACCTGTCGCACGGCCGGGCCAAGGCTCGAGCCTCGCCTCGCGCTCGCTGGGCGACCGGAGTGGGCAGCGCGCTGCTCATCATAGGGCGAACCGCGATGTTGGCGGAGAGCGGGTCGGCGGAAGGGAAAGCTCCGGCGCACCCCTACCTGGCGCGCCAAATGTCGGATTTCGGGTTTCGGCAGACCCTCTAGGTTCGAACTCTGGGGTGCACGCGGAGATCTCGCCCCCTACCTACCTGCACCTCGTCGCCTCGCAAGGATCTAAACTACACAAAGAGCAACACAAGGGACACAAGGTTTATACTGGTTCGGGCCACCATTGTGGTGTAATACCCTACCCCAGTGTGTGGTGTGGTGGATTGCCTCAGGGGCTGATGATGAACAATACAAGGAAGAACAGCCTCGCGAGGGTCTGTTCTTGGCCGGTGCGACGAACTGCTAGGGGGAGTTCGGTCGCTCTCTCTCTCTCTCTCTAGATTGCTTGACCTCTAGCTCTGTTCTGGATTCCGGGTCCCTCTACCCTGCGGGTGGCTAGTCCTATTTATAGGCAGAGGCCATGGGCCTCTTCCCAAATATTGAGCGGGAAGGGCGCCAAAAATTGGCCATTTCGAAGGGGAACATCTAGTACACTTATCCTGACTAAAGTTGGTCCTCGTCACAAAGGCTCTCGACAGTGACGCCCGGCTTGGGTTCCACGATGATCTCCTTCCTGCCGTTGTGATGGTCTTGGTCTTGTTGCAATCGAAATGGTTGCCTTTGCTTGATGCTCTCGCCTGCGCTTGCCTCCTTTGCACTAAAGAGGAAATGAGGACACTGCGCGGGCTGGCACCCTTCTGGCGCCCTCGGTCGTCATGGCTTGCGTCATGGGCACCTCGTGAGGTACCCCGCCTTGATCTCTCCGCCTCCTCGCGAGCCAGCCTGACAAGGCCGTGCCTGAGGAAGCTTCATGTCGGCCGCCCCGTGAGGCTTGGCCCCTCGCGTGGGTCTTGAGCTTGTGCTGATGAAGATGGGCCGTGCTGGGCCACCCCTTGAGCCACGCCGCAGGCAGGCAAGTCTGGGTACCCCCGTTCCCCGAACGCCGACACATTTAGCTAATAATTTCTTAAGATCATTTCTATCATTGCAAGCAAGGATTTCCATAGCAGCTTTTTCATTCATAACATAACCCTTAGGAACAACAGGTAACACATAATCATTGGGGGAACCTTCATCATCACAATCATCAAGAATAGGATCTCCAAGAATTTCATCCCTCTAACTCTAGCAAGTTGTTCATCTAGAAATTTACCTAATGGCAAAAGTAGTATCACGCACGTAAGTAGTTTCATCATGCATAGCAGAAGTGGCATCATCAATAACATGCGACATATCGTAATTCATAGCAGTAGCAGGTTTAGGTGTCGCAAGCCTACTAATAACGGAAGGAGAATCTAGTGCAGAGCTAGATGGCAGTTCCTTACCTCCCCTCGTAGTTGAGGGCAAAATAGTAGCTCGATCGTCTTTCAAGTTCTTCATAGTGATCAACAGATGTAAATCCCAAGTGACTCAGAGAATAGAGCTATGGCGCCAGAAATTAGTCTTGATAACCCACAAGTATAGGGGATCGCAACAGCTTTAGAGGGTAGAGTATTCAACCCAAATTTATTGATTCGACACAAGGGGAGCCAAAGAATATTCTTGAGTATTAGCAGTTGAGTTGTCAATTCAACCACACCTGGATAACTTAGTATCTGCAGCAAAGTGTTTAGTAGCAAAAGTGGTATGATAATAAAGATAACAGTAGCAAAAGTAAAGATAAATGTTTTTGGTTTTTTGTAGTGGTTGTAACAGTAGCAACGGAAAAGTAAATAAGCGAAGAACAATATATGAAAAGCTCGTAGGCAATGGATAAGTGATGGATAATTATGCCGGATGCGATTCTTCATGCAATAGTTATAACATAGGGTGATATAGAACTAGCTCCAATTCATCAATGTAATGTAGGCATGTATTCCGTAAATTGTCATACGTGCTTATGGAAAAGAACTTGTATAACATCTTTTGTCCTACCCTCCCGTTGCAGCGGGGTCCTTACGGAAACTAAGGGATATTAAGGCCTCCTTTTAATAGAGAACCGGACCAAAGCATTTACACATAGTGAATACATGAACTCCTCAAACTACGGTCATCACCGAGAAGTATCCCGATTATTGTCACTTCGGGGTTGTCGGATCATAACACATAATAGGTGACTATAGACTTGCAAGATAGGATCAAGAACACACATGTATTCATGAAAACATAATAGGTTCAGATCTGAAATCATGGCACTCGGGCCCTAGTGACAAGCATTAAGCATAGCAAAGTCATAGCAACATCAATCTCGTAACATAGTGGATACTAGGGATCAAACCCTAACAAAACTAACTTGATTACATGGTAAATCTCATCCAACCCATCACCGTCCAGCAAGCCTACGATGGAATTACTCACGCACGGCGGTGAGCATCATGAAATTGGTGATGGAGGATGGTTGATGATGACGACGACGATGAATCCCCCTCTCCGGAGCCCCGAAAGGACTCCAAATCAGCCCTCCCGAGAGAGAGATTAGGGCTTGGCGGCGGCTCCGTGTCGTGAAACGCGATGAAACTTTCTCTCTGATTTTTTTCTCCCCGAGACGGAATATATGGAGTTGGAGTTGAGGTCGGAGGAGGTCCAGGGGGGCCACGAGATAGGGGGGCGCGTCCTAGGGGTGCGCCCCTGTCTCGTGGACAGGCCCTGGGCCCCCTGGTGTATTTCTTTCGCCCAGTATTTTTTATAAATTCCAAAAAGTGCCTCTGTTGATTTCCAGGACATTCCGAGAACTTTTCTTTTCTACACATAAAACAACATCATGGTAGTTCTGCTGAAAACAACGTCAGTCCGGGTTAGTTTCATTCAAATCATGCAAGTTAGAGTCCAAAACAAGGGCAAAAGTGTTTGGAAAAGTAGATACGTTGGAGACGTATCAAGCGTCATTTTTGGGAAGAAAATGATCCGGGAGACTTGGAGTTCACGTCAGAGGATCCTCGAGGAGGCCAGGAGGGTGGAGGGCGCGCCCACCCCTACTGGGCATGCCCTCTATCTCCTGGGCCCCTCGAGCACCCCCCGACCGACTTCTTTCGCCTATATAACCCTACGTACCCTAAAAACATCGAATATGAAGATTGATCGGGAGTTCTGCCGCCGCAAGCCTCTGTAGCCACCAAAAACCTCTCGGGAGCCTGCTCCGCACCTCACGGAGGGGGAATCCATCACCGGTGGCCATCTTCATCATCCCGGCTCTCTCCATGACGAGGAGGGAGTAGTTCACCCTCGAGGCTGAGGGTATGTACCAGTAGCTATGTGTTTGATCTCTCTCTCTCTCGTGTTCTCTCTATGGCACGATCTTGATGTATCACGAGCTTTGCTATTATAGTTGAATCTTATGATGATTCTCCCCCTCTAATCTCTTGTGCTGAATTGAGTTTTCCTCTTGAAGTTATCTTATCGGATTGAGTCTTTAATGATTTGAGAACACTTGATGTATGTCTTGCCGTGTTTATGTATGGTGACAATGGGATATCACGTGCCACTTGATGTATGTTTTGGTGACCAACTTGCGGGTTCCGCCCATGAACCTATGCATAGGGGTTGGCACACATTTTCTTGACTCTCTGGTACAAACTTTGGGGCACTCTTTGAAGTACTTTGTGTTGGTTGGATCAATCTGAGATTGTGTGATGCATATCGTATAATCATGCCCACGGATACTTGAGGTGACAATGGAGTATCTAGGTGACATTAGGGTTTTCGTTGATTTCTGTCTTAAGGTGTTATCTAGTGCGAACTCTTGAATAGATCGATCTGAAAGAATAACTTTGAGGTTGTTTCGTACCCTACCATAATCTCTTCGTTTGTTCTCCGCTATTAGTGGCTTTGGAGTGACTCTTTGTTGCATGTTGAGGGATTGTTATATAATCTATCTATTTTATTATTGTTGAGAGAACTTGCACTAGTGAAAGTATGAACCCTAGGCCTTGTTTCCTATCATTGCAATACCGTTTACGCTCACTTTTATCATTAGTTACCTTGCTGTTTTTATAATTTCAGATTACAAATACCTTTATCTACCATCCATATTACACTTGTATCACCATCTCTTCACGAACTAGTGCACCTATATAATTTACCATTGTATTGGGTGTGTTGGGGACACAAGAGACTCTTTGTTATTTGGTTCCAGGGTTGTTTGAGAGAGACCATCTTCATCCTACGCCTCTCACGGATTGATAAACCTTAGGTCATCCACTTGAGGGAAATTTGCTACTGTCCTACAAACCTGTGCACTTGCAGGCCCAACAAAGTCTACAAGAAGAAGATTGTGTAGTAGACATCAAGCTCTTTTCTGGCGCCGTTGCCGGGGAGGTGAGTGCTTGAAGGTATATCTTTAGATCTTGCAATCGAATCTTTTTGTTTCTTGTTTTATCACTATTTTAGTTTATAAAAGAAAACTAAAAAAATGGAGTTAAGTTTGTCTCATACGCTTCGTCTTTTTAATATCTTTCGTGAGTTTGATGAAAAGGAAAATTGCGCTCAAGTGCTAGAAGAAGAAATCTACAGAATGTTTGGTACTAAATCTTCGAATGATGAGCATGATTGCAATGTTGTTAGTATGAACTCTTTGAATATCCATAGTACTAATGATGATTGCACTAGTTATGATGAAACTGTCTCTTATAAGCATGTTGATTTTTGTGGAGTAGAATGGGTTTGCATGGACACACGAAATAGAGAAAATAGATATTGCAAGAGGCATAAGTATTTAAAAACTAAAGGTTTGCAAGAAAGTCTTGATGAGTGTGCTAAAAGATTCAATATTTTTCGTGCCCCTTGTGAACTTTGCAATGAACGTGGTCATTTAAATCTCCAATGAAAATTGTTTCATGATCGAATCGTGTCCAAAAATTGTGATAACTTGATTACCTTGGGCATCATAAAGAGATTAGTCTTATTTTGGGGTATGAAGAAATGAAACTTATAACTGAGGGTATTCCAAAATTTAATCTTGATAGATTTCTTGATTTTGATCTAGAGGATATTTATATGTTTTGTGCGGAGAATTGCATTGAAAATCCTTATATTGCCAATTACCTAAAGAAAATAAAGCAAATAGAAGATGATGATAATACTAATGAAAGGGAAGATACTTCCCAATATCCTCTTATTATTTCTTATGATGAATCAGGTAACGAGGAGGAGCTTTCTATTCAACCAATCTCGTCAATAAGGAGCTCAAAAAGGAAGGTTGAACCCACACATAATGTGAAGAAGAAAAAGAAAAGAAGGAGCAACAAAGGTAGAAAGGTACCCCTCCCAAATGATGTTGCTCCTACTACTCATTGTGATGATGATAATTGCTATACTATTGGTGCTATCAATATTTTTAATGATGAGAGTGATTATGCTTATGATATGAAAGGGGCCAAGCTTGGGGAAGCTATGATTGATGAGGATGAAATATTTGAGAATATATTTGCTGAAATTAATGTTTGTCCCAAGCTTGAGGATTTTATGTTTAATGAATATGATATTTTTAGTATCCCAAGTTTTGATATGGAAAGTTATTATGATGATAGCATGCCTCTTACCTATGATGATTATATTGATGAAAGTGGGTTTGGAAGAGTGTCAACTTTAGGAAGTAGTGATCCCACTATTTTGGAGGATGTTGAATCTTATTGTGATGAATATGAAAGTGGATTTGGAAGAGTGTCAACTTTATTTAGTGATGATTCCACTATCTTGGGAGAGGTTTCAATCGATTATGATGAGAACGAAGTTGCTACTTATGATGATTATTGTGATGAAACTTATGCTATAAAACATAGTGATGAATATATTTACAAATCTTGTCATGATTATGATTACCATTTTTTTGAACATTACTCTTTTAGTGTGGAAACAATTTTTAGTGTTCAAGTCTCTTATGATACTCCCACTATTCCGAATGAGAAGAATTTTGCTTATGTGGAGAGTAGTAAAATTTGTATGCTTGTAGATCATGAAAGGAATGCTTTAGGTGCTGGTTATATTGTTGAATTCATTCACGATGCTACTTAAAATTATTATGAGGGAGGAATATATGCTTGTAGGAATTGCAATAATTTCAAGTTTCCTCTCTATGTGCTTAAAATCTTGAAGCTATGCTTGTTTTAACTTCCTATGCTAGTTGATTATTGTTCCCATAAGTTGTTTGCTCACAAAATTCCTATGCATAGGAAGTGGGTTAGGCTTAAATGTGCTAGTCATATTCTTCATGATGCTCTCTTTATGTTTCAATTCTTATCTTTTATGTGGGCATCATTGAAAATCATCATGCCTAGCTAGGGGCGTTAAACGTAAGCACTTGTTGGGAGGTAACCCAATTTTATTTTTGTTTCTTGATTTTTGGTTATGTTTAATAATAAATAAATCATCTAGCCTCTGGTTAGATGTGGTTTTATGTTTTATTGGTGTTTGTGCCAAGTAAGACCTATAGGATCTTCTTGGATGATAGTTATTTGATCTTGCTGAAAATTCCAGAAACTTTCTGTTCACGAAAACAATTGTTTAAAATCACCAGAACGTGATAAAATACTGATTCCAATTGCAGAAGATCAATAAGCAAATTATCTAGGTCTTCCTATTTTGGTAGAAGTTTTGGAGTTCCAGAAGTTTGCGTTAGTTACAGATTACTACAGACTGTTCTGTTTTTGACAGATTCTGTTTTTCGTGTGTTGTTTGCTTATTTTGATGCATCTATGGCTAGAAAAATAGTTTATAAACCATAGAAAAGTTGGAATACAGTAGTTTTAACACCAGTATAAATAAATAATGAGTTCATTACAGTACCTTGAAGTGGTGTTTTGTTTTCTTTCGCTAACGGAGCTTACGAGTTTTCTGTTGAGTTTTGTGTTGTGAAGTTTTCAAGTTTTGGGTAAAGATTCGATGGACTATGGAATAAGGAGTGCAAATAGCCTAAGCTTGGGGATGCCCAAGGCACCCCAAGGTAATATTCAAGGACAACCAAGAGCCTAAGCTTGGGGATGCCCCGGATGGCATCCCCTCTTTCGTCTTTGTTCATCGGTAACTTTACTTGGAGCTATATTTTTATTCACCACATGATATGTGTTTTGCTTGGAGCGTCATTTTATTTTGTTAGTATTTTATTTATGTTATTTAGAATAATGTTTTTCATCTTTATTTTCAATAAAAATGTCAAGGATAGCCTTTGCCATGCTTATTTTGCTAGTATACATGTTGCTGTTTGAAAACAGAAAGTTTACCGCAGTTGCAAAAATTCCCTAGAAAAGTCAGAGAGTGATATAATGTTGAAACCTTTTGCATAATAAGCTCTGATAAATTTACTACAGTGGGAGTTTTATTTCATAATTTTTGGAGTTAGGGAAGTATGATGAATCTTGCATTATTTACAGACTGTACTGTTTTAGCAGATTGTTGTTATGTTTGCATTGTTTGCATATGTTTGCTTGTTTAATGATTCTATTTGAGGATAGGAGTATTTAATATGCAGAGGAATCTAGTATGCAATGTTCAATAATAATTATATTGATTTTTTACAGTAGAAAATGATAAGGTTTTGCATTGGTTTATACTAACCTATCTCACAAGTTCTTGTTGAGTTTGGTGTGGATGAAGCTTTTTGATCAAAAAAGAGAAACCATGATATGAGAGGAATTAAGGAGACACAAAAGTTCAAGCTTTGGGATGCCCAAGGCACCCCAAGATAATATTTCAAGAAGTCTCAAGCATCTAAGCTTGGGGATGCCCCGTTAGGCATCCCACCTTTCTTCTTCAACAACTATCGGTTAGTATCGGTTGAGTCTAAGTTTTTGCTTCTCGACATGAGTTGTGCTATCCTTGCAATGTAATTTTATTTTGTTTTGTTTTATGTTTGAATACAATACCAAGATCTGAAATTCTTAATGAGAGAGAGTCTTCACATAGTTACATAATTATCTAGCTACTCATTGATCTTCACTTATATCTTGTTGGAGTAGTTTTTCATTTACTCGTGTGCTTCACTTATATCCTATGAGTAAATTGTTGAATGAGTTGATTGTCATAAATCTGAAATTATATATGTCTCGTTTGCTTATCACATGGGGAGTAATTACTTCACATCTAAGAAGTAGAGGTTGTAAAATTATTGAAGGTTAGCAAGCATTGTATTGGTCATTTGAACAATTCATGAAAGAATATTGAAGGAAGAGAGATTCCACATATAAATATACTATACTAGACATCTTTTATAATTGTGAGCACTCATTAAGTATGACATGCTAAGGAGTTGATGTTGGACAAGGAAGACAACGTAATGGGTTATGTTTTCTCACATCTCAGTTAAAGTATATTGTCATGGATCATTCAAACATGTTGAGCTTGCCTTTCCCCCTCATGGTAGCCAAAATTCCTTGCACCAAGTAGAGATACTACTTGTGCTTCCAAATATCCTTAAACCCAGTTTTTCCATGAGAGTCCACCATACCTACCTATATGCGGTATTTACCTACCGTTCCAAGTAAATTTGCATGTGCCAAACTCTAAACCTTCAAATAATAATCTGTTTTGTATGCCCGAATCGCTCATGTAGCGACTAGGGGCTGTCAGTATCTTCCATGCTATGTGGATTATTCTCAAGAGGAGTGGACTCCGCTCCTCATTCACGAGAAAGGGCCAGAAACCGGGATGCCCAGTCCCATGATCCAAAAAGATCAAAGCAAATCAACATAATTAAACAAAAATCCCCCAGGGTTGTTGTTAGTTGCAGGCACTCGTTGTTTTGAGCAAGCCATGGATTGATGCTTGTTGGTGGTGGGGGAGTAAAAACTTTTACCATTCTGTTTGGGAACCGCCTATAATGTATGTAGTATGGAAGATATTGGGAACTCTTGGTGGTTATGTTGACAATGAGATCATACCTCTCAAAATTATTTTCATCTCTATTTTAAAATCAAGCTCTGGCACCTCTGCAAATACCTGATTCCCTCTGCGAAGGGCCTATCTTTTACCTTATGTCTTTTACTTTATGCAAGAGTCAAGGTGATCTTCACCTTTCCCTTTTTCCATTTTATCCTTTGGCAAGCACTTTGTGTTGGGGTGATCCTGATATATATATCCAATTGGATGTAAGTTAGCATGAACTATTATTGTTGATATCACCCAAAGGTGAATACGTTGGGAGGCAACACTATAAGCCCCTATCTTTCTCAGTGTTTGATTGAAACTCCATAACCATTAGTATTGCGCGAGTGTTAGCAATTGTAGAAGACTATATGATAGTTGAGTATGCGGAGTTTGCTTTTCCTGAAAATAAAATGAATTGCAATTGTTTGATGACTAAGAATGAAGTTTGCTAGTTTTCAAGAAAGTTTATGGTCTATGCTTTAACATGTGAATTGCTTGTTACTTATTCGTTAGAAGTTTTATGATATGAACTACTGTTATGACATATAATCATGCTAGAAAAGGTGATTGAAATTATCATTGATCAAACTTGTGCACCTTCTAGCATTCACACTTCATAAATTCTTTCTTTTATCATTTACCTACTCGAGGACGAGTAGGAATTAAGCTTGGGGATGCTGATACGTCTCCAACGTATCTATAATTTGAAGCATTCAGGCTATTTTATTATCTGTTTTGAATGATTACGGGCTTTATTAACACTTTTATATTACTTTTGGGACTAACCTATTAACTGGAGGCCCAACCCATATTGATGTTTTATTGCTTGTTTCAGTTTTTCAAAGAAAAGGAATATCAAACGGAGTCCAAATTGAATGAAACCTTCGGCAGCGTGATTTTTGGGAAGAATATGATCCGGGAGACTTGGAGTTCACGTCAGAAGATCCTCGAGGAGGCCAGGAGGGTGGAGGGCGCGCCCACCCCTACTGGGCGCGCCCCCTGTCTCCTGGGCCCCTCGAGCACCCCCTCCCCCCCCCCGACCGACTTCTTTCGCCTATATAAGCCTACGTACCCTAAAAACGTCGAATATGAAGATAGATCGGGAGTTCCGCCGCCGCAAGCCTCTGTAGCCACCAAAAACCTCTCGGAAGCCCGTTCCGGCACCCTGCCGGAGGGGGAATCCATCACTGGTGCCCATCTTCTTCATCCCGGTGCTCTCCGTGACGAGGAGGGAGTAGTTCACCCTCGGGGCTGAGGGTATGTACCAGTAGCTATGTGTTTGATCTCTCTCTCTCTCTCATGTTCTCTCTATGGCACGATCTTGATGTATCACGAGCTTTGCTATTATAGTTGGATCTTATGATGTTTCTCCCCCTCTACTCTCTTGTGATGAATTGAGTTTTCCTCTTGAAGTTATCTTATCGGATTGAGTCTTTAATGATTTGAGAACACTTCATGTATGTCTTGCCGTGTTTATCTGTGGTGACAATGGGATATCACGTGCCACTTGATGTATGTTTTGGTGACCAACTTGCGGGTTCCGCCCATGAACCTATGCATAGGGGTTGGCACACGTTTCCTTAACTCTCCGGTAGAAACTTTGGGGCACTATTTGAAGTACTTTGTGTTGGTTGGATGAATCTGAGAATTTGTGATGCATGTCGTATAATCATGCCCACAGATACTTGAGGTGACAATGGAGTATCTAGGTGACATTAGGGTTTTGGTTGATTTGTGTCTTAAGGTGTTATTCTAGTACGAACTCTTGAATAGACTGACCCGAAAGAATAACTTTGAGATGGTTTCGTACCCTACTATAATCACTTCGTTTGTTCTCCGCTATTAGTGGCTTTGGAGTGACTCTTTGTTGCATGTTGAGGGATTGTTATATGATCTATCTATGTTATTATTGTTGAGAGAACTTGCACTAGTGAAAGTATGAACCCTAGGCCTTGTTTCCTATCATTGCAATACCGTTTACACTCACTTTTATCATTAGTTACCTTGCTTTTTTATAATTTAAGATTACAAATACCTTTATCTACCATCCATATTGCACTTGTATCACCATCTCTTCGCCGAACTAGTGCACCTATACAATTTACCATTGTATTGGGTGTGTTGGGGACACAAGAGACTCTTTGTTATTTGGTTGCAGGGTTGTTTGAGGGAGACAATCTTCATCCTACGCCTCCCACGGATTGATAAACCTTAGGTCATCCACTTGAGGGAAATTTGCTACTGTCCTACAAACCTATGCACTTGCAGGCCCAACAAAGTCTACAAGAAGAAGGTTGTGTAGTAGACATCACTTTTCTACTAAACACTTTGCTGCAGATACTAAGTTATCCAGGTGTGGTTGAATTTACAACTCAACTGCTAATACTTGAGAATATTCTTTGGCTCCACTTGTGTCGAATCAATAAATTTAGGCTGAATACTCTACCCTCGAAAGCTGTTGCGATCCCGTACACTTGTGGGTTATCAAGACCAATTTCTGGCACCGTTGCCTGGGAGCATAGATCTATTCTTTGAGTCACTTGGGATTTATATCTGCTGGTCACTATGAAGAACTTGAAAGACGACAAAACTAAAAATTTATCCCTCAACTACGAGGGGAGGTAAGGAACTGCCATCTAGCTCTGCACTAGATTCTCCTTCTGTTTTGAATAAGCTTGTGACACCTAAACCTGCTTCTGTTATTAATTCTGATATGTCGCATGTTATTGATGATGCCACTTCTGCTATGCATGATACTTATGATGAAACTACTTCTGTGCCGCTTGGTGAATTTCTTGATGAACAACTTGCTAGGGCTAGAGAGAATGAAATTATTGAAGATAGTGATGATGAAGGTTCTCCCCCTAAGTATGAATTTCCTGTTGTTCCTATGGGTTATGTTATGGATGAAGAAACTGCTAGAGATTTTCTTTCTTGCAATGATTGATATGATCTTAAGAAGTTATTATCTAAACTTAAACAGAAAACCCTAAAAGCTAGAATGAAACATGACCCTACTTTTGCTACTTCACCTATCTTTGTTACTGATAAGGATTATGAATTCTCTGTTGATCCTGAGATAATTACTTTGGTTGAATCTGATCCTTTTTATGGCTATGAATCTGAAATTGTTGTGGCACATCTTACTAAATTAAATGATATAGCTACCCTGTTCACTAATGATGAGAAATATCGCTATTATTATATCCTTAAGCTATTTCTGTTCTCATTAAAGGGTGATGCTAAAATTTGGTTTAATTCTCTTGATCCTGGTTGTGTGCGCAGTCCCCAGGATATTATTTATTACTTCTCTGCTAAATATTTCCCTGCTCATAGGAAACAAGCTGCCTTGCGGGAAATATATAATTTTGTGCAAATCGAAGAAGAGAGTCTCCCACAAGCTTGGGGGAGGCTTCTCCGATTACTTAATGCTTTGCCTGATCATCCTCTCAAGAAAAATGAAATACTTGATATCTTTTATAATGGACTAATCGATGCTTCCAAGGACCACTTGGATAGTTGTGCTGGTTGTGTTTTCAGGGAAAGAACAGTCGACCAAGCTGAAGTGCTATTGAATAATATGTTGACTAATGAAAATAATTGGACTCTTCCTGAGCCAATTCCCGAGCCAATTGAGCCAACTCCTGAGCCTACTTTTAAACCAACTCCGAAGAAGAGAGGTGTTCTATTTCTCAGTCCCGAAGATATGCAAGAGGCAAAGAAATCAATGAAGGAAAAAGGTATTAAAGCTGAAGATGTTAAGAATTTACCTCCTATTGAACAAATACATGGTCTTAATATACCGCCTATTGAAGAAACACATTGTCTTGATAACCCGTCACAGGTAGTAAAGGTAAATTCTCTCTATAGATATGATAAAGTTGAAATCCCGTCTATTAAATTTCATAGCCAATGTTTAGATGAATTTGATGACTTTATGGCTAGACAAGAAAGTTTTAATGCTTATGTTGGTAGAGAATTAAACAGCAATGCTTTCATGATAGGACGCTTGAGTGATTATATGGCTAGAGTTAAAGGTGAACTCAAACTCATTAGCAAACATGCTTCTATGGTTACCACTCAAGCTGGACAAGTACTTAAATCTCAAAATGATTTGCTTGATGAATTAAATAATAAACATGATTTTGCTGTCAGAGTTGCTACTAGAACTGGTAGAATGACTCAGGAACCTTTGTATCCTGAAGGCCACCCGAACAGAATCGAGCAAGATTCTCAAAGAAATAATTTAGATGCGCACCTAGTCCTTCTAAAAAGAAGAAAAAGAAAAATGATAGGACTTTGCATGCTTCTAGTGAACCTATTGTAGACACACCTGAGAATCCTAATAATATTTCTATTTCTGATGCTGAAACACAATCAGGTGATGAACATGAACCTAGTGATAATGTTAATGATAATGTTCATGTTGATGCTCAACCTAGCAATAATAATGATGTAGAGATTAAACCTGCTATTGATCTTGATAACCCACAATCAAAGAATCAACGTTATGATAAGAGAGATTTTGTTGCTAGGAAGCACGGTAAAGAAAGAGAACCATGGGTTTAGAAACCCATGCCTTTTCCTCCTAAACCATCCAAGACAAAGGATGATGAGGATTTTGAGCGCTTTGCTGAAATGATTAGACCTATCTTCTTACGTATGCGCTTAACTGATATGCTTAAAGTGAATCCCTATGCTAAATATATGAAGGATATCATTACAAATAAAAGAAAGATACCTGAAGCTGAAATTTCCACCATGCTTGCTAATTACACTTTTAAAGGTGGAATACCTAAGAAACTTGGAGACCCCGGAGTACCAACTATACCATGTTCCATTAAAAGAAACTATGTTATAATTGCTTTATGTGATCTTGGAGCTGGTGTTAGTGTTATGGCTCTCTCTTTATATTGTGGACTTGAATTGAATAAGTTGACACCTACTGAAATATCTTTGCAAATGGCTGATAAATCAACTGCCATACCTGTCGGTATTCGTGAGGATGTGCCTTTTGTGGTTGCAAATGACAATATCTTAACGGACTTTGTTATTCTTGATATTCCCGAGGACGATAGTATGTTGATTATCCTTGGTAGACCCTTTTTGAATACTGCAGGGGCTGTTATTGATTGCAACAAAGGCAATGTCACTCTTCATGTTAATGGAAATGAGCATACGGTACACTTTCCGAGGAAACAACCTCAAATTCATAGCATCAATTCTATTGGAAAAAGTCCAACTATTACTACTGGAGGTTTTGAATTTCCTCTTCCTACTGTTAAGAAGAAATATGATATCCTTATTATAGGGGATGTTCATATCCCCGTTGAGGTAACCTAGTGTTATTCAAAATTTCTCCGGTTCCATGTTATTCGGAATGAGTTTGTTAACAAGACTTGATCAACCTTGTTAGTGGATTCCTTTTGATGATCATGAGATGGATGAAACTAGAAGGCACAACCTTCTGTACCCTCTTTTTACTTTCTTTTATTTAGAATAAATAAAGCAAAATAGTATTATCTATCGGTTTTCCGAATTATCCATGCAATAAAAAAATATCCCAAAAATAAAAGTTCTCCAAATGCCCTGCCAATTTAGTATGATATTTTCTGGAATATTTGAGGATTTTAGGCACTGAGAACACAGCAGGGGGGGCAAGCACCTAGCCACGAGGGTCCAGGGCGCGCCCACCCCTTGGGCGCGCCCCCTATCTCGTGGGCCCACGGTGGCCCCCCTCCACTTATTCCTGCACCCACACACTCCATCTTCCTCCCCAAAAAAATCACCATCCTGCTCAAGCACGAGTTCTAGCTCATTTTGCTGCGATTTTCAATCTCCTTGCTCAAAGCTCATTTTTGTTCTAGTGCTTTATTCATTGCAAATTCTTGCTGCATAGGTGACCCTGTTCTTGAGCTGTCATGTCAAATTTTTGAGGTCCCAAGTAATTCTAATGCATGATATAGGCTATAGGCACTTGTGGGAGTAGTTGCTACCAATCTTGTTTAGTTTGATTCACCTTTATTTTGAAGTCACTAAAAATTTCAGAAATTTTCAGAAAATGATGAGGAGATTATTGAGGGGTTCTTCTAGCCAAAGCTCCAAAGATAAACAAGCTAAGGAGAAATAAAAAGCCAAGTATAATCGTCCTCGCGTAGCGGAAGTAGGGCCTTGTGAGTGGCCTTGTGATAATTTCTTGAGAGCAGCCGAGATTTATGAAGACTTTATTCTTTGGCTGAGAATGCGGGCCTCGCCGACTTCCTCCACGACCGGATCGAACAGTATCTCTTACTTACCAATACTTTCGTGCAAAACTTTTACTATTATCCTTATAATTCACCTCCTTCAGTATCATTTCATTTATATGATGAGGCTAAGGAAATGTCATTACACATTTTTTGCTCGGTTTGTAGTATACCCTTTGAGGGCATCTTAGATGAACCACAACATAAAGACGTGGAAGGTTTTAGTGACACTATTATTGTAGGGGAATCGAGGAAGGTTTCCGATGCGAGAATCACTAGCATACATTTTCCTGTTTTACGCTACGTTGCCATATTTCTAGTCGATGCTTGATTGGTCGTGGAAATAGTGGAACCTTCAGTGTTCCTGATATAATTATTTTACTCCATGCCTTATTCGGTGATAACACTTTTAGCATGGGTGCCGTTATTGCTAAACGGTTAAGCCTAAATCGTACGAAGGGCCCCATTTTTTGAGGTATATATGCTGCACGCCTTGCTAGACATTTTGAGATACCCATTAGGAATTATGAGGAAGAGGAGACGCTGCTGCCCTCTACCTTTTTAGATTACAAGAGCATGGTAGCGCATGAATTTATTGTTGACAATGATGATAAGATGCTTCTGTAAAACCTGAGATTTAATAAGAAACACAATGAGATTATTACCCTGCCTGCACCTTCTTTGTTTGATCTAACTGCAGGCCATTACCTCGTCCTTCCGTCGGCCGTGTATGCTCACCGAGGCCAGACATCAGCTCCAGAGCCTGAGCCAGAACCACCACTGGACCCTTATCGTCCATCATCTTATCAGTGGGATCCGAAGCAGATCGCCAATCAGTGGCAATACGATGACACTCCTCAGTACACTGGGGAGAGTAGCCGCGATCCATGGGCATAGACCAACTTAGGCCAAAAGCCTAAGCTTGGGGGAGTATGTATTTCTCACCGACTTTACATTCATGTTCACACACTTATTCTAGTCGTCGATGCTCATACTTTTTCATTGTATTATCCATGCTAGTTTAATTTCTTTTTCTAGTTGTCTTCTCGTGTGTTTGATAAAACTTAAGAAAACAAAAAAAAATTAGTTAGTTTAATTTCCATGCTTGTAGTAGTAATTAAAGTGAAAACCCAAAAATATTTCTCGTTCTTCTTTTACTTGTTGGGAGCTTTCCCGTGTAAATAGTTTTGTTTCTTTTCTTTCCTTTGGGGGTCGAGAGTAGAAGACCATAATGAAAATGCTTAGTGGCTCTCACATGCATGATTGTTGATTTCATTTAGATCCCATATTACTTTGTCTTCTCCCTTGAATTGAATGCTTGCAGATTCCAGCTTAGTCCAATGCACGTGCACTATTATTATTATCCACACCGTTCGGTTGTGCGAGTGGAAGGCAATAATGACGATATATGATGGACTGATCGAGATGAGAGAAGTTGGTATGAACTCGACCTATCTTTTTTTGTAAATATGATGAGTTCATCGTTCCTGATTCAGCCTATTATGAGTAAACATGTTTGCAATGACATTTAGAGATTATAGTTGCTTATGCCATGCTTAATTAGCTATGAGTTTATAATGGTTTACCTTGCGTGGCAACATGCTATTAAAATGGTTGTAATTTTGTATAAGAGGGTGGTATCCTCCTTTGAATGAATTGAGTGACTCGACTTGGCACATGTTCACGCATGTAGTTGAAACAAATCAACACAACCTTCACGATATTTATGTTCATGGTGGATTATATCCTACTCATGCTTGCACTCACTGTAAATTAATTTTAATGCATGTTCATGACTGTTGTCGCTCTCTCAGTTGGTCACTTCCCAGTCTTTTACTAGCCATCACTTGTACTAAGCGGGAACACTGCTTGTGCATCCAAACTTCATAAACCCCAAAGTTATTCCATATGAGTCCACCATACCTTCCAATATGCGGTATTTACCTGCCGTTCCAAGTAAATTTGTATGTGCCAAACTCCAAACCTTCAAATGAAATTTTGTTTTGTATGCTCGAGCAGCTCATGTATCAACTAGGGTTGTCTGTATCTTCCATGCTAGGCGGGTTATTCTCAACAGGAGTGGACTCTGCTCCTCATTCACGAGAAAATGGCTGGTAACCGGGATGCCCAGTCCCATGCTTTAAGCAAATCAAATCAAAATAATTGCAAACAAATCTCCCCTGGGACTCCTTTTAGTTGGAGGCACCCGTTGTTTCGGACAAGCCATGGATTGATGTTTGTTGGTGGAGGGGGAGTATAAACTTTACCATTCTGTTTGGGAACCGCCTATAATGTGTGTAGCATGGAAGATATTGCCATCTCTTGGTTGTTATGTTGACAGTGAAAGTATACCGCTCAAAATGTTATTTATCTCTATTTTAAAACCGAGCTCTGGCACCTCTACAAATCCCTGCTTCCCTCTGCGAAGGGCCTATCTATTTACTTTTATGTTGAGACATCACCCTTTTATTAAAAAGCACCCGCTGGAGAGCACCGCTGTCATTTGCATGCATTACTATTAGTTTATATTGGGTATGACTTGACTGGATCTCTTTTACCATGAATTACAATGTTTAGTCAGCCCTTGATCTTTAAAGGTGCTCTGCATATATGTTTTGCGGTCTCAGAAAGGGCTAGCAAGATACCATCTTGTTATATCATATTATGATTGTTTTGAGAAAGTGTTGTCATCCGAGATTTATTATTATTGCTCGCTAGCTGATTATGCATTGATATCAGTAAACATGAGACCTAAGTGTTATTGTGAATATGTTAGTTCATAATCTTTGCTGAAAACTTGAATGCTGGCTTTACATATTTACAACAACAAGAGCAAACAAAGTTTGTAAAAGTTTTTCTTTATCACTTTCAGTTTGTCAACTGAATTGCTTGAGGACAAGCAAAGGTTTAAGCTTGGGGGAGTTGATACGTCTCCAACGTATATACTTTTCCAAACACTTTTTCCCCTTAGTCCAGGACTCTCTCAGTAGCCCTTGAACCAGGCTTCAATGACGAGGTGTCCGGCGCGCATATTGTCTTCGGCATTGCAATGCGGGTTCCTCTTCCGAATACTCCAAAACAGCCTTCGAACACAAAGAACGTGTCCGGCTCTGCAAAACAAGTACCACACACAACCGCAGAGAGTATAATATTTCACGAGTCCAATCTACTGACAACTTTTTGTAGCGTGATGCCACGTCGCCACCCGGTCATTATTTCGAACCATTTTTTGGCCTGCCGCTCCATGTTTTGAGATGTGGTTCCATTGACATGTCTTGTCAAAGCAGAGATCGTGTCCCCTTATTACGGGGTTCTCATCAATACGGCGTGGGTAATTCAACCGTGCCGTCTGCGCGGCCCTTGGGAAACAGGCGAGTTTTAAGGCGAGTGGGGAGGCGTTTGATATTTGCCGCCTTTATAAATGGATAAGGATTCACCCCCTTTTCACCCACGCCTTCTCTCTCTCTGCCCACCCATTCTTGAGCTCTAGCGCCCAAGCTCTCAAAAAAGCACTCCAACCATGTCCGGATCTGGAGCGCAAGGCAAGTGGATGGCTTCCTCCGTCAAGGAGAAGGACATCAAGAAGCTCCGAGAGGCGGGGTATCTGGCCAAGGAAATCACCCACCGGCTACCGGCCAAGGGACAGATCGTCCCAACCCCGGAGCCCCATGAGAGGGTGGTGTTCATCCCCCACTTCGTCTGCGGGTTAGGATTTCCTCTCCACCCTTTCGTCCGCGGACTCATGTTCTACTACGGGTTAGATTTCCATGATCTAGCCCCAAATTCTTTCCTCAACATATCGACATTTATTGTCATGTGCGAGGCCTTCCTTCGCACTCCCCCCCCCCCCCCCACTTCGAAAGGTGGTGGATGGCCAACAGACAGAGCGGAGGAGCCATGGTGAGCAAGATGCCCAATGTCACATGGCCCAAAGGTACCTTTGTGGAGACTGTCAAAGGGTGGCAGCAACTGTGGTTCTATATCGCAGAGCTCTGCGACGCCACCTGGGCCGCGGCTCCCGAATTCAAGTCCGGAGCCCCAATGCGGCTCACCTCCTGGATAGAGAAGGGTCTGAATTGGGCTTCGTCGGACGAGCTGACAGCGCTGCAGACGTGCATCCAGAGCATGGTGGACAAGACATCAAGCTCATCAACGTGATCCAGGTGATGCTAGTTCGCCGGATCCTTCCATGCCAGAGCCGGACTTGCCATTTGTGGGAGTTCGATCCGGCCGAGCACTAGATCTTGCTACGGTTCTATGGAACCACACACGAAGACATCTGGAAGGTGCTCTTTAAGGGCATCGAGACGCGGCTGGAGACGACCGAGGGCCGTGGGCACGACCTAGCCCATCCCGCCAGTCCGGTAAGGTTTTCGCGTTTCAAGGTGCATCCTTTACTTTTTTATTCAGGGAAGATACCTAAACTTCCCTATTTATTTTTTCAAGGCTGGACAAAAGAAGGCGGAGTGGATTCAGAGTCTGGCTCCGCTGCCCGAAGACCCAGCAATTCCTCTGCTGACGAAGATGCTGGTTCCGGCGCCCTACCAGGCGCTGAAGAAGAAGGCCAAGGGGACCAGAGGTGGTCTCCATTGTAAGGGTGCTTCGGACAAGATGTCCGAAGACACCGAGACTCATTCCTCCACCGCCGAGGAGGATGAAGAAAGCAACTCCCGAAGAGGGGAAGGAAGAAGAGGGCGGCCTCCACAAATCTGGAGGCAGAAGCGTCCAAGTAGGGGAAGGTCTCCCTCGCGGATAACTCTGCGTGGGACATCGATAGCAGCCCAGAGCGGCACTGATACGTCTCCAACGTATCTACTTTTCCAAACACTTCTGCCCTTGTTTTGGACTCTAACTTGCATGATTTGAATGGAACTAACCCGGACTGACGCTGTTTTCAGCAGAATTGCCATGATGTTATCTTTGTGCAGAAACAAAAGTTCTCAGAATGACCTGGAAATCCACGGAGATTATTTTTGGAAAATAAGAAAAATACTGGCGAAAGAATCAAGGCCAGGGGGCCCACACCCTGTCCATGAGGGTGGGGGCGCGCTCCCTCCCCCTGGGCGTGCCCCCTGTCCCGTGGGCCCCCTGATGCTCCACCGACCTCAACTCCAACTATATATTCCGTTTCGTGGAGAGAAAAATCGGAGAGAAAGTTTCATCGCGTTTTATGATACGGAGTCGCAGCCAAGCCCTAATCTGTCTCGAGAGGGCTGATCTGGAGTCCGTTCGGGGCTCTGAAGAGGGGGATTCGCCGCCGTTATCATCATCAACCATCCTCCATCACCAATTGCATGATGCTCACCGCCGTGCGTGAGTAATTCCATCGTAGGCTTGCTGGACGGTGATGGGTTGGATGAGATTTATCATGTAATTGAGTTAGTTTTGTTAGGGTTTCATCCCTAGTATCCACTGTTCTGAGATTGATGTTGCTATGACTTTGCTATGCTTAATGCCTGTCACTAGGGCCCGAGTGCCCTGATTTCAGATCTGAACCTATTATGTTTTCATGAATATATGTGAGTTCTTGATCCTATCTTTTAAGTCTATAGTCACCTATTATGTGTTATGATCCGACAACCCCGAAGTGACAATAATCGGGATACTTATCGGTGATGATCGTAGTTTGAGGAGTTCATGTATTCACTAAGTGCTAATGCTTTGGTCCGGTTCTCTATTAAAAGGAGGCCTTAATATCCCTTAGTTTCCATTAGGACCCCGCTTCCATGGGAGGGTAGGACAAAAGATGTCATGCAAGTTCTTATCCATAAGCACGTATGACTATATTCGGAATACATGCCTACATTACATTAATGAACTGGAGCTAGTTCTGTGTCACCCTAGGTTATAACTATTGCATGAGCAATCACATCCGACATAATTATCCATCACTGATCAAATGCCTACGAGCTTTTCACATATTCACAACTAGGGAAAAGCCTATACACAGAAAGTTACTAGTAGCAAGGGTTAAAAACCCTCGCTACTGCTACTTACCAGTAGCGCAGGTTTTTAAACCTCGCTACTACTAAGTTGATAGCAGTAACGTGGGTTTTTAACCCTCGCTACTACTAAGCGGTCTCTACCGTGCCCCCCGGGACATGCCATAGTAGTAGCGCGTGTTTTTAAAACCTCGCTACTACTAAGTTTGATAGCAGTGTCGTTGGTTTTTAGCCCTCGCTACTACAAAGTGGTGCCATAGTAGTAGCGAGGGGGTAAAAAACCGCGCTGCTACTAAAGGTCCCATTTTCAAACTCTACCCCCCCCCCCTGTGGATCGCCTTTTCAATATTAAAAAAAATCAAATAAAATGATGAAAATGTCAAAAAAATAAAAGAAAATAATTTTCCCATGTGATATGTGGTCTAGTTGTTGGGAAAATTTGCAAATATGAATTTCGACTTTATTTGCAAAATCTCTAGAATTTGTAAAATGGGCATAACTTTTGCATACTAACTCGGATGAAAAAGTTTTTTATATGAAAAATCATCTAATTGAAAAGTTACATCCAAATTTAATCGGGGGGGGGGGGGGAACCCCGTTAAACATTTTCAAACTCCTCAAAAACCTAACAGAAAAAAGTTACGGGGCTGTCAAGATCTAGAGTGGAAAAAATCGAAAAAATTTCAAACTGTGTGGTCAAACTGTGGTCAAACAATGGTCAAACTAATTATTCTAGAATATTAGTGTTACTAAATAATTATTTTAGTTTTTCTGAATTTTGGTCAAATCTGCTCAAACTATGGCCAAACTGTGGTCAAACTGTGGTCAAACTAATTATTCAAGAAATATTAGTGTTACTAATTTTTAGAACAATAGTTTCAAACTCAAATAGTGAAATGTGTGACTTCATGCTCAAGCTAAATTCCTGAGGTTAATATGATTGACATCTTACAATTGTCAGGAAAACAACAAGTGCGGACTTTGAAACGAGGGAGAATAGAACCAGGAAGTTAGGGCATCTCCAGCCGCGCCCCCAGGAAGGCCTCCCCAGGCGTTTTTTTCGCGCCGGCGCCGAAAAAACAGCCCAGTCGCGCCTCAGAGCCGATTTTCGCCCGGCTTGGGCCGAAAACAGCTGGCGGACCCAGCCGAACTCGGCCTTGTTGGCGCCCGAGGCGCCGGGCGAACTGTTTTTAGCGAAAAAGCCGCGGGCCGCCAGCGTCAGCGACACGGCTCTCTTCTCGACCCTTCGTCGTCCTCATCGCCTCGTTTCCCGGGGCGAATCAATGCCAAAGCTGCCGCGCGCTGCCGCGCCGTTCAGCCTGCACGATTGATGCCTCACGGGCGGCGCAGTGAAGACCGGACGACGCGCGTCCCTCGCCCTCCCTCGCTCGCCACGCGTACACACGGTGGCACGCGCGCCTCGGCCTATATATGACGCGCCCCGGCGCACTCGGCGACTCACACTCTCCCCGCCGTCGTCATTCCTCCCTCTCCTCTCCTCTCTTTCGCCGTCTCAGTTCACACCCATGGCCGGCGCTTCCCAGCGACGGCGCTGGCGCGAACGGCTTCCGCCGCCGCCATCTTCATGAAGACGAGGCTCGCCTTTACGAGGCCGAGTACCCGTCCCGCCGGACATGCGGGTGCCCGGGCGTGGAGGATCAGCTGGCGGCGTGCCGGTGCCCCGGTACCCACCGGCCTTGGCGCGGCGTCGCGGAGATCACACGCATCCGCTTTCGAACCTGCGGCGGCGGCGAGGGAACCACGCACGTCCCCGACAGCCCGCCTGGAACCTTACTTCCGCCGCCCGTCACGCCCAGCAGCTCGAGGCCACCAACGGCGTCGTGCCCTCCGGCAGGCTCAACGCCGCGGGCCGGCGTCGGTGGTGGGGCGTGCCCGGGCGCACGTTGGAGGCCGTCCTCGAGTACATCGAGGGCAGCAACACGCCGTGCCTCAAGTACCCCGCTCCCCCTTCCTTGTCACGCCGCCGGGGAAGCTCCTGGACCCCGAGGCGCATGGAGACCGGGGGGTCCTCCTCCTCGTCCGGCGGCTCGCCTTGCCTCCGCCCCGTCAAGCCGGAGCCCCAGGGCACGCCGGTCAGCGCGCGCACCCGCAGCTCCGGCGTCCGCATCGGCGCCAACGCCTCTCCACCCACCGGCCGCTTCGTCCTTGTCGAGCCCAAGTCGGCGCCCGGCCTCCCCGCGGAGCCCGGCCTCCCCGCGGAGTACGAGGAGATAGCCCGGCGCGGCCTCTCCGACGAGGACGCCATGCGGTGGACGCGGGACGACTACCTACGTGACGAGATGCTCCGGCAGCGCCGGGCCCTGGAGGAGATCGCCGCCCGCAAGCGTGGGCGCGAGGACGAGCACGGCGTCGTGGTCCTCGACAGCGACGACGACGACGCCCCCGGACCGTCCAACCAGCCGCGCCAACCGGGGGAGGGATGCAGCAGGGACGGCAGAGGCGTAGGCGGGGGCGGCGACGACGACAACGACGATGACGACGACGGCGGTGACTACACGCGGTTCTACAGCCTCCTCGGCATGTAGAACCACGTGGGCGGGCGGCGAGGCGGGCGGCGAGGGAGACGGCGGGGGTAGCCCGCGGTAGTTTTTTTCTTTTTTTTGTAAAATATGTTTAAGTTTGAACGAACTCGCCGATGTTTGCGTTAAATTTGAGTTGTTTTTGTGCCGTATTTGACTTTTTTGACTAACCGTGGGCGCCGCAACTGGGGGGCATCACACCCCCAGTGCGCGGTTTAGCGCCGGTGCGCCCCCAGGGGGCGATTTTTTGCCCCTCCTGGGGGGGCCAACGGCTGGAGATGCCCTTAAGCGTGCTCAGGCTGGAGTAGTGAGAGGATGGGTGACCGTTCGGGAAGTTAGATGATTTGGAATGATGAGGGGTGATTAGAGATTAAATTGAGCAGCGATGAGGGGTGATTAGAGATTTGAGGTGAAAATAATTCAGAAATTTGAAAATTAGGGAAAAAATCGAAATATTTTTTCGAAAAAATTCAAAAAAAAACCCGCGCTGGTAGTAGTAGCGCGGGTTTTACCCACGCTACTACTAAAGGACGTAGTAGTAGCTGGTGGCACCGCGCCATCTGCTATCGTTAGCTGTAGCGCCTTATTAGTAGCGCCGGCCCCCGTGCTGCTAATAGGCCCAAAACCCGCGCTGCTGCTAGGCTTTTCCCTAGTAGTGATTGTGCTTTGCTTATTTACTTTTCCGTTGCTACTGTTACAATCACTACAAAACCCAAAAATATTACTTTTACCACTGTTACCATTACTATCATACTACTTTGCTACTAAACACTTTGCTGTAGATGCTAAGTTATCCAGGTGTGGTTGAATTGAAAACTCAACTGCTAATACTTGAGAATATTCTTTGGCTCCCCTTGTGTCGAATCAATAAATTTGGGTTGAATACTCTACCCTCAAAAGTTGTTGCGATCCCCTACACTTGTGGGTTATCAGGCACCCCCGAGATAGGCCCCCGGCCGGATCATAAGTATTCGGAGGCTCTAACGCACTTATATGTCCGACTCCTTTATTTCACAATTCTAATGCGTTGAATCACGTGCTATAGTCTGGCCCACGACAGCTCCCAGCGATCCTCATCGAGGGGTTCGCTGGATCCAAAGGCTATGGACATCGATTCGCTGCCGATAGCCACCTCTCCCAAGGCCACGAACGACACCGAGGTGGTGTCCTAAAGGACCTTCATGGGCCAGGGAGAGACGTGGAGGGCCATTAGGATGGTGCCCGAGGGCAAAACCTTGGCTGCCGGACACCTGGGGGAGCAAGTCCCCCTGGAGGCTGGCGATGGGTACCATGTCCAGTACGGCCCCTAGCCGAATACTATTCCGGAGACCCGTATGGCTCCGGAATCAAGCAGTCAGCCTCCTTGGAAAGAAGGAGATGCACCTATCCACCGGTGCCCTCTATCCATCCAGAGGCACCGGATACTTTAATGGAGGCGCTGCGAAGCGCTTCCATTGTGGAAGAACACCGCACCCTTATGGGTACGGTGGTTGAGAGGGTTCAGTCCGCTAAGAGCGGGCTGACCGAGGCCTGCACCCACCTTCTAACAGGCTTTGAGGTAGCGGCGCAATTATGTAAAAGGAAAGTCACAGTATAGACAATAGCCCCGGAGACTCTGTCTGGTGTTCGGAAAGAAGAGCCGAACAGAGGATCAAATAGTTTTCGCTAGGAGACAAACCATATATGTCTATGTGAATAAGCAGGCGTCGCTGCTTGCAGCGACTTCTCATGCTACCGAAGTCTCTGAACTAAAGCAGAGGCTGGAGCGAGCCGAGGAGGAGCTCGGCCAAGGATAGGAAACAGCTGGAGGATAGGCAAGGTATATAATGACCTGTTGTATATCAGAAAGGATTGATGATTTATGTTGACTATAATGCCATCGTATTTGTAGGTGCAGCGACTGAGGTGGAACCCTCAAGAAGGCGCTGGCCGAGGCACAAGAGAGAGCGGCAAAGGAGCAGGCCGCCCATGAAAAACACGAGGCCAGGGTTGGTGAAGTCCAGCAGGAGCTCCAGGATGCCGTTAAGAAATGCGAGTCCTTGGAGCGCAATATTGTGGATCAAGAGATCGAACTCGCCAAGGCTCGCCAGAGCGCACAAGAGGCCCGTGTTGAAGCCCAGGGTGCCCTCCGGGGAATCCAGGAGGCCAAGAAAATCGTGGCGGGTAAGGCTTTTATTATGCAAAGCAAGTATGTGAAGAAGAGGTATCTCTTACTAACCCGGATTTGGAGTTCTCCAGGGGCGTTTGCGGATCTGCCGCGCAGTGTTTCTGACGCTGCGGAATTCTTCCGAGCCGAAGAGGGGAGCTCAATGGAGAAGTTGTTCTGGTCCCAATTCCTTGCACCAAAACATCCGGTGCCCTTTAGCGATCAGCTAAAACAGCTGGTCGAACTGCATAGGGTGGCCTAACTGGCATGAAGGACTTGATAATCTGGCTGTGGCCTGCCGAAGCCATACCCAACAGCTACTTCAGGCTCGTGAAGCGGCTGGTCAATGCCTGCTCCCGGCTTGACACCGTCAAGCGGTCTGTCTGTATCGAAGGTGCGCGGATGGCCTTCAACCGTGTCAAGGTGCAGTGGGCAAAGATGAATGTTGTCAAGCTCGCGACCGAGGGACCGCCCGAGGGCAAGGCGCACCGTACACCCGAGCTATATTTTGACAATGTCTTGGAGGGATCCCGCATTGTAGCGGAGCAGTGTGCGAAGGATGTTATCATGTCCTGTATTGTGAAACAAAGTTGTTATGTAATATAATGTTCTGTTAGTATTAAAATTTTACCTCCTGTGTGGCTGTTTTTATTAAATCTGAGGGTTGGCCAGTCGTCGGCTTCAGCCCCCCACGTAGGTAGTACGGGGGTGTTCGGGATGGAATCTAAGGACTCTTGATCCAAAAACTTGGTCCTTGAAGGAGGTGTTTAGTGCAACGAACCAGGCAATCGGACTATATGGCTTTATCACCCTCACTTAGCCATGGGAGTTTGACAACAAAAATATAGGCGCAGCCCCTAGTTAGTATTTAATCCGGACTAGGGTGTTGTAAACACCTGATCGGACTAAGTCTGATCCGTCGCGTAATGCGGAAAAAATTGCAAAAGATTTGTGACCTCCGAACAGCTGACCGGCTCACGCTGCATCATGACAGTCAGTTTTTTGCTTTCTAGTGAGGTGCTCATCTGGATAAGCCAGGACACAATCGCAGTAGTTCTCCCTTTACTACCCTAGCTGATAGAGCGGAACGTAGGGTAGTAAGCATAGGAGCCGGGCAACCCAACTATTGACCAAAGCCATGATTCACAGCCAATGCATATAGTGCTAAAATTCGGGGCGCTGAACTGTACTGAAAAAGTGTTCGGACTTTGTTGCCATACTATGGAGCGTAGTGAAGCCCCTGGCCAATTAAAGCGTACCAGAGTGTACGTGTGCGATCGATAAAAATGACAAAATAAAATGAAGTTGTAAGCTAGTGCCACATGAGTTGGGCCGCAAACGGTTTTCATTATAATTAGATAAGTACGTCAAAGCGTATTTGTACAAATAGTGCGAGAAGCACCCGGGCTATTTGACATGCCAAAACCAAGGGGGGAGCTTGCGTGTGGGTCCTGAAAACAGGTAGAATGACCATCGAGGGCGACATCCAGAAATCCCCCCACGCGTTTGTGCTACTTGCCGCCTTGGTGTATGCGTCCTTCGAAAGGACCGCTGAGAAGGCCGCCACGAGGGGCCTGTGGAAAAGAAACCTAAAAAGGATAAAAAAAGAAAAGTGAAAGTATGTGTGTGCGAAGAAGGTCGAGCCGTATTGTGGACCACGATCTGGTTATCCCTCCGTCTTTGCCCATGGTATTTTTGCCATTTGGTCAGGACTGAGATGGAGGCCGAATTGCTGGTCTGACTCCTAACGAGCCGGACTGTCAAGCTGAGGAATAGTCCGGACTCGTGTGACAGTGTCCGGGAGCTTGGCCACTGAATTAAAATTCTGCCTTAAAAGGCTGCCCTGTACTTCCGCCGCCAGGGCCGCAGTGTGTTATTTAGTACAGAGGGAACGCTCTGTCTTTCCATTGACTGTTATGACCCCGTGTGGTCCGGGCATCTTGAGCTTGAGATAAGCGTAGTGTGGTACCACATTAAATCGAGCGAATGCGGTTCGTCCGAGCAGTGCGTGATAGCCACTACGGAAGGGGACGATATCGAAGATCAACTCTTTGGTTCTGAAGTTGTCCGGGGACCCGAAGACAATTTACAGTGTGATTGAGCATGTACAACGAGCCTCTACACCTGGTATAACTCCTTTAAAGGTAGTTTTGGTGGGCTTGATCCTTGATGGATCGATGCCCATTTTCGCACTGTATCCTGATAGAGCAGGTTGAGGCTGCTGCCACCGGCCATGAGGACTCGAGTCAGGTGGAATCCATCAATTATTGGGTCGAGGACCAGTGCGGCTAAACCGCCATGACAGATACTGGTCGGATGATCCCTGCAATCGAAGGTGATCGGGCATGACGACCATGGATTAAATTTTGGGGCGACTGGCTCTATCGCATAGACGTCCCTGAGCGCACGCTTGCGCTCCCTCTTGGGGATATGGGTAGCATATATCATGTTCACCGTTTTGACCTGAGGGGGAAACTTCTTCTGTCCCCCTGTATTCAGTGGACGGGGCTCCTCGTCATCGTCCTCGCTTTGCGACCCCTTCTCCTTGTTCTCGGCATTTATCTTGCCGGCCTGTTTAAAAACCCGGCAACTTCTGTTGGTGTGATTGGTTGGTTTATCGGGGGTACCGTGTATCTGGCATGGGCGATCGAGTATGCGGTCCAAGCTGGATGAGCCCGAATTGTTCTTTTTGAAAGGCTTCTTCCGCTGGCCGGACTTGGAGACACTGAATCCGGCGTTGACCACCGTGTTGTCGGTATTATCACCGTTGCTTCGACGCTTGTGTCTATTGCGTCGGGGCTTGCCGTTGCTATTTCTGGCTTCCGAAGTGCCAGGTTTGCTTGAATTGTTACTGCTACGTGCTAGCCAGCTATCTTCGCCCGTGCAAAAGCGGGTCATAAGCGTCGTGAGGGATGCCATGGACTTCGGCTTTTCTTGTCCGAGGTGTCGGGCGAACCATTCGTCCCGGATGCTATGTTTAAAGGCCGCTAGGGCTTCGGCATCCGGATAGTCGATGATTTGGTTCTTTTTGGTTAAGAACCTAGTCCAGAATTTCCTGGCTGACTCTCTGGGCTGTTGAATTATGTGACTTAGGTCTTCGGCATCCGAAGGTCGAACGTATGTACCTTGGAAGTTGTCAAGGAAGGCTTCTTCCAGGTCCTCCCAGCTGCCAATGAAGTTTTTGGGCAGACTGTTCAACCAATGCCGAGCTGGTCCTTTGAGTTTTAGTGGTAGGTATTTGATGGCATGGAGATCGTCACCGCAGGCCATATGAATATGGAGAAGAAAATCCTCGATCCATACCGCGGGGTCTGTTGTCCCATCATATGATTCGATGTTTACGGGTTTAAACCCTTCTGGGATTTCATGCTTGATACATCCTTTTTGCATCATGCTTTTATATCAATATTTATTGCATTATGGGCTGTTATTACACATTATGTCACAATACTTATGCCTATTCTGTCTTATTTTACAAGGTTTACATGAAGAGGGAGAATGCCGGCAGCTGAAATTCTGGGGTGGAAAAGGAGCAAATATTGGAGACCTATTTTGCACAGCTCCAAAAGTCCTGAAACTTCACGGAGGCAGTTTTTGGAATTAATAAAAAATACTGGTGAAAGAATCAACCAAAGGGGGGCCACCGACCATCCACGAGGGGTGGGGGCGCGCCCTACCCCCCTGGGCGCGCCACCTGCCTCGTGGGCCCCCTGGTTGGCCTCCGGTGCCCATCTTCTGCTATATGAAGTCTTTCACCCTGGAAAAAATCAGAAGGAAGCTTTCCAGACGAAACACCGCCGCCACGAGGCGAAACCTTGGCAGAACCAATCTAGGGCTCCGGCGGAGCTGTTCTGCCAGGGAAACATCCCTCCGGGAGGGGGAAATCATCACCATCATCATCACCATCGATCCTCTCAGCGGGAGGGGGTCAATCTCCATCAACATCTTCACCAGCACCATCCCCTCTCAAACCCTAGTTCACCTCTTGTATCCAATCTTTGTCCCAAAACCTCAGATTGGTACCTGTGGGTTGCTAGTAGTGTTGATTACTCCTTGTAGTTGATGCTAGTTGGTTTGTTTGGTGGAAGATCATATGTTCAGATCCTTTATGCATATTAATACCCCTATGATTATGAACATGAATATGATTTGTGAGTAGTTACGTTTGTTCCTGAGGACATGGGAGAAGTCTTGCTATAAGTAGTCATGTGAATTTGGTATACGTTCGATATTTTTATGAGATGTATGTTGTCTTTCCTCTAGTGGTGTTATGTGAACGTCGACTACATGACACTTCACCATTGTTTGGGCCTAGAGGAAGGCATTGGGAAGTAATAAGTAGATGATGGGTTGCTAGAGTGATGAAGCTTAAACCCTAGTTTATGTGTTGCTTCGTAAGGGGCTGATTTGGATCCATTTGTTTCATGCTATGGTTAGGTTTACCTTAATACTTCTTTTGTAGTTGCGGATGCTTGCAATAGGGGTTAATCATAAGTGGGATCCTTTTCCAAGAAAGGGCAGCACCCAAGCAGTGGTCCACCCACATATCAAATTATCAAAGTAACGAACGTGAATCATATGATCGTGATGAAAACTAGCTTGACGATAATTCCCATGTGTCCTCGGGAGCATTTTCCTTCATATAAGAGTTTGTCCAGGCTTGTCCTTTGCTACAAAAAGGATTGGGCCACCTTGCTGCACGTTGTTTAATTTTGTTACTTGCTACCCGTTACAAATTACCTTATCACAAAACTATCTGTTACCGATAATTTCAGTGCTTGCAGAGACTACCTTACTGAAAACCGCTTGTCATTTCCTTCTGCTCCTCGTTGGGTTCTACACTCTTACTTATAGAAAGGACTATGATAGATCCCCTACACATGTGGGTCATTAAGACTCTTTTTCCGGCCGCTGGGGAGTGAAGCGCCTTTGGTAAGTGGAATTTGGTAAGGAAAAATTTATATAGTGTGCTGAAATTTACTGTCACTTGTTACTATGGAAAGTAATCCTTTGAGGGGCTTGTTCGGGGTATCTTCACCCCGACCAGTAGAGCAAAGATTTGCTCCTCAACCTACTGAACCTACCGAAAATGTTTACTTTGAAATTCCTTCGGTTATGATAGAGAAACTGCTAGCTAATCCTTTTATAGGTGATGGAACATTACATACCGATTTGCACCTAATCTATGTGGATGAAGTTTGTGGATTATTTAAGCTTGCAGGTATGCCCGAGGATGTCATCAAGAAGAAGGTCTTCCCTTTATCTTTGAAAGGAAAGGCATTGACATGGTTTAGGCTATGTGATGATATGGGATCATGGAACTACAACCGACTGAAATTGGAATTTCATCAGAAGTTTTATCCTATGCATCTTGTTCATCGTGATCGTAATTATATATATTTTGGCCTCGCGAAGGAGAAAGCATTTCTCAAGCTTGGGGGGGGGGGCTTAAGTCAATGTTATATTCATGCCCCAATATGAGCTCTCAAGAGAAATTATTCAAAAAAATTATGCTCGGCTTTCTCTCAATAATCGCTCCATGCTCGATACTTCTTGTACTGGTTCTTTTATGATGAAGACTATTGAATTCAAATGGGATTTATTGGAAATAATTAAACGCAACTCTGAAGATTGGGATCTCGAGGAAGGTAAGGAGTTAGGTATAACACCTAAGTATGATTGTGTTAAATCTTTTATGGATACCGATGTTTTCCGTGAATTTAGCACTAAATATGGACTTGACTCTGAGATAGTAGCTTCTTTCTGTGAATCCTTTGCTGCTCATGTTGATCTCCCTAAGGAGAAGTGGTTTAAATATAATCCTCCCTTTAAAGTAAAAGTAGTTGCACCTATTAAAGTTGAAGAAAAGACTATCACTTATAATGTTGATCCTATTGTTCCTACCGCTTATATTGAGAAACCACCTTTCCCTGTTAGAATAAAGGATCATGCTAAAGCTTCAACTGTGGTTCGTAAGAGTAATACTAGAACACCTACACCCCCTGAGCAAATTAAAGTTGAACCTACTCTTGGCCGATAATATTGATGGTCATGTTATTTGCTTCTGTGAAGAAGCTGCTAGAATTGCTAGACCTGATACTAAAAATAAACATAGACCTGTTGTAGGCATGCCTGTCATTTTTGTTATAATAGGAGATCATTGCTATCATGGCTTATGTGATATGGGTGCTAGTGCAAGTGCAATACCTCATTTCTTATACAAAGAAATTATGCATGATATTGCACCTACTGAGATAGAAGAAATTTATGTTACAATTAAGCTTGCCAATAGAGATACTGTTTCACCAGTTGGGATTGTTAGAGATGTTGAAGTCTTGTGTGGGAAAGTTAAATACCCTGCTGATTTTCTTGTTCTTGGTTCCCCACAAGATAACTTTTGTCCCATTATATTTGGTAGACCCTTCTTGAATATTGTTAATGCTAGGATAGACTGCAAAAAGGATGTTGTTAAGATTGGCTTGGGGGATATGTCTCATGAGTTTAATTTGCTAAATTTCGTAGACAACCCCATGATGAGGAATTGCCTAGTAAAGATGAAATTATTGGCCTTGCTTCTATTGCCGTGCCTTCTAATGATCCTTTAGTACAATATTTGCTTGACCATGAAAATGATATGTTTATGAATGAAAGAAGGGAAATAGATGATGTATTCTTTAAACAAGGACCTATTTTGAAACACAACTTGCCTTTTGAAATTCTAGGGGATCCCCCTCCACCCAAGGGTGATCCCGTGTTTGAACTTAAAGCATTACCTGATACTCTTAAATATGCTTATCTTGATGAGAAAAAGATATATCCTGCTATTATTAGTGCTAACCTTTCAGAGCATGAGGAAGAGAAATTATTGAAAACTCTGAAGAAGCACCGTGCTGCTATTGGATATACTCTTGATGATCTTAAGGGCATTAGTCCCACTCTATGCCAACACAAAATAAAATTGGAGAAAGACGCTAAACCAGTTGTTGATCACCAACAACGGTTAAATCCTAAGATGAAAGAAGAGGTAAGAAAAGAAATACTAAAGCTTCTGGAGGCAGGTATAATTTATCCCGTTGCTGATAGTCTGTGTGTAAGTCATGTCCATTGTGTCCCTAAGAAGGGAGGTATTACTGTCGTTCCTAATGATAAAGATGAATTGATCCCACAAAGAATTGTCACAGGTTATAGAATGGTAATTGATTTCCGCAAATTAAATAAATCTACTAGAAAAGATCATTATCCTCTACCTTTTATTGATCAAATGCTAGAAAGATTATCTAAACAAACACATTTTTGCTTTCTAGATGGTTATTCTGGTTTCTCTCAAATACCTGTGTCAAAAGAGGATCAGGATAAGACCACTTTTACTTGCCCTTTCGGTACCTTTGATTATAGACGTATGCCTTTTAGCTTATGTAATGCACCTGATACCTTTCAAAGATGCATGATGGCTATATTCTCTGATTTTTGTGAAAAGATTGTTGAGGTTTTCATGGATGATTTTTCCGTTTATGGAACTTCTTTTGATGATTGCTTGAGCAACCTTGATCGAGTTTTGCAGAGATGTGAGGAAACTAATCTTGTCTTGAATTGGGAGAAGTGCCACTTTATGGTTAATGAAGGTATTGTCTTAGGGCATAAAATTTCTGAAAGAGGTATTGAAGTTGATAAAGCTAAAGTTGATGCTATTGAAAAGATGTCGTGTCCTAAGGACATTAAAGGTATAAGAAGTTTCCTTGGTCATGCCGGTTTTTATAGGAGGTTCATTAAAGACTTCTAAAAAATTTCTAGGCCTCTGACTAATCTTCTACAAAAATATCTTCCTTTTGTCTTTGATGATGATTGTGTAGAAGCATTTGAAATACTTAAGAAAGCCTTGATTTCTGCACCTATTGTTCAGCCACCCGATTGGAATTTACCCTTTGAAATTACGTGCGATGCTAGTGATTATGCTGTAGGTGCTGTTCTAGGACAAAGAGTTGATAATAAATTAAATGTTATCCAATATGCTAGTAAAACTCTAGACAGTGCCCAGAGAAATTATGCTACTACTAAAAAAGAATTTTTAGCAGTTGTATTTGCTTGTGATAAGTTCAAACCTTATATTGTTGATTCTAAAGTAACTATTCAAACTGATCATGCTGCTATTAAATATCTTATGGAAAAGAAAGATGCTAAACCTAGACTTATTAGATGGGTTCTCCTACTAGAAGAATTTGATTTGCATATTATTGATAGAAAAGGAGATGAGAACCTCGTTGCAGACAACTTGTCTAGGTTAGAGAATGTTCTTGATGACCCACTACCTATTGATGATAGCTTTCCTGATGAACAATTAGCTGTCATAAATTCTTCTCGTACAGCTCCATGGTATGCTGATTATGCTAATACATTGTTGCTAAATTTATACCACCTAGTTTCACATACCAGCAAAAGAAAAAAAATTCTATGATTTAAGACATTACTTCTGGGATGACCCACACCTTTATAAAGAAGGAGTAGATGGTGTTATTAGACGTTGTATACCTGAGCATGAACAGGAACATATCCTACGCAAGTGTCACTCCCAGGCTTATGGAGGACACCACGCTGGAGACAGAACTGTGCATAAGGTATTGCAATCCGGTTTTAATTGGCCTACTCTCTTCAAGGATGCTCGTAAGTTTGTCTTGTCTTCTGATGAATGTCAAAGAATTGGTAATATGAGTAGACGTCAAGAAATACCTATGAACTATTCACTTGTTATTGAACCATTTCATGTTTGGGGCTTTGATTATATGGGACCGTTTCCTTCCTCTAATGGGTATACACATATTTTAGTTGCTGTTGATTACGTTACTAAGTGGGTAGAAGCTATTCCAACTAGTAGTGCTGATCATAACACCTCTATTAAGATGCTTAAAGAAGTTATTTATCCGAGGTTTGGAGTCCCTAGATATTTAATGACTGATGGTGGTTCACATTTTATTCATGGTGCCTTTCGTAAAATGCTTGCTAAGTATGACGTTAATCATAGAATTGCATCTCCATACCACCCAAAGTCTAGTGGTCAAGTAGAATTGAGTAATAGAGAGATTAAATTAATTTTGCAAAAGACTGTTAATAGATATAGAAAGAATTGGTCCAAGAAACTTGATGATGCATTATGGGCCTATAGAACTGCATATAAAAATCCTGTGGGTATGTCTCCGTATAAAATGGTTTATGGAAAAGCATGTCACTTACCTCTCGAACTAGAACATAAGGCGTATTGGGCCATTAAAGAGCTCAATTATGATTTCAAACTTGCCGGTGAGAAGAGGCTATTTGACATTAGATCACTTGATGAATGGAGAACCCAAGCTTATGAGAGTGCCAAATTGTTGAAATAAAAAGTTAAAAGATGGCATGACATAAGGATACAAAAGCGCGAGTTTAATGTAGGTGATTGTGTGTTGCTATTCAACTCTCGTTTAAGATTTTTTGCAGGAAAACTTCTCTCCAAATGGGAAGGTCCTTACGTTATCGAGGAGGTCTACCGCTCCGGTGCCATAAAAATCAACAACTTCGTAGGCACAAATCCGAAGGTGGTGAATGGTCAAAGAATCAAACATATAACTCAGGTAATCCTATAAATGTTGAAACTAATGTTATTGAAACTGTAACACCGGAGGAATATATAAGGGACACTTCCCTGAACGTTTCAGACTCCGGAAAGGAATAGGTATGTGGTACGGTAAGTAAACCGACTCCAAAACAGTTCTAATGGCAATTTTTCTCCGTTTTGGAATATTTAACAAAATAGAAAAATAAGAAGTAGTCCGGGAAGGACACGAGGTGTCCACGAGGGTGGAGGGCGCGCCCTACCCCCCTGGGCGCGCCCCCTGCCTCGTCGGCACCTCGTGTGCTCTCCGGACTCTGTTTTCTTGCATGATACTTCTTTTGGTCGGTAAAAATTCAATATATAATCTCCCGAAGGTTTTAACCCTCGTATCACGCAAATATCCTCTGTTTTTGTTTTGAGCTGTTTTTCTGACAGATCTAGATCACCATGACTTCCCCCAAGTGCCCCCAAGGACAAGTTCTTCGAGAAGGTCAACAAACCCTACCTCGCGGAAGTGCTGCAACATCCTCAAACCATTGAGATGCATGAGGGGTTGCTGCACATCCGTGATGTTGAGGGACCAAGGAGGACCGGAAGCGTGGAGACAAGGCTTGAAGCAATGGAGCAACAAGTTTTCAAGTGCCAGGAGATGGTGGAACATGGACTCGACGCCAATCACATAATGATCACGGAGTTCACCAACAACCACAAGCTAGGTGCCAAGAACATTGGGGAGGCCATCTTCAAGCTTCACGAGAAAATCAAGCACCTCCAAGCCCAGGTCTATGACCTGCAAAACCAAACTGTGAGTATGAATATAGATTCAAGAGGATGAGTTTGACTGCAGATTTGAGGATTCCGGAGACTCGATCATCCTTCTATGATGGCGAGCCTATGCCTTGGAATATGGACGACAAGCCTACATCATCAACACCTCCATCATCACCACCCCCAAAGAAAGAGACCTAATCACATGGGTATGGGCACTCCCCTTTGCAACTGCCAAGCTTGGGGGAGGTGCCCCGGTATCGTATCACCATCACACTCCTATCTTTACCGTTTTTCTTAGTTCGATCCTTTTAGTAATATCTTGATCTAGTAGAATAAAGTTTTAGTATGATCTAGTTTTGAGTTTTGCTTTATGATCCTTCTATGTAATTGAGTCTGTGAGCTATATATAATAAAGATTAGTGTTGAGTCAAGGGCTTGATTATCTTGCTATGATCTTGAGGATAATTCACATGTGTCCTTGGGAGCGTTTTCCTTCATATAAGAGTTTGTCCAGGCTTGTCCTTTGCTACAAAAAGGATTGGGCCACCTTGCTGCACCTTGTTTACTTTTGTTACTTGTTACTTGCTACCCGTTACAAATTACCTTATCACAAAACTATATGTTACCGATAATTTCAGTGCTTGCAGAGAATACCTTACTGAAAACCGCTTGTCATTTCCTTCTACTCCTCGTTGGGTTCGACACACTTACTTATCGAAAGGACTACGATAGATCCCCTACACTTGTGGGTCATCAATGCTCCATTACCTCGTCAATGAAGCAAAGGGGGTGTGCGGCGCCTCTGTATCGGGCCAGGTCGCGACGTAGCTCAGATGGAGTCCGTCTGCGGCTCTCGGCCCGGGCATGATTATGATTGTTGCGTCCGGCTAGGTAGCCGTTGTCGCTTGTCGGGGCACACCCCCGCGGTCCATAGATCGATCTGTTCTGACCTACTCTACTGTCCAAGTCCTGCCGCAGGTCATATGTATGTCCCCGAGCTGTTTTATCTCTGCCTTTATGGCGAGGTATTACGGGATGGTGTTCGGCTTGAGTTGCCGCTTTGTCCCGGCCCCGTGGTGGTCGGTCAGCCACATTGCGCGATGATGGTATGGGCTCCAGCGCCTCATCATCGAACTGAGGTAGCAATTTGCACTTCGGGTAACTTTTGGCTGGGCGCTTGAGGCTGTATTCCTCGGCTGCCAGGACATTAGTCCATCTATTGTTGAGCAGATCTTGATCAGCTTGAAGCTGCCGCTGCTTCTTTTTCAGGCTCCTTGCAGTGGCTACTAGCCAGCGCTTAAAGCGCTCCTGCTCGATAGGTTCTTCAGGCACGATGAAATCGTCGTTGCCGAGGCTCACCTCATCCTCGGAGAGCAGAAGATAATTACTGTCCTCCGAGTCTTTGTTTATGGCCTGTTCATCAGGGCTAACTTGCCCGTCTTCCCGTTCGTCCTGTTCGGTAGTTAGCTCAACGGGGTCTTCATTGTCTTCGACATCGTCCGGAGTATTGTTTTCTCCTGTGCCAGTATTGTTGTCTTTTCCACAGCGTGACTTGGAGCGGCGCCTCTGACGTCGGTGCTTTGGCTGTATCTCAGGAGGTTTATCCTCGACTAGGTCTTCCTTGTCGTCACCGCTATTCTCTTTGGGTGTATCCACCATGTACACGTCATACGAGGAAGTGGCCGTCCATCGTCTGGTAAATGGTGGGATTTGGGATTCCTCTTCTCCGGCATCATCGTCCATACCGTCGATGTCTTCGGAGCCGTAATCGAGCATATCGGTTAAGTCCTCAACAGTGGCAATGAAGTGGGAGGTGGGTGGGAAGCGAAATTCCCCGTCATCAACCCCCAGTTCAAATCGGATATAATTCGGCTATGTGTCCCCTGCTAAGGAGAGGGTTTTTAATGAGTTCAGCACATCGCGTAAAGGTGAGTGCCAGAAGATGTCCGCAGCGCTGAATTCGACGACCGGGGCCTGATCAGGCTCGAAGGACGCGGACGCGCGTGGTTCAGAACCTGTGGCCGGAGACGAATCCGAGGTTCTGGTGACATAGGTCATGCCCGAGGTTGGGTCTGTGTGCGGCTCCAGCACCACTGGTTTTGCGGCTCCCGTGGCGGGGTTGAGCTTCCCGTCCTCGGATGGCGCAATCTACTACGGATCTAGGGCCGGAGCACTTACAGGTGCTATCTCCTGGGTATGGTCTGATGACAGATCTAGGTCATGCTTATCGCGGTGGCAGGGAGCGGCTGCCGTGGGTTCGAATCCGTCGAAGATCAAGTCTCCGCGGATATCAGCAACGTAGTTCAAGCTTCCAAACCTGACTTGATGGCCAAAGGCGTAGCTGTCGATCTGCTCTAGATGGCCAAGCGAGTTGGCCCTTGATCTTGGCCGCCCGAATCTGAAGATCTGTCCGGGGAGAAAGGCCTCCCTCAGGGCAGCATTGTTGTAGATAATTGACGGAGCCATAGAACCTTCTAGCAACGACACAGAGGAACTCTCAATGAAAGCACCAATGTCGGTGTCAAAAACCGGCAGATGTCGGGTACGGGGTCCCGAACTGTGCGTCTAAGGTCAATGGTAATAGGAGACAGGGAACACGATGTTTACCCGGGTTCGGGCCCTCTCTATGGAGGTAATACCATACTTCCTGCTTGATTGATCTTGATGAATATGAGTATTACAAGAGTTGATCTACCACGAGATCGTAGTGGCTAAAACCCTAAAAGTCTAGCATGTATGATTATGATTGTCCCTATGGACTAAACCCTCCGGCTTCTATAGACACCGGAGGGGACTAGGGTTGTACAAAGTCGGTTACAGAGAAAGGAATCTTCATATCCGGACGCCAAGCTTACCTTCCACGCTAAGGAGAGCCCCATCCGGACACGTGTGAGAGTCTTCGGTCTTGTATCTTCACAGCCCATCAGTCCGGCCCATGTCCAATAGGCCGGACGCCCGAGGACCCCTTAGTCCAGGACTCCCTCAGACACCACGCTAGAGATAGAACTGCACATAAGGTATTGCAATCTGGTTTTTATTGGCCTACTCTCTTCAAAGATGCCCGTAAGTTTGTCTTGTCTTGTGATGAATGTAAAAGAATTGGTAATATTAGTAGACGTCAAGAAATGCCTATGAACTATTCACTTGTTATCGAACCAGTTGATGTTTGGGGCTTTGATTATATGGGACCGTTTCCTTCCTCTAATGGCTATACACATATTTTAGTTGTTCTCGATTACGTTACTAAGTGGGTAGAAGCTATTCCAACTAGTAGTGTTGATCATAACATCTCTATTAAGATGCTTAAAGAAGTTAATTTTCTGAGGTTTGGAGTCCCTAGATACTTAATGACTGATGGTGGTTCACATTTTATTCATGGTGCCTTTCGTAAAATGGTTGCTAAGTATGACGTTAACCATAGAATTGCATCTCCATACCACCCACATTCTAGTGGTCAAGTAGAACTGAGTAATAGAGAGATCAAATTAATTTTGCAAAAGACTGTTAATAGATCTAGAAAGAATTGGTCCAAGAAAATTGATGATGCATTATGGGCTTATAGAACTGCATATAAAAATCCTATGGGTATGTCTCCATATAAAATGGTTTATGGAAAGGCATGTCACTTACCTCTCGAACTAGAACATAAGGCATATTGGGCCATTAAATAGCTCAACTATGACTTCAAACTTGTCGGTGAGAAGAGACTATTTTCCATTAGCTCACTTGATGAATGGAGAACCCAACCCTATGAGAATGCCAAACTGTTTAAAGAAAAAGTTAAAAGATGGCATGACAAAAGGATACAAAAGCGTGAGTTTAATGTACGTGATTATGTGTTGCTATTCAACTCTCGTTTAAGATTTTTTTGCAGGAAAACTTCTCTCTAAATGGGAAGGTCCTTACGTTATCGAGGAGGTTTATCGTTTTGGTGCCATAAAAATCAATAACTTCAAAGGCGCGAATCCAAAGGTGGTGATTGGTCAAAGAATCAAACATTATATCTTAGGTAATCCCATAAATGTTGAAACTAATGTTATTGAAACCGTAACCCTGGAGGAATACATAAGGGACACTTTCCAGAATGTTTCAGACTCCGAAAAGGAATAGATATGTGGTACGGTAAGTAAACCGACTTCAAAACAGTTCTAATAGCAATTTTTCTCCATTTTGGAATATTTCAGAAAATAGGAAAATAAGAAGTAGTCCGGGAAGGACACGAGGCGTCCACGAGGGTGGAGGGCGCGCCCTACCCCCCTAGGCACGCCCCCTGCCTCGTGGGCACCTCGTGTGCTCTCCGGACTCTGCTTTGTTGCACGATACTTCTTTTGGTCGGTAAAAATTCATTATATAATCTCCCAAAGGTTTTGACCCTCGTATCACGCAAATATCCTCTGTTTTTGTTTCAAGCTATTTTTCCGACATATCTAGATCTCGATGACGTCTCCAAGCGCCCCCAAGGACAAGTTCTTCGAGAAGGTCATCAACCCCTACCTCGCGGAAGTGCTGCAACATCCTCAAACCATTGAGATGTGTGAGGGGTTGCTGCACATCCGCGATGTTGATGGACCTAGGAGGACTGGAAGCGCGGAGACAAGGCTCGAAGCAATGGAGCAATAAGTTTTCAAGTGCCAAGAGATGGTGGAATGTGGACTCGACGCCAACCACATAATGATCACGGAGTTCACCAACAGCCACAAGCTAGATGCCAAGAACAATGGGGAGGCCATCTTCAAGCTTCACGAGAAAATCAAGCACCTCCAAGCCCAGATCTATGACCTGCAAAACCAAAACTATGAGTATGAATATAGATTCAAGAGGATGAGTTTTGCTGCAGATTTGAGGATCCCAGAGACTCGGTCATCCTTCTATGATGGTAAGCCTATGCCCTGGAAGATGGATGACAAGCCTACCTCATCAACAACACCATCTTCTTCACCTCCGAAGGAGACATAATCAAATGGGTATGGGCACTCCCCTTGGCAACTGCCAAGCTTGGGGGAGGTGCCCCGGTATCGTATCACCATCACACTCCTATCTTACCGTTTTTCTTAGTTCGATCCTTTTGGCAATATCTTGATCTAGTAGAATAAAGTTTTAGTATGATCTAGTTCTGAGCTTTGGTTTATGATCCTTCTATGTAATCGAGTCTGTGAGCTATATATAATAAAGATTAGTTTTGAGTCAAGGGCTTGATTATCTTGCTATGATCTAGAGGGAATAAAATAACGAATAAAAAGAAATAAAGAGATCTTATTGATCTTATGGAGAGTAATGACTTCACATATAAAAGAGTATGATGAATAAAAGTTGTTGAGAGTTGACAAACATAGTTTTGGTCATCGTTGCAATTAATAGGAAGTAATAAAGAAAGAGAGGTTATCACATATAAATATACTATCTTGGACATCTTTTATGATTGTGAGCACTCATTAAAATATGACATGCTAAAAAGTTGATGTTGGACAAGGAAGACAACGTAATGGGTTATGTTTTCTTATATCCGAAATAAAGTATATTGCCATGGTTCATCCAACATGTTGAGCTTGCCTTTCACCCTCATGCTAGCCAAACTCTTTGCACTAAGTAGAGATACTACTTGTGCTTCCAAATATCCTTAAACCCAATTTTGACATGAGTGTCCACCATACCTACCTATGGATTGAGTAAGATCCTTCAAGTAAGTTTTTATTGTTGCAAGCAATAAAAATTGCTCTCTGAATACGTATGATTTATTAGTGTGGAGAAAATAAGCTTTATACGATCTTGTGATGTGGAAGAAATAAAAGCGACAGACTACATAATAAAGGTCCATATCACAAGTGGCAATATAAAGTGACGTTCTTTCGCATTAAGATTTTTTGCACCCAACCATAAAAGCACATGACAACCTCTGCTTCCCTCTGCGAAGGGCCTATCTTTTATTTTTGTCTTATGCCTTATACAAGAGTCATGGTGATCTTCACCTTTCCTTTTTACATTTTATCCTTTGGCAAACACATTGTGCTGGAAAGATCCTGATATATATACCCAATTGGATGTAAGTCATCATGAACTATTATTGTTGACATTACCCTTGAGGTAAAAGGTTGGGAGGCAACACTATAAGCCCCTATCTTTCTCTGTGTCCGATTAAAACTCCATACCCATAAGTATTGCGTGAGTGTTAGCAACTGTGAAAGACTAAATGATAGTTAAGTATGTGGACTTGCTGAAAAGCTCTTATATTGACTCTTCCCGATGTTATGATAAATTGCAATTGCTTCAATGACTGAGATTATAGTTTGTTGGTTTTCAATGAAGTTTCTGATTCATACTTGACATTGTGAATAGATTGTTACTTTAGCATAAGAAATCATATGACAATATATATATTTATGTTGTTGTTTTAAGAATGATCATGATGCCCTCATGTCCGTATTTTATTTTATTGACACCTCTACCTCTAAACATGTGGACATATTTTTCGTTATCGGCTTCCGCTTGAGGACAAGCGAGGTCTAAGCTTGGGGGAGTTGATACGTCCATTTTGTATCATGCTTTTATATCGATATTTATTGCATTATGGGCTATTATTACACATTATGTCACATATTCTCTCTTATTTTACAAGGTTTACACGAAGAGGGAGAATGCCGGCAGCTGGAATTCTGGGCTGGAAAAGGAGCAAATATTAGAGACCTATTCTGCACAACTCCAAAAGTCCTGAAACTTCAGGGGAGCACTTTTTGGAATTAATGAAAAATACTGGCGAAAGAATCAACTAGAGGGGGCCCATACCCTGGCCACGAGGGTGGGGGCGCGCCCTACCCCCCTGGGCGCGCCCCCCTGTCTCGTGGGCCCCCTGGCAGGCCTCCGGTGCCCATCTTTGGCTATATGAAGTCTTTCACCCTGGAAAAAATCATAAGGAAGCTTTCGGGACGAAGCGCCGCCGTCTCGAGGCGGAACCTTGGCGGAACCAATCTAGGGCTCCGGCGGAGCTGTTCTGCCGGGGAAACATCCCTCCGGGAGGGGGAAATCATCACCATCATCATCACCATCGATCCTCTCATCGGGAGGGGGTCAATCTCCATCAACATCTTCACCAGCACCATCTCCTCTCAAACCCTAGTTCATCTCTTGTATCCGATCTTTGTCTCAAAGCCTCAGATTGGTACCTGTGGGTTGCTAGTAGTGTTGATTACTCCTTGTACTTGATGCTAGTTAGTTTATTCGGTGGAAGATCATATGTTCAGATCCTTTATGTATATTAATACCCCTCTGATTATGAACATGAATATAATTTGTGATTAGTTACGTTTGTTCCTGAGGACATGGGAGAAGTCTTGCTATAAGTAGTCATGTGAATTTGGTATTAGATTCGATATTTTGATGAGATGTATGTTGTCTCTCCTCTAGTGGTGTTATGTGAACGTCAACTACATGACACTTCACCATTATTTGGGCCTAGAGGGAGGCATTAGGAAGTAATAAGTAGATGATGGGTTGCTAGAGTGACAGAAGCTTAAACCCTAGTTTATGCGTTGCTTCGTAAGGGGCTGATTTGGATCCATTTTTTTCATGGTATGGTTAGGTTTACCTTAATACTTCTTTTGTAGTTGCGGATGCTTGCAATAGGGGTTAATCATAAGTGGGATGCTTGTCCAAGGAAGGGCAGTACCCAAGCACCGGTCCACCCACATATCAAATTATCAAAGTAATGAACGTGAATCATATGAGCGTGATAAAAACTACCTTGATGATAATTCCCATGTGTCCTCGGGAGCGTTTTCCTTTATATAAGAGTTTGTCCAGGCTTGTCCTTTGCTACGAAAAGGATTGGGCCACCTTGCTGCACTTTATTTACTTTTGTTACTTGTTCCCGTTACAAATTACCTTATCACAAAACTATATGTTACCGATAATTTCAGTGCTTGCAGAGAATACCTTACTGAAAACCGCTTGTCATTTTCTTCTGCTCCTCGTTGGGTTCGACTCTCTTATTTATCAAAAGGACTATGATAGGGAAGACACTCCTCTGCCGTGCACTACGTGCCGTTGGGCCACTGACATGTGGGCCAGGGTCCCGACGGGCCCACATGTCAGTGACGGAACGGCAGGCTGTCGTATGTCAGAGGTTCCTCATCGCTACGATAGATCCCCTATACTTGTGCGTCATCACTCTAAAGGTATATTCGAGGGTGTCTGTTGAGTTGGCATGGATAAAGACTGGGATTTGTCACTCCGTATGACGAACAAATCATGGGCCGACAGCATGCTGTAATATAAATCGGCCCATTCGGGTGACGAGCCATTAACAGGCTGAAATGCTTTGGGGCCTTGGCCGACCCAATTACATGACAGGCGAAGCAAGCCGGATGTATAACGGGCCAAAATTAGGCCCAACACTCTCAAGGTCCTTTAACGGGATGATATGCACTTTGGGCTAGAATGTATCCACGAAGACTACGGGCCGTTAAGAGGCCGAAAGTAACTACGGACTAGAATTAGGCCCAGGTGCAACTCGGGCCTTTAAATGTCCGAAAGTGAAACCGGGCCGAAAGAGGCCCATATGTAGAAAGGGCCGCTGACAGGCCAAAACTAATATCGGGCCAAATTGTTAAACGGGCCATTAAGAGGCCGAAAAGCAAATCAGGCCCCCAATGGGCCCGATGGCTCAGTAGCTATTAAAGGGCAGTATCTATTATGGGCCGTAATTTGGCCCAAGAAATGAAAGTCAGTTAGCGGGCCAGATCAGGTATGGACCGTAATTTGGCCCAAACTATTGTAGGTTGTTAACGGGCCAAATCTGATAAGGGTTGTAAACTGGCCCAGAATAGTGCAGTCATTTAACGGTCCATATCTGATGTGGGCTATAATTTGGTCCAGAAAATGTTAGGCTGTTAACGTGCCGGCCCATTAGATCTAACGAAATCTTGTGGGCCTATTCCTGGGCCGGCTTTTAAACCTATATGGGCCTCTATTGGGTCGTCCCACGTGTCAATGTTTCATTGGCGATTCTTGTCAAATGGATGGTTGACATCTGTCCCAACGCTGAGCCGACACTTGGATCGTCGGCGAATGAGAATTTTACACGTGCAAAATCGTCATTGGTCCGGGCTGTCAACGGGTTATCGGATCCAAACTGGAACCCGATAGCTTAACGGCGACCCATTACGGTGGATGCCACTTGTCGTTTACCCTTGACGAAAGCACTTCTATGACGCACAATTTATTTAAAGTCTAAAAGCAAATAACATTTTCTGGAGCCTACATATTCTAGCATTTGTTTGTTTACTTAAGCATGAAATCAAACCTCGAAACATCACAAGCCTACTATTGCTATATTGAAGATAATCAGTAACAAACTACAAACCCCACCAGGGATATTCATCATGGAACCGAGTCAACGGAAATGAAAAGGCACACCCCCGACCACAAAAATAGGCCCCATGACAAACAGTGACACCTCAAGCGCCCAATAAAACTAAAAAAATTCAGAGCTCCCTCATCACACAATCAAAAGTAACAATCAAGACATAAGGAAACAAAAAAAGAGGAAAGAAATTGAACTGTCACATGTAGGCATGTAGCACAGGAACACGAACAGCCCGACAAAGCCCCGGATCCAGACGTCGTTGTAAACACCTCCAAGTCGTCATCGTCCTCAACACCATGCACCAGGAACCTCCACTCTCCAGCTACGTGTTCGCCGTCCTCTCCCATGACTCCCGACTCACCGGATCCAGCGGTTGACTGGCCAATGCCATACGGGGAAGGAGCGCAGGACGGGTGGGCAGCAACCAATCTTTGGGTCGGTTGCTGATCTGGTGGGGTGGGGGTGGCGGGTGGAGGCCGGTCGGACCGGGGAGGCTGCAGCGGCTGGAGCAAGGAGGGCGGCGCCCGAACCCTAGCGCGAAGGGGGCACATGTGAGAGTGAAAAATAGATGGGAAATGTTTGCCAGCGGTGCGCCGGCTGAGCGTTTGGGCCGGACGCACGCGTGCCGCTCGATCCACCTGGATCCAGCGCCCCTTGTTTTGCGCCACGTTCCCTCATCCGCCGCTTCATCTCATCCTTATCTCTTTGCTCTCTCCTTGCCCGTGCCTCTATCCACTCGTTCCTAAGGTCTCATCCGAGCTCGCACCCCTTCCCCTCCTCTGTGCATCTCTCTTCAAACCACTCCCGATTGCCATGGGTTACCACAAATCCGGCACACACAGCCGTTGGGATGTCAGAGCTGCAACCACCTCGCCGGAGTTGCTACCAACGATGGTCGTGGGTGCTACAACCACCTTTCGGTGCAGCTGCATGCACAGGCGTCTGACGACGGAGAGCTGCAACCGTGCACTCGATGCGGTGTGGCAGTAGCCGCCGCAGGTCTCCAGCGATGGGAGCGCCGCAGGTCTCTGACCATGGTGCGGCTCGAGTTTTTTGTGTGTGTTGGAACCAGGTTTTTTTGCTGGAAACATCACTAAATTTTGCTACCAGTGTCTTCGATTTTTGTTGGATACCAAGCTAGATTTTGCGCCCATGTTTGTTTTTGCTGGAAAGAGCGTATTAATTTGTTACCATCGTATTTGTTTTTTGCTGGAACCAACCAAATTTTGCTGCCATGTTTTCTTGCTGGAATCATTTGTACCACTTTTTGCTACAACTGTTTCGGTTTTTGCAACTACCAGCGCCGTGGTTTGTTACATCCTTTCTCATGAGGTTGCCGAGGCCCGCGACTATGTGTTTTGCTGCAACTGTTGTCGTTTTTTTTTTGCTACTACCGGGGGAAGCCCCGAGCTGCGACCAGAGGCTGTTTTTGCTGCATCGACTGGAGCGTTTCTGTGACGGCGACGGCGATCCGTGATTTTTGTTGCCACCGACAATCAAAAAAGCTTATATTGGGCAAGCGTGCTGCAACGACACATGCATCCGAGGTGCTACGAGAGTAACGAGACGGCCCTGTTTTTCTATGTGGCGGCGATCGGGTACAGCGGTGAGGTCTGCTGGATGTGGCGAGGACCGGTGTTGCGAGGACGGTGTCATGGATTTGTCACAACAGATGTCCTAGTGAAAGCACTTAGTCATGGAGCCATCGCAACGGGTTAGCTAAAAGGGGTTAAACCGGACAAGGGACACGAGAGTTTTATACTAGTTCGGCCCCTTACGATGAAGGTAAAAGCCTACGTCTAGTTGTGATGGAATTGCTGGGGTTTCGATGACCAGGGAGCGAATATGCTTTGCCTGAGTCTCGAGTTGTTTTTCTGTCTCCTTGAGCTGCCGCCGGGTCGTGCCTTTATATACACAGGTCGACGCCCGCCGGCTTACAGAGCCCCGATACCGGTTTATACACATACCGGCTCGGTCTCAACTTGGTCATACCTTACGATACAAGTTATACATTACATGGCGGTTCATAGCTACAAGCCCTATCTACCTTTGGGCCTTGGGCCTTTGTAGTGAACCGCTTGATTCCTTGTCTTCCTGGGCTTCAAATATAAATAATCCACTATGGGGATAACCCGGCTTCCTTGGACGGTTTATACCCAGTAGTAATATCCCCAACATTAGGCCTCAGATTGATTTGAACTGGTTCATGTCAATCTCCAAAACTTGATAATCTCATGTTCATCATCCTTCGCAAAAAACTTGTAAACCGCCATGACATCATCATCCAGTATCACGATAAACCGTCATGATGTCACCTGTAATTTAAAATGATATACATCTGACCTTCATCTAATGAACCTCCGACAATCGAGGTGACAGTCCTGCCACATATTCAATCGTTGGCTCCTCGATTCTCGCGCTTGACACTTATCCTTTCGTCTTTATAAATAAGACCGAGGGTCCTTCCATTTTTTCCCCTTGTCTCTTCATTTCTTTCTTCTTCCTTGCGACGCATCAGCGACCGAGCTCCGCCGCCGCCGTCGACCTTCACGTCTGCATCAACCAAGGCCGCTGCATCAACCTGATGGTACCAGAACAACGCGGCACTCCTCCGCTGTGCCATAGCACCGGTGAGCACCCTTCCTCTTAAACATCAGATCTACATTAGGGTTCCGCCGTTCATTGGCGTTCTTCACTGTTCGTCTTCTTAGATCTCATAGCTTGACCTACAACTAATAATAAAAGTAGGCGACGATTATCCAGCGCCTTTTGCCAACCTCAGAAACCACCCTTTACTGCCTGAGATCCCGACCAAACAGAGGTGTTCTTCCACTGCCACCACTTTAGGTTAAATTTATTTCCCTTTTTAAAACTGCGGCAGATCCAAAATTATCTCACTGATCTGTGAAACCTGTTTGCACCATACTTAGAAAATATTTTAGATCTGTAGCCTCTATACCGTTGTAGGCGGTTTACCTTTTAGAATCTGATAACTCGCCATATACCATTAGTCCTCTGTTAAACCGCCAACTTGCTTTAAATACCACAATCCGGTTTATTATACTCAAACGTTTTAATGTCAGCTTCATCCTTTTTTGCACCGGCTTATAAGTACCAATCATGAAATTTTAAACCGGATTTTATTCTTTTTCCAGCTTTTCATTGAAATGGCCAAAACATTCTGTGCTTGCAATTGGGTTCCTTCCCGGGCCATGGAAGCACAACTGGAGGGGTGTGTTGCAACTGGCGCTTTATCAAACAAAGATACTATCCATTGGCGAGTCCCCGGTCAAGAAAATCCTCTTGAGCCCAAGATGGAGAGGTCATCATATTTGTAGATCATCTAGGTCGAGGCTTCAGCCCTCCCGGATCAAAATTCTTCCGGGATGTGCTTGCTAGTTTTTAGATCCGCCCTCAGGATATCGGACCAAACTCCATATCCAATATTTGCCACTGGCAAGTGTTCTGCGAAGTATATTTACAGGAAGAACCCACCGTCAAGCTATTCCGAGATTTCTTTTATCTAAACCGTCGTACTGAGTTTATTGACGGACCCAACACTGAACTGGCGGTGTTTCAATTCAAAAGAGAAAGGCTGTTGATTTCCCTCATGCCAAGCTTCACATTCATCCCAAAGACTGGAACCAGACTTGGTTTCATTGCCGGAACACGGCTCGGATAATGAAAATCCCTTGCCAGGTTATTGCCCACACCGGCTTACGAAGACTCATCCCTTTCCTCAACGACTGACTGCCCAAGAATGAGCAAAATATGCCCCTCAACTATCAAAACTTAGGGCTTTTGTTGCCAATGGACTGACAGGCATTGATTTCATTCGATGTTGTGTCTCATGGAGCATTCTGCCCTTAAGCCGGCGCCCCGGTTTAATGTTTAAATATGCAGGGGATCTGAAAGACCCTCAGCGCCATATTGATATCCAGCTTACTGATGTTGAAGTCACTGAAGCTGTGAAGAAGATGCTTGATGAGCCAATAGACGTGTGCAGCAAAACCGGGCTCAGTCCTTTCTATGCTGCCAACAAACCGCCAAAGGTATAATTTACCGCATTCCTTCCTTAATGCACCCTTTGTTAAATCTCTTTGATAACTTACTCTCTGTCTATGCAGGCCGACGATCCGTTCTGGAAGAAGAAATCCCAGGATAAACCGGCAAGAGCTCCTCGGGTTAAAACCAAAGCTTCCAAGAAGTCCGTGAAAAAAGAGAAACGATGGACCGGCCGAGCCCGTCATTGACGATGATCTGGATAATCCGGATTCAGAGGTAGAACTTGACTCTCTTGGTTCATTTTTCATACACCTTATTGACAATGATCATTATCAGGATGAAGCGGAAGCTAGCCATGCGGATGAGGTAATTATTGAATCCGTCGAGCCGTCCGGGAAGTAAAATTTTCATGTCCTCTTCCTTATTTGGATCCGCACTTTCTTTTGAAGACACGACAACATGAAACTCGCCGCACAACCCGGCACAGTGGCCAAGTGGTGACCTCCTCCGGTTTACCAAATTCGTCGGTTCGCAAACGTCGCCAAGAGGTTTCTTATATTCCTGACACCATTTACCCTAAGGCGGGTTACTTCCGATATCCTCTTAATCTGTCGGACTCAAATTATCAAGGAACTTCCCATTCATCATCTGGCGAGTCGTCAGCCACGCAACTTCCTCCTCTGAAAACTGTCCCTGGGTAAGCATAACACCCTTTAACTTTTTTGGTCTTGCGTTATTTTATCATACTGATCCTCGTGCCTGCTCCTTCCAGTGCCAAAGCTAGGCCAAGCAAAAAGGCTAAGTTGGACAAGCCAACCGACCAAGAACCGGTCACTAAACCAGAGAAGACCCCAGAGGTCGTTGATCTGGAGGCCAATATTGTTCTTGGTGATCCGGATCCTCAAGCCACCGACGCGTTTGTAGAACCGGTGGAAATAAACCCAACAGGCCAGTCAGCTGATCCGCCAAGTCCGACTGCTGATCCGCCAAGCCCGGCTAAAGCTTCTGATAAACCGTCAAGCCCTACCAAGACCACGAACGACGATGTTGTCGTAACTGGTGTTGGTTTCAACTCTCCTGGCCGTCCTGTCGCTTTATCCAAACATAGCGCCAAAGAGGAAATTTCTGCTACGGATAAGGGCAAATGGAAGTCTGAATTATCAAGCTATGCTAACCTCAGTGCTCAAGACCTTCATTCTGGCTTCTTGAACCGCCTATATACAAGCCGCGATTATGAGGCCAGCTTAGTAGGTCTGATGAAGGAACGATATGAGGTAAATATCACTTCCCTTTGCCTAAATATTCCTTTGTTATAACTGTTTGAAACTATCAACTCCAGTAGCCCCCATGGGCCGGTTCATAATGTTGATGTGAACCGGCTCTTGCAACAGAATCAATGTTTTGAGTTTTGCCTGAGTAGCCCCCATGGACCGGTTTAGAGCTTTAGAATGAACCGGTACATCATACTGTCTCCAGCACTTGTAACTATGATAATTCATCCGAGTTCTGAGAAAATACGCATTAGCCGCCAAGTGTCAAGTAGATGACTTGTTATGTGCTTGGGATTTTAAAATAACAGTTGATTAAAAGCAATCCGCATTAGCTCCCAAGTGCCAAGTAAATAACTTGTTATATGCTTGGGACTTCAGTGTGGTAGAATTAACTCATTGACTGTCTTTTGCAGGCTGAGCTGACCAAAAAGGACTCCCAAATCACTAATCTCCAAGGAAGCATCAAGTCCCAGCAAGAGGTAGCTTGCAAATTTAAAAACAAGCTGACCACCGCTTTAAAGACCATGGAACAACTGAAGGAATATTTTAAAGGTGAACGGGCAGATTGGGATACTGAAAAAGCCACGTTGGTAAAGCGGGTAGAAGACACGGAAAATTCCCTTAAACCGGCAACTGATGAACTAAATAGCTTGAAGCGGCAAATCAATGTTATGACCTCCGCCATCTTTGGTAAAGACTTCTTCATAAACTTAGGAATCAAATGCCAGCTCTGAAATTTTTGGTTTAACAATAGTCTGATTTCCTTTTGCAGGTAGCCGCATTACCATCTTGGCACAGATGTGTGAAAAAAATTGAAAGTTGTCTATACCTTGGTGGAACAGTTATATTCCGGTGCTCAATGAGCCATCTGTACAGCTTCGAACAATAAACCGCCCCCGGCGTTAATCAAGGAGACACTGGAAAAGCTATCCATGATGCCTGCCCGGATTGAAGAATTGAAGCAAGCAGCTGCTAGAGCCGGTGCTATCACCGCATTAACTCAAGCCAAAGCCTGGATATCTGATCTCGATCCAGAGGACATTGGGAACGGTTATCCAAGTCAAAAGGAAGACGGGTCAGAATTTGATAATGATGACCTCAGGGCTATCAACCGAGAAATGCGTCCTCTGGCAACCAAGTTGGCTGAAGACACTGACTTGTCATTTTGTCAGAACGCGTATGATGTCAACGGAAAGCAGAGAAGTCCACCAACCTATGACGTGCAAACTCTGATCCCTCCAAATCGTAAGCATACTTACGCCACTGATATTGAACCGTCCGACCTTATACACGAGGAAGCTGTCTTCCAAGCCTTAACCGGAATTGACTGGACAACTGTTGACTTCCAGCCCCTGGGCGGAGAGAAGGAGGCTGAACCGGCACAGGATGATCCACAACCATCACATCAATCCGAGGAGGAATCATAATCCGGAAGCCGGTTTACCGCTCGTTTAGTGTCATCCTTTGGAAAACAATTATTCTTTTGGGCAGTTTATCATGCCTTGTAATAGGCTAGCTTGAACACTTGGTCTGTTATGCCATCGTGCATATTTACTTTGCACACTATTGTTAATCCGTTATGCGATATTTGCCTATGACCCTTAGCAATATTATACAGTCCTGTTTCTACATAAAATAGACAAAAAACTATCCTGGCGGTTTATCGCCGGACGGGTCATAATGCCCAATATATAGCTAAGGTGTATAGCCAAAAGCTGTGAAAATAATAGAACATACATCATACATGTGATAATAAATCACCTTGTTGGTCTAGTAATGGGGGTGATGACCCACGTCGTGAGTGTTAATAACTCAAGCAATAAGCCATGCTGGTTTACGATGAACACCGGATGATCATCCTGACAATGTATAATTAACGCCAGGCTGGGTTAAACACCGGTTTGTATGGATGACTTATAGTTAGGCCGGGCCATTGGACGCCGGATGAACTCAAAATCTTTATCAAAAGAAATAAAACTTTGACAAATAAAAGCAAAGAAAACCTTGTAGTCGAGGCTTTTCAAGGGCTGCCAGGCCCAAATATGAGGCTTTTCATGGGCTGCCAGGCCACTGAGTTAAACCATTTTACAAAGCCTTTTTAAGATGGTCCTCAATCTTTAACCAATCGCCGGTCTATCATTGACAAGTTCAGGGTCTTATCAGATTGACTTGTCAAGTTGGCGGGTCATACCAGGTTTACCTGGACGGAGTGACTTACTTAATGAAGGCAGGTTAACGCGGGGTTTTTGGTGTATACACCAGGCTTCCAAGCCATGGCTTGATAGCCCATTGCAAGTGTAGATTTCTTTGTTCATTGCGATAGCAAAGAATGCCCAAGCAATGTTTTGAGCTATGCTCTGTGGGTGCCTATGTTTGAGTTGTTCTTTTGCAACACTCTCTTTGGCCCCTAAGGAATCGTGGCTTTTCGCCGATCAAGAGGTGTAGCGATGGTTCGAATACGACCAAGCCCCCAAGTGACCTTATTTCGTGGCTTTGAGCCATCCAAGAGGTGTAGCTATGGTTCGAATACGACCAAGCACCCAAGTGACTTACATTTCGTGGCTTTTAGCCAACCAAGAGGTGTAGCTATGGTTCAAATACGACCAAGCCCCCAAGTGACTTATATTTCATGGCTTTGAGCCAGCCAAGAGGTGTAGCTATGTTTCAAATTCAACCAAGCCCCCAAGTGACTTATATTGATAGACAGCTGTAGAGGCTGAATCAGGGGGTAAACCGGACGCCGCTTCGTAAACAGAAACCTCCGTGTAACCACTCATGATATGAGAAAAAACAACGGATACCCCGCTTTAGCTGGGGCTCCGGTTTATTATATTGATCATAATATATACATCACCAAATATGTACATGATAGGAGCCTGTGGCTTAGGTGTAGTAAGGCCGTAGATGAGCTATGTTCCACGGCCGGATCGTCTCCTCTTCTGAATTACGTGAGTCTTTATGCTCTCGAACATCAATGAGGTAATATGATCCGTTGTTCAGATTCTTGCTGACCACGAAGGGCCCTTCCCAAGGCGGGGATAACTTATGCATATCGGTCTGATCTTGGATAAGCCGGAGCACCAAGTCGCCTTCCTGAAAAAGTTCTGGTTTTAACCCGGCGGCTGTGATAACGCTGCAGGTCTTGCTGATAAATCGCCGAGCGAGCTGCCTCTATGTCCCGTTTCTCATCTAACAGGTCCAATGCATCTTGGCGTGCTCTTTCATTGTCTGCTTCAACATAAGCTGCCACCCAAGGCGAATCATGGCGAATATCACTTGGGAGGACTGCTTCCGCTCCATAAACCATGAAAAAGGGTGTATAACCCGTAGATCTATTGGGGGTGGTGTTAATGCTCCATAAAATGGAAGGCAACTCTTCCACCCAACAACCCGGCGTCCGCTTCAAAGGAACCATAAGCCTGGGCTTGATACCCTTCAAGATTTCCTGATTAGCTCTCTCCGCTTGACTCTCACATTGGGGGTGGACCACTGATGATACATCAAGCCGGATGTACTATCTTTGATAGAACTCCTCCATAGCACCCTTGGAAAGATTCGTGCCATTATCTGTTATAATGTTGTGTGGAAAACCAAAGCGGAATATCACCTTATTTATGAATTGAACCGCCATGGATGCATCACACTTGCTAACTGGTTCTGCTTCCACCCACTTGTTAAATTTATCAACCGCCACCAAAAGGTGGGTCTTCTTATCCTTAGACCTCTTAAAGGGCCCAACCATATCAATCCCCCAGGTTGCAAACGGCCAGGTGATCAGAATCATCCGCAGTTCCTGGGCTAGGACATGAGCCCGGCGTGCAAACTTTTGACAACCGTCGCACCTTTTGACCAAGTCCTCAGCATCAGCATGAGCCGTCAGCCAATAGAAACCATGACGAAAAGCCTTAGCCACAAGGGATTTTGAACCGGCGTGATGACCACAATCACCTTCATGGATTTCGCGTAAAATCTCACAGCCTTCTTCAGGAGAAACAGAACATTGAAAAGCGCCCGAGACACTGCAATGATGTAGCTCGCCATTGATAATAGTCATGGACTTTGAACGCCGAATTATCTGTCTAGTTAGAACTTCATCCTCTGGTAACTCACCCCGGTTCATATACGCCAAATATGGGACCATCCAATCCGGGGTGACGTGGAGCGCTGCCACCAACTGAGCTTCCGGATCAGGAACAACTAAACCCGACTCAGTGGGGAGCTTGACCGACGGATTATGTAACGCATCAAGAAAGACATTGGGCGGCACCGGTTTACGCTGGGAGCCCAAACGACTTAAAGCGTCTACCACTTCATTCTTTCGTCGGTCCACATGATCAACCTGATAACCCTTGAAGTGACCTGCAACAATATCCACCTCTCGACGATATGTTGCCATGAGGGGGTCCTTGGAATCCCAAGTACCAAAAACTTGTTGAGCCACTAGGTCCGAGTCACCACAACATTTAACCCGGCTCAGATTCATTTCCTTAGCCATCCGAAGACCATGGAGCAGGGCCTCGTATTCAGCTGCATTGTTAGTACAAGGAAACATCAAGCGAAGAACATAACAAAATTTGTCACCTCGAGGGGAAGTAAGAACCACTCCAGCCCCCGAGCCCTCCAATTGTCTGGATCCGTCGAAGTGAATTGTCCAATATGTGTTATCCGGTTTATCCTCCGGCACCTGCAACTTTGTCCAGTCATTGATGAAATCCACAGGCGCTTGAGACTTGATGGCCATGCGAGGCATGTATTTTAATCTGTGAGGACCAAGCTCAACAGCCCACTTAGCAATCCGGCCAGTTGCCTCCCTGTTCTGGATGATGTCCCCCAAAGGGGCAGAACTGATCACAGTAATGGGGTGCCCTTGAAAGTATTGCTTAAGCTTCCGGCTCGCCATGAAAACCCCATACACAAGCTTCTGCCAATGTGGGTATCTCTGCTTTGACTCAATAAGCACCTCACTGATGTAATAAACCGGCCGCTGAACCAGATACTCCTTGCCTGCCTCCTTGCGCTCCACCACAATAGCCATGCTGACAGCCCGGGCATTAGCAGCCACATATAACAGTAATGGTTCCTTATCAATGGGGGCAACAAGGACAGGGGGTTCGGCAAGTTGCCGCTTTAGAGCTTCAAGCGCTTCATTAACTGCATCACTCCAGACAAAGTTATCTGTTTTCTTCAGCATCTGATATAAAGGGATGGCCTTCTCCCCAAGGCGACTGATAAATCGGCTAAGAGCTGCAATCCGGCCCGCCACGCGTTGAAATCATTGATACACTTCGGCTTAGACAACGAAGTAATTGCCTTGATCTTATCCGGATTAGCCTCAATGCCCCCGTTAGACACTAGAAAGCCCAAGAGCTTACCTGCCGGTACACCAAAAACGCACTTGGCCGGGTTAAGCATCATCTTATAAACCCGGAGATTATCAAAGGTCTCCTTTATGTCATCTATTAATGTTTCCTGCTTCCTGGATTTCACCACAATATCATCCACATAAGCATGAACGTTGCGCCCAATATGATTATGAAGACAATTCTGGACACAACGCTGATAATTGGCCTGGGCACTCTTGAGCCCAAAGGGCATAGACACATAGCAGAAGGCTCCAAAGGGAATTATAAAAGTTGTCTTCTCCTGGTCCTTAACTGCCATCTTAATCTGTTGATAACCCGAATAAGCATCTAGAAAACTCAAACGCTCACAACCCGCCATAGCATCAATAATTTGATCAATACGAGGGGCGGCAAAAGGATCAGCTGGACATGCTTTGTTCAAATCTGTGTAGTCTACACACATGCGCCAAGTGCCATTCTTCTTAGTACCAGCACCGGATTAGCTAACCACTCCGGATGAAAAAAATCAACAATGAACCCTGCTGCCAAGAGCCGGGCTACCTCTTCACCAATGGCCTTGCGCCTCTCTTCATTGAACCGGCGAAGAAACTATCGAACCGGTTTGAACTTGGGATCAACATTAAGAGTGTGCTCAGCGAGTTCCCTCGATACACCTGGCATGTCAGAAGGCTTCCATGCAAAGATATCCCGATTCTCACGGATGAACTCGATGAGCGCGCTTTGATATTTCAGATCCAGGTTGGCACTGATAATAAACTGCTTGGATGAATCGTCGGGCACAAAGTCAACCAACTTGGTCTCATCAGCCGAGTTAAACTTCAAGTCCGGATCATGCTCCGTAGTAGGTTTTTTCAACGAAGTCATATCAGCCAGATCAACATTGTCCTTATAAAACTTCAACTCCTCAGCGGCACAAACCGACTCACATAGGCCGCATCACCTTCCTCACATTCCAAAGCGATCTTACGGCTCCCATGCACTGTGATGGTCCCTTTATGACCCGGCATCTTGAGCTGCAGATAAACATAACAGGGCCGCGCCATGAACTTAGCATAAGCCGGTCGTCCAAATAGGGCATGATACGGGCTTTGGATTTTCACCACTTCAAAAGTCAATGTCTCTGATCTCGCGTCATACTCATCTCCAAAAGCCACCTCCAGAGCTATCTTACCAACCGGATCAGCTGACTTGCCAGGTACCACACCATGAAAAAAAGTGTTCGATGGATTAAGATTCTTATCTATTAACCCCATACGACGGAAGGTGTCATAATACAGGATGTTGATACTGCTCCCTCCGTCCATGAGCACCTTAATGAACTTATAACCTCCAACCTGAGGTGCCACCACCAATGCCAGATGACCCGGATTATCAACCCGGGGCGGGTGATCCTCTCGACTCCACACAATAGGCTGCTCCGACCATCTCAAATAACAAGGCATCGCTGGTTCAACTGAATTCACCGCCTGTTTATGAAGCTTCTGATCACGTTTGCATAGGCCAGTGGTGAAGACGTGATATTGTCCACTGTTCAACTGCTTTGGGTGACTTTGGTAACCTGACTGCTGCTGCTGTTGATTTCCCTGTTGGTTATAACCACCCTGGTTGCTCTGATTTCCTTAATTGCCATGTCCACCCTGATTGCCCTAGAATCCTGAACCGGGGTTGCCTCCGCCGTAACCCGGCCCGTAAGAACCTGAACCTGAACCGCCGTACGGTCCGTGATCATTCCGGAAAAAGTCTGAATTTTTGAATTCTCGCATGATATAACAATCCTTCCAGAGGTGCGTGGCTGGTTTGTCATGCGTACTGTGCTTTGGGCAGGGCTGGTTTAACAGGTAATTCAGGCGCTCTAGATTAGGACTGGGTTCTCCGCTTCTAGGAGGCAGTTTACCCTTACGACGCTGACCATTACCCTGCGTACTGGTGTTAGCCATAAAATTTGAATTATGATCTGCTTTACGCTTACCATTATTATTGTGGCTCGCTGGGTTATGCTGCTGCCCCTTGGTGTTGTCGTTCTTCTTTCCCTTCCCCGGCTTTTCGTCGTCAGACTCAGGGTCCTTGGTACTATCAAAATCAACATACTTAACCAGAGCAGCCATAAGTGTTCCCATGTCATTGCAGTGACGCTTGAGCTGTCCCAATTTTAACTTCAGCGACTGAAACCGGCAATTGCCTTCTAACGTTATGATTGCCAAATCAACATTGATGCGGTCCGACGAATGCAGGATCTCCGAAACCCGGCATACCCAATGAGTTGTTGATTCTCCTTCTCCTTGGACACAAGCGGCCAGATCCACAATTGACTTGGGTTGCTTGCACGTGTCTTTGAAATTTGCTATAAACCGGGCTTTCAACTCGGCCCATGAACTGATAGAATTAACCGGCAGACTCTTTAACCAAGTACGAGTCGTTCCGTCCAACATCATAGTGAAATACTTCGCACATGCCACTTCATCTACATCCAGCATCTCCATCGCCATCTCATAACTCTCAACCCATGACTCGGGAGGTAAATCGGCGGTGTAATTGGGCACCTTACGCGGACCCTTGAAATCTTTGGGCAGCCGCACATTACACAAAGCCGGGATGAGAAAGGGCACACCCCAAGCACTGAAAGTAGGACCTCGTTCCATGGAAGCCGCTGGACGAACCGGAGTGAGCTGATAGTCCTGTGCCGCTTCTTGACACGCTCTTCTGTTATCTATCACCTCCTGAGTGTTTGCCCCAGCGCGCGCCGGATTAGGACCTCTAGGGGCATCATGGTTTCACGCACTGCTTGACACAGCCGGTTCATCGACGTGGCGGTTGTAACTCCGGCTCGGGCGCAGAGTTGAATGAAGTTTGTCTCGACTATATGAATAGGCATGTTGCTGTACCAAAGCCGTTTGAAGGAGATCCCTTGCGCGCCGTGTCTCAACTGCCGTAGGGGACTCATCCTCCATTGGGATAGTTGCTAATCGCGTCGCTGCAGCGATCATATTATCCAAAGGGGTGGAGAAGTGACCCGGTGGTGGCGGTATGTATTGTGGCGGGTCATGGGTCTGCCGAGGCGAGTCAGTTACCCGTGGTTGATCCGGTGCTCCTGTTCCGGGTGCCTCAATCCGGTTTACCGCTGCCGGATTACTGGTTCCAGCTCCTGGGATGCCGAAGAGATTCATTGCTTCGTAAACCGGCGGCAATCGAGACCGATGCTTTCTTCGAAATACCTCGTTTGAAGCGTTCTGGTCCAACAGGAGTCTGTAATTTTGTGCCTGAATCCGCTGTGCTTGTGCCTCCAAAGCGGCACGCTCCTCGGCCATCCTGGTTTCCTCAGCCGCCAAGTCCTCCTTAGCTTGAGTTATCTGATCCTGAAGCTTAGCAACCTCCGCATTATGCTGATCTCGAGTTTCTGGGGTAACCTGCGTGGTCAATAGTGTTGTCAAGGCATCCAACAAACCGGACAGGGCTTGAGCCGGCCGGCGCACGGGGCCTCCTGCCCCAGCTGCTGATCCGGAAATCACAGCGGCCGCAGTTGAAGACTGCAATGTAGGTTGTGTACTGGCCATGAAGATTGCAACCCGGTTCGCCAGTTCGAGGGGGTCCGGAATACTGTCGCCATCGGAACAGCCCCCAAGCCGACCATCTTGCAGTTGGTACAGTTACTCGGTCTCTCCTATGGATGACTCGTCATCCGAGCAAACGACGGTCTCAGCATTGGACGCCGGTTCAAGTTCCGCACCATGGATGAATCCTACGAATGCACGCTTCATGACGGGCTGACCCTGGGCAGGGCTTGCACGCTGAGCCGTCTCGATGAGGTCGGTGCAGATGTCCGGCTCAGGGCCTGGTTCGCCAATCTTACCAATGAAGACGTGAATTCTTCCAAAGGGGACCCGGTACCCGTACTCGATTGAGCCGGCCTCGGGGCCCCAGCCTGCGTTGTCGATGTAGAGCTTGCCGCAGTGACTCTTGGTCATCAGGCCCACGGCGTATCCCTTTGAGTCCCTCAAAGTTGCCCTTCAAGAACTCGAAACCATCGTGCGATAGCCCCACGGTGGGCGCCAACTGTTGTGGATTTGTCACGGCAGATGTCCTAGTGAAAGGACTTAGTCGTGGAGCCATCGCAACGGGTTAGCTAAAAGGGGTTAAACCGGACAAGGGACACGAGAGTTTTATACTAGTTCGGCCCCTTACGATGAAGGTAAAAGCCTACGTCTAGTTGTGATGGAATTGCTGGGGTTTCGATGACCAGGGAGCGAATATGCTTTGCCTGAGTCTCGAGTTGTTTTTCTGTCTCCTTGAGCCGCCGCCAGGTCATGCCTTTATATACACAGGTCGACGCCCACCAGCTTACAGAGTCCAGATACCGGTTTATACACATACCGTCTCGGTCTCAACTTGGTCATACCTTACGATACAGGTTATACATTACATGGCGGTTCATAGCTACAGGCCATATCTACCTTTGGGCCTTGGGCCTTTGTAGTGAACAGCTTGATTCCTTGTCTTCCTGGGCTTTAAATATAAATAATCCATTATGGGGATAACCCGGCTTCCTTGGCCGGTTTATACCCAGTAGTAATATCCCCAACAGATGGCGAGCCGGCGGGGCTTCTGAGTCAGCGGCAAGGGTGGCCATGGCGGGCAGCATGAGCGAGGCGAGATGTGCTAGAGATTTCTTTTTTTTCTACATGATGTACCAGAGGAGGAAGAAGAAAAGGGACCAGATCTAACGGACTACGGGTCTGCAATCGAACGGGTGAGCGTTGACCGACCCAATTTTGGGCCGGTGCGCCGGCGCCTATCACTCGCCAAAATAGATCGGGAGCATGGTGGAAACCGACTAAGCACCGGCCTGTTAGCTAGCGCCTAAACCGCAGCGACGGCAACGAACGGATGCGTCACACGCGCATCACCAAACCGACTAATGACCAAGTTACCGGTGGGGCCACAAACGTCACCCAATGCCTCGTTGAACCAGACGCGAGTAAATCCTCGGAGCTTAGTAACTCTATCGATTTTTATCTAAACCTGTTCCTAGTATATATCGTCCTACTTATTTCAACTATGTAATTTATCCAATGCCCTGTACAGGTAATTCCCACCAAGTTCCGTTTCATCATTTCATGGTTTTAGTTAAAAGAATGGAGGAAGTGCCATCTATTCCCAAGTTCTTCTGTATCATAGACGAACTCAATTACTTGGTATTGTTAAATTGTACAACTTAAGTCAAATTTATTTTGGTAAATTGTACAGCTTCACTCAATTCTCTTTCGTTGCATACTCGGTCAATTACATCCCGTGCTACTACACACTTCGAGATAAATGGTATATTATGTTCTTATTTTTAAAAGTAATGTAGTGCAATTGACTTGGCCTATGTCCATTGTCTTGGTCTTGAATGCTGAATTTTACCTTCACAGCTCCAGGTCCTTCTACTACTGATGAAGAAACAATGAGATCAAATTAATCAAGCCTTTATTAATTTGGTACCAGCTTGTGCAATGATTCATTTCGCTTAAAAAATACACATTTTTGTGAATTTTCTCTTGTTTTAATAATGAAGTTCATATTTCCTATGAAATGTGAATATGTAGTGTATTTCTGACATGCATTGATATATGTGGTATACTAGTCTTGGCTTTTTGTAGCTGCTTAGTTATAGCCCTAGGCTTGAGTAAATAGCACAAAACTACTGGTTTACAGGTGGGTTCCAAAAAACTACCGATTTTTAATTTTCTCAAAAACCTACCAGTCACGTGGTCCGCTGTTTCAAAAAACCCAAACCCGCGGTGACTAGCGGTTGAACCGTTTTCCTGACCGCGTGGACCCACATGTCAGGCCACCTGGCCACGCGCGCTCACGGCGCGGCCGTTGACGGCCGTTAGGCAGGCCGGTCCGGTCGGAACGAAAGGAGCCGGTCGGGCTGCACTCTCTCTCAGTCTCCCCCTCCTCTCCCCCGCAGTGACCTAGGTGGGCGATGGCGGCGGCGCAGCCAAATGCCGTCGGCGGCGATCTATTGAGCCAAGGCGTCACCGGCCAGGAGGGCGGTGGACATCCAGAGGTGGACCCAGGGCTAGGCAGCTCGAGCTTCCCGATGCAGCGGTTGCAGCAGCCATCACCGCCCGCTACTGAGGTCGATCCGGCGAGCTTAGATCCGGCAGTCCGCGCGGCTAGGGCAGTGGCGAAGTGCATCCAGGCGGATCCAGATGGCGGCCACGGTTGGGCTTCATCCTTTGGTGGAGTGAGGTAAGAAATTTCTAGGCCCTTCATACTTTTAGTTCAAATTACAAATTTCTGGGTCCTTTAGTTCAATTTAGAACTACGGTTAGTAATAGTTTGTTCTTGGCATGGTACTTTATTTTATTGGTTAAGTCACTGTAGAAGAAAGTGCATTTGGTTAGTTCATTAGGTCAGTGCATTCACTGTAATTAGAAGAAAGTTCAGTTTCTTCAGATATTAGTTATTGTTTTAAGTTATAGTGACTTAAAAATTAATTGTTTGTCAATTTAATCATACAGCTTAGATGATGAGATTTGGGTCATGAGGCTACATTTTCAAGGAACAGATAACATGGAGAGAAAGTATTCAGTTTCTTCAGATATTAGTTATCTGGCCATATTAGCATTGGCTGAGTTTGAGGGTTATGGAATGGATGCTTGTCTGACTTATGTAAAGGAAGAGGGAAAGGGCTTGGAGGGGGTGGAGGTCCTGGATAGTGAGGAGGCATTAGAGGAAATGCTTGCCTTGTTTGTTGATAAGAAGATCCTGAACATCACTATCAGAAAGCCTACTGATCCAAGCCCAGCAGATGTTAACATGAATCACATCATGCTTGAGGAACAGATCCCCATTGATCATGTTGGTGAACCTGTTGTTTATAGTGTTTCCCAACAAGGTGTCCTATATCCACTCCATAATGCAACTTTGGCACCAGGAATCCCTGAGGAGCCCTATCTTAACACACAACATAGTTGTAGTTTCAACAAGGGGAAAATGTTGTGGAAGAAGAAGAAGATGTAGAAGAAGAACATGATGAAAATGAAGATGAAGATGAAGATGAAGATGAGATGGACAAATCCTCTTCAGATTTTGAGTTTTTTAGGGGTGATTACAAAGGGCAGAATATATCATACAAGGCTTAGTGTAGGGGTGAAGATGAGGCTGGCACAGGGACAAGTCATAAGACTAGGGGCGAGGAAGAACCTGCAGACCACTATTGTGGAGCAAACTCAGAACCATCTGAGTTTTGGGAGGAAGACCAAATCCTTTCTGAACATGATGAACCCTCAGTTGTACCAGAGAAAGGAGCAAAGAAGCTTAATCCTATCAGAAAACCAGGCCCAACTATCAACTCACACAGTGAGCCTGAACACATGAAGTTTGAAGATTGTGTACCTGAACCTAATGGATACTGCTTTCCAGGTGATTTTGGTCTTAGTGATGAAGAAGAAGTTCCAAGGTTGCCTTCTGGTAGGAAGAGAAGGTTGAAGAAGAGGAAGGAGAGGAGGTGGTATGATCCATCAGTCCCTGATGCACATGAGCAGTTTGCATTGCATTTGTGCTTCCGAAATGTTGTGGAGTTCAGAGAAGCACTAAGAAATTTCCATGTCAGGACACTTAGGAATTTTGAGTATCACATAAATGAACCAACTAGGGTTATTGCTTGGTGCTCTGATAGAAAGCAAGGTTGTCAGTTTTACATAGTGGCCTCTAGAATAGCTAATGAGTCTACTTTCAGCATCAAGAAGATAAATGTGGATCACACTTGTGGAGCAAGTGGAGAGAGCACCAAGGTTATAGTTAACTGGGTTGCAAGGTTTGTGAGGATACCATTAGATCAAACCCTGGAGCTGGTGTTGAGACAATTATGTCATACTGCAAGAAAAGATTTGGTGTTCATGTGCCTAAAAGCTTGGCATATAGGGCAAGGAAGCAAGCAGTTGAAGTTGTGCAAGGAGATCACAGACTCCAATATCACAGACTAAGGGACTATCTACAGTGTGTGATAGATACTAATCCAGGCAGTAGATGCATAGTGACAACCAAAGAGGACCTAGAAAATCCAGCTCCTACCCCGAGGTTCCACTACATGTTCTACTGCCTTTTTGCATGCAAAGAGGGCTTTCTCAATGGATGCAGGCCATTTATAGGTACATGATCCTTACACATATATCTAAGATGGTTGCATTCATGTTATTTACAAGTAATGTGATCATATTTTCAGGTTTAGATGGTTGCTTCATCAAGCTCAGCACTGGACAACAAATATTGGCAGCTACTGGCAGGGATGGGAACAACAACATCTTCTGCATTGCATTTGGTGTTGTTGACAAGGAAGACACAGACAGCTGGACATGGTTTCTCACACAGCTGAGAACTGTTATTGGAAGTGGGAACAAGTTTGGCAAGTACACAATTATGTCTGACAGGCAAAAGGTATGTGCTCTAGTACTCATGACCACCACACTTTAAACTTACCATCATACTTATACATCATTCTAAGCCATCATAAATTCATAATTAACAGGGATTGTTGAATGCAATCAATGATGTATTCCCTGACTCTCCGCAGAGGTTCTGTCTTATACATATATATGCCAACTTTTAATCTGCTGGTTTTAGAGGGGAGGAACTCAAGAAACACTTAGATCGGGCTGCCTATTCCTTCACTAAGAGTGGTCATGAGAAAGGGATGGAAAATTTGAAGAAATAAAGTTTTGAAGCTTGGCAGTGGTTGTCACAGATACCAGACCATACATAGGCAAGATATAAAATGGATACTGTTTGCAAAACTGACCTGGTTGTTAACAACCTCAGTGAAGTTTTCAACATGATGATATTTTATGTTAGGAACAAGCCAATCAGGACTATGCTGGAGGGCATAAGAACAAAGTTGATGATCAAGTTTCAGAAAACCAGAGAGAAAACAGAGTCATGTAGATGGGAGATCACACCAACCTACTCAGAAATTTTAGAAGAAGGCAAGAAGTGGGCTAAGTATTGTGATGCATACATGGCAGGTCCAGGCATCTGGCAGGTGACTAGTAGCTCTGAGAACACATATTGTGTTAACTTGAACAACCATACATGTGACCGTAGGAGGTGGGACATGACTGTTGTGCCTTGCAGTCATTCCATTGCTGCAATGCAGAAAGTGAAGCTACATCCTGAAGACTTTGTCAATGACTTCTTCAAAAAGCCCATGTATTGTGAAACATACAAGCATATAATTTTCTCAGTTCCAGGTCCTGACCACTGGCCTCATACACTAGGACATGACATATCTCCACCAGTGCTCAAAGAAAAGAAGGGAAAAAGCAAACTTCCAGGAGGAAAGGTGTATTTGAGGTGCCAGCAAAAAAGGATACCTCAAGAATTGGTACTGTCACATGTAGCAATTGCAAGAAGCAAGGCCATAGGTTCAGCAATTGTGGTGACCCTTTCAAGCCTAAGTTTCAGATGAGGATGAACAAGCACCAGGTCATTTGAGGGCATGTCTCATTTCATTTCATTGTTTCATTTCATTGTCTCATTTCATTGTTCATTTTCTTAATTGTGTAGGAAAATAGAGCAAATTACTCTCAAGCTGGTTCTTCTATGGCTACAAATGCTCAGAGGCCTCCAAGAGTACCTGCTGCTAGTGCACCTGAACCAAGACCAGCTACAGCAAGAGCTACACCTTCTGCACCTTCATCAGCTCCAGTTGCTAGTTCTAGGACAAGAAAAAGGGCTGCTTCAACTATTCCAGCAGCTACATCACAAGCACCACCAGCTAAGAGGAGTAGGACTAACACTTCTTCTCCTGCTAAGAACACCAGATCATCTACAACTTCTCCAGCAAAGAACACCAGATCTTCAAGTGCCCAGAGAAGAACATTCATTGCACCAAGGCAATCAACTTCAACTGTTCTCCAAGAGAGGTCAAAGAGGACCAGGAAGCCAAGTGGGAGGCTGAAACACTACTTTTATGCAAGTGGTACCTAACCTGTCAGTTGAGTTCATTTGGCATCGTTCTGTTTATGTCAGTGAACAAATATGGATGGATTCACTAGTAGAAAAAGGGCCTGTTGTCCCGGTTGGTGAACCGGGACTAAAGGGTCGGTACTAATACCTCCCCCCTTTAGTCCCGGTTCAATCCAGAACCGGGACTAAAGGCCGCGGCCACGTGGGGCTCCACCTTTAGTCCCGGTTGGTGCCAACCGGGACTAATGGAAATTTTATGATTTTTTTTTGAAATTTTTTTTTGAAATTTTTTTTTGAATTTTTTTTTGAATAATTTTTTATTTTCAAATTTCTGAATTATTTTAATCCCTAATCTCTAATCAGCACCCCTCATCACTGCTCAATTTATCCTCTTCTCTAATCACCCTCCTCATTCCGAATCACCTAACTTCCCGAACGGTCACCCATCCTCCCACTCCCCGACTGAGCACGCTTAACTTCCGGGTTCTATTCTCCTCGTTTCCAAGTCTGCACTTGTTGTTTTCACGACAATAGTAAGATTTCAATCCTATTAACCCTCGTGAATTTTGCTTGAGCATGAATTGACACATTTCACTGTTTGAGTTTCAAACTATTGTTTTCAAAAACAATAATTATTTAGAAAACAATAGTTATTTTAAATAATTAGTTTGACCATGGTTTGACCATAGTTTGACCATAGTTTGACCACAGTTTGACCAGATTTGACCAAAATTCAAAATAAATGAACAAATTATTTAGTAACACTAATATTCTAGAATAATTAGTTTGACCATGGTTTGACCATGTTTTGACCATAGTTTGACCATAGTTTGACCACAGGTTGACCAGATTTGACCAAAATTCAAAATAACTGAATAAATTATTTAGTAACACTAATATTCTAGAATAATCAGGTTTGACCATGGTTTGACCATTGTTTGACCACAGTTTGAAATTTTGTCGATTTTTTCCACTCTAGATATTAAAAGCCCCGTAACTTTTTTTCTGTTAGGTTTTTGAGGACTTTGAAAATGTTTAACGGGGTTCCCCCGTTAAATTTGGATGCAACTTTTCGAGTAGATGATTTTTCATATAAAAAACTTTTTCATCCGAGTTAGTATGCAAAAGTTATGCCCATATTTACAACTTTTAGAGAGATTTTGCAAATAAAGTCGGAATTCACATCTGCAAATTTTCCCAACAACTAGACCACATATCACATGGGAAACTTATTTTCTTTTATTTTTTTGACATTTCCATCATTTTCTTTTATTTTTTTAAAATTGAAAAGGCGATCCACGAGGGGGTGGAGAGTTTGAAAATGGGACCTTTAGTACCGGTTCGTGGCACGAACCGGGACTAAAGGTCTCAACCATTAGTCCCGGTTCGTGCCTCAAACCGGGACTAAAGGTTCTACTCTTTAGTCCCGGTTTGAGGCATGAACCGGGACTAATGGTATCGATTTTAGTCCTGGTTTGAGGCACAAACCGGGACTAAAGGGCACAGGTGAACCGGGACTAATGCCTTAGCCGCACGAACCGGGATAAATGCTCATATTAGTCCCGGTTCTGGATTGAACCGGGACTAATGGGCTAAACCGGGGTGGACGATAGCCCCTTTTTCTACTAGTGATTTGGGTCTACTATGGTTTGTAATGACTATACTTTATTTTTTTTCGGAGATATTCAGTCGGTTAAACTACCATGGTTTGTAATAACTACTATTCAGTCAGTTCAGTCAGTGTTGATTATGTCAGTTAGTTCAGTCACTGTTGATTCTGTCAGTGTTGATTCTGTCAGTTACAAACCATTGATTAAGAGTAGCATACAATCATTCAGAAGGGTAGCATATACACATAGATACATTCATACAGAGTAGCATCAAACACTAGTTATTATTACATAGATTATAGTAGATCTTACATAGAACACCAAGATAGTACCACAACTCTCTCTCAGATAGACTTACAGATAGAAAGATAGATAGCAAGGTAGATACATAGATTCATCAGTCATAATGCTCGAAGAAACGAACCCACTTGGCCCTAGTAGCTGGATGGGGAGCCAAGACTGCCCTCACCCTTGCCCAGCTAATGATCTGCATGAATGTCCTTCCCCTGCCACCAGTGAAAACCAGCTCCAGTTCTTCATCATTGCATTTCTCTAGTACCTTTTCGGAGAGTCGGCGGTTGAACTCCTCTTGCTGCTCAACCTGGGCAGCCTCTAGTGCCTTCTGCCTGTGCCTCCTCCTCCTCCTCCTCCTCTGTGCTGCTGCTGCCCTAACCTCCACAGCCTCCCCCTCCTCCTCTGTGACATCTCCCATACCAGGATCCATCTCTAGGGTTTCTTTTAGGTGGCGGCTGGTGGAGTCACTGGGAAAGGGTGGGGGTGGGGAGGGGTTTATATTGACAGATGGATGGGGTTGGGTTTTAGTAGGCCTAGGGTTGCATTTGGTCAGCCACTAGTGGGCCACTAAGCCCAATGACCCACACAAATAAAAGATAGAAGATCAATTTGAAAACTTAATAGCATAGAAGATCCATTTCCACTACTTAGTAGCATAAGAGATCCATTTCCACTACTTAATAGCATAGGAGATCCATTACAACACTTAATAGCATAGGTGATCCATTACAATTTACTTAACAACATAGGAAATAAGGTTCTTACATAAGAAACTAAAGTTCAAATGCATGGCCAAACACTAGGTTAAACTTCACATTCCCCCAAAATGTACACCCATAATCACTTCAGACTGTCAGGCCACATCCTTATATAAAGGCCTTGGATGTACTTACTTCACCAACATATCACAGCAACTTCAAGACTCAAGGATGGCCTTGATTTGCTCTAACTTCTCCTTGCAGCCATAGCCATCTTTCAACAGCTCAGCAACAACAAGCTCAAGCTTGTCCTTCTCCTTCTTAAGAACATCTCTGTCAACTTGAACATCCTTCATAGCCTTCCTGGTGTTCTTGATGATATCAGCTTGGCTCTGCAAAATGCACCTCTGCTCTTTTGCAAGTTTGAGCTTTTCCATCTGCACCTCCAACATAGCTTTCTCCTCTAACTCCTTATTCTTATTCTCAAGTTCTTCCTCCTCCACTTGTTTCTGGTACACCTAGCCTTCTTGTCCACCCTTCCATCCTGCCAATCAAACATCTCGGATACATCATCAACAAGCTTGGTGTACTCAATGCAAAGCTTGTCATTTTCAGTCCTAAGCTTGGCCAACTCCCTTTCATGTTCACTCTTAAGCTTGGCCAACTCATTCTCAAACTTCTCCTTGTCTAGTACCCTTCCACAGTTCTGCTCATGGAACATTTCCCATAGCTTGCACAAACATCTCTGAAGAACAGTAGGCCAAGGCCCATCAACCCACTCTACAACACCACAATTCACACCATTTTCCTGCATTTGTAAATGTGATGAGTTATTACAAGTGGACTAGTAACAAAAATACATATGTGGCTGTCATATCAAACAAACTACTACATCATATCAAACATCAGTGAACATCCATGGTAGAAAAGTTAATTGGCATCTAACCTGCACTGGGCAGCCATAGAAACGCCTTCCTGTTACATGCCCTTCAAAAGCAACACGCTTAATAGGCCTCGGTTGGTGCAGAATGCACTTGGGATGAGCAAGCTCAAGTTGGCCACAGAAAAGGGGGCTCCACAGTGGTGTATGCTTCGTCCTGCAACCAAAATAACCAACAAACACTCGTTTCAATCTGAACTCAATACCAGAATCAACTTGCACTGTTAATTTAACATGAACAATAAAAAATCCCCAAATCAGCATGAACCCTAAAACTGTAAAGAGATGAACCCTAGGTTTCCTCAATCCTACAACCAAAACCCACCCTCACTAATCAAGAACAATATCACACACACAACAACAACACTACACTCAGCCAGATCCATGGAGGTATCCTAGGCCTACTAGCACCTAACCCTAACCCTAGGTGTGGCAAAGAACTTACCATAAGTCCCATGTCCATGCTGACGACCAAGACTCCCTCCTCCGAGCCTGCTTTCCTCGCTGTTCTGTGAAGGCATTGCGGCAAGGAGGTCGACGGCGAGCCTCAAGACGGCGACCGTGGCGAAGCTTCGTCTTGGAGCAGGGGAGTGAGAGCAGGGGAGTGAGCGAGCAGGGAGAGAGTGAGCGAGCAGGTGCGCCCGACCGACCGAGGGAGTTTATTTACCCCAGTTCTGACCGGGCCGGTCGGCTAACGGCCGTCAACGGCCGCGCCGTGAGCGCACGTGGCCACGTGGGCTAATAGGTGGGCCCAATCCGTCAGGAAAACGGTTAAATCGCTAGTCACCAAGGGTTTGGGTTTTTTAAAACAGCCGACCGCACGACTGGTAGGTTTCTGAGAAAAATTAAAAAATGATAATTTTTTAAAACCCTAGCCTATAAACCAGTAGTTTTATGCTATTTACTCCCCTAGGCTTTGAAAAATCCTGGCTTCGCCTTCGGATGTTCCTGCCGGTGCCGGCGATGGTGCACGCACGATTTGGCTGCCAAATTATTGGCGGACGTTTTCGTGCCTTCGTTTCGCCGCTCTTTGGCGAAAATCCTGTAGAGGCGTGGCTGATCTGAGCAGGGCGAGCCAAAATTGGCTTCAATCCAAGCAGTATCACAAGTCACGGGCACGATAAGGCCAGCGCTGATGGAGCCTCCTTTCCCTGCGTGAATGCATGCTGCGGTGCAGCGATAGGGGGGACAGGACGCGGGCCACCTCAGATCCCTAGTGCATGTGAATGGCCGGGATGAAGTCCACGAGGTGCTCGCCCGGCCTCCATTGGCATATTTTTTGTGAAGCTCCCTCTGAAAGAAGTTCGTCGTAGATCCAAGCTACTAGTACCAACCAACGAAATGGCATTGGCATTAGCTGTAAAATCTACATCTACTACATAGACCCACGGGCTCCCGCCTGAGCAACCCGCACCACAAGAACGAGCTAATGGAGATCCAGCTCTGGGTGATATGGGCGACGCTCGCGGTCGTCTCGCTCCTCTACTTCCTGGCCGGCCCCACACGCCGTGCCGGCACGGGAGCCGGGTGGACTCTGCCGGGCCCCAAGCCGCTGCCCGTCATCGGCAACCTGCTCTGCCTCCGCGGCGGCAACCTCCACCACACCCTCGCGCGCCTGGCGCACGCCCACGGCCCCGTCATGACGCTCAAGCTCGGCCTCACCACCGCCGTGGTGGTGTCCTCGCGCGACGCGGCCCGGGAGGCGTTCACGAGGCACGACCGGCGCCTGGCCGCGCGCGCCGTCCCGGACGCCGCACGCGGCCTCGGCTTCGCCGACCGGTCCATGGTGTGGCTGCCCAGCTCCGACCCGCTCTGGAAGAGCCTGCGCGGCATCGCGGCCGCCCACGCCTTCTCCCCGCGGGCCCTCGCCGCGGCCCGCGGCGTCCGCGAGCGCAAGGTGCGCGACATCGTGGGCCACTTCCGCGGCCGCGCCGGGAGGGAGGTGGACGTCGGCCAGGCCTTGTACGCCGGCGTGCTCAACCTCGTGTCGAGCGCGCTCTGCTCCGTCGACGTGGTCGACATGGGCGCCGCCGAGTCTGGGCAGGGCGTGCGGGAGCTCGTCGAGGACCTCATCGCGGTGATCGCCAAGCCCAACGTCTCCGACCTCGTCCCTTTCCTCCGGCGGCTCGACTTGCAAGGGTGGCGTCGCTGGTCGGCGATACGGATCGGGAAAATCTTCCGCATATTGGATGGCATAATCGACCGTCGTATGGCCAACACCTCCACGGAGGAGAAGTCTTCTCACGGTGACTTCCTGGACTCGCTCCTCGAGCTCTTCTCCACGGGCAAGATTGCCCGCGACGGCCTGACGGCCATACTGTTCGACCTCTTCTCGGCCGGGAGCGACACCATGGCCCTCACCGTCGAGTGGGTGATGGCGGAGCTGCTCCGGAATCCAGGCGTCATGGCAAAGGTCCGCGCGGAGATAGACGACACTCTCGGCGGCAAGGAGGCCATCGGCGAGACCGACGCGGCGGGCCTGCCGTACCTCCAGGCCGTGGTGAAGGAGGCCATGCGGCTGCACCCGGTGGCGCCGATACTGCTGCCCCACCGGGCCGTGGAGGAAGGCGTTGAGGTCGGCGGCTACGCCGTGCCGGAGGGCTCGACGGTCATCTTCAACGTTTGGGCGATAATGCGGGACCCGGCTGCGTGGGAGAGGCCCGACGAGTTCGTGCCGGAGAGGTTCCTCGGCGTGGCGGACCAGGCGGTGGACTTCCGGGGCAAGGCGTTCGAGTTCATCCCGTTCGGGTCCGGGCGGAGGCTGTGCCCCGGCGTGCCGATGGCGGAGCGCGTCCTGCCGCTCATCCTGGCCTCGCTGCTGCGCGCGTTCGAGTGGCGGCTGCCGGACGGCGTGTCGGCGGAGGAGCTGGACGTGAGCGAGAGGTTCACCACCGCCAACGTGATGGCTGTCCCACTCAAGGCCGTGCCCGTCGTGGTCACCTAATTAATGGACGTCACAACGTGAAAGTACACGTCGCAGTCTTTCTCGCCAAGATTTCTTGATTGGATTACTCATCTGTCTTCTATACACGTAACATAACACGCCATCTACTCTAAAAAACACGCCATCTTAATTATTCTTGTCTCTTTTTTGCGAAAATAATCTTATTCTTATCTTCCTATGGGATAAGATTATCACTCGGATGCTATTTCTCACGTGCCTGAAATTTCTCTTCGTGTAAGTCACTTTCTTCCTTCTTCCTTATCTCTTGGCCGGAGAAGAACTAGCCCCACCATCTATCTTAGGATGATGTCACAAACCCATTATCTATCTTACGGGTGGGGGTCGTCGTCGGAGGTTTTCATGGGTGGTGTCAGGCTCAGGCCGGGGCCGTGACCAGCAACGGTGGTGGAGGTGGGCGGGGCGGGGAGGCGGTGCACGGTAGTGCCCGCCAGCCGTAGGTGGTGGAGGCCGGCGGTTAGGGAGGGGTAGGGCGGGGGTGTTTGGAAGAAGGAAGAATATGAACAATGGCGTGATACTATTTTGAGCGGCTGGATGAAGATTTGATGATCCATATAAAAAATGACCGACGTAACTGTTTTTTCAGGCACCTGAGAAACCGTGCCTCCCATTATCATTAGTAATGTTGTTATTTGTAGTCCAAATTCTACAACTGTCCTGAAGCATAGCGCGATGACGGTTCTTTTCATACTGTAAGTCCTCCTTTGATGGTAGAAATAGAATAATTATCGAAAGTAATATGATATGCATATCTCACAGGATAAGGTGTTTTTTTTTATTGTATTTGAGTGTGTGTCTTTTCTTTTTCAAAACACAGTAAAGACATACCCTCATGAATGCACACGTACATGTATACCCTAGTCCTAAGTTTAGGACTTAAACCCGAGTGAATATGTTCCACCACAAAAGGCTGACAATGTATGCTACGCTCAGTTTGCGTCTAAGCTAATATTTCTTTTCCTTTGATGCATGAAGGATATGATCTTGTATATGAATATGATTTTATTCATGCAAACTGAAGGACTTCAAAGAAAAAAATTCTGCAAAAACCTATCATGTATGATTCCTATAAAATTGATGTAAACTAAAGAAGGCCTACCCACATATCTCTTCTTTTTTGAGTAAAACCCATCATTTCGCGCAAAAAAGAGAGTAAAAGTCATCATGACAGATTATATTAATTGGGGGAGCGCACATACATTGTTTGAAATTACATCAAGCAGAAAACTAGGAGGTGTTTTCGGCCACATTGTGGTAGTAGAGCCCTCTGTTCTACTCCCAAGCAAATCCGTGGTCATACTTGCTTCACTAGACAATGACAAAAGGAGATAAAATCAAAACAACGATTATGAACGAGCATTGTTCAAAGATTGCTGCCGCTGGACTTCATCGTTCGTTACCTCAGCAACATACATGCAGCCCGCTTTAACCATCCGTTTGTAGCAACTGAGTGGTCTCGCTAGGAGTAAGCCCGATCCCGGAGAGCGCACGCTTTCATTATATATGCCTCTTCAGCAAAAGGGATCCCGCTTCAAGCCGCCGCCACAAAGCTGCCACGATCGTCATGCCACATCTTTTCTTCTGTTTAGGACTCACGAAATCTCAACACGTGACATATGTGATAAGCAATTCAAACTAATCCAAAAGAGGACTCACGAAACCTCAACATGCTTCCATTTTCCTTTCGAGACGAGCATGGTTCCAGTTCTGGTCGTGAGTACCAATATGCTGCTCCATATGATATCTTGGGCTTGGTTTGTGAAGCACACTATCAAAATGAAGAAAATGGGTGGGTTGCAAATCTTTATAGCCACGGCCGCCCGTATCCCCCTGGGTGCCCAGGGCCCAGGGACCCCGTATCTGCCTGCAACCTGGCCGCCAAGTAGGAAGGGAACCCGCACGTTTTGAAAAAACTATTCGTGAAATTGTTAGGCAATTTCGCAAATTTGGAAAATGTTCATGATTACCAAAACAAAATGTTCATGAATTTGAAAAAAATTCTTTCGACAAAAATGTTCACATTTTTTAAAAAATATTCTCGAATTTGAAAGAAGTTCACAGAATGAAAAAGGAAAAATAAAGAAGAAAAATAAAACAAAATAACATGAATAAAAAGAAAAAAATGGAAAATGATTTTTTTAAATAAAACAGTAAAATTTAAAATAAACAGGAAAAACGAGAAAGAAAAATTAAAAGAAAATACAAAGGAAAATTTGATGCTAGTTCTCACATCAAACTTAGCCGTCCTGCACGCTGTCATGACGATGCTAGGATATGGCTGGTTGAGATGCTGAAATTAATCCATGAGCCAAGACAATTTTGTCAAAATGCTTGTGACACTCTGATCCATTTCGTGGGCAATATCCACGAGGAGCAGTTCCAATCGCCACTGACTACTTTCTCGTTCATAAAGAGTTACCTGTCTGATCTTCAAGAGCTTCCGGAACGATAGCTGCGATATGGCGAAGCCAAGTGGACTATCCCGCAAAAAAAAAAGCCAAGTGAACTACTCCACCAGGTGGTTCTGTTATGATACACATCGATGCAGGAGTTGGTAGACATTGTGGGAGGGGAGCAATAGCTGCGATATGCCAGGATGCTTTAGGTTTCTTCTTGGGGGAGTCAGCAATCTTTTTTTTTTCGAGAGTACGGGAGTCAGCAAATTCAATCCCCGATCTAGTGTCGCCGGAGATTGTCGAGGCTATGGCCAGCGACGACGCTTTCTCCTTGGCTATGAATCTTTCCTGCAGCAGGATTGTCGTACCTACAGATTGTATAGCAACGGCGTATCATTTAAAGGGATAATTCCTGGGTACTTCAAGATCCATCCTATATATGTTTAGGTGAATATCCATTGTACTACCTCTGTACGAAAGAGAAAAGTATGTTTTTTTTTTTGCGGGAAAAAAGAGAAAAGTATGTTCTTGGTCCCTCAAGTTTCCCAAAAATATAGATTTGGTCCCTCAAGATTTATTGGTGGACATTTGGTCCTTCAAGTCTCAAAATCGGATAAGTTTCGTCCAAAACCAAAATTTGGCCATGTTGACCGGGTTTGACCGTGTTGATCGGTTTGACCGATGAACATTAAATTTTAAAATATAGCAAAAAAATAAAAAAAAAATCTGCAATTTTGTGGCAACCATGATAGTTATGTGCGCTAGGTGCGTTAAAATTTGTGTGGTGTTTCGACATTCGAAGAGATTGTGATAAAAAACAAATTTTGGCACGCACCTAGCGCACCCAAGCATCTTAGTTGTCACATAATTTCAGATTATTTTGAGCTTTTTTGCTATTTTTTTAGAATTTACTGTTCATTGGTCAAACCTGGTCAACATGGTCAAAATCTTGTTTTGGGCCAAATTTATCCGGTTTTGAGATTTAAAAGACCAAATGTCTATAAAAAATTCTTGAGGGACCAAATCTATTTTTGGGAAACTTGAGTGACCAAAAACATGCTTTTCTCCTGTACGAAAATATAAGATGTTTACGGAGCGAGTATATATGAGATGAAGGAAAGGATGAAAGAATTGATGTCAGTTAAGATCATCCATGAGAAGCGAGAAGCTAACAAAGAAGTCGCCATGCTTGAGTTTCCGTTAGACCAACCATCATATTCCCTAAAAAAAACCATCATATTCCTGAAAACATTTTAAGTTAATAAATTGTTTTCAATGCTGAAAAAAACTTAGCGGTCATGCAAAAAAAAACTTAGCTAATTCGTGTGCCACTTGGCACCTTCAGATCCTCAGCTAGCAAAGTAGGTACCTTATTCACATCTTTTAATCGTGTTAAATTTTATGATTGAGTTTCTTATATGAGGTGACGGCCGGAGGGTCGTCGTGGAGCCGCCCTACATCCTTTGATAGTACTCCAAAATGACCAATCCCTTCTCTCCTTTCGAGTCAGCTGCCGCATTGCAGGCTAAACTTAGAAAACGTTGGACTTAAGACAATTCTAAAACTTCAATTGTTTTGGAATGGAGGAGTCTCTCACGCATTGCAAGGTATAATCATGGAGAATGAGTCGGTTTGGCAGTTTGAGGAAAGGGGAACACGGTGCGACAGGTTTGCGGCGACGGCAGTGCCATGTAGCCGGAGGAGTTCGTGGAGAAACCATCATGGTTTCATGGGGATGAGCTTATGCGCAAGATTTTTTTTTTCCTTTCTTTTAGAGGTCGTATGATCTTGGGTTAAGAAAAAAAATTCAGCAGGCCTGTAACTGATCACGTCCGAGACGAAACAAACTCACGAACAGAACACCTCCCCGGAAGCAACATTTTCGTCAAATCAAAAAGACGCCGATGAGTCCCGAACGTTCGGGACTTGACTATAGCAAATCAATTTGTGGCTATTTATGTTTGTTGATCATGGCAAGTTTAGTTTGTAAGCATGACAAATCCACTCTTAATTCTTTTTCGCCAGGAAATTGATGTGCTTGCTAATTAAACCGGCCATCCTCGTGTGAACTAAAGTTCTCATAAAAACGTTTGATTTGTCATGATCAAATCCCTAACCTTCGGATTTTATCATTTCCGGATCAAAAAGAAAAGAAGAGAACTTCCCACGAGTTCAACTTTCAACACATGTTTCGCTGTAGAATAACCTCCTTTTCCTCCAAAGCTAAAGGACCTTTCTTTTCGTCCTGGCAAAGTGAAAAAATATTACAAAGGCAAAGAGAAATGACAAACTATTGATGGGCAGCGATGACAACTTTGCTTAGCTGATTTTCTTTCCACAATGTCCCATGCTTGCGGAGTTGTAATCGAAAACACAAAGCCAATCATTCATGAGCAGAGCCGCAACAACACCCTATTAGTTTGAAATACCCCTGCATTTTACTGGCGTCTCTCTCTCTCTCTACGCTCGCTGCTCATCGCCAGGGAAGCACACCATGTTGCGAGCAGCCGCCTCCCGCCTGCTCATTCCCCGACGGCTGTTGTCTCCGGCAGCCGCCACGGCAACGCCTACTGTGTGGAACCTCCGCCACTTCTCAGTGTTGACCCCGCAGCCGCGCCGGGCGGAGGCGGAGTTCTTCTCGATGGCGGAAGCTCAGCGAATGGTGCGGCTTGTTGGACTCGAGGTGCTCAAGAGGCGTCTGCGGAACAGGGAAGACGAGGTGGTAACATACCGGGAGTTCCTGGACGCGTGCGTTGAGGCCGGAGCGGCGCCGACTCACGGCCAGGCGGAGGCGCTCGCCGGAGCGATGGACCAGTCGGGCAGCATTGTGCTCTTCCGGGGAAAGGTCTACCTCCATCCCGAGAAGGTGACATTTAAAGCATTGTTAACATTCTTGTTCTTCGCGATTTGGCACCTGAACATCAACTAGGTTTCTCAAACTTTTCTCTGTTTCTTATGAAATTTCATATTTTCTGAAGTTTTTATTTTTGTCATGTGCTAACTGAGGATGCGGACCTGCCGCCACATTATCCCAAAACATCTTCAAGATGTCAAACTAGACTCTTTGACATTTGAGAGACAACAATATAAGACGTTTTTCATGCCCTACGCAAAACCAAAAAACGTCTTACATTTTTGTACATTAACAAAGAGTTGTCAACTGGGATGCCAAGTGAGTAAACGGTATCAAAGTTTGATGGTGTATTCTAACCGGTTTTGAAACCAGGGCATAATTTCAGGGTCGAAATGTGCACTTCTCTCATACACATAGTACAAACTGAAAGAATTCGACATAGACTTTCGCAGTCTTTCATGTCTGTTGGTAGTGGATGTGATCTTCTCTCTGCCGAGGCCTTCAGGGTCTTTATATGGTCAGATTTGTCTCATACTCCCGCTGTTCATAATATAAGATGTTATTACAACCGACATGTAATTTGTGTCATACTTAGTACATTTCACTGCCCATCGTCGGTTATACAATTTTCAGCTAATACATTTATATTTGTTATTGGCCATCATTAGATAGTAGACCTGGTTAGAAGCGTAGTGCCGCCTGTGCTCGAGATAGAGAATGATGCGAGAAGGGAAGAGTTTGAGCTACTGAAGAAAAAGAAAGGAGAGATCGACCGGCAGGCATGCAAGCAAGTGAGGCGAATCCTCTGGTCTGGCTTCTGGTTCGTGCAAGCCACGGTCGGCCTCTGCTTCCGCTTCACATTCTGGGAGTTCACGTGGGACGTTGTAGCGCCGATCACCTTCTTTGTCGCCGGCGCCCACCTGCTTTCCGGTTACGCCTATTTCCTCATCACCTCGCGTAACCTGTCATATCGAACCTACATGGAGAGGCTGTTTAAATTAAGGAGGAGAAAGCTTTGCACGAAGCATGATTTTGACATGGAAAGGTACCTGGAAATGGAGAAGCACATGAGGTGTCCTCTGCGAGGTGATTATTCTCAAGGTAGTAATCTTCATTCATAAGTATAGCACCACCAGCAAATTCCTCAGTTGTTTGCTGGCCTTCTTTTAACACCAAATTTCATATGGACTGGTCAACAGCTGCTACCAAAGCGATCTTCGGAGAAATCGAGCGACGGATGCAGGACGAGGTGATCAGCCATGGCGAGCCTCTCGGTGCGTTGATGGAGAGCGGCATCACGCCCAAGGAGGCGGAGGCACTCGTGCAAAAGATGGACAAGATGAGCTTGGTGCTGCTCGTCAGGGGAAAGACCTACCTCAACCACCAGAAGGTGATATCACAAAATTGTTACTCCCTCCGTTCGGAATTACTTGTCGTGGAAATGGATGTATCTAGATGTATTTTAGTTCTAGATACATCCATTTCTGAGACAAGTAATCCGAACGGAGGGAGTAGATTCTCCATTTGCACCTCTCTCTAATATCTAAAACCATGTACCAGAACACTTCAGATTCTCTAATTGCAGGGAAAAGATATATAAATTCGCGTGATGAAAATAATATCATCAGATCTGTGGTGGAAAATATCACCATAATATATCACAACTTTATAACCTTGCACTAACATATTCATATAACAGATCAGCAATCAAAGTTACGTATTGAAAAGTTTGTTCAGATCACGTGCTGGCCAATAGAATCTGTGTGTTATCATGTCAATTGCACATTGGACCAAGTATCGTGCCTGCTTTTTCACTTTGCCATAGTTTAAAAAAAACTGCTCACTTTGCACATTGCCACATTGGAGTTGTTAACTTTGCTTTGCTGTAGCGCCACATTTCAGGAGTGACCTTTATGCCAATAGTTGTTTCATACAAAATGAACAATATAGATGAAATGTTCCATTTTCAGGTTGCGGACCTGATCAGAAGGGCCATGCCGTTTGCGCTCGCCCCAGAGGATGACGCAAGGAAAGAAGAGTTCAGACAACTCCAGGCAAAGATGCAAGAGATCAACGGCATGGCGCGCAGGCACGCCGTGCGGATCCTATGTGGTGGCTTCGCATCGTTTGTACTCCAGTTCGCGCTCTTCTTCCGCCTCACGTTCTGGGAGTTCTCTTGGCATGTCATAGAGCCGCTCGCCTACTCCTTGGCCGGACTCCAGCTGATCTTCTGCTATGGCTATTTCCTGCGTACCGCGAGCAATCCGACGTTACAGGACTTCAAGCAGAGGCTGTTCCTGGCAAGGAGGAGAAAGCTCTGCGCCAAGCATGGTTTTGACATGGACAGGTACCTGAAATTGCAGAATCACTCTAGGGGTCCTCCGGAAGGTGATTATTGATCTCAAGATCATGATCGTAAGCATTATAACTTGTAGCACCGAATTTCTCAGTTATTACTTGGTGCCAGTACTGTCCTCTTTAGTTTTTAGAATATTTGCCTTTGGGTTCCTTTAACTAACTGCATTACTGTTTGCTACCACAGCGATCTTGCAGTCCCCTACCAGACTAACCTTGGAGCCTTAACGTACTGTAGCCGATTCCCCTGTTATGGACGCATTGCTGCGATTCACGAAAAACTAAACTCAAGGAACCAATCTCACTTGGTTGGGGATGTAAATGTACAAACCTACTATCTGAGTTCAATTCTGTCGATGCGAATTTAGATTTCTGTATATATTCCGAGGGTTCTTTTATGCTTTTCCTAAACAAAAACTAGGTACATACTCCATGAACCAAAACTGTTGTAATTGTTAGTGTCAGTGTTACCACTAATCCTTCGCCGATATTGGAGGTTACCATACGGAGCAGTGACTGGAGAGGAAAAGGAGTGGATCTAATTCATTGCACAAGTGCGAACATACCTGTTGCATCACCTGATAATTTGATTGATCACGGTCTTTCTTCCAAAAATTATTCTCGGACAAAGGGCCTTCTAATTTCTTTCTCTAGCATCGCTTAAAAATCATGTGTTTAGAACTGATATATACAGATGCCACAAAAGGACCCTACCACACACAAACAGAAAAGGCAAAGCAAATCAGTGAAATATGTAAAAGAATTTGCACGCAGATATTTCACAAGTCAAGCAACACAAGAAATCGTCACTCCTGATGCGTGCACGCACCAAAATTAACAGCGCACCAATAATCCAATATTGTACAACTCTAAAAGCAGTATAAATTGTTCGAGAAGAGAAGGTTAACAGAGGAAAATATATACAGTTAGGGACAAATGATCAATTTACACGGAGAGCTGAATACCAAATCCTATTGCACTTTATCATGCAAGGGCGCAAACCTAAATTTCGTGAGGTGCGCACTGGAGTACAGACCGCGGAGAGCTGAATACCAAGTGACAATGCTGTTGAGTAAATAGGCAATTTCTCGATTAAATTAATCCACGAGTAAATCACTAGCATGGCATTGACTAAGTTGATGATGTACTGACTTTGATCTAAACATGCACGTACTAAGCAAACAGTAGACAAATCTACACATACTGCTAGTACTGCTAATATGAAAATAATCAGGAGCGGGATAAACGAGTTATACCCTCCAAGAGGCCATGCAGAGGTCGCGGCTTTGGTGGCAGCAGCGGCGTCCTCGGCGGCCTTCTTGTCGGCTTCAGCTTTCTCGGCGGCGGCACGGTCGGCGGCGGTGGACATGGTGATGATGAAGGCGACACGGACGTAGAGGAAGTAGACGATCGGAAGCAAGCAGTCGCGTAATCGCTGCCCAAAAACCTATTCGCCCCTCACCCCATACAGGAACCAGAAGGGCGTGGTTTCGGAGACCTGCTCTCCCGTCGACCGTGTACGCGGCGGACGGGATGGAGTCATCGGCGGCAGCAGCAGCAAAGGAACGACGGTGGGCAGTGCGCGTGAGCAGATGTGATCTGTTTGTGGCCCAACACACTTATATAGGCGCAGCCGCGTGGAGAGACGTGGGCTCGACCCACGTCCGAAGTTCAGGACAGCCCACGATCCGACGCCTCGCATCGTGGGCCCCGCTGTCGTAACCTCTCCGTTAGTGACTGCAAAAATAAGCGCATAGGTGTGAGCTCGGCTCGGCTCATTCCTCAAGAACCCGCAACCAGCTGGCGCGCGGCGCGCTGCCGTGCCGAGGCGCCAAGGGGCGGGCGGAGGAGGAGCGCCATGAGGCCTCTTCTCTTCTCAAGCTCCAATAGCATGTAGAAGAGAAACCCTTATAAACCACTCCAACTCTCCTTCCACTAGGGGTGGGACTAAACTTCCCACCACACCTAGTGCCTTATAACCCACATGGGCCCTTAGAGATTTTTCAGAAATTGCAATATGGGCCTAGAGCCCATCTCAGATTTCAGCAATCCCCACTGCATCTCGAGGGCCCATTGTGTCCTCTGCTCCAAATACTGTTTGATATACTAGTGTTTCAATGAAGACCTGTTAAGGTTGAGCTTCACCTAGAGCAAGTAGCTACACTCCTTCACAACTGAACAATGGACTATGCCTTGAATTGTCAGTTTAGCGTAAAGAAGTTTCACCCCATGTCTTACTAGTACTGGGCTGCCGAAGGCTGACCCCTCGGGTGGAGCATATAAGCCACACTCCTGGCCTATTCATAAGCTTACTAGAGATCATCCCAATCTCATAGACCGTCGAAAAACTAGCAGTCGGGCTCACATAGGTATGTTCCTCCAAAGATCGCTCTGTAGGATCACATCTTGCTTATACATATAAGCCTTGGAACACATTAAGACAGTAGTCATCCTTCCATACAGTTTCCGAGAGTATTGCATCTCCAACGGAGTGGGTTAGTAAAGTTACTCTCCTCAGTTCACCACTGGCTTGTTTTCCCAGGTCCTACTTCACGGGATCTCCGATCACATAGGTTGGGTTACCACCATGGTAACTCATGTGGGTCTCATACCCATCTCCCTCGATGCACTATCTATCACTACACGTGATAGCCCTTTAAATAAAGGGATCTGCCAGATTCTTAGCCGTATGGACATAGTCCAACGCTATTACTCGGAGTTTCTTAATTTTCCGACAGCTTTTAATCTCATTCTTATATGTTTGTTGGACTTCATGTTGTCCTTTGAACTCTTCACCTTGGTGATGACGAACGATTATCACAGTTCATAAGGATAGCCGGAACCGGTTTATCAACCAAAGGCAAGTCCATCAAAAGATCTCGAAAGCCATCCTGCTTCAACACCGAAGTGTCTAATGCTGTTAATTCTGCTTCCATTGTCGATCTCGTTAAGATCGCTTTGCTTGCAAGACTTCCAAGAAACAGCGCCACCTCCAAGAGTAAACATATACCCAGTTGTGGCCTTCATCTCATCAAAGATCAGAGATCCAATTCGCATCACTATACCCTTCAAGTACCGACGGGTCTCCGGTATAGTGAAGTCCATAATTCATAGTACCTTTCGGATAGCGCATAACTCTTTCAACAAAGCATGCCAATGTACATCACCCGGTTTGGAAACAAATCGGCTCAGTTTGCTCACAAAGAATCAGCAGCGATGTCAGGCCTCTTTGCGCTCGCTAGGTACATCATTGAACCAATGATTTGAGAATATCTCAATTGATCTTTAGCCATGCCTTTGGACTTTCGAATCAACACACTTGGATCATATGGTGTTTGAGATGGTGTGCAGTCCGAATATCCAAAACGACTCAACACCTTCTCAACATAATGGGATTGCAGAAGTGTGATCCCACCCTCATTATCTCTCAGTAGCTTGATGTTCAAGATAACATCAGCCACACCAAGATCCTTCATCTCAAAGTTCTGAGATAGAAACGACTTAACCTCCTCAATGACTTTGAGGCTGGTTCCGAATATCAGTATGTCATCAACATACAAGCACAGTATAACTCCTTCGCCCCCACCATGGCGATAGTATACACATTTGTCAGCTTCATTAACAACGAAGCCAACAGATGTCAGAGTTGTATTAAACTTATCATGCCATTTCTTAGGTGCTTGCTTCAGCCATATAAAGATTTCAAAGAACCTACACACCTTTCTTTCGACCATCTATCACAAAGCCATCTGGGTCATTGCATGTAGATTTCCTCATTTAGCTCTCCATTCGTAAAAGCCGTCTTGACATCCATTTGATGGACGAGAAGACCATGTGAGGCCACCAACGAGAGTAATACTCGAATAGTGGTCAGTCTAGCCACAGGTGAATAAGTATCGAAGAAATCTTCCTCTTCTTTCTGGTCATAGCCCTTGGCCACAAGCCTAGCCTTGTACTTTTCAATCGTACCATCGGGCCTAAGCTTTTTCTTGAACACCCACTTACATCCCAATGGTTTGCAACCATAGGGACGCTCAGTGATCTCCCATGTCCCGTTAGCCATGATGGAATCCATCTCGCTGCGGACCGCATCCTTCCAATAGTCAGCTCGGAGAGGCATACGCTTCGAAATAGAAGTGGGAGTATCATCCACGAGGTACACGAAGAAATCATCACCAAAGGTCTTTGCAGTCCTTTGTCTCTTGCCCCTACCAAGGGTTTCCTCGTCATCCTCCTCGTGATTTTCATCATGTGTTCGTTCATAATATTCCATAGGAATGGCAGGCTCAGAGTCTCCTCAGTTCTGTCTAGAAGTGCTTTGCATATCTCTCATGGGAAAAAATATCCTCAAAGAATGTAGCATCCTTAGACTCGACAATTGTACCGACCTTCTGGTCAGGTACCTCATATTTCACTACTAGAAATCTATAGCCAACGTTGTTCTTAGCGTAGCCCAAATTAACGCAGTCCACAGTCTTGGGTCCAAGCTTACGCTTTTTGGGGATCGGCACATTGACTTTCGCCAAACAGCCCCAAGTACGCAAGTACGAGAGTGTTGTCCTTCTCTTTGCCCATTTCTCATAGGGAGTGATCTCATTATCCTTTGTCGGAACTTTATTCAGGACATGACATGCCGTCAATATAGCCTCCCCACACCATGCCTTGGATAAACCCGATGTATCTAACATGGCGTTAACCAGATCAGTTAGAGTACGGTTTTTCCGCTCGGCAACCCCGTTTGACTGGGGAGAATAGGGAGGCGTCCTCTCATGAATAATGTCGTGTTCCGCACTGAAGGAATCAAACTCACTCGAGAAGTACTCTCCACCGCGATCTGACCGGATTCGTTTAATTTTCTTTTCAAGTTGATTCTCAACTTCTGCCTTATAGATTTTAAAGTAGTGTAGAGCCTCATCTTTAGTATTTAACAGATATACAGAGCAATATCTAGTGGAATCATCTATCAATGTCATGAAGTATTTCTTTCCGCCTTTAGTCAACACACCATTCATCTCACAAAGATCAGAATGTATGAGTTCTAATGGTGCCAAGTGTCTCTCCTCCGCGGCCTTGTGAGGCTTGCGAGGTTGCTTAGCTTGCACACATGATAGGCACTTAGAACCTTTGGCTAAAATGAAACTCGGGATTAAATCCAACTTGGCTAGCCGCGTCATAACACCGAAACTAATGTGACAAAGACGTGAATGCCAAACTTCAGATTCATTAACATTCGAATGAATATGGTTCACGACTTTATTACAAAAATCTGCGAGGGAAAGGCGGAACATCCCTCCGCTCTCATAACCTTTTCCAACAAAGAGTCCATATTTCGTAACAACTAATTTACTAGACTCGAAAACCAACTTAAACCCTTCTCTACATAGAAGGGAGCCACTAACGAGGTTTTTCTTGATGGCGGGGACATGCTGCACGTTCTTCAATTTGCACGATCCTTCCCGAAGTAAACTTCAGATCGACCGTACCAACACCATGAATGAAGCACTCGCGCCATTCCCCATCAATACGGACCCGTGACCTGTGACCTGGTAAGAAGTGAACAATGAAATGTCAGCACACACATGAACACTTGCACCTGTGTCCACCCACCAATCGGTGGGCTGAAACACTGAAAAAACAGTAAATAGATTACCGTACCCAGATGCACCATTCTCATTGTTGCACACAATCATGTTGACAGACTTGGAGTCCTGTCCTGACTTCTTATACTTGTCTGGGCACTTGTTGGCCCAATGTTCAATCGAACCACAAGTAAAGCAGCCCTCATCCTTCTTGTTCTTCTTGAAGGTCTTCTTACCCTTCTTCTTAAAGTCGGTATTGTGTTGGACACCGTTCTTTCCCTTGGGCTTGTGGGAGTTGAAGTTCTTCTGGTTCACCATGTTGGCGGCGAAGTTTCTTCGCCCTTTTCCGTCTTGAGTCCTTTGCCCTTGAATTCTGCTCGACACTCAGATGGCAAATGACATCCTCCACAGAGAATTCACGCCTCTGATGTTTCAGAGTGGTGGCAAAGTTCCTCCAGGAATTGGGGAGCTTAGCAATTATGCAGCCCGCGACAAACTTGCCCGGTAACTCGCACTTCGAAGCTCAAGCTCCTTAACAATGCATATTATCTCATGAGCCTGCTCCAAGACAGACGGTTCTCAACCATCTTATAATCGTGGAACTGCTCTATAATATACATCTCGCTCCCTGCATCGGCGGCCCAGAACTTAGATTCGAGCGCCTCCCACAAGTCCTTGGCGACATGCACATGTAAATATGCGTCGACCAGTGTATCTCGATCACGCGAAGAACTGCTCCGAGAAACACAGTGGTTGCCTCCCTGAACGCCTTCTCCTGTTCAGGAGCAATCGTTCCCGTGGACACACCGGTGACCCAGAACACGTTCATAGCCGTGAGCCATAAAGTGGTCTTTGTGTGCCAATGCTTAAAATACGTACCGGTAAACTTATCCGGTTTCAGTGCAGCGGCAAAGCCACTTGCCGAAAAATTCCTACACATAATAGGTTTTTGGATTGTTGAGTAAATAGGCAATTTCTCGATTAAATTAATCCACGAGTAAATCACTAGCATGGCATTGACTAAGTTGATGATGTACTGACTTTGATCTAAACATGTACGCATTTAAGCAAACAGTAGACAAATCTACACATACCGCTAGTACTCGCTAATATGAAAATAATCAGAGCGGGATAAACGAGTTATACCCTCCAATAGGCCATGCAGAGGCCGCCGCTTTGGTGGCAGCAGCGGTGTCCTCGGCGGCCTTCTTGTCGGCTTCAGCTTTCTCAGCGGCGGCACGTTCGGCGTCGGTGGACATGGTGATGATGAAGGCGACGCAGACGTAGAGGAAGTAGACGATCGGAAGCGAGCAGTCGCGTAATCGCTGCCCAAAAACCTATTCGCCCATCACCCCGTCTGAGAACCGAAGGCGTGGTTTCGGAGACCTGCTCTCCCGTCGACCGTGTACGCAGCGGACAGGATGGAGTCACCGGCGGCAGCAGCAGCAAAGGAATGACGGTGGGCGTGCGCGTGAGCAAATGTGATCTGTTCGTGGCGGCTAGGGTTAGGGGACACAACACACTTATATAGACGCAGCCGCGTGGAGAGACGTGGGCTTGACCCACGTCCGAGTCCGTGACAGCCCACGATCCAACTCTCAGATCGTGGCCCTGCTGTCAGAACCTCTCCGTTAAGCGCATAGGTGTGAGCTCGGCTCGGCTCATTCCCGCAACCCGCGGCGCGGCGAGGCGTGGCGAGGCGGGCGGCGGAGGAGGAGCGCGCGAGGGCCTCTTCTCTTCTCAAGCTCCAATAGCATGTAGAAGAGAAACCCTTATAAACCACTCCAACTCTCCTTCCACTTCCGGGGTGGGACTAAACTTCCCACCACACCTAGTGCCATATAACCCACATGGGCCCTTAGAGATTTTTCAGAAATTGCAATATGGGCCTAGAGCCCATCTCAGATTTCAGCAAATGCCACACGGATAGCACTGACAACATTGCTTCTAAACTAAGCACGGATAGCGTTGCAGTCCGCAACCATTCACTCAACTAGAGGAAACAAAAATAGAGGATTTATTCGAGTAAATAGCATAAAACTACTAGTTTACAGGTTAGGGTTCCAAAAAACTACCACTTTTTAAAATTTCTCAGAAAGCTACCAAACGTGCGGTCCGCTGTTTCAAAAAACCCAAACCCGCGGTGACTAGCGATTTAACCGTTTTTCTGATGGCCTGGGCCCATCTAGCAGCCCACGTACAGCGCCACGGCGCGCTTGGCGATTGTGATCGTTAGCCGACGCGGTCCGGTCGGAACCAAAGTAGGCGTTCGGGTGTCTTGTTCTCTCACTCCCCCTCCTCTCCCCCGCCTCTCCCCCGCAGTGACCTAGGTGGGCGATGGCGGCGGCGCAGCCAAATCTCGTCGGCGGCGAGCGATTGAGCCAAGGCGGCACCGGCGAGGAGGGCGTTGGACCCTCAGAGGTGGACAAATGGCTAGGCAGCTCGAGCTTCCCGGCGTAGCGGTCGCAGCAGCCATCACCGCATGTGGCTCATGTGGATCCGGCGAGCTCAGATCCGAAAGTCCGTGCGGCCAGGACAGTGGCGAATCGCATCCACGCTGATCCAGCAGGCGGCCACCATTGTGCGTCGTCCTTTTGTGGAGTGATGTAAGCACTGGTCAATGTTTCTGGGTCCTTTAGTTAAAATATATGGGTCCTTTAGTTAAAATTTCTGGGTGCTTTAGTTCTAATTAGAAGAAAGTGCTACTGTATTTTATTGGTTAAGTCAGTGTAGAAGAAAGTGCATTCGGTTAGTTCATTTGGTCAGTGCATTCACAGTAATTAGAAGAAAGTTCAGTAATGTTCAGTGACTTAAAAAATAATTGTTTGTCAATTTAATCCTACAGCTTAGATGATGCGAGTTGGGACTTGAGGCTACATTTTCAAGGAATAGATAATATGGAGAAAAAGTATTCAGTGTCCTCAGGTATCAGTTATCTGACCATATTAGCATTGGTTGAGTTGGAGGGCTATGGAATGGATGCATTTATGACTTATGTAAAGGAAGAGGGAAAGGGGCTGGAGGGTGTGGAGGCCCTGGAAAGGGAGGACGCATTAGAGGAAATGCTTGACTTATTTGTTGATAATAAGGTATTGAACATCAGTGTCAGAAAAGCTACTGATCCAAGCCCAGCAGATGAGGAACAGATCCCCATTGATCATGTTGGTGAACCTATTGTTTACAGAGTTTCATAAGAAGGTGTTACAGACCGCCTCTAATGCTAGTTTGCCAGCTTTAACCCCTGATGAGCCCTACATGAACACACAGCAAAGCAGCAATTTTAACAAGGGGAAAACAGTTGTGGAAGAAGAAGATGTAGTAGAAGAAGCAGATGAAGAAGAAGAAGAAGTACCAGAGGAAGAAGATGAAGTTGAAGATGATAAATCATCTTCAGATTTTGAGTTCTTTAGGGGTGATTACAGAGGGGAGAAAATTTCTTACAAAGCTTGGTGTAGGGGTGAAGATGAGGCTGGCAGCGTCTTTGCAGAGCACTTTTGTGCAGCTAACTCAGAACCTTCTCGAGTTTTGGGAGGAAAAACCAGTTTTTTCAAGATGAGCAAGTAGAGGATCCTGCATCAGTAACTACAAATGCAGCCAAAAAGCTTAAGCCGCTTAAAAACCTGGCCCAACTAGCAAGTCTCACGGTGAGCTTTGAGCACATCAAGTTTGAAGATTATGTCCCTGAAGCTGATGAGTACTGTTTTCCAAGTGATTTTGGCATAAGTGATGAAGATGATGCACCAAGGCTGCCATCTGGAAGGAAGAGTAGGAAGAAGCATTAGAAGGAGATGATATGGTATGATCCATCAAGGCCTGATGCACATGAGCAGTTTGCAATGCATTTGTGCTTTGAAAATGTAGTTGAGTTCAGATAAGCACTTAGAAATTTTCATGTGAGGACTCTTAGAAATTTTGAGTATCACAGAAATGAACCAACTAGGGTTATTTCTTGGTGCTCTGAGAGAAAACATGGTTGTCAGTTTTACATAGTTGCTTCCAAGATAGCTCATGAGGAAACTTTCAGTATCAAGAAGATGAACCTGGATCACACTTGTGGAGCAAGTGGAGAGAACACAAAGGTGGCAGTCAATTGGGTTGCTAAGGTTTGTAAGGATACAGTCAGATCCAACCCTGGAGCTGGTGTTGACACAATTATGGCATACACAAAGAAGAACTTTGGTGTGCATGTGCCTAAAAGCTTGGCATATAGGGCAAGGAAGCAAGCAGTTGAGGTTGTGCAAGGAGATCACAAACTCTAGTATCACAGAATAAGGACTACCTGCAGTGTGTGCTAGATACTAACCCCGGCGAGGGTGCATAGTAACAACACATGAGGACCCACTTAACCCAGCTCCTACCCCAAGGTTTCACTATATGTTTTATCGCTTGTTTGCATGCAAGGAGGGTTTTCTGAATGGATGCAGGCCATTTATAGGTAAGTATTCAGGAATTTATATGCTTTTTAAACATTGATGTACTTAGGCACTCATGTTATCATGTTAGCAGGTCTGGATGGTTGCTTCATCAAGTTAAGCACTGGTCAGCATATATTGGTAGCTACAGGGAGGGATGGCAACAATAACATCTTCCCAATAACTTTTGGTGTTGTTGATAAGGAAGAGACAGACAGTTGGACATGGTTTCTCACACAGTTGAGAACAGTCATTGGAACTGGCAATAAGTTTGGCAAATACACAATTATGTCTGACAGGCAGAAGGTATTGTTCTGAACCTAGTCTTTACATTTGCCTTTACATTTGCCATGAGTAAAATGTTTTTCAGTAGATGAGTAACACTTAAGATTACCTTATATTAAACAGGGATTGTTGAATGCAATAGATGATGTATTCCCTGACTCTCCACAAAGGTTTTGTCTTAGACATATTTATGCCAATTTCCAATCTGCTGGTTTCAGAGGAGAGGAACTTAAGAAACATTTAGATCAGGCTGCCTATTCCTTTACCAAACATGGACATGATTTAGGCATGGAGAATTTGAAAAAAAGAAAGTTTAGAAGCTTGGCAATGGTTGTCACAGATACCAGAGCATACCTGGGCTAGGTATAAAATGGACACTTGTGTGCAAAACAGACACAGTAGTAAACAACCTTAGTGAGGTTTTCAATAGAATGATATTGGATGTTAGGAACAAGCCAATCAGGACTATGTTAGAGGGCATAAGAACAAAGTCGATGATTAAGTTTAGTAAGATCGGAGAGAAGACAGAGGCATGCAGATGGGAAATCACACCTACTTATTCAGAGATTTTAGAAGAGGGAAGATGTGGGCTAAATATTGTGAAGCATACATGGCGGGCAGGATATGGCAGGTCACAAGTAGCTCAAAACACATATTGTGTTAATTTGAACAATGAGACCTGTGGATCAGGAGGTGGGACATGACAGCTATCCCTGCAGTCATGCCATTGCTGCAATGCGTAAAGTGAAGATACACCACAAGACTATGTTTCGCTTTCTTCAAGAAACCCATGTATTGTGAAACATATAAGCACATAATATTCCTGTGCTGTGTCCCGACCATTGGCCTCATACACTGGTGATGATATTTCTCCCCTGTTTTTAGAGAAAAGAAAGGTAAAACAAACCGCCAGGAGGAAAGACCTGTTTGAGGTGCCACTAAGAAGGATACTTCTAGGATTGGTACAGTGACATGCAAAGAATCGCAAGAAGCAAGGGCACAAGATCAATAATTGTGCTGTCCCTTTGAAACCTAAGTTCCAGATGAGGCTGAACAAGCACCAGGTATGTCCATTGATTCCATTGTTACATTCATTGCATTGCATTGTTACATTCATTTCATTTGTAGGAAAATAGTTCTAACTAATATTGTTGTGTAGGAAAATAGAGCAAACTACTCTGAGGCTGGATCTTCAATTGCTGCAACTACACAAAGGCCACCAAGGGTACCTGCTGCCTCAGCACCTGCACCAACTCCTCCTCCAATAACAAATGAGTCAACACAGACAGCTTCTAGGTCAAGGAAGAGGGCAGCACCAGCTACATCAACAGCACCACCACCTCTCAAGAAGAGCAGGACCAACACCTCTTCTGCAACAGTAGTACCACCTCCCAAGAAGAAGAACACAACTATTTCTGGCAATGGATCAAGGTCTTCTCCAAAGAAAGAACACCAGGTCATCAAAGTCTTCTCCAAAGAAAGAACACCGTGTCACCGCTACCAATAGAGTCGGCATCGGATCTTTCATTGCTCCTAGACAGGTCTGGTACAAGTCTTTGCAAGGTGATGGGTCAGGTCGAGGAAGCTATCTAATAGGCTGAAAGATTACTTTTATGCAAGTGGCAACTAGCTGAAGTGGTTGAACTCCAAGTGCTTGATACTGTTTGATTTGGTTTGTAATACCATTGCCTCACTAAGTACTTGATACTATACTGTTTGATTTGGTTTGTAATATCGTACTGTATGTCGAATCTGCACTTGTTTGCAACTTCAATTCATCTGCAACTTTTATCTATATGTGGATTCAACACTTGATATACACCTTACAGATAGAAACATCCAAATGTTACATAGATAGAAAGATAGTCTCATAGATAGAAAGATATCTATCGACCAAGTGCATTATAATGCATCGAGATATACATTCTTGACCAAATGCATACATTTATTCAGAAACATCCAAATGTTACATAGATAGATAGATAGTCTCATAGATTACATCCAAATCTCACAAAAACTACCAAAACTCTCTCTCAATTTGACTTACAAATAGAAAGATAGATAGCAAGATAGATAGCTAGATTGACATATCAGTCATAGCGCTCAAAGAAACGGACCCACTTGGTCCTAGTTGCTGGATGAGGAGCCATGACTGCCCTCATCCTTGCCCACCTAATGATCTCCATGAATGACCTTTCCCTGCCACCAGTGAAAACCAGCTCTAGTTCTTCATCATTGCACTTCTCCAGCACCTTGTTGGAGAGTCGTGGTTGAACTCCTCTTGCTGCTCATCTGGGCCGCCTCATCGCCCTCTGCCTGCGCCGCCTCCTCCTCCTCTGTCTTCATTGCTGCTGTCCTAACCTCCCCCGCCTCCCCCTCTTCCTCTGTGACATCTCCCTTGTCTGTATCCATGTGTTGGGCTTCTTTTGGGTGGCGGCTTGTGGTGTCACTGGTAATGGGTGGGGGTGGGGAGGGGTTTATATTGAGAGATGGATGGGGGTTGGGTTTAGTAGGCCTAGGGTTGCATTTGTCGAGAGTAGTGGGCCACTAAGCCCAATTACCCACGTAAATAACATATAAAAGATATAAGATCAAGTTGAACACTTAATAGCATACAAGATCCATTTCCACAACTTAGTAGCATAAGAGATCCATTTCCACTACTTAATAGCATAGGAGATCCATTACAACACTTAATACCACAGGTGATCCATTACAACTTAACAACATAGGAAATAAGGTTCTTACACTAGGTTAAACTTCACATTCCCCCAAAATGTACACCCATAATCACTTGAAATCATGCCAGGCCACATCCTTATATAAAGGCCTTTGGATGTACTTACATCACCAACATATCACAGCAAGTTCAAGCCTCAAGGATGGCCTTGATTTGCTCTAACTTCTCCTTGCTGCCATACCCTTCTTTCAGCAGCTCAGCAACAACAAGCTCAAGCTTTGCCTTCTCCTTCTTAAGAACATCTCTGTCAACTTCAACGTCCTTCATAGCCTTCCTGGTGTTCTTGATGATATCAGCTTGGCTCTGCAAAATGCACCTCTGCTCTTTTGCAAGTTTGAGCTTTTCCATCTGCACCTCCAACATGGCTTTCTCCTCTAGCTCCTTCTCCTTCTTCTCAAGTTCTTCCTCCTCCACTTGTTTCTGGTACACCTGCTTGTCCACCCTACCATCCTGCCAATCAAACATCTTTGATACATCATCAACAAGCTTGGTGTACTCAATGCAAAGGTTGTCATTTTCAGTCCTCAGCTTGGCCAACTCCCTTTCATGTTCACTCTTAAGCCTGGCCAACTCCTTCTCAAACTTCTCCTTGTCCTGTACCCTTCCAAAGTTGTGCTCATGGAACATCTCCCATAGCTTGCACAAACATCTCTGAAGAACAGTTGGCCAAGGCCCATCAACCCACTCTACAACACCACAATTCACACCATTTTCCTGCATTTGTAAATGTGATACGTTATTACAAAAGGACTAGTACCTTATTTCAATTCCATGATTAACTTGATAAACTTAAGATTTTCTAACTATTAATAACATAAATGAGATATGATAAGTTATTACAATGCCATGATTAAGTTTCCAAAGTGACAAAAATACATAAGTGTCTATCATATCAAACAAACTGCTGCATCATATCAAACATCACTGAACATCCATAGCAGAAAATTTAATTGGCATCTAACCTGGACTGGGCAGCCATAGAAACGCCTCCCTGTTACAGGCCCTTCAAAAGCAACACGCTTAATAGGCCTCAGTTGGTGCAGAATGCACTTGGGATGAGCAAGCTCAAGTTGGCCACAGAAAAGGGGCTCCACAGTGGTGTCTGGTTCCTCCTGCAACCATAATAACCAACAAACACTGGTTTCAATCTGCACTCAATACCAGAATCAACTTGCACTGTTCATTAAATCCCCAAATCAGCATGAACCCTAACACTGTACAGAGATGAACCCTAGGTTACCTCAATCCTACAATCAAACCCCACCCTCACTAATCAAGAACAGTATCACACACACAACAACAACACTACACTAAGCAACAACAGCACCTAACCGTAACCCTAACCCTAGGTGGAAAAGAACTTACCGTAAGTCCCATGTCCATGCTGACAACCTCGCACTCCTCCTCCGAGCTGGTTTCCTCGTCGTTCCAGGAAGGCATTGCGGCAAGGAGGTCGACGGCCACCGGCCTCGAAGACGGCGCGCGGCGGCGAGCTCGTACTGGAGCAGGGGACTGAGAGCAGGGGAGTGAGCGAGCACGAGAGAGTGAGCGAGCGTGTGATCCCGACCGACCGAGCGGGTATATTTACCCCAGTTCCGACCGGACCGGTCGGCTAACGGCCGTCAACTGCCGCGCCGTGAGCGCGCGTGGCCACGTGGGCTGACAGATGGGCCCAGGCCGTCAGAAAAACAGTTAAATCACTAGGCACCGCGGGTTTGGGTTTTTTGAAACAGCGGACCGCGCGTTTGGTAGCTTTCTGAGAAATTTTAAAAAGTGGTAGTTTTTTTGAACCCTAACCTGTAAACTAGTAGTTTTATGCTATTTACTCGATTTATTCAGAAAACAGGAATCTCATCATCAGGATCCCCCGATTCATCAACGAGGACGGCAGACGAGCGGAGCAGCTCGCCGGAAAACCCAGGCTGGACGGAGTTTCGGACGCATAGCCTATCGCCTCCGCCGCCGCCTCGGCGGTCGAAGCCATTTTGGAGGTTGGGGGCTGGAGATGTGGAGGCAGCCGCTGCGGCTGCGACTGCGTGCTTGGCATGCGCGGTGCCAAAAGGTCGAAGCCAAGGAAGAGGGAATGGCCCGATGGGCTTTTGTGCTTCGGTTCAGCTGGAAATGGGCTCGAATTTGAAATCTAATTAAGCACGTGAAAGGATAGGGGTCAAATCGCCTGAAGGTCCTATACTTAAAATAAAATCCCCATCTTTTAATAAAAATGCAATCAAATAATCATCGAGTGGTAGAAAATGTCCCTGGATTAAAGACTATTTATGTATTTACAAAAAGAGTTTGTGCTTTTTGACAAAGGGTTATTTACGCATATATCAATATATGTTCACATACTTTGAGCAAAACGTTCATGCTTTTATCCCCAAAAAAGAAACAATATAACGGAAAACAATTAACCAAAAAAAGTAGAAAAAAAGTAGAAACACATAGGAGAAAAAATAAAATAAAAGAACATGAAAAAATACAAATCACGCTCCACTACTTTATTGGTTCATGTAACTATCATGATTTCGCGACCACGATCCTTGTCCTACATTAAATCTTGTGGGCTGGCCCGACGGTCCGGCCTCGAAAGCCCGGTAACTAGTCTAGGTTTAGACTTAACTATCCCGCCAAGGCACAGCTCAAAAATCCAAGAGAAATTGAAATGGTTGAAACCTATTTCACTTGAAAATATATATTGTATAATAATATATATTTTTATATCCTAAAACATATTACGTCAAATGAAAAGGTATTGTTTATTGTGTTTTGTGATGGGCTTGATATTTTTTTAGACCGGGCTTTGGTAAAAGCACTACAACCGGACCCCCCTCCCCAAACATCCGCTTCGCAAGCCATTTGACTGAGAAAGAGAAGAGTTGTTTTTAAAACTAAAGACGAGGATGTGGTGGACAACCCTGCCTGATCACAAAATCGCCATCCAACTCGAACCCCAAAAGCTAGTCCAAACCTCTAGGCTGTCCAACGCCCATCAAGCCCGAGCTCATATGTGGGGCGGATTTGGGGCCGCTCAGACACGCTCTAGCGCGTCCGCCATATTGGACCGGCCCACCCTGACCCCACATATATCACATCCATATCCACACTCCAGACCAAACCCTAGCTACTTTTGCCACTCCACCCCACTTCCAGTTCGATCCGCCTAGCTCCTCTCTGATGATCTCCGGCCATTTTCCGCATGACGGGTAGCGGATCTAAATCCGGCAAATCCAGATCCGTCGATTGGGACCTCGTCCCCTGCATGGACGAGGAGGGGATGGCTGTCCCACTGGCTCTCCGCCGGCCCCAGGAGGATACCCAAGCTCCAAAGCCGGAGCCGTTCTAGCTTGAATCAAATGTCGAAAGCTCGCGATGAATCAAGCAGCAGGCATGCGTGGATTGGAGGGCTAGACGTTCCCTCACCCATGCCTCCATGAAGTACGGTCCAATGGGGTTTGGATTCGTTGACGTCAATGCGTCCATTGGTGGATTGAGGCGCGTGTCAGCTTCGGATCCAAAACAAGCGGTGACGGCGTCGGTCGAGAAACCCCTATGATGGTCCTTGTCCCCACGGCCCTGGGCTTCGAGTCTGAGGCCCGCTGTGCCCGCCATGAGATGGCCAAGGCGCGCCGTGCCGCGAAGGGTGAATTGCATTGTGCCACGTCGGACAAGCCCGCGGAGGACAAGGCCGTGGATGATATCTGTGCTCGATTCCTAGCAAAGCGACAAAACCAGTGGCGCGTGTGCTCACAATGGAGCAAACCTAGGCCGTCTGTGCCCTCGTCAGCTTGCCTCCCAAAGAGGAGGTGGGGGATACTAGTGCCACATTTGACACCTCCAGCTCCGGCGCCGAGCAGATCTGCCTGGACCTCTATGTCATCTTGGAGCGCTATAATCTCTACCAACCAGACAACAAAAGGGCAGGGGCATGGGTGAGGGAAAAGAATTATACGAGACCAGGTCTCACGGGCTAGCATGTAAGACCCACCCTGATGGATGATACGTGGGATTTACAAATCACAAAGCATCTACCCTACCCCCATTTGAAATCAGGGGGAAGAGATTAGATGCTTTATGATTTGTGAATGCCACGTGTCATCCATCAGGGATGGGTCTCACCTGCTAGCCCGTGAGACCTGGTCCCATATAATTTTTTTTCCCATGTGTGAGCAAGGGCGGCGGTGGGTGAACTTCCTTTGTAGCCTGATTTTAACTAGTAGACCGACGGCAGGTACGACGAACTTCCCTATGCTATACCATATAGTTTGTTATGTCCCGTATAAACTATGTGCTATGACTAATTTACGTCGTTTGATCTATGGTGCATGATATTGTATGGATTTGAAGGTTTGTGTATGAGGGAGATGATTGTTGACGCGGACGAATAAGGGGTGATCGGGCGCTTGTAATTAGAACATTGTGGTTGTAGATGATCTAAGCCCTACATTGAGTACGATCAGGTGTAACATATTCTTTGGCGAAAAAACTTTCAATCTATTCATCATCAATCATGATAGTACAACGAATACTGAATATAATAAAAATACATGCAGATCCATAGATCACCTAGCGACGACTACAAGCACTAAAGCAAGCCGAAGTTGCGCCGCCATCATCAGCCCTCCCTCACTAGAGCTGGGCAAAACTTATTGTAGTAGACAATGGGGAAGTCATTATGCTAAGGCCATAAAGAACCAGCGCATCAGAACAGCAACCTCCGCCATTGAAAAGAAGTTTATATCGGAAGGATCCAACCTGTGGACACACGAACAAATACCGGATCCACGCGGATCCATGGAAGACAAACGCCGACCGAATCCCGTGGAGACAAATGTCCACACACCTTCCAATGACAATAGAAGCACCACGAGACGAGGGCTAGGCGGGAAAAAACTTATTACATCTTCAAAAAGCCGCCACCGTCTCATCACTCCGAGCATGACACAAATCCTAAAAAAACTCAGAGAAACATCCAAAAACTAAGCCTCCCGCCGGCAAATCTAGTAAGAAAAACAGCCATTTCAGCAGACCTACAGCTGCCTAGGTAATGCTCGGAAAGAAACTGTCGGTGCAGGGCCGGGACTGAACGATCGCCCGAACTTTCCTCCTCTGCGTCGCTAGATTATCGCACGACAGTGACGCTACGCAAAGACGTGCATGCATGCAGTCCAAATCATACGATCAATCAATAACAATTAACAACACAACAAACAAACCAATGCTTGGACGCTGGTCCATCCTTCTTCTGCTGGATGGAAAGCGACGCTCCTACTCCCGCTGCGTCCGTTGCGACTCACCGATCTGGTCACTCATCGAGCCCTTAATACCGAAGCTGCCGTTTCAGAGTATGCGTCATGCATAGCTGTTGGAGCTGCAGGTTGAGTGCAGCTCTCAATCCACACGCTGTGGAAGGGGCCCTTCTCAACTGTCCAACTTAATTAGAGGGTGTTTGTTTCCTAGAACTTATTGGGCTTAGGGACTTAAAAAAGTCCCTATAAGTCCCATCTAAACCAAACAGGAGGGATTTATAGGGATTTAAAGTGGGCATTTAAAACTTATGAAATAAGACTCTCAAGGAGGGACTTATAGTTGTAATATGGTCTTATAGGGACTTATAAGTCCCAGGAACCAAACAGGTAGGGACTTTTTAGGGACTTGTGACTTATAAGTTGGGACTAAAAAAAATCCTAGGACTTATAGTTGTAATATGCATCAGAGTGTATTGTAAGATCCGTGTCCCTATGTATTATTTTATTCAGCATATGTGGCCAGAAGCTCTTGAGAACTGCACCGAATAGTTAGCTCGATCGATCGGACCAACACCTAACTCCTGCGGTTGGGCACGTAAACTACTCCACACGATCAGAATAAAATGAAAGAACATGTGAGACACGAGGAGGAGCTCACTATTATCTTGTCTTGTAATATGTCCTAGCACTTATAGTATTATCTACTCCCTCGGTCTTATAATATAAAAACGTTTTTTATAAGACGCTCTTATATTATGAGATGGAAGGAGTACATCAGAATAATATATGTATTCCCTTCACTTCAAGAAGTCTTCGCACTGCATCAAGAAGAAGGGGCTAGCTAGCAGATGCATTTCACAATCAGTTGGTCCTGCATGCACAATGTTGAACAAAGCTTTTGTTGGGAGGAAGAATAGTGGCTCTTAATTGGGAATGTAGGTAGGGTCGCATGTGTTGGGACACGAGACGAGTGATCCTTCTTTTTGACCACATGTCTTCATTCCATTTACATATTCCCCGTTGACAGCAACGGTTTAACGACTAGCGTTGATCCTTGTAGCGGATCTTCTTTTTGGCCCTTTTGATTTTTCACTTTAGTCCACATGGTAATGATGCGTGCAACAACTACACTAAGATCAGTTTTTCTACGGCTACTAGCTTATGTGGATTATTATAGTTTCCTACACGGTGACTATCTTTTTCCCGTAACAGTGACGTTTCACCCGACCAGCGGCTACCACTATTTGATTATGACTAGCTCTGGTCCATTTGAAATGTGCCTAGCCAGTAGCAGTTGTGATGAGGCATGGCCGGCCATGCCAACTAAGAAAGCACCCTACTTCATTAAGCACCCCCTGATTGGAATCGGAGCCAAATCTCCTCTGATGGACACAAGTGCGTTCGTAAAAGTTCTCCAGCCAGTGTACGGTAGATCTCAGAATTTGATCAGAAGAGTGTGGACCGGCAGCAAAGCTTGCCTTTTTTGTGTGGCAAGGATGATGGGTGTGCCTGAGAACACTCAGGATTTATTTGATACTTGGATCAAGAAAATAGTAAAGCTGAGAATCACCTGATGATGATTGGTGTTTCAGCCCTGATTTGGACAATTCGGAAACTAAAGAATAGCGTTGTGTCATAATAACAAGATAGATGATCCTTGTGTTTCTGTTAATATTATTGCGATGTCACTTAATGATTGGGCGATTTTGCAAAAAAAACCCAAAAAAGTCAAGAAACTTTGAGGTGGAGAGTAGGAATGTTCGAAATGATAGCAAGTGAAAATCTTTAAAATGGTGCATAACAGGCGGGTGGGGGTGAACAGGATCGTGGCATGAAGCAGTGTTGTTTTCCCCCTGCTTTGTCGATTACAAAACCAATGTTGATTTGTTGTGGTCTTCTCCTTTTGCGTTAAGTCTGGACCTGGAATGTAATATATAGCATTTTAGCTTGTCATGAAGGTTGGTATAAGAGGTAGCTTATGAACTGTTGCATATTAATTCCTGGATGTTTCTGTCTCATGTTGTTGAAGATCCGATTTTGCGGATGCCCAGTGACATGAAAATTATGTTAGCTCTAGGTACATATTGTTGCTTTATTTTCTTTTGGTAGGCTGTGAAAGACGTTGTGCCTTTAGTTAAAAAAAAATCGGAGAGGAGGCTCTCTTTTTCAAAAGAAAGAAAACATTCGGGAGATGCAACTGAAAAGTGTAGTTAAATCTACGGTGCAACTGAAATTAGCTTTTGCTTTTCTCCAAGTTTCCTTCCCTTCACCTTGTAAGCGGCGGCTCGGGCAAACTCTTCCCTTTTAGGCTCCATGGTGAGCTTGTGAATTCACCAATCCTCTACTTGCCGCTCCGGTGTAGATTCCTGTTGTCTTTTTAGGGCCATAAGGTTAAGATTTCTCACTGCATGGGTGTCAAGTGTTTCACATCAATTCAAAGGTTCAACGACAACAATTTCAACTACAATGCACTGGTCCTTTTTCTAACACTGTATAATCGAAGTAGCTCACATACACAAGCATACACTCAACCTATGAACGCATGTACGCACACCCTATCTTTATGAGCACCTCCAAGAGATTGAGCCGCTTGAGATTTTATGAAGCCATCATAGGCGCCTCACAGTTGACGAGAATGTCTTCTCCCACTGAACAAACATCACCGAAAGCCTGAAATAAATCCAATAATAATGCGAGCACCAATGTCAAGTCTAGGACTTGAACCTTGATGGGCTAAGGATACCACTGTCCTCCTAACAATCCAACCATAAGCTGGCTCGACAGTGCGCTGGTCCTTAATTACAGGCACTTGCACGAAGACTTATAGACGGTCATTGACAACGTCAATAAGACTCCCAATGGGGAGCATCGACATCGACACGTTAGCTTGTTTAACAGCGACAGTCGCCGTTCATGGCACTAGTGCAGAACCGGGCAATAGCACCGGTTCGTAAGGCCCTTTCCGGCACTAAAGTGTGGGCACTAAAGGCCCCCCCCTCTTTTAGTACCGGTTCAGCACGAACCGGTGCTAAAGGGCAACCACGTGGCACGAGCCAGCTCCGGGGGCCGGGAGCCCAAGGTTTGGGTGGTTTTTGGTTTGATGATTTCTTTTTCATTTAATTTTGTGTTTTCCATTTAATTATTTTTCGTTTGCTGGTATTTTACCATACTACAAAGGCCCACAGGGCAGAAGACGTGCAATAGGCCCACAAAGGCCTGCTTAGAGAGGAGCTCGACACGGTAGCCACGGCGGGGCTTATAAACCGGTGCGAACTCCTCTCAACTAGCGAGGTGGGACTAAATATTTTGCACTGCGGGTGGCAGCGTACCCCTTTTGTACCGGTTGGTGGCTCCAACCGGTACTAAAGGCCACCACCTCTTTAGTACCGGTTCGTGGCACGAACCGGTACTAAAGGTTCGCCACGAACCGGTACTAATGAGAGCGGCCCGGCTAGCCGTTGGAACCGGCACTAATGTACACATTAGTGCCGGCTCAAATTCAAACCGGCACTAATGTGCTTCACGTTTGACCCTTTTTCTACTAGTGTGGTTTCAGCACCTCTGTGTGATTTTTATTGTGTTTCGGATGATTTGTAAATCTGATGAACGTCGATAACAAATTCGGGTCTTTCTTCATAAAAGAAAAAATATTAGTGAGACTAAAATCTATGATGTAGTTTTGGTTTTAGATACATCTATTTCTCCGACAAGTGTTTCCGGATGGAGGGAGTAGTTAAAAGATGCAAAAAAAAATTAGAACTAAAATACTTCTAAATACATCCATTTGTACGTAAAATATTTTTGGAAGGAGGGAGTACAAGACATGATCTACTTGCCATGATGCTTTGAAACACATAAAAGAAATGAAGTCAAGACACACGATGCATTTGAGAAGTTGTGGTTGTAACACGTTAGAGTATACACGAAAACATGCAGTTAACCCCCCCCCCCCCTCCCTTTCTTATAAAGGAGGCGCTCAGGTGTCTCCTGTGGCCTTAGGGCCATGGAGATGTGGTGGACCCCGACTTTTGTTGATAGGAGATTTTTTTTAATGTTTTGTTAGGATTTGTGTCATGCTAGAAAGGCATGGCGGCGGCGGCTCTTCGAAGATGGAATAAAGTTTTCCCCGTATAGCCCCCATCCTAGCGGCGCGCCTAGCATTGTTGGAGGTCGTGTGTATTCGGTGGATCTTACGGGATTCAGTCAGTGTTTGACTTTTTGTAGATCTGGATGGATCCTTTTTTCGTTCGTATGTATTCGTGTGTTTACAGATTGAATCCTTTTAATTTACACCTCTTTTCATCAAAGACAGTTGTTGTTTTGATGTGTTGGTCCTATGAGGTCTCAGTACAACAACTTTTCGACTGTCTCCTACAACAATGTTTCCTTGCTCCAGTGAGAGGGATGTTGACGGTGGCACGTTTTCAGTTTGCTCTAGTGCTTGTAATCGCCGCTAGGTGGTCTATAGAGATGAATATAAATTTGTTACATTTGATGTTCTTTGTACTGCAATGATAATTGATGAATAGATGAAAAGTTCTTCTTGGAAAAAAACATGTGAAAAAATATAGTTGAAATGCATTATTCTATTTTTTTCATGAATACGCTAGATGTGTGTCTTTGCATTGATAGAAGGAAGTAAATATAGAGTGCAAACCTTAGGCAACGTACAGAGAGAGGCGTCACCAAGGGTGCAAAGTGTTACGACCAGAGTTTGATTTAAATCACATGATCCAATTACAAGAGTTGCTGGTAGGCAGCTAGGGTTCTAAGCCAACGAAAGGGAATTAGGGATAAGAGTAGCCGCCGCCGCCAGGTTCGTCTCATTTCTGCCTGCCCTTCACTCCTCTCTACACCCGCTTAAGTACCAGCTAGGTGGTGTATTGGTGGGCTGGGTAGCGGGTGCTAGGCCTTCGGTTGCGCTTCACTGGGCCTTGCGCCTCTTCCTCTTGTGGCCCACTGGCAGGGATCATAACATTCCCCCTTCCTTCAGAAGCAGCTTGTCCCCAAGCCGGTGCCTCGTGGTATTCGTCAAGCAGCACGGCGGGATCTTCCCAAGTGGCCAGCGACGCCGGTTAGTCTGTCCAATGAACTAGGACCTGCGAAACAGGAATCTTGTTGCCGGTGTAGACTCGACTGGCGATGATCTCCACGGGTACCGAACTTGGCGCTGCCTCCTCTGGTAGACCAGGCACCACTTGCTCGGTTGGTGGGAGGGCCTTCCACAACTGCGACACATGGAAGACCGGGTGGATGGAGCAAGTCGCTGGCAGCTGAAGTTTGTAGGCCACCTGCCCCACGCGCTTGATGACCTGAAACGGGCCAAAGTACTCGAACGAAAGTTTTTGGTTAGCTCGGGTTGCCAGAGAACGCCGGATATAGGGCTGAATCTTGAGGAACACCCAGTCGCCAACGTTAAAGTGGCGGTCGGAGCGGTGCTTGTCCGCCGACTGCTTCATCTGCTGTTGAGCGTGAAGGAGATGTTGTCTCAGGAGCGCCTCCATTTGGGCTCGATCTTGGAGCCAATCCGCCAGGTCTGGAGCCATACAGGCCAGAGGGTCTATTATGCCAAAGTGACGGGGGCATGTCCATACAGAGCCTCAAATGGAGAAGCTCCCAAGGCAGAATGTGGAGAAGTATTGTACCAGAATTCCTCCAGGGCGAGCCACGCTGACCATTTGTTGGGGCAAGTGTGCACGAAACACCTCAGGTACGTTTCGAGACATTGGCTGACCCGTTCGGATTGCCCATTCGTCTGTTGGTGTCGAGTTGTGCTCATTCGCAGCTCCGTGTGAGTCAGCCTGAAGATTTCCTTCCACATGGTGCTTGTAAAGATGGGGTCCCGATCAGAAACGATCGCTTCTGGCAGCTCATGGAGTTTGTAGATGTTTTTGACGAAGGCGAGCGCGACTTGGAAGGCCGTGAAGGGGTGGGTGAGAGGTATGAAGTGCGCATACCGCGAGAACTTGTCCATGACGACTAGGATGCTGTTGTAGCGAGCTGATGCGATAGCCCCTCCATGAAATCCATTGTAATGAGCTCCCATGCCTGCTTGGGTATAGGTAGGGGCTCCAGCATCCCTGGATATCAGACCCTCTTCGGTTTTGCTTGCTTGCAGATGTGACACTCTTTAACGAAAAGCTTGCACTACAAAAAAATACACTTCCATGATGATACATGTTTGTCATAGTAGGTCACATTTTCTGTCATGCATGTATATCCATGACGATTTTATGACAGAATCAAGATAGTCATACCTGTGCTGTCGTAGAAGTTTTCTATGACATTACCAAAATTATCATAACGGAAGTGTCCACTTCCATGACGATAAATCGCACGTCACAGAAGTGCTTTCGTCAAGGGTGACCGACACGTGGCATCCACCGTAACAGAACGCCGTTAAGCTATCGGGTCCGGTTTTGGATCCGATAACCCGTTAACAGCCCCGACCAATGCGGATTTTCTACGTGTAAAATCATCATTGGCTGGAGGAAACACGTATCGGCTCACCATTGGGACATATGGCTTCCACTCATTGGACCCAAAGCGCCTATGATACGTCGACACGTGGCACGACCCAATAGAGGCCTATTCCTATGAAAAGGCTGGCCCGTTTGACTTGGTCAAAAGGTGGCAGGCCAGCCCACGACAAGCCTGTTAATGGCCTGTTCGCATATAGCCCATTTACAGCCCGCTAACCCAGAGCCCGTTTACGGCCTATTCGAATTAGGCCCAGTAGCGTCATCTGGGCCGTCCAATATAATTCCAGCCCATTTTAACTTCCGGCCCATGTATGGCCGATGACGTCTTTCGGCCCATATGAGGCCCTTAGTAACTCTCGGCCCATTAACGGCCCGTGGTAAAACTGGCCCGTAATAAACAGTGTATCACTTTATACCCATTAACGGCCCATTATTTCGTTGGGCCGTTTCCAGCCCATGTTATCTTTTGGCCTTCTTAGGGCCCATTTATTCTTGGGCTCATTTCCAGCATTCGTTTACTTACTGCCCATTACTGTCATTTTCTGCTTGTGGGCCAAATTCAGACCGTGGTTACAGTCGGCCCGTTTGTGGCCCGTTAATACGTTGGGCCGTTTTCATAGCGTCATCAAATACGGCCGATTAACGACGACCCGTTATGGTCGGCCCATGAATGGACGATTTCAACTCTAGCCCATTTACGGCCATAATGTGGTCTGTTATTGGCCCATGTTTGGCCAACCGATCATACGGCCCGTAGAAGGTCCATTGATGATACGGCCCGTAGAAGGCCCATTGTGTCTACGACCCGTATAAGGACCATTGTTTCTACGTCCCGTAGAAGGCTCATTGTTTCTGTGGCTCGTAGGAGGCCCATGTTAACTACAGTAAATATGTAGCCCATGGTTATTGTGGCCTAGTTTGGAAAAATAGGTTATTGCGGCCACTAGCAAACCGCGGAAAAAGAACTGCACTGACTACAAGAAAACAAATAAACAAGACAATAAGGAAATAAATATGCAAGCAACTTACGCTAGGCTATCATGGCTATTACACATATTACATCCACTGCGCATCAAAGTTCGCCACCAGTGCAAATATAGGAAACACCCTACACTATACAAAAATGGATTGCTGTTTTCTTCAGCCGGTGGCTGCATGTTAAGAATTTTTTTATATCGCACCAAAACAAATTACAACTATAAAACAAAAGGAAGGTTGGCATAAAAGTTAACAGTCTAGCAGATAAATGCACCACCAGAAGTTCAGAAGCTCAGTTCATTTGACCTGACTGTTACGTTTTCATGTTGTATTGTCCGATGGAGCACCATAACCTTCGCCTTCAGTTCTCCTAGGCTCCTGAACAACATAGCAAATGTCTGATAGTCTGGTTTCAAAACCATGCATATCTTGACGACATCGAACAATATCTCTCCTTGTTTCACAAAGGGTCTCTGTTAGGGAATGGACTTGTGTCTGGAGCGCAGATACAACATTGTTTTGAGCTTGCATATCTTGATCATGAGGCAGTTTGGATGAGATTGCCTTAACAAACCAACCCAGTATTACGCAGGAACATGCTTTTGACACTGTTAGTCGACATGTACTGACCCACTGCAGCAAGAGCTGACATTGCGGTTATAGTTGCCTCGCCACCTTCAGAAGGTGGCGGTTCCACCATTTTTTCCATAGCTCGCTGAAAAGTTGAGGTTTTACATTAGTAGTACCGTAATGTAAGATATTAAGGAGGCAGCAAAACCAAACAAAATAGCTTTGGTCTATATATAGAACTTATTCTGGTGAACCCATGTAAAATATTAGTTGTATTTAATTGCAAAGTACATAATAAAACCAAGTTCCAAACATATGACCATGTACCATCGCTAATGTATTATCTACTTCTTCACATTGTATTGAGGGCTAAGGATAAAGAGACGAAGTTTATAATACGGTAAGCATAGTATGACATCATTCATATCACAAAACAACTGAGAACAGACAAACATGCATTTGTAACGTTGTGTGGGCAAGTCCAGCACGGAACTAGATTCCAGGTCAAGATCAAAGGAACATCACTCCTCTCTTTTAAACCTTGTAAGGTGCAATGATACGCTAAGACAATTGTGTATAAAATTGAAAAGAGTAATAGACATTGGCTGCAAACCATGCAGTTCAAGGCACAAGTTAGAGTAAGTAGTAGTTAAAGGGCATGAGGATTAAGGAGTTACAATAGCGGCTTTGACTGGTGTAGTCATGCCCTTCTTCTTGCTGGTGTGACAGTCCTTGAAGATTTCCACAACATTTGGTTCAGGTACTTTTTGGTCCTTGCGGGCTTTCCTCTGCATTTGGAACAAGTCAATATAGATCTGATAATATGGTACAACGAAAAGAGTGAAACAATAGCTAATTACAAGAGCCCCGCAGTATGCAATATAGCTACGAGATCCTGTCGTCTGTTAGAATTTCACTTTCGTATGGTTGGCCTTGTTCGTTGAACAGTTCACCTACAAGAAGATAGATTTGTGTGGCACATGCATAAATAGGACTTCAACATGTGATCTGATCACATATATATATATATATAATGTACCTGATACTTCGGATCAGACCGGTGTTTAACGAGGCCCCTCCAGTCTTCATCCCATATATTTTCCACTGGAGATGTTTGGGAAAGTTCACTATTAGCCTTGCCTTCAAAGTGAGTTTTCCTCAAGTTATACCAATCTTGTCATGAGCAGACTTGAAAACATGGGTGCAAGCTTGTCTGGTTGCATCATCTTGGCTATCCAACTTGAACCTCATACATTGAAAATTATGGGAGTCTCATTATCGACAACCTAGAAAGTATGGGACAGAGCAAGACGATATTACTAGTTTCCATACATAACCATACTTACAGATAAATGGTCAAGGAAGGTGTTGAACTGGGTTTCGTCTTTGTCATTCTTGTACTGAATCCATGTTGGGAGGATACGTACATGACACCTAACGGCAACCGCTGCCTCTGATACTAACTTGGCTGACTCTGTATCATCACGTGACCTTTTTAAACCTGCCTCAAAATGGATCTCCATTCTTCCTCCTCTAGATTTAGTTAACCTATCGAGCATTATCCCTGATGTTTGTTTCTGTTGCCTAGGTGCTAGTCCAACAATGAACATAGGAAGTGTTAGTGTACATCAAACTGTGAGACTACATATAAAGAAGCATGCAATCAGTAACTTGACTCCAAGAACTACCTTCTTGCTGTTGAAGCTCACAAGGTTCATCTGATCTTGCCAACTCGTCTTGTGTCAAGAGTGCTTGGGAAGTAGTGTCAGGTGGCAAGGGAGCTTGGGAACGTGCTGCTAGCTCAGTTGATGCACGAGTAACTCGTGCAACTAGTAGTACTATGGAAGGCGTTGCAAGAACTAGGGCTGTCTCTGCTTGTTTGGTGGTAGCTATTTGTTTCTGTTTGGCTTTTTCTGCAGCTTGTGTAGCATGGGATACCCTGTTTGTAGAATTTTCCGCTGGAGTTTGACCTTCTATTACACCAGCAGTACCACCAGAATCTGAAGGATTCTTCCGGTTCCCATTCCCTGCCATTATGTGTTTCTTCCTCTTTGTCCGTGCCATGTTAAGTCAAGCCGACAAGAAAAACGAATAACAATTTAGTTCTTCAGAACAAAATGATGCGTGATACAGACGAACTGAACTTTGATGTTAGACAACCACATGATAGGAGGATGTAATATGTACGAAAAACAAGACGGAAGAGATAACCAGAACTATGATGTGTAAACTAAGCAGAAGACATTTCACTAAATTAGAAGCAATGCAATGGAAGGTAGACACCATATGAAAGATGCTACAAATATCATACCTCGCCAAGTTAACAGTGTCTCATCATAAATGGCATTTAAACAAATGTGAAGCAGTACAAAAAATAAATCATATGCAAGATGCAAACAACATCACACTACCAAGTTAGAGGTCTCTCGTCATTAGTGACATTGCATATTCACAGCTTATGATGTGTAAACTAAGGAGAAGGCATTTCAACAAATTAGAAGCAATGAAAGCTAGACACCATATGAAAGATGCAACGAATATCACTCTACCAAGTTAAAACTGTCTCGTCATAAGTGCCATTTCAACAAATTAGTACTAAAAGCTAGAAAAGAATGCGAGATGTAACCTATATCACACTCCGAAGTCAAACGTGTCTTATGATAAGTGATTATTGCAGGTTACACAACAGTAGTAATTTGATGTAAGAACATGGTGCGATAGACAGATATTGTATGTTCTAGAAACAGGAACACGTGTCTTATTCAGGTATAATGTGTAAAGTAAGCAGATGGAATTCAACAAAATTAGAAGCAATACAAGCTAGACATCACAAATAACATGCAACCACATATAACAGTGCCAGGTTAGAGGGAGCACCGGTGATGGTGCACTAGGCGAGACGTGCTCATCTGACTCATTATAAACACATCTACGTTGAGTGTCTATGCATGTGTTGTCTTGGAAATCATCTTGGAGGGATGGATGAGTAGAAACTTTAGAGGCCCTCCGTTTGGAAGGACCACCTTTATCCGCTGCCTTGCTAACTTCCTTCTGCTTTATTGATTTTGAATTGTCAAGTAAAACCGACAAGAAAAAGCAATAAAATTCTGTTTTCAGAACTCGTTCATGCATGATACTGACAATCACTACTTTGATGTAAGGCAAACACATGATACCAGGATCGAATATGTACGAAAAAGAGGACGACATGGCATGTTCACAACTGTTTGTGTAAACTAAGGAGAAACCATTCCAACAAATAAGAAGCAATGCAAGCAAGACACCACATGAAAGATGCAACCAATATGACTCTGCCAAGTTAAAAGCGTCCCATCATAAATGGAATTTCAACAAATTAGAAGCAGTGCATGCTATAAATCATATGAAAGATGCAACTAATATCGCACTACATATACTAAAGGTGTCTCGTCATATTGATTGATGCGGGATACAAAAAACAATAGTTTTATGTAAGGACATGCTTAATAGACAGATGTACTATGTACTAAATACAGGAAGGCATGTCACATTAACAGGTATAATGTATAAGCTAAGCAGAATAGCACATGCAGTTTAACCAGATTGGAAGAATTACAATCTAGACACCATATGCAACATGCAACCACATATCACGCTACCAAGTTAGAGCAAGCACCTGTGATGCTATTGTAGGGGAAATGTGGTAATCAACTACAGAGCTACGTTCACTATCTTCATCTAGCCTTGCTGTTTCTTGAGAATCATGTCGGGAGGCTGACGCTGCATTCTTGAAATGAGGAGTAGTCCACTTGCCTGACTGCCTCATCATAAGTGATTGATGATGGATACACAAGAACATTAGTTTGATGTAAGAACATGGTTAATACATAGATGTACTAGTATGTACCAAAAACAGAAAGGCATGTCATATTCAAAGGTATAATGTGTAAGCTAAGCTGATGCAATTTAACCAAATTGGAAGCAATACAAGCTAGACATCCGGCTAGAGTGGTGAGCATGATCATCTAGGACCTGAGAGCCTTGTGGGAGGCGGGCTGCTTCGCCACCATTGCGGCTTTTTAGTTGGCTTCCAGGTGATGCCTGTCTTTGCTGGGCTTGGCACTGGCTCGGCCAGTGACCTAACTAGCTATTTGTCTTCTGGTGCGCACGAGATGGTGGTTCATGCAAAAAATATCTTTCCTTATCTTAATAAAGACCGACTTCGACCTTTCGAATACAAGCTAGACACCATATGGAACATGCAACCACATACGACACTGCGAAGTTAAAGCAAGCACTTGGTGAGGGAGTCCTGGACTAGGGGGTCCTCGGGCGTCCGGCCTGTTATCTATGGGCCGGACTGATGGGCTGTGAAGACACGAAGATCGAAGACCGCACCCGTGTCCGGGTAGGACTCTCCTTGGCGTGGAAGGCAAGCTTGGCGATCGGCCGTGAAGATTCCTTACTATGTAACCGACTCTATGTAACCCTAGATCCCCCCGGTGTCTAGATAAACCAGAGGGTGTAGTCCGGAAAGGATATACTCATTACCATAGTCATACAGGCTAGACTTCTAGGGTTTAGCCATTACGATCTCGAGGTAGATCAACTCTTGTAATACTCATATTCATCAAGATCAATCAAGCAGGAAGTAGGGTATTACCTTCATAGTGAGGGCCCGAACCTGGGTAAACATCGTGTCCCCTGTCTCCTGTTACCATCGACCTTAGACGCACAGTTCGGGACCCCCTACCCGAGAACCGCCGGTTTTGACACCGACATTGGTGCTTGCATTGAGAGTTCCACTGTGCCGTCGTTGAAGGGTTCGATGGCCCCTTAAATCGTCTATAGTGACGCCGTCCAAGGAGAAACCTTCTTCCCCGGACAGATTTTTGTATTCGGTGGCTTCATACTGCGGGCCAACTCGCTCAGCCATCTGGAGCAGGTCGATGGCTACGCCCCTGGCCACCAGTTCAGATTTGGAAGCTTGAACTACGTCACGGATATCCGTGGACGAGCCTGTGCGTTCGGTTTTTTCGGTTTGATTCGGTTCGGTTTATACGGTTTTTGGTTTATACGGTTTTTATACTTCGGTTTATACGGTTTTTATACTTCGGTTTATATGGTTTTATACATAGATACGGTTCGGTTTCGGTAATAACCATTTATTTTCGGTTTGGTTTCGGTAATAACAAAAAAAAAACAATGTTTACGGGAATTTTTGAATGACACATGGTTTTTTTGTACATGATTTGGTCTGCGTATATATATTTCTTGTGATGTATGAGAACAGTGTATGTATATAAGACTATTAGAATTTAGATGGCAGAAGAGATGATTTGGTCTATGGAATATGTATGTACGTACGGCCGGTGGTGCACTAGCATTGTGTTTTTTTTTCTTTGAAGGGTAAGTACTAGTAGTCTAGTACTAAGTAGGAGTACCATCCTAGTGTTGGTTTTTTTAGACAACGTAGCTTTGGTTTTTTTTAGCAACACGTAGCTTTGGTCTGGTGGCGTAGTAGCAGTAGCGAACAGAACAACCGCATAGGCCAGGAGGTCAAACGCTAGGCCCAACAGAATTGAACAAGACCGGTGTGGGCTGGAAAAATGGAGGCCCAAACACTGAAACAAGCACCGTGTGGTGGGAATGCTGTCGCTAGGAGAGAAGGAAGCGTGCTTTAGTCCCAGGCAAGGAGCGGTGGGCGGAGAGCTATAAAATGAAGGGCGGGTGAAGTGTTCTACTCAAAGCTTTGGCTATTTTCTGCACACTGAAGGTACTTTAAGTTTTTTCGGTTTAACCCAAAACCGTTCGGTTTCTAACCGAAAAAACCGAAGTTCAAATGGTTTCAAAATTTGGGAACTGAAACCGAAAACTGAATAAACTGAATTTTTGGTTCGGTTTGGATCTTTTCGGTTTGGTTTATGGTTTCAGTTTGGTTTTGCACAGGCTTATCCGTGGAGACCTGAGCTTCAACGGATTCGAGACCATGGCGATCGCTCCCCCTCGCCCTGATGAACATGACTTAAATCTGTCATCGGACCATATTCAGGAGATGGTTCCTGTAACTGCTACAGCCTTAAATCCGGAGCAGATTGCGCCATCTGAACCCGTAGAATCCGCGGCATTGGAGCTGTACACGGGCTCAACACCTTGCAATGTCAGAATTCCGGACTCGTCTCCGGCTATAAGTTCCGAACCACGCAAGCCCGCGGGTGCTGAGCAGGATCGGTTACTGATCCTCGAGTTCGGCGCCGCAGATATCTTCCAACACTCGCCCTTGGGCGACATACTAAATTCATTAAAAATCCTGTCCTTGGCGGGGGGCTCACAGCCGAACTATGTCCGGTTCAAGCTAGAGGCTGATAATGGAGAATTTCTCTTCCCACCCGCCACCCACTTCATAGCCACTGTCAAGGACTTAACCGGCATGCTTGATTATGGCTCCGAAGACATCGACGGTATAGACGACGATGCTGACAAGGAGCAAGGCCAAGACCCGCCATTCACTGGACGTTGTACGGCCACCTCTTCGTATGATGTGTACATGGTTGATACACCTAAAAAAGCTAGCGACGATGACAAAGAAGATCCAGTTGAGAATAAACCTCCTGAGACACTGTCCAAGCACCGGCGCCCTAAACGCCGTTCTAAGTCACGTCGCTCAAAAGACAGCAACACTGGCACCAGGGAAAATAGTACCCCGAACGACGCCGAAAACAATGAAGACCCTGTTGGAGCAACATCCGAACAGGAGGAACAAGAAAACGAGCAGGTTAACCATGATAAACAGGGCACGCCCAATGACTCGGGTGACGATAGTTATCATCCACTCTCCGAAGATGAGGAGAGCCTCGACAACGAGGACTTCATCGTGCCTGAGGCACCCCTCGAGCAGGAGCGCTTCAAGCGCCAGCTAATAGCTACTGCAAGAAGCCTGAAGAAGAAGAAGAAGTAGCAGCTTCAAGGTGACCAAGACCTACTCATTGACAGATGGACTAATGTCCTGGCAGCCGAAGAATACGGCCTCAAGTGTCTAGCCAAGAGTTACCCGAAGTACAGATTGCTACCTCAGTTCGATGAGGAGGCGCCGGAGCCCATACCTCCCTCGCGCAATGCGGAACGACCACCACGTGGCTAGGACAGTGCGGCGGACCGACCACCCCGTGGTCGGGATAAAACGGCAACTCAGGCCGAACAGCAGCCCGCCCCACCGCCTCGTAAAAACAGAGACAAAACAGCTCGGGATTATACATACGACCTTCGGCAGGACCTGGACAGAGCAGGACACCAGATCGATCTACGGATCATGAGGACGCTTTTCGACTCGCAACGACAGCTACCTATTCGAACATGACAACCCTAGTCACGCCTGGGCCGATAAACGCAGGCGGACTCCATCGGAGGCGCGCCGCGACACGGCCCGATATAGAGGCGCCGCACACCCTCTTTGCTTCACAGATGAAGTAATGGATCATGAATTCCCCGAGGGGTTCAAACCTGTCAACATTGAATCATATGATGGAACAACCGACCCCGCAGTATGGATTGTGGATTTTATTCTCCACATCCATATGGCCCGTGGAGATGACCTCCACGCCATCAAATACCTCCCACTAAAGCTCAAAGGGCCAGCTCGATACTGGTTAAACAGCCTGCCTAAAAATTCCATCGGCAGCTGGGAGGACTTGGAAGAAGCTTTTCTTGACAACTTCCAAGGTACTTATGTTCGGCCACCAGACGCCGATGACCTAAGTCACATAGTCCAACAGCCCGGAGAATCATCCAGAAAATTCTGGACTAGGTTCCTAACCAAGAAAAACCAAATAGTCGACTGTCCGGATGCCGAAGCCCTAGCAGCCTTTAAGCATAGCATCCGTGACGAATGGCTCGCCCGCCACCTCGGCCAAGAAAAACCGAAGTCTATGGTAGCCCTCACGGCACTCATGACCCGCTTTTGCGCGGGTGAGGATAGTTGGCTGGCTCGTAGTAAAAACACAGCCAATGAGGCAGGCCCCTCCGAGGCTAAAAACATCATCGGCAAGCTCCGGCGCAATAGACACAAACGCCGAAGCAATGGTGATAACACCAAAGACACTACAGTTCACACCGGATTCAGCGGCTCCAAGTCCGGCCAGCGGAAGAAGCCATATAAAAGGAACAACGAGGGACCATCCAGCCTGGACCGCATTCTTGATCGTCCGTGCCAGATACATGGCACCCCAGACAAACAAGCCAATCATACCAACAGAGACTGTCAGGTTATCAAACAGGCCGGCAAGCTAAACGCCGAGAACAAGGAAAAGGGATCACAAAGTGAGGACGATGACGAGGAGCTCCGGCAGCCGAACAATGGGGGGCAGAAGAAATTTCCCACTCAAGTCAAAACGGTGAACATGATATATGCAACACACATCCCCAAAAGGGAGCGCAAGCACGCACTCAGGGACGTCTATGCGGTAGAGCCAGTCGCCCCAAAATTCAATCCGTGGTCGTCATTCCCGATCACCTTTGATCATCGAGATCATCCAACTAGTATCCGCCATGGCGGTTTGGCCGCATTGGTCCTCGACCAATCATCGACGGATTTCACCTAACACAAGTCCTAATGGACGGTGGTAGCAGCCTTAACCTACTCTATCAGGACACAGTGCGCAAAATGGGCATTAATCCATCACGAATCAAGCCCACAAAGACTACCTTTAAAGGAGTCATACCAGGCATAGAGGCCCGTTGCACGGGCTCAATCACGCTGGAGGTGGTCTTCGGTTCCCCGGACAACTTCCGATGCGAAGAGCTAATCTTCGATATCGTCCCCTTCTGCAGCGGCTACCACGCACTGCTGGGATGAACCGCGTTTGCTAGATTCAATGCGATTATTATCTCAAGCTCAAGATGCCCGGTCCATGCGGCGTCATAACAGTCAATGGAAACACGGAGTGCTCCCTCCGTACAGAGGAGCATACAGCCGCCCTAGCAGCGGAGGTACAGAGCGGCCTTCTCAAGCAGAACTATAATCCGGCTGTTGAGCCCCTGGACATCACTAAGAGGGTCCGGACCACGCTGCAACAGGACAACTCGGCTCGTTAAGAGCTCGATTAACAATTTGGCCTCCGCCCCAGTCCTGATGAGGTAGCGGCATTCATACCACGCGTGCATAATTACGCACTCAAAATCCCATGGGCATCGACGGTGGCATAGCTGGCTTGTGGTCCATAGTTCGGCTACACCGATTCCAGACTCACTTGTATCTTTATTATTTCCTTTTCCCTCTTTTCAGGTTTCTTTTATACAGGTCTCCTTCGACGGCCTGATTACTGGTCATGTCAAAGGACAAGTACACCAGAGCACATGCATACAAGGGAAGCTCTAGAGGACAATCCAACGATTACTCTACATGTTCTCAGGACCCAAATGCAGCTCGCCTTTGGTTATGGCATGTTAAATAGCCGGTTGCTTATCGCACTATTTGTATAAATGCGCTTTGACGCATTAATCCAACTATAATGGAAACAGTTCACGGCCCAATTTCAAGGGCCTCAGATACCGCCTCTGCTCTTTTTCTGTTTCCCTTTTGCCATTAATTACTTATCTTCTCGCACCCGTGCACTTTGGTACGTTTCATATTTGCCAGGGGCTCCCCATCGCCCCATAATACGGCAACAAAGTCCGAACACTTCTTATAGATAAGTTCGGCACCCCGAATTTAGCATTATATGCATTGGCTCCTAATCATGTCTTTGGTCAATAGTTGGGTTGCCCGGCTCCTGTGCTTGCTACCCTATGTTCCGCTACATCAGCTAGGGTAGTAAAGGGAGAACTACTGTGATTGTGCCCTGGTCTAAATCGGAAGAGCACCTCAGTAGAGAAAGCCAAAAACTGACTGTCATGATGCGGCGAGAGCCGGTCAGCTGTTCGGAGGTTACAAATCGTTGGAGATTTTTTCCGCATTACGCGAAGGATCGATACTTCCCGATCGGACATTGACAACACTCTGGTTCGTATACCAGGGGTTGCGCCCATGTTTTATTATAAAACTCCTATGGCTAAGTGAGGGCGTTTAAGCCGCATAGTCTGATTGCCTGGTTCATTGCGCTAAACAACTCCTTCAAGGACCGTATAATTGGATCAAGATTGTTTAGATTCCATCCCGAACACCTCCGTACTATCTACGTGAGGGCGGTTTACGGTAATCGGCCAACCCTCAGATTCCATACAACACGGCCGCATAGGAGGAAACAACTAAAACATAGCAAACATTATATTACAAACCGGCTTTGTTCTCATCATACAAGGCAAAGACAACACGAATGCATTCATTCGAAAATAATGTCCTGCCCGCACTGCGCTGCTGCAAGTTGAGACCCCTCTAGGACATCCGCAAAGTATCGCTCAGGTGTGCAGTGCTCCTTGCCCTGTGGCGGCCCCCTGGCCACTTCGACGGCGTCCATCTTCGCCCACCACATCTTGCAACGGGCGAAGGCCATGCGGGCACCTGCGATGCAGACTGATCGTTTGACGATGTCTAGCCACGGACAGGCCTCGACCACCCTCTTCACAAGGCCAAAATAACTGCTGGGTATAGCTTCGGCCGGCCACAGCCGAATTATTAAATCCTTAATGGCCAGTTCGGCCACCCTGTGCAGCTCGACCAGCTGTTTCAGTTGATCGGCAAAGGGCACCAGATGTTCGGGCGCAGCATACTGCGACCAGAACAGCTTCTCCATGGAATTCCCTTCTTTGGCTCGGAAGAACTCCACAACATCGGATACACTGCGTGGTTGATCCGCAAACGCCCCTGGGGAACTCCAAATCCGGGTTAGTAAAAGGTACTTCCTCTCTGCATACTTGCTTCACATGTTAAAAGCCTTACCCGTCGTGACCTTCTTTGCCTCTTGGATCTCCTGGAGAGCGTCCCGGGCCTCATTCCGTGCGGCCTCCGCGCTCTGGCGAGCCTTGGTAAGTTCGGTCTCTCGAACCGACTCGCGCTCCAAGGCTTCGCACTTCCTCACCGCGTCCTGGAGTTCCTGCTGGACCTCGTTGACCCGAGCCTTGAGCTTCTTACAGGCAGCTTGCTGCTGAACAGCCTTCCCCTCGGCTTCGGCCATGGCCTTTTTTAGGGCCTCGACCTCGGTCGCCGCCTCTACACATATCAAGACACTCCGGTCAATACTCACCACTTATTCTTTGCGAATACATAGAAAGTAGTTCCTCACCTTGCTTCTCCTGGAGCTGAATTTTCACCTCGCCGAGCTCGTTCTCGGTTCGCTCCAGCCTCTGCTTCATCTCAGAGGCTTCGGCAGCATGCGAGGTCGCGGCCAACAGTGACGCCTGCTTATTCATACATATTAAGTTAGTACCCTCAAACAAAGGATTGATCCTCCGTCCGGTCTTTCTTTCCGAACACCGGACAGTGTCTCAGGGGCTACTGTTTGCATGGGGTTTTTCTCTCTCTATGTTGCTTACCTCAAAACCTGTCAACAGGTTGTTGCAGGCTTTGTTTAGTCCGCTCTTAGCGGACTGAACATTCTCGATCACCATCCCCATAAGGACACGGTGCTCATCCTCAATTGAGGCGCCTTGTAGCGCCTCCATCAGGTTATCCGGTGCCCCTGGTTGGACAGGGACCACCGGTGGAATTGGCACACCCCTCCTTCAAAGGGGGCTGCTCGCCGGATTTCGGAGCGGTATGGACCACCGGAATCGTATTCGGCTGAGGGCCAAACTGAATACGGCCCTCCTCGCCAGTCTCCATGGGGATATGCTCCCCCATGAGTCCGGCAGTGGAGGTCTCGCCTGGCGGCGCCCCCTGGATAGCGTCCTGGGCCCCTCCCCGGCTCGGAGCGGTCCTCCGGGACAATGCCTCGGTGTCGTCCTAGGCTTCGGGAGAATGAGCGATCGGCGGTGACATGCTGGCATTTTCGCCAGATCCAACGAACCTCCAGATGAGGATCGCTGGATGCAATCACGGGCCGGACTGCAATAGCACAATTAACCACGTCGAAGCGATAAAAAGGAGAGGCCGGATATACGGGCACACATGAGTCATAGTACTTATGATGCGGCCCGAGGTTTAGTGCGGGGGCGTCGCTCCAGACTGCTATCGGCGTCCCACGCGGTGTCGACCGCAAGGGCACCCTTCCCCTTCTTGGGTGTTCCCGCCTCCATATTCGTGGAAGCCGCCCTCTTCTTCTTTCCCTCCTTAGGGGGCGGGTTGTTCTCCTCCTCCTCCTCCTCCTCCTCTTCCTCGTTGTCGTCCTCAGGGACGGAGGAATGGGCTTCTTCGTCTTCGGACGTCACGTCTGAAGTGCCCTTGCGACGGGGGCCATTTTTGCCCCCCTTGGCCTTCTTCTGAGGCGCCCTATAGGGCGCCGGCACCAGCATCTTCTCTAGATGCGGGATGACCGGTTCTTCAGGCAGCGGAGCCGGACACTGGATCCGCTTCGCCCTCTCCATCCAGTCTTGAGGAAGCAATGATAAAAAGATCAGACATCAGCCTCGAAACAAGCAAGTAGGGGACACGCTAAAAATAATATACCTCACTGGCGGGATGGCTGATATCGTGCCCGCGGTCCGAATCTTTGGCCGGCATTTTCTCGTTGCCCTTAAAGAGCAACTTCCAGGCACCCTCGTGAGAGGTCCCCAAGAGCCTCTCTAGGGTATGGTGCTTCTCCGGATTGAACTTCCATAGAGGGCGGCTTCGTCTTTGGCACGGGAGAATCCGGCGAACTAGCATCACCTGGATCACGTCAACAAGCTTGACATTCTTGGTCTCCATGCTTTGAAAGCGCGTCTGCAGCGCTATCAACTCGTCTGAGGAACACCAGTCCGGGCTTTTCTCGACTTAGGGGTTGAGCCGCATTGGGGCATTGGGGTTGAATTCGGCAGTCGCGGCCCAGTTGGTGCCGCGGGGGTCTGTAATATAGAACCATTGTTTCTGCCATTCCTTTACAGTCTCCACGAAAATGCCTTTCGGCCAGGTGACATTGGACAGCTTACTCACCATGGCTCCTCCGCACTCCGCGTGCTGGCCATCCACCACCTTCGGCTTCACGTTGAAGACCTTGAGCCATAGCCCGAAGTGGGGATGGATGCGGAGGAAGGCCTCACACACAACGATAAACGCCGAGATGTTGAGGAAGGAGTTCGGAGATAGATCGTGGAAGTCTATCCCATAATAGTACATCAGCCCGCGGACAAAAGGGTGGAGAGGAAACCCTAGCCCGCGCAGGAGATGAGGGATAAATACTACCCTCTCGTTGGGCTTCGGCGTGGGGATGATCTTCCCTGGGCTGGAAGGCGGTGGACGATCTCTTTCGCCAAGTACCCGACTGCCCGAAGCTCAGTAATATCCTTCTCCTTAACAGAGGAGACCATGCACTTGCCCTAACCTCCGAATCCGGACATGGTCGAAGTGCTAGCTCGAGTGGAAGGAAGATGAGAACTTGGGCGCGGGAGCTCAAGATTGGTAGGGCGGAGAAAGAAAGAAGGCGGGGGTGAAGAAAGGGAATCCTTATCCCCTTATAAAGGCCATGAATACCAAGCGCCTCCCCACTTGCCTTAAACTCGCCTATTCCCAAGGGCCATGTAAACAGCACGGTTGGATTACCCACGCCCGTATTGATGAGAATCCCGCAATAAGGTGGACGATCTCTTTGACAAGACGTGCCAATTACAACCGCATCTCGAAACATGGAGCGGCAAATGAAAAACGGTTCTAAATAATGACCAGGCCAGTGTGATGTCATGTTATAAAAAGTTGTCAGTGGATTGGACTCATGAAAGTATTATATTCTTTCTATGGTTGTGTGTGGTGCGTATGATAGGTCCGGATACAATCATTACATCTGAAGACTATCTTGGAGTTCGGAAAGGGAACCCGCCTTGCAATGCTGGAGACAATCTGTGCGCCGGACTCCTCGTCATTGAAGCCAGGTTCAGGGGCTACTGAGGGGTCCTTGACTAGGGGGTCCTCGGGCGTCCGGCCTGTTATCTGTGGGCCGGACTGATGGGCTGTGAAGACATGAAGATCGTAGACCGCACCCGTGTCCGGGTAGGACTCTCCTTGGTATGGAAGGAAAGCTTGGCGATTGACCGTGAAGATTCCTTACTATGTAACCGACTATGTAACCCTAGATCCCCCCGGTGTCTATATAAACTGGAGGATGTAGTCTGGAAAGGATAAACTCATTACCATAGTCATATAGGCTAGACTTCTCGGGTTTAGCCATTACGATCTCGAGGTAGATCAACTCTTGTAATACTCATATTCATCAAGATCAATCAAGCAGGAAGTAGGGTATTACCTCCATAGAGAGGGCCCGAACCTACGTAAACATCGTGTCCCCTGTCTCCTCTTACCATCGACCTTAGACGCACAGTTCGGGACCCCCTACCCTAGATCCGCCGGTTTTGGCACCGACACCTGGGGTGGTGGTTCATTGCGAGCGAGGTCATCAACTCCAGAGCTACGTTTACCGTCTCCATCTGCTGACACTGCACCCTTTATAGCGCTGTAACGTGTCGTGCTTACCCGCGTAGAAAGCTGGAGCAACTTCTCTCTTTTCTTTTCTGCTTCTCTCGAGGCAGACGCTGAAATACCCTTGCATAAAAACACAATAGTGAGAGTATGGGTGAAGTGTGTGCAGAACTAGTGCACTGTAAAAGTAGCAGATAGCAGGTGGCTGAAAAATAGATTACAGGAGACATATGATTGCTCTACAACATTGCATGGCAAACAAAATTAGATTCTACTCCGTATGATTTTGTAATATATGAGCACATGAAATGCAGGTACTCCTCCAGTACACCACCACATGTGGTCATATCAAGATAACAATCGACTGAAAATAAATAGGCCAGACAATTTTTGTAATGAACCGTCTGATCTATAAGGAACGGGCAGACCTTTGTCTACCTCCCGCCAGTCACTGTTGACAATCTTTCTCGAACCGCCAGCGACCACCGGCCCAGACCCCTGCCTCCGCCGCCCCACCCTCCCCTCGACCTCACACCACCGCTATGCTTGGCAGCGCCCCCAGGCCATCCCTTTAATCCCGGCCGACCTCCAGATCGGGCTCCAGTAGCTCTAGGCCCCACACGAACCTAAGATAAACACCAGGCGCTACTTGCCGGGCGTAAAAGGCGGACTAGCGCCTGTTACGCCGGGGAATGCTTCCGTTAATTGGGAATCAATTGACCAGGAATTGAAATTCAGGGGGGCGACGGACCTCTAGCTAATGTGAAATAGTATATGAGGAGAAACCTTGTGCACCGCGAGTTACTAGGAACATCTAGTTTCAAGAAGAAGCGGTCAACTAGTGTCTTTTGTGGGATGAATACCATGCAAGCAGACACGTAAGATTTGCACGAATAAGGGAAGAGGAGTACCCTTATCGGTTGCCAGTGTGGTCTCCTCCATATGTCGCGATGATCTTATTTTTTCTCCCAGGGGAACCGATGTTTTGGAGAACCGTGGATCCTTGGACAAACCCATGGCCAAATTGTTAACTGTGTTGCCGTGGCCGTATATCCGCGAAGCGGAAGCAGATCCGAGGAGGTGAAGGATGGCGTAGCAGGAACAGCTCCGGTGCGGTGGACGGTGGCGAAGCTGGAGCGGCAGCGGTGAGGCACAGGACGGCGTGGTTGAACTGGCTCGAGTACGAACGGCTCGACCTCGGCTTCAACTACTAGCCCTGGAGGGCGTTGCAGTTGAGGTTGCGGTGGACGACGACGTTGGGGTATCTGCTCCGGCGTGATGGAGGAGGGCGGCGGTTGATGGGTGGGATGGGGTGGCGGACGGAGGACGTCGGGGTTTGTGGTTGGTGGAGAGGTAGTTTTTGCGCCCATGGAGTACGAATGGGGAATCGGATGGGTGGGCGGGGGGAAGGGGGAGAACCATGTTTCAGTCTGGGACGCGCTTGTTTTTGGCTTTTTTGAACAGAAGATGGGACACTCTTGTTTGAAATTTGGGGAAAGTACAAACTTTGCCCCCTCTTAAATTGCGGACCCATCATGGGTCGGGGTACGATGGCAATCCCAGGTGTCCCAAATAGTGGGCGGGAGCGATTTCGGCCACGCGCATGTGTGCTTTGGCGGCCATTGTGTATGAATGTTGTTCGGAGGCTGTTGTGTGGCGTCTAGATGAAGCTACAAACCTACCCCGGTTTAGACCTTTGGACGTCGGGCCAGTAGGTTTCACGGGTCGGAGTTATTAGAAAAGTAATTTCCTGTACTACCGAACATTGGTCTCACGCGGTTTTAGGGCGAGTAGAGGCTCTTTTGGTGCTTCATTCGAAATTTTGAAACACAAGCATTCACGTTTAGAGTACTCTTGAACTTTGAGGATTGACCTAAATAGACAACGTTAAATTTGACCTTGTATGCTTGAAAACCTCATTAAATTATCTGCTTCTTTTTGAAATTTTGACACTTGAAAATCCTATAACTACGATTATTTTGGAATGGACGAGCTAAATTTGGATCTATTTTGTACACGACTACATATGCTATTATGTACAAAATCGGAGCAAAGATTGGTGCCCCCATAATTTAGGTATGATTTACAAATGACATGATATCAAATTCAAATAATTGAATGGACTTCATGTTGAATTCAATTTTTTTAAACCACCTTAAGTTGAATTCAAATGTATGCTCGTTCTTAGGTAGATATTTATATTGTTCATTGTGTAACTTTCGTATGTATAATGTGCTTTACACACACAACATGAACTATACTCACGTTTATATTCGATTGCTAAAGCGATGCATTGTCTGGAGTTCCAAATACTAACTATGTGGATCAATTGTGTCGAATGATAACATAGACATGCTCAAATTTGATAGAATCTAGATGTCTGATGGATCAATGACCGTTCCTTACGCGAATTGCAAATATCATGATCCCATCCTAATATTTGGATACAATTTATATCTTTAATCAATGTGTACAACAGTCTTTTACATGTAGTTTCACTCTCCATCGGTGGTCTCTCACACATTCTCACATACTCTCTCCCGAGGTGTCTTTCTCGCACACAAGCTCTCGATATAACCCTCCCTCCCTCTCGTAACCATTTACGACTGTTTTCACTAACCTTTGTCACAGGCACTCTTCCTCTCGCAAGCATACACACGCACAATCCCCATCAACCCTTTCTATATACATAGACCTGCCTACGTGTCTCCTGTACGCACATTATCTTTAGGCCTGTATCTCACGCATTGTCTCACACCTCTCTTCCTAATCGACGAGTATGATTCTAGCAGAGCATTCTGTAGGATGCCCCTTAAAGTTAGGTTGGATGAATAGTAATATCAGAGATAAAGGGGTTACCTTAGTCCGAGAACCTAGGGTTAAAAATCCTAGCCGGCTTTGTCAGTGGACACAGAGTTCTTCACAATTATGCTATCTTTGTCTTGTACGACTAGTCATCCATGGGTCTCCCTAAATGCGTAACGGGCCGACCAATGTGGCATAGGACGAAACTGAACGAAGGGCCTCACCTCGACCCACCGAACCTCACGTGGTGACACACCCTCTGCCCCCACGTCTAATTATCTTCTCACACCCACACATACCAACACAAACACCACACAAAAAAAATCTCCTGGTGCCTCTATCCCCTCCCCCCTTGCATATACACACTCAAGGGAATCTCTCGTTGTGACGTCATATTCGTCTCTCTCTCTCTCTAGACCACTCTCATTTCTTGTTCTATCTCTCCCATGCCCCCTACCCCCCCGACCCTCTATCCATGCCTCTCTCGAATACATAATACACACACATAACTCTCTAGGCCCTGCCAAATGCATCAACTACACATTCACACATGTTACATCACGTACCTCATTGATCTAGAAAGCCCTCTCTTCACGTTTATTTTGCATACAACATTCGTTTTGAATAAAGTGTGGCCAAAAAATTATTTTAGAATTTCTACATATATACAACATTACAAAGTTATATGGAGGAGTATGAACGCTAATTTGCATTGCATGGTGCCCACAATGATATTTATTCCGCACTATAAATTATTATATTTTTATACTATATATAAAGTTAGTCATAATAAAGAGAAACGAAGAACATCTCTCTCTCTCTCCATCGCATACCCTCCTCTACGCCCCTTTCACGTACGCACACAAACTATCTCCAGGTCCTCTAAAAGTAAGCCCCCAGCACATTCACGCATGTTTCATCTTTCTCTCGCGATATATATAGTGACGATCATTGTATTTGAAGCGAAAGCACGATACGTACATTGGACTTCAGAATCCACTCATTACGGTCACCATTTACGTTTTGTGGTTATTATACAGTCACGGGCTCACCGTACAACTCTGTATTTGCTCAAGACACGACTAGTTGACCAGTTAAACGCTCCACGTGGCACCTCTAGTGTTGCATCATATTATGTCACTACCATCGGGCCCACCTGTCGGCTTGTATCTACTCTACATCTACACTCTTATGAAATACACTCTTATAAAAAAATAGAGTTGGTGATGGTGGTGTGCCTGCCATCCTGCAATATAGGCCGTCCAATTTATAACTGACGGATAGGAAATAACTATGGCAATTTTGCAAAAAGGTACCCACACACCTCTCCACATTTGCAAATAAGGCCTTCCCTCGTTCATCCTTTTCTCTCACAAGATAAACTAGTCATACAAATGCATCTTGATGTTACGTGCAACACACGGGCATCTTGCTAGTAAGAATGAAAACAAACGACAAAAAAATATTGGACGATGGTTGGAAGTCATGACTGCGGGCACAGCGGACAAGGTGGCCTTGTATTGGTATGCAGAGCCGTCTGTTTTAACACACATTAGCTGATGTGGTGATTATACACACACGCACCCATGCACACGCACGCATGCACAAGAACTGCATGCATGCAATACTCACACGAACACATGCACCCACGCACGCACGCAACACTCACATGTACACACGCAGCCACACACTCACGCAACACTCACACGCACACACGCACGCATGCATGCACACACCAGTACACCACACGACCAACACACACTCTCACGCTCAAGTGCTCAACCTACACGTGCATGCGCACACATCAGGCCCTGAAAGACACATACACAACCAGGTGATTCCCGCGCACAGGTTGGAGTCTTGTCGCGCCTGCGTAAATTTATGTTTATCTGACCTTTTTCCTATGCGAACTGACAGGTGGGACCCAAAAGGAACGTGGTCAATTTAACTAGTCAACATGGTGCCACGCAGACTATTTGGTCGGTCAACAGAGTGCAATCCGATGCTAAACCGTGAGCAAGTCACCGTATAATCACCGCAAAACGTATATAGTGACTGTAATCAGCTTATTCTGAAGTTCGGTGACCGTATTACGCTTTTCTCTATATAGGCCCTCCAAAACTACATCTCTATACGTTCTCACATGTTACATCTAACAACTATGCAATACAGCACTACTACTACACTCTAACACAATAAATCATATGTGTTTTTAGTTTTACTAGATATCATATTGTTACTTAATTATTCAATTTTCATACATTAAAATTGCCTTTGAAATGTATGGCCAGTATCATCTACCGCGCAGGAAAAATCCCGCCCTTTCCTGTTTAATCAGGTTTGTATCGATGGATCATGCGAAACAACAAAACTATAGTACTATCAGTACAAGTGACAGTTCACTAGGCCGTCGTGTCGTGTACTCCTCCGTCGTAAGAGTGGAGCGCTCGCTTTCATAAATCTTCTAGTCCCTTTCATCGACATGTGGGACATCAAGCTACCGGGTCCACATGCCATGCCGGAATACAGTGCAGAGCAGCCGGGGTGAAGCACCCAGTCATGGCGCCGGCGTAGTAATGAGCAATGAGGTGTCAAATCAAAAAGATGCACCTTTCCCGCAGTTAAGTTGGAGGGACGAAGTAATAATGCTAAAAAAGAAGTTGGAGGCACGAAGCAACCATCATTTCCCTCGTTGCTGAATCCGCTTCTCCCTCATCTTCTTCAAGTTAACCACGTGTTGCTTCTGCCGTTGTTCTACCTCATGTGGGACGCGGATCGTCTTGGTAAAGCACTGACATGTGGGACCGCATGTTAGCAAACTGCCAGGACAACGTCCTCTAAAAATAGGAAACCTCCCCCGCCATCCGCGCGGCAAAATCACCTCCTTTTTACTAATCTTGATTCTATAATTTTTTAGATCAATATAATTGAGATTTGTATAGATAGCACACAGGAGAAAAACCAAGTGGTACGGTTAAGGGCATCCACAATGTGTAGCCAAATGTGATAATAGCTTTTGGCATCATGGGAACCATTTTGGATGGTGTTTCCAAAGCCAAAAAGATGGAACCGAAGCTCCCTGATTGATTGATTGAAGGAATAGAAAAATGTAGCGTCTCTCCTCTTTCTCCCATGCTTGGACGCATGTACAATATAGAGCATAGAGTCTACCCCCTGTCCCTTCTATCACAAATCACAAAGCAGTGAGGCGTCAAATCACAAAGCACGGACGAAGCAACCCTCATTTCATTATTTGCTGACTCCGCTTCTCCATCGTCTTCTTCGAGAAACCATCTCACCGCACTAAGCTGCACGGACGACGCTATTGTGTACTAGTAGTACTACTATTACATTTACGCGTCCTTTGGTTCAACGGACTTCCTAGATGCAAATAAGGCGGTTGTCTCGCCTTGCAGGCGGCACTTGCGAACGACTTACCGTGGTCTCCCTCAATGGTGTTCTCCGTCGAACGCACTTCGCCAAACCAGAACATTCAAGATATCATCAACGTCACCGCAATGGGGAAGGAAGTCAAATATAGTTACTACCTCCATTTTTTGTACACAAGGCCAGTATATCAAAATTACAATTTGCAAAAGGCCACTAACACTAATCGAGGCAAAATTGATGGGGTTTGCCTCGTACTACAAACCAAGGACATTAATATCCCCTGCATACATGCGGAAGTGAGAAGGTTCGTTTGCATTGCACTGCATTAATCAAGCGATGAGGAGTGAGATGGTTAGCTCTTTGGGCTTTGGAGAAAAAAATGCATTAATTGACATGTGAAACTAGGATTTGTATCGGTTAACCCCGCGAAGGAAAACCCTGCCTTTCTTTTTTAACACTAGTACTCCTAGTACGTACGTACTTATCCTGTTTGGGTCTAGGCCTTGCATTGCCATACTTCGCCACAAATTTTTGCGAAGCTTGCCTAAAGTTTTCAATATGAAAAGGAGGTACACTTGTGCACGGCTGTCGCGGTCGCACCGCAACCTCACACGGTCGCTCCTGCACGCCGCTGTCGCACCGCACCCTCACACAGTCGCTCCTGCATGCCGCAAACCCAACCAAGGGAACGCACCCTCAGCGACACGTCTTTGTCGCATGTGAACAAACCAAACTCAGCCATCCTACCGCTGACACATAATTTTCGTTCATAGAGTATGTTTATCCAACTGCATGTTGGGGAGTATCCGTACGGCCCGTGCGGTGGTCTGTTGGGGAAGAAGAAGAGGTGAGGAAGAAGGGTTAGGAGACGTAGGATATTCATCCAACCGCCTGAAATGGTAGACTGACCCAAGTCAGGCGACTTGCATAACAATATATTTATTTACACAGCAAGAGATCCATAAAAACAACAACATAAGGAAAAACTATCACTGCTCGCGGAACGATACGACCTCGTTGTCTTTGGCTACCAGCGCGAACCAGCCGTAGCTGCCGACGTGTGTCTCTGCACCGTGGTTGTCCTCGGCCTCCAGCTACGCGTTCAGGCGGAGCGTGCGGGCGCTCTGCACGGACGAGAGCACTGCCTGGTTCAAGTCAAGGATGTCCGGTTCCGCCGGCAGGAGGGCCTTGATGGCAGCGGCATCCGCGCGCTTCGCGTCGAGTCGAGCCTCCGTCGCCCGATTCAAGTCTGGGACGTCCGGTTCCGCCAGCAGGAGGGCCTCGATGAGAGCGGCATCCGCGCGCTCCGTGTCGAGTTGAGCCTCTGCCGCCCGGTTCAAGTCCAGGACGTCCGGTTCCGCCTGCAGGAGGGCCTCGATGGCAGCGGCATCCGCGCGCTCCGCCTCAAGTTGAGCCTCCGCCGCCCGGTTCACATCCACGACATTCAGTTCCGCCTGCAGGAGAGCCTCGATGGCAGCGGCATGCGCGCACTCCGCGTCGAGTTGAGCCTCTGCCTCCCGGTCCTCCTTTAGTATCGCCAGGTTGAACCGCTGGTCCGCCTGCACCCTGGGGGACTCGGACACCGGCATGAAGTCGACGTCCATCGTCTCATACCCATCGGGGGCCTTCTACGCCGCGACCTCCGCCATGAACATTGGATCGACTTCCTCCTTTCGTAGCTCTTGGCTCCAGAGAACTCGAGGATTGGCCCGCCGCAAAGCGAGCTTGGGAATGGAGGTCTGTGGCGCCGACCGCCGCCGCGATTTCTGCATGGCGCTCTGGCGTCAGCATCTTGTAGTACATGATCTTGCGGCGCACCATGGCTTTCCGGCGAACTAGGGGATGCTTGATGCGGGCTAGGGGATCGAAAGGTGGGGGAAGGGGCTGGATATTATGTGCGGTTTTAGGGCAGTGGCTGGCGTAGGCCGAGCAGCGAAGGTTCTGGTGTGAATAGTGGTTCCGGTGACGACCGGTCAAACGGTTTTGACTGTACATCGCTCTTGTCGCGTTCGCGATGCAGCCCGGCACGCTGGACCCTCCACATCGCACACCGAATGGAACACGCTTCGTCTTGTGTTTTCGCTCGCTTGTGGGACCGCAGTTGAGAGCAAACCGACGTCCCTCCCCCTTCCCCGCCCGCGTCATTTATACTATCACTCCCTCAGTTTTATGCGGAGTAAATAAAAACAGAGGGAGTATACTATGGATGAGGATCCCCTGACGTGGCCGAACCCATTGAGTAATTGACATGCGGGGCCTAGCAAGCATGGGGTCCGCCAGTAAATGACCGAAAGGGAGGGTAAGGCAGGGATACCTACGTCAGAGGATCCACTTCCACTACTACTCCCTCCTTCCATTTACTATACAGGGCCTAATGCGTTTTTCGAGGCTAACTTTGACCAAATGTTAGAGTAATAATATATAACATGCAACTTACACAAAGCATACGGTCAAATTCGTATGTGAAAGGAGCTTCCAATGATATAATTTTCACATTATAAATCTCATGTACTATTAATCTTGTCAATAGTCAAATGCAGTTTTGAAAAACGCATTAGAGCATGCTTAATAATATAGCCAGTCGATGGCTATAAGGAACTGCCATGTCATCTATAGCCATCATCTATTATATGCACTCATACAGTAGTGTGGGCTATAAGGATGGCTATTTCCCACAAAAAAATTATAAGGTTGGCTATTGTATTAGTATTTTTTCCATCTCTCTATCTCTTTCTTCATATTTATTGTATTTAACTAGGAATGCGTATATAGCTAGGCTCTTGCATGAGAGCTCACTCCCCTTACTTTTCACATCTCTCTCCTCCACATAGGCCCTATATAAATGGAAGGAGGGAGTACTACTATGAGCACTGCATACTCTAGTACATATGTTGTCAGTACTCCACTAGTACTATTGGACAGGGAGCTTAAAAAAGTTGCCATTGGACTGGCTATACGTGGCGAAATCCAAGTAGGAAGAGCATGCGCGAGAACAAGCACATTCACATGGTTGAAAACAAATTGGAAACCATCTCGAGTACAAATCTAGGAGCACGTACAAATCTAACAAAATTGATTGGACGTTGTTGAATGTTGATACTTTTTTTTATCAAAGTAGAGATACTTTGACTACACATAAAACTTATATGTAAACTAGAAAGGATAGGAGGGAGTATATTGTACGTTCAAAAACTAAGCGAACATTGAATAGCCTTTATATATGATTTGCAGATGCTATGATCACCAGTTCAAAATTTTGAATCCGCCTTAGGTATCACACATGCCCCCACTCGTTCTCTCTCGATTTCATCTCGGGGTCCGTAGATCGATTGAAAGAGGACTAGAGTGGGTACAATACGTTCGTTTTGCTTATGAACGTACAATATACTCCCTCTGATCCCCACAGACCCCCCCCCCCGCTTGGGTCATTTATTTCATAGAAACAGACCAAACCTTTATCTCCTTGCACGACACGCAATTGATATCTGATCATCAATCGATCTCGTCAACATGTGTCGGGGCATGAACCGAATGGGATGTTAAAACTAAGACACGAAGAGACACGTAGTGGAGGCAAAGTGAAACTTTAAGTGAACCATTTGTTTGTATGCATGTCAGAAAAATTACAAAATATTGGAAATACAAGCATCGTCTAGGCCCACATGTGAATGATACTCGGTGGAATGTTCAAATGAAGCATGCGGGAGGATGGACTCGACCGGAGGGCGACATGATCGATGGAGAAGAGGGTTGGAGAGGAATGAGAAATAAGCAAATGCCACATGATTATACTTGAACGACTCAAATAAACAATAAGTTGTATCGCTTGGCCTACATAGTGAAAGGCCTAATGCGCAACGCGGAGCACTGACGTTCAATATGGCTGGGAAAACAGGGAAACTGTTGGGGATATTACTACTGGGCGTAAACCGGCCAGGAGAGGCCGGATTAACTTGAAGCCCATGAAGACAGACGGTGACGCTGAGTAAAGGCCCAAGGCCCAGAACCGGTTTAAGGCCTGTAGCTATAAACCGGCATTGATATGTAACTTGCATTGTAAGGTAGAAAGAGCGGAGACCGAGCCGGACACGTTTATGAGCCGTCCTCGGGACTCTGTAAACCAACGGGCGTCAACCCATGTATATAAGGGGATGACCTGGTGGCGGTTCAGAAGAACAGACAAAAAACTAGAGACTCAGGCAAAGCGTATACGCTCCCTGGTCATAGAAACCCCATCAATTCCAACACAACTAGACGTAGGCTTTTACCTTCATCGTAAGGGGCCGAACTAGTATAAAATTCTCTTGCGTCCCTTGTCCGCTTTAACCCCTTTAAGCTAACCCGTAGCGATGGCTCCACGACTAAGTCCTTTCATGAGGACATCTGCCGTGACAAAACCACGACAGTTGGCGCCCACCGTGGGGCTATCGCATGATGGTTTCAAGTTCTTGGAGGGCAGCTTCGAAGGACTCAAGGGTTACGCTGTGGGCCGGATGACCAAAAGTCGTCGCGGCAAGCTCTACATCGACGATGCAGGGTGGGCCCCGAGGTCGGCTCAATCGAAATCTGGTACCGGGTCCCCTTTGGTGGCATACATGTTTTCATTGGCAAGATCGGCGAGCCGGGCCCTGAGCCGGACATCTGCACCGACCTCGTCGAAACGGATCAGCGTGCATGATCTGCCCGGGTCAAGCCCGCCATGAAGCGTGCCTTCGTGGGAGTCATCCATGGAGGGGACTACGAGGACAGATCAGAATCTGGTGGTGAGAACGTCGTTTATTCTGGCAACGAGTCATCGACCGGAGAGTCCGAGTCGTTATATCAGCTACAAGATGGCCGGATTGGAGGCTGTTCCAATGGCGGCGATATTCGGACCCTACGATCTGCCAAACCGGGTTGGAATCTTCATGGCGATACCGACGGCGCTCCACTCTTCGACCGCAGCAGCAATGATCTCCGGATCAGTAGCGGCGACGGCAGCTGGGGCAGGAGGCCCTGTGCGGCCACCGGCTCAGGTTTTATCTAATCTATTTGATGCGCTGGCAACACTGATGGAGGAGGCTAACCCGGTGGATCAGGATGCGCACAATGCAGAAATCGCGAAAATAAAGGAACAAATTACTCAGGCCAAGGCCGATTTGGCAGCTGAGGATGCCAGGATGGCCGCGGAGCGGGCCGCTTTGGATGCGCGGGCTTACCGGCTTATGCTGGATCAGAATACATCGCACGAAGTCCTAAAGAGAAGGCACCGGTCTCGCGTGCCTCCGGTTTATGATGCTAGGAACCTCTTTAACACCCCAGGTGCGGGGACCAGTAACCCGCCGGTAGCAAACCGGGCGGAGGCACCTGGACCGGGGGCGCCGGTTCAGCCCCGTTTGATGGATCCACCTCGTCAGAACAACATTGTGATGCAGCCTGTCCCAACACCACCGGGTCATTACTCTACTCCGATGGACAATCTTGTTGCTGCCGCTTCACGGCTGGAGGCTATCCCAATTGAAGGCGATTCTCCGGCGGCGGTCGAGACGCGTCGGGTTAAAGAGCTTCTTCGGACGGCCTTGGTGCAATAGGAGGCTTATTCATACAGTCGTGATCGGATTCATTCCACCCCCCGTCCAAGCCGGAGTTACAGCAGGCGTGTGGATGAACCGGCCGTGTCAAGCAATGCGCGGAACCGCGAACGCCCCGTGGCCACAACCTGGCAGGGGGTGCTGGCGATGCTCAGGAGGTGGTGGACCAGGCTCGTGCACGCAGGGAGGCCGAGTTAGCAGCGCAGCATGAAGCTCGTCAGCTTACTCCGGTTCGTCCAACCACGTTGATAGAGCCAGGAGTTACCTCTAGCTCTTTGGGGGTGCCGTGTCTCGTCCCAGCGTTACGCAACGTACGCCTGCCCAAGGATTTCAAGGGCCCGTGCAAGGTGCCAAATTACACCGTCGATTTATCTCCAGAGATATGGGTTCAAAGCTATGAGATGGCCATGGAGATGCTAGATGTGGATGATGCAGCTTGTGCGAAGTACTTCACCATGATGCTAGAAGGGACGGCTCGTACTTGGTTAAAGAATCTACCGGCTAACTCTATCAGATCATGGGCCGAGTTGAGAGCCCGGTTTATCCAGAATTTTAAGGATACATGCAAGCAGCCCATGTCAATTGTGGACTTAGCTACCTATGTACAGGAGGAAGGAGAATCAACAACCCAGTGGGTGCGCCGGGTCTCGGAAATTTTGCATTCATCGGACCGCATCAACGCAGACACTGCAGTTCTAACTTTGGAAGGCAATTGCCGGTTTAAGCCTCTGAAGTTGAAGTTGGGACGGATGAAACGCCATTGCAATGACATGGGAACCCTCATGGACGCTTTAGTAAAGTATGTTGACTCGGATAGTACCAAGGATCCCGAGTCTGATGATGATAAGACAGGGAAGGGAAAGAAGAGCGGCAACGCCAAGGGGCAACACCACAGCCCGGCGGGTCATGGAAACAGTGGCAAACGTAAAACGGATCACATCATGGACTTTGTGGCCAATACTAGCGCATAGGACAAGGGCCAACGGCGAAAGGGTAAACCGCCCCAGCACGGTGGAGCACCTAGCCCTAACCCGGACCGCCTGTCTTACCTATTGAACCAGCCCTGCCCGAAACATGGGACGAAGGAGATGCCGGCCACACACCTCTAGAAGGACTGCTACACCATGCAAGAGTTCAAAAATTTTGATGCTTTCCGGTATGATCACGGACGGGGTGGCGGCTCAGGCCCTGGGTTTCATGGGTCGGGTTATGGCGGAGGAAATTCCAGTTCAGGCTTCCATGGTAATCAGGGCGGACATAACAATCAAGGTAATCAGGGCAACCAAGGTGGCTACAATAATCAGGGCAATCAGCAGCAGCAGCAGTCGGGTTACCAGAGCAATCCGAAGCAGTTGAATAGTGGGCAATATCATGTCTTCACCACTAGCTTGGATAAGCGTGACCAAAAGCTTCATAAGAGGGCAGTAAGCTCCTTTGAACCGGCGGTGCCCCGTTACCTACGCTGGTCTGAGCAGCCGATTGTGTGGAGCAGAGAAGATCATCCACCCGGGTTGACAATCCGGGTCATCTGGCATTGGTTGTGGCACCTCAGTTAGGAGGTTATAAGTTCACAAAGGTACTCATGGACGGAGGGAGCAGTATCAATATCCTGTATTATGAAACTTTCCGTCGCATGGGGTTAACAGATAGAAATCTTAAACCGTCCAATATGGTGTTCCATGGTGTGGTGTCTGGTAAATCGGCGTATCCTGTTGGTAAGATAGCTCTGGAGGTGGCTTTTGGGGACGAACATGACTCGAGATCAGAAACTTTGACCTTTGAAGTGGTGAAAATCAGAAGTCCGTATCACGCCCTATTTGGATGGCCGGCTTATGCTAAGTTTATGGCACGGCCTTGCTATGTCTATCTTCAGCTCAAGATGCCGGGTCACAAGGGAAATATATATAACCGTCCATGGGAGCCGCAAGATTGCTCTGGAGTGTGAAGAAGGTGATGCGGCTTACGCTGAGTCGGTTTGTGCCACAGAAGAGTTAAAGTTTTACAAAGATAACGTTGATCTGGCAGATATGACTTCATTGAAGAAGCCAACTACCAAGCATGATCCGGCCTTGAAGTTTAAATCGGCTGATGAGACTAAGCTTGTTGACTTCGTACCTGGCGATTCATCCAAGCAGTTCAGCATCAGCGCTAACTTGGATCCGAAATAGGAAAGCGCGCGCATCGAGTTCATCCGTGAGAATCGGGACATCTTTGCGTGGAAGCCTTCTGACATGCCAGGTGTACCGAGAGAACTCGCTGAGCACACACTTAATGTTGATCCTAATTATAAACCGGTCAAGCAGTTTCTCCGCCGGTTTAATGAAGAAAGACGCAAGGCTATTGGAGAAGTAGTGGCCAGACTCTTGGGGGCCGGTTTTATCGTTGAAGTCTTCCATCCGGAGTGGTTGGCTAATCCGGTGCTGGTCCTTAAGAAGAACGGCACTTGGCGGATGTGTGTGGATTACACAGATCTCAACAAAGCTTGTCCAGCAGATCCTTTTGCCCTTCCTCGTATTGATCAAATTATTGATGCTACGGCGGGTTGCGAGCGTTTGAGTTTTTTGGATGCATATTCCGGTTATCATCAAATCAAGATGGCAGTTAGGGACCAGGAGAAGACAACCTTCATAACCCCCTTTGGAGCCTTCTGCTATGTGTCCATGCCCTTTGGGCTCAAGAGTGCCCAGGCGACTTATCAACGGTGTGTGCAGAATTGCCTCCACAAACAAATCGGCCGCAATGTTCACGCCTATGTAGATGATATTGTGGTCAAGTCAAGGAGGAAGGAGACGTTGACTGATGACTTAAAGGAAACCTTTGATAACCTGTGGGTTTACAAGATGATGCTTAATCCGGCTAAGTGCGTTTTTGGTGTACCGGCAGGCAAGCTCTTGGGCTTTCTGGTATCTAACAGGGGCATTGAGGCTAATCCGGAAAAGATCAAGGCCATCACCTCCTTGGCTAAACCGAAGTGTATCAATGACGTCCAACGCTTGGCAGGCCGGATTGCCGCGTTGAGTCGGTTTATCAGCCGCCTTGGCGAGAAGGCCATTCCTTTGTATCGAATCTTTGAAGAAAATGGATAAGTTCGTCTGGAGTGACGCCGCGAATGAAGCGTTTGAGGATTTAAAGCGGCAGCTGGCTAACCTGTCGGTTCTTGCTGCCCCGGTTGACAAGGAGCCATTGTTGCTATATGTGGCAGCTAATGCTCGGGCTGTCAGCGTGGCTATTGTGGTGGAGCGCAAGGAGGCAGGAAATGAGTATCCGGTTCAGCGTCCGGTTTATTATATCAGCGAGGTGCTTATTGAGTCCAAGCAGAGGTACCCACACTGGCAGAAACTGGTATATGGCACTACTAGAAAAAGGGCTATAGATGGGATTGACTAATGGCGCACCAGACAAGCGGTGCGCCATTAGTATATACTAATGGCGCACCACCTTCTGATACGCCATTAGAGTTGAAACTACTAATGGCGCACCTGGCCCAAGGTGCGCCATTAGTATCAAAAAAAAATTGAACTAGTGCGCCTGTCCAAACATACTAATGGCGCATCCAGACTCAGTGCGCCATTACTAGTTAGTAATGGCGCACCTGTCGGAGAGTGCGCCACTAATGTTGTTTTTTTATTATACTTTTTATTCCTTTTTTTGCAAGACTACTAATGGCGCACTGTTCCACCGTTATTATGTCGGAACAGTGCGCCATTATTATGTTTTTTTTGCAAAACTACTAATGGCGCACCACCAGAAGGTGCGCCATTAGTAACCTGGATTACTAATGGCGCATTTAGAGTTGGTGCGCCATTAGTAAGTTGGCAGCAACAAGATATTTTGGACAGCCTCTCCTACCCACACTCACTTTCTCTCCACTTCATTCTCTCCACCTCCTCCTTGTCTCGGGTGCCTCCTCTTTTTCACCTCATTTCCACCATAGATTCATTCAAATTAAGTGGTTAAATTACCTTGTTTTGATAGGTAAGTAAGGGGAAGCTATATTTATGTTGTTCTCCCTACAACAATGTGCACATGCACTTTTTATGGCCTAGCTAGATCTATGTATGTTCGTGGTGTTGCATATGTTTGTGGTGTTGCATATGTGTTTGTGTTTGGAGGTGTACCGGTATTTGAAATGCGATAGTTGCCAATATTTTGCCGGAATGTTGATTCATTTCCGTTTGGGCGAGAATTTTGGCATTAAGCATTCTTTTGGTCCTATTTTCGTGGAAAGTCATGCCAAATTTTTTCTTCGTTCTAAAATATCGCTTTGCTCTACCCATGCAGCGACCATGGTCCGCACGATGACCGAAGGCATCATGAATAGGTTTTTGAGGTCCGCGAAGGCCGAGATGCTTCAAAAGAACGAGACGAAGATAAGATGTCCGTGTTGAAGATGCAAGATGAAGAGCCTTATTGCGGACCCGGATTCCGGGTAGGTGCGGGACCACCTGCTCTTGCGTGGTTTCATGGATGGCTATCGGTGGCAAGGTGATGAAGATGACTACGAAGTCGTCCATGGGGGCCGGGCAAGAAATGAGGAAGGGCAGCAAGACAACCACCGCGGCTCGGGCGGGCGAGAAGACGAAGAATCCCCAGGAAATGATCACGACGGTGATGTTCTACACAGTCATCATGTAGAATATGCAGGACATGATGATGAGGAAGATGCCGGAGCAGACGACGGGCATGATCATGAAGATGATGATGCCGGCGGAGCAGACGACGCTGGACCATCGATGGGCTGGGTGCAGGACCCTCATATTCAAGAGCTGCTTCTCAAGCTGCACGGATAACGCAAGAGCTGCCGCCCGAGAGAAAGCCAAGATGGATCAACTTGAGTTAGACACGGTTACTCCATTGTATGAAGGATGCAGGCCGAGGATACCCGCTTTGAAAGTAACGCTCATGGCTCGGAGATGAAGGTAAAACACAAAATGACCGGCGATGCTTCGACGAGAACATGTCATTCGCACGAACGTCTTCCCAAGGGGAACAAGTGCCCGACAAGTTTGGAGGAGGCGAAGAAAATCCTGTGTCCTCTGGATTTACCGCCGCGTGAAATACCATGTGTGCATGAACAATTGCATCATTTATCGGGACGAGCACGCTGAGTCTACCATATGTACGGTGTGCTTGGCGTCACACTCGATACAAGAAGAGGAAGAAAGCTCCTCGAAAAGTGGTGTGGTACTTTCCGATCACTCCTCGTCTGCAGCGGTATTTCGCGGACCCTAAGGTAGCAAAGCTCCTGCGTTGGCACGCATAGGGAGGAGAAGAAGCGAGAAGATGACGCAAATGATCCGGAGATAGATAAAAAGACAAGATGCCGAGTCACCCTAAGGATGCGAGCGGTGGCAAGCGTTGAACTTCGAAGACCCAGAATTTGGGAGCGATCCAAGGAACATCGTCTTTGGGCGCGAGCAACGATGGAGTCAATCCGTTTGGCAGCCAGAGAAGCACACGTAGCTTTGGCCTGTGTTTGTGTGGATGTACAACCTTCCCCCTGGTTGTGCATGAAGAGGAAGTACATTCACATGAGTATGCTAATTGAAGGGCGAAACAACCAGGGAACGACATCAATCTGACCGGGGCTGCTAAAAGAGGAGCTTGACACGCTGTGGAAAACGCCAGCCAATACGTGGGACACCGCAGAGAAAGAATATTTCCCTATGAGAGCCGCACTGCTCACGATGGTGCACGACTATCTCGGTTACGGATATCTCGCAGGGCAGATAGTCCACTGATTTTCTGGATGCATAAGGTGCATGGATGACACAACGTATCGCCAGCTAGATAGAGATCTCGGGTCTTCAAAAACCGTGTTCATGGGACATCGAAGGTGGCTTCGCGACGTTGACCCGTGGAGGAAACGCAAGGATCTGTTCGATGGTGAAACCGAAACACGAAAACGCCCATGTCACGAGGAGCGGCGAGGAAATAGACAAGCTGTTGAAAAATTGGAAAGACCGCCTTGCCGGAAAGAAGCAAAAGGCGCGAGCCGGGAAAGAAGCGAAAAGGCGCCAGAGTCAGCTGCTGAAGGTATGGAAAGCGAGGTCTGTTTTCCGGGACTTGCCTTCTTGGAAGATCCACCGTGTGCCTCACAGCCTTGATGTCATGCATATCACGAAGAACGTGTGCGAGAGTCTGCTTGGTACCCTGCTCAACATGCCGAGAGGACCAAAGATGGGCCAAAAGCAAGGGCAGACTTGAAATCAATGGGCATCGTGCAGGAGCTTCACGCTAATGATGATGATGATGATGATGATGATGATGATGATGATGATGATGAGGCGAAGCAGGACCACGATGAAAGTTGTCGCAAAGGCAAAAAGGCCAAGAAGACCGGAAATGACTACCCTCCGCGTGCTTCACTCTAAGTCGAGGAGATCGAGCAGTTTTTCACCTGCCTCCTAGGAGTAAAACTTCCTTCTGATTCTGTGAGGGAAGATAAGCTTATACCTAGACCCAATGAAGCGAAGTTGATGGGATGAAGTCTCACGACTATCACGTCTTGATGACGCAGATACTTCCGGTTGCAATCCATTGGGATCATGGACGCGCACGTCCGTGAAACGCTATTTGGCCTATGCAACTTTTTTGACGTTATCTCTCGGAAGTCGATTGGCGTGAGGCAACTCAGAAGGCTACAGGAAGAGATCATGGTGATACTATGCGAGCTTGAGATGTACTTCCTGCTCGCATTCTTCGACGTTATGGTGCATCTGCTGGTCCATATAGTGGAGGATATCATCCAACTCGGGCCGACGTTCCTGCACAGCATGATGCCGTTCGAAAGGATGAATGGTGTCATCAAAGGATACGTTCGCAACATGTCACGTCCAGAGGGAAGTATAGCCAGGGGCTTTCTGACCGAAGAGTGCATCTCCTACTGCACGAATTATCTAGGCATCGAGAACCCTCTTGGTCTGCCCGTCAACAGGCACCTCGGCAGGCTCGCTGGATGGAGTCACCGTGAGGGTCGCCGCGAAATGCATGTCGACTTAGAGGGTCGACTCGCCGACTTTGAAAGAGCAAACCTAGTCACGCTACAACACATAGATGTGGTCGATCCTTGGGTGGTAGAGCACAAAACCTTTATTAAGAAGACGTACAATGACCGAGGCCAACAGAGGGCGGGACGGAGATATAATCAAAGAGCACAACTCATGTTTCATGCGTTGGTTCAAGCGAAGCTTCATCATACCCTTTACATGAGGATTCTTCCGCGGAAGAACAACTCATATTCGCCTTGTCACGAGGCGCCGAGCACAACCTGATGACCTATGAGGCGACGATATCATGACTACACGTTCTACACCGAGGCCAAGGACATGAAGAGCGATGGTTATCAGAACTCCGGGGTAACGATGGAATCCTACACCGGTAATGACAAGGACAGATACTACGGAAGGATCGAGGAGATCTGGGAGTTGAGCTACGCTGGAGAGAAGGTCCCGATGTTCCGTGTCAGATGGGCGAAGAGCGTCCTAAAAGAAGACCGGTATTTCACCACCATGGTTATACCCGAAGCCATCCATATTGTGCCGCCCCCATCCATATTTCCTCCCCGGCCGGCCCAAACCTATCCCCTCTCTCTCCCTCGCCCTCGCCCTCGATCCCCTTCCCCTCTCCTCTCCCGACGCCGCTGCCCCGCCGCCTCGACGCCGCCATGCACCCGGCACTAAGCGCCTTGTCCGATCTGATCCATGACGACCATCCTCGAGGTCGGCAGCAGCCACGAAACCCTAGCTAGCCGGCAGCAGCGACCTCAACCTCAGGGCAGCGTCGGCTGCTCTCGGCGCTCGGCGGGGAGCACCTTGACGCCGGCGACGGCCTGCAGCACCTACACCCCGGCCAAAGGTAGGTAGGTAGGTACGTAAGCCATCTTCCTCCCAAATCCCCTCCCCTCATCTTTTCCTCTTATGGATTTGTTATCTGATTTGCGTTTTTTGTTTGCTTGTTTGTGCAAAAAGCCATCACCATCACCATTGAACAAGCTGCTACTACCTGCGTGTGAGGAGGCAACATCGCCATCACCATCACCATCACCGGGGAAGGAGGAGAAGGAAGCAGCGACGGGGAAGGAGAAGAAGGAAGCGACGAGCTCTGCGCGGGCGACGGACGCCCCGGAGACGCGAGATCCTGCTGATTCAACGCCCCGAGGTCAGTTTAACCTACGCCCCCCTCGTCCGCACATCTCGTGGTTGCTGCTATTGTACGTTAACCTCTGTTTTTTGTTGGTTATTTTGCTATGTAGGTAATGTCAAAACAAAAGATCATTTGCGTCACAAATTATAGTCTCTTATTATCCTTTTGAGGCACTCCTTGCCTACATACTGGATTGTCTGGCCTATATAACTAAATGTCATCTTTTTTGTGCGTTCTCTATGTGAAAATAGCCTACAATTTCCCACAATCTATGATGCAACCCTTAACAGTATGTTTATCTACCCAGCTGGGAGTTTGAGCTTGTACATATTTGCTAGGCAGATGATAGAAACATGTGCATTTCTCTTATGCCCTCTTGGCAGTTTCATTCAAGTGTGATAACTAGGAAACACATCTCTGCCCTGCTAGTTGGAGTTTCAGTTGAGCCTACAGCCCTACACTAGGTAGTGTTGCTTGTGTGTTTTTCTAGCCAATTGGTCTCACTGATGCTACTGTATACCTTGTGCTTTTCTTTTTGTTTATTTAGCTAAATAGGTAATGCGAAGAAGAAAATCGTTGGCATCACAACTCTTGGTTTCTTATCATCATTTTCCTGCATATTGGATTGTCTGGTCTAGTAGATAACTAAATGCCCATTTCTTTTATGTTATCCATGTGAAGCTAATTAAGCTTCAACTTTTCGCAACTTATCATGCAATTCTAAAAGGTAGCATATGTGTCTATCTACCCTGCTGGGAATTTTTAGTCTATATACAAATTTGAGAGGAAAATGTTGAGAGTTTCAGTCTTGTCTGATGGCTAGGAACTCAACTCTGCTTCTTGTTGTTGGAGTTTCAGGCTTGTTGCATAGTTTGTAACATCAAGTGTACACTGGCTTCTAGCCACAGTGCACTACAAATTATTATAGAATTACAAAGTGTACACAACATTGCACCTTACATGCCCGAGCATTCTTTTCTTGTGATATCAAATGCCTTGACTGAGCATTCTTTTATCAACTTGCTATACACTTGCTCTGCTTGAGGCTACTCTATAACTTGTGCTTTTTAATTTGGTCTGTTGTAAAAATAAATCTTTTGGGTCACAACTCTTCTTTTTAATCATTTACATGATTGTATTTCCTGGCCTAGATAACTAGTAAATGCCATGCCTTTTACAATCTGCATATGATGCAGTTCAGTTTATCTACCTAGAGCTTCGGCTGTACAAATTGGATAGGCAAATGATAGGAGTTTTACTCTAGTGTTATAACTAGGAAAGACAAGCTGTTCCTGCTAGTTTGTTGGAGTTTCACTTCAGCCTACACTAGGAGTGTTGGCTTGTTGCTAATGGGCGCTTTTTTTAATCAAATGCCATGATTATCTCTATTCAGTTATTTTCTTGCACTAGAATCTGATGCCAATGGACTTGTTGTACTGTTTTCTAGCCACTTGCTCTGGTTGAGGCTACTATACATTGTGCCTTTTTTTGTTATTTAGCTACATATCTAATGTAAAAAGAAAAGATCATTTGTAGTTCCTCATTATCCTTTTGATGCACTCCTCTGGCCTACATAACTAAGTGCCATCTCTTTTGTGTTATCTATGTGAAAATAGCCTACATTTTCTCACAATTTATGATGCAATCCTTAACAATATGATTCTGTACATATTTGCTATACCCTGCTGGGAATTTCATTCAAGTGTGATGACTAGGAAACACAACTATGCTACTTGTTGGAGTTTCAGTTTAGACTACACTAGGAGTTTGTGTCCTTTAATTTGTAAATCTGCAGTTCTAGCCACATTTAGGATAAGTTGTTGTATATAATGTCATAAAGTTCAGCAAGAATAGGGCATCAATATTGCTACTCTAGTATCTAGTTGGGGAGGGACAAATGGGCAGGGCATCACTGTAGGATTAAGCTGTTTCTTTCTTTGTAACATATTGTATATCACTCCACAATGAAATACAGTACATATTGATGTGCTTTGTAGAACTTGTTCATGTCTTGAACTACTAATGCCTTGTGATGCTCTGAATTACTTGTGATGCCTCTGAATTACTTGTGATCACATTGAGAAAGACTTGTAAAGATGATGATCATCTTTACGTAAAACAATTTCTGTAAACACGTCGATAACTTTGCTAGTTTGCTGGGTTTTGTCTCCGACCATCGTGTCGTGATGATTTTGCAGTACCCGAGAGGCCCTTGAGTTTGCTGGAATGTCGATTAACTTCCGTTCCGGCAAATTCAGGTACTCCATATGTCCTATTTTCAGCAAAGGTCATGCTGAAATTTTCCGTGAATTTTAGCATGACTTTGCTAAAAATAGGACATATGGGGTACTTGTGACTAATGCATGGGCCGGGGTACTTGTGACTAATGATGAAAGCTTAGGCTTTTAGGGTGCCTCGGTGTCGAAAAACCGTCAATGATAAAAGCTTAGCTTTTAGGATGCCTCGGTGTCGACAAACCCTAAATGATGAGACCATGATCTTGTTCCTTGAAAATAACCAACTTTTTGACCAAACTTTGTTCCTATTTAGAGAGAAACATGGCCAACAACGATGAGGCCGGGGTTGGCGGCAAGGCATTCAGGGAGCTGACCCGGAGATGGAGGAACAACCTCACTTGTATGAGGACGCCGCCTTCCCACCGATCCCGAGACCACCGATGGTACCGCCGAGGATGACCCCATCGATGCCACCACCGATGGTGCCACCGAGGATGCCACCATCGATGATGGCGGCGCGCACGGATGGCAGCCAACCGAAGAGGCAACGGAAGGACTGGCGCTCGATCAGGTGCTCCGCACCCTCAAGGAGGAAGTTCTTGAAGTGGACTCGGACGGGAATCCAACGGCGCCCGAGCGAATAGTCAAGGGGTACTCGCTTCAGCTCGGGTGCATTCTCCGAGCACCGTCTTGATCAACACCGAGAACCCGAGGCATCGACCGAGGGAATTTGGCGCAACCTCCTCTTCACGAAGCTGCACGAACGATACAAGTTCCCCGCTGAATTTGAAAACACAAGCCTCAAAGGGAATAAAGTGAACAATGCTGCCCTCACGAAGATGAGCAAGGCCCTGTCTACTTGGAAAAGCAATGTGAAGAGAATGATCGAAAAAGGTGAGAGTTATGAGAAGATCAAGGAGAAAAATCCTTCGATCACCAAAGATGACTACAACGACTTCAAGATCAATTGCTCGAGCACCGCAAACTCCCAATCAAGTCAATGGGGGAAAGAAATGCGGGAGCTGAACTTAGGGAACACACACTCGGTCCCGGGCGATTCTGAGTCATGGAGCCTATATGGGACAAGGAGGAGGCGGACCGTGCCGAGCAAGGCCTACCGCCCCTCTTCGATAAATACAGTGACAAGCAGACCAGGAACTTTGTCAGGGCCCGGTACAAGAAGGACCCAAAAACAAAGGAGCTTACCAGGGATCCGAAGACCAGGGCGCTTGAGCTTGTTCTGGTAAGGAATACACCCCCGCGTAATTAGCTCCATATGGTTGCATTGTAATTAATGAAGCCAAATTTCTAAATGGTTCACATTCCTTCCGCAGGCGACTGAAAGCAGTAGCGCGGTGTCGACTAAGAGCAACCCTTGGGACACCACTCTAAATAGGGCGTTGAATGTAATGAAGAACAAGGATAAGCTCGATGACCGACGTCAGCTGGTCGTGTGGCCGGCAAAGGCTTGTCGACAAAATGGTCGTCATACTATAACACTGGTGGGCGAAAGGAGAAAAAGACCAGCTCGGAAAGCCAGGCGCGCGAGGTTCAAGAACTCAAGGCACAGGTGGCGCGGATTCCGGAGATTGTCCAAGAGCAAGTGCAACAACAACTCGGAGCGACGATCACCGCCATTGTGCCTACCTTGATCGAGGGGTTGAGTGCGTGGATTGCGGGCGGCCAACAGGTGCCGCCCCCGATTCCTAGCTTCATGGCCAGCAACTCGCTGAACGCGATGGCGGGGCCATTGGTGTCTCCGGCGGAGGCGGCATTGGTGTCTCCAACGCCAGCACGGGAGCTTAATCCACCCGGGTGTACGCCGGCCGCCACCTCTGCAGCAAGCGGCCCCTCCGTCAACTGCACGCCCGCCGTTGGCGGTGCCTCGACATTAGCCGAGCTCGACGCCATCATCACGGTAACTAATTAAGCCTCTCTCGGCCGAGGACTTCATCTCCTTGCCTTTGATCGAGCATCCTCGACGCCCTACATGTTTTCGCAGGCGCCGCCGACGTTCCGTGCACTCTCACGCGCCGTGAACAACAAGTTGGTCGATGTCGCCAAGGGCAAAATCGTTCAACCGGCAACCTTGTTCCACGGTACCGGATGCCACCCAACTTGTTTAGGGTTCAACTGGTTCGGGTGCTGCCAGGCTGCGACGAGTTGTTACCTCCGATTCGACCCGTCGGGGCCGACGATGATGACGTGATGACCCTCAGCGCCTGCCTGAGTTGGCCCCTGCTTTGGCCGAAGAGCCAGATTCGTTTGGGGGCGGGGGACACCACCCCAAAGACAACACCGCCAGTCGTGCCGGCGCCAAGTCGGCCCCATGGCAAGACCGCCGCAACGGTGCCAGACATCCCTATGCCACTGGATCCAAACATGCATATGGCACAGGATCAGAACAACGACGACGACGATACATTTGGCAACGTCGATCAGTACTTTGCCGATCATGGGTACGATGGCGACTTCATGGGGCCTCCTTCTCAAGAACCCAACCCAACAAAAGACGTGCGTGATCTAGCTGGTACCGCGGAGAAGCCAAGTTGCAACAGGCGTCGTCTGCCGTTCAGCTCTCAGGAGACGCCTCCAGCTGCCGACTTCACCGAGCCTCAGATAGGCGAGGTGCGAAATATTATCAGCCCCAACACACTCAAGAAGGCGGTCTGTGAGCAGAACTCGGTCCCATTACAGGAGAAGAAGAAGGCACGCAAAAGAAAGACTAACAAGGGTGCGGGCCAGCCCGGCACCGAGTGCGATCCGTGCTCAGGACGGGCCACCTTCACCTGAGGATATCTCGAGGAGGGTGCATGTGGCGGGTAGGGCGACGCTACCGACAAATATGCTCAATGCTGCAACCGGTGCTATGCGGAGTCTGCATGACAATGTTCTTTCTTTGGAGAAGCGGCGTCTCAGAGAGAAGGATGTGGCATACCCGGTTTTCGCGGCCAAGGTGCCAGAGGGCAAGGGCTTTGTGGATAACTCCATCGGGCGTACGATCGTCCTGAGGTTTGATGATATCCAGGATTTGTTGTACCTTCTTCAGATGCAGTAGACGTTCGTTGGGATATTTTCGCTGAGTATGGTGTTGCGGATCATTCGCGACAAGACCCGGACATCGTGATAGTCGACCCCTTCTACATGCGTGCCAAGATCTTGGGCAGCGCTGGGGACCGCAAGTCGCGAAGTTCTTACCTCGAAGGCGTCATTCGGCAAACCAAGATAAGGATAACTTCCTCGTGCCTTACTTTCCCGAGTAAGTCCTCCCTCAACCGCCCGTAACATATGAATTCTTAGATTTCGATCGTTTTTCTTTTAACATTCCGTGTTTTCTGCGGTGACACACAATGCACGCTCATCCTCCTAAGCCCCAAATATTCCATGGCGGCGTATTTCGACCGGACCGTCGATCGAGCGTAGACTACACAAATGTCAAGAAGGTTCTTGATGATGTTCTCCCGGCTACACCAAATCTGGAGGCACCTTCACCAGGCCTATTCGTAAGTCACGGCAAGCACGCGTGTTCTCCCACAATACGACATTCTCGCTGCGTCAAGCAGCCGCTTTGGGCGGTCGAAGGGTGCCTACTACGCCATCCATCACATGCGGCGATCGTGCGGGACCATCATCAACTTCGCTACCGAGTAAACTCAAAGATTGGGCGCGGCGTGTCGGCAATCCAGACACGGACATCGGACAAGAATTCTTTCGCATCCAAATGGAGTTTGTAGAAATCATCCATTAAGATGTCCTTCGTACCTCGGGGCAGTTCTACCTCAGAAATCAACCGTCCAACAGTGACATCGACACAATGCTACAAATGCAGGCTGACAACGCCCGTTATTTCATGACTCCCACGGTAGACGACGGCTTCATCCACGCTCCGGTCCCTTGAGTCGAGTAGAAAGCAGTGATGCTGTGTCTAGTTCTAAAACATCGATTGGCTCATGTTGTAATTAAACTTTAATGAACTTGTAGTATGTCTCTTTGGTTTCGAGAGTCGTTCAACTTAGATGTAATCGATGCTATTAATGTCTTGCTTTTCTCTTCCGACCGTTCTGTTGCATACTTATATATTGCTTATGTATTGTGTGTGAATTGGTACTAATGTTTCGTTTGGCTAGTGCATAGTGATGCCGTCGTATGTCGTGTACAAGGGTAAGGTTCCCGGAGTCTACGACGACTGGGAGGAGTGTCGGAGACAGGTTCACTGATTCAGCGGTAACAGTTACAAAGGGTACACCACTAGGGCCGAGGCCGAATCTAGATACGCCCGCTATCTAGCGGGAGAGGAGAGGGAGCGTTGGAGGAACCGGATGAAGACGATTTTCATCGTGATGATGCTCATCGTGATGACCGCAGCTCTCTTCTATGTGATGGTAGTTTAGATGATTGATAACGACTTGTAATGTGAAGACAAACTCGCTACTCGCGGTCTCGAGACTTGTAATATAATGTTCTATCTTTGTTCGGTCTTTTCAATTCGGAGACTAATATGATGAATTGTATTCGGAGACTAATATGATGAATTGTATTCAGAGACTAATCTTCTATTGTATTCGATGAATCTGTTGTTGATGTGTGCTATCTATATTTTGTCCAATTATACATTTTGTAACCTGTGCAAAAAACAGAAAATTTAAAATAAAAAAACCTAATATTCATACTAATGGCGCATCACATCACAGGCGCCATTAGTATGCCAAAGGATACTAATGGCGCATCATTAAGCGATGCGCCATTAGTATGCCGGGTTACTAATGGCGCATCTTGTTGTTGTGCGCCATTAGTATGCCAAAGCACTGGTATACATGGCCCGGGAGGCATACTAATGGCGCCTTGTGGTATATACTAATGGCGCATCGAGGTCCGCCATTAGTATACCAGATACTAATGGCGCACCAGTGGTGCGCCATTAGTAAAATATACTAATGGCGTGGCACTAATGGCGCACCACTAATGCGCCATTAATGGCCAAATTAGGTGCGCCATTAGTAGGACTTTTCCTAGTAGTGTGGGGTTTTCATGGCAAGCCGGAAGCTCAAGCAGTATTTCCAAGGTCATCCCATCACAGTGGTCAGCTCTGCTCCTTTGGGAGATATAGTCCAGAACAGGGAAGCAATGCCAAGTGGGCCATAGAGCTCGGGCCTCACGGGTTGAAGTATATACCCCGAACGGCGATCAAATCTCAAGCACTTGTGGATTTCATCAACGACTAGACATAACTGCAAGCGCCTGAAGAGAAGCCAGATCACACTTATTGGACTATTCACTTTGATGAGTCCAGGCAATTGGAGGGCTCGGGGGCTGGAGTCGTATTAACTTCCCCACGAGGTCATAAGTTTTGTTATGTTCTTCGTTTAATGTTCCCTTGCACTAACAATGCAGCTGAGTATGAAGATTTACTCCATGGTCTTCGGATGGCTAAGGAGATGAACCTAAGCCGAGTTAAGTGCTTCGGTGACTCGGACCTAGTGGCTCAACAAGTGTCTGGCACTTGGGATTCCAAGGACCCACTCATGGCAGCATATCATCGTGAGGTGGACATTGTTGCAGGTCACTTTAAAGGTTATCAGGTGGATCATGTGGACGGCGGAAGAAGCGTTTACGACGCTTTAAGCCGCCTGGGTTCTCAACGTAAACCGGTTCCGCCTAATGTCTTCTTGGATGTTCTACATAGCCCGTCCGTCAAGCTCCCTGGTGAAGAGGATTTGGCTATTCCTGATCCGGAAGCTCAGTTGGTGGCGTCTCTTCATGTTATCCCGGATTGGACGGTTCCTTATCTCGCATATATGAACTGGGACGACTTACCATAGGATGAAACATTGGCCAGGCAGATAATCCGGCGGTCCAAATCTACGACTGTTATCAATGGAGAGCTGCATCATTGCAGTTTAACAGAGGCGTTTCAGTGTTGTGTGTCTCCTGAAGAAGGCTGTGAAATTTTGCGTGAGATCCATGAAGGAGACTGTGGTCACCATGCCGGTTCAAAATCTTAGGTGGCCAAAGCGTTTCGTCACGGTTTTTATTGGTTGACAGCTCATGCCGATGCCGAGGACTTGGTCCGACGATGTGATGGCTGTCAGAAGTTCTCAAGGCGCGCTCATGTACCGGCTCAAGAACTGAGGATGATTCCAATTACTTGGACATTTGCGACTTGGGGGCTGGATATGGTTGGGCCTTTCAAGAGGTCCAAAGAAAAGAAGACCCACCTTTTGGTGGCGGTTGACAAGTTCACAAAGTGGGTGGAGGTAGAACCAGTTAGCAAGTGTGACGCGGCCACGGCGGTTCAATTCATCAAAAAGGTGATTTTCCGGTTTGGCTTTCCACATAGCATTATCACTGACAATGGTACCAATCTGTCCAAGGGTGCCATGAAGGAGTTCTGTCAACGTGAGCACATCTGGCTTGATGTATCATCAGTGGCTCACCCACAGTCAATTGGTCAAGCGGAGAGGGCCAATCAAGAAATTTTGAGAGGCATCAAGCCCCAGCTTATGGTTCCCTTGCAGTGGACACCGGGTTGTTGGGTTGAGGAGCTACCTTCAGTGTTATGGAGCATCAGCAGCATGCCCAACAGGTCGACAGGATACACACCGTTCTTCATGGTTTATGGAGCGGAGGCAGTTCTTCCTAGTGACATCCGTCATGACTCACCTCGTGTAGCGGCATATGTTGAAGCTGACAATGAGAAGGCACGGCAAGAAGCTCTCGACCTGTTAGATGAGGAACATGACATAGCGGCCGCCCGTTCGGCGATTTATCAGCAAGATCTGCGTCGCTATCATAGCCGCTGGGTTAGAACCAGAACCTTTCAAGAAGGAGATTTGGTGCTTCGGCTCATCCAAGATCAGACAGATATGCACAAGTTATCCCCCCTTGGGAAGGACCTTTTGTGGTCAGCAAGAATCTACACAACTGGTCGTACTACCTAATCGATGTTCGAGAGCGCAAAGACTCACGTAAATTGGAGGAGGAGACCAACCGGCCGTGGAATATTGCTCATCTTCGGCCTTAATATACTTGAGCTATAGGCTCTGCTTATGTACATATTATGACTATGTATATATTTTGATCAATATAATAAACCGGAACCTCAGCTAAAGCGGGGTATCTGTTGTTTTCTTACATCATGTGTGGTTACATGGAGCTTCTGTTTCTAAAGCGGCGTCTGGTTTACCCCTTGGTTTAACTTCTCAAAAGGCTTTATATTATATCACTTGGGGGCTTGGTCGTATCTGAACCATAGCTACACCTTTTGATAGGCGCAATGCCATAGCATCACTTGGGGACTTGGTTGTATCCGAACCATAGCTACACCTCTTGATCGGCGCAATGCCACAGCATCACTTGGGGGCTTGGTCGTATCCGAACCATAGCTACACCTCTTGATTGGCGCAATGCCACAACATCACTTGGGGGCTTGGTCGAACCCAAACCATAGCTACATCTCTTGATCGGCGTAATGCCACAGCATCATTAGGGGGCCTGATCGAACCCGAACCATAGCTACACCTTTTGGGGGCTTGGTCATGTCCCAACCATGGTCACGCCTCTTGATCGGCTCAAAGCCTCGCCTACAATGGTTTTTATTTGCCTTTGTTTGAGTTCTGTTCTATTTTTTTATGAAGATTTTTTGTTGCTTTTTAGACCGGCGTTAAACAACCCGGTCCATTATCAATTACAAATTGATAAAGACACGATCAAATCATAGTCCGGAGCCTATTTGCCCGGTCTGATTTTCAATTAAAGTTTTATTATGGAGTAAATCGGTGTTTATCATAACCCGGAACGGTTTATATTATAAACCGGCCTTATATCAACAGGAGTGGTTTTCTCCTAAAAGATTTGGGTTATAAGCCCTGCTACAAGGTTGGCCAGCCAAGATCATGCATAAAGGTTGCAGGTATTATATATTTCCATTTTGGTTATATGTCACAACCTAAGTTATCATCTTCGGTTATATATATATGGGTATCATAACCCGCCCGGCGGTAAACCGCTGTATGCTTTAACTTTCTTGTCTGCAGAAACAGCTTGGACAAATGAATATGTAGATCATATCTTATGTATGACGAATCAAGCCAGTATCAATTGCAGATAAATATGCGCGAAGGCATATCAGAACAAATATTTTAACTAAGCCTATTACAAGGCTTTCCAGTGCCCAACAGGATCATTGTTTTCTCAAAATGCATGGCGCAGCATGTAGAAGACTAAACCAACCTCCGATTCATGATTGGTCACCAGCTTGGCCTGACGGTTGTGGATCATCTTGCGCCGGTTCAACTTATTCTTCCCTACCCAGTGGCTGGAAATCAACAGTTGCCCAGTTGATCCCAGTTAAGGCTTGGAATACAGCTTCATCATTTATTAGCGTAGACGGTTCAATATCAGGGGCATAAGTGTGCTTATAGATTGGTGGGATAAGATTCTGAGCTTCTGGAATTGGTGCAGCAATCCGTTTGTTCCTGTCATCATAGCTGGCTTGATAGTACAACAGGTCTTCTTCTTCAACTAGTTGACAAGCCAATGGGCGCACTTCCCAGTTTATCATCCGAAGATCATCTTCGCCAAATTCTGTTCCGTCTTCCTTCAAGCTGGGATAACCTTGGGCTGCTTCAACTGGATCAAAGTCAGGAACCCATGCTTTTGCCCGGGTCAGTGCGGCCAAAGCGCCCGTTCTAGCAGCAGACTTTTTTAGCTCGTCAACCCGGGCAGGAAGCATAGATAACCTTTGTAAAATATCCTTGATCAAGGTGGGAGGCGGGTTATTGTGTGAAGCAGTGTAGATGATTCGCTGTGCGCCGGTATACAACTGCTCTATCAAAGTATATGTTGCCTTCAGTTTCTTCTGAACATCAGATCCCAAGTGGCTAATACGAGTTCCTGCATCATCACAAGGATTAGTAAACCGGCAAAATATTTGCATGGATATATGAAAATCCTAAGTCAAAGAGCTTACCGAATACAGCGACGGTCATGGCATGCACTTGCCGCTTCACGTTGGTCAGCTCATCATCCACCGGTTTAAGAGCGGTTTCTGCTTTTTCAGCTCGTTCCACCAAAGCGGATTTCTCAATCTCCCAATCTGCCCGCTCTTTATTGAAGCTCTCTTTAAGTTTCTCAATAGCGCCCAAAGCGCTGGTCAACTCTTCCTTTGCCTTGGAGGTTTCAGCTTGTTGCAATTTAAGGTTTTCCTGGAGATCAGCAGTTTGGCTCTGTTTTTTGCTCAGCTCAGCCTACAAAGAGACAGTCATATGGTGAGGTGACAGTACATATTTGAAGTACCAAGCATAATACAAGTATTCAACTCGGTACTTGGGGGCTAATGCATATTTGCTCTTCATCATACATTTTCTACAAAAGTCCCAAGCATAATAAAAGTATTCAACTTGGCACTTGGGGGCTAATGGATGTTTGCTCAAAAAATACTGACATGGGAGTTTCTTTTACAAAGTCCCGGTTCATCTTTATAAAGTTAAACCGGCCCTTGGGGGCTACTTCGGTGAAGTTAAGAGGCATTATGGCGCACATTGAGTACTTACTAAAGTCCTGGTTTACATCGGTATAATAAACCGTCACTTGGGGGCTATTGGAGTAGATAAGCTACAAATCAATACAATAAGAGAAACATATAGGAAGTTACCTCAAATTTTTCCTTCATCATATTGACCAGGCCGGCTTCATAGTCACGGCTGGTGTACTGACGGTTCAGATAGCCGGAATGAAGGTCTTGAGCATTCAGATGGGCATAGGTGGACAGATCGGCATTCCATTTGCCTTTGCCAATTGCAGAAAATTCTTCTTTGGCGGTATGCTTCGACAAAGCGACAGGATCCTTGGATCCGTATAGTCAATGCCAGTAATCAAAACATCATCATCCTTCTCCTTGGCAGCTCGTACTGGAGTGGCTGGTTTGTCAGTATCCTTGGCTGGACTTGCCGGTTTGTCAGTTCGGATAGGACTAGTCGGCTGGTCAGCATGGCCCGTGATGTCAACTTCTGTCTGCTCAGTAACAAAGTCCTGATCTTGAGGCGGTGGGTCATTCAACATATCATCAATATTGGCCTCTTCAGGATCTGGAGTCTTCTCCGAATTAGCAGCCACGTCTTCATTAGCCGGGGTGTTCAACTGAGCCTTCTTTCTTGGTTTGGGCTTAGCAATGAAAAGTAAAATATGAAGGTCAGTATAGCATATAAAACACATATCAAGGATAAAGCAAGTGCATAACTTACCCAATAACCGTCTTAAGGGGTGGAAGTTTGGTGGCTGACGACTCGCCAGAGGATGAATGAGAAGTGCCCTGATAATTTGAATTAGATGGATTAAGAGGTTGATGAAAGCAGCCCGCTTTAGGGCGTGAAGTGTCAAGGGAATAAGAGACCTTTGATCGATGTTTCCGAACCGGACTGTTCGGTAAACCGGCGGAGGTAACTACCTGGCCGTTGTGCCGGGTTGTGCGGCGTGCCTCGTGCTGTTGTGTCTTCACAAGAAAGTTCGGATCCAAGTAATCAAGAGGATGAGAAAATTTAACTTTCCGGTTTGCTCGACGGGTTTTTAGTGAAGGCAAAGGGTTTGAATCTGAGGAAAGAACGATTACCTCTACGGCATCGACGTGACTGACTTCAGCGTCGTCCTGGCAATAATCATCATCAATAAGGCGTATAAAAAATGAACCAAGTGAGTCAAGTTCTACCTCAAAATCCGGGTTACCCACATCATCATCAGTCGGTGGATCGAAGGATGCAGTGGTTCTCTTCCGGTTGGCAGGTCTTTTCAAAGCTTTGGTCTTTTGGCGGGTTGGCTTCACCGGTTTGTCTTGCGGAGGTTTCTTGTTCCAGAACGGATCATCGCCCTGTCAACAAATTATCACATTTTCATAGAGTATTTGGACAGAAGCAATTTCAGATAAAGCATATGGTATGATTCTTACAGCTGGCGGTTTGTTGATGGTGCAGAAAGGAAGTAGGTCGGTTCGAGCACAGACAGCCTCCGTTTCGTTTAACATCTTTTTTACAGCTTCAGTGACCTCATCATCAGTTAGCTGAATATCAATGTGCCGCTGAGCATCATTCAATTCCCCTGTATACTCACATATCAAACCGGGGCGTTGGCTCAAGGGAAAAATGCTCCAGCTTATCCAGCAGCGTGCAAAATCAACTCCTGTCAACCCGTTTGCCATAAAGGCCCTAAGCTTGGATAGTTGAGGAGCATATTTGATTCTCTCTTTAGCAGTCAGCCTTTGAGGAAAAGGGTGTGTGTTGCTCAAACGTTTAGGACGGTAACCCGGCAGGGGGTTTTCATCAGCTAGAGACGTATCCTTGCAGTAAAACCAGGTCTGGTTCCACTCTTTGGGGTGACTGTGGAGATTGGCATGAGGAAAGGTGACTTCTTTTCTTTTACGAATCGCCATCCCGCGATTCTGTGTTAGGTCCATCTTTGAACTCGTACGGTTCGGATGAAAGCAATCCCTGAATAGCTCTCATGAAGGTTCCTCTTGAAGGTAAACCTCAAAAACACTTGAAAGTGGCGGATGTTGGTTCTGAGTTAGGGCCGATGTCTTGTGGTAGCGATTGAAAGTTGGCCAGTACATCCCGGAAGAATTTTGAACCGGGAGGGTTGAAACCCCGGCTTAGGTGATCAGCAAAAACAACAACTTCTCCGTCTTTGGGAGTAGGAGGACATTCCAGGCCAAGGACCCTCCAGTGAATGACATCTTTCTTACTTAAAGCGCCCGTTTTGACAAGGTTGTCTAACTGTTCCTCTGTTACTCGAGAAGGGACCCAATTGCATTCATACACTTGTTTGGCCATGGCAATGAAGATCTACAATATAATGATTTCCGGTTTAAGATTTACATTGGACAACTATACAGTGATACAAAGATGTAAGTATATTGCTAAACCGCAGTCGGCTATTTACAAACCAGAGTTTAACAGTGAAACAGTACACTAGTGAAGGTTATAAGTTGAAGTACATTGGCGGTTCAACAAGGGGACTTACCGGGTTGTCATTTTTCTAAAAAGTTAAACCGCCTAGTCTAAACATTGAAGAGTCAAGACTGCAGATGTATAAGTGAAGGAAAACAGATTTCACAAGTTGGTATTACAATTTTGGATCTGCGGCATATCAGAAAAGGAAAATATATTCAGACCTAAGGAGTTGTGCCGAAACAGTGGATGAAGGTTCAGATGGGATTTTTTATCTTAGCAAGGCGCATTAGATGGGAAAAAAGAGCTACGGTTATCATTGAACAGGATAACTATCAAGGTCTGGATCAAAACCCTATTATACAGGCAATGGACACTGACGAACACCGAAGAACACCGACGAACACCGAAACCCTAGAACAGATCTACGGTGAAAGAACAGAGAACATACCAGTATTGACGAGAGAGCGGAGAAGCACCGCGGTTCTCTGGTACGCTCAGGGTGATGCAGCGGCCGGAGTCGAAGCAGAGACGGCGGTCGACGGTGGCGGCGGAGCTCCAAAGGCTGAGCGGCGCAAGGAAGATGACGGCGGGAAGAGGCACGAGGGGGAAAGGTGAAAATGACCCCTCGACCCTATTTATAAAGGCAAGGGATAAGTATCAGGCGCGAAAATCGAGGAGCCAGAAATTTGGAAATCGGAGATGTTGCCTCGATTGTCGGATACCCATTAATGAAGATGTGTCATACACTGTTTTTTATAAACAGATGACGTCACGACGGTTTACCACGATTCGAGAAGATGATGTCACGGCGGTTTACAAAATTATGTGAAAATGTTGAAGACGAAGTTTTCTTGAGGACTGACATGAACCAGTTCAAAATCAGTCTGGGGCCTCATGTTTGGGATATTACTACTGGGCGTAAACTGGCCAGGAGAGGCCGGATTAACTTGAAGCCCATGAAGACAGACGGTGACGCTGAGTAAAGGCCCAAGGCCCAGAACCGGTTTAAGGCCTGTAGCTATAAACCGACATTGATATGTAACTTGCATTGTAAGGTAGAAAGAGCGGAGACCGAGCCGGACACGTTTATGAGCCGGCCTCGGGACTCTATAAACCGACGGGCGTCAACCCATGTATATAAGGGGACGAACCGGCGGCGGTTCAGAAGAACAGACAAAAAACTCGAGATTCAGACAAAGCTATTCGCTCCCTGGTCATCGAAACCCCATCAATTCCAACACAACTAGACGTAGGCTTTTACCTTCATCGTAAGGGGCCGAACTAGTATAAAATTCTCTTGCGTCCCTTGTTCGCTTTAACCCCTTTAAGCTAACCCGTAGCGATGGCTCCACGACTAAGTCCTTTCATGAGGAATCTGCCGTGACAAAACCACGACAGAAACCGACATGTGGGGCACACCTGTCGGGACGACGTAGCGCAGACTAGTCCAATGGAGCAGCTGGCCCATGACCTCCTCACCACCAGCAATCGTTCATGTGGGTCGTGGGGGCCAACAACATGGCGCAGCTCCAGCACCGCCTCTGGACACGGCGACCACGGTGAGCGACATGCTCATCATCGCTAGACACGGTCGGTTTCAGTGTGCCGAGGGTGGCGTTAGTGTTGTGGCACGACCAACAGTATGTTTGGATTGTGCCCAAGGTTGCCCCATCAAAGCATTGGGTAGCCAAAATTTTGGTTGAGGTTTTGGTTGCCCATGATTTGGCCGACACTGGCAAGAAAAATGAACTAGAGTAGGCTAGAGTTCATTGGCATGCCAAAAAAATGGCAACCATCCAAACAAAGACCAATCTTTGGGTCATGACCAAAATTTTGGTAAGGTGCACTTTGGCCAAAATCCAAACACACCCCAACACCCGGCTCGTCGAGGATGCAAAGGGCGCCGCGACGCGTCCGCAGAGTGGTGTCGCGCGGACAACTGCATCCTCTGGACCTGAGACCATGCCGGGTCGTCTTGATTTTTCAATGGCATGCGGGGATCACATGTGAGCAAAGGAAATCTCCAACGTTGCCACGACCGCAGCTGACTACCCTGGCACACCAAAAACCCTCGTCCCTCGTGCCGTCGCGCAGTGCGTTCTTAGCCGGCGCCAGCTGCCCGCATTCATGCCGTCCATCCGGACAATGATTTGGTGCCTTGAGGCACCTGCCTTTGTGTCTATGACATGTGGCCCTAACAGGTGACTGACCCACATGTCAGTGACCCAAAGGCAGGTGCCTTTAAGGCACCGAAGCTGCGTCTCGTCCATCCGTATGCCGTCGTTAAGAGGCTCGGTGCCCGAGGAACCAACTCCGGCGACTTAATGACGCACCCGGACGCTTGGCCTCACCGAAATGCGCTACTTAAAGCGGCAACGCCCACCTAACCTCCACACCATAGCGCATCGTCCTCCTACCTGGCACCACATCTGCCATGACCGCAAGCGCGAACGCTCTGCGGGAGAGCTTGTCTTTGGGGATGAAGCTCGAGGTCTCCGCCCTCGCTCAAGTCACCTCTCGCGACGCAATAGAGGCATAGCCGGACGCAGATGCGACCACACAAGCGGTGGCCACGCTGGCGGCCGACGACGGGAGCACCGTCAGCCACGCGTCCTACTTGCCGCCGTCCAACATCCGGCACCACCAAGGTCGGGGACTCCTCCGAGGATGAGTAGGGCATGGGAGGCGGCAGGGCATTGTGTGCCAACTGGTCGGTCTGTATCCCGTGTTCTACTCTTCCTTGTCGGAGACCGCACCTTCACTTCACGGGTCTTGAACCCCGCCCCCGTACATAGAGATCGCAGATGGAGGACGTCGGTCGCCGCCATAGAATAGGTTTAGGGTCGGGTTTCTTTTATTTTTCTGTCCTATAAAAGTTCGAAATGTAATGAAAATCTGTCGTGTTTGCATTAATCTCGGTCGGTGTATATGAACTTTCACAATAATATAGTATATTTAGGAGTACTAGCAAGATGCCCGTGTGTTGCATGGAAGATCAAGATCTTGTGGGAGAAAAGGATGAGCGAGGGAAGGCCTTATCTGCAAATGTGGAGAGGAGTGCGGCTAAATTGTCATAGTTTCCTTCCTATCCGTTAGATATAGATCGGATGGCCTATATTGCAGGATGACAGGCACACCATCATCACCAACTCTGCTTTTTATTGAACCGAGACAAAGCTAACATGCGAAGTAAAATAAACACATAGGGTCTATACATACACAATTTATCTTAGGCACTCCAATAGTACGTCCACTACACATTCACGCATTTCACATCTTTCTACATCTACAGGAACCTACGAAAGGGTTAATATAAATTGCCTCTCTCTCTCTCCTCCCCTGATTTTCATGGTGGTGGGCCCCTCCCTCCCCCCAATCTACAATCAACAGCTCACACATTTCACATTCCGTTAATTACGTAATTGGGATTACGTAGGTGTAGCATTACTCGTCCTAAAAAACACAACTAAGCCAACCTCCCAGCATATCGCGCGGGAAAAGACTCGGCCGCGCCGTTTTAGTCGGGATTACCGGATTACTAGTAGTAGTATCGATGGATCGCGCGATGCAACAAGTTTTGTTTTTGAGGGGGCGAAGCACCTAGTTTAAAAGGAAAAAGGGCGGTACACTCACAACACCCCTGTCGCGGTTGCATTGCACCCCACACATGTTCGGTCCTGCACACGGCTCACGCAAACGGAACGCGCTTTGGCTTGCCTCTTCACTGACATGTGGGACTGCACTTGGAGAAATCGACCATGCGCCAAACTCCCCCCGCCCACCGCGCGAAAATCCTCCCCCCCCACCCACCCAAAAATTCCCCCAAATCCTAGATTCAACCACCCTACGGCCAACTAGCCAATAATATTCCTCAAAACCCCCTCCACTCCATTCGCTCCGCCAAAGCCGCCCTCCCCGCCGCGCCGATACGTCGGCGTCGCGGTTCATCGAGGGGACGCACGGAGATCCTCTCGCTCCCACAGTACGCTCTCGTAGATGTCGTCCTCTAGCCGCGCCGCCACCACTGGCGACATTCTTGTGGAGGCGCAGGGCGGTCAGCGCCACCACCGCTGGTGACGTTCATGTGGAGACGCACGGCGGTCAGCTTCTCCCACGGTACGCGCGTTCTAGACTGAGGCCCCGTGCATGTCTGTGTAGCGCTGAACGTTAGCTGATAGACGCTGTTAATCTCACTGTTTGCCGAAGTAGTTTACAGTCAATATGCTCTGCTTAAGAAGCTTCCTTGCCCTGTTCTGCACTCAATCTTCTTAGCTGAGATGGCATGCCAAGGCCGATTAGTTGCTAAAATATCCTGCCATATATTTATTGTGACGTAGATTGCCATGGTGTAGTAGCCAATCTGTTAGGTGAAATAGCTCTACATGGTTTTATACTCGATCTTTGTTGCTGCGATGGCCTCCGATAGTTCGATGGCTGTGTGCTCGACCTCATTGGCTATTTGAAACAGCCTGCCATAATTTAGCACTCAAATATGTTTGCTGAATTAGCTTTACATATATTTCGTTACTTAGATCTGCTTTCGTCCAAATATCTTGCCATAGCTTTAGACATCGACCTAGGTATTTTTTTCTGAACTTCATAAAAAAGCATATATGTTTTTCCTGTAATATCTAGTAGAAGAACTAATTTGTATGTCTAACAGATGGACAGGACTTGGATAACTTCTGCTCGAAGATTCTCCTCTGCATATGTCGAGGGGGTTGAAAACTTCATGAACTTTATAAGAGCTGAGTACGGTGGTCCGAAATCAGATGTGCTCTGCCCATGTAGCAGTTGTATGAATTCAATTACAAGACCCCAGTCAACTATGCAAAATCATCAACCCTTGTATGGGATGTCGGTCACATATACTAGGTGGGTTCATCATGGTGAAGCTGTGAACTTCAATGTTATTGACTACGTGGAAGCAGCAAATCACCATCTTGATCCGCACTTTGATGCTTTCGGTGGAAGAGGAGGAGGAGGTGGTGGTGGCGGAGCCAGTGAGATTGACCAACATTGAAACAATGCTACGAAATGCTCGTGCATTCTGTGAACTTTCACCTGCAGAAGAAAAATGGTGGGCCCGCCTGTTGGAACAATGCAACGTGGCTGTCACCCTAGGAAATAAGCTGTTAGTATTCTCAGCTATGGTCACCTTTCTTCAGGTGAAGACATATGAGCGGATGACCAACAAATCATTCGATGTGATGTTGGCTGCTTTCCGCAAATCTTTCCCAGATGCGTCTGAGCTGCCACACACCTACAGTAAAATGAAGAATTTCCTTCGTGCAGTTGGAATTGGATATGATATGATCCATGTTTGTAAGAATAATTGTGTTCTGTTCCAGAAGGATTATGCCAACTTAAGTGAATGCCCGAAATGCAAAACATCAAGATGGAAAGATGGCGATCTTTGTGAAGAGGATTCCTCATAATGTTCTGAGACATTTTCCAATTACACCAAGATTGCAGAGGTTGTTTCATGATGCTGAAACAAGAGAGGATGTACTGTGGCATTCTAGGAAGTAGGAGTACAGAGATCAGAATGTAATGAGCCATCCATCTCATGCTAGTGAGTGGAAAAGCTTCAATCATAAACACAAAAAGTTTGCTGCTGACCCAAGAAACATTAGACTTGGCTTAGCTTCAGATGGATTTAACCCACTTGGCCACCAGAGCGCCACATATAGCATGTGGCCAGTGCTTGTTATCCCTTACAACATGCCTCCAAATGTCTGCACCAAAGAATCAAACTAGATGATGGCCTTGCTCATCCCAGGTCCAAAAAGTCCTGGAATGGATTTTGATTTGTTCATGGAGCCTCTTGTGGAGGAACTTCAACATCTATGGAGGGGTGTTCTCACTCGAGACCTATATAGCAGCCCACCAGCTGATTTATTTTTGAGTGCTATTATAACTTGGTGCATCCATGATTATCAGGCTTTGGGCACTATGTCAAGGCGAACGACACATGGTTACAATGCATGTGTTTGCTGTGATAGGAATCCGTTGTCATACACAATACTTAGCAAGATCTGTTACATTGGACACCGCCGTTTCCTTGCCAAGGACAAGCCGCATCCTAGAAAATACCGAAGACATGTGTTCAATGCAAAGCATGAAAACCGTGATGCGCCAAAGAGGCTCACCGCCGATGAGTTGCAAATGGAATTACAGAAGGTCAGGCATATTACACCGTGAAACCATCCACGGTAATGGTAGCGGAAAAGAAAGCATGGCAGGGCAGAAGAGAGATTATTGTTTACCCGCAGGTCCACTTTGTGGGACTTGGAGTATTGGAAAGATTTGGATCTGCGGCATAATCTTGATGTGATGCACATCGAGAAAAATATATGTGACAGAATTATCAGCACACTTCTTAATACTGAAGGCAAGACGAAAGATACCTTAAAATCTAGGATTGGTTTGACACACCTGGGTATCAGACAGGATTTGCAGGTGCAAGATGAAGGTAAACCACGGGATATGGCACCAGTTGTGTACGTCTTGGACAAGGTAAAAATAAAAGAATTTTGCGAGGTCCTGTCACGTGTGAGATTCCCACATGGATTTGCTTCCAACCCTGAAAGGAGAGTCGGTCTGAGATGGAAACAAGGTACAAGGGTTGAAAACTCATGACTGCCACGTACTACTTCAAAGGGTTTTACCTGTTATCCTTAGAGGATTGGGCCGCCCTGACTTATACAGAGCAGTTGCAGAGTTGGGACAATTTTTCAGGGAACTTTGAAGTAGAAATATCAGGATATATGCTTTGGAGCGTCTTAGAGAGAAGATACCAACTATCCTATGCGACCTTGAGACGATATATCCTCCAACCTTCTTAGATGTGATGGTGCATTTGGCTGTTCATCTACCTGATGAGGCACTACTTAGAGGTCCAGTACAGTATGCCTGGATGTACCCTATTGAAAGGCGGCTAGGCACTTTCAAGGGCTATGTTAGGAACAGAGCTAGACCCGAGGGTTCCATTGAGGCCTACATTGCTATAGAAGCGTTCACATTCTGCTCAAAATACATTAAAACAGCTGATCAGCTTAGCAAAGAGGTGGGTGAAGACAATCCCGGGCTCAATGTTTTCGATTATTCTGTTCGAGTTACAGGGAAGAGTCGACAAGAGAACAAACCTAAAGATTTGGACAAAATGGTTTGGTATGTGTTGAATAACTGTCCTGAGATACTACCTTATATCAAGTAAGTGCTAAGTACTGCATCTTATACATCGTAATCTACTAAACTTGCAGCACATTCTTATATATTTAGATGTTTGACGCGATCACTATGTTGTGCAGCATCTACAAAAAGGAGTTACTGCCGCAAAATCCAAGAAACATTGACAAACTGGTTATGGCAGGATTTGTGAAATGGTTCAAGAGCCATGTAAGCTTTTGAATTGCACTATCAGTTTTTTTAATATATTGGGTACATAAGATGATCAGCTTGCCTGTTTTCTAACCATAGGTTAACAAGATGCGGGAGGATGGGCAGGCAGTTGATGATGCCCTTTACTCACTAGCAATGGGTCCTGATACTCGGGTAAGACATTATGAATCTTGCGTTGTTGGAGATGTGCGCTACAACACCCTTGCACGAGACGAAGGCAGGAAAACACAAAATAGTGCCATCATGAGCACGGATACGTATGACAAAGAGACAACTGAAATGTATGCTAACATAATGTACATTGTTCAGTTGCAGATATCTCCAGTTTCGAGGATCATCGGTGTGTGGTTCTATTGTCTTTGTCGTTGGTATAACCTATTTTCCAGGATCGCAAAACCCAGAGCTGATGATTATTTCAAATCCATCAATGTCAAGGCGGCATACCAGACCAACGAGCCTTTTATTTTGGCAAATCAAGCAACACATATATTTTTCTTGGACGAAACATTTGCACGTAGCGATGACTGCAGAGTATTGCAAAGGTTTCAGCAGAGGAATTCGTTTAATGAAGTTGCACAACAAGATGATGCTTACACTGCTCCTGATGTACAAGATAACACCGATGCTCCTAATATCTTTGAGAACCATCACATCAATGACGCCGACGAAAAGATTGTCTGTCGTGCTGTGGACATACAAGAGTTGATCAAGAAGAAGCCAACGTTCGAGGACGGTGAGGATGAAGAAGAAGATGACAACATGGGGAATTATGATTCAGACTGATACACATGGCGAAGATGTTGATGCTGCTGCTGTGGATGATGATTACATTGCTTTTGTCGTATTTTCCTGTCAGAAGACGTTTTTTATCTACTATGTGAAATTGTGTTTGCTGTGACAACTGAAACCTAATGAACATGTTGTTTAGTATTTTGCTGTGAGAACATCGCTTGTTATGTATGCTGATTTGTGTTTGGTGATTGTATGACGACTAAAACATGATGACATTGTTGTTTAGTTGTACTCATATTTGCCTGTGAAACTTGAATTTGATGACATAGTTTGTTGTTGGACTGCAATTTGCTCGGCGTCTTGAATGAGAACAAAGCTGACCCGACAGTATACGCTAATTTATTTATTTATTACCAAAGGGCCTCTGCTATTTATTTATTTATGAGCAAAAGGGGATACTCCCTGATTTTCGTTAATAGAAATCATTAGATGTTCACAACACTACGCCCAGCCTGCTACACAGGTTTCATTTATTACTAGTTTCAGCAAAGTGCTCATGTCATAGCCACTGAATATATCACGAGTGCTACATGCACTGCAAATAAAGAGACAATCATCCTACATATCACATCGATTTTGCCCATTATCTTCACAAGATCACTACTAGGGAAAACCCTTGTAGTAGCGCGTGTTTTGAGGCTATCAGCAGCACGGGCAGTCGTGCTACCAATAAGGCGCTACAGCTAACTATTAGTAGTAGCGCGGCCAGTACCCGTGCTACTACTATGGACAATATCAGCAGCGTGTTCCAGGAACGCACTACTATTAATTAGCTGTAGCGATTTCCTGACCCCGCGCTACTGCTATATCTTTCATCATTTCCCCCCAGCTTCCTGCCCCGTTTCAGCTTCAATAAACTACAATTTCCAGATACTAGGTACTACTAGATATCAATTTCATAAAGCATTATAGGTACTAGGTAATACTCCCTCGGTTCCAAATTGGTCGTGGTTTTAGTTCAAATTTGAACTAAAACCACGCATTTAGTAATTTGGAAACGGAGGGAGTACTAGATAACAATTTCATATATACTCAACATGCATCCTCAAGCAGTACAAGGTGATATCAACCACGATCATCATATGTAGTTCTAGATGATATCGACGACGATCATCATATGTAGTTCTACATGATACCGACGATGATCATCATATGTAGTTCTAGATGATATAGCCACACACACATATGTAGTTCTAGATGATATCGACGACGATCATCATCCTCAAGCCTGGGTGGCGGGTGTTCCTGATAGTAATTAGGATGGCCTGTCCAACACGAAGATTCTTGCCAATGAGGAATCTCTTCCACCCAACCAAGTTTTAAGTGTGTGCGACTGTCTGTGTCCATGCGGTAAGTACAGGTGGTGACAAAACCAAAAATCCTAATGCCTAGCGGATGATCATCGACTTCTGTGGGAAAGAACTGAGATTCATGCAGCAAACCTTCGATGATGTGGCGCAGCTCTGCCTTGCGATGAAACGGGACGAAGCGATTCGCCTCAGCGATGGCGAGGAAGTCATGGCGCAGCGGAGGCGTAGGGCTGATGACCATGTCATCACGAACTCTGCGGTCCGGCGGCCACTATCATCTCCTTTGTCCCGCATGACGCTACTCTAAACATGCGTCTCACCACCTTTGGGCCAGAGATTTGGATCTTGTATGTTGGGTTCCCTTATGACTACCAAACACAGCATTATATGCACAAGTCAGTGGATAAGTTTGGTAGTTTAGTTGAATGGCATAATCCCAGGAGTGATAGGAAAATTGTTCTGCTCAAAGTCAGAGTTGTTCATTTGCGTCTTGTGCCGAAGAGCCTGGTCATGAGGCAGCTAGGTGGAGCCCGTCAATCCTGGACTGTCGCGATGGCGATCTTTGCAGCGATGGCGATCTTGCCTGCCAGCCGATCGGAATGCACATCTTCCTGAAGTCCCACCTGCAGGTGAAGATCCTCCCCCTGCTGATGGAATCCCGCACCCATTATTTGGCGAAGGATTGTTCGCAGAGCAACTGTACCAACAGCAGCTGCATAATTGGATGGCGCAGAATGCTATGGCTGACATTGTTCAGCAAGCTGAGAATGCTGGCAACATTGTGGTTGATGAGGGAAACGATGTAGATTTTCACCCACAGTGGGGAGTTTGGCCTCCGTCTCCCCCCAGGCACCACCTCTTCTGTATAACTTTCAGCAATGGCTTGCTGCAGAAGGGCTCCAGGTGCATCATGGCATCCTACCTGTGAACAATCTTCAGGACAGCCCTGCATCTGCCAGGAATGATAGTATCTCAATGCCTGCTAGCTCTGATTCTAGTGCCACAATATCTGATTCATATATTCTAGTTCCGGTCAATATAATGAATCGGTTGTGGTCTGTCAATGGTGAAGCTACCTCTTCTGCTCCAGTAACTGTCATAGAGCCGCCTGCCCAGAGCCAGCTAGAAGTTGCTCTGAACATCTCTGAAAGAGGTATGCAGCTCAATATGATCTCCCATGGAAACTTTTTGCCTGCCATGACTTTCTGTGATTGCATTCCTATGTTGCGTTTCAACACATATCTGAAAGCCGCAATTATGCCCATCATTGCCTCTTTTGGTCCATGGAGCTCTGGATATGGCTTTAAGCATACAAATGTAGAATTCAAATTTATCATATCTGAAGTGAGGGCGAGCTGAGCATTGATTCTGCTACTCAAGCTATCCAGCACAGGGGAATTTCTTCAGTGATCATTCAAGATCTTTTTATGGCACAGACATGGGATCTTAACTCTGAACCTGCTACTCTAGCTCTGCCATCTGTTCAGCAACTATTGTTAACTAATGAGGATACTGCTCAGGTGGGCGCTGGCATTGCTAACACCTCCCAGGATGTTCTTATTGAAGATCAAGCAGCACCAGCACCTGACATGCCTATGGATCCCCCGCTGATCATTACCAGGAAAGGGAAAGTTGTTGTTCCTGAGAGCTCGATCACACTCCGTAGAAGTACAAGAGCCAATAAATATGATGGCTTCCGTGCGCCGCCTATGTCTGACAGCAAGCCCAAAAGTTCCAAGGTGAAGCCCCGCTTGGTTCCTTCTGCTCACTCCTCTGTCCGTATCAGTGAGATTTCCGATGAGCAGGTACCGCCCCCTACACCCATCTCAGTCATTCAGCAGGTTGGGACTATACTCTGCGCCATTCCACCTGAAGAACTCTCTGAAGATGCACTACTGGCCTCCCACGACGAGGAATCTCGTTCCTCAGCTTAATGATCAGCAGCGTTTATTTCACTCATGCCCCTTTTGGTTAATTGGAACGTTCTCTGTTGGAATGTCTGTGGTTTAAATTCTGGCGATAAACAGTTAGCTCTCTCGAATGCCATTAAGTCAAGTGGTTGTGCGGTAATTTGCTTGCAGGAGACTAAAAAACCTTCTTTTGATCTTTCATTTGTTAAATCTTGCTGCCCACGCCGTTTCGATCAATTCGCTTTTGTGCCTTCTATTGGGGCCTCGGGTGGTATTGCCACCATCTGGAACAGCTCTTTATTCTCGGCCGATGTAATTTCCCCGGGAGATTTTGCTCTTATTATTCGCTTTCGATCAACCCAGTCAGCCCAGAGTTGGACTCTAGTTAATATTTATGGGCCATGTCAAGGAGACCAACGAATTCGCTTCATTAAATGGCTAACTGAACTGGCAATCCCACCGAATGAGGACTGGCTCCTTATGGGCGATTTTAATTTCATTTGGGCACCTGAAAACCGCAATAAACCTGGAGGCTGCATAAATGACATGATCACATTTAATGACATCATCCGAACGCATGGTTTAATTAAGCTCCCAATCAAAGGCAGATCATATACATGGACTAACATGCAATTGGACCCTTTGCTTAAGTAGCTAGACTGGTTTTTTACCAGCACTAATTGGACATCCTCTTACCCGAAATCTTGGGTTAAACCTTTGGGTAAACCAGTATCTGACCATACACCATGTGTTTTCACAATTGAAATTGCAATTCCTAGATCGAAAATCTTCAGATTTGAATCTTTTTGGTTGCAACACCCTGGGTTTATGGATGTGGTATCTTCCTCTTGGGCAAAACAAGTGAACTCCTCAAACTCTGCCACTGTTCTCAGCCGCAAATTCAAAAACCTAAGGCACGATCTCAAAGTATGGAGCAAAGGGATTTACAAACTTTCTGTGGCCATAGAAAACTCCAACAAGGCTCTCAATGAAATTGACTCATTGGAAGACAAAAGGCCACTATCCACACCCGAAAGAAACTTCAGAACAATCCTGAAAGCTCATCTCCTACGACTCCTAAAATACCAACAAATCTACTGGAAAAAGAGATGTACCATATGATGGGTTCAATTTGGTGACGAGAACTCCAAGTTTCCAAGCCCTAGCTTCTGAAAGATATAGAAGGAATAATATTGCCACGCTATGCACCCCGGATGGATCTGTGGTGGAAGACCACGCTGGCAAAGAATCCATCATCTTCCACACGTACAAAAGCAGACTTGGCACATCCAGTCCTCATGACATGAAATTTGATCTGACGAGAATTATCAAAAAATGTGAGAGGCTTGATGCCTTAACAACTCCCTTCACACACGAGGAAATTGACAATGTTATCAGAGAAATGCCTGCCGAACGAGCTCCTGACCCGGATGGTTTCACTGGAATCTTCCTAAAACGTTGCTGGTCAATCATTAAAGAGGATTTTTATAAATTGTGCAACCAGTTCTTTGATGGAGCGCTAAACCTCGAAAGTATCAATGATGGCTTCATTACCTTAATACCCAAAATTGGCTCCCCATCGACGATTAATGATTACAGGCCTATCATGTTGTTGAATTGCTGTCTTAAGGTAATCACCAAACTACTTGCCAATCGTTTGCAAAAAGTCATCCTCAAAATTATCCACAGGAACCAATATGGATTTCTCAAAGGGCGGTCAATCCAAGACTGCCTCGCTTGGGCATATGAATACATTTATCAATGCCAATCATCCAGAAAAGAAATTATTCTGCTCAAGCTAGATTTCGCCAAGGCATTTGACACAATTGATCATCAGGTGATGATTCAGATTATGAAAAGTATGGGCTTCAATGAAAAACGGCTTGGATGGATTAATTGCATTTTCTCCTCTGGAAAATCCTCATTTCTACTAAATGGCACACCTGGTCGACAATTCTTTTGCAAGTGTGGTGTGAGACAAGGCGATCCACTCTCGCCGCTTATCTTCGTTCTAGCCGCAGAGTTGCTTCAAGCTGCGATCAATGACGCATTCGCTCAAGACCAAATACAGTTGCCCTTTCCGTCCACAGCGCAGAAAGATTACCCCGTTATCCAGTATGCCGACGACACACTCATCATCCTTCCTGCATGCATGCAACAGGTGATCACAGTCAAAAAGATCCTGGAAGATTATGCCAATTCCATTGGGCTCAAAATCAACTTCAATAAATCCACACTCATTCCTATCAACTGTGAGGCCACCAAATGTGAGGAGTTGGCTAATGTGCTTGGATGTGTGGTTGGCAAAATGCCCTTCACCTATCTTGGACTCCCCTTGGGCACCACAAGACCCACAGTTATTGAGCTGATGTCGCTGGTGTGTAGCATTGAAAGGAGGTTGTCTGCCACCCTAAACATGATTTCTTATGGCGGCAAGCTTTCACTCCGAAACTCAGTTATCACTTCTCAAGCCATTTTTGCCCTCTGCACACTTCGGCTTCTAGCAAAAATCATTGAGCTTATTGACAAGCTTCGACGGAAATGACTTTGGACCAAAAAAACTGAGCAAGGAGACAAATGCAACTCTCTGGCTTCCTGGGACATGGTGTGCCAACCCAAGGCTTGTGGCGGGCTCGGCGTGCTTAATTTAAAAATTCAAGGGGAGGCACTTCTTTTGAAATACCTTCATAAGTTCTATAACCACTCTGATTTGCCTTGGGTCGAACTCATCTGGACCACATACTACGAAAATAAGATTCCCCATGCCATGGACACTTGCGGATCATTCTGGTGGAGAGATGTTGACAAGCTTATGCCAACCTTTCGAGGGATCACGCAAGCCCAAATTCTTCATGGTGGCGCGGTGCTATTCTAGAAAGACCTTTGGGGACCTCAAATTCTATCAGAAGCTCACCCAAGAGCTTATTCCTACGCAAAAAACGAAGATATTTTTGTCCGGGATTTCTTGAGCGTCACGTCACTCACGGAGGCCTTTCATCTTCCTCTGTCACCGCAAGCGCATGCAGAGGTCAGGCAACTGCAATTGGACACCGCTGCAATTAATATCACGGATAGCACCCAAGATTATGACAGGTGGACGTATGTCTGGGGGACATCAACCTTCACAACACACAAATTTTATTCCTTCTGCTTCAGAGACACGGTGGCGCACCAATCTTTTCGATGGTTATGGAAATCCAAGTCCACCATGAAGATCAAAGTTTTTGGATGGCTGCTCCTCTCTGACCGCTTAAACACAAGGAACATGCTTAAGAGGAGGCACTACAATATTGGAGATGACCATGATTGCATGTCATTTCTTTGAATGTCATTTCTCTCAACTTGTTCTGGGTGAGCCTGGGCTTGACGTGGCAACAAGGAGGGACCAGACTTGAAAATATTGAGGTTGCCAAAGAGACATGGGCTCAGCCACTGTTTATGGAAGCTTTTCTTCTTGTAGCCTGGAGAATTTGGAAGGAACGACACAATAAACATTTCAGAGGTATAGCACCTTCCAAGGATTCCTGGCTAAAAAGATTCAAGGAGGACTACTCTCTCCTAACTTTTAGGGTTAAGGAGAAACACAAGCATCTCATCCCTGTCCTCTTAGACACCTTGTAATAAACAATCCCCCCCCCCCCTCACCCCAAAATGGGGTGAATGTAAAACACCATGTACTTGTAAGACTTTTATTCTTTTAATTTATTTGCAGTAGGAGGTGCTCCTACTGTTTCAGGTTCAAAAAAAAGTACAGGTGGTGACGGAGCCCCTTGCGGTAAGGCGTAGTCTAGCTGAGCCTTCTTCATCAGGCTCGATACCACAACTCACAGATAGGTTCTTTGGCAATCTCTGAATAAGAAAAACATATCAATTAATAAATAGTCTCGCACATACTCTTGCAAATATTAATAGTTCCTTGGATTCTGCACTAATTAGAGCATGTGATCAGACTCTACACTAAAGCATATCATCGACTAGATTCCACAAAGCATATCATTGCACTCTACACTAAGCATATCATCGGATTCACTAAGCATATCATCAAATAATTTGCATTTGTAAGTATAACAATAAAGCATATATATATATATATATATATATATATATATATATATCATCAAATTACTACAAGATGCATTATAACATACCATTGCATGCCGATCGACCATGGTACTTGTTAGGTGGGTCATGAATGGCACCCCGACAAAGTCATCACGTGGCGGAATTATGTCCCATAGGTTGCACAACTCCTCCTCGCTCAGCCTCATTCTTTGAGCTACGATAGCTTCATGAATTGGGTTCTCATCATCTTCATCGAGTGGGTCCTCATTATCTTCATCATCTTCGTCATCTTCATCATCTTCGTCATCCTCATCATCTTCGTCATCTTCATCATCTTCGTCATCCTCATCATCTTCGTCATCTTCCACCAGGTTGAGATAAATGACAGCCAGCTTGGGTCTTTCTGCTCTGAAGGAGAAGCTTATCAACTCACCACCAGTAAGACGCATGTGGGCAAGGAAACGGGCCCATCCATCTCCTCCAATCTGCGACATATTGCATCCTTTCTCAACCTCCATAGTGTACGGCCCCCCAGGAGCCTCAAATGTCACAGTGTCTCCTGTCAGCTTGTTGAATTTCAACCTCACATTGCATGGGATGATCTGTGTAAAAAAAGCAAAATGACACAATGGAGTAATGCCAACACTAAAAATAAAATACTCCCTCCGTTCCAAATAACTCGTCTTATAAATGGATGTATCTACAACTAAAATACATTTCATCTAATTTCTTACCGCCGCATGACGAAAACTCGGCTGGAAGTAGATGCCGAATAGCTTGCCAGTTGCAAGGCTGCTGGCGCACCTTGACTTGCACAGTCGACATAGTGGTGGTGGTGGCGCCATTTTCCTAAAGCAATATGAGCAAAGGATTAACGATTCACTTCACAGGAAAGAAAAATAGTAGCATGTGATATTTTTGGTTCTTCCTACTAAATCAAGAAAATAACAATAAAATGGTGCATACTAAATCAACTAAATGAACTAGCCTAGTAAATCCACTAGCATACTAAATCAACTAAATCAAAATGTTTTAAATCAACTAAATCAACTAGCCTACTAAATCAACTAAATCAAGATGTTCTAAATCAACTAAATCCACTAGCATACTAAATCAACTAAATCAAAATGTTCTAAATCAACTAGCCTACTAAATCAACTAAATCAACTAGCCTACTAAATCAACTAAAACAAGATGTTCTAAATCAACTAGCCTACTAAATCAACTAAATCAAGATGTTCTAAATAAACTAAATCAAACTATCATACTAAATCAACTAAATCAAAATGTTCTAAATCAACTAAATGAACTAGCCTACTAAATCAACTAGCCTACTAAATCAAAATGTAACAGGGAGGAGGGGTTGTCGATGGAGGAGGGAGGAGGGAGAAGGAGAGGCGACTCGAGGAGGGAGAAGAGAGTAGGACGGAGGAGGAAGACGGAGCGAGGAGGGGCCAGCCGGCGGTGAGTGGAGGGAGGACGGAGGAGGAAGGCGGAGCAAGGAGGGGCCGGCCAGCGGAGCGAGGAGGGGCCGACCAGCGGCGACTAGAGGGAGGACGGAGCAGGAGGCCGGTACCGAGTCCAGTGAGGAGGAGGAGGTGGCGGCGGCGCAGATCGGAGGACCGCGACGTGGGAGGACCGGCGTCGGGGTTGAGGGGGAGATCGAGTGAGTGTGAGTGTGAGTGGATCGGATAGATCGGACAGAGATGGAATAGATCGTAAATGCGCTACTGCTATGGTCCATAGCAGTAGCGCCCTTCATATTAACGCGCTGCTGCTAGAACTAGCCTCGCGGCGGCATCCTGGCAATTATAGCAGTAGCGCGTCTTGGAGGGAGCGCGCTACTGATACATTTATTTCTGTAGTGTGTTCTGTGCGCGCGCTACTGCTAGTTAGCAGCAGCGCCTTATTTTAAAGAGCACTGTTGGTAAGGTTCTGTGTATAGGCTTTTCCCTAGTAGTGGCTCTTTCATCTCCTCATTGCTGTCAAGGCCGTTCAACAGCTGTTGCTTGGCCATGATCAGAGGAACTGCATCTTTAACCTTTTGCTCTGCATCTTCCTCTTCTGTCGTTCCTTCAGTTACTTGTCCAACACCCCAACCTGCTGGTATTGGGATTCCTCGGCTAACCAAATAATTAGCGTAGTTGCATTCCCCCACATCGGCAACTTCCCAGAAATACGAAGCACACGAATCTTCCCTTTTCTGCACGAGTCAAATTGGAAGATCATCAACCAAACTATTAAAAAATCAGCAATTGAAAGCAGCAGAACAACACTTAAACATATTATTACCCCATGATTCGGGCATTTGTAGAAGACTCGGCCAGGGTTGAGGGTTGTGGTTGAGACGCGACGGATGACTCTGCGTGATTTGCAGCAGTGGCACCACACCAACGGCAGCGGGTTGCGATGAGCAACCGGCTGCGGTGCGCGTGCCGACGAGGGTGTGATGAGACCCACAGGCGATGGTACGGGTGGCGACTTGGCACATATCTGGTTGTTGCTTGCAGAAGAGCAGGTGGACGAGCAGCCAGGGGACATGGTTGCTGCGGCCAGAGCTTCTGATGCTAGGTAGAGTAAGTAGATAAGAGGAGAAGCGAACGTTGGATATGTCAGTTTCATTACTTGCAGAGTAGCATAGCACCATATATAGTCATAGTCTAGGTTTGGATTAGAACCAGCTACAGGAGCACGTCTCTCTTTTTTCTAAAACTCAGCAACGTCTCTTTCTTGGTACACTAGCTTGTTACATGCGCCTTCTCAAGTTTTTGATTTTCTTTCCCTTTTTTTGCGAGGAAGGAAGGAGGACAAAATTGAGAGTTCCAGGGACTCGAACCCAAGACCTCTCGGTTGAAAACCAAGGGTGCTAGTCACTTATGTGGCGAACGTTCCCTGGGAGGAGGACGGCAGACGAACGCATTGTCCTCGCAGTTTTAGTTGCAACACAAGATCGAACGGTCGCAGTTTCGGGAATGTTATCAGGCGAACTAGCCCAGTTTTTCTTTTCTTCCTATATATAAAAAGTATGCTACTTGGTGTCGGCTTAGTCAACAAACGATCGTGCCAACCTTGACCGTTGGATTGACATTCAATGTCTGTCGTGTTTCTTCAGTCTCTTCTTCCTCAAGCCGCCAAAGCCAAACCAGCGCCAGCGGGACCGCCGGCTACCGCCTCCCACGGCTGTTGTGCTGTCGCGCACGCATCGTGGCCACATCTCACCCTAAAACTCTGCGCATCTTCCCCGGCTCCTGTTCGTTCCCATCCAAGGCCTCACCATCGTCCTCCTCCTTGGTTCGCTCGCCGCGGCGCCGCCCTCCGGTGTTTTCAACATGGTCAACAACCGACAAGAATAAGGAGATGACTTTACATGGTTAGGATGACAGTAGGGACCCAGCAGCGCGTGCAGTAATTTTGTTTTTTCGGGACGGAGAAGGGTATCAACTGGGTTGTGCGGGAGCTGTGGCCCGTCTAGCCCAGGCTTCTATTTCATATGTTTAGCACATGACCAGCCCAGTTTGTTTTTTTTTTCCTTTCTGAAAATGGCTAGCCAGCTATTTTGTTTTTTGCAGAATAGCCAACATAGGCCTACTTGCTTTTCTACGCCCTGCTAGGCTGTAAATCTTCCAAGACAAGGAGTGATGCATTTTGCCCAGAAAATGGGCTATAAGTAATAATAAATGGGCTATAAGTAATAATAAATGGGCTGTAAAATGAAAAAATACAGCAAACAGGCAATTAGTTCCAAAATACTTTTTTATTTCGGATTTTGATATGTTAAGTTTTATTGTTTTTGTGCGGGTAAAATTTCATTGAATTTAAATTAAGGTATATTTAGTTTTAAAATTAATTTGAATCTGGCTAGAAATTTCGGGTTGTATGCTATTTGGGACAGATTTGGAGGCTGACTTGTGGGTCTACTAGCTTGACGTGTATGAAAGGCTTTGTCAACTTAGTCCACAAACGATTCTAGCAGCAGTGACCATTGGATGTTAATCTAACGGCTGTGCTACTTCTTTAATATCTAATCTTCTTGCTCCAGCCGCCCAAACCATCGCCGATGGGACTGCCTACTCCCGCCTCCCGTGGCCGGCTGTGCTGCCGCACAGGCCGCACCGCCCCACCCTACTTCATTGCTGGCCAGGCCATTCCTCTACTCACCCACACCTCCTGTTATTTTCCGGCGGCAGCGGACGATGGCTCTCGTACTCCCCACCGCGTGGGAAACCATTGCCGAGTCTTCCCCGGCGCCATGTTGTTCCCTTCCTAGGCCTCGCCATCGTCCACCGCCATGGTGCTCTCGGTGCAGCCTGATCAACGTGGTCAACGAACGACATCCATCGGACGTGGACTATATGTGGAGAGGCGGACAGCCGGGTCCACGGCCGCACAGAAGGAAATGCCACCTTATTACGCGCAAAATAATGATTCCTCCACCTGACATTTGGGACCCACCGGAAGGGCCTCTGTATTTCGCGAAAAAAATGTGTCCCCCGCTGACAGGTCGAACCCACCAGCTATCTTCGCATGCATGGAAGTGCCTCCTTATTACGCACAAAAAAATGAATAGTCCCCCTCCCAGCTGGAACCCAGCATAGTGGGAGGCTGACTTGTGGGCCTACCAAGTTGACGGGGACGGAGGGCTTTGTCAACTTAGTCAATATGAACGATTCTAGCTCCAGTTACCGTACGATGTTCATCCAACGGCCGTAGTGCTTCTTCAACCTCTGGTCTTCTTGCTCCAGCCGCCCAAACCAGCGCCGGTTGTGCCGCGTGCTCCTGCCTCCCGTGGCTGGCTCTGATGTCGCGGAGGCCTCACTGCCCCCTACTAGTCCCACCGCTGGCCAGGCCATCCCTCTACTTACCCACACCCCCTATTATTCTGCGGCGACTGCAGCCTCACACCACAGCCGAACCAATGAACCCTCGTACTCCTCTCCGCATGGGCATCCACTGTCGCATCTTCCCCGGATCCGCGTCGTCCCCTTCCTAGGCCTCGCCGTCGCCCACCGCCTTGGTGCTCTCGGTGCGGCGTGGTCAATGTGTCAACGATCGAATTCCATCGGAACAGTACTGTACGTGGAGAGGCTGACAGCTGGGTCCACGGCCGCAGCAAGGAAGTGCCTCCTTATTACGTGGAAAATAATGATTCCTCCACCTGACAGCAGGGACCCATCGGACGGGCAACCGTATTTCACGAAAAAAACGTTTCCCCCCTGACTGCTAGGACCCACCAGTTACATCTTCGCACGCAAGGAAGTGCGTCCGGGCAAAAAAAATGATTTGCCCCCTGACTGTTGGGACCCACCAGCTACATCTTCGCACGCAAGGAAATGCCTGACAGTCGGGACCCACCTGTTCAAAGCGTACGTACCATTGTCATTCTGGTCGCGAACGTGTACATACATACTGGTCGATGTAGAAGCATGCATGTGTCGTAGTAGAGGCGCGCATGTAGCATGTACATGTACATACAGCGGCCAGGGTGCAAGAAAGAAAATATGGCCACGTACGTACATACATGCGGGGTCTCGAACGCCTACTCGCACATACGTACGGCCAGAGCTCGTGTACATGGCTGGGTCAGAACGGAGAAACAACGTCATCATCGTGTTCATGGGGAGCCAACCGGCTGGGTCGGAACGGAATGCGTCGTCTTGTTCATCGGGACGGCTTGGATGGAATAGCTGATGGAAACAAGGCCTGGCGTACCGTAGAACAGAGGAAACGGCCTTGTGTTCGACCGGCCACGTTCAAAACGAGATCCTGTTCATCGGAAGGGGTCTGGCGTACCGCAAAACAGAGGAAACGGACTTGTGTTGGACCTCCTACGGTCGAAACGGGGTCCTCTTGATCGGGAGGGGTGTGGCATACCGCAAAACAGAGGAAACGGACTTGTGTTGGAGTGCTACGGTCGAAACGGGGGTCCTGTTCATCGGGAGGGGTGTGGCGTACCACAAAATGGGACTCCACGGGATACTGTTCATCTCCACCGTCGACCTCCTCCAGCCTCCAGACTCTTGTTCATCCACCGTCGACCTCCTCCAGCCTCCACCTGCGACTGTTCATCCACGGGCTCCTGTTCATCCAGCCTCCACCGCGCGCTCCTCCACCGGCTACTATTCAACCAACCCTCTCCACAGGCTCCTGTTCAACCACCCCTCCACGGGCTACTGTTCATCCACCCCTCCATCGGCTACTGTTCAACCATCCCTCCACCGGCTACTGTTCAACCAGCCCTCCACGGGGTCCTGTTCATCCACCGACTCGATAGATCGGGGTACTGTTCATCCAGCAGCAATGGCCTCTACTACCACGGGGTCCTGTTCATCCAACACCCCACCAGGAACTGTTCATCCAAACCCCCTCAACAACGCTCATTATTCATCCAGGGAAGGAGGCAGCAATCTTCGATCGACTTCAGTTAGCAGCAGTAGCAAAGGAATCACTCGGGTTCAGTTAACAGCAAGGGATCGATCGATCGCTTCGGAGTTCGATGTAGCGTAACTGCAGTGCAATCGCTCGGGTTCAGTTAGAGCCCAACGCCTCGCACACGCGCGCATACGTACGAGAGAAACGCGCATCGCTCGGCCCCCGACCAGCCACCGTAACCGGGAACTCCCTGAAATTTTCCTCGCCCTCGCTTCTACAACGGTTTTTTCCGTCATGGACGGCCCAAAGAATGTCATGCAGCTGCGTCTCCGGCCCGCCTAGGAAGAAAAGCCCATTTTCTGTCATGATTTTTTGTCATAGAAGTAGGACCCCACCACATCTATGATGATACCGGGTTTTGTCACAATTATTTTCATAGAAGTGTCATAAGTATGACAGAAAAAATTTCGTTCGGCCCAGAATGTCATGGATGTGTCTTTTTTCGTATTGTTGATGTGTTGCTTCACCCCTGGCCAAGGGAAAAGGCGTCGTACCCTGCGGTATGTCGCATTGAACCCTGAGTGGCCTCCAATCTCCCCAGCGTGCAGGGCCTCGAGAACATTCATCTGGAGTGGAATGTTGTTGCCGAGCCATAGGCCCCCATGTTGCTTGATGATCCCGTTCTAGAGCGTGAAGCCGTCGTGGCCCCTGGGCTCCGTGTGTTGGGGAACGCAGTAATTTCGAAAAATTCCCTACCCACACGCAAGATCCATCTAGGTGATGCATAGCAACGAGAGGGGAGAGAGTGTTGTCCACGTACCCTCGTAGACCGAAAGAGGAAGCGTTATGACAACGCGGTTGATGTAGTCGTACATCTTCACGATCCAACCGATCCTAGTACCAAAAATATGGACCTCCGCGATCTACACACATTCAGCTCGGTGACGTCCCACGAACTCTAGATCCACCTGAGGTCGAGGGAGAGTTTCGTCAGCACGACTGTGTGATCACGGTGATGATGAAGTTACCGACGCAGGGCTTCGCCTAAGCGCTACAACGATACGACCGAGGTGGAAATCTATGGAGGGGGGCACCGCAAACGGCTAAACAATCAACTTGTGTGTTCTAGGGTGCCCCCTCCCCATGTATATAAAGGAGGGAGGGGGAGGTCGGCCGGCCCTCCTTGGCGCACCCCCAAGAGGGGAATCCTACTAGGACTCCAAGTCCTAGTAGGTTTCCACCAAAAGGGAGAGAGGGGGAAGGAAAGGGGGGCGTCCCCCCCCTTCCTAGTCCAATTCGGACTCAAGGGGGAGGGGGCATGCGGCCTGCCCTGGCTGCCCCTCTCTCTCTCCACTAAGGCCCATCGAGGCCCATTAGTTCCCTCGGGGGTTCCGATAACCCTCCGGCACTCCGATTTTATGCGAAACTTCTCCGGAACACTTCCGGTGTCCGAACACAGCCGTCCAATATATCAATCTTTATGTCTCTACCATTTCGAGACTGCTCGTCATGACCGTGATCACATCCGGGACTCCGAACTACCTTCGGTACATGAAAATACATAAACTCATAATACTGATCGGCATCGAACGTTAAGCGTGCGGACCCTACGGGTTCGAGAACTATGTAGACATGACCGAGACTCATCTCCGGTCAATAACCAATAGCGGAACCTGGATGCTCATATTGGTTCCTACATATTCTACGGAGATCTTTATCGGTCAAACTGCATAACAACATACGTTGTTCCCTTTGTCATCTCTATGTTACTTGCCCGAGATTCGATCATCGGTCTCTATACCTAGTTCAATCTTGTTACTGGCAAGTTTATTTACTCATTCCATAATGCATCATCCCGCAACTAAATCATTAGTCACATTGCTTGCAAGGCTTATAGTGATGTGCATTACCGAGAGGGCCCAGAGATACCTCTCCGACAATCGGAGTGACAAATCCTAATCTCGATCTATGCCAACTCAACAAACACCATCGGAGACACCTGTAGAGCATCTTTATGATCACCTAGTTACGTTGTGACATTTGATAGCACACTAAGTATTCCTCCAGTATTCGGGAGTTGCATAATCTCATAGTCATAGGAACATGTATAAGTCATGAAGAAAGCAATAGCAATAAACTAAAAGATCATAGTGCTAAGCTAACGAATGGGTCTTGTCCATCACATAATTCTATAATGATCTGACCCCGTTGATCAAATGACAACACATGTCTATGGCTAGGAAACTTAACCATCTTTGATTAACGAGCTAGTCAAGTAAAGGCATACTAGGGACTCTCTGTTTGTCTATGTATTCACACATGTACTAAGTTTCCGGTTAATAAAATTCTAGCATGAATAATAAACATTTATCATGATATAAGGAAATATAAATAACAACTTTATTATTGCCTCCAGGGCACATTTCCTTCAGTCTCCCACTTGCACTAGAGTCAATAATCTAGTTCACATTGCCATGTGATTTAACACCAATAGTTCACATCGTCATGTGATTTAACACTCCATAGTTCACATCGACATGTGACCAATACCCAAAGGGTTTACTAGAGTAAATAATCTAGTTCACATCGCCATGTGATAAACACCCTGTCGGTGTCAAAACCGGCGGATCTCGGGTAGGGGTCCCGAACTGTGCGTCTAAGGCGGATGGTAACAGGAGGCTGGGGACACGATGTTTACCCAGTTCGGGCCCTCTCGATGGAGGTAATACCCTACTTCCTGCTTGATTGATCTTGATGATATGAGTAGTACAAGAGTTGATCTACCACGAGATCGTAGAGGCTAAACCCTAGAAGCTAGCCTATGGTATGATTGTTGTTCGTCCTACGGACTAAACCCTCCGGTTTATATAGAAACCAGAGGGGGCTAGGTTTACACAGAGTCGGTTACAATAGGAGGAGATCTACGTATCCGTATCGCCAAGCTTGCCTTCCACGCCAAGGAGAGTCCCATCCGGACACGAGACGAAGTCTTCAATCTTGTATCTTCATAGTCCAACAGTCCGGCCAAAGGATATAGTCTGGCTGTCAGGATACCCCCTAATCCAGGACTCCCTTAGTAGCCCCTGAACTAGGCTTCAATGACGATGAGTCCAGCACGCAGAATGTCTTCAGCATTGCAAGGCGGGTTCCTTCCTCCGAATACTCTGTACAAGATTTTGAACACAAGGATAGTGTCCGGCTCTGCAAAACAAGTCCCACATACCACCGTAGAGACAATAATATTTCCACAAATCCAATCTGCTGACGCACTTGATATCATGAATCATACCATGGCCCGTCATTATTCAAACCGTTTTTCTCAACCAGCCTTGGCGCATATTGCGAGGCGGTTTCCTTGGCACGTCTTGTCGAAGCAGAGATCGTGTCCCATTATCACGGGATTCTCATCAATACGGGCGTGGGTAACCCAACCATGCCATCAATCACGGCGCTTGGGGAGTAAGCAAGTTTACCAGGCTAGTGGGGGCGTATAGTTTCGTCCGCCTTTATAAAGGGATAAGGGTTCACTTTTTTCACCCCCGCCTTCTTCCTCCTCGTTCATCCATTCTTGCTTTTCGAGCTCCAACACCCAAGTTCGCATCTTTCTCCTCACACCGCTCCAATCATGTCCGGGCGGGAGGCAAATGGATGAAATCCTCCGTCACGGAGGAGGACATCAAGAAGCTGCGGGGAGCCGGATACTTGGCCACGGATATCACGCACCGGCTGCGCGACGAGGGGCAGATCGTCCCTACCCCGGAGCCTTACGAGAGGGTAGTATTTCTCACCCACTTCGTCTGCGGACTTGGGTTCCCCCTTCACCTGTTCGTCCGCGGCCTCATGTTCTTCTACGGGCTAGACTTCCATGATCTAGCCCCGAACTTTATTCTCAACATCTCGGCGTTTATCGTCGTGTGCGAGGCCTTTCTCCGCGTCCATCCCCACTTCGGCCTGTGGCTGAAGACCTTTAATGTCAAGCCGAAGTTTGTAGGCGGCCAGCAAGCAGAATGCAGAGGCGCCATGGTGGGTAAAATGCCCAACGTCACATGGCTCGAGGGCTCCTATGTGGAGACCATAAAGGGGTGGCAGTTGGGGTGGTTCTACATCACCGAGCCGCGTGAAACCAACTGGGTGGCGGTCCCCGAATTCCGATCCGGAATCCCCATGCGGCTTACCTCCTGGAAAGAGAAGGGCTTGTCCTGGGGTTCATCAGTGGAGCTGACCGGACTCGAGAAGTGTATCTGGAACATGATAAGCAAGAAACTCAAGCTTGTCAACATGGTCCAGGTCATGCTCTTCCGTCGGATCCTCCCGTGTCAACAACGGGCGTTTAATTTATGGGAGTTCGACCCGGCCCAGCACCAGACTCTGCACGAGCTCTTTGACACGACACACAAGGACGTCAGGAGGGTGCTGTTCAAGGGCGCCGAGGTTCCCCCTTCCCTTACCGAGGACGCGGACTTAGCGCGAAGCGCCCTGCAAATCTGGTAAGTTCTCTACACCTTATAGGGTATTTGCTTTCCCAGTTTAATCATGTGCGGGATCTGAGCTCCCATGCCTTTGACAGGACTGGGTGGAAGCATCGGAGCAGATCGACCGCCCGGCCCCCCTGCCCAAAGATCCGGCCAACGCTCTCCTGACGGAGATGCTGACTCCGGCACCTTATGAGGTGCCGGAGAAGATGACCAAGAAGAAGGCCACGGGGACCCGAAAGAGTTCCCGACCTCAGGTGGTATCGGACTCATCGTCCGATAACTCCGAGACGCACTCCTCTCGTGAAAATGAGGAGGAGGAAGATGAAGGTTCTCCCCCTCCAGCCGGAGGAGACATGAATAGGAAGACCGCCCCAACCGGTGAGGCCGATGGGTCCAAGAAGGGAAGGACTCTCCTTCCGGACTGTTCTACCACCGCCGCGCATAGCGAAGATGAGTGGTTGCCCAGGGACAAGCCCCTGGTGAAGTCGTAAGTATTCGGATACCAGAGTGATTCATGGTATGCTTTTATTGCACTGCTTCTCCTTACGCCGAATATGATTATGCAGTCCGTCCCGAGCCCGCATCGACGTATCTTCGTCGGACGATTCTTTGGACTCGTCGGATATGAATACTGATTCACTTCCGACCGCCTCCTCCCCTCGCCCTACGGACAATGTCGAGGCATTGTCTCAAAAGGCACCAAGCCGAGGGGAGGTTGTCCTGGAGGCGCCTCAAGGCGACCTTCCAGACCCTGGGCGCAAAGGGAGCAAGACTCCCACGGGCTCCAAGTTCGGCCCTCAGCCGAACACCATACTGGAACCACCAGTGATCCGAGACTCCGGCAGGCGGCCCCCTGTTAAGAGGGGCAAGCCGCCCGTGCCGGTGACCTCTGTCCACCCAGAGGCACCGGACAACTTGCTTGAAGTGCTTCGTAGCGCTTCCATCGACGAAGAGCACCACACTATCATGAGTGTTGTGATCAAAAAGGTTCAGTCCGCCAAGAGCGGACTGACTGAAGCCTGTGCAAGCCTCCTAACAGGCTTTGAGGTGAGTAAGTGAGTAATCGAAGTATAGGAAAATATTACCGCATAGACAGTAGCCCCTGATGCTCTGTTCGGCGTTCGCGAAGAAAAGCCGAATAGAGGATCAAATAGTAACTGCAGGAGTCTAATCCAAATATGTCTGTATGCGTATGCAGGCTTCACTGCTGGCCGCTGCCGCACGTACTGCGGAGGTCGCCGCACTGAAGCAGGACCTCGAGCGGTCCGAGGAAGAACTCGGCCTTGCCAAGAAGCGTCTCGAGGAGAACAAAGGTAAGCAATACCTTGTCTATATAAAAAAGTTTTGGTTGCAAGATAATAGGATCATCATGAATGTGCCAGGGACCACGACCGAAGTGGCGACCCTGAAGCAGGCGCTGTCCGAGGCCGAGAACAAAGCGGCCAGGGAGCACATTGAGCGAGAAAGACACGAAGCCCGAGTAGCCGAGGTGCAGCAAGAGCTCCAGGCACTCGTGAAGAAGCACGAGTCCTTGGAGCTTGACTCGAAGACGCGAGAGTCCGAGCTTGCCAAGGCCTTCGAAAATGCAAAACATGCCAAGGCCGAAGCCCAAAAGGCCCTCCAGGAGATTGAGGCGGTGAAGAAGATAGCGGTGGGTAAGGCATTCATTATGCAAAGCAAGCATGTGAAAGAAAATTTCTATGTACTTACCCGAGTTCGGAGCTCTCCAGGGGCTTTCGCAGATCTGCCTTGTGATGTGTACGATGCATGAAGTTCTACCGGGCTGAGGAGGGAGCTTCGACGGAGAAGGTGTTACGGTCTTAGTATCTGGGACCAAACACCCGATGCCCTTGAGCGACCAGTGAAGCAACTGGTCGAGCTCCACAAAGGCGGCCGAACAGGCCATGAAGGGCCTTATAGTCCGGATGTGGCCTGGCGATGCCCTTCCCAACAGCTACTTCGGTCTGGTGAGGCAGCTTGTGGATGCCTGCCCGCGGCTGGAAGTCATAAAACGGTCCGTCTGCATCGAAGGTGCACGCAAGGCTTTTGCCCGTGCGAAGGTGCACTAGGCCAAGATGGACGCCGAGAAGCTGGTGAACAAGGGGCCGCCGCAGGGCAAGGAGCATCGCCACCCTGAAATGTATTATGAGGGTGTCCTGAAGGGTGCCCGTCTTGTGGCGGACGAGTGTTCCAAAGATGTAATTTTTGAATGAACTTGCTCATGTATTCCTGTATTATGAAAACTAGTTCATGTGCGCTATGCAACGCTTTTGTATTTAAAATATTACCTTCTATGGTCCGTTTATAAAATCTGAGAGTTGGCTAGTCGGTAAACACGCCCCCATGCAACTAGTGCTGGGGTGTTCGGGATAAATCTGAGCACTCTTTTTCCCGTTTTTGGGTCCTTCGAGGGAGATGCTCGGTGCAACGAACCAGGCAATCGGACTATAATGCTTTATCACTCTCACTTAGCTATAGAAATCTACAATTTAAATTTTGGCGAAGCCCCTAGTATTCGGAGGGCCGAATTTGGGGCGCTATACATGTCTAAGTCGGACAAAGCCGACTCCTCGCCCGAAGTGGGAAAAGTCTTTAGGGACTTGAGACCTCTCGAACAGCGACCAGCTCTCGCCTTATCATGACAGTCAGTTTTAGCTTTCTCTACTGAGGTGCTCGTCCGGAAGAACCGGGACACAATCGCAGTAGTTCTCCCAGTGCTACCTTAGCCGAAATAGCAGAACGTAAGGTACCAAAACATGGCAGCCGGGCAAACCCAACTATTGACCCAAGACATGATTCGGAGCTGATGCATATAATGCTATAAGTTCGGTGTTGGGAATATAACTATTTGTATAAGCCGTCCATGAGGGGCCGGGTTATGCAAAGAGAGATTTATCAGAAGAAGCCCAAGACCAAGCATGAAGATGGTGGTTCAATAAAGGGTCTAAAGCCCACGGGCGACTTAAGGCTCGTCGTTGTATACCACCATAATGGCATGACTTGTATCATAAGGTAGATTTAACTAGTCACCGAGCCGGACACTGTTTATGAGTTGGCCGGGCCTCTGTAAGCTGCAGGGCGTCAACCCGTGTATATAAGGGGACGACCCGCCGGCGGCTTAGGACAAGAAACAACTCATCGAGAACCGGGCATAGCATATCTCGCTCCCTGGTCATCGAAACATCAAGCAATACCAACCCAACTAGACGTAGGCCTTACCTTCACCGTAAGGGGCCGAACTAGTATAAATCTCTCGTGTCCCTTGTCCCGATTAACCCCTTTAAGCTTCCTAGTTGCGATGGCTCCACGACTAAGTCCTTGAAAGAGGAAATCTGTCGTGACAATCCCACGACAGTTGGCGCCCACCGTGGGGCCAGCGCACGGTGGATTTGAATTCTTGAAGGGCAACTTTGAAGGGCTCAAGGGATACGTAGTGGGCCGGATGACCAAGAGTCGTCGCGGCAAGATCTACATCGACGACAAAGGCTAGGGCCCCGACGCCGGCTCAATTGAGTACGGGTACCGGGTCCCCTTTGGCATAATCCACGTCTTCATCGGCCGGATTGGTGAGCCGGGCCCTGAGCCGGACTGCTGCACCGACCTCGTCGAAGCGGCTCAGCGTGCGAGACCCGCCCGAGCTCAACCCATCGTGAAGCGTGCCTTCATGGGTTGCATCCACGGAGGAGAACTTTCTGAAGGATCTATAGATGGTGGTGAGACGGTTGTCCTCTCCGACGGTGATTCGTCCGCCAGTTCAACAGATTCGTTGTATCTGTTACAGGATGGCGGGCTTAGGGGCTGTTCCGACGGCTCTAGTATTCTGGACCCCTATGAGCCGCCAAACTGGGCAGGAGTCTTCATGGCTGGAACTCAACCCGGTAAAAACTCAACGGCTACAACGGCAATAACGTCCGGGTCGAGGGCGGTGAGGCGGGAGGCCTGTCGCGCCTTGACTCAGTCTTCTTTGGATCTCATGGATAAACTGACGGCCCTATTAACCACCACAGTCATCCCTGCGAATCAAGATGAGCATAACGCGGAGGTGGCGCAGGTGCGTGAGGAGATAGCTCGGGCCAAGGAGGCCTTGGCAGCTGAGGACACTAGGTTAGCCACAGAATGGGCGGCTTTAGATGCACGGGCACAACAGCTACAGTCAGAGGCCTTCCAGCTTACATGAGCCTGAACGCATCTAACGAGGTGATGAGGAGACATCAGAAAACCCAATCCCGTTTACCTCCGGTTTATGATCCTCGGAATCTTTTCGCTACACCCGGAGCCGGCCCGAGTAACCCGCCAGATGCAAATCAGTTCATGACAGCCAGAACAGGAGGGCCGGCTCAGCCTCGGGAGATGGCACCTCCTCATGGGAACATGGCACCGCCCGTTCACGCATACCCGATACCGCCGGGTCACTTTTCCAACCCCATGGAGAACTTGATCGCAGCATCGGCATGTTTGGCGGCTCTCCGGTGGACGGTGGCGATCCAACAGCGGTGGAGACCGAAGGATCGAGACCTCGTCCAGACAGCCTGGCTCAAAGAAGAGACTTATTCCTACAGCCGGGACAGGATTCATTCAACTCCTGCGCCGTGGTTAGCTCTGGCTCGTCCAAACCGGAGTCCGAGTACAGCAGACACATGGAGTCAGAAGCTTTGTCAAGCAACGCCCAGCGCCGTAACCCGCCCGGTGGTTATAACCCGGTGCAGGACTGAATACGTCAGGAGGATGAGCGGGCGGCACAGCTAGCGGCTCAACAATGGCTCATCAGGAGTTTCCAGATTATCTGACGACTTCTGTTGAGGCGGGAGTGGCTACCAGAACCGGCGGTGTTCCTTGTTTAGTGTCGGCCCTACGTAATGTACGTTTACCCAAGGACTTCAAGGGACCTCGGAAGGTGCCGAATTACACGGCCGACTTGCAGCCTGGAGCGTGGATAGAAAGTTATGAGATGGCCATGGAGCTGTTGGAGGTCAGCGATGCAGCAATGGCTAAGTACTTCACCATGATGTTAGATGGAACGGCCATGTCTTGGTTAAAGGGCTTTCCACCCAATTCCATTAGTTCATGGGCAGAGCTAAAGGCCCGTTTCATCCAGAACTTCCAAGACACTTGCAAGCAATCTATGTCGATTGTGGACTTGACAAATTATGGCGGGAGGAGGGTGAATCCACGACTCATTGGGTACGCCGGGTCAAGGAGATAATACATTCGTGTGACAAGATGGATGCCGGCTCTGCAGTCCTCATGTTGGAGAAGAACTGCCGCTGTGAGCCGCTGAGACAGAAACTGGGGCACCTTAAGCGTGATTGCAATGATATGGGTACGCTGATGGAAGCTTTAGTCAAATACACCGACTCTGATAGTACCAAGGATCCCGCGTCTGATGAGGAAAAGACAAGGAAGGGAAAGAAGAACGGCAAAGGAAAGGGTCAGAAAGCATAACCCGATGAATCAAGGAGGCAATAAGCGTAAGGCTGAGGGTAACCCGGAGTTTGTAGCCAACGCCAATGCACGGGGTAACAATCAGAGACGTAAGGGCAAACCGCCACCTCGGTCTGGCGGGTCAGGCCCATCTCTTGAGTAGTTACTCAATGAGCCTTGCCCAAAACACGGCACCAGGGAACGACCCGCCACCCACTTATGGAAAGATTGCGCGATCATGAAGGCTTTTAAGAATTCCAACGCGTTTGATGGCAATCACGGGTCGGGCGGCGGCTCAGGAGCCGGCGGCTTTCATGGCCCGGGCGGCGGTTCAAGTTCCGGCTTTCAGGGACATCAAGGCGGTTATAATCAACAGCAGTCTGGTCAAGGGGGACAACAGCAGCAGCAGTCGGGTTATCAGAGGCACCCGAAGCAGCTGAATAGTGGGCAGTATCACGTGTTCACCACTAACTTGTGCAAACATGACCAGAAGGTTCATAAGAGGGCCGTGAATTCTGTTGAGCCGGCGGTTCCCCGTTATTTGAGGTGGTCAGAACAGCCCATTGTATGGAGCAGGGAAGATCACCCCCTCCGGGTTGATAATCCGGGTCGATGGCTCGGTGGTAGCACCTCAGGTTTGTGGATATAAATTCACTAAGGTACTCATGGACGGAGGTAGCAGCATCAAAATCCTCTAATATGAGACCTTTCGACGCATGGGATTGACTGATAAGGATTTGAGGACGTCCAACACTGTTTTTCATGGGGTGGTGCACAGTAAGTCGGCTTACCCGGTTGGCAATATTGAGCTGAAGTGGCCTTTGGAGATGAGTATGATTCTAGAGCTGAGAAATTAACTTTTGAGGTGGTTAAAATCAAGAGTCCATATCATGCTCTGTTTGGTCGGCCGGCTTATGCCATGTTCATGGCACGGCCGTGTTATGTTTATCTACAGCTTAAGATGCCGGGTCACAAGGGCACCATCACCATGCATGGAAGTCGAAAGGTAGCCCTGGAATGTGAGGAGGGAGACGCGGCTTATGTTGAGTCTGTTTGTGCAGCAGAGGAGCTGAAGTTTTATCAAGACAATGTTTGACCCGGCGGATATGACCTCTCTAAGGAAGCCAACCACCAAGCATGACCCGGCGATGAAGTTTAAGTCGGCTGCTGAAACCAAGCTTGTTGATTTCACTCCAGGCGATTCGTCTAAGTAGTTCGATGCTCGGTGCCAATTTGGATCCTAAATAGGAAAAGCGCGCTCATCGAGTTCATCCGTGAGAACCGGGACATCTTTTCATGGAAACCTTCTGACATGCCGGGTGTACCGAGAGAACTCGCTGAGCACACTCTCAATATTGATCCGAAGTATAAGCCTGTCAGGCAGTTTCTTCGACAGTTCAACGAAGAGAGACGGAAAGCTATTGGAGAGGAAGTCGCCCGGCTCTTAGCGGCTGGATTTATTGTTGAAGTTTTTCACCCGGAATGGTTGGCTAACCCGGTGCTCGTGCTCAAGAACAACGGCACCTGGCGGATGTGTGTGGATTACACGGACTTAAATAAGGCTTGTCCGGCTGATCCCTTTGCTCTTCCCCGTATCTATCTATCTATCTATCTATCTATCTATCTATCTATCTATCTATCTATCTATTATCTTCTATCTATCTTCTATCTATCTATCTATCTATTATATTATTAAAACGATAGAAAACGGACGGACAAGATTTAAATAGCAAGGAAGAACGGTTAAGATTTAATGAATCTATGGATCTGTACTACAAAAAAAGCTAAAGGAAAGAACGACCTCTAGGCAGGCCGTGACCTTTAAGGATTCATTAGTAGACACGTATAATCCAACCATACTACCACACGGACTAGGCATCCACTAGAAAAAAAAAAGGACTACTATCTGGACTAGACATCTATGACGAAGAAGGGAGAAAAGACGTCCTCTAAGCAGACCGTGACCATTAAGGTTTTGTTAGACATACACGTACAATCCAGCCATACTACTACTACACGGAGTAGGCAAAGCCAAACACATATTAACACTAGCTTTCCTTGCAATACGTGTCTATACTATAATTAATGCTATATGCCTTTTTTTTCTTGCATGACATTTCATGCGTAGCACCAAAAAACATGAAACATAGAACACGAAAATCATACTCTAGCACAACTTTATCAAATCCGTCCTATATGACCTATATAATTCTTTTCGTGAATAAGCTATATACTGCTCTCTAATTTTCGCTTTTTCACATTCATTGCCACAGGAAAAAAAATATGTATATGTGGTCGTAAATTTGCTAATACTAGTACTAAAAGTACTAATACTAAAAGTCACGATTCAATAAAAATACTATGGACTAATTCACTGGTGTCAATATTCTATAAATCATTGTGGCCTAAAATTCCCGAAGTTAAGACAAAACCACAATCCAATTATATTTCAACATAACATTATTGCAATTTTCGGTTTTAATAGGCAATGTATATATGAATTTGAAAATAAGAAAATACAAAAATAACATCTTCATCGGGATACAAACTCCACATTAATAAGTATATAAACATGTAAAATAAGTTCATAAGTTTTTGAAGAAACTCTGCACAAAATAATTACAAACTTACTTAAAGATATATTTTGTATTTTACTAACTAACTCCAAAAGAAACTATGTATTAGAAAACTTATTAGGTGTGAAAATAACAAACCTATTTTTATACATGAGATTTAAATAAGAACTAAAGTCAGTAAATTATTTTCCTATGAACTCTGCCACGTGATTTTGTGAAATAGTCAAAGTTAAAATATACTATCATATAGTCTATTGGTTAAATAATATATATTATGTACAAAATTTTGAAATCTACATAACAGAAAGTTATCTAATTGGTTTCATATATTAATATATAAAATCCGTGAATAACGGAAGTTTTTAATATTTTAATAGGGAAATCATGATTCCCAGCTGTAAAGTAAAATAGAGTAGTTCGAGACGGAAGCAAGGATGACAACATCCTCAAATGTGGTACCATACATATGTTTGTTCTACCCACAATCATGATGTGTCAACATAAAAATGTTTTAGCAGTACACCAAAAAGTTTAACATGGGTATGATAGAGACGCCTTTGAATCATTCATGAATGAATTGTTGTCACACAGGAGTTCACAATGACAAAGCACGCCGAGAAGTATTACAAATTAAGAGAATCAAATAGTATATACAGGCATACGTTACAAGATCAATCGTGCTGACTCAAATAATAAGAATATGTTATATGCGTCGGTGAGTATGTCATAACAAAACAAATTGATTATTACGGTTGTGGTAATGTGAGAAGCAACAATTCATATTGAGAACATAATTGATTCTTACAGTTGTGTTAACTATTGCAATTTTATGGAAATAACATTGGCATGACCCGAGAAATGGAAGCAATGACATGTCCAAGTAATAGAAAATGTTTAGACATGCTATATTATTTATAAAATATGTCTCGGAATACAAAATGATATATGAAAGCATGTACAAAGTCTAGCCGCGCAAATGCGCGGGTGACCCTGCTAGTTGATCAAATCATTGATGCTACGGCGGGTTGCGAGCGTTTGAGTTTTTTGCATGCTTACTCTGGTTATCATCAGATCAAAATGGCAGTTAAGGACCAGGAGAAGACGGCTTTCATCACTCCGTTTGGAGCCTTCTGTTATGTATCTATGCCATTTGGGCTCAAGAGTGCTCAGGCGACTTATCAGCGATGTGTACAGAACTGTCTCCACGATCAAATTGGGCGCAATGTTCACGCTTATGTGGATGACATCGTGGTGAAGTCCAGAGAAGGAAACCTTGATATCAGATTTGAAAGAGACCTTTGATAATCTCCGGGTTTATAAGATGATGCTTAACCCGGCAAAGTGTGTATTTGGTGTACCTGCAGGCAAGCTCTTGGGTTTCCTGGTCTCAAACAGAGGCGTTGAAGCTAATCCGGAGAAGATCAAGGCAATTACCTCTTTGGCTAAACCGGTGTGCATCAATGATGTCCAGCGATCTGGTCGTGGTTGTTGCTTTAAGCCGGTTCATAAGCGGTTAGGTGAGAAGGCCCTACCGCTGTATCGATGATGAAGAAAGCGGACACTTTTATGCGGGTGATGCTGCTAATACTGCCTTTGAAGATTTAAAGAGACAGTTGTCTGAGCCGCCGGTCCTTGCGGCTCCCATTGATAAAGAGTCGTTGCTGTTATATGTGGCTGCTAACTCGCGAGCCGTCAGTGTTGCCATCGTGGTGGAGCGTAAGGAGGTTGGCAAGGAGCATCCGGTTCAATGGCCGGTTTACTACATCAGTGAGGTGCTCATTGAGTCTAAGTAAAGATATCCGCATTGGCAGAAACTTGTTTACGGAGTGTTTATGGCAAGCCGGAAGCTGAAGCAGTACTTCCAAGGTCATCCTATAACTGTGGTAAGTTCTGCCCCCTTGGGAGACATCATCCAGAACAGGGAAGCCACGGGGCGAGTCGCCAAGTGGGCCATTGAGCTTGGGCCTCATGGTTTGAAGTACATGCCACGTACAGCTATTAAGTCTCAAGCCTTGGTGGACTTTATCAATGATTGGACAGAGTTACAGGCACCTGAGGGGAAGCTAGATAACACATATTGGACTATTCACTTTGATGGGTCCAGGCAGTTGGAAGGCTCGGGGGCCGGAGTCGTTTTAACTTCCCCCCGAGGTGACAAATTTTGTTATGTGCTCCGGCTTATGTTTCCTTGTACTAACAATGCAGCTGAGTATGAGGCCTTACTCCATGGTCTCAGGATGGCCAAAGAGATGAATTTGAGCCGGGTAAGGTGTTTGGGTGACTCAGATCTTGTGGCTCAACAGGTATCAGGCAAGTGGGACTCTAAGGATTCCTTAATGGCGGCTTACCGTCGTGAAGTTGATGCTGTGGCTGGGTACTTCAAAGGTTATCAAGTGGAGCACATTGATCGAAGGAAGAACGAGGCGGCTGATGCTTTAAGCCGGCTGGGATCTCAGCGAAAGCCGGTGCCGCCTAACACCTTTCTTGATGTTTTGCATAATCCTTCTGTCAAGGTACCCACAGAGGAGGACCTAGCAGTGCCAGACCCGGAGGCACAGCTGGTAGCAGCTCTTCGTGTTATCCCGGATTGGACAGTGCCATATTTGGCTTACATGACCCGGGGAGAGTTGCCTGAGGATGAGACCTTGGCGAGACAAATCATCCGGCGGTCCAAATCCATGACAATTGTTCATGGCGAGTTACATCATCGCAGTGTCACTGGAGCTTTTCAACATTGTGTATCGCCTGCGGAGGGTCAGGAGGTACTTCGTGAGATCCATGAAGGGGATTGTGGTCATCACGCCGGCTCAAAATCTCTTGTGGCCAAGGCTTTCCGTCATTGCTTTTATTGGCTAACGGCTCATGCTGATGCGGAGGATCTGGTCAGTAAATGTGACGGATGTCAGAAATTCTCACGACGAGCTCATGTGTGAGCTCAAGAATTGAGGATGATTCCAATTACTTGGCCGTTCGCAGTCTGGGGGCTTGACATGGTTGGACCTTTCAAGAGGTCTAAAGAAAAAAAGACACACCTCCTGGTGGCAGTGGATAAAGTCACAAAGTGGGTTGAGGCAGAGCCGGTCAGTAAGTGTGATGCAGCCACGGCGGTTCAGTTCAGGAAAAAGGTGATTTTTTGTTTTGGATTTCCACACAGCATTATAACTGATAATGGCACTAATCTCTCCAAGGGTGCCATGGAAGAGTTCTGTCAACGAGAACATATCCGGCTTGATGTTTCGGCTGTTGCTCATCCTCAATCCAATGGTCAAGCAGAAAGAGCTAATCAGGAGATCTTGAAGGGTATTAAACCCCGGCTCTTGGTCCCCTTACAGCGGACGCCGGGTTGTTGGGTGGAGGAGTTACCCTCTGTGCTTTGGAGTATCAATACTACGCCTAACAGATCTACGGGTTACACACCTTTCTTCATGGTGTACGGAGCAGACGCGGTTCTGCCAAGTGACATCTGGCATGACTCACCCCGTGTGGCGGCTTACGTTGAGGCTGATAACGAAAAAGCTCGTCAGGATGCACTTGATTTATTGGATGAGGAGCGAGACTTGGCAATAGCCCGCTCGGCGATTTACCAGCAAGACCTGCGCCGCTATCACAGCCGCCGGGTTAGAAGCAGAACCTTTCAGGAAGGCGATTTAGTGCTCCGGCTCATCCAGGATCAGTCTGATATGCACAAGTTGTCCCCTCCTTGGGAAGGACCCTTTGTGGTCAGCAAGAATCTGAACAATGGGTCATACTAACTCATCGATGTTCGAGAGCACAAAGACTCACATAAGTCAGAGGAGGAGACACGCCGGCCGTGGAATATCGCTCATCTTCGGCCTTATTATACTTGAGCCACCGGCTCTCAAGATGTATATATTTTGAAGATGTATATATTATATAAAGCAATAAAGAAGGACCTTTGTCCTTTTCACCCTCAAAGGTTTATATGTCTTCTTTATCAGGTGGTGGAAACAACCAACAGGGAGCGGATCATATCTGAATCCGGCTTTCCCTTTGGTCCGGCTTATGATCATATCTGAATCTAGCCATGATCACTTGGGAGCTTCCTGTTCAAACATAGGTCGTATTCGAACCAAAGAGAACATAGTTGTCGATACCCGCTTGATCGGCATACTGCCAAACCCACTTGGGGGCTTCTTGATCATATTTGAATCATAGCTTAACCCCTTTGGGTCTGACATGGATCGTATTTGAATCAGCGTCATTAAACAACTCTTAGTCACTTGGGGGCTTCCTGTTCAAACATAGGTCCTATTCGAACCAAAGAGAACATAGCTGTCGATACCCACTTGATCGGCATCGCCAAAGCCACTGGGGGATGTATGATCGTATCTGAATCTTAGCTTAACCCCTTTGGAACGGTTTACTGATCGCATTCGAATCAGAAGCCTTTGAATATTGTTTATTGTCTATTATACTTCATAAGCATGATTACTTGACTATCTTGAGATCTTCTTGAAAGCACTGTGAGATGGTTTTTGTTCTTCCGGCTTAATATTGATCACCCCAGGTTGTTAAGTGCCAGGTGAATTCCAACTTTCAGGAGTTAAATTTACCCGCATGGGTAGGGTCATATAAGCCAGCGAGATTACCAAAAGGATCACAGGACAAGGCAAGCAATTTTTTGTTTAAAGGAAATAGAAGATCAATATAAGCTGGAAGGATATAGTGATGGCGGCTTAAGAAAGTATTGAGCGCCATAAACATGCGCGAAGGCATGGAAAAATTCGAGAGGTTTTTTCTACCCTATTACAAGACTCCCCGAGTCTGAATAATGAAGCATTGTTTTCACAAAGACATAAACATATGATGCCTGGCGGTTCACTCCTTTGGTTGGCTTGAAGAATCCGGGTTATCCTTCTCCGCCTCTCCGTCGGCTGCCTTGTCCTCGAAGGTGGACGATGCCCAGTCAATGCCACTCAAAGCTTCAAACTCAGCTTCGTCATCTATTAATCCGGCTGGGTCGACTTCAGGGGCGTAGGTGTGCTTACGGATGGAGGGATCAGGCTGACGTCGTCATAAAGAGGTGTTGGAATTCTCCGATTCTCGTTGTCATAACCCGGCTGATATTTGGTAAGATAAGTATCGTTCCCAATAAGAGTAGCTACAGGGCGTATAACTTTGACACAGGCGGTGAAATCATGTTCATTGAATACTGTCCCATCCTCTTTCAGACTCGGGTATCCAAGAGCGAGGTCGGCCGGGTCTAGTTCTGGAATCCATATGCTTTAGCCCGGCTCAACGCGGCTATGGCCCCGGCTCTTGCGGACGCCCACCTTAGTTCTTGGATCCGCTGAGGTAACACAGCAAGCCGCTTCAGCACGTCTTGCAGGAGGTGAGGAACGTCATTTGATACAGCTACAACGGCCAAAGCACGTTGTGACCCGGTGTAGAGCTGTTCCACCAGAGTATAGACCGCCTTCAGCTTGATCAACCTGTTCTGCTTGAGGTTTGTGCTCCTGGGGCCTGCATTATTACACATAAGATGAGCCAGAGGTAACAATTGAAGTAATCATTGAAATAAGGTTTGCAATATTTAAAGTTTGTATGAGTAACTTACCAATGATTGCTGAGACCATTTGAGATATCTGGCGCTTTAAGTTGGACAGCTCAGCTATGAATTCTGCAAGCAATGCCTCTGCTGTTTCGGCCCGGGTCACCAGTGAAGCCTTTTCATCAGCCCAGTTTTTCTTATCTGTTGCAAAGTTTTTCTTCAACTTCTCTTGTTCAGAGATACTGAATTCAAACTTGGAGTTGGCCTTTTGGATTTCAAGTTCCTGGGCTGCCAGGCGATTCTTCAGGTGAGCAACCTCTGATTCAAGTTGACTTATGGTGGCCTGAATTGATGCCGGGTTATAGTCAGAATCATAATAAGATAAACATTAAGTCCCAAGCACCTTGCAAGCAAAGGTAATTGACACTTGGGGGCTAATGTACACTGAAGAACTTTAAATCGTTATGCCGGTTCATGGAAATTTAAGTCCCAAGCGCTTTGCAAGCAAAGATGCTTGACACTTGGGGGCTAATGTGTATCGCAAGTTCAAAGTATCATGCTACAATCGGGTTAAATAACTTATTTCCAAGCCGGATAAGCTGTGATTAGGCAGTTTTCTAAGTCTGCAGCATATTTACTTATAAGCAATAGACTTGGGGGCTGGTACAGTAAGTATGGTTAAAGAAAAGTAACATATGTCATACCTCAGATTTTTGCTGTATCTGCTTTACCATGTCAATTTCCAGGTCGCGACTACTATGTACTTGACTGATATAGCCAGAGACAATAACCCAATACCCAAATGAGTATACTCTGCAATGTCTAACTTGGCCTTTCGGCGCTCCAAAAGCTCCTCCTTGGCAGAGCACTTGGCAAGGACACTGGGCTGACTCGGCTCGACAAACTGAGTCTTGAGAATCTCAACTTCCGGATCAGTTCTCTTGGCCGGGCTAGGAGTTTCCGGTTTATCAGAACCACCAAGAGTTTCATGGTGATGATGAACGAAACGGTGGAAAGTTGCATGGCAATATATCTCGGAATGGCTATGGAAATGCCATAATAGGTAGGTATGGTGGCTGTTTTGAGGAAGATATAAGGAGGTTTATGTGTGAAAGAGCGTATCATATCACGGGGTTTGGATGCACCGGCGAAGTTTGCACCAACTCTCGAGGTGATAAAGGGCAATGCACGGTACCGAAGAGGCTAGCAAAGGCGGAAAGGTAAAAGTGCGTATAATCCATGGACTCAACATTAGTCAAAAGAACTCATATACTTATTGCAAAAATTTAGAAGTCATCAAAAATCAAGTAATACGCGCATGCTCCTAGGGGGATAGATTGGTAGGAAAAGACCATCGCCGTCCCCGACCGCCACTCATAAGGATGCACAAGCCGGTACACTTCATGTTTCAAATTTGTTACACAACCTTAACCATACGTGCATGCTACGGGATTTGCTAACTTCAACACAAGCATTTCTCAAATTCAAAACTACTCAACTAGCATGACTTTGATATTATCACCTCCATATCTCAAAACAGTTATCAAGCATCAAACTTATCTTAGTATTCAACACACTCAAAAGAAAATTTCACATATCTTGAATACCAAGTATATTAACATTAAGCAAATTACCATGCTATTAACGACTCTCAAAATAATCTAAGTGAAGCATGAGAGATCAAGTTTATTTAAAACAAATCCACCACCGTGCTCTAAAAGATCTAAGTGAAGCACTAGAGCAAAAATTATCACGCTCAAAAAGATATAAGTGAAGCACTATGAGCAAAACTATCAAGCTCAAAAGATATAAGTGAAGCACATAGAGTATTCTATCAAATTTCAATTCATGTATGGCTCTCTAAAAAGGTGTGTACATAAAGGATGATTGTGGTAAAGTAACAAGCAAAGACTCAAATAATACAAGACGCTCCAAGCAAAACACATATCATGTTGGTGACTAAAAATATAGCTCCAAGTAAAGTACCGATGGAAGTAGATTTAAAGAGGGATGCCTTCCGGGCATCCCCAGCTTTGACTTTTGGTGTCCTTGGATTATCTTGGGGTGCCATGGGCATCCCCAAGCTTAGTATCTTGCCATTCCTTGTTCCATAATCCATCAAAAGAATTCACCCAAAACTTGAAAACTTCACAACACAAAACTCAATAGAAATCTCGTGAGCTCCGTTAGAGAAAGAAAACAAAAGACTACTTTAAGGTACTGTAATGAACTCATTCATTATTTATATTGGTGTTAAACCTACTTTATTCCAACTTCTCTATGGATTATAAACTATTTTACTAACCATAGATTCATCAAAATAAGCAAACAACACACGCAAAACAGAATCTGTCAATAACAGAACAGTCTGCAGTAATCTGTAACTAACGAAAACTTCTGGAGCCCAAACAATTCTAACAAAATTAGAAGACCTGGAAAATTTGTTTATTGATCAGCAGCAATTGGAATCAGTATTTTATCACGTTCTGGTGATTTTTAAAAATTCTGGAACTGAGCACAAAGATTCTGGAAATTACAGCAAGATCAAATATCTATCATCCAAGAAGATCCAATAGGTTCAACTTGGCACAAACACTAATTAAAAGATAAAGCCACATCTAAAAAGAGGCTAGATGGATTATTCATTACTAAGCAGCAAGGAAAAATATTGGGTTGTCTCCCAACAAGCGCTTTTCTTTAAAGCCTTTTTTAGCTAGGCATTGAGATTTCAATGATGCTCACAAGAAAGACAAGAATTGAAGCACAAAGAGAGCATCATAAAACATGTGAAAACCACATCTAAGTCTAACATACTTCCTATGCATAGGCATCTTATAGGCAAACAAATCAAGGCATCAACAATGTGTTTGGTAAAAGCCTTATTTTGACTATAAGCATGAGGAGAATTTAGCACGGATTGCAACAAGGAAATACAATCAATTAAAGAGCAATTTTCATAATTAAATTCCTTGAGATCCAATATAGTGGGTTTAGCAACATCTAGATTTCTATTTCTTTCAATCCTACTTTTATCAATTTCATCATCAAGATCTAAAAACTCTGAATTCTTAGAACGCCTTCTAGGTAAAGGAAGATCATATTCAGTTTCATCAAGATTCAGATTGCAAAACAAAGATTTAATAGTGGACACATCAATAACTTTTCGATCTTCATCTTGATTTTCATAGGAATTAGAAGAACACGCTTTAATAAAGGCATCTTTGGAAGCACGCATCCTAGCGGTTCTTTCCTTGCACTCATCAATGGAAATTCTCATGGCTTTGAGAGACTCATTCATATCATGCTTAGGAGGAATAGATCTAAGCTTTAAAGAATCAATTTCAAGAGAAATTCTATCAACGTTCCTAGCCAAATCATCAACTTTAAGCAATTTCTCTTCAAGCAAAGCATTAAAATTCTTTTTTGAATTCATAAACTCTTTAACACTACTCTCAAATTCAGAGGGCATCTTATTAAAATTTCCATAAGAGTTGTTGTAGGAATTTCCATAATTATTAGAAGGATTACTAGGATAAGGCCTAGGATTAAAATTCCCTCTATACACGTTGTTTCCAAAACTATTCCTACCAACAAAATTCACATCCATAGATTCATTATTATTCTCAATCAAGGTAGACAAAATTCATATCATTAGGATTAGAAGAAACACTCTTGTTAGCAAATATTTTCATAAGTTCATCCATCTTTCCACTCAAAACATTGATTTCTTCTATCGCATGCACTTTTTTATTAGTAGATCTTTCAGTATGCCATTGAGAATAATTAACCATAATATTATCTAGGAGTTTAGTAGCATCTCCTAAAGTGATTTCCATAAAAGTGCCTCCCGCGGCCGAATCTAAAAGATTTCTAGAAGCAAAATTCAATCCAGCATAAAAAATTTGTACAATCATCCACAAGTTCAAACCATGAGTAGGACAATTACGTATCATTAATTTCATTCTCTCCAAAGCTTGTGCAACATGTTCATGATCAAGTTGCTTAAAATTCATGGAGGAAAATACTTAGAGATAAAAGCATCTTTGCACTTGTTCCAAGAATCAATACTATTTTTGGGCAAAGATGAAAACCACGCTTTAGCACAATCTCTAAGCGAAAAAGGAAATAGCTTCAAGTTAACGACATCATTATGGACATCTTTTTTCTTTTGCATATCACATAAATCAACAAAGCTATTCAGATGAGTAGCGGCATCTTCACTAGGAATGCCGGCGAATTGACCTTTCATAACAAGATTCAACAAAGCAGTATTGATTTCACAAGATTAGGTATTGGCAAGAGGAACAATCGGAGTGCTAAGGAAATCATTATTATTGGTATTGGTGAAGTCACACAATTTGGTAGCATCTTGAGCCATCGCGACGAACAAGCAAACTAACACACGAGCAAATAAACGGACGAGAAAAAGGCAAGGGAAAAAATGAGGAGGAGATTGGGAAAGAGAGGGCAAATAAAACGGCAAGGGTGAAGTGGGGGAGAGGAAAACGAGAGGCAAATGGCAAATAATGTAATGCGAGAGATAGGGATTGTGATGGGTACTTGGTATGTTGACTTTTGTGTAGACCTCCCCGGCAACGGCACCAGAAATCTTTCTTGCTACGTCTCGAGCTTGCGTTGGTTTTCCCCTAAGAGGAGACGATGATGTAGCACAGTAGCGTAAGTATTTCCCTCAGTTTTTTAGAACCAAGGTATCAATCCAGTAGGAGGCCACGCGCAAGTCCCTCGTACCTGCACAAAACGATAGCTACTCGCAACCAACGCGATTAGGGGTTGTCAATCCCTTCACGGTCACTTACGAGAGTGAGATTTGATAGAGATAATATTTTTGGTATTTTTGGTATAAAGATGCAAAGTAAAAAGTAAAACCAAAGCAAGTAAATAAAGTGATGGAGATTGATATGATGAGAATAGACCCGGGAGCCATAGGTTTCACTAGTGGCTTCTCTCAAGAGCATAGATATTCTACGGTGGGTCAACAAATTATTGTTGAGCAATTGACAGAATTGAGCATAGTTATGAGTATATCTAGGCAATGATCATGTATATAGGCATCACGTTCGTGACAAGTAGATCGAAACGATTCTGCATCTACTACTATTACTCCACTCATCGACCGCTATCCAGCATGCATCTAGAGTATTAAGTTAAAACCAGGGTAACGCCTTAAGCAAGATGACATGATGTAGAGGAATAAATTCATGCAATATGATAAATACCCCATATTGTTATCCTCGATGGCAACAATACAATACGTGCCTTGCAACCCTTTACATCCTTTGGGTAAGGACACCGCAAGATTGAACCCAAAGCTAAGCACTTCTCCCATTGCAAGAACTACCAATCTAGTTGGCCAAACCAAACGGATAATTCGGAGAGACTTGCAAAGATAACTCAATCATACATAAAAGAATTCAGAGAAGAATCAAATATTTTCCATAGATAAGCTGGATCATAAACCCACAATTCATCGGTCTCAACAAACACACCGCAAAAAACAAGATTACATCGAATAGATCTCCACAAGAGAGGGGAGAACATTGTATTGAGATCCAAAAGAGAGAAGAAGCCATCTGGCTACTAGCTATGGATCCGAAGGTCTGAAGTAAACTACTCACACTTCATCGGAGGGGCTATGGTGTTGATGTAGAAGCCCTCCGTGGTGGATGCCCCCTCCGGCGGAGCTCCGGAACAGGCCCCAAGATGGGATCTCGTGGATACAGGAAGTTGTGGCGGTGGAATTAGGTTTTTGGCTCCTCCCCTGATCTGTTGGGGGTACGTAGGTATATATAGGAGGAAGGAGTACATCGGTGGAGCGTCAGGGGGCCCACGAGGCAGGGGGCGCGCCCAGGGGGGCGCCCTCCACCCTCGTGACCGCCTCTGGCCCTTCTTGGAGTAGGGTCCAAGTCTCCTGGATCACATTCGGTGAGAAGATCACGTTCCCGAAGGTTTCATTCCGTTTGGACTCCATTTGATATTCCGTTTCTTCGAAACACTGAAATAGGCAAAAAAACAGCAATTCTGGGCTGGGCCTCCGGTTAATAGGTTAGTCCCAAAAGTAATATAAAAGTGGAAAATAAAGCCCATTATAGTCCAAAACAATAGATAAAGTAGCATGGAGCAATCAAAAATTATAGATACGTTGGAGACGTATCAGGCATCCCCAAGCTTAATTTCTGCTCGTCCTCGAGTAGGTAAATGATAAAAAGAGAATTTTTGATGCGGAGTGATACTTTGGCATAATTTCAATGTAAAACTTCTTAATTGTGATATGAATATTCAGATCCGAAAGATTAAAGACAAAAGTTCATATTGACATAAATAATAATACTTCAAGCATACTAATCAAAATAATTAGGTCTTCTCAAAATAGCATGGCAAAAGAAAGTTTATCCCTACAAAATCATATAGTTAAGCTATGCTTCATTTTCGTCACACAAAGATGTTCCCAACTTCTATACCCCCGATGACAAGCCAAGCAATTGTTTCATACTTAAATAATCTCAAACTTTTTCAACCTTCACGCAATACATGAGCGTGAGCCATGGATATAGCACTATGGGTGGAATAGAATATGATGATGGGGATTGTGTGGAGAAGACAAAAAAGGAGAAAGTATCACATTGACGAGGCTAATCAACGGGCTATGGAGACGCCCATCAATTGATGTCAACATGAGGAGTAGGGATTGCCATGCAACGGATGCACTAGAGCTATGAATGCTCAACAAAAGAAAACTAGTGGGTGTGCATCCAACTTGCTTGCTCATGAAGACCTAGGGCATTTGAGGAAGCCCATCGTAGGAATATACAAGCCAAGTTCTATTATGAAAAATTCCCACGAGTATGAAAAAGACAGCTTATGAGACTCACTATATGAAAAACAAGGTGCTACTTTGACGCACAATATATGAGACTCACTACATGAAGAACAAGGTGCTACTTTGAAGCACAAGTGTGGAAAAAGAGATAGTAGCATTGCCGTTTTTTTTGGGCCTTTCCTTTTTTTATTTTGGCCTTTCTCTTTTTTGTTTTTTTTTGTTGGGCAATTCTCTAATAATGATGATCATCACACTTCTATTGATTACAACATAAGGATTACAACTCGAAACCTAGAACAAGATATGACTCTATATGAATGCCTCCGGCGGTGTGCCGGGATGGTGCAATGAATCAAGAGTGACATGTATGAAAAATAATGCATGGTGGCTTTGCCACAAATACGATGTCAACTACATGATCATGCAATGGAAATATGACAAAAGTAATGTATGTCATGATGATGATGAACGGAACGGTGGAAAGTTGCATGGCAATATATCTCGGAATGGCTATGGAAATGCCATAATAGGTAGGTATGGTGGCTGTTTTGAGGAAGATATAAGGAGGTTTATGTGTGAAAGAGCGTATCATATCACGGGGTTTGGATGCACAGGTGAAGTTTGCACCAACTCTCGAGGTGAGAAAGGGCAATGCACGGTACCGAAGAGGCTAGCAAAGGCGGAAAGGTAAAAGTGCGTATAATCCATGGACTCAACATTAGTCAAAAGAACTCATATACTTATTGCAAAAATTTAGAAGTCATCAAAAATCAAGTAATACGTGCATGCTCCTAGGGGGATAGATTGGTAGGAAAAGACCATCGCTCGTCCCCGACCTCCACTCATAAGGATGCACAAGCCAGGTACACTTCATGTTTCAAATTTGTTACACAACCTTAACCATACGTGCATGCTACGGGATTTGCTAACTTCAACACAAGCATTTCTCAAATTCACAACTACTCAACTAGCATGACTTTGATATTATCACCTCCATATCTCAAAACAGTTATCAAGCATCAAACTTATCTTAGTATTCGACGCACTCAAACAAAAATTTCACATATCTTGAATACCAAGTATATTAACATTAAGCAAATTACCATGCTATTAACGACTCTCAAAATAATCTAAGTGAAGCATGAGAGATCAAGTTTATTTAAAACAAATCCACCACCATGCTCTAAAAGATCTAAGTTAAGCACTAGAGCAAAAATTATCACGCTCAAAAAGATATAAGTGAAACACTATGAGCAAAACTATAGAGCTCAAAAGATATAAGTGAAGCACATAGAGTATTCTATCAAATTTCAATTCATGTATGGCTCTATAAAAAGGTGTGTACAGCAATGATGATTGTGGTAAACTAACAAGCAAAGACTCAAATAATACAAGACGCTCAAAGCAAAACACATATCATGTTGGTGAATAAAAATATAGCTCCAAGTAAATTACCGATGGAAGTAGACGAAAGAGGGGATGCCTTCCGGGGCATCCCCAAGATTTGACTTTTTGGTGTCCTTAGATTATCTTGGGGGTGCCATGGGCATCCCCAAGCTTAGTATCTTGCCATTTCCTTGTTCCATAATCCATCAAAAGAATTCACCCAAAACTTGAAAACTTCACAACACAAAACTCAATAGAAATCTCGTGAGCTCCGTTAGAGAAAGAAAACAAAAGACTACTTTAAGGTACTGTAATGAACTCATTCTTTATTTATATTGGTGTTAAACCTACTATATTCCAACTTCTCTATGGATTATAAACTATTTTACGAACCATAGATTCATCAAAATAAGCAAACAACACACGGAAAACAGAATCTGTCAAAAACAGAACAGTCTGCAGTAATCTGTAACTAACGCAAACTTCTGGAACCCAAAACTTTCTACAAAAATTAGAAGGCCTGGACAATTTGTTTATTAATCAGAAGCAATTGGAATCAGTATTTTATCATGTTCTGGTGATTTTTAACAATTCGGGAACTGAGCACAAAGATTCTGGAAATTACAGCAAGATCAAATATCTACCATCCAAGAAGATCCAATAGGTTCAACTTGGCACAAACACTAATTAAAAGATAAAGCCACATCTAAACAGAGGCTAGATGGATTATTTATTACTAAGCAGCAAGGAAAAATATTGTGTTGTCTCCTAACAAGCGCTTTTCTTTAAAGCCTTTTTAGCTAGGCATTGAGATTTCAATGATGCTCACAAGAAAGACAAGATTTGAAGCAAAAAGAGAGCATCATAAAACATGTGACAACCACATCTAAGTCTAACATACTTCCTATGCATAGGCATCTTATAGGCAAACAAATCAAGGCATCAACAATGTGTTCGGTAAAAGCCTTATTTTGACTATAAGCATGAGGAGAATTTAGCACGGATTGCAACAAGGAAATACAATCAATTAAAGAGAAATTTTCATAATTAAATTCCTTGAGATCCAATATAGTGGGTTTAGCAACATCTAGATTTCTATTTCTTTCAATCCCACTTTTATCAATTTCATCATCAAGATCTAAAACTCCAATTCTTAGAACGCCTTCTAGGTAAAGGAAGATCATATTCAGTTTCATCAAGATTCATATTGCAATACAAAGATTTAATAGGGGACACATCAATAACTTTTAGATCTTCATCTTGATTTTCATAGGAATTAGAAGAACACGCTTTAATAAAGGCATCTTTGGAAGCACGCATCCTAGCGGTTCTTTCCTTGCACTCATCAATGGAAATTCTCATGGCTTTGAGAGACTCATTGATATCATGCTTAGGAGGAATAGATCTAAGCTTTAAAGAATCAATTTCAAGAGAAATTCTATCAACGTTCCTAGCCAAATCATCAACTTTAAGCAATTTCTCTTCAAGCAAAGCATTAAAATTCTTTTGTGAATTCATAAACTCTTTAACACTACTCTCAAATTCAGAGGGCATCTTATTAAAATTTCCGTAAGAGTTGTTGTAGGAATTTCCATAATTATTAGAAGGATTACTAGGATAAGGCCTAGGATTAAAATTCCCTCTATACGCGTTGTTTCCAAAACTATTCCTACCAACAAAATTCACATCCATAGATTCATTATTATTCTCAATCAAGGTAGACAAAAGGCATATCATTAGGATCAGAAGAAACACTCTTATTAGCAAATAGTTTCATAAGTTCATCCATCTTTCCACTCAAAACATTGATTTCTTCTATCGCATGCACTTTTTTATTAGTAGATCTTTCAGTATGCCATTGAGAATAATTAACCATAATATTATCTAGGAGTTTAGTAGCATCTCCTAAAGTGATTTCCATAAAAGTGCCTCCCGCGGCCGAATCTAAAAGATTTCTAGAAGCAAAATTCAATCCAGCATAAAAAATTTGTACAATCATCCACAAGTTCAAACCATGAGTAGGACAATTACGTATCATTAATTTCATTCTCTCCAAAGCTTGTGCAACATGTTCATGATCAAGTTGCTTAAAATTCATGGAGGAAAATACTTAGAGATAAAAGCATCTTTGCACTTGTTCCAAGAATCAATACTATTTTTGGGCAAAGATGAAAACCATGCTTTAGCACAATATCTAAGAGAAAAAGGAAATAGCTTCAATTTAACGACATCATTATGGACATCTTTTTTCTTTTGCATATCACATAAATCAACGAAGCTATTCAGATGAGTAGCGGCATCTTCACTAGGAAGGCCGGCGAATTGATCTTTCATAACAAGATTCAACAAAGCAGTATTGATTTCACAAGATTCGGTATTGGCAAGAGGAGCTATCGGAGTGCTAAGGAAATCATTATTATTCGTATTGGTGAAGTCACACAATTTGGTAGCATCTTGAGCCATCGCGACGAACAAGCAAACTAACACACGAGCAAAGAAACAGACGAGAAAAAGGCAAGGGAAAAAAAGAGGAGGAGATTGGAAAAAAAAAGGGCAAATAAAACGGCAAGGGTGAAGTGGGGGAGAGGAAAACGAGAGGCAAATGGCAAATAATGTAATGCGAGAGATAGGGATTGTGATGGGTACTTGGTATGTTGACTTTTGTATAGACCTCCCCGGCAACAGCGCCAGAAATCTTTCTTGCTACGTCTCGAGCTTGCGTTGGTTTTCCCCTAAGAGGAGAGGATGATGCAGCACAGTAGCGTAAGTATTTCCCTCAGGTTTTTAGAACCAAGGTATCAATCCAGTAGGAGGCCACGCGCAAGTCCCTCGTACCTGCACAAAACGATAGCTACTCACAACCAACGCGATTAGGGGTTGTCAATCCCTTCACGGTCACTTACGAGAGTGAGATCTGATAGAGATAATATTTTGGTATTTTTGGTATAAATATGCAAAGTAAAAAGTAAAAGCAGAGCAAGTAAATAAAGTGATGGAGATTGATATGATGAGAATAGACCCGGGGGCCATAGGTTTCACTAGTGGCTTCTCTCAAGAGCATAGATATTCTACGGTGGGTGAACAAATTAATGTTGAGCAATTGACAGAATTGAGCATAGTTATGAGTATATCTAGGCAATGATCATGTATATAGGCATCACGTCCGTGACAAGTAGATCGAAACGATTCTGCATCTACTACTATTACTCCACTCATCGACGGCTATCCAGTATGCATCTAGAGTATTAAGTTAAAAACAGAGTAACACCTTAAGCAAGATGACATGATGTAGAGGAATAAATTCATGCAATATGATAAATACCCCGTATTTTTATCCTCGATGGCAACAATACAATACGTGCATTGCAACCCTTTCTGTCACTGGGTAAGGACACCGCAAGATTGAACCCAAAGCTAAGCACTTCTCCCGTTGCAAGAACTACCAATCTAGTTGGCCAAACCAAACGGATAATTCGAAGAGACTTGCAAAGATAACTCAATCATACATAAAAGTATTCAGAGAAGAATCAAATATTTTCCATAGATAAGCTGGATCATAAACCCACAATTCATCGGTCTCAACAAACACACCGCAAAACGAAGATTACATCGAATAGATCCCCACAAGAGAGGGGGAGAACATTGTATAGAGATCCAAAAAGAGAGAAGAAGCCATCTAGCTACTAGCTATGGACCCAAAAGTCTGAAGTAAACTACTCACACTTCATCGGAGGGGCTATGGTGTTGATGTAGAAGCCCTCCGTGGTGGATGCCCCCTCCGGCGGAGCTCCGGAACAGGCCCCAAGATGGGATCTCGTGGATACAGGAAGTTGCGGCGGTGGAATTAGGTTTTTGGCTCCTCCCTGGTCTGTTGGGGGTGCATAGGTATATATAGGAGGAATGAGTACGTCGGTGGAGCGTCAGGGGGCCCACGAGGCAGGGGGCGCGCCAAGGGAGGGCGCCCTCCACCCTCGTGACCGCCTCTGGCACTTCTTGGAGTAGTGTCCAAGTATCCTGGATCACATTCGGTGAGAAGATCACGTTCCCGAAGGTTTCATTCCGTTTGGACTTCGTTTGATATTCCGTTTCTTCGAAACACTGAAATAGGCAAAAAAAACAGCAATTCTGGGCTGGGCCTTCGGTTAATAGGTTAGTCCCAAAAGTAATATAAAAGTGGAAAATAAAGCCCATTATAGTCCAAAACAATAGATAAAGTAGCATGGAGCAATCAAAAATTATAGATACGTTGGAGACGTATCACAGACGTTCAACAACAGTCAGTTTATCCGGCAGCGGGTGGTTGGATTCAAGGCGCAAGGCGCGGAAGCTGGGCAGAGGATTTTCCTCAGCCGGAGAAGTGTGCTGGCAGTAAAACCACGTCTGATTCCAATCCTTTGGATGACTCGGCAGTTCAGCATAAGGGAAAAGGCAGTCTCTCTGCCGCTGAATCGAGATGCCACCAGGTTCCAGACTGGGCCCGTTGGCGCGTTCGTTCAACCGGTTTAAGTAAAATAATTCTCTGAATAAAATTAAGCTATGTTCTTCTCCAAGGTACACCTTGCAGAAGACTTGGAAGTTGCAAATATTTGACACGGAATTGGGTCCGATGTCTTGAGGTCTGAGATCAAAGAAATGCAAAACATCCCTGAATAATTTTGAACCGGGTGGAGCGAAGCCCCGGTTCATGTGATCAGTAAACACGATCACCTCCCCCTCCTTGGGTTGAGGCTTCTCCTCTGACGGGTTAGGAGCACGATAAGACATGATCTCTTTCTTGGGCAGATGGTCGGATTTCACAAAATCAGACGAAGTGCTTTCTGTAACAACGGACTTGACCCAGTTGCAGGTCACCGAAGGTTTGGGAGCCTTGGGAGCCATTAGTCAAATTGAAACCTATGACAAAAGAAAAAAATTCCGGTTCAATTTATAACCCGGAGGAGAACACTGTGAGTTTATTCAAAACGGCGGCTTAAGAAGGGGCCTAATGATATATGGGTAATTGTTCAGTGGTATTTAAGCCGCTACAAGTATCAAAGGCAGTTAAATTTTCTTAAATCGCCGGAATCAAGCAAGGCTATATGGACTATCGTAGTTGAACAGAGTCAATAGGTGCAAATTTTTGGCTAAGTGTGGAACAAACAAGTTTCACAAGTTTCAGCTATTATTTTGGATCAAACAATTGCTCTGAAAAGAAAAATTTCTAGACCTAAAGCCAGTACAGAGAAGTTCATGCACTCGAAGGAGGCCTTTAAACAAGGGAAATGAGATCTGTTTCTATTTGAGATGGATGCGGAACAGCCACCGCAGTAGTTCTAGTTGTCTAAAGATCAAAAAGGAGCACGGGAAAGGAAAAATATCAAGGGTTTGCAACGGGCGGCGATGAACACCGACGAACTCGGGAGGCCGTAATGCAGATCTAAACGCAGGAAAGGAAAAGGGCTTACGAATGCAGAGCTGCTGCAGGGTTCCGTCGCGTTTCTCTGATTAAGTCAGGTTGATGCAGCGGCCTGAGTTGGAGAAGACGAGGAGCTCGACGGTGGCGGCGGCGGCGGAGCTCGAGTAATAGGGAGGCAGGGAGAAGATGAAGACGACTGAGGGAGAAAATGAAAAGGACCTAGGTCGAGCCTATTTATGGGGAAGGGCCGACTGGGACAATGCGAGAAGCGAGGAGATTGAATATCATTATCCAGCGACCCCGACGCCTCGGGTTTCGGGACAATCAGTAAAGGCAAAGATCCGTTGAAGATATTGCAGAATAAAATAAGGATTTAATTGGAGATGACGTCACGACAGGCTAACGCGGATCCAGAAGATGATGTCATGGCGGGTTAAACCCTTTGCACAGGCAGAAGACCGAAGGCTTATTTCTTAAGGTATTTTAAGATTGACATGAACCGTTTCAAATCAATCTGGGGCCTAATGTTGGGAATATAACTATTTGTATAAGTCGTCCATGAGGGGCCGGGTTATGCAAAGAGAGATTTATCATAAGAAGCCCAAGACCAAGCATGAAGATGGTGGTTCAATAAAGGGTCTAAAGCCCACGGGCGACTTAAGGCCCGTCGTAGTAAACCGCCATAATGGCATGACTTGTATCATAAGGTAGATTTAACTAGTCACCGAGCCGGACACTGTTTATGAGCCGCCGGGACTCAGAAGCTGTATGCCAACCCGTGTATATAAGGGGACAACCCGCGGTGACTTAGGACCAGAAACAACTCATCGAGAACCGGGCCTAGCGTATCTCGCTCCCTGGTCATCGAAACATCAAGCAATACCAACCCAACTAGACGTAGGCCTTACCTTCACCGTAAGGGGCCGAACTAGTATAAATCTCTCGTGTCCCTTGTCCCGATTAACCCCTTTAAGCTTCCTAGTTGCGATGGCTCCACGTCTAAGTCCTTGCAAGAGGACATCTGCCGTGACAATCCCACAACATTCGGGGTGCCGCACTGTCAAGAGTGTTCGGACTTCTCACGCCATGTTATGGGGTATACGGAAGCCCCTGGCGTACTGGTCGTACCAGAGTGTACGGGTGCTCACTGTCATAAATGAACATATATATATATAAAATAATATAGAATGCGATAATAGACTAGTGCTATGCATTGTTTATTTGAGAAATGCGTCAAAGCATGCTGATACAAGTAGTGTGGTAAGCAAAAAATAGGACTATTTGACATGTCCCATCCAAGGGCAAGTTGCGGACTGGTATCTTAAAGGAGGTATTTCACTCATTATCAGAGACCACCTGGGGATTCCATTGTACGACGTAGCTTCCTGCCTCCTTGAATGTTGTATCATGTGCCCGGCAATCATACTGCCGGATAGGGCTTCTAGAGAGTAAAGTTCTGAAAGAAAGAGAATGATTAAGATAGTAAGCCCCTAGTGCGGTTTAGCTGCATTGTGGGACGTGCCTTGGTCGTGCCCCCGCCGATGCCTATGGTATTCTCAATGCGTAATTATGTACGCGTGGCACGAATTTTGTCGTTCGACTGAGGCTAGGGCGGGGGCCGAATTGCTAGGTGAGCTCTGGGCGTGCCAGGCAATCCTGTTGTAGGTTGCTCCGGACGCGCTTGACGGTGTCCGGGGGCTTTATCGCCGAACTGGTGGATTGCCTTAAGAGGCTGCTTTGTGCCTCCGCTGCGAGGGTCGCAGTGTGCTCCTCCATACGGAGCGAGCGCTTTGTGTTTCCATTGACTGTGATGACCCCCCTAGGTCCTGGCATCTTGAGCTTAAGGTATGCATAATGCGGTACTGCGTTGAATCTTGCAAACGCGGTTCGCCCGAGCAGTGCGTGATAGCCGCTGCAGAACGGGACGATATCGAAGATTAACTCCTCGCTTCGGAAGTTGTCCGGAGATCCGAAGACCACTTCCAGTGTGTTTGAGCCCGTACAATGGGCCTCTACACCTGGGATGACGCCTTTAAAAGTCGTTTTTGTGGGTTTGATCCTTGAGGGGTCGATACCCATTTTGCGCACTATATCCTGATAGAGCAGGTTCAGGCTGCTGCCGCCGTCCATAAGGACTCGAGTGACGTGAAATACGTCAATGATGGGGTCTAAGACCAATGCGGCCGATCCGCCATGACGGATACTAGTGGGGTGGTCCCTGCGATCGAAGGTGATCGGACAAGAGGACCATGGGTTGAACTTTGGGGCAACGGGCTCCGTCGCATATACTTCTTTTAGTGCACGCTTACGTTCCCTCTTGGGGATGTGGGTTGCGTACATCATGTTCACCATCCTCACTTGTGGGGGGAACCTCTTCTGTCCTCCCGTGTTCGGCGGCCGTGACTCCTCCTCGTCATTGTTGTGCAGCCCCTTGTCCTTGTTTTCGGCGTTTAACTTGCCGGCCTGCTTGAACACCCAGCATTCTCTGTTGGTGTGATTGGCTGGCTTATCGGGGGTGTCGTGTATTTGACATGGGCGATCGAGTATGCGGTCCAAACTGGATGGGCTCGAAGTGCTTCTTTTGAATGGCTTTTTCCGCTGACCAGGTTTAGTGCCTCTGAATCCGGCATTGACTTCCGTATCCCCGGTGTTATCGTCGTTGTTGTGGCGCTTGTGTTTGTTGCGACGTGGCCTGTCGTTACTATCCTTGGTATCTGAAGTGCCAAGGTTTCTTGATATGTTGTTGCTGCGAGCCAGCCAACTATCCTCTCTCGCGCAAAAGCGGGTCATTAGTGTCATGAGGGCAGCCATAGACTTCGGCTTTTCCTGGCCGAGGTACCAGGCGAGCCACTCGTCACAGATGTTGTGCTTAAATGCCGCTAAGGCCTCTACATCCGGACAGTCGACAATTTGATTTTTCTTGGTTAGGAACCGTGTCCAGAATTGCCTCGCCGATTCCCCTGGCTGCTGAATTATGTGGCTCAAGTCATTGGCATTTGGTGGTCGCACATAAGTGCCCTGGAAGTTGTCGAGGAATGCGTCTTCCAGATCGTCCCAACAGCCAACGGAGTCTGCTGGCAAACTGTTCAGCCAGTGCCGAGCTGGTCCTTTAAGTTTTAACGGGAGGTACTTCATGGCATGTAGATCATCACCGCGGGCCATGTGGATGTGGAGGAGGAAATCCTCGATCCATACCGCGAGATCTGTTGTGCCATCATATGATTCGATATTTACGGGTTTAAAACCCTCTGGGAATTGATGCTCCATTACTTCGTCAATGAAGCATAGGGGGTGTGCCGCACCTCTATGCTGGGCTATATCGCGGCGCAGCTCATATGAGTCTTGCCTGCTGTATTCGGCCCGGCCGGATTTGCTTTTACTGTATCCGGCGTGGCGGTCACCGTCCCACGTAGGGGCGTGCCCTCGTGATCCGTAGAGCGATCTTGCGTGTTTTTCCCTGTCTTCCAATACGTTTCGTAGGTCTCGCGTGTTTCCCGGTGCCTTGGTATTTTTGTTTGAGTGGCCGCGGGGTGCGGGCTGAGCTTCTCGCTGAAATGCCTCTCTGTCTCGGCCACGAGGCGGCTGATCAGCCATGTCATATGCTTCCTCCTCAAGTCGGGGTAGCATCCTGCGCTTTGGGTGACCCTTGAGAGGCGCTCGAGTTCAGATTCCTCGGCCGCAAGGACTTCAGTCCATCTGTCTGCTAGCAAATCCTGATCAGCTCGAAGCTGTTGCTGTTTTTTCTTCAGGCTATTTGCTGTGGCTATAAGCCGGCCCTTAAAGCGCTCCTGCTCGACGGGATCCTTGGGTGCGACAAATTCTTCATTGTCGAGGCTCACTTCGTCTTCGGAGAGAGGCATGTAATTGTCATCCTCCGCTTCTCCCTCTGCCGCTCGCTCAGGAGGGCTGGCTTGTTCATCCACGGGCTCTAGATCTTGCTGGAGGAGATTGTCATCATCTTCGGCACTGTCCTAAGTACTGTTATCTCCTGTGCCGGTATCACCACTTTTGCTATGGCGAGACTTAGAGCGGCGCCGCTGACGTCGGCGCTTGGGTTGCTTCTTGGAGGGGTCATCCTCCGCTGTCTTGTCGCCATTGCCTTCTTTGGGGGTATCCACCATATATATATATATCATATGATGAGGTGGCGGTCCAGGTGCTCGTGGGCGATGGTTCTGCTCGTCTCCTTCATCATTGTCCATACCATCGAGGTCTTCGGAGTCGAAGTCGAGCATGTCGGTTAAATCATCGACAGTGGCTACTAAGTGGGTGGTGGGTGGGGAGTGAATTTCTTCGTCATCCGCATCCCATTCTAGCTGGACATAGTTCGGCCAAGGTTCTCCTGACAGGGAGAGAGACCTTAATGAGTTTAGTACATCCCGAAGGGCGAGTGCTGAAAGATATCCATGGAGGTGAACTCCATGATCGGCGCCCAATCGGATTCGATAGGCATGGGCGCAGGCGGTTCGGAGTCCGTGGCCGGAGACGAGTCCAACGGTTCGGCGTCACGGTTCTCGTGAGGGGTAAGGTCAGTATTCGGCTCTATCGCCACCGAGGGTGCAGCCTCCAAGGCGGGGTCTATCCGCCCGTCCTCGGATGGCGCAAATTGCTCGGGATTGAAGGCCGCAGTGGTTGCTGGCGTGATTTCCCGAACACTGTCCGACGGCAGAGCTCCTACTCGTCGTGATCGTGCGGCACACCTGGCATGGGCTCGAATCCGTCGAAGATTAAGTCTCCGCGGATATCGGCAGTGTAATTCATGTTTCCAAACCTGACCTGGTGGCCAGGGGCGTAGCTCTCGATCTGCTCCAGATGGCCAAGCGAGTTGGCCCGCAGTGCGAAGCCACCGAATATGAAGATCTGTCCGGGGAGGAAAACCTCACCCTGGAACGCATCGTTATCGACGATCGGAGGAGCCATCCAGCTTTACGGCGACGGTACAGTGGAACTCTCAATGAAAGCACCAATGTCGGTGTCAAAACCGGCGGATCTTGGGTAGGGGGTCCCGAACTATGCATCTAAGGTGGATGGTAACAGGAGGCAGGGGACACGATGTTTACCCAGGTTCGGGCCCTCTCGATGGAGGTAATACCCTACTTCCTGCTTGATTGATCTTGATGATATGAGTAGTACAAGAGTTGATCTACCACGAGATCGTAGAGGCTAAACCCTAGAAGCTAGCCTATGGTATGATTGTTGTTCGTCCCCACGGACTAAACCCTCCGGTTTATATAGACACCGGAGGGCTAGGATTACACAGTAGTCGGTTACAATAGGAGGAGATCTACATATCCATATCGCCAAGCTTGCCTTCCACGCCAAGGAGAGTCCCATCCGGACACGAGACGAAGTCTTCAATCTTGTATCTTCATAGTCCAACAGTCCGGCCAAAGGATATAGTCCGGCTGTCTGGATACCCCCTAATCCAGGACTCCCTCACACCCAAAAAGTAATAAGGTGTGATCATGTTTTTTTTGTGAGAGAGGTTTAGTCAATGGGTCTGCCACATTCAGAGCCGTATGTATTTTGCAAATATTCTATGTCTACAATGCTCTGCATGGAGCTACTATAGCTAATTGCTCCCACTTTCAATATGTATCCAGATCAAGATTTAGAGTCATCCAGATCAGTGTAAAAGCTTGCATCGACATAACTCTTTACGACAAACTCTTTATCACCTCCATAACCAAGAAATATTTCCTTAGTCCTCTAAGGATAATTTTGACCAATGTCCAGTGATCTAATCCTAGATCAAAATTGTACTCCCTTGCCAAACTTAGGGCAGGGTGTACAATAGGTCTGGTACACAGCATGGCATACTTTATAGAACATATGGCTGAGGCATAGGGAATGACTTTCATTCTATCTCTATCTTCTGTCGTGGTCGGGCTTTGGGTCTTACTCAACTTCACACCTTGCAACACAGGCAAGAACTCTGTCTTTGACTGTTCCATTTTGAACAACTTCAAAATCTTGTCAAGGTATGTACTCATTGAAAAAACTTATCAAACGTATTCATCTATCTCTATAGGTCTTGATGCTCAATATGTAAGCAGCTTCACCGAGGTCTTTCTTTGAAAAAATTCTTTCAAACACTCCTTTATGCTTTCCATAAAATTCTACATCATTTCCGATCAATAATTTGTCATTCACATATACTTATCAGAAAGGCTGTAGTGCTCCCACTCACTTTCTTGTAAATACAGGCTTCACCGCAAGTCTGTACAAAATTATATGCTTTGATCAACTCATAAAAGTATATATTCCAACTCCGAGATGCTTGCACCAGTCCATAGATGGATCGCTGGAGCTTGCACATTTTGTTAGTACCTTTAGGATTGACAAAACCTTCTAGTTGCATCATATACAACTCTTCTTTAAGAAATCCATTCAGGAATGTAGTTTTGACATCCATTTGCCTGATTTCAAAAAATCTGGCAACTGCTAACATGATTCGGACAGACTTAAGCATCGCTATGAGTGAGAAAATCTCATTGTAGTCAACACCTTGAACTTGTCGAAAACCTTTTGCGACAATTCGATAGATAGAAACACTACCATCAGCGTTCGTCTTCCTCTTGAAGATCCATTTATTCTCAATGGCTCACCGATCATCAGGCAAGTCAATCAAAGTCCACACTTTGTTCTCATACATGGATCCCATCTTAGATTTCATGGCCTCAAGCCATTTCGTGGAATCTGGGCTCATCATCGCTTCCTCATAGTTCGTAGGTTCGTCATGGTCAAGTAACATCACCTCAAGAACAGGATGATATGTCTCCAACGAATATATAATTTTTGATTGTTCCATGCTATTATATTATCCATCTAGGATGTTTTATATGCATTTATATGCTATTTTATATGATTTTTGGGACTAACCTATTAAACTAGAGCCCAGTGCTAGTTTCTGTTTTTTCCTTGATTTTTAGTTTTGCAGAAAAAGAATACCAAACGGAGTCAAATTGACGTGCCAATTTTTGATGATTTTTTATGGACCAAAAGAAGCCCCTGGAGTAAAAGAGTTGGGCCAGAAGAGTCCTGGGCTGCCCACGAGGGTGGGGGCGCGCCCACCCCCCACCCCCTCCCGGGCGTGCCGCCCTATCTCGTGGAAGAATCGGGCACCTCCCTGACTTGTTCTCGACGCCAAAAATTCCTATATTACTGAAACCTACAGAAATACTTAGATCAGGAGTTCCGCCGCCGCAAGCCTCTGTAGCCACCAAAAACCAATCAGGACCCTGTTCCGGCACCCTGCCGGAGGGGGATCCCTTACGGTGTCCATACTCATCATCCCGGCGCTCTCCATGACGAGGAGGGAGTAGTTCACCCTCGGGGTTGAGGGTATGTACCTGTATCTATGTGTTTGATCTCTCTCTCTCTCTCTCTCTCTCTCTCTCTCTCTCTCTCGTGTTCTTGATTTGGCACGATCTTGATGTATCGTGAACTTTGCTATTACAGTTGGATCTTATGATGTTTCTCCCCCTCTACTCTCTTGTAATGGATTGAGTTTTCTCTTTGAAGTTATCTTATCAGATTGAGTCTTTAAGGATTTGAGAACACTTGATGTATGTCTTGCATGTGCTTATCTGTGGTGACAATGGGATATTCATGTGATTTACTTGATGTATGTTTTGGTGATCAACTTGCGGGTTTCGCGACCTCGTGAACTTATGCATAGGGATTGCACACGTTTCCGTCTTGACTCTCCGGTAGAAACTTTGGGGCACTCTTTGAAGTTCTTTGTGTTGGTTGAATAGATGAATCTGAGATTGTGTGATGCATATCGTATAATCATACCCACGGATACTTGAGGTGACATTGGAGTATCTAGGTGACATTAGGGTTTTGGTTGATTTGTGTCTTAAGGTGTTATTCTAGTACGAACTCTATGATAGATCGAACGGAAAGAATAGCTTCGTGTTATTTTACTACGGACTCTTGAATAGATCGATCAGAAAGAATAACTTTGAGGTGGTTTCGTACCCTACCATAATCTCTTCGTTTGTTCTCTGCAATTAGTGACTTAGGAGTGACTCTTTGTTGCATGTTGAGGGATAGTTATATGATCCAGTTATGTTATTATTGTTGAGAGAACTTGCACTAGTGAAAGTATGAACCCTATGCCTTGTTTCCTAGCATTGCAATACCGTTTACGCTCACTTTTATCTTTAGTTACCTTGCTGTTTTTATATTTTCAGATTACAAAAACCTATATCGACCATCCATATTGCACTTGTATCACCATCTCTTCGCCGAACTAGTGCACCTATACAATTTACCATTGTATTGGGTGTGTTGGGGACACAAGAGACTCTTTATTATTTGGTTGCAGGGTTGTTTGAGAGAGACCATCTTCATCCTACGCATCCCATGGATTGATAAACCTTAGGTCATCCACTTGAGGGAAATTTGCTACTGTCCTACAAACCTGTGCACTTGGAGGCCCAACAATGTCTACAATAAGAAGGTTGAGTAGTAGACATCAAGCAGTTTCTGGCACCGTTGCCGGGGAGGTGAGTGCTTGAAGGTTTATCTTTAGATCTTGCAATCGAATCTTTTAGTTTATTGTTTTATCACCAGTTTAGTCTATAAAATAAAACTAGAAAAAAATGGAATTAAGGTTGCCTCATATGCTTCATCTTTTTAATGTCTTTCGTGGAAATGATGGGAAGGAAAATTGTGCTCAAGTACTAGAAGAAGAATTACATAGAATGTTTGGCATAAAATATGTGAATGATGAGCATGATTGCAATGTTGATAGTATGAATTCTTTGAACACTCATGATGCTAATGATATGCAAAGCCACAAGCTTGGGGATGCTATGTTTGAGGAAGATGATATGTTTAGTCCCCGAAGTTTTGATGAGCAAATTTATTATGATGAAAGCATGCCTCCTATTTATGATGATTATTGTGATGACATGTATGCTATAAAGAATAAAGATAACCATGAAACTTTTCATCATGATTTTAGTTTTCAATTGGATTATGCTTCACATGATAGTTATTTTGTTGAGTTTGCTCCCATTACTATTGATGAGAAGAAATTTGCTTATGTGGAGAGCAATAAAAATTCTATGCTTGTAGATCATGAAAAAAATGCTTTATGTGATAGTTATATTTTTTAATTCATTCATGATGCTACTGAAAATTATTATGAGGGAGGAACATATGCTTGTAGGAATTGCAATAATATCAAGTTTCCTCTCTATGTGCTTAAAGCTTTGAAGTTATGCTTGTTTTGCCTTCCTATGCTAGTTGATTATTGTTCCCATAAGTTGTTTTCTCACAAAATCCTTATGCATATGAAGTGGGTTAGACTTAAATGTGCTATTCATATTCTTCATGATGCTCTCTTTATGTTTCAATTCTTATCTTTTATGTGAGCATCATTGAAATCATCATGCCTAGCTAGGGGCGTTAAACGTTGCTTGTTGGGAGGCAACCAAATTTTTATTTTTGTTCTTTGCTTTTTGCTCATGTTTAGTAATAAATAATTCATCTAGCCTCTGTTTAGATGTGGTTTTATGTTTTAATTAGTGTTTGTGGCAAGTAGAACCTTTGGGAAGACTTGGGTGAAGTCTTTGGGATCTTGCTGTAAAAAACAGAAACTTTTGCGCTCACGAGATTAGCTGCCATTTTTTTACTGGAGAGTGCTTTTAGGTTGATTCCTTTTGCAGATGATTAATAGACAAATTCCTAATGTCCACCAAGTTATTTCAGAATTTTTGGAGTTACAGAAGTATTCGAGTGATACAGATTACTACAGACTGTTCTGTTTTTGGCAGATTCTGTTTTCTATGTGTTGTTTGCTTACTTTGATGAATCTATGAGTAGTATCGGAGGGTATGAACCATAGAGAAGTTGGAATACAGTAGATATTACACCAATATGAATTTAGAATTAGTTCACAACAGTACCTAAGTGGTGATTTATTTTCTTATACTAACGGAGCTCATAAGATTTTCTGTTGAGTTTTGTGTTGTGAAGTTTTCAAGTTTTGGGTAAAGATTTGATGGACTAAGGAATAAGGAGTGTCAAGAGCCTAAGCTGGGGATGCCCAAGGCACCCCAAGGTAATATTCAAGGACAGCCAAGAGCCTATGCTTGGGGATGCCCCGGAAGGCATCCCCTCTTTCGTCTTCGTTCATCGGTAACTTTACTTGGAGCTATATTTTTATTCACCACATGATATGTGTTTTGCTTGGAGCATCATTTTATTTTGTTAGGATTTTCTTCCTGTTATTTAAATTAATGTTTTGCATCTTTATTTTCAATAAAAATGTCATGGATAGCCTTTACCATGCTTATTTTGCAAGTATACATGTTGTTGTTTCAAAACAGAAAGTTTATCGTTGTTGCAAAAATTCCCTAGAAAAGCCAGAATATGATAAATCTTTGAATTTTTTTGAATAATATGCTCTGATAAATTTTCTACAGTGTGGTATAATTTCATAATATTTGGACTTAGGGAAGTATGATGAATCTTGCATTCTTATAGACTGTACTGTTTTGGCAGATTGCTGTTATGTTTGCATATGTTTGCTTGTTTAATGATTCTATTTGAGGATAGGAGTATTAAATATGCAGGGATATTTTGTATGCAATGTTTAATAATAATCTTTGTGATTTGCTACAGTAGAGAATGATAAGGTTTTTGCATTGGTTTATACTAACTTATCTCACGAGTTCTTGTTGAGTTTTGTGTGGATGACGTTTTTTTGAAGATTTAGGGAAACCATGATATGAGAGGAATTAAGGAGACACAAAATCTCAAGCTTGGGGATGCCCAAGGCATCCCAAGATAATATTCCAAGAAGTCTCAAGCATCTAAGCTTGGGGATGCCCCGGTAGGCATCCCACCTTTCTTCTTCAACAATTATCGGTTAGTATCGGTTGAGCCTAAGTTTTGCTTCTTCACATGATGAGTGCTATCCTTGAAATGTCGTTTTATTTTGTTTTGCTTGCTGTTTGAATAAAATACCAAGATCTGAAATTCTTAAATATTAGAGAGTCTTCACATAGTTACATAATTATTCGACTACTCATTGATCTTCACTTATATCTTTTGGAGTAGTTTGTCATTTGCTCTAGTGCTTCACTTACATCTTTTTAGAGCACGATGGTAGTTTTATTTTGAAGAAATGGATGAACTCTCATGCTTCACTTATATTATTTTGAGAGTCTTTAGAACAGCATGGTAATTTGCTTTGGTTATGAGTTTAGTCCTAATATGATGGGCATCCAAGAGGGATATAATAAAAACTATCATATAAATTGCATTGAATACTATGAGAAGTTTGATTCTTTATGATTGTTTTGAGATACGAAGATGGTGATATTAGAGTCATGCTAGTTGAGTAGTTGTGAATATGAGAAATACTTGTGTTAAAGTGTGTGATCCCCGTAACATGCACGTATGGTGAACCATCATGTGATGAAGTCAGAGCGTGATTTATTTATTGATTGTCTTCCTTATGAGTGGCGGTCGGGGACGAGCGATGGTCTTTTCCTACCATTCTATCCCCCTACGAGCATGCGCGTAGTACTTCGTTTCGATAACTAATAGATTTTTGCAATAAGTATGTGAGTTCTTTATGACTAATGTTGAGTCCATGGATTATGCGCACTCTCACCCTTCCACCATTGCTAGCATCTCTTGTGTCGCGCAACATTCGCCGGTATCATACACCCACCATATAACTTCCTCAAAACAACCACCATACCTACCTATTATGGCATTTCCATAGCCACTCCGAGATATATTGCCATGCAACTTTCCACTGTTCCGTTCATTATGACACGCTTCATCATTGTCATATTGCTTTGCATGATCATGTAGTTGACATCGTATTTGTGGCAAGGCCACCTTCACAATTCTTTCATACATGTCACTCCTGATTCATTGCGCATCCCGCTACACCGCCGGAGGAATTCACATAGAGTCATATTTGTTTTAAGTATCAAGTTGTAATTCTTGAGTTGTAAGTAAATAAAAGTGTGATGATCTTCATTATTAGAGCATTGTCCCATGTGAGGAAAGGATGATGGAGACTACGATTCCCCCATAAGTCGGGATGAGACTCTGGATGAAAAAAATTAAAAGAGGCCAAAGAAGCCCAAATAAAAAAAGAGTCCAAAGAAGCCCACAAAAAAACAAAAAAATGAGAGAAAAAGAGAGAAGGGGCAATGCTACTATCCTTTTACCACACTTTTGCTTCAAAATAGCATCATGATCTTCACGATAGAGAGTATCCTATGTTGTCACTTTCATATACTAGTGGGAATCTTTCATTATAGAACTTTGCTTGTATATTCCAATAATGGGCTTCCTCAAAATGCCCTAGGTCTTCGTGAGCAAGCGAGTTGGATGCACACCCACTTGGTTTCTTTTTGAGCTTTCATACACTTATAGCTCTAGTGCATCCGTTGCATGGCAATCCCTACTCACTCACATTGATATCTATTTATGGGCATCTCCATAGCCCGTTGATACGCCTAGTTGATGTGAGACTATCTCCTCCTTTTTGTCTTCTCCACAACCGCCATTCTATTCCACCTATGGTGCTATGTCCATGGCTCACGCTCATGTATTGTGTGAAGATTGAAAAAGTTTGAGAGCATCAAAAGTATGAAACAATTGCTTGGCTTGTCATCGGGGTTGTGCATGATTTAAATATTTTGTGTGATGAAGATAGAGCATAGCCAGACTATATGATTTTGTAGGGATAGCTTTCTTTGGCCATGTTATTTTGAGAAGACATGATTGCTTTATTAGTATGCTTGAACTATTATTGTTCTTATGTCAATATTAAACTTTCGTTTTGAATCTTATGGATCTGAATATTCATGCCACAATAAGAAAATTACATTGAAAAATATGTTAGGTAGCATTCCACATCAAAAATTCTGTTTCTATCATTTACCTACTCGAGGACGAGCAGGAATTAAGCTTGGGGATGCTGATACGTCTCCAACGTATCTGTAATTTTAGATTGTTCCATGCCATTATATTATCCATCTAGGATGTTTTATATGCATTTATATGTTATTTTATATGATTTTTGGGGCTAACCTATTATCCTAGAGTCTAGTGTCGGTTTCTGTTTTTTTCCTTGTTTTTGAGTTTTGCAGAAAAGGAATACCAAACGGAGTCAAATTGACGTGTGTAACATCCCAAATTTTCAATTTGGAATGTTATAAATTAGGTCATCATGCATATCATAATTTTTCTCGCATTTTCCGATCCTAGAAAATTTCACGCAACTCAAGGACCCTCGGAGAGAGTTGGAAGTTTCATTATTTTCATATTTGGGATTTCTCAAATTTTGGAAATAGGATCATTGGATTTATTTAAATTATCTTCATAAAGTTTTTCCTATAAAAATATTTTGAGAGGGAATAATATGACTTTCCCAACATTTAGGGAAAACGAAGATTTTATAAATAAATCAAATTTTGTTTTGAAAGATTTATTTTGCTTAGGCAAAAATGAGCATTTAAAAAAAATTATTGCATGTTTGCCGTTTTTAAAAGTTCATTTTGTTCGACTCATTTTAGGAGTCGGGAAAAATTTGTTTTATTTAAATCGGAGTTCATTTGGTATTTTTTAAATTCATTTCGTTTTAATTTAAAAAATCGCGCCCCCACAGGCCAAGGCCCAGCCCCGGCAGCCGGCCCGGCCTTGCCGCCTCCCTCCTCTCCCTCGCCTTGCCGCGCCTGAGTCCCGCTTCGGGGGCAGCGCCCGCCGCCGTCGAGTCCGGCTCCGCCCGCCTCCCGGCTTGCCCCTCCCCAAGCCACCCCGCCGCCCCTTCCCCTCTTAAATACCCCCGCCTCTCTCTCTCACCCGCCCGCGCCCGACCGCCGCCTTGAGTCCGCCCGCCGCTGAGTTCGCCGCGCCGCCGCTCGCCCGGCCCCGCCGCCCTCGCCGCCCCTCCCGACCCCGCCGCCCCTCGGCTTGCCCGGAGCCTCACGGCGATCACCGGAGGTAGCCGCCGCCCCGATCCGGTTTTCCCTATAAAAACCGATCCGGTTTATTTAAAAAAAAAAAGATGTTCGGTTTTTTTTAAAACCTAGATTGGTTTTATTATTTTTTCGGTTTTCTTAATTAGCGAACGTTCACCGACCCGTTCGTTTCAATGAACGCGTTCGTTGGATTAGTTACATTAATCGAACATCCGTTATTTAATCCGCTCGTCGTTTTCTTTTAAATCGGATTTAATCCATTATTTTTCGATTCGATTTACGATCCGATTTTCAAACCTGTTTTATTTCTTGCTCGTTTATCTAATCAGGTGATTCAAGCGCCTGGAGTTTCGTTACGAAACCGCCGTTCCGACTAACCTACTTACACAGAGTTTTGCTACTGTAAAATTTTGACCTAATTTCAGATCGCTAAACCGAGTCGTTCTCTCTCGAGTTCCGACTTTCGATGCTTTATTCGATTCGATTCTTTTGCAACCAGGGTTCTTAAGTTGAACTATCTGGTTAGATCTTTTATTCGAGATTTCCCTGTGCATTAGATGAGTACTTATTGTATGCTTGTTGTTTGTCTGCGTTAGATCACCCAGAGTGCGCCGCTTGTTACTTGAATCTCTAGGACTCATGGATCATCGGCAAGCCAAGTAACAATTTGATCATACTTTTCTACTACCCAGTTTTATGCATTAGATCAAACCCTCAAACACTTGCATGTTTAGGATCTAATTAAATTGTGGGATGGGAAGTAGATTGAGGTAGTACCTATTACCTGTTTTACTTATGAAACCTTGGGAGTTACTTCTACGTTTGCTTGATTATGCCATGCTATGCTAGTAGACGTGGATTGGGTGAGTGAATATCCATGATGATGTGAGATTGTTAATTAATGGTTTATCTAAGGTGGCAACTTAAACACACATCCGGGTGGATTGAGGCACCTGGTTTCTATCAGGACTTGCTCTGTATTTCTTGGACCGCCACCTGTGCTCTAAGGGATCATAAGATTATTCAAACTGGAAACTTCCGTGTGCAGCCACAAGCCAATTATGGGCTCTGGCGTAGTTGACTAAGTTGTGCGAACTCTTACGGGTAGGCTAGCGATGTAGGGGATGTAGGTTGGTACGGTCTACCCACATGTAAGGTGCTAGCGCACGAAAGACTATGTCTCGGTCATCCGCTTCTCAAACACCATGTAGTGCGAGAACCAAGCGGAGGCGATCGAGTCTTGTGGGGAAAAGTGCTAAACCTCTGCAGAGTGTATAAACTAATCATGATTAGCCGTGTCCCGGTTATGGACATCTTGAGTATCTAGTACTTGAATATCATGTGAATCTCAACATGTTACTTCTAATAATAAAGTTATTGGGTTTTAATGAGTACTTTTAATTGGGATTGAGGATGCTGTCAACCATTCTCAATGTTTAACAACCACCATGATAGTTAAACAAAATTATTCCTTTGATGTAGGGAAAAACCAGCTTTATGCAAAAATGTAATCAGAGAGCCTTACCACCAGCCAAATATGCATGTAGTATAGGCTTGTTGCTTCATTGTTCTCTATGTGTTACATTGCCAAAGATATTCCATGTCTTGACCCGTTTTGGCTGCAACTTTTCACGTTGCAGACTTTTCGCATTTGACAGTAAGGTGTTAGGTCGTGGTTCTATACTCAAGTGATGCCGATGGAGTTGATGGACTCACTTGTCTTCCAAGCCTTCATTGTTATCTTTAGATGGCCTTAAGCCATATTATTGTATTAAGTTCCCTTGTGGACAACGATGTAATAAGTGTGTGATTGCTACTCTGCTATAAATCCTTCAAGTACTGTGTGGTGTCGACATCGATCCAGGATGACACTGAGCACATAGCGCTAGATCCATTCGGGTCTGGTCGCTACAGAGAATGGTATCAGAGCACACGCTGACTGTAGGACACGACCACTAAGATAAAGCCATAGATCACTATTCTCTTCCCATTTTCTAACTCCTCATCTTTTCTACTCTCTTTAGGATGACGGACGCGAAGATCAAGTACACCCAACCGGACGAAGGCACACCTTTTGGATTTCACTTGAAGGAAGTTACCAAATACACGAACATTGGATTACCAAGCTTCACCGGGACTTTCAACGCCACTGCTCAAGAGGAGCGCTGGAAGATTCACGCTCACGTTCGGGAAGGACATTCGCCCCAATCACCAAGCCTATAGATAGTGTTTTGATTGCACCAACTTGGAGTCTGGAAAAGAGCATGGCAGCTCACATCACCATGGGACGCATTGGAGAAGTTTATCAAGAAGACCTTAAGGACACTATCTACCAGATTTGCGGACGCCGAGATGACAAATGGGACGTCGTCAGCACCAAGAAGGATAGATCCATTGCAGCATTCATCCAGAGTTAAACCAAAGCACATTCGACGCCAGGAGAACCAGATGTGCAATGATATGTTGGAGTTGCGAGAATGCAAAGGGAAGGATCATCGAACTTGAAGAAGAACTAAAGACAACTCGCAAGGACTATATGGACGAGATCGTAGCTCGGCAAGACACAATAACGATCTTAAGTACGAGATTGAAGAAGCGAAGAAGAAGTTGGCGCCAGGAATGAAGACCAGTATGTCGATTGCCCAAGCGACTACATCAACATCGACGACACCGATTCGGATCCAAGTGAACCCGACTTTGAAGACGGCTGAGCAGACATTATGGAGTCTTCCACCGGTTCAAATTAGTAGAAGTCCCCCACATATTAGTAGTATTCCCTCCATGTAAATCCTTATAGTACACACACTTTTGCGATAGTTAGATCGTTGTAAGACTTTGTTTGATTGAATGAAGTGATTTTGTGTGTATTTGCTCATGTGCATTTGGGTAGTGATTCCCCTTAGACCTCATTCTATTCTAAATTCTCATCTTTTCTAAACCTCCGAGACGCGACCCCGGATTCGTTTTCCCGCCAGAGATCACCCAACTGATCCAGCAGCAGAATACCCTGATTCAAACATTGGTGCAGAACCAGGGCAACAACAACAACAACAACAACAACAACAACAACAACAACCCACCGCCACCACCACCTGCGGATCATCTGACTCGTTTCCTTAGACTAAACCCGCCGGTGTATTCCAGTAGCACCGAGCCAATTGTAGCAGATGACTGGCTCCGCAAGATAGGAAGGGAGCTGACCACTGCAGGATGCACGGATGGAGAAAGAGTGAAGTTTGCAGCACATCAGCTTGAAGGACCCGCAGCAGCATGGTGGGAGAATTTCACACCACTTACCTCAGAGACACCGTCACATGGGATCAATTTCAGCAAGCTTTTCAGACCGCCCATGTTTCCGCAGGAGCTATGGCCATGAAGAAGCGTGAGTTTCGCAATTTACGCCAAGGAGGAAGGACTGTTGGCCAGTACGTGGATGACTTTAGTAAACTAGCACGTTATGCCCCAGATGACGTTGCTACTGATGCAGCTAAACAAGAGAAGTTTCTAGAAGGATTGGATGTGATATTAGGTATGGATGGGTTATCAAGGTATGGAGGAAACATAGATTGCACCACAAAGTCAATTTTGCTCACCACACCAGAAGGAAGAAGGATTAAGTATGTATCACGGCATCAGCCGAGAAGAGCGCAAGTTAATTGCTTATCGTGAGTGGTGCGGAAGAAGTACCGATGGTGAAGGATTTTCTGATGTATTTCCTAAGAGTTGCTGTGAATGCCACCGGATAGAGACATTGAGTTTTTGATGTAACTTTTGCCAGAACAGGCCCAATATCGAAGCGACCATATAGGATTCCAGCACAGGATTTGGCGGAAATCAAGAAGCGGATTAAGGAACTATTGGATAAAGGTTTTATACGCCCAAGTTCTTCACATAGGGGATCACCCGTCTTGCTAGTGGAGAAGAAGGATGTATCGTTAATAATGGTTGTTGATTATCGTGGATTGAATGAAGTAACTATCAAGAACAAGTACCCACTACCTATGATAAATGACCTGTTTGATCGCTTGCAAGGAGCCAAGGTGTTTTCCAAGATCGACTTGCGATCGTGGTACCATCGATTGAAGATTCGGGAGCAGGACATACCCAAGACAGCATTTACCACGAGATATGGACTATACGAGTATACCGTTATGTCATTTGGACTGACTAACGCACCAGCCTATTTCATGAACACGATGAACAAAGTGTTTATGGAGTTTTTGGATAAGTTCGTCGTGGTGTTCATTGATGACATTTTGATTTTCTCAAGAATGAAGAGGAACACAAGGAACATTTGCGATTGGTTTTGGAGAAACTGAGGGAACACCAGTTGTATGCCAAGTTCAGCAAATGTGAGTTTTGGCGAAAGGAAGTTGGATTTCTCGGACATGTTATATCCGGAGAAGGGATAGCAGTTGACCCCACAAAAGTTGAGACCGTAACCAAATGGGAAGCACCAACGACAGTTGGAGAGATTCGGAGTTTCCTTGGACTCGCAGGATACTACCGAAGGTTCATTGAGAATTTCTCAAGGATTGCTAAGCCTATGACAGAATTGTTGAAGAAGGAAAACAAATTCATATGGACTGAGGACTGTGAGGCAAGTTTTGAGGAGTTGAAGAAAAGATTAGTTACCTCACCAGTTTTGATATTGCCATATCAGACTAAGGATTATGAGGTGTATTGCGACGCTTCACGTCGAGGACTTGGAGCAGTGCTTATGCAGGAAGGAAGAGTTGTTTCAGATGCTTCACGACAACTTAAGCCCCATGAGTTGAATTATGCCACTCATGATTTGGAGTTAGCAGCCGTTGTACATGCCTTGAAGACGTGGAGACATTTTCTCACTGGAAATCATTGTGAAGTATATACGGATCACAAGAGTTTGAAGTACATCTTCACACGTATGAATTGAATCTCGGACAAAGGAGATGGTTAGAGCTTATCAAGGATTATGACATGAGATTGCATTATCACCCTGGGAAGGCTAATGTCGTAGCAGACGCATTGAGCCGTAAGAGCCACGTCAATACCCTAATGATGGGAGGAATACCCAATGAGTTAGCCGAGGACCTTCGAGAGCTATGCTTGGAAATAGTTCCGAGAGGCTATGTAGCAGCATTGGAGATTCAGTCAACACTGATGGACAAAATCAGAGAAGCCCAAAAGGCAGATAAGGAAGTTGCCTCTATAAAGGAGAAAATGAGCAAAGGAAAAGCTAAAGGATTTCGTGAGGATGAGCACGATACCCTATGGTTTGAAGACCGTGTTTATGTGCCCAATGACCCGGAGATCGTGAAGCTGATTTTACAAGAAGCTCATGATTCACCCTATTCGATTCACCCAGGAAATACCAAGATGTACTTGGATTTGAAGAATACTTTCTGGTGGACCGGAATGAAGAAGGATATTGCGGAGTATGTAGCAGTTTGCGATGTGTGTCAGAAAGTAAAGGCAGAACATCAGAAGCCAGCAGGATTGTTATAACCATTGCCGATACCCGAATGGAAGTGGGATAAACTAGGCATGGATTTTATCACAGGATTACCAAAGACTCGCTCAGATATGACTCGATTTGGGTTATAGTCGACCGCTTAACAAAGGTAGCTCATTTTATTCCAGTCAAGACCACCTATAGCAGTGCTAAGTTAGCAAAGATATATCGACCAGAATTGTGTGCTTACACGGAGTTCCGAGGAGCATCGTATCGGATAGAGGAACCCAGTTTACCTCGAAATTTTGGAACCAGTTGCACGAAACATTGGGAACCCGATTGGAATTCAGTACAGCTTTCCACCCACAGACCGATGGACAGACCGAGAGAGTCAACCAGATTTTGGAGGACATGCTGAGAGCTTGTGCCCTAGATTATGGATCTAGCTGGGATGAAAATTTGCCGTATGCAGAATTTTCCTACAACAACAGTTACCAAACCAGTTTGAAGATGGCACCTTTTGAGGCTTTGTATGGAAGAAGGTGCAGGACACCGTTGTTATGGGACGAAACAGGAGATCGTCAGTTGTTTGGACCAGCCCAGTCCAGACAAAAGAGCTATGCCGATTCAAAGCGCAAAGCGATTGAGTATGAAGTTGGAGACAGAATATATCTTAGAGTATCCCCGCTTCGAGGAGTTAAGCGTTTTGGAGTTAAAGGAAAGTTAGCACCCCGTTTCGTTGGACCGTATAAGATTTTGCAACCGCATGGGAGAAGTTGCTTATAAGTTGGAATTACCGTAAGGACTGTCGGAGTTCATGATGTATTCCATGTTTCTCGATTGAAGAAATGTCACCCGAGATAGCAGAGGTACCGTTAAGAGACACAAAGTACACTGGAAGCAATTCAGTTGAAGGATGACTTGACATATGAGGAAAACCGGTTAAGATTCTCGATTATGCCAGCAGAGTTACCCGCAGCAAGGTTATCAAGTTTTGCAAAGTTCAAGGAGCCACCACACCGAGGATGAAGCCACCGGAAAGAGAGGAAGTTTTGCTCAAAGACCACCTCACCTATTTTCTAGCCAACCCGAATCTCGAGGGCGAGATTCATCTTAAGGGGGTAGGTTTGTAACATCCCAAATTTTCAATTTGGAATGTTATACATTAGGTCATCATGCATATCATAATTTTTCTCGCATTTTTCCGATCCTAGAAAATTTCACGCAACTCAAGGACCCTCGGAGAGTTGGAAGTTTCATTATTTTCATATTTGGGATTTCTCAAATTTTGGAAATAGGATCATTGGATTTATTTAAATTATCTTCATAAAGTTTTTCCTATAAAAATATTTTGAGAGGGAATAATATGACTTTCCCAACATTTAGGAAAAACGAAGATTTTATAAATAAATCAAATTTGGTTTTTGAAAGATTTATTTTGCTTAGGCAAAAATGAGCATTTTTAAAATTATTGCATGTTTGCCGTTTTAAAAGTTCATTTTGTTCGACTCATTTTAGGAGTCGGAAAAATTTGTTTTATTTAAATCGGAGTTCATTTGGTATTTTTTAATTCGTTTCGTTTTAATTTAAAAAAATCGCGCCCCCAGGGGCCAAGGCCCATGGCCCGGCCAGCCAGCCCGGCCCGGCACCGCCGCCTCCCTCCTCTCCCTCGACGCCTTGGCCCAAAGTCCCTTCGAGGGCAGCGCCGCCGTCAGTCCGGCTCCGCCCGCCTCCCCGGCTTGCCCCTCCCCAAGCCACCCGCCGCCCCTTCCCCTCTTAAATACCCCCTGCCCCTCTCTCTCTCACCCGCCCGACCGCCGAGTCCGCCGCCGCCGCTGAGTTCACCCGCCCGTCCCTCGGGCACGGAGCCCGCCGCCCTCGCCGCCCCCTCCAGGCCCGCGCCCTCGCCCGCCGCCGAGCCCGCCGGCAATCACCGGAGGTAACCGCCGCCCGATCCGGTTTTCCCTATAAAAACCGATCCGGTTTATTTTTTTTAAAAAAAAGATGTTCGGTTTTTTTTAAAACCTAGATTGGTTTTATTATTTTTTCGGTTTTCTTAATTAGCGAACGTTCACCGACCCGTTCGTTTCAATGAACGCGTTCGTTGGATTAGTTCTGTTAACGAACATCCGTTATTTAATCCGTTCGTCGTTTTCTTTTAAATCGGATTTAATCCATTATTTTTGATTCGATTTACAATCCGATTTTCAAACCTGTTTTATTTCTTGCTCGTTTATCGGAATCAGGTGATTCAAGCGCCTGGAGTTTCGTTACGAAACCGCCGTTCCGACTAACCTACTTACACAGAGTTTTGCTACTGTAAAATTTTGACCTAATTTCAGATCGCTAAACCGAGTCGTTCTCTCTCGAGTTCCGACTTTCGATGCTTTATTCGATTCGATTCTTTTGCAACCAGGGTTCTTAAGTTGAACTATCTGGTTAGATCTTTTATTCGAGATTTCCCTGTGCATTAGATGAGTACTTATTGTATGCTTGTTGTTTGTCTGCGTTAGATCACCCGAGTGCGCCGCTTGTTACTTGAATCTCTAGGACTCATGGATCATCGACAAGGCAAGTAACAATTTGATCATACTTTTCTACTACCCAGCTTTTTATGCATTAGATCAAACCCTCAAACACTTGCATGTTTAGGATCTAATTAAATTGTGGGATGGGAAGTAGATTGAGGTAGTACCTATTACTGTTTTACTTATGAAACCTTGGGAGTTACTTCTACGTTTGCTTGATTATGCCATGCTATGCTAGTAGACGTGGATTGGGTGAGTGAATATCCATGACAGATGTGAGATTGTTAATTAATGGTTTATCTAAGGTGGCAACTTAAACACACATCTGGGTGGATTGAGGCACCTGGTTTCTATCAGGACTTGCTCAGTATTTCTTCGGACCGCCACCTGTGCTCTAAGGGATCATAAGATTATTCAAACCGGAAACTTCCGTGTGCAGCCACAAGCCAATTATGGGCTCATGGCGTAGTTGACTAAGTTGTGCAAACTCACGGGTAGGCTAGCTGATGTAGGGGATGTAGGTTGGTACGGTCTACCCACATGTAAGGTGCTAGCGCTTACGAAAGACTATGTCTCGGTCATCCGTTTCTCAAACACCATGTAGTGCGAGAACCAAGCGGAGGCGATCGAGTCTTGTGGGGAAAAGTGCTAAACCTCTGCAGAGTGTATAAACTAATCATGATTAGCCGTGTCCCCGGTTATGGACATCTTGAGTATCTAGTACTTGAATATCATGTGAATCTCAACATGTTACTTCTAATAATAAAGTTATTGGGTTTTAATGAGTACTTTTAATTGGGATTGAGGATGTCATCAACCATTCTCAATGTTTAACAACCACCATGATAGTTAAACAAAATTATTCCTTTGATGTAGGGAAAACCAGCTTTATGCAAAATGTAATCAGAGAGCCTTACCACCAGCCAAATATGCATGTAGTATAGGCTTGTTGCTTCATTGTTCTCTATGTGTTACATTGCGGCATATTCCATGTCTTGACCGTTTTCGGGCTGCAACTTTTCATGTTGCAGACTTTTCTGCATGACGCAGTAAGGTGTTAGGTCGTGGTTCTATACTCAGTGATGCCGATGGAGTTGATGGACTCACTTGTCTTCCAAGCCTTCCGCTGTTATCTTTAGATGGCCTTAAGCCATATTATTGTATTAAGTTCCCTTGTGGACAACGATGTAATAAGTGTGTGATTGCTACTCTGGTATAAATCCTTCGAAATCTTGTGTGGTGTCGACATCGATCCAGGATGACACTGAGCACAGAGCGCTAGATCCATTCGGGTCTGGTCGCTACAACGTGCCAATTTTTGATGATTTTTATGGACCAAAAGAAGCCCCTGGAGTAAAAGAGTTGAGCCAGAAGAGTCCCGGGCTGCCCACGAGGGTGGGGGCGCCCCCCCCCCCCCCCACCACCACCCCCCGGGCGCGCCGCCCTATCTCGTGGACGACTCGGGCACCTCCCTGACTTGTTCCCGACGCCAAAAATTCCTATAAATACTGAAACCTCCAGAAAATAACCTAGATCGGGAGTTCCGCCGCCGCAAGCCTCTGTAGCCACCAAAAACCAATCGGGACCCTGTTCCGGCACCCTGCCGGAGGGGGATCCCTCACCGGTGGCCATCTTCATCATCTCGGCGCTCTCCATGACGAGGAGGGAGTAGTTCACCCTCGGCCGAGGGTATGTACCAGGCTATGTGTTTGATCTCTCTCTCATGTTCTTGATTTGGCACAATCTTGATGTATCGCGAGCTTTGCTATTATAGTTGGATCCTATGATGTTTCTCCCCCTCTACTCTCTTGTAATGGATTGAGTTTTCTCTTTGAAGTTATCTTACCGGATTCAGTCTTTAAGGATTTGAGAACACTTGATGTATGTCTTGCATGTGCTTATCTGTGGTGACAATGGGATATTCACGTGATTTACTTTATGTATGTTTTGGTGATCAACTTGCGGGTTCCGCAACCTCGTGAACTTATGCATAGGGGTTGCACACGTTTCCATCTTGACTCTCCGGTAGAAACTTTGGGGCACTCTTTGAAGTTCTTTATGTTGGTTGAATAGATGAATCTGAGATTGTGTGATGCATATCGTATAATCATACCCACTGATACTTAAGGTGGCATTGGAGTATCTAGGTGACATTAGGGTTTTGGTTGATTTGTGTCTTAAGGTGTTATTCTAGTATGAACTCTATGATAGATCGAACGGAAAGAATAGCTTCAAGTTATTTTACTATGGACTCTTGCATAGATCGATCAGAAAGAATAACTTTGAGGTGGTTTCGTACCCTACCATAATCTCTTCGTTTGTTCTCTGCTATTAGTGACTTAGGAGTGACTCTTTGTTGCATGTTGAGGGATAGTTATATGATCCAGTTATGTTATTTATTGTTGAGAGAACTTGCACTAGTGAAAGTATGAACCCTAGGCATTGTTTCCTAGCATTGCAATACCGTTTACGCTCCCTTTTATCTTTAGTTACCTTGCTGTGTTTATATTTTTATATTACAAAAACCTATATCTACCATCCATATTGCACTTGTATCACCATCTCTTCGCCGAACTAGTACACCTATACAATTTACCATTGTATTGGGTGTGTTGGGGACACAAGAGACTCTTTGTTATTTGATTGCAGGGTTGTTTGAGAGAGACCATCTTCATCCTACGCCTCCCACGGATTGATAAACCTTAGGTCATCCAATTGAGAGAAATTTGCTACTGTCCTACAAACCTCTGCACTTGGAGGCCCAACAATGTCTACAAGAAGAAGGTTGAGTAGTAGACACCACAGGATTATCGTACCACTCTGGTGCGGACCTTACTCTGGCTGACCTACGAGGTTCGGTAGTAACTTGATCTGAAGTTTCATGATCATCATCATTAACTTCCTCACTAATTGGTGTAGGCATCACTAGAACTGATTTCTGTGATGAACTTATTTCCAATTCGGGAGCAGGTACAATTACCTCATCAAGTTCTACTTTCCTCCTACTCACTTCTTTCGAGAGAAACTCCTTCTCTAGAAAGGATCCATTCTTAGCAATGAATATCTTGCCTTTGGATCTGTGATAGAAGGTGTACCCAACAATTTATTTTTTGGGTATCCTATGAAGACGCACTTCTCCAATTTTTGTTCGAGCTTATCGGTTTGAAACTTTTTCACATAAGCATCATAACCCCAAACTTTAAGAAACGACAACTTTGGTTTCTTGCCAAACCATAGTTCATACAGTGTCGTCTCAACGGATTTAGATGGTGCCCTATTTAACGTGAATGCAGCTGTCTCTAATGCATAACCCCAAAAACGATAGTGGTAAATCGGTAAGAGACATCATAGGTCGCATCATATCTAATAAAGTATGGTTATGTCGTTCAGACACACCATTATGATGTGGTGTTCCGGGTGGCATGAGTTGCGAAACTTATTCCACATTGTTTCAAATGAAGACCAAACTCGTAACTCAAATATTCGCCTCCGCGATCAGATCGTAGAAACTTTATTTTCTTGTTACGATGATTTTCCACTTCACTCTGAAATTCTTTGAACTTTTCAAATGTTTCAGACTTATGTTTCATCAAGTAGATATACCCATATCTGCTCAAATCATCTGTGAAGGTTAGAAAATGACGATACCCGCCGCGAGTCTCAACACTCATCAGACCGCATACATCAGTATGTATTATTTCCAACAATTTCGTTGCTCGCTCCATTGTTCCGGAGAACGGAGTTTTAGTCATCTCGCCCATGAGGCATGGTTCGCAAGCATCAAGTGATTCATAATCAAGTGATTCCAAAAGCCCATCAACATGGAGTTTCTTCATGCGCTTTACACCAATATGACCTAAACGGCAGTGCCACAAATAAGTTGCACTATCATTATTAACTTTGCATCTTTTGGCTTCAATATTTATGAATATGTGTAACTACGATCGAGATTCAGTAAACCATTTATATTGTGTGTATGACCATAGAAGGTTTTATTCATGTAAATAGAACAACAATTATTCTTTGACTTAAATGAATAACCGTATTGCAATAAACATGATCCAATCATATTCATGCTCAACGCAAACACCAAATAACATTTATTTTAGGTTCAACACTAATCCCGAAGGTAAATGACGTGTGCGATGTTGATCTTATCAACCTTGGAATCACTTCCAACACACAGCATCTCGCCCTTAACTAGTCTCTGTTTATTTTGCAACTCCCGTTTCGAGTAACTACTCTTAGCAACTGAACCAGTATCAAATACCGAGGGGTTGCTATAAACACTAGTAAAGTACACATCAATAACATGTATATCCAATGTACCTTTGTTCACTTTGCCATCCTTCTTATCCGCCAAGTATCCAGGGCAGTTCCACTTCCAGTGACCATTTCCTTTGCAGTAGAGGCACTCATTTTCAGGCTTGGGTCTAGCTTTGGGCTTCTTCATGGGAGTGGCAACTTGCTTGCCATTCTTTCTTGAAGTTCCCTTTGTTTCCCTTGCCCTTTTAATTGAAACTAGTGGTCTTATCAACCATCAACACTTGATGCTTTTTCTTGATTTCTACCTTCGCCGATTTCAGCATCTCGAAGAGCTTGGGAATTGTTTCCGTTATCCCTTGCATATTATAGTTCATCACGAAGTTCTAGTAACTTGGTGATAGTGACTAGAGAACTCTGTCAGTCACTATATTATCTGGAAGATTAACTCCCACTTGATTCAAGTGATTGTAGTACTCAGACATTCTGAGCACATGCTCACTAGCTGAGTTATTCTCCTCCATCTTGTAGCCAAAGTACTTGTCAGAGGTCTCATACCTCTCGACGTGGGCATGAGGCTGAAATATCAGTTTCATCTCTTGGAACATCTCATATGTTCTGTGGTGTTCAAAACATTTTTGAAGTCCGGGTTCTAAGCCGTAAAGCATGGTGCACTAAACTATCAAGTAGTCATCATACTAAGCTTTGTCAAACGTTCATAACGTCTGCATCTGCTCCTGCAATAGGTCTGTCACCTAGCGGTGCATCAAGGACATAATTCTTCTGTGCAGCAATGATGATAATCCTCAGATCACGGACCAAGTCCGCATCATTGCTACTATCATTTTTCAACTTATTTTTCAATAGGAACATATCAAAAAATAAACAGGGAGCTACATCGCGAGCTATTGATCTACAACATAGTTATGCAAATACTATCATGACTAAGTTCATGATAAATTAAAGTTCAATTAATCATATTACTTAAGAACTCCCACTTAGATAAACATCCCTCTAGTCATCTAAATGATCACGTGATCCATATCAACTAAACCATGTACGATCATCACGTGAGATGGAGTAGTTTTATATGGTGATCATCACTATGTTGATCATATCTACTATATGATTCACGCTCGACCTTTCGGTCTCAGTGTTCCGAGGCCATATCTGCATATGCTAGGCTCGTCAAGTTTAACCCGAGTATTCTGCGTGTGCAAAACTGGCTTGCACCCATTGTATGTGAACGTAGAGCTTATCACACCCGATCATCATGTGGTGTCTCAGTATGAAGAACTGTCGCAATGGTGCATACTCAGGGAGAACACTTATACCTTGAAATTTTAGTAAGGGATCATCTTATAAAGCTACCGTCGTACTGAGCAAAATAAGATGCATAAAAGATAAACATCACATGCAATCAAAATATGTGACATGATATGGCCATCATCATCTTGTGCCTTTGATCTCCACTCGATAGTACAGTCATGATCTCCATCGTCACCGACATGACACCATGATCTCCATCATCTTGATCTTTATCAACGTGTCGTGACATGGTCGTCCCGCCAACTATTGCCTTTTGCAACTATTGCTATCGCTTAGCGATAAAGTAAAGCAATTACATGGCGCTTGCATCTTTATGCAAATAAAGAGACAACCATAAGGCTCCTGCCAGTTGCTGATAACTTTACAAAACATGATCATCTCATATAACAATTTGTATCTCATCACGTCTTGACCATATCACATCACAACATGCCCTGCAAAAGAAGTTAGACGTCCTCTACTTTGTTGTTGCAAGTTTTACGTGGCTGCTACGGGCTCAGCAAGAACTGTTCTTACCTACGCATCAAAACCACAACGATTTTTCATCAAGTGTGTTGTTTTAACCTTCAACAAGGATCGGGCGTAGTCTAACTCGATTCAACGAAAGTTGGAGAAACAGACATCCACTAGCCACCTGCGTGCGAAGCATGGCGGTAGAACCAGTCTCATGAACGTGGTCATGTAATGTCGGTCTGGACCGCTTCATCCAACAATACCGTCGAATCAAAGTATGACATGCTGGTAAGCAGTATGACTATTATCGCCCACAACTCTTTGTGTTCTACTTGCATATAACATCTACGCATAGACCTGGCTCGGATGCCACTGTTGGAGAACGCGATAATTCCAAAAAAAAACCTACACACACGCGAGGTCCATCTAGGTGATGCATAGCAACGAGAGGGGAGATTGTTGTCCACGTACCCTCGTAGACTGAAAGCGGAAGCGTTATGACAACGCGGTTGATGTAGTCGTACGTCTTCACGATCCGGCCGATCCTAGTACCGAAAGTACGGCACCTCCGCGATCTGCACACGTTCAGCCTAGTGACGTCTCACAAACTCTATATCCACCTGAGGTCGAGGGAGAGTTTCGTCAGCACGACGGTGTGATGACGGTGATGATGAAGTTACCGACGCACTTCAGACGCCATGCGCGTGGTCCATCACCATCGAACAGGGGAAATTCTAGGCGTGGTGGTGGGGGATAACGAGAAAAGCCGAACCCCCTTTCCCCCGCATACGAACTCTCACCGAACGGCAGATGAGAATCGAACGTACCCGTTACCGGAGGCACCTGCGGGGATCGGTACCCCGGTGACATCTCCCGTTGATCTGTAGCCCTGTTGTGGCCAATTGGCCCGTGGCTGCCGCCACCTTGCATTTGCGGCCCCTCTGATGGTCGCGCGAGATTGGTCTCTGCTGCCTGAGGGATCAGGGGCGGCAGATCCAGCAGCCTGACCGGTGGAGGAGGAGATGGGTTCGACGGCAGGGGAGCCGCCGGCGTGCCCTTCGTGCTCTTGCCCTTGTCTTGCAGCAGGCCTCGCAGATTGCCTACCTCCGCGCGGAGCTCGTCGACGGACCGCTCGATCGCCGACTTCCATCCCTGGAGATCGAGCACGACAGGGTGGATCACGTCGATCTTCGCCGACATCACCGAGTTGGCCGCCGTCAGGTCCGCAATGGCCTTGGTTTGCTCCTCCATCGCGGTCGCCTTGCCATGCCTTCTCTGGATGATTGACGGAAATCGGCCGGCCAGCTTGTGCCGATCGAAAGGAAGGTGGTGGGTGGGAAGGCTCTGATTACCAACTGTTACGACCAGAGTTCGGTCTAAATCATAGGATCCGATTACAAGAGTTGATGGTAGGCAACTAGGGTTCTAAGCCAACGAAAGGGGAATTGGGGATAAGAGTAGCCGCCGCCGCCAGGTTCGTCTTGTTTCTGCCTGCCCTTCACTCCTCTCCACACCCGCTTAAGTACCAGCTAGGTGGTGTATTGGTGGGCTGGGTAGCGGGTGCTGGGCCTTCGGTTGCGCTTCACTGGGCCTTGCGCCCCTTCCTCTTGTGGCCCGCTTGCAAGGATCGTAACACAAACTGATCATGGAGAAAGGTGTGCTCGGACCCGAGGGGGTGGATAACTCTATAATCAATTGCACAATCTATTATTACTTTTGTTTCAAAATAAATTTTCATGATTTTAGTTTAAACTTGAACCAAGACCACGACAAATATTTTGAAGCGGAGGGAGTAGATTATTGTGCCTTTCGAAGCGCTTTCACGTGTGAACCGCGTAAAACGTGCACCACCTTTTGCAAGGCTAGAACAAATTGGTGCATGTTCTAGAAAAAAAACCCAAATTGGTGCATATTTATTTGATGACTCCATGCCATACCAACAAAACAACATGCATGAGGCACGAGGAAAAAATTATATGAGACCAGGTCTCACGGTTAGTAGATGAGACCCAACCTGATGGATGACATGTTTCATTCTAATCTCTCCCCCTGATTTTAGGTGAGGGTGGGGTAGATGCTTTGTAATTTGTAAATGCCACGTGTCATCCATCAAGATAGGTCTCACCTGCTAACCCGTGAGACCTGGTCTCATAGAATTCTTTTTCAAGGCACGAGACATGATCGGCTATCATTGGGAAAAAAATTATATGAGACCAGGTCTCACGGGTTAACAGGTGAGATCCATCCTGATGAATGACACGTGACGTTCACAAATCACAGAGCATCGCCACGTGTCATCCATCAAGACGGGTCTCACATGCTAACCGTGAGACCTGATCTCATCGAATTCTTTTCCGTGCCATTGCCATATTAAGAAACGGTATAACGGAACGAGCTATGGCTCCTCACAGCGTTTTGACGTCCCTGCCGTCTGATTAGATCATCGACCATCGTCTGGTGTTTCTTGGGCTGCTGCTCTGTACACTTACCTAGGCCCATTGTGGGTAATCAGGTCGTCTGTTCTTCTTGGGCTGCTGCTCCATACACGTACGTAGGCCCATTGTGCTTAATCAGGCTTGGGCTGCTGGCAGGCACCGATCAATCTTTATGTCAAAATAAAAGGCATCGACCGATCTTCGTTGCGAGCCTTCCGCTCCTCTCGTGATGGGTGAAGGAAATAGCACCGGTGCCGGCGGCGGCAACAGCTGCACCACATTTTGAGAGGTATCCATGTACGCTTGAGATGATTGTATGCATAAAAAAAAATAAGTAGAACATCCTACATCAAAGCCTGCATTGCATACTGCATAGGTCACCAAGTAAACCAAATGCTGATATAGTCAATATTACGAAGATAAGCATCGAAAATCACCATATGGCAAAGCTGGTTAGTACATAAACAATCCTTCCCTATATAACTTTATTTTAAAACAGAATGATAATTCAACTACAATTTTTTTCTTCTAACAATAACAGAATGAGCTGCCACCGAGGCACAGTTTGCATTTTCATCTGTGACACGTCACTTAAAGATGCGTAGACACCCTTGTTCCATGCCCATGGCACGAGCTAACCATTATGATGTTCTGTTGTGTGGCTTTGCACCAAATAGGTCTACTTCCAAGTTCCCGCGTTATTAGTTTAGTGAATTGCCATCAAAATACTATATCAAATATTCATCAGATGGAGTTATATATTCGCAACATTATAATTCTATAATTTTGGTAGACATTTCTATAATTTTCCATTAAACTGGACGAGCCGCGGCAACGCGCGTCATCATGTTTAGTATGCTTGGAAGCTACTACAACGTATCGGCGTCCCAGCCTTCGGGGCCAAGTGATTTCGCGCTTTTCCCGGATTTGCGCGCGTATGATCCCTTCTAGCGTCGGTATGAAAGTACTGCTACTGCTAGGCCATCCATCCTTGCAGCCACAACGAAAGAGAAGCCGAAAGCTCGGCCACTCGATGGATCGATCGATCATCGCGTGGCTGGACCTAGACTCCCAACTAGAACTTGACGCACCGACACGCCTCTGCATGTACACGTACGCATACCCCTACGACGCACGCACAACAACCGCCAGTAGGCCGATGCGACGCCGCACCGGCCCGGCGACGATGCTCGCGTACCACGACGGCGCCCGTCACTGTACCTCACCAGTTACTTGCCAAGTAACCGCGGCGCACGCGTAGCGGCTTCACCATCCGCACGCACGCACGGCCGGCGCACGCACCGACAAAACGGGACGAGGCGCGCGGCTGGTTACGTCAAGGGAGGGAGGGGAGGGGAGCGCCCGCCATTGCGTCGGCCAGCGATCGAGCCAACGGCACCGGACAGCCAGCCGAGCCCGGCCCCGCCGCACCCACCGCTCCAACGGCACGCTCCAGAGCGCGCCTCCCTCACTACTCGGCGGGAATGCGACGCGGGTAGAGCAGAGCGGAGGCCTATTTATACCTCGCGCCATCCCGTGCCACTTCCATCACCAGCAACCTGCACTTCCCTCTCGTCTCCCACACTCACACTCCCCGGCTCACACTCGGGCACGCAAAACCGGCAGGCAGAGAAAGTTGGCAATGGCGCCACGGGCCGCTGCCGTCCTGCTCTGCGCCGCGCTGCTCTGCCTCACGGCGACGCACTCCCTCGCGCAGGCGCCCGCCCCGGCCGGCAACGCCCCGCCCAAGTCGCCCAACGCGGCCACGCCCACCGCCTCCCCCGCCCCGCCCGCCGCCGACGCGTCCGCGCCGCCCACTACTACCCCGTCTGCCCCCGCGCCCAAGTCCTCCCAGGCCACCCCCGCGCCGACCACCGCTCCCGCCACGCCGGCGCCGGTGAAGGCCCCGGCCGCCCCAGCGCCGACCCACTCGCCGGCCACACCGGCACCGATCCCGGCCCCCGCCACCCCCGCGCCGACCAACACCCCCCCCACCCCGGCACCGGTCAAGGCCCCGGCCATCCCCGCGCCGACCACCACTCCCACCACACAGGCACCGGTCAAGGCCCCGGCTACTCCCGCGCCGACCACCACTCCCACAACACAGGCACCCGTGAAGGCCCCGGCCGCGCCCGCGCCGACCACCACACCCACAACACAGGCACCAGTGAAGGCCCCGGCCGCTCCCGCGCCGACCACCACACCCACAACACAGGCACCAGTGAAGGCCCCGGCCACCCCTGCTCCCGCGGCCGCGCCGCCCACCACTCCAGTTGCCACCACCGCGCCGGTCAAGGCCCCAGTCACCCCTGCGCCCGCGGCCGCGCCGATCACCGCTCCCGTCACTCCCGCCCCAGTCACTGCCCCCGCCGCGGCTCCTCCCGCACCGAAGCCCAAGGCCAAGGCCCCTGCTGCAGCACCACCCGCCAAGGCGACCGCACCTGCCCCCGCGGCACTCCCGCCCACCGCAGACGCACCCGCGGCCGCCGCGCCAACGCTCGTCCCCGAGGTGCCTGCCGCCGCGCCGGCCCCATTGACCAAGGCCACCGACGCCCCCGCGCCGGCGCCGTCCAAGAAGAAGCGCTCGTCCAAGAAGAAGACGAAGGCGCCCGCGCCCGCCCCGGTCGCCGCGGCCCCCGTCAAGGCCAAGGCCGTGGCGCCCACCACCGCCGAGGCCGCCGCGGCTCCCGGGCCCAGCGGCGGCTCCACCGCCGCTGACACCGCGGTACGTCCTACGCTCACCAACTTGCCAACCGTGATCACTGGGTTTGGGGTCCAAGCCATGCACGCTCCATTAAGCAAATTCACGAGGCTGCCACCCGGACGGCATGGCCATGGCGGCCAGTGTGTCGGCGCGCACCGTTGGGTCAGCCCGACACGCACGTGCTCCTGACTGGCTAATTAACTTGCCTGACATTATTAGTTGGGGCATTAACTTGCCTGACATGAGAACTTAATCAAATCACACCGTTGACACCAGCATGGAGGACCGTCCATGCTGCGTGCGTGGACCATGCACATTATTGTTTACTTCATCGTCGGCGCGCATTTTGCAACCAAAAGCACTTAACGTGTGCATTGTTGTCCATGGTTGTCTTGCAGAGCGCACCGGCGAGGAGCACCGGGATGGCGGCGGCGGTGATCGCGGCGGCGCTCGGCGCGGCGGCGATGCTCGCCTAGAACGGCGATGCTCGCCTAGAACGGCGATCCCCGTCGATCGGGCAGTGATGATGCGCGCGTCGGCCATGTCACCCTTTTTTCTCTTTTCGTTTTGTGTATGTAATTATTTACGAGGGGTGATGGGCTTTGGGTCTTTTCCTTTCCTGTGTCGTGCGGTAGAGCTCGCATTCACATTGTCGGGATTCTTTTGCTTTGCTTTGTGTTGAGAGAGACGGGAGGGAGGTCACGGTTTTACAGACGATACGTACGAGAGACAGATGAGATGGGGAGGGGGGACGCTGCATGCCTGTGTATTTATTGTTAATTTTATTCATATTTACCATTACGTTTTCATCGCTGTCATTGTTACAGTTGTGGCTGTGAAGCAGAAACATTCTTTTGGTTTTGGCTAGCCATGCCATGGCATATGCCATCTTTCGGTTTTTCATCTTTTGCCTCTTGATTGGGAAGAAAGGGAAAGCTGGGTTGATGCCTTTTGCCATGATTAGACACGGCCGACCGTCCACTAACCCACAAGGTTACAAACTGAAAACTCATGCACATATAACATTTTATTAATTAAATGATTGATTTTCTGAAAGTACGTTTGCAGTGATTAGTGACACTACCCGTCCATAAATTACTCAACAGCTAGCTAACTGTCTGTGTTAGCTTACCTGATCACAATCACCGTACCGCCGAAATGGGGCTATCAGGGCAACAAACTATGCCAATCGTTTTCATTTCGCTATCAGGGCAACAAACTATGCCAATCGTTTTCATTTGTCTGCATGCATCCGCGCCCATGATAACGTATTCTTACCGCACGGACAGTGACGGTCGACGATTCTCCTTATCGGTGCTTGTTTCAGATTCGGTCCGCTCGGTGCTCTGAACTTGTTTTTCTTCACAAATCGAAGACAAATTAGGGGACTTTGCAGGTGTTTGGACCGCTGACACTCATGTTTCTGGCTGTCTCGGCCAACCCAAAAAACCCTTCCTTGTCCACGCGTGATTCTTGCTCGGCATCAGCTGCCCGCATGCATGCCGCTGTAGAGCGTCGGTTTCGCATTGGCGCTGGCCTAGAGCCGCTGCGACCTCTCACCGACACCGGCATTGAAGCGGCGTGCTGGCCGAAAGAGTGCCGCCCTACACGCCCGGCTGAACAAGCCTCTTTGCCATATTCAACCGGCTTCAGACTGCCCCGCCTACCTCCATTAAACACGTGCGGACGCCGAGAAACCTACTTCGACCACACGTCCGTCCGCCAGCCGACTGGCACTAAACACAATACCACTTGGCTCCTCGCGTCCGCCTTGCCGCCGACCACTTTTGACGATCCGCCGCTATAGCTTGCCATCGATGTTGGAGCCAAACTTGTGATCAAATAGATGCCGCTATTGTTGAGTGCCTTGAAGTGCTCATAGACACACTCCCAATAACTTTGACATTTGTTCCTCAACATCGATGACTAGATCAAGACCATTTTTCTGCCATGCATGATGCATCACACAACAAATACGAACACATCACATCACAAATTTGCATACAAAATGAAAAAGCCCACGGAAAATCAATGAAAAACAGATAATTCCATTTACCTCCCAGTCATTTCATCGAACACGTTGGAGATGCTGAAAACTGGTAGCGCTATTTTCAAAAAAAAAAATGGTAGCAATGCACGTGCTGGTCTTCTATTGAAGCGGTTTGTTCTAAAATAACATATCTGGAGCCGTTTTGGGGCCCCAGAAATAAAAAATTATTTTTTTTGGCTGCATTTTTTTTGGTCTGCTGAGAAGTCTCTGGCTGCGTTGGCTTCGTTCTGCAGTTGGGTCAGGAGAATACAGAGTTGCAGCGTCAGCGTGACTTGTCTTCTCCACCTGCCCAACCCACCTGCCGCCGCCCGCCGGCCGATTCGGCTCCTCCCGCAAAGCGCCGTCCATCTTTCCCGCCCCTGCCATGTCGCGGCCCGCCGGCAATCCCTCGTACGCCGCCGAGCTCGGCGCTGCCAAGAAGGCCGTCGCCCTCGCCGCCCGTCTATGCCAGGTGCCCTTCCTCGGATCCCAATTCCTTTCTTTCCTTGCTGTGCCGAGCCCCGTCCGCCCGTGGCCGGACGCTGCTCGGCGGGAACCGCGTTCGCGCTGCCGTCGCCGGCTGCTGGGCCGTGCCTTGTCTAGTTGTCTTCTTGGTTTTCTTCCACCGTTCCTCCGAAATTAACTGGAGAAGCATCGCTGATTGATGGTCAACGTGGAGGAGTGACCATTTTAGAAGTGTAATCAACTGTAGATCTGAAGTATGTTAACGTAGGCAATCTTAGCTATGGTAATCACCAGAGAGAGATCTTTGATTATGTCGACTGCAAACTGCTTGCTTCGCTGTTCATCAGATTGCTGACGCATTGCTGCAGTTGGAACTTACTGCGTTTGCCCTGTGACTCCTCCTTTTCAGACGGTGCAGCGGGAAATCGTGCAATCAGACATTCAATCCAAGGCGGATAAGACTCCTGTGACCGTAGCTGATTATGGTACATGCTCACCTTGTAACTGTTTACCTCCAGGTGCATGTATCTGCTGTTTGATGCTCAATTAGCAGTCCTCATGCTCAAACCATAATTCAAGCCAGTCGATGTTTCTTGATTTAACTCACATGGAGATGTTAAGATTTCTGAATGACATGGCTCGGGGATGTAAAGAACATTCAGGGTCGTGTGATCTTCGTCAGTTTACATTCACATTTTAAACTTGTTCGTTCTCTCAACTTCCCATTCAGGTGATAATTTCCTTTTCATACATGTAGGGTCTCAAGTATTGGTAAGTATTGTGTTGAATATGGAGGTAACTTCTGGTTCCTTTTCTATGGTGGCCGAGGAGGTAAGTCACTTGTGTTTGGGTTAAATCATTTCTGTGTATAATACATAACGTAAGTATTCTACACAACCTGAGTGTCTGTATGTACACAGGACTCGGAAGACTTGAGAAAGGATGGCGCTGAAGAAATTCTGGAGCGCATTACTGATCTTGTAAACAAAACTCTCGCCGAGGATGGTTCATACAACATTGTATTATCTAAGGAAGCTATCCTCTCTGCAATTGATACCGGGAAGTCCGAGGGAGGTCCATCTGGCCGACATTGGGTTCTAGATCCAATTGATGGGACTAAAGGGTGAGCTATGGTAACTCCAACCTGCAGGTTTCACATTCTGCTAATGCGATAAAAAAAATTCCGCCAATTGCACCATCTATTGTAGTAGTTTCTACAAATGCATTCTTGCTCACCAAAACCAGTGGTGTTGCTTTAATTTTCTGTGCGTTTTTCTAATCATTAATTATTCAAGGTAGCAGGCACCACTGCCTTCTTTCAAACAACTAGAGTTCTGACCTATGACTCTGCATACAGAAATGAATTCTTTTACCAACAATCTTATTTAACAAGTAGAGATGCCAATATTACTACAGAAACTTTGTGAACCAGTTCCGTAAACTATACGCTGTTCTCTTTTCTGAGATAGCTTGTGAAGCGCTAACAACTGATCAGTTAGCTGGCAAGATTGAATACATCTCTTTCATTCCCCATATTTTAACTAAACATTCTAAAGTGATTCATCGTGAACAGTGATAGCATTGTTTGAAAGGAAAGACATTGCAGTCATTTGATGACAGCTCATGTTGTTACTATCTTTGCGTATAGTACATTTTGATCATTTTTTGGTTGTCTTATTAATAACTTGATTCAGATTCGTGAGAGGAGGCCAATATGCCATTGCACTGGCACTGCTTGATGAGGGCAGAGTTGTATTGGGTGTGTTGGGATGTCCAAATCTTCCTTTTACATCAGTAAGTAACCTCAGTGGTAGCTCATCAGGAGATCAAACCGGGGCCCTCTTTTCAGCTGCAATCGGTTGTGGTGCTGAAGTGCAGTCGTTAGATGGTTCTCCACCACAAAAGGTTATTACCACTTTCAATCTCTTTTATTTGATTTTAATCAGTTATGTCTATTTGTACCTTTGTGAGATATTTTATTTTCTTGCGATTGACTTGCTTCTTGCAACTTTCATTGCAGATTAGTGTTTGTACCATCGACAATCCAGTCAATGCCTCGTTCTTTGAATCCTATGAAGGAGCACATACGATGCGTGATTTTACTGGCTGTGTAGCAGAGGTTTGATCTTGATCACTCTTTGATTAGGCTCTATCCATTGGAGTAGAAACTAATTCTGTGTTTGAGTGCTAGTAGAAACTTGGTGTCCAAGCTCCGCCAGTCAGAATAGATAGCCAAGCAAAATACGGTGCTCTGGCCCGTGGAGATGGTGCCATTTACTGGCGTTTTCCGCACGAGGGTTACAGGGAAACGATATGGGATCATGCAGCCGGCTCAATTGTCGTCACAGGTAAGAACATTTCTCTCTGTTTTTTTTCGAAACAATGAACTCAACTGAAGAATACACATTTCTTACTTCCATTTTTTCTGATGTTTCCCAGAAGCTGGAGGTGTAGTTAAAGATGCCTCAGGAAACGATCTCGATTTCTCGAAAGGCAGATTTCTTGATCGTGACACAGGCATCATTGCTACAAATAAACAGTTGATGCCATCAGTCCTGAAGTCTGTCCAGGAGGCAATCAAGGAGAAAAAACTGGCCTCTTCCCCATTGTAGAAGGATTTTGAACCTTCCCTGTTGTAGAAGTTGGATTGGTCCAAAATAATGATCGCTATGCTACTCCTTGTTCATTTATTCACACTGTTTATGTGTAGGTGACCTTTTGTTGGAAAAAAATACAACCCGCCTTGTTATACAATATTTGTACATATCCAAGGAGTGGCTGATAGGCAGGCATGCCCTGAAAGAAACTGAATAAAGAGAGAAATTTCCTGCAGTTATAAATATCTTAGCATGACTTTGTTCAACAATAAATGTCAGCAATAATACAGTACATCAACTTTTTCTTTTTCTTTTTGTGAGCAACAACCAGTCTCTTGTGTTATTTCCTTCAGATCAAACTTGCATTGTGAGAGTTTTAACTTCAGAAGCCAAGGTTTGTGTTAGAGTACTATATATATGTGTGTGCGTGCGTGCGTGCGTGCATTGAGGAGGGATGCGAGGCTCGAGGCGGACGGGGGATTGGTGGATAGGGTTGCCAATCCCACAGCACGTTAGGAGGGATGCGAGGCTCGAGGCGGACGGGGGATTGGTGGATAGGGTTGCCAATCCCACAGCACGTTCCTATCCACCCTCCTGCGGGAATCGGCCAATGCCACGTCGCCCACCCTCGCTCCACTCAAATTGTTTTTTACCCAATGCATAGGGCACGCACACCGCCAAAGCCGTGCCCGCAGGAGATAGAGGCCCACCTGTCATCCATCTGAGCACGAAAGAGCAGCTTGTTAAAAAACAAGCGGTTCGATGTTTTGACAGCGCGGTGGAAAAGCTCCAGCAAGGCAGATCGACCGAACGAGATTGAAACTGCGCCGCAGATAGCTCGTATGGGCGGGTAGCATAGCTGGTTTGATAGAAGAGATGGTTTGCAGAATACAGTGACCAGATCCACAGCTGTTATACAAGCATTGAGGTTAGCTGACGCCGGTGTAATTTGCCAAACACTTCATTAGATAGTCCACATCACTGCTTACAAGTACAAGAATGGCACTAATAATAAAGCTAACAACAATGGTTTATTTGTTCTAGCTTCACCCCAGATAGTGATCAAATTAAACCTTGGAGCCAAGTTTAATGACCATGGATGGATTTTACTCAATTCCACTGTCCTGCTCACAGCAACATGACTTCTGGGTGTGACATTTTCCAACGCATGAAGTAGCATGATACTTGAAGATACCTTAAACTACAACTACGTACAGAGTGCAATTACGGCACTTTCCGCAAAGTGCTTCTCCACCAACTGATGAGCATATATCATCATTTTGTTCTTGGCTTGGGATTGCATTTGTTCGTGTCTTTCCCCGATATGGCAGCCGTGGTCGCGGCTACTACAGCGGCAGCTGCTGCACTGACCTTGAAGCCTTTCATAGCCCCCGCGTACTTCATAAATGTCACTACCGCCGCCGTCTTTTGTCCGAAATCCATGGTATATTCCTGGAGCAGTTGAGCAAATTCAACATAGATTAAACACAATCATTGCACTTCCGAAAACACAAAATTAGAAGCCAAATGTGCCAAGTGTACAAATGTACATGAATTAGAGTGATATTATATCGTGTCACCAAAAAACATGTCAAGTCATCGTGATTATCATAAGTTTTCAACAAATACTATAAAATACTCCCTCCGTCCCAAAATAAGTGTCTCAAACTTAGTACAACTTTGTACTAGAGTTAGTATAAAGTTGAGACAGTTATTTTGGGACGGAGGGAGTAATAATAATAGTGAATAACACTTCTATAATTTGAGCTTTGTCAGAACTTACGACATCAGGATTCCTTAGTGCAATATGTTTTCATCGTCGTCATGTTTTTGGATTACTTACCACATGTGCCATGTGGTTCCTTAGTAGTATATGCGGCTTGTTGTTTGCAAGGTGTAAACTGAAGTATTTTTCTTTGCCAAAACCGGCAAAAGGGGCATGCACTCTACCATTGCAAATGTTAATTTGAGAAAAAAAAAAGGGGGGGCAGAACTCACGAATTAGAATTCAGACACGCTACCTAGCACAAGGCCGAAAGCACCATTTGTCTGTGACCGAGACAACACGTGCAAGCACAAACTCAATGCACGCCATAGGAGTACCCCTATATCGAAGGCAACACAATATCGTTAATCGTCATCACCTATTGAGCCTGCGATCTGGCAATTTCGACTACAACGCAACTAAGCTTCAATACTGAACCCACAACAAGTAGCACCGCTATCACGCCGGCCAAACCATTCCTGACGGGCACCATCAAGGCAACAAGGAAGCTCTAAACATTGTCCTCGTTGCCACGCAAGTCGCCAAACCACGGGTGTAAACTGAGTTGAATTTTTTTTCCATGGCAAAACGATATCGTATAATTGTGCGTGACTACAACAGTACCGCCGCAAAATTTCTCTTGTTACCAAAAAATGCCATGCGTTTCAGGAAAAAACTGCCAGCCTCAATACCTAATACAACTAAACTTGTCGTCTAAAACGTTCGCAGATGCCAACCCCTCGCAGCGAACATTCGTCAGCTATTGCGGTCCTATTTCTATGGCAGGGTGCCTAATAAAGTATACTGCTTTACACAATAAACACAGCAAAGGTGCTTAAGAAAAAAAGCCAAACACCTTCTTAAACAACTTGCAGCTCTACATAGCAAACCAGAAACTGCAAGGCTCGTCAACCTTAAAGTTGAAAGTCTTCCAGTTTTGCTCAAAGTCCATTTGCCACAAAAAGATGCTAAATCCACCCACCGAGCCGTGGACGTCAAATCCAAGTTTATAAAGCGAGCGGAGCCAAAGAAATGGCTTTATCGAGAGGATGGTCTGCTGGATCCGACGGGAAATGGAAACGATATCTTAGCTGCTACCAGTACAACAGAGTCTTGCTTACATTCGCACCTTGGGATTTCAGGAAGAAAAGCAGCTGCCGGCTTGAGGGAGACGAGGAGGCAGGGGCTAGAAATCTGAGGCGGTTGCTCCGGCCGGCCGGCCCTTGGACGCCGTCGCCTTCGACCTTGAGATGAGAGTTGGAGAGGGAGGAGACCCGGAGACTGAGCGAGTCAACAAGGGGATCTGTGACTGTGACTCCGCGAGTGTGTGCCTGCGCTCGGGGAGGCCCAGGCCCGAGAACGAGGGCACATACCGCATCATACACAAGATAGGGTCCAATTATATTGGTCTTTTTCTCCCGGATAAACAAATGAAATCACTAGCTAAGGGGTTAATGCTAAAAAAAACTAGTTAAGGGATTTTTTTTAAAGTAGTTATAAGGGATGCCCCTTGCAAAAATCACCCTCACCTTTTCTTATGGTGACAAGTAGCACATTGCATGTGCGATACTTCTCACAACTTGATAAATTTGCTTTATTTATTTACTAGCACATATGCCCGTGCGTTGCGGCGGGAGAGATATTTTATTTACGATAGGCAACGGGAAAGATAATCGATGTGTCCACAAAAAACGGTCTCCACAACGGTAGGCGACAGAGCAACGAGTTGCAGTCTTCTCATTGGACATGTTTGGCCCGTGAAATCTTGATAGTGGCGAGGTTGGTAGCCTCCATCTCGGGGTTGTGCATGCCTCCTCATTTGGTGTGTGACGACCTTCGGGACACGGTTGTTTGGACCACTCTCCTACGACGGTGTAACTTGATGAATTACTAATTGCAGCGTACAAATCATGTTTCATAAGCATAATCAGGCATGAATGTCCCTTCATTATGACGGTTTATTCACTTTGATTATTTTAGCGCTCACGTATCCACATTTTTTTAATTAGAGCCAAACAATATATTCTCTTTTATTGGCACGTACTTTTGTACTTTTCAATAATCTCCCCTGGTTGTCTCCCCAACAACCATTGTAAAGACTTTGATGACTCTTATTTAAATGGAAAAGATCTACAGTAAGGCTTTTGCCTTACTGTTTTATGGTAAAAAACAATCTTTTTAATTTATATCCAACCAGGATAAACAAACGCGCGCTGCTAACCAATGTCCAGTGTGAATATTTACGAAAATATGATAGCTTCAGATTGATTTTTTTTTGAACATTCAAAGAAATATGAACTGCCAAATACTCTTCGAAATGTTAACTTTTTTTGAAATCCCGGATAGTTTTAAAAAATGTGAACATTGTTTTTCGAAAATTCCATATAATTTTTCAAACAAAAAACAAACAAAATTAGAAACGTAAATAGTAATTGAAATTTTATATTTTCTTATGAAATAATGAACCTTTTATAAAAAACAACATTATTGATTTTTTTGAAAACGGGAACATTAAAAACAATTATTTTAAAAAAATCTTGGAAGCAAACATTATTTTTTTTGTTAAATTTTCATTAAAATAGGAATATTTTTTGAATATGGAACATTTTTAAAAATATTAATTTTACTAAAAAAATCTCCAACAATTCTGATTTTTTTAAATGTTGACGAAATTCCGAAAGCAGATATTTTAAATTTTTAATATTTTTTAAAACAGGAATAAAGCTTTGTAATGCTGTTTTTTGAATATTTGAATAAAAATTGAAATTCTGAAACTACTTTGTATATTTTTATTTCACGGAAAAATAAAAATAAAGAAGGGTAAAATGATAACGAAACAGAAACAAAACACTAAACAAACAAAAACGGGCCGGCCCACTCTTGGGCGACCTGTCAGTACCTTCAACTATTTGTCGCCGCGTGCGACAAATAAGGTTCTCCCAACGCATGGGCAGGATAATTACTGGGTTGGCTTTGTTCGGCTGGAGTGCACCTGGCCCAATTGCGGAATTCTGGACAAATTTTTTGTCTTTTCTAGTGGAAAGACACACAAAAATTTAGTACCACCTCAGATAGAAAAAAATATTTTCGGCGGTGAACGGATGAAAATATTGAAGAAACGCACCTTGCTTTATTAGTAGGTATAGATATGGATATGGATTTTTTAAATATTTTACCTCTTAAACCATGTGTGCAAATCACAAAGCGTTTTTACCTTTGGGTTTTATCTCTTAATAGGTTTGGACGGAAAAGAAATCCTGAGAAAGGCAGAAGCCCAAAAATAAAAAATAAAGGAAACCGAAAAGAAAAGTAGGAACCCAGAAAATGGAAACAAGGAAAAATCCAAAAAACAGAAAACCGCGATAGCACAGTTGTGTTTTTTAGTTTTTCAGAAGCATAGGTGTACTTCACGCTAGTGGCAGATCTAGGCCCCAGGCGTGGGGGGGGGGGGGGGGGGGAGGCCCGGTGCGTGAGACCCATTTCCTTTGTAGACTGTAGCAAAATACTGTAGCAATTGCTAGCTTTTTAGCAAGCACAACTGACTGTGGAGCACATATGCGGCTTTCCATTTTTGGGAAGCACAGTTGCAATTCCTGGCAAAAGCACAACTGTGTTTTATAGTGGAGCACATATGCGCCTTCCCATTTTTGGGAAGCAAAATTACAATTCTTGGCAGAAGCACAACTGTATTTTATAGTGAAGCACACCTGTGCTTTTCACATGAAACCAATCCCCCAGAAACCCTAGGAAAACCAAGCAAAATAAAAAAACCAAAAATATATGCAGAAAAATATGCTCCCACGAGTGTGCTTAGCACGCAACACATGCTGCTAGGGCACTCCCATATTGCCCGCCGGGAATCCCCTCGAAGGGGTACACAAGTTCCTCCCTTAAACAAGTCATGCAGACACATTTATAGGTTGCTTGCAACAAGCACATTCCTCGCCTCACCTACACCCTTGTCTCTCGCCTCGTCTAGTGGGTCAGCCCACGAACTACGCTCGTCTACTAACGCGCTTATCGCTTGTCTGTTTCCTTGCCTAGCTACGATGCAATCTCATTGCTTACTTATAAAATTTTGTCCCGTTAGTTACTAGGTCAATTTACACATTAAAAATCTAGCTTCTCTGTAAATTAAAAATTGTTTGCGAATTAGAAAAATATTTATTAAATATTAAAATCAATGTTTGCCATTTAAATACGTGTTCATGAAATTTAAATAAAATGTCATACCATTCAGAAAATGTTGATGACACTTAAAAAATCTTCACATGTTTACAAAATTATTCACAAAAATATTTTAAAATTTCATGAAATTTTAAAAATCCATTCAAGCAATTTTTTTAGAAAAATATATTTGTGACAAAAAAATGGTCACCAGTAAGAAAAACTTTCTCACATTGTATTAATAAAATGTTAATTGTGTATTTTAAAAGTTTTCAACATGTATTAAAAATTGTTCAACATGCATTCAAAAAATTTTCAACATATATCTGAAAAAGATTAACATGATTAAAAAAATTCAACATGTGTACGAAATTTTTTCAATGTTTATCTTAAAAGTTGTTTTACGTGTATTCAAAAAATATTAGAAAAAATATATTTTGAAAAATAGGAAACAAAATTTAGGAAATTAACAGAAAAAAACTACAAATAAAAATAAATGATAAAGGAAAACAAAAAAAGATAAAAATAAAAATGAATGAAACCTTCAAAGTATCATGTGAATGGTTCCTAATACCGCATCAAATAGTGTCCGATTCCTCGCTAATGGGCCACGGCTCGTGTAGCATCGCCTGAGGCGAGCCCTAAGAAGGAAACCCAATAAGCAATTTGTAGCATTTGTGGAGTCATCCTATGCACCCGTTCATGGGAGCTCCTATATCTATACCTGCTACTAAAGTAATGTGCATTTCTCAGATTTTTTTTATCCGTTCACCCATGTTATTTCTTTTGATTTTTTGAGAAATTTTCCTGTCCGAGGTGGTAGTTTTTTTTGTGCATGCTCGTCCAGAATAATAATGACTTCATTTTTGTTATTGGGCTCCTGACTGCGGCCTTGCCTTAAAAAACTGGCAGGTGCTATTATTGGGCCACGTTCATGTTATTGGGCTCAGATAAAAAAACTTTCTCCGCCTGTGACTAATTAGTCCCACCTTGATTTCTCACATCGAATCTAACCAATTTATATATGTTCGACAGTTGCTTCAAATATCAACTTGGAGACTCGGGGGTCAACAAACATAGATGAGAACGGATGTCTAAAGATTATTTGTGGTTCAACTCCCGTTATTTGTGGGCATTGATACGTCTCTATGTATCTATAATTTTTGAAGTATTCGTGTTATTTTTACATCAATTATTTTTGCCTTTGGCAGCAATTTATATTATTTTTATTTGGGCTAACATATTAATCTAGTGCCAAAGGCCAGTTTCTGTGTTCTAGTGTTTTCGGGTGTCGTAAGAATTTTTCAAGAAAGAAAGTACTGAATTTTTAACCGACCTTGCGGTGCCTGTAAAATCATGATTTTATTCGCGTAACTTGGACGCGAAATTGCCGAACCGACCTCATTCGAAAATTTTCCTATAGTAGAGCTCTATAAACAAATTCCATTCGTGACGGGACTCAGAATCCCAGCGCCTAGCAAACTGCTCTATCGGGATCCAACCCCCTCCTAGAGCCATGGTGGCCAAGGACCGGGGGAGCGAACCTCTCCCCATCTAAGGTGAGGTCATGCAGGAAGAAGCTGGAAGGGGAGCCTCTCTCCCCCTCTCTTTCTCGGCGGCGCCGGAGTGCGCCGGGGGAAACCATCATCTCAACGATCTTCTTCATCAACGTTGTTGCATTCACCAACATCTCCATCACCTTCCTCGCCACTTTTTCATTGGTCCATTCTCTCGCAACCTGTTGTAATCTACTACTTGAACATTGTATTGTGATTCTATGAATTATTATCCAATGATTTGTGTTGTCACTATTGTGTCTGAGTAGCTTACTTTTGTCTTATGGGTTAATTGGTGAATTTCCATGATGGTTTGAGGTTCTTGTGATTATGTTACTGTCCTTTGGTGCCCATCATATGAGCGCATGCGTGGATCACACCATAGAGTTAGTTTTATGTTGATAGGACTATATGTATGTGGATAGGAATGACTGAAACCTCGCCGGACAATGAAAAATGGTACATGCGGGATTAAAGGGGAAGCAATACATCTTAACGCTATGGTTGGGTTTACCTTAATGAACTTGTTAGTAGTTGCAGATGCTTGTGAATAGTTCCAATCATAAGTGCATAAAATTTTGAGTAAGGGATATCATGCTAGTAGAGGCCTCTCCCACATATAAAGTAGCAATGATGATCAGTTTAGTAACTTACCTGATTGCTTAGGGACGATTCCACACACCATACCATCACTATTTCATACTCGCTATTTGTATCATATTGCATTATGTTGTATCTTTACTTATGCAACACCTGATTTTTGTGTCTATGTTTTTTGTTATATTACAAAACTTAACCTTTTATACCCACTTCATAGTTTTATTTCTTGTTTCTAGACAAAGCAAACGTCCGATGTACGTAAGGTTGTATTAGTGGCAGGTAGGCCCTGAGAGAATGCTGGTCTTATATTTAGCGCCTTGTGGGTTCGACACTCCATACTTATTATCTCCATCATCGAAAAGTGCCATGACAATTCCTTGCACCTGGGAATAATCAGGCCTGCCATGAAGAAATTGAAGGAAATAACTTCCGTGATTTGTGGGCTGCCATGAATGAATATAAAAGGAGGAAAAATAAACTCCCGTGATTTGTGTTGGGCTTGTCGTGAAGAAATTATAAATCCTGGGGATTTGTGGGGCTTGCCATGCATGAAAAAAAGGAGGAAGTTGCACCATCGCATCCATAATTAAATTGCACCCATCACTTCATTTGTGGCTACCATAAAGGAATATAAAAGGAGGAAGAATTTACTCATGTGATTTGTGTGGGGCTTGCCGTGAAGAAATTGCATAAATCCTGAGGATTGTGGGGGCTTGCCATGCATGGTAAAAAAGAGAGAAAGTTGCACCATTGTATCTGTAATTAGAAGGAGGAGGAATAAATTAACTCATGCATGGGTAAAAGACGTTTGCACCCATCAACATTAATCTTTTTTTTTGCGAGTGCAGTAGGCAATAATCAACTACTAATTTTATGTCAAGAACTAAATTACATTACGTTTGCACATATGCTAAATTTGCGTATATTTACCATTAAACACACAACATTGATGTAATTTTTATGACTTCGGATTATAATTCCATGTGTTTGATGACGAAAGTTTGTCCATAAAATAAACACTATCTGTCAGATCAATTTACTCCAAATCATAGTCATGTCCTAATCTCTACGTCGTGGTCTCAAATGACGCCTCTTTCTTTTGTCATCGGTGGTCGTTGTCCCATGACATAGTTCCTCGATCTACCAACCATCACAGAATTGGTATTTTTTTTCCCGTTGCAACGCATGAGCATTTGCGCTAGTGAGGCTAACTGCATCGCTTGCAGGCCCGTACCACACACCTGTGCAGGCCCATTTTTTGACATATTGTGTATACTAATTAACTGATAGTAACTAGGAGCAGGTAGCGTTGAGGCTTGAATAATGAAATAATGGAATCGTACTACTACTCTGGTACTAGTGCTAGTGCTACTCTCGAGAAAAATAATTAACTCAGCCAATTATTATATGGGACTTTGCACGAAATAATTAACTAGCCTTTCTTAGTGCATGGCTCTCTCTTGCTCTTTATCTTCCTCGGACCACATGCACAATTCCCCTTTCTCAAATCTTAAATCCTCACCCTGATAAACATAAATTTTAAATCCTCACCAATCTTCACTCCTTGCTAATGTTCCACTCCTAATCCTCCATCTACAGATCAACACGTTCCTCTCGACCTCCTTCACCGCCTATTGCCGGCGCTGCGACCTGCATGCATCGACATCAACTGGAGCCTCGACTACAGTTGAAAGCTATAAGTGTGGGGAACGTAGTAATTTTAAAATTTTCCTACGCACACGCAAGATCATGGTGATGCATAGCAACGAGAGGGGAGAGTGTTGTCCATGTACCCTCGTAGACTGAAAGCAGAAGCGTTAGCACAACGTGGTTGATGTAGTCATACGTCTTCACGGCCCGACCGATCAAGCAGCGAAACTACGGCACCTCCGAGTTCTAGCACACGTTCAGCTCGATGACGTCCCCTGAACTCAGATCCAGCCGAGTGTCGAGGGAGAGTTCCGTCAGCACGACGGTGTGGTGACGATGTTGATGTTCTACCATCGCAGGGTTTCGCCTAAGCACCACTACAATATTATCGAGGAGGACTATGATGGAGGGGGGCACCGCACACGGCTAAGAGATCAATTGTTGTGTCTATGGGGTGCCCCCTCCCCCGTATATAAAGAAGTGGAGGAGGGGGCCGGCCAAGGGGGGTGGCGCGCCCTAGGGGGGGAGTCCAACTCCCACTGAGTAGAACTCCCCTTTTCCTATTAGGAGAGGGAGAGGGAAGGAAGAGGAAGGAGGGAGGAAGGAAAGGGGGGGGGCCTCTCAATTCGGATTGGGCTTGTGGGGGCGCGCCCTCTCCCTTGCTCCTTTCCCCTCCTTTCCACTAAGGCCCAATAAGGCCCATATAACTCCCGGGGTTCCGATAACCTCCGGAGCTCCCAGATTGTCCCAATCTCACCCGGAACCTTTCCGGTGTCCAAATATAATCGTCCAATATATCGATCTTTATGTCTCGACCATTTCGAGACTCCTCGTCATGTCCGTGATCACATCCGGGACTTCAAACAACCTTCGGTACATCAAAACTCATAATATAACTGTCATCGAAACCTTAAGCGTGCAGACCCTACGGGTTCGAGAACTATGTAGACATGACCGAGACACGTTTCCGGTCAATAACCAATAGCGGAACCTGGATGCTCATTGGCTCCTACATATTCTATGAAGATCTTTATCGGTCAAACCGCATAACAACATACGTTGTTCCCTTTGTCATCAGAATGTTACTTGCCCGAGATACGATCGTCGGTATCCCAATACCTAGTTCAATCTCGTTACCGGCAAGTCTCTTTACTCGTTATGTAATGCATCATTCTGTAACTAACTCATTAGTTACATTGCTTGCAAGGCTTATAGTGATGTGCATTACCGAGAGGGACCAGAGATACCTCTCCGATAATCGGAGTGACAAAACCAAATCTCGAAATACGCCAACTCAACATGTACCTTTGGAGACACCTATAGAGCTCCTTTATAATCACCCAGTTACGTTGTGAAGTTTGGTAGCAGACAAAGTATTCCTCCGGTAAACAGGAGTTGCATAATCTCATAGTTGAAGGAACATGTATAAGTCATGAAGAAAGCAATAGCAACATACTAAACGATCAAGTGCTAAGCTAACGGAATGGGTCATGTCAATCACATCATTCTCCTAATGATGTGATCCCGTTAATCAAATGACACCTCGTGTCTATGGTTAGGAAACATAACCATATTTGATTAATGAGCTAGTCAAGTAGAGGCATACTAGTGACAGTAAGTTTGTCTATGTATTCACACATGTATCATGTTTCCGGTTAATACAATTCTAGCATGAATAATAAACATTTATCATGATATAAGGAAATAAATAATAACTTTATTATTGCCTCTAGGGCATATTTCCTTCAGTCTCCCACTTGCACTAGAGTCAATAATCTAGATTACACAGTAACGATTTTAACACCCATGGAGCCTTGGTGTTGATCATGTTTTGCTCGTGGAAGAGGCTTAGTCAACGGGGCTGCAACATTCAGATCCGTATGTATCTTGCAAATTTCTATGTCTCCCACCTGGACTAGATCCCGGATGGAATTGAAGCGTCTCTTGATGTGCTTGGTCCTCTTGTGAAATCTGGATTCCTTTGCCAAGGCAATTGCACCAGTATTGTCACAGAAGATCTTCATTGGTCCCGATGCACTAGGTATGACACCTAGATCGGAAATGAACTCCTTCATCCAGACTCCTTCATTTGCTGCTTCCAAAGCAGCTATGTACTCCGCTTCGCATGTAGATCCCGCCACGACGCTTTGTTTAGAACTGCACCAACTGACAGCTCCACCGTTCAATATAAACACGTATCCGTTTTGCGATTTAGAATCGTCCGGATCAGTGTCAAAGCTTGCATCGACGTAGCCATTTACGACTAGCTCTTTGTCACCTCCATAAACGAGAAACATAGCCTTAGTCCTTTTCAGGTATTTCAGGATATTCTTGACCGCTGTCCAGTGATCCCCTCCTGGATTACTTTGGTACCTCCCTGCTAAAGTTATTGCTAAGCATACATCGGGTCTGGTACACAACATTGCATACATGATAGAGCCTATGTCTGAAGCACAGGGAACATCTTTCATTTTCTCTCTATCTTCTGCTGTGGTCGGGCATTGAGTCTGACTCAACTTCACACCTTGTAATACAGGCAAGAACCCTTTCTTCGCTTGATCCATTTTGAACCTTTTCAAAACTTTATCAAGGTATGTGCTTTGTGAAAGTCCAATTAAGCGTCTTGATCTATATCTATAGATCTTGATGCCCAATATGTAAGCAGCTTCACCGAGATCTTTCATCGAAAAACTTTTATTCAAGTATCCCTTTATGCTATCCAGAAATTCTATATCATTTCCAATTAACAATATGTCGTCTACATATAATATCGTAAATGCTCTGAGCTCCCACCCACTTTCTTGTAAATACATGCTTCTCCAAAAGTGCAGTATAAAACCATATGCTTTGATCACACTATCAAAGCGTTTATTCCAACTCCGAGAGGCTTGCACCAGTCCATAAATGGATCGCTGGAGCTTGCACACTTTGTTAGCACCTTTTGGATCGACAAAACCTTCGGGTTGCATCATATACAATTCTTCTTCCAGAAATCCATTCAGGAATGCAGTTTTGACATCCATTTGCCATATTTCATAATCATAAAATGTGGCAATTGCTAACAGATTCGGACAGACTTAAGCATCGCTACGGATGAGAAAGTCTCATCGTAGTCAACTTCTTGAACTTGCCAAAAACCTTTCGCAACAAGTCGAGCTTTGTAGACAGTTACATTACCATCAGCGCGAGTCTTCTTCTTGAAGATCCATTTATTCTCGATGGCTTGCCGATCATCGGGCAAGTCAACCAAAGTCCATACTTTGTTCTCATACATGGATCCAATCTCAGATTTCATGGCCTCAAGCCATTTTGCGGAATCTGGGGTCATCATCGCTTCCTCATAGTTCGTAGGTTCGCCATGGTCAAGTAACATGACTTCCAGAATAGGATTACCGTACCAGTCTGGTGCGGATCTTACTCTGGTTGACCTACGAGGTTCGGTAGTAACTTGATCTGAAGTTTCATGATCAATATCATTAGCTTCCTCACTGATTGGTGTAGTCGTCACAGGAACCGGTTTCTTGTGATGAACTATTTTCCAATAAGGGAGCAGGTACAGTTACCTCATCAAGTTCTACTTTCCTCCCACTCACTTCTTTCGAGAGAAACTCTTTTTCTAGAAAGGATCCGAATTTAGCAACAAAAGTCTTGCCTTCAGATCTGTGATAGAAGGTGTACCTAATAGTCACTTTTGGGTATCCTATGAAGACACATTTCTCCGATTTGGGTTCGAGCTTATCTGGTTGAAGTTTCTTCACATAAGCATCGCAGCCCCAAACTTAAGAAACGACAACTTTGGTTTCTTGCCAAACCACAGTTCATAAGGCGTCGTCTCAATGGATTTTGATGGTGCCCTATTTAACGTGAATGCGGCCATCTCTAAAGCATAACCCCAAAACGACAGCGGTAAATCAGTAAGAGACATCATAGATCGCACCATATCTAGTAAAGTACGATTACGACGTTCGGACACACCATTTCGTTGTGGTGTTCCGGGTGGCGTGAGTTGCGAAACTATTCCGCATTGTTTCAAATGTAAACCAAACTCGTAACTCAAATATTCTCCTCCACGATCAGATCATAGAAACTTTATTTTCTTGTTACAATGATTTTCCACTTCACTCTAAAATCCTTTGAACTTTTCAAATGTTTCAGACTCGTGTTTCATTAAGTAGATATACCCATATCTGCTCAAATCATCTGTGAAGGTGAGAAAATAACGATATCCGCCGCGAGCCTCAACATTCATTGGACCACATACATCAGTATGTATGATTTCCAACAAGTCTGTTGCTCGCTCCATAGTTCCGGAGAACGGCGTTTTAGTCACCTTGCCCATGAGGCACGGTTCGCAAGTACGAAGTGATTCATAATCAAGTGATTCCAGAAGTCCATCAGTATGGAGTTTCTTCATGCGCTTTACACCAATATGACCCAAACGGCAGTGCCACAAATAAGTTGCACTATTTATCAACTCTACATCTTTTGGTTTCAACATTATGAATATGTGTATCACTACTATCAAGATTCAATAAAAATAGACCACTCTTCAAGGGTGCATGACCATAAAAGATATTACTCATATAAATAGAACAACCATTATTCTCTGATTTAAATGAATAACCATCTCGCATCGAACAAGATCCAGATATAATGTTCATGCTCAACGCTGGCACCAAATAACAATTATTCAGGTCTAAAACTAATCCCGAAGGTAGATGTAGAGGTAGCGTGCCGACGGCGATCACATCGACTTTGGAACCATTTCCCACGCGCATCGTCATCTCGTCCTTAGCCAACTTATCCGTAGTCCCTGTTTCGAGTTGCAAATATTAGCAACAGAACCAGTATCAAATACCCAGGTGCTATTGCGAGCATTAGTAAGGTACATATCAATAACATGTATATCACATATACCTTTATTCACCTTGCCATCCTTCTTATCCACCAAATACTTGGGGCAGTTCCGCTTCCAGTGACCAGTCTACTTGCAGTAGAAGCACTTTCGATCTCGTGCTTAGGTCCAGATTTGGGTTTCTTCTCTTGAGCAGCAACTTGTTTGCTGTTCTTCTTGAAGTTCCCCTTCTTTTTCCCTTTATCCTTTTTCTTGAAACTGGTGGTCTTATTGACCATCAACACTTGATGCTCCTTATTGATTTCTACCCCCGCAGCCTTTAGCATTGCGAAGAGCTCGGGAATAGTCTTGTCCATCCCTTGCATATTATAGTTCATCACGAAGCTCTTGTAGCTTGGTGGCAGTGATCGAAGAATTCTGTCAATGACACTATCATCGTGAAGAGTAACTCCCAGCTGAATCAAGTGATTATTATACCCAGACATTTTGAGTATATGTTCGCTGACAGAACTATTCTCTTCCATCTTGCAGCTATAGAACTTATTGGAGACTTCATATCTCTCAATCCGGGCATTTGCTTGAAATATTAACTTCAACTTCGGGAACATCTCATATGCTCCATGACATTCAAAACGTCGTTGAAGTCCCGGTTCTAAGCCGTAAAGCATGGCACACTAAACTATCGAGTAGTCATCAGCTTTGCTCTGCCAGACGTTCTTAACATCGTCAGTTGCATCTGCAGCAGGCCTGGCACCCAGCGGTGCTTCCAGGACGTAATTCTTCTGTGCAGCAATGAGGATAATCCTCAAGTTACGAACCCAGTCCGTGTAATTGCTACCATCATCTTTCAGCTTAGCTTTCTCAAGGAACGCGTTAAAATTCAACGGAACAACAACACGAGCTATCTATCTACAACAAACATAGACAAGCAAAATACTATCAGGTACTAAGTTCATGATAAATTTAAGTTCAATTAATCATATTTCTAAAGAACTCCCACTTAGACAGACATCTCTCTAGTCATCTAAGTGATCACATGATCCAAATCAACTAAACCATGTCCGATCATCACGTGAGATTGAGTAGTTTTCAATGGTGAACATCACTATGTTGATCATATCTACTATATGATTCACGCTCGACCTTTCGGTCTCCGTGTTCCGAGGCCATATCTTATATACTAGGCCCGTCAAGTTTAACCTGAGTATTCCGCGTGTGCAACTGTTTTGCACCCGTTATATTTGAACGTAGAGCCTATCACACCCGATCATCACGTGGTGTCTCAGCACGAACTTTCGCAACGGTGCATACTCAGGGAGAACACTTCTTGATAATTAGTGAGAGATCATCTTATAATGCTACCGTCAATCAAAGCAAAATAAGATGCATAAAGGATAAACATCACATGCAATCAATATAAGTGATATGATATGGCCATCATCATCTTGTGCTTGTGATCTCCATCTCCGAAGCACCGTCGTGATCACCATCGTCACCGGCGTGACACCTTGATCTCCATTGTAGCATCGTTGTCGTTCCGCCACGTATTGCTTCTACGACTATCGCTACCGCTTAGTGATAAAGTAAAGCAATTATAGGGCGTTTGCATTTCATACAATAAAGCGACAACCATATGGCTCTCGCGATTGCCGATAACTCGGTTACAAAACATGATCATCTCATACAATAAAATATAGCATCACGTCTTGACCATATCACATCACAACATGCCCTGCAAAAACAAGTTAGACGTCCTCTACTTTGTTGTTGCAAATTTTATGTGGCTGCTACGGGCTGAGCAAGAACCATTCTTACCTACGCATCAAAACCACAATGATAGTTTGTCAAGTCAGTGTCGTTTTAACCTTCTCAAGGACCGGGCGTAGCCACACTCGGTTCAACTAAAGTTGGAGAAACTGACACCCGCCAGCCACCTGTGTGCAAAGCACGTTGGTAGAACCACTCTCGCGTAAGAGTACGCGTAATGTCGGTCCGGGCCGCTTCATCCAACAATACCGCCGAACCAAAGTATGACATGCTAGTAAGCAGTATGACTTGTACCGCCCACAACTCACTTCTGTTCTACTAGTGCATATAACATCTACGCATAAAACCAGACTCGGATACCACTGTTGGGGAACGTAGTAATTTCAAAATTTTCCTACGCACACGCAAGATCATGGTGATGCATAGCAACGAGAGGGGAGAGTGTTGTCCACGTACGCTCGTAGACCGAAAGCGGAAGCGTTAGCACAACGCGGTTTATGTAGTCGTACGTCTTCACGACCCGACCGATCAAGCACCGAAACTACGGCTCCTCCGAGTTCTAGCACACGTTCAGCTCGATGACGTCCCCCGAACTCCGATCCAGCCGAGTGTCGAGGGAGAGTTCCATCAGCACGACGGTGTGGTGACGATGTTGATGTTCTACCGTCGCAGGGCTTCGCCTAAGCACCGCTACAATATTATCGAGGAGGACTATGGTGGAGGGGGGCACCGCACACGGTTAAGAGATCAAGATATCAATTTTTGTGTCTATGGGGTGCCCCCCTCCCCCGTATATAAAGGAGTGGAGGAGGGAGCCGGCCAAGGGGGGTGGCGCGCCCTAGGGGGGTTGGGAGTCCAACTCCCACCGGGAGTAGGACTCCTGAAAGTGCAACTATCCCTAGGTGGTTTTGGTAATTCATAACAACATATAGCTCATTGAGCTAATGCTATTCCAAGACTATTATTTCAGGAAAGCTCAATGAATGGCATGGCATGGATGATGAAAGTGGATCCCTCAAAATACTAAGGACAAAGGATTGGCTCAAGCTCAAAAGCTCAAGACTCTTCATTTTACATTTTAGTGATCCAAGATCACATTGAGTCTATAGGAAAAGCCAATACTATCAAGAAGGGATGAGGTGTTGCTTAATGAGCCTTTTGCTTCATGTGCTTAGTGATACGCTCCAAAACCCTCAACTACTTTCGCACATCCACAAATGACCTAAACCTAAAGCCAAAATCGGTCACACCGATTCTTTCTATCCGGCGCCACCGATTCCAAAAGTCATAGCCACTGCCACAAACCCTAAGCAAATCGGTCTTATCGATAGGGATCTCGGTCTCACCGAGATGGGGTTGCAATCTCTCTGTTTTCCTTCGTAATGTTTCGGTCTAACCGAAGTGAGCGATCGGTCCCACCGAGATTGCAATGTAAACTCTCTGCTTCTTTTTGTAACATTTCGGTCTCACCGAAAAGAGCAAATCGGTCCCACCGAGTTTACGACCAACTCTCTCGAAAGCTTATTACCAAAATCGGTCCCACCGAGTTTGTGTAATCGGTCTCACCGAGATTACGTTATGCCCTAACCCTAACCATATCGGCCTCACCGAGATGCATGTCAGTCCCACCGAAAATCACTAACGGTCACTAGGTTTACTAATTCGGTCCGACCGAGTTTAACTATTCGGTCCCACCGAGTTTGATAAATTGTGTGGAACGGTTAGATTTTGTGTGGAGGCTATATATACCCCTCCACCTCCTCTTCATTCGTTGAGAGAGCCATCAGAACGAACCTACACTTCCAACTTACCATTTCTGAGAGAGAACCACCTACTCATGTGTTGAGACCAAGATATTCCATTCCTACCATATGAATCTTGATCTCTAGCCTTCCCCAAGTTGCTTTCCACTCAAACCCTCTTTCCACCAGATCCAAATCCTATGAGAGAGAGTTGAGTGTTGGGGAGACTATCATTTGAAGCACAAGAGCAAGGAGTTCATCATCAACACACCATTTGTTACTTATTGGAGAGTGGTGTCTCCTAGATTGGCTAGGTGTCACTTGGGAGCCTCCGACAAGATTGTGGAGTTGAACCAAGGAGTTTGTAAGGGCAAGGAGATCGCGTGCTTGAAGATCTATCGCTAGTGAGGCAAGTCCTTCGTGGGCGACGGCCATGGTGGGATAGACAAGGTTGCTTCTTCGTGGACCCTTCGTGGGTGGAGCCCTCCGTGGACTCGCATGATCGTTACCCTTCGTGGGTTGAAGTCTCCATCAACGTGGATGTACGATAGCACCACCTATCGGAACCACGACAAAAACATCCGTGTCTCCAATTGCGTTTGAATCCTCTAAACCCTTCCCCTTACTTTCTAGCAAGTTGCATGCTTTAATTTCCACTGCCTATATACTCTTTGCATGCTTGCTTGAATTGTGTGATGATTGCTTGACTTGTCCTAAGATAGCTAAAATCTGCCAAACTATAAAATTGGGAAAAGGTTAAGTTTTTATTGGTCAAGTAGTCTAATCACCCCCCTCTAGACATACTTCAAGGTCCTACAACTCCCCCTTTTCCTATTAGGAGAGGGAGAGGGAAGGAAGAGGAAGGAGGGAGGAAGGAAAGGGGGGGCCGGCCCCCCTCCCAATTCAGATTGGGCTTGTGGGGGGCGCGCCCCCTCCCTTGCTCCTTTCCCCTCCTTTCCACTAAGGCCCAATAAGGCCCATATACCTCCCGGGGGTTCCGATAACCTCTCGGAGCTCCGGTATTGTCCCAATCTCACCCGGAACCTTTCTGGTGTCCAAATATAGTCGTCCAATATATCGATCTTTATGTCTCGACCATTTCGAGACTCCTCGTCATGTCCGTGATCACATCCGGGACTCCGAACAACCTTCGGTACATCAAAACTCATAAACTCATAATATAACTATCATCAAAACCTTAAGCGTGCGGACCCTACGGGTTCGAGAACTATGTAGGCATGACCGAGACACGTTTCCGGTCAATAACCAACAGCGGAACCTGGATGCTCATATGGGCTCCTACATATTCTACGAAGATCTTTATCCATCAAACCGCATAACAACATACATTGTTCCCTTTGTCATCGGTATGTTACTTGCCCGAGATTCGATCGTCGGTATCCCAATACCTAGTTCAATCTCGTTACCGGCAAGTCTCTTTACTCGTTATGTAATGCATCATTCCGTAACTAACTCATTAGTTACATTGCTTGCAAGGCTTATAGTGATGTGCATTACCGAGAGGGCCCAGAGATACCTCTCCGACAATCGGAGTGACAAAACCTAATCTCGAAATACGCCAACTCAACATGTACCTTTGGAGACACCTTTAGAGCTCCTTTATAATCACCCAGTTACGTTGTGACGTTTGGTAGCACACAAAGTGTTCCTCCGATAAACGGGAGTTGCATAATCTCATAGTTGAAGGAACATGTATAAGTCATGAAGAAATAGCAACATACTAAATGATCAAGTGCTAAGCTAACGGAATGAGTCATGTCAATCACATCATTCTCCTAATGATGTGATCCCGTTAATCAAATGACAACTCATGTCTATGGTTAGGAAACATAACCATCTTTGATTAATGAGCTAGTCAAGTAGAGGCATACTAGTGACATTAAGTTTGTCTATGTATTCACACATGTATTATGTTTCCGGTTAATACAATTCTAGCATGAATAATAAACATTTATCATGATATAAGAAAATAAATAATAACTTTATTATTGCCTCTAGGGCATATCTCCTTCAATAAGTTCTTGGTAGCCACATCCTGGCTCATCAACAAGAGCAACTAGAGTCACACACGTTGCCGCCCCATAGTTTGCTTCTCACATCAACCTAAGGTTGCCTCATGCCATGTTATCTCTATCTTCAGTGTTTATTTGTCTCTTTGTTTTACTTTCTGCAATGTTTGTAGAATCAAGAAGTACTCCCTCCCTCCTATAATATAAGAGTGTTTTTAACACTATACTAGTGTCAATAACGCTCTTGTATTATGAGACGGAGGGACTATAAGTCATGATAATATACAAAATGTAAGAAAAATAGAGAGTTTGAGGGCCCATATATTGATCTTGCACCGGGCCACCATTTTCTCAGGTACGGCCCTGATCGCTTGGATGCATAGCAGTTCGCGTCTGGGCCAACTAACTGGTAGACATCAAAACAACTTGTGTTTGTAATCCGCTGGTAAAAATCCAAAAAAAGTAATGCGCTAGTAAATATCCGGAATATAAGGACACGCTTAAGGATTGACCTCACACGACCTCAGAGTCCAGACCACGTGATGATAGCCACTAAAACAAACACGCGTGCTAGTGACCGATAACCAGCACGATTATTTCAGAACGTACTGCGGCGTTAGAATCAGAACATTTTCTGAATTTTTTAAACTTAATTGAAGATTGTTAACAATTATGAAATGCCAAATATTTTTGGAAACATTAACAATTTAAAATCCCGAAGAATTATTTCAAATGCAAACAATTTTTCAACATTCCATACATTTTTAAAACGGGAGCACCTTTTGAAATTCCTTAACATTTAAAAAATATAAAATTGTAATAAATCACGAATATTTGTAAAATTAGTGAACAATTTTTGAAAATCGGTACATGTTCTGAACATTCGTTTTTTGATAGAAAACGTGAACATTGTTTTTTATATGCGAACTTTTTTTGAATTAGTGAACAACTCACTAAAACACAAATATTTTTTGAATTTAGAACATTTTTTCAAACATGAACATTTTCTAAGATCTCAAACAATTTTAGTACCACATTTTTTTTGAAACAATCGTAACATTTTTTTTATTCAGAACGAGACAAATTGAAAGTTCCGAATATTCTTTTCAAACAGGAATAAAATTTTGGAATCCTGAATATTTTTTGAAAATTGTAGAAAAATAATGTTCTAAATATTTTACGAAATTTGAACAAAAAAATAAATAAAGTTAAACTTGGAATGGAAAAAAAGAAAAAGAAACAGGAAGAAAAATGAGAAAGGGAATAGAAAAAGAAAAATAGAAACGTAACACAGTACAAAGGGAAACAGGCTAGCCCAGTAGTGGCCCTGTGCGAAGCCCTCACTATTTTCTGCGCCGTGCGGGAAATGTGGTTTCCCCTGCTCATAGCGGCAAATGGGCGTTAAATCGCACGGCCAATTTTTTTACTTCATTTTAATGTCTATTATTAACATGTACACATGAATGTTTCTAAAAAAACATGTAACATGAATATATTTTGGAAAATGTTTATGTAAATACTATATGTTCACATATTTAAGAAAATGTTCAAGCAATTTAATATATGTTCATATATTTAAAAAATGTTCACCCAACTAAGAAAGTATTCTTGAACTAAAAAGTGTTGATGCGTTTCAAGAAAAATAGAAATGAAATTTTAAAATTGTTCACACCTTTTACAAAAAAAATACTGTGTAATTCTAAAACTTTGTCAAATATTTTTAAAATGTTCTATAAAAGGTGTTGATGCCTTTGGACAAAATGGTTCAGGTAATTTTAAAAATTGTTTGTGTATTTAGCTAGTAATTCATCATGCTGCAAATATTAGCCACCAACACCTTAGTCCTTTATCCCCCTTCGGCCATGGTAACTCAGGAGAGACTCAACATTTTCTTTTAGGAATTTGTTGATCTTAAATATTCTTTTAACATGAATTGTTTCATCTGGTAGCATAGTGATATTCACAACAAAAAAGGTATGATAGCGATAAATTCTGACGATAATACTGTTTTCTTTTTTGCCAGCAGGAGCTTTAACGGCAAGCAGAACACTGTATGCAATGTCTATACCAGTACCCATATGAGCAACACCATTGTTAAAACTATTTAATGGTACAATTGAAGTGTCCTGGACAGATAGTTGGGAGGAGTTAAGTAGACCTTTTTCCTTATATAATCAAATAAAAAAAATCAAATCAGTTCAGCAGCAGGTTGGCAGTTCAAAACAGGTGAGCAGCAGCAGAAACATCATGCGCCTTCTGGAGGTCAGGTTAGTCCATCTTGAGAACAGGCCGTTTCGGATTCAACTCAAGTTGGGAGCGCAAGTTTTGCACGAAATCGCCCTTGTAGTTGCCACCCTCGAGCAGTACTTCTTTGAGGCTTCCCAGAAATGCTAGCCCAGAAAATGAAACACCGGGGGCTTCTTCAAACTGATCACCATTTTCTTCCGAAACGACTTCTTCCCCGGGCTGATCGTAATACTGCAGCAGCTCAAGCTTAGGGGCTGCTCCCTTGTCAAAGCGCACAGATTTGAGATTACCTGGGGAACTCAGCTCCAGCACCATTAGGGTCTGGAATGCGCCCTGCTGGAAATGAAGATGGACCTCTTTGCCCTCGAACGACTCTTTCCGTAGACGCAGGATGGCTAGGTTTGGTAGACTCCCAAGGATCTGTATGGCCTCATCATGTTTCTCTATCCTGGAACTCCGCAGCTTGAGCTTGGCCAGATTTTTTAGCCCACCGTTGATCCATGCCGGCAATTCGACCAGGTTGCCATACAGCTTCAGACTCACTAGGTTTTCCGGAGGCGAGGAGAGGCCATCCAAACAGCCAGATAAACCCGGCTTACCCTCCGACTGCACCAGCAGCGTCTCTAGGCTGCTGAGGTTAGCCAGTGCTGAACATAGCTCTCCGCCGTTGCTCTCGTCCACGCCAGTCACTCCCAGCTTGCGCAGCCCGGTGAGACTAGCCAACTCTCGCAGGGTGGCCTTCCTCCTTGAGACGTTCACGACACCAAGTGTCTGCAAAGCTTTGAACCTGTGGATCCCTCTGGGCATCTCAACGCCGCGTGAGCACCGGCGTGTCGCCAGCATCGGCAGAAAGGAGCAGCAGCACGCAGTGCAGACGTCGCGCCTGTTTGTGTCCCCGTCAATGCCCATGCAACCCTTCAGGAGGTGTGGCGCGCAGCATGCCACGCAGAACCCCACCGAGGAGCAGGTCAGGATGCATAGCTTGTTCCTCGTCAGCTTCGGGACCTCATTTGGATACTCTTGATAGACAGATTCATCGTTGCTCCCGACGCCCCTGGCATGAACGTGCTGTAGCTTCCTGAGCTTGATGATGTTCTTTGGAAGCTTGATTATGTTTGTGCCTGTGACATCTAGTGTTTGGAGCTGCCTCAGGTTACCCAAAGAACCTGGCAGGTGATAAATTCCATGACATCCTCTCAGGGAAAGGTATCTCAGGTGGAAAAGCTTCCCAATGTGCTCAAGATGATGATCAACCAGACCTGAAGTGCTTTCCAAGTCCAGCACCCGGAGCAACCTCATCTTGTCAGAAATGAAGAATGGCCTCCATTTCCCAAAAATTGTTATGGATCTGACTCGAGTCAAGTCAATTGTACTCTCAAATTCACTCTCATCTCCTTTCCAGTTATTGCTTACAGAGAGGTGACGTATTGTGCCCTGGCTGTTTAAGGTACAATCTTCCTCCAATCTGAAAACAAGATTTTCCTCCATTGACTTTGAGATGCCAATTTCACGAATAACATCATGGAGTTGGCAAGAGTCAACTACTTTTCTACTATGGCTTGAACTCCGGGATGGCAGGATCATGCTCCTGCTTATGAGGTCCATGAAGTAGCTTTCTGCTATTTCAGAGGAAGACTTGCCGCGCACCGGTCTCGAGTAGCCCTCGGCGATCCAACGCCGCACCAAACGCGTTAGACTAATCTTGTAGCCTTCAGGAAATATTGCCAGATACAAGAAACAAGCCTTGAGATGATAGGGTAAACCATCATAGCTTTTGAGAAGCACTGTCCTTATGGTGTCAAGCTCTGTATTCATCTCCAACTCACTACTAAGATTCTCATTCAGTTTTCTCCACTCCATGACAGTTTTTGGTTGGTTTGCTAAGAAGCCACCTATGGCGACTATTGCAAGAGGAAGACCACTGCACTTTTTCAAGATTTGTTCTGCTTGTTCAACCAACTCAGGGTACTGCAGATGCAAACATTCATTTTCCTTGAATACCTGAAATTTGTACACACAAAATCCTTATCACCAAAACACAAATCTATTTATCATATTATTCAACCAAAAAGAAAAGAAGCAACTACCTTCATCCAATTTGGCTAGGATATCTACGCTTATTTTTAGCGGTGCACATCTGATCATGCAGCAATTCATAGTATATACAACACTGGTTAGGTGGATAAGACAGAGTAAAGTCTTATCCTGTGGATAATACATATGAAATTGGAAGCTGAAAATAAGATCAAAAATAGCAATTTGGTTTCCATAACACTACAGAATGTCCAAAATGGCTAGATTTTGAACTAAAAGGTATGTAAATAATAGCATGTGATCTATGAATGAAATTCAAACACAAAACTGAAATGTGGAACACAAATAAGTTTATATGAAAATTAGCTCTGGTTGATGGATAAAATTCAAACAAAAATTAAACATGAAAGTTGAGAAAAGGATAGCAATTTGATTTCTATTCGATGACATGAAATACGTAGTCACGGAGGACCAGTAAGCAACATGCTTTAGATACATCAAAAACATGCATTGGCTTGACAGTTACTCCTACTAGGAATGAGTAGAACATGAGTTGAATGAATCTATAGCCACTGGCGAGGTTCATAAAGATTTTGGCGGCAGTAGGCGAGAATAATTAATGAGTATAATGTGTACAAGGGCATGCATGAGAATGTGATATATGTGGGAGGGAGAGTACTTAAGGAGGCAAAAGAATGTTGTACTGCAACAATAAGGATGTCGTGGCTAGAACACTAAGGTTGTAAGCAAATAAGCAATACATCATGGCAAGTTAAAATGTCATTTCTGTTGTGCAGAAGAATACATATACTGATATACACTATTAGAGCTACGACAAAAGCAAGTGAGAGTAAATGTTTTAGCAATTTTTGCATGAAATAAATTAGAAACTTTTGTAGGTTAGGATAAATAGTACCATGGTTAATGTAAATTTCAAATGGAACAAATGGAGAATTACCATGACTTCTTTAAGTACCTTTTTTGTGAAGACGACAAGTGCATCCTTCTTAGTAAGACCTTTGAGCTTGTACACATTTTCTACTTTCTTTGAACAATGATTGGCAATATTCTCTTCTCTTGTGGTGACTATGATTCGACTAGCATTTTCTGTACAAGGTAAACTTTTCATTATGATGTCCAATTCAGTGGTAGATGACAAGTCATCGAGGACAATCAACCACCTCTTTTCTTCCAAAAGACTTCCCAGCTCAGCCTCCAGCTCTTCAACCGACCACGGCAATGTTTTCTTCACTCTGCCCAATGAACAGACCGTGCCATTCTCTTCAGAAGTTTCTGTCACCACTAGCTGCATAATTAAACTCCTAAGGAACTGCACTTGATTGAAAGGCTTCATGATTGTAATGCAAGCACGTTTCTTAAATATGCTACTGAGTTCTTGGCTTTCACAGATGTCTTTGACTAGAGCAGTTTTCCCGATACCACCCATTCCCCACACAGAGATAACCTGAACTTCTTTGTTCACTGGATCCACAATTAGTTGGAAGATGTGTTTTTTTTCTGTCACCCTCCCAACAACTTCAGATTCCTTCAGAAGAGCCGTCCTCGACAGGATGCGACTGAGGCTCCTCATGACCACATTCTGTCCAGCGGTGGCATCTTTAGCTTGATCACCAGCTGGTACCTCACTTGTGGGCACCAAAGGGTTTGTTCTATTAGCAGTAACAATAGCAGTTGTGTTTGAGCTTGACTCTGGCTCCATTGAATCTGATCCACCTTGAGGGCTCTAAACACAAGCAAGCAAAAACATTAGGTATTGTACATTGTTTCATTACCAGTACTTTATCTTGCAATTGATATGAGAATATGTAACTAAGGTTGATTGGCCAATCAATTAGTATAATAATTTAAAGTAGAAGATATTATGTGGCCTTTAGAGCAAAATTAAGCATGTCACGTTGTCACATGAATGAGTTTGATGTTTTTTTAGCACAGAGTATATATTACCTTGTGGTAGAAAACATAGAGAGTTTGATCAGCGGATAATTGCTTGAGCTCTGAAACTCGATATTTCCGGCCGACACATAAGCTTGCAACTTCAACTTGTTGTGTAGCCACAATGATCCGGTTTCCATTGCTGCTGGCAGGAAAGTAAGTTCTAATCCAGTCCCAATCTTCAATGCTACACAGGTTGTTAAGAACAATCAGGTAACTCTTCTTATTCACATACTCAGTGAACTTGTCTACCAGATCTTTTTGCTTCATCATCAGCATCTTCTTGAGAACTTCAGCCCCTGTAGTGCTTGCACTTTCTGGACAACTTTGTCCCTCAGCTGCTGACTCTGGGATAGAAGAATATCCATAGAACTGCCTCATAATGCTTTGCATAAACATGATCGGGTCGAAAGGATGCGTAAGCTTGACCCAGGCACGGCATTCAAACTTACCCGAATCATCATACACCTTCCTCATCACGGACACCTGCCCAAGAACACCACATGTTCCCCACACCGCGATCACCCTAAGATCCTTCCCCTGCTCCTTGCTGATGAGTTGCGCAAGATCTACCCTGGGCTTCATTGCTCGCCTCGCTTCATCGACGCCATACATTGTAGCACTGGCCTTACTGCCTGCAGCGTACTGCTCGGCGGCCGTGGCCACGGACTTTGAGCCAGCGGCAGGGCTCTTGATGAGGTGGTAGCGCAGGTTCCTCTGGCTGACATCCTCGACCTTGGCTCGGAGATCCTTCATCTGCACGGCCACATGACGCCGGTCAAGCAGCGTCCTCAGGATGTGCCACCAATAGGACGGCTTCTCAAGGCGAACGGCAAAGTCCTGGAGGCAGTCCTCCACATCGTAGCCCAGGTCGCGGACCTGCTTCACCCAGGTCTTGACCACCTTGTTGTCGTCTCGGTCGTCGTGAGCAACCATCAGGAACGACTGCATCATCTCAAGCTCGTCCCTGATGAAGGCCTGGTCGCGCTGCACTCCCAGCTGCAGCGCCACCTCCTCTGCAACGGCAGATTGGGCATAGCTAACAGCTCCGTTCACCACGGACTTGCCCACGCTCAGCACCGTCGCCTCCATTGCTCCAACTCTCCTCTCCTGTTCACTCCTATTGCTATTGTGTGGATCTGAGATAAAAATGCTGAACTGGAAAAATGCTCAGTGTGGATCCTATGGAGTAGCTGTGCGCGGATGTATTCACAGGAGCAGACAGGTAACCAATAGTAGTACAGAAGAGGGGTTGTTGGGAACAATAAATTTATCAAGTGCTTGCAGTGTGAAGACCATATGAAATAAATTACGCACAGGAGGGGTTGTTGGGAACAGTAAATTTCTCATCAAGCCGTTGCAGCTTGAAGACCATATGAAATAATTTACGCACGTGAGGGGTTGTTGGGACCTGACCCAAGCATGAGAGCTCATTTGCCAATGAACCGTCCTTGCAAGACTTTGATTAGCTGTACTAGCTAGTGAGAACATGACAGACTGAGGATGCCTCAGCTCAGCAGTCCTATCTGCACGGGCACACTTTTTCAGTAAGAGAGCAAAGACAGTTGCATGCTGTTTATTAGGGCTAGTTGTACTGCTAAGACTAGCCACGATGGAGAGTAACATACACTAGTAACATACACATATCCCTAGACTATGTTACTACCTCCATAGTGGGTAGTAACATAAGTGTGGTAACATGCAAAGCTTCATTTATTAGGTTATAGACTCATATTGCATTGGGACATGTGATGTTACAGTAACTAGCTAAGTTACTGAAACTATCTCTCTCCTCATTAACTCATTGCCACATAAGCAAATTTGCTGAGTTGGATTCGATGTTACTGCCGAAGTTACTCCCACTGTGGCTAGTCTAAGTGCTAACCTTTGTAACTGATCTGGTTGTTAGTACTCTGCAACCATGTAAGGACTTCTTTACTAATTATAAATGAAAATGACAAACAATAGGGGGTTTCCCTACTGTAAATGGTCAAAAAAAATGTTGTTTATTAGAGCTGGCCGGCTAGAGTACTTTGTTTAGATACTATATTGCTAAGACTACTAATGGTTGCATATTGGAGCTAATCCCATCATTAGTAACAACTTGAGCCTCTAATGGTGATTCTACTTGTATCCAGTTTTTGATATTACCAAACTAGTCATTTCTTCATCAAGGAAGAAACTGTTTTACTCTCCTCTTTCTTTTCAATTTTCCGTTTTCACATCACCACAAATAATTAAGTATCCTAAAAACAACAAAATTATCCAAGCATTGCAGAGTTCACTTGGCCATGCTCACAACCCAGTTTTATAGAATAAACTTCAACTTTGTTGGTTTCTGGCTGGAGGCATGACGCCTTTGAACTGTAATTTGTGCACTTTCATTCAAAAGTGTAAAAATGGTTGGAGAAGCCAACTGACATAAACACAACAAACTCAGTTTCACACAAAAAATATAAAGCAGCTAGTACCAAACATTATAAGGTGCGAACTTACGTTGCAAGAAACCAGATATGGAATGATGATCATATATCCAAGATGCAGGTGGGGAGCAAACCAAGCATATTAATGTCACACGCCATGCTACCCGACAATGTAACTCCTTTCCCACAAAGCAAGGGTCTTGTAATTGCTTCCCGTAGCATCACTCAAAGATCATGTTTTAGAATGGATGTATCAAGACGCCACAAAGGGGCCTACCAAACGCAAACAGAAAATGCAAAGTAAATCAGTCAAATATGTAAAAGGAATGGCAGGCAGATATTTCTCAAGTAAGGCAACAGGAGAACCCATTCACCTAATGTAAGGACGGACCGGGATAACAGAGTGCCAGTAACTCAATATTGCACTACTCAAAAGTCAGAAAACAGTATATATGTTTGAAAAGAAAAGGTTAACAAAAGAAAATATGTAGTTATATACAGTAGGCCCAAAGATCAATGTACACTTCGAGACTCCTGTTGCGCATTATCATGTACTCAGATGAAACATCAAAGGTATGGCATGGGCCTCATTCGGCAATAAATTTTCCCACTTCGATGCATGTATAGTAAATAATCAGTTTCTCATCAATTCCTAGCAACTTGAAGACCGTAAAGTAAGAACAAGGATCGATGCATATGAAACAAATTACTTATTTGAAAAATAAGTCGACTGACTAAATGATGACATGCATCTTCACATTCAAAGATCACTATGGAAAATATGGCCAATAATGTCAAGCCAGACAGATGAAATATGCACTTCATCATTGAGGCCATGACCTTTCCTTTTCGTCTGCATTTCATTTGACTCCAAAACCAGTCTGTGTGTACTGCCTTAGCATGTTACAGTCTTGCTCACTGATACAACTAGAGGACAGAATCAACACTCCTGGGCCCTGAAGGAATCTGTAAATGCAGAATTTTAGGGCATGAGAGAGGGACGTCTGATAATTCTTCATCTTGCACTCGAATTTATTAATGGTTCGCTGTGTGAAGTTTTGCAGCAAGCAGAACTGTATTTGAATTTTGAACAATCCCTAAGATGGTTATTTTTGGCCGAAGTCCGGCCCCTTTGATGGTTGTGATTGTATGATTTTCCATGAAGATTTATCTATTCTTAATTTTCTGAAACAAACCATAACTTCTATGTACGGCACGACATCCACTATTCTTCTACATGGTATGGATTCAGTTATTATGGCAAGTCCCTTCGTTGGCCTGGAAAATAAGCATGTTGAAAGGGAAATGTCTGTCCCAGATCAATGGATATTCCCCATCCCACAGGCTCGAGAAGCACATCTAACACTAATGATAAAACTGCTGCACAAAGTCCTAGCACAGAACGCATACCCCTACATACATAAATGATATACCTGAGGAAACATTATAAAGTGATCTCCTTATTCAACACCCAGAATGTATAATGCACTGAGACAATATGCAGAACACCGCACATCCATAATAGTGTTGTAGGAATGCTACAGAAGATTAAATAATTGAGTGTCTGATCTCAACCATCATAGACCTGTACTCTGATTAATAGAGTTCCCACTTACAGAAGATGTTATTTCAAAATAATACAAAGAATGCATCTATTACTTGAGTTTCAGGCATTGTGAATCCAAGCCTTGCAGACTTCACTTTACCATGCCAATTACTCTGTTTCCTAAAATGAACTTCAACTTTGCTGGTTTCAGGCTCGAAACACAACACCTTTGATGTACTTTATGCACCTTTAAAGCAAGTGTAAAACATGCTTGGAGAAGCGAGCTCACATAAACATGACAAACTAAGAGTCTCAAGAAAAATATAGAGCAGCGTGCACCAAGTACTATGAGTTGACGCCATGCTACCGTATCATGTAATTCTCTTCCCATACAAAACAAGGGCCTTGTAATTACTTCCCATGGCATCGCTGAAGTCATGGTTTAGATTTGATGGATGCAGGTGCCACAAAAGGGCCCTAGCACACACAAACAAAAACTGCAAAGCAAATCAGTAAAATATGTACACGAAATGGCAGGCAGACTTTTCTCAAGTCAAGCAACAGGAAAATCATCACCTAATGGAAGCACAAATAAAGGTAGGTAACAGAGTGCCAACTAGTCAGTATTTTACTGCTCAGAAAACAGTATAAACTTTTGAGGAGAGAGGGTTAACAAACGAAAATACATGCCCAAGAACAAAAGATCAATGTAACACTTCCAGGATTCTCGTTGCGCATTAACATGTACTGCCATATTTTCCCATATCATGTCCGCAGCCAAAACATTATTAGAGTCTAGAAGACAGCACAAGTGCACGACACTGACGAATATTGCACTACATCCTTAAATCTCATTAACAATAAATTCATGAATGCTAGTACTACTTTGGCCTATTTATAACTGTCCCAAAGCATACCTGCATGAGCATGAGCCATCACTGGGAAACACTTGATAAGATAGATAGTGCTGTTACATTACATCCAGAGCAACTGATACCCATTTCATAAATGGTTTCTCCATCTCCTCTGTAATATGGCAAAGGAAAGAGATACACTGGTGACGAGGAGACAACAGCGCCGTTTTCGCGACAGCGTGCAACGGATCATACAAATGCCCCGCAACCGCCCACTGCACAAGAAAAAAAAAATCACAAAACATGAACATTGACGCAGGAAAAATAGCATACTATTAGCCCAGACTGATGGGGCAAACAAAATGTTGAGGAGAGTTGGATCGGGTAATACCACCGCGCCACATTTGATTTCGTTTAGCACTGACGGCATTGGCGTGGTATGGCCTTGCCTGGCAACCAAGCGGCCTAACTGTATCCAGTTCGGAGAGAACACGATCCCCCCCCATTTTCAATTTCTAGAGGAAGACCGGCACACGAGCGGACCACCAGCTAGCGGCGAAGGCGGAGCTCCCGAAGCACCTGCGGTCGGTCGAAGCACGCGAGGGAGATCGCGGCGTCGAGGACCCTGGAGGCGGAGGCGGAGGCGGCGGCGGCGGCGCTGGGGTCGAGGGATGAGGTGGAGGCAGAGAGTGGGTCGCCGGCGGGGGAGAAGGGGTGGAGAGGCGGGAGGCTACCTCGGCGAGCAGGTGGGTGGGGTCGTCTAGGGGGGAGGCGCCATTTTTGTGGGGCAGGAGATGTGGGGGTTTGCCGCCGCGACGGCGACGGCGACGGCGAGTTTTTTTTTTTAAGCGTGGCTTCTGTGCTTTCGCTGGGAATGGGCTTTTTTGTTTTTTTGAGGGGACGCTGGGAATGGGCTGATATGAAGATCTGGGGCAGTGAGCAAACGCGTACCCCCCGCAGACTGTGGGCTGGCCCAGTATGGGGGTGCGGGCGCCTGTTTATTTTTTTCATTCTTCTTTCCCTTTTTTTATTTTAAAATTTTCATTTCCTTCTTAGATTTTCATTTTTAAGGATTTAAAAAAATGAATTTTAAAAATGTTCGTAAATTTAAAAAATACAAATTCAAAAAAATTCATTAATACAAAAACTTTGTGAATTCACAAAAATGTTAATGAATTTGAAAAAAATCATGAATATAGGAAATATTCACGAATTCAAAACTGTTCACGAGTACAATTTTTTTATGACATGGGCGTGTTTATATCTCGATAGCGAGTCAGACACTTGCATCGCCTCAAGGGAGATTCTAGTGGGTCGGGCATATGTTTACAACTAGAGATCGGCCGAAGGGAAGTGTGCTGCAAGATTGCACTGTACTTCGGAACAATCTGCAGAGCTATACGTTGATAACATGCCGAGCACTGAACTAATTGACATACTCAATAATAAAATCTTAAATTGAACTGTGCTAGTCAGAGCATCCACGAAATATAAGACTAATGAAAATCTGCGAAAGCAACATGAATCAGTTCAAGTATTACTCTAGCGCTACGGGTAACGGCTAAGAGCAACTCTAGCAGATCTCGCATCCGGCGCAAACCCGCATAATTTCGGCGATTATACGGGCTCGGCCCATTTTTCTGGCCAAACCAGGGCCCGCATCGGTGTCCGGCGCGTAAATTTTTTTGCCGCAGCCCGCAAACGCAAACCCCTGAGCCACTATAATTGCGGGTTTGCGGGGCAGATGCGGGTCGAAACCCTATCCTCCCGCCGCCGCGTTCCCCTCCAATTCCCTACCGCGCCGTTTGATTTCTCGCCGCCGGCGAGCCTTGAAACAGCATGGCCGACTCGGGAGATGAGGCAGAGCGCCGTCGCCACGCCAGATCTGACGCCGCGCGCAAGCGGGGGGCGCGTCGGTGGCTCAACCAGCGTGCCCGGCCACCACCGGCATTCGACCGGCGTGAGCTCGACGAGTTCGAGTTCGAGCGCGCCCGTCACCGCCGTGCCTCATCCGGCCACTGGTCCGCGGGGAGCTCATCCGTGGGCGCATCGAGCTTGCGGCTCGTTCCGGTGAAGAGGGAGCCGGAGGAGGCCGTGCCCGATGCGCCGCTGCGCCGAGGCGTCATCGGACCCGAGGACTACCTCCCATCGGGGCAGGAGGAGTTCCTCGAGCGCGTCGTCCTCGAGCGGTCGGCGAGGGAGCTGCAGGAGATGGAAGAGCGCATCCGGCGCGAGCTCGAGTACGAGCGGCTCTTCCTCGATTCGGGCCTCACGGCATCGCAGGCGCAGGCATCGAAGGAGGCCGACCTGCGCGTGATGAAGGAGGAGCAGGCGAAGCTCTTCGTCGACCTCGGCTCCGACTCCTCCGACTCCGACTGATCGCCGCCGGTGGGCAGCTACCGCAGGAGCTCCGGTGAGCTCAATTTTGTTGCAGTGATGCGGTAGCGTAGGCCCTGCCTAGCATATCTAACCTTTATGTATGTATGTGACGTGTATGAACTTATTATGCGAAGAAGAACCATGTATGCGAGCGAGCTCCGGCGAGCTGTTGCTTAAATTTCTCGCGCGAAACAACTTTTTTTAAAATTTAGGGATTTGTTTGCGGTTTCTAGTCTGCCGCCGCAAATTTCGGCCTATATAACCGCCCCCGTGCGACCTGCAAACACATTATACGGGTCGGCAAAATGCGGGTCTGCTAGAGTTGCTCTAATAACAGACTAGAGTAAATAGATTGTTGGAAGGGAAAATTAATTAAAGGTTTGATGCATCGGGCAGAATTATAAAATCCAGCACTGACATAAGTGACTCTGCACACGGTTGTCATCATAAAGCTAATCTTCGGTTCAATTATCAAATCGACAGAAAATAAACGGTGTGGATTTGACGATATATTGCTCATATATCTCAGCTGTGGAGATTTAATTTGCCCCGTGAGGACTGGCTGAGCATGTTTTCGCTGCTTGCGGTGGAGTAGTGTAGTCTCTGAATTAGTAGTTCTTATTGTTGCCTGTCGGGCACTGGCAAATTATCTATTTTACAATTTATTAATAAAATACTAAGAATAATTTAAAGAATAGATTCGTTTGTAAATAGATGATTTGGCGCTTTATCTATTTTGCATGACAAGAGAAAGAGAGTCTAATTAAGCCATGAATATTGCTACAAGATGTGCAATTATTCTAAGAAATCCAAAATATAAAGAACAATAGACAAGAAAGAAAGAGTCAAAGCCATGAATCGTTGCAAGATTTGTATCCATTCCTGAGGAAATTCGACATATAGAGAACAATAGGTTCAAACTAGAGCAAATCATTGGTGTCTACTCTATGAGACGAGAAAGAAAGAGCCAACGCCATGGATCACTGCAAGATATGCGGCCGTTCCTCAGGAAATTCAAAATATAGAAAACAATAGGCTCGGATATCATATCATCTCCGAGCCAGGGCGGCCGGCCGCATGTTTCGAGCCGGAGCAACGACGGTACGGAAGCCGCTTCCGCGTCACCGACTGCCACGCCGCCGCCCCACACGACACCGTGGAGAGGCGCTCCCTCCACGCCCTGGAGGTAAACGGCAAGGAGCTTCGCGGAGTATGGGGTCGCCACCGCGCGCTGACGCCGGCTGGCCGATGCTTCATGAGATATGTTGGAATGGAGGATCAACGGACGATCAGACAAGAACACGAGGAGACATTTACCGGGCGACAAATGCCCGCGGCAACGAATGCCCCGCCGGCGACGAACGCCTTTTCCTCTCTTGTATTCCACTCGGCTCAGTCATACAAGCAGTACACGGGATGGTTATATAGGCAGAGCAGGCACGCACGCCGCGCTCCACTCCTGCCCACGTACGCCCACTACGCACGCATGATCTGCATGATCTGCTCGTCCGGCCGCGCGCATAGTGCGCACCACTACACGCACTAACGGCCAGCTCCAAAAGATTGACTGGATCTCCACTACTCCCGCTCAACTGGACGCGGCCACACACCGGCCTCCGGCTTGAGCCTAGACACACATACGCGACACACACGCGCGCACCTACGTGCCATGCACACACACACATGGCTTATTGCCAACAAGATATGCTTGCAACAGCGTGGTCGTCACTGACGAGTGCCTCAAGCCGACCCCCATTAGGCACCGCCGGGCCCCGCCGTCGCCGACGACCGCCGCCGTTTTGCTGGTTGAACGACCTCACCAAGGCACGAGCAGGTCCTCCTGTTCCTACCTGTGGAGGAAGAGCCGTGCGTGCAGGCGCATGGTGAGGTCGTTCAACCGGCAAAAACGCCGGCTCCTCGTCGGGAAGCTCATCGTCATGTTCCTCCTCATCCTCGCCGACGATGTGCCGGTAGATGTCTTCGCTCATGGCATGGCAGTAGAGAGTGGCGGCCTGGGACCTGGAGCATGCCAGCAATTAGGTTATTAGTTATTACTGTGGTCTCATCGGTCTCGTGGAGAGGGAAGACAGACGACGGCACAACAACAGGAAGACGGACAATGCTGAAAGACAAAAGACAAGCCAGACGGACGTATGTGCGAGGCGACGAGGAGCTCCTCGTTGTTGAGCTTGAGCAGAGCTCTGCTCCACGAGGAAGGGCCTTGTGTGCGTGTGTCCCTGTGTTGTGTTGGGGAAGAAGAAGGTGCGGGAGAGGAGCGCGATATAAAGAGGAGGCCGGTCGAGTGGGAGGACGGCCGGGGAATGCGATTCCGGCGACATGGACGGTGCGGTGCGGTGCGTGCATGATCTCCGTCCACTCCTTTCTCCAGTTCCATTCGACGTACGGCGGCAATCAGGGAATTCTGTTCCTCTGGGGTCTCCGATTCCATCCCCACTCAGATGTGGACGTGGATGAGCTAGCAGGCAGGATTTGGTTCTAGCTTCGCTTCAGATTGAGCACTTCAAAGACCCCACGTAGAAACACTGCACTTTCGCACTCCAGTTCAGTCACACGATCTAACTAATCCACGCAGACTGAAGGAATTTTTATTTTGAAAAAAGAGACAAGAATAATACACAAGTACAAGAAAATTGTGGAAATGCTACTGAGAATACTCGCGGGATAATGACAGTGTTGTAGATGCAAGCGGATGCACTGTCAAAGGAAGAAAACAGATCAGACCATGGAAGCAAGTTACCAGCATGGTCCATGAACAGCAGCTTGCAAGAAGCATGTGGCCGGCAGCACACTTTTATTCATCGGAATCTCTGAGGGCAGCCACAAGCATGAAGAACATGGAAAGAACAAGCAATGAATGATGCCGCGTGGAAATTAATGGGTGCCGATCGTCGACCATGGACGACCACGCGATGAACACGCTAGATTTTCTCCACCATCCACGCCGAGGGAACTTATAAATGGAAGGGATGGAGTAGCGGATAGAAACAACATTGAATAAACTTACTGAAGCAAAACCTAGAGCAACACATACCGTCAGAACTAGGTAGGCGTGATGCTAATAGAAGCAAACCAATCGATTCAGATATTTTCACCCAGTGTCAAATTAACTGCAAGAAATACAAGCATAGATGTATGGGACTATGCGATTGCAGTTGACAAGTATAGATGGAGGCTTTGCATTGCCTGCCCAGGCTGCAGTTAATTTACAAAAGGTTGACTTAACTGACAACTTGAGCCTGAACCGCCCAGGTTCCCATTAGTTAGCAAAAAAAAAAAAAACTACTACTACTACTACAGTCCGTGGAGCAATAAGTTCCTACCATAGATCATAACAAGAACACATTGCCTCACAAACAAATCATAGAAAAACTATCGGCCGAGGCTGACCACCAGACAAGGTTTTGGTTACCGAATGAGGCAATTTTACCAAGGGGGACTGGTAAACTGGTAAACGGTTACCGAGAATATTTCGAACGAATTTTATGGTTGAATTTTGAATTCAAATAAGTGAAAGAATGAACATTCGAACCAGAGACCTCTCAAAACAGGAACTAGGTTGCTACCAACACGTCAGAACCAACTCTCATGCCATTAATTACATCCTACGTACTTTACTATAAATTGAGCGTTTAAATTCAAAAAATTCAAAAAAATTGGTATTTTTTGCTGGGTATGGGGATTTAACGAGGGGCACGGAAATATGCGGTAACCATGGGAAATCTCGAAATTTCGACCGGTAACCAAAACCTTGCCACCAGATCAAACTACATGGGAAATCCACAATAATCACAAGAGAGTATCAAAAGGACACTCTGCCTACTAAGAGTGATTACTGGAACGCGACCATACCTGCAGATCAGCAGAGACATACGAAGTGGACACCGACAGGTGCCTCTCAAGAATGCCAGCGCCATGATCCTGAAATGGGGAACATACCGGCCGCGACCCTTGGCTGTGTTTCCATGCATGTGCTTGAGAACACGAGCATTCTGCAAGATACAGTACGCTAGCTTGACCTGATCATTGTAGCACCGCAACCCGCTCATGTAGACTGTCCTGAGATGACCATGGTGACTCATATGGGAGCCTTCCTCCTCCACCACCTCATCGCTCCCACCGTCGTCAAGGTTCAGATATACCATCTGCATTTCAAAAGTTTGCAATCAGTCGGTCAAAGCAGTCCAAGTACAGGTCTTTCTAGAAGAACGATGCAATCAGGCAGTAGCAGTATACTTGAGATCCATGCATTTGTTTACATAAACTGGTAAAATGGCACTCACATCCAAATGCAACGTCTCCAGTCGGGGCGCAATATCCAAACAGCGGGAAAGTTGAAGAACTCCGTTATCGGCATTTGGCTGCCTAGAGAAGACAGTTAATTTGACAAGTCAGATGCCTCAAATGCATAAACATGCCATGTCAGTCTTGTTGCCAGCTACTGCAACTGAAACATAACAAGGACAAATAACATGACATTAAAACCCAATTTCAAGAACTATAATGTACGCAAACAAGAATGAATGAATAAATTAATAAACACCAGTTAACCTGTTCATATCCATGTATATGAGCTTGCACATGTAGTATCTTCACTGGAAAAACACTTGGAATTAAGGTGAATACATGGGCCAGTCCTTTGCTGCCTTTAAACATTATTATTGTAGCCTTATCTAATTTCGAGCAACCATGAAGTACTATAGGGATCCGTTGTACCATGAAGTACTACAGAGACATACTTGGAACCATGAATTACCATGAAGTACTATAGAGACATACTTGGAACCATGAAGTACCATGAAGTACTATAGATCAGCAGCATGAAACTCAACCATCTTGACATTCATTCCTTGAATTAGTAAATGTTGAAGTTTGTCAAGTTGGTGTGATATGCTTAAATTAGTCCTTCCGAGTACTGTAAACCCACACATGCCTGGGTGTGGCTTTATAGAAACAGCAGCGTTAAACAAAGAATGCACATAAGAGCTGCCTTGAACACCCAAGGCCTCAAGAGGAAAGTGATGAACTTCTTCGGACGGCAATTTTTTTTTCTTCAGGTCAGAAGCTATAATCTTCGCTTTCCATCAAGCGGCAAAGCCAATCCACCTGTCAAGATGATCGAAGTTATCGATCCCTATCCCACTATGCCATTTAGTAACCAATTTACAGCCTCAGTGAACTTGGCTCGTTTCATTTTCAGAAAATCATCCATGTGTCGTTCATCGGTGTCTAAATCCAGATCACTGGGGCCACAAAAACACATATACAGTGGAATGTCCAGAGCATTTTCCAACTTCTCGAAACATTGCTTGTCCTCACAACCTCTTTAAGAGCAAGCAGTGACATGATAACAGGTTGAATCTCCCATGACAAGGGTCAAGGAAGGGCCTGAATTTTTTGTCAGGGTTGAATTTTAATCGAAGCTCCCTGCCCCTGTCCCAGGCAACAAACCCCATAAAACACCTTTTTTTTTTGCCCCAGAGGTTCAGATCCGTGGAGCACACCACAGGAATCACATCAAGGACTAACTTTCACGAACTGGTTGGATCCTTAGGGTAACAGTGAAATGCTCAAGTAAATACAGTACTCTTTTTTTTTTTGCCCTGCCGTGATTCAAGGAGAAGAAAGAGAAGGTTCTACTCAGTGGTGGTGCTGCGCTCCGCCGCCTCATCGTCGAAGTGGTGCGCTGCGGGGAGGAAGCAACGGCGGGTTAAGGGGGGAAAGGGATCCGCAATCGATCGATCTACTCAGGAATGTCTACACTGCTGCTTACTTGCTTCGCCAGAGCGTGAGGGGGAGGGGGCGGAGGAGGAGCGGCTACTTCGCCGCCGTCGTCTTCTGCGGCCTCGGCCATCGCTGCTGGAAGATCGTCGGAGCTCCGGCCAAGGCCCCTGGATGCTGGAGCGATAGGAAAACAGAGGAGAAGAAATGCGATGAGAGAGAGACGGCTGTTCTTGGATGGGCTGGGCTCGTTCTCCAGCACAGCTTCATGGGCCGACACCCACGGGCTCTTCCTGTGTCTCTGGCCGAGGCGGGTGCTGCAGCGTGTTTCTTGCGATACATTAGTCCCACCTCGGAAGTTTACGGTGGCGGCTACCGGTTTATAAGGGGAGGCGCGGCTTGTGGTTGCACGACCTTACTTGAACAGGATCTGTTCTATAGGCTCGTACCGCTGCATCCTTTACCAATAAGGAGGCAAGCACTTAAGTCTGGTTGATGAATTCTGACTACTGGGCCAGAGCGTGAGTAACGGCTCAGATTCACCTGATGGGTGCATCTACGGCTGTAGAGGATCGTTCCTGCCTGGCTCACACCTGTGCAGGGTGGCCCAGTGGTTGTCTGACAGACACAATAATTTTTTTTTTTATTTTCCTGCAGGAATAATCTGCGATTTTTTTCACCGGTATACTTCTTCCGACACAAAAAAATCTTATTTTATTTTTTACTTTCCTACAGACATAATCTGCGATCTTTTTTTTCACCAATGCTTCTTCCAGACTTGGGGCTGTCTCACAGACTTCAAAAGCTGCTTTTTGGTTCTCTAACGCAACCCCTTTCTTCTTGCCTACAGAGTCATCTTCAAGACAATAATCTGCAGTTTCATTTTCAAACTTCTTTAACCACATAATCTAACTCATTTTTTCCTCACAGAATCTGAAGCACCTACAAATAATCTGCACTTACATTTTAAACTTCTGTAGCCACACAATCTGAATCATTTTTTAGCTTCTTCAACCATAGAATCTATTTCTATTTGTAATCATACAGACAACTGAAATTATCTATGATTCAGTTCATGATACAGCAACAGGAGTCAGTAGAGCCAGACAGATGGTTCACCAGTGCTCCTTACTTAAGATGTGTGTTTGAGTGTGAGTGTGATAGTTGCCCCAAAACAATAAACCACGCCGAGTTTAACCATTACATTGACAACATTATCTCTTTGCACGACAGGCTCTCAAGAACCCACCCAACTGGCTTACAGCATCCATCATCATCAGTATTACTCGTCCATGATACCGCGATCAGCGCTTGATCGACGCCAAACTTTGCTTGAGCATTCACCAGCCAAGTTCTTTCTGCGGTTAGCGGTAGCTTCAGCGGCACCTGACAGGGACAAACAATAACCTCTTGTAATAAGTTACGAAAAAAAGAGCCTTCCCAGGCTGCAGTGAGGGTTCCCATGATGTGTTTTACATCTGTACTGCTTCCAAACCCAGCAGCAAGAGGTTGAATTAACCGACAAGTTGAGCCTGAACCGTTCAAGTTCCTACTATAGATAGATCGCAAGCTCATAAACGAGAACGCATTGCCGCAATCAGACGACACACAAACAAATCATAGAAAAACAAACAATAGGCTCGAGCTAGAGTAAACCATGGGTATCATCTCGGAGGCTGTTTTCGTCTTCCGTATACACAATCATATATACTACTACTTGTTCAGAACCAAAACCCGCAATCTTGAAAACAGGAGCCGGGGCCGAGCGCCGCTTCGCCATCATCGCCAACTGCTACGCCGCAGGCCCATGCGACACCGTGGAGAGGTACACTTTGCCGACTCTGGGGTCGCCACCGCTGACGCCGGCTGGCCGGACGCGGGTGGGCTAACTGCACTCCTCGCAGGCCTAGCCAATGGGGTGAGACCCAGTTCTCAAGAACATGCTGACCGCCTCTGTTTTGCTGGTTGAACGACCTCATCGTGGCACACGCAGATCTCCCTGGCACTCGTCGAGGAAGAGGCGTCGACATGCTGAGGTCATTCAACCGGCAAAAACGCCGGCTCCTTGTCAGGTAGCTCATCGTCATGTTCATCCTCGCCCACAATGTAAGGGAGGATATGTCTCCGATCATGGCATGGCAGTAGAGACCGGCCCGGGACCTAAAACATGCCAACAATTAGATTAGAGACTAGTAGCATTTTCTTGATCTTAGCACTAGTAACAAGAACATCTGCAACAAATGAACGGTCATTATTGCACTAAGACCAGACAAACACACTTGGTACTTACTTGTGCAACCAGAGAAACACACTTGGTAGTTACTTGTGGGAGGTTCTCGGAGCCGAGCTCTGCTTCACGAGGAAGGCCCTTGTGTGTGTGTGTGTGTGTTGGGGAGGGAAAGAAGTTGCGAGGGACGCGATAAAAAGAGGAGGTGAGTGGGGGAATGTGATTCCGACGGCATGGGCGGTGTACGCGCCCGTGATCTCCAGCCACTCCTTTCTCCGGTTCCATTCGACAATCAGTGAGCACAGGGAATACTTTCAGCAGCCATATGCGTGAGCTCAGGGGATCAAAAGCTGAAAGCTAGTCACCTTTAAATTTGGTTCTGGTTTCAGACCTTGGGGAAAAAGCAAGAGAAGAGAGATAAACTGAAAAGAGGAGGAAGAAAGAGTGGCATTGGGTGGTGGGTGTGTGGGGATGGATGTAGCTTCAGCACCATGTGAAAAGAGTTCAGAGGCCCCCACGCAGAAACACTGACATTTTGCGTTTCAGTCCCGCAATTTAACTAGTAATCCAGAAGGACCGAAGCAAATTTAAAGGGAGATTAGATAACAGAAACTTGTGAAAATAGTACACTAATATGAGAATTTTCATGGGGTGATGGCAGCACTGTGTCTGTATGGATGAAAGTACAAGCAAGATACCAGCATGCTCCATAAACGTGCGGCACTGGCACCACACTTTTATCATTGGATAAATAAATCCATGAGGGCAGTACAATAGACATTCAGATACACACAACAGGCGGTAAAAGATGATTTCTGTATTTTGTAATCACGTACTGTCAGGATTAGGTGTGCTGCTAATACAAGTAACCAACCGAATCAGATATTTTGCCCTGGTGTCAAATTAACTGCACGAATAGATGTACGGGTGGGATTGCAACTGAAAATCAAAGGGAGATGAGGGAGTTCGATGGTGGCAAAAACACCCCTGTAGAAGTCAGATGGATGTGGAGTTTCATTAGTGACATTTAACTCACAGGCTTTGCATTGCCTGCCCAGGCTGCAGTTAGGGTTCTCAGGATGTGATCTACATCTCTTCTACTGCCAAACCTAACAGCAAAAGGTTGAATGAACTGACAAGTTGAGCCTGAACCGTTCAAGTTCACATTCCAGTTGGCAAAAAATCCTACAGTTCTTGGAACAACAAGTTCCTACCATAGATAAATCAAGCTCATAAAAGAGAACACATTGGTGCAATCAGAGAACACACAAAAAATTCCTAGAAAAACTATCGGAGAAGGAGGCTGACTACTGGATCAACTCTATGGGAACTCTACAACAGCCACAAGTATCAAAAGGACACTGCCTATCAAGAGTGGTTACTGGAACGTGACCATACCTGCAGATTCGCAGAGACACACGAAGTGGATGACAACAGGTGCCTCTCAAGAATGTCAGTGGCATGCCAAGCTCCAATGCTGCCACTTTTTACACTAACCCCATGGAGGCATCGGAGGCTCGGGGCAAGGGCAGTGCCGCTAGCCATGGAGTAAGTCGTGCAGCAGCACCAGCTCCACATTCCCCGGTGATGGCAGAGAAGCCTTGATGGGTTGATGTAGTGTTGTAATGTCGATCTGTTGGATGTGAGAGATCGGTGGATATTGGCGAGGTATTAAAGGAGGCAGATGGATGTGTTGTGCTTCTGAATCAAACACCTGTGCATAAGAGCTGTCCAGAAATGAATGTCGAGTATTTTTTATGGCATGGCTGGATGAGAGGTTTGCAGAAGTAGTTAGGGGGAGACAACCTTTTAATAATAGCTGATTAGAAATGGAACATGCTGTCCAACTAAAATGGCAGTCTACAACAGAATATGATACAAAAACAACCAGGCTCTTCACATAAACTTCTGGATCCTCCATCGATCATTTTAAAATTGGGGTAATTATCCTCATCGGTGAGTTATCTCTCTAAGAATTCTTGATGTCCAGCCTCGCTTATCATTTAGGCCAGCAAAATGAACCATGAAATCTCCATCTGAATAAGCCCCTGCACAATCAACATGCAATGAGTGACTATGTGCAGATGATAATGGCAATGTATGAAGTAACAACATGAATTTGGTGAGAATTTGACAAACAATCATGATTCCAGCACCAAACAAACATGCAGCATGGATAGTTTTCTAAAAAGAATCCAGGAGAAGTATTTAATTCATCAAACAGAGCTTCAATTTTCAATTTCAAATTTATTTGTGTTATGATAAATAAAAAGGAGAAAACTGTTGTCAGTGGTGACTTTTGTCTTCTTTCTCTAATTCTATAACTTAGAATATATCAAGGGCTTCTCCTTTTAGTTTCTCCTAGCACGAGTCAAGATTGGAGTTGACACTTCGAACAGATGTTTGAGTAACTAATGTGCACCTTCTAAATTCATCCAGGCCTAATTTTTCATATTTTCACGAAATGGATACATGCACCTGATATGTGCCATACATAACAAGCAAACCTTCTGAAGAAAGGGAGTGTTTACTTGTGTGAATGGCTTATTTCAGTTAAGAACTAAAATTTGATTTTAAATCAGTGAAGCAGTGGCCAACAGGAATAAGGTGACCAAGAACAACCCAGTGTCTGGTTGGTTATAAACAACTGACATGTTACATATGATATTTTTCTTGAGAGGACTGTACATGAATTGGCAGACAACAGTATATGTCAACTTTCTTGTTCATGAGTAACAGACTCCTGATTTAATTCAGATTCTGTTTCTTTAGAGTGGGAACAATCATGTATTCAAGAAACATTACACTTCAACCACATATATCATGTGCTCAATTCTAAATACCAGTGCACCGTTTAGCTTAGCATGGACTGATATTCAATCACAAAAGGCACATGTAGCACTTCAATTTGCGCCTGCTATGTTAACTTTTGGCAAACCCAAAAAGTAATATGAGCATAGTAGATAACGAGATAAATCTGAAGAACTCTTAGGAGATCCAGTCTTCATTATCAATGGAGTACCTCTTTCACATTCAAATGTAAATAACTGCAGCATCTATGGAATGAATAGTGAATACGCATATCAGGAAACCTTTCCATGTAGTGGACGGATGGAATATCAGGCGGTGAACTGATTTCCACGTAGCAACCCAAGGGTATGAGTTGAAGAGGCACTGCATCTTTGCTATACGGACGTGTGCTTGTGTTTCTTCAGGTGACAAGTGATCCACGATATGCTTCAGTGCTGCATTATCCCCACTTTTTGTGGAACCAAATTGTACAAATGATGTATGGTTCCACCATGTATCCAAAAATGTCTCACTCCATTTCGACCTTCTTATGAAGAACAGTCCTACACGAGGAGCATGGTTAAAATTTGACGGATGAGATGTCCATATCTTATTTTGTGTTGAACCTCCTGCCTATAAGAATGGTAATGTAAGATTGTGAACTATGGCAACGAAATAATAAGAAAAGTGAAATGAATTTTCATGGATGTATCTTTCCAAGTATGTTTCCCTAGGATATTAGTAAGATGTGAATCTCGGTGTCTATTAACTTGATAAGTTTTCTCTAGCCCACAGGTATGGATCAGCTTCATTGTACAAATGAGTCATACTAAACTATCATATGCTTATTCTGAATATACATTAGTGGGTGAGCAGACATTCATGTTAATGAGTGTGATATATCACAAAAGTTGACATTGCTTTGCTTGTCAAATGATTTGGACAAACATAAAGTAGAAATGAACAATGTGCAAGTTCTGCCTACCAGCATTAACCCCATTGATGTCCTCTGTCAGAATGAGATCAGGCGATGCATCAAAATCACTATGCCCAATCACCGAGAACAAAATCTCCTCCTTCAGTAAAAGCAATCAGGATCAAAAAACTTATATTAACTACATAAGCAACTGAGAGGGCCTCGAAATATTCTTGCAAACTTCTTGGTTAGAACAAGATTCCATAAAAGCATCAGGCTTACCAACGAGGTGTCAGGGTTAGTAACCAGCGTGTCCTGAAATCAAGAATCGATTAAGATCATTTTCGAAGGAGTAATAACAAACTAAGAGTCATCAGATACTAGTATTTTCTTAGTGCAGGAGAGCATAAACCAACAGGGGAGTGGTGGCGCGGCCGCGGCGACCCACCGCGTCGTTCCAGAAGAGCCAGTGGTGGCGGCGCAGGCGCGCGCGGAGGGCGAGGACCTTGCTCCAGGCGGGCGGGCGGCCGGGGTCGACCGCGCCGGGGGGCAGCGCGGCGAGGCTGTACCCGTGCGCGGCCGCGTACGCGCGCTTGTTCCGCGCGGTGGCCGCCAGCACGCCGCGGAAAGACCGCCCCCGCACCCCTCGGCCCGACAGGCCCTCGTCGGAGAGCGTGACGATGGAGAAGCTGAGCCGCTGCCCGGCGAGGGGGCGGCGCCCGGCGGCGGGGGGCAGGCAGCGGCGGCCCAGGGAGTTGGCGCGCCGGAGGAGGAGCGCGGAGAGGGGCGGGAGGAGGAAGAGCAGCAGCAGCGGGAGGAGGAGGAGAAGGTGGCGGTGGCGGAGGCGGAGGAGGAAGCGAGCGCGGTGATGGGTGGCGCGGCGCGCCCGTGCGCCCATCTGAGGTCAGTCGCCGGTGGCTGAGATGAGAAGGGTGGTAGAGCAAATGAAGCAACGAATCTTTGCTCATGAAGTGAAGACTCGTGTCTTGGCATGTTCTTCTGCTCTGTTCCGAACAGTCATGCACTCACTGAATTTGACAAACCAAGACAATCAAATGTATACCTTTTCAATTTCATTATTCAAATATAGCATAGGGCCTCGTCGAAGAGCGTCACGATGGAGAAGCTTGGTCGGTGTCCGGCGAGGGGGCGGTGCCGAGCATCGGGTGGCAGGCACCGACAACCCAGGGAGTTGGTGTGGCGGAGGAGGGCGGAGATGGGTGTGAGGAGGAGAAGGTGGTGGTGGTGGCGGAGGCGAGCGCGGTGATGGGTGGTGTCGGGCGCCCGTGCGGCCAACTGAGGTCGCCACCGGTGGCACGACTGGTGCTAGTAAATCGAGCAACAAATCTTAGCTCGGGGAAACTCCATGTGGATCACTAAGCGACCGCAATGGACTGAATGGTCCAGACAATTTTAGCTATCCAATGGTGCTCGCCTAAAATGTCCAGACCGGTCCGGACGTCCACCATGTCGGACCCCACACCTCGGACCCACCCCAAAATGGGCAGGAGCTCGCACATTCTTCCAATCCCACTACCACTCCCACGCGAAAGCCCACTCCTACGGCTACCTCCGCCCCGATCACCTCCGCCACACCCCTTGCTATTCGCCGCTGTATGAGTTGATCATGATGTTGGTCGCCCCGCCGAACCTGAAGATGGTTACCCACAAGGTCGTGTCCACTCTCCGCCAAGGTCGGCGCGCCAAGGAGAGGAAGAACACAGAGAAGGCAGTGGCCGCCGGTGAGGCTGGACCTCGTCATCCACGACGCGCTGTTGGGCTAGTGCCGCCCGGGCAATCGAAGGCATGACCCACCCAGTACAAACCGCCCTACTAGTAGTACACCCAACACCTCGGTCATCGAGTCCTCCTTCACCTCTAGCCATCCAGCGCCGTTCACTATCAACCTCAACAGCAACTACGTCTTCACAGAGTTGTACGGTTGCGGATTACCGCTGTGAAGTTCTCGTCTGTTGGTACCCGGTAACCGTTTGCCGAAATGCCTCAACCAAGCATGACGGCATCAAACGATGAGGCGATGACAAACATCATCCATGACAGAGGAGGCTACGAAGACAGACAAGCGGATGACTCTCAACCGGACTTTGAGTCGAACGACCACTAGCCATTGGGTGCCAACCCAAAGAAGAAGAGGGGAATCATGTACTCGAACAAGGAGGGTGAATTTATCCGTGAGACGTGGTTGGTGATGACCCATAAGGGATCAATTGTAGCCTTTCTCGATAAGTAAGAGTGTCGAACCCAAGGAGGAGCTAAAGGTAGAAAAAATATTCCCTCAAGTTCTATCGACCACCGATACAACTCTACGCACGCTTAACATTCGCTTTACCTAGAACAAGTATGAAACTAGAAGTATTTTGTAGGTTTGGTAGGATAGATTTGCAAGATAATAAAGAACACGTCAATAAGAGCTAGGGGGTGTTTAGATAAAGAAACAATTAAGTTGGTTTTAGTAGAGAGCTTTTTGTCACAAGAAAGTTACTTGTCCCTAGGCAATCAAAAACTAGACCGGTAATCATTATTGCAATTTTATATGAGGGAGAGGCATAAGCTAACATACTTTCTCTACTTGGATCATATGCACTTGGAACTCTAGCAAGCATCCACAACTACTAAAGATCATTAAGGTAAAACCCAACCATAGCATTAAAGTATCAAGTCCTCTTTATTCTCATACGCAACAACCCACTCACTCGGGTATGTGCTTCTGTCACTCACGCCACCCATCATAAGCGAATAATGAACATATTGCAACACCCTACAGCTGAAGAAAATATGCCCTAAAGGCAATAATAAAGTTATTATTTATTTCCTTATATCATGATAAATGTTTATTATTCATGCTAGAATTGTATTAACCGGTAACATAATACATGTGTGAATACATAGACAAACAGAGTGTCACTAGTATGCCTCTACTTGACTAGCTCGTTGATCAAAGATGGTTATGTTTCCTAGCCATAGACATGAGTTGTCATTTGATGAACAGGATAACATCATTAGGAGAATTATGTGATTCACATGACCCATTTCGTTAGCTTAGCACCCAATCGTTTAGTATGTTGCTATTGCTTTCTTCATGACTTGTACATGTTCCTATGACTACGAGATTATGCAACTCCCGTTTACCGGAGGAACACTTTGTGTGCTACCAAACGTCACAACGTAACTGGGTGATTATAAAGGTGCTCTACGGTGTCTCCGAAGGTACATGTTGGGTTGGCATATTTCGAGATCAGGATTTGTCACTCCGATTGTCGGAGAGGTATCTCTGGGCCCTCTCGGTAATGCACATCACTTAAGCATTGCAACTAATGAGTTAGTTGCGGGATGATGTATTTCGGAACGAGTAAAGAGACTTGCCGGTAACGAGATTGAACTAGGTATTGAGATACCAACGATCGAATCTCGGTCAAGTAACATACCGATGACAAAGGGAACAACGTATGTTGTTATGCGGTCTGACCGATAAAGATCTTCGTAGAATATGTGGGGGACAATATGAGCATCCAGGTTGCGCTATTGGTTATTGACCGGAGACGTGTCTCGGTCATGTCTACATAGTTCTCGAACCCGTAGGGTCCGCACGCTTAACGTTTCGATGATAGTTTTATTATGAGCTTATATGTTTTGACGTACGCTTATGCGAGACTGGTTCTACCGACGTGCTTTGCACATGGGTGGCTGGCAGGTGTCAGTTTCTCCAACTTTAGTTGAACCGAGTGTGGCTATGCCCGGTCCTTGCGAAGGTTAAAATAGCACCAACTTGACAAACTATCGTTGTGGTTTTGATGCGCAGGTAAGAACGGTTCTTGCTAAGCCCGTAGTAGCCACGTAAAATTTGCAACAACAAAGTAGAGGACGTCTAACTTGTTTTTGCAAGGCATGTTGTGATGTGAAATGGTCAAGGCATGATGCTAAATTTTATTGTATGAGATGATCATGTCTTCGTAACCGAGTTATCGGCAACTTGCAGGAGCCGTATGGTTGTCGCTTTATTGTATGCAATGCAATCGCCCTGTAATGCTTTACTTTATCACTAAGCGGTAGAGATAGTCGTAGAAGCATAAGATTGGCGAGACGACAACGATGCTACGATGGAGATCAAGATGTCGCGCCGGTGACGACGGTGATCATGGAGGTGCTTCGGAGATGGAGATCACAAGCACAAGATGATGATGGCCTATCATATCACTTATATTGATTGCATGTGATGTTTATCTTTTATGCATCTTATCTTGCATTGATTGACGGTAGAATTATAAGATGATCTCTCACTAAATTTCAAGATAAAAGCGTTCTCCCTGAGTATGCACCGCTGCCAAAGTTTGTCGTGCCCAGACACCACGTGATGATCGGGTGCGATAAGCTCAACGTCCATCTACAATGGGTGCAAGCCAGTTTTGCACACGCAGAATACTCAGGTTAAACTTGACGAGCCTAGCATATGTAGATATGGCCTCGGAACACTGAGACTGAAAGGTCGAGCGTGAATCATATAGTAGATATGATCAACATAGTGATGTTCACCATTGAAAACTACTCCATTTCACGTGATGATCGGTTATGGTTTAGTTGATTTGGATCACGTGATCACTTAGAAAGTTAGAGGGATGTCTTTCTAAGTGGGAGTTCTTAAGTAATATGATTAACTGAACTTAAATTTATCATGAACTTAGTACCTGATAGTATCTTGCTTGTCTTTGTTGATTGTAGATAGATGGCCCGTGCTGTTGTTCCGTTGAATTTTAATGCATTCCTTGAGAAATAAAAGTTGAAAGATGATGGTAGCAATTACACGGACTGGGTCCGTAACTTGAGGATTATCCTCATTGCTGCACAGAAGAATTACGTCTGGAAGAACATTTGGGTGCGGGCCTGCTGCAGGAGCAACACCAGATGTTATGAACGTCTGGCGGAGCAAAGCTGATGACTACTCGATAGTTCAGTGTGCCATGCTTTAAGGCTTAGAACCGGGACTTCAATGACGTTTTGAATGTCATGGAGCATATGAGATGTTCAAGGAGTTGAAGTTAATATTTCAAGCAAATGCCCGGATTGAGAGATATGAAGTCTCCAATAAGTTCTACAGCTGCAAGATGGAGGAGAATAGTTCTATCAGTGAGCATATACTCAAGATGTCTGGGTATAATAATCACTTGATTCAACTGGGATTTAATCTTCCGGATGATAGCGTCATTGACAGAATTCTCCAATCACTGCCACCAAGCTACAAGAGCTTCGTGATGAACTATAATATGCAAGGGATGAATAAGACGATTCTTGAGCTCTTCGCAATGCTAAAGGCTGCGGAGGTAGAAATCAAGAAGGAGCATCAAGTGTTGATGGTCAACAAGACCACTAGTTTCAAGAAAAAGGGCAAAGGGAAGAAGAAGGGGAACTTCAAGAAGAACAACAAGCAAGTTGCTGCTCAGGAGAAGAAACCCAAGTCTGGACCTAAGCACTAAACCGAGTGCTTCTACTACAAGCAGACTAGTCCTTTGAGCGGAACTGCCCCAAGTATTTGGCGGATAATAAGGATGGCAAGGTGAACAAAGGTATATGTGATATACATGTTATTGATGTGTACCTTACTAGAGCTCGCAGAGCACTGGGTATTTGATAATCGGTTACATTGCTAATATTTGCAACTCGAAACAGGGAATATGGATTAAGCGAACACTGGCCAAGGACGAGGTGACGATGCGCGTGGGAAATGGTTCCAAAGTCGATGTGATCGCGGTCGGCACGCTACCTCTACATCTACCTCCGGGATTAGTTTTAGACCTAAATAATTGTTATTTTGTGCCAGCGTTGAGCATGAACATTATATCTGGATCTTGTTTGATGCGAGACGGTTATTCATTTAAATCAGAGAATAATGGTTGTTCTATTTATATGAGTAATATCTTTTATGGTCATGCACCCTTGAAGAGTGGTCTATTTTTGATGAATCTCGATAGTAGTGATACAGATATTCATAATGTTGAAGCCAAAAGATGCAGAGTTGATAATGATAGTGCAACTTATTTGTGGCACTGTCGTTTAGGTCATATCAGTGTAAAGCGCATGAAGAAACTCCATACTGATGGACTTTTGGAACCACTTGATTATGAATCACTTGATACTTGCGAACCGTGTCTTATGGGCAAAATGACTAAAACGCCGTTCTCCGGTACTATGGAGAGAGCAACAGATTTGTTGGAAATCATACATACAGATGTATGTGTTCCGATGAATGTTGAGGCTCGTGGTGGGTATCGTTATTTTCTCACCTTCACAGATGATTTAAGCAGATATGGTTATATCTACTTAATAAAGCATAAGTCTGAAACATTTGAAAAGTTCAAAGAATTTCAGAGTGAAGTTGAAAATCATCGTAACAAGAAAATAAAGTTTCTATGATCTGATCGTGGAGGAGAATATTTGAGTTACGAGTTTGGTCTACATTTGAAACAATGCGGAATAGTTTCGCAACTCACGCCACCCGGAACACCACATCGTAATGGTGTGTCCGAACGTCGTAATCGTACTTTACTAGATATGGTGCGATCTATGATGTCTCTTATTGATTTACCGTTATCGTTTTGGGGTTATGCTTTAGAGATGGCCGCATTCACGTTAAATAGGGCACCATCTAAATCCGTTGAGATGACGCCTTATGAACTGTGGTTTGGCAAGAAACCAAAGTTGTCGTTTCTTAAAATTTGGGGCTGCGATGCTTATGTGAAAAAACTTCAACCTGATAAGCTCGAACCCAAATCGGAGAAATGTGTCTTCATAGGATACCCAAAGGAGACTGTTGGGTACACCTTCTATCACAGATCCGAAGGCAAGACATTCGTTGCTAAGAATGGATCCTTTCTAGAGAAGGAGTTTCTCTCGAAAGAAGTGAGTGGGAGGAAAGTAGAACTTGATGAGGTAACTATACCTGCTCCCTTATTGGAAAGTAGTTCATCACAGAAACCGGTTTTTGTGACGCCTACACCAATTAGTGAGGAAGTTAATGATGATGATCATGGAACTTCAGATCAAGTTGTTACCGAACCTCGTAGATCAACCAGAGTAAGATCCGCACCAGAGTGGTATGGTAATCCTATTCTGGAAGTCATGTTACTAGACCATGATGAACCTACGAACTATGAAGAAGCGACGGTGAGCTTAGATTCCGCAAAATGGCTTGAGGCCATGAAATCTGAGATGGGATCCATGTATGAGAACAAAGTGCGGACTTTGCTTGACTTGCCCGATGATCGGCAAGCAATTGAGAATAAATGGATCTTCAAGAAGAAGACTGACGCTGACGGTAATGTTACTGTCTACAAAGCTCGACTTGTTGCGAAAGGTTTTCGACAAGTTCAAGGGATTGACTACGATGAGACCTTCTCACCCGTAGCGATGCTTAAGTCTGTCCGAATCATGTTAGCAATTTCCGCATTTTATGATTATGAAATATGGCAGATGGATGTCAAAACTGCATTCCTGAATGGATTTACGGAAGAAGAGTTGTATATGATGCAACCGGAAGGTTTTGTCGATCCAAAGGGAGCTAACAAAGTGTGCAAGCTCCAGCGATCCATTTATGTCTTGGTGCAAGCCTCTCGGAGTTGGAATAAACGCTTTGATAGTGTGATCAAAGCATTTGGTTTTGTCTGAGACTTTTGGAGAAGCTTTGTATTTACAAGAAAGTGAGTGGGAGCTCTGTAGCATTTCTGATATTATATGTGGATGACATATTGCTGATTGGAAATGATATAGAATTTTTGGATAGCATAAAGGGATACTTGAATAAGAGTTTTTCAATGAGAGACCTCGGTGAAGCTGCTTACATATTGGGCATCAAGATCTATAGAGATAGAACAAGACGCTTAATTGGACTTTCACAAAGCACATACCTTGACAAAGTTTTGAAGAAGTTCAAAATGGATCAAGCAAAGAAAGGGTTCTTGCCTGTGTTACAAGGTGTGAAGTTGAGTAAGACTCAATGCCCGACCACTCTGAGAAGATAGAGAGAAGATGAAAGATGTTCCCTATGCTTCAGCCATAGGCTCTATCATGTATGCAATGCTGTGTACCAGACACGATGTGTGCCTTGCTATAAGTCTAGCAGGAGGTACCAAAGTAATCCAGAGTGGATCCTTTGGACAGCGGTCAAGAACATCCTAAAATACCTGAAAATGACTAAGGATATGTTTCTCGTTTATGGATGTGACAAAGAGCTCATTGTAAATGGTTATGTTGATGCAAGCTTTGACACTGATCCGGACGATTCTAAATCGCAAATCAGATACGTGTTTACATTGAACGGTGGAGCTGTCAGTTGGTGCAGTTCTAAACAAAGCGTCGTGGCGGGATCTACGTGTGAAGCGGAGTACATAGCTGCTTCAGAAGCAGCAAATGAAGGAGTCTGGATGAAGGAGTTCATATCCGATCTAGGTGTCATACCTAGTGCATTGGGTCCAATGAAAATCTTTTGTGACAATACTGGTGCAATTGCCTTGGCAAAGGAATCCAGATTTCACAAGAGAACAAAGCACATCAAGAGACGCTTCAACTCCATCCGGGATCAAGTGCATGTGGGAGACATAGAAATTTGCAAGATACATACGGATCTGAATGTTGCAGACCCGTTGACTAAGCCTCTTCCACGAGCAAAACATGATCAGCACCAAGGCTCCATGGGTGTTAGAATCATTCTTGTGTAATCTAGATTATTGACTCTAGTGCAAGTGGGAGATGAAGGAAATATGCCCTAGAGGCAATAATAAATTTATTATTTATTTCCTTATATCATGATAAATGTTTATTATTCATGCTAGAATTGTATTAACCGGTAACATAATACATGTGTGAATACATAGACAAACATAGTGTCACTAGTATGCCTCTACTTGACTAGCTCGTTGATCAAAGATGGTTATGTTTCCTAGCCATAGACGTGAGTTGTCATTTGATTAACAGGATCACATCATTAGGAGAATGATGTGATTGACATGACCCATTTTGTTAGCTTATCACCCGATCGTTTAGTATGTTGCTATCGCTTTCTTCATGACTCATACATGTTCCTATGACTATGAGATTATGCAACTCCCGTTTACCGGAGGAACACTTTGTGTGCTACCAAACGTCACAACGAATCGGGTGATTATAAAGGTACTCTACAGGTGTCTCCGAAGGTACATGTTGGGTTGGCGTATTTGGAGATTAGGATTTGTCACTCCGATTGTCGGAGAGGTATCTCTGGGCCCTCTCGGTAATGCGCATCACTTAAGCCTTGCAAGCATTGCAACTAATGAGTTAGTTGCGGGATGATGTATTACGAAACGAGTAAAGAGACTGGCTGGTAACGAGATTGAACTAGGTATTGAGATACCAACGATTGAATCTCGGGCAAGTAACATACCGATGACAAAGGGAGCAACGTATGTTGTTATGCGGTCTGACCGATAAAGATATTCGTAGAATATGTGGGAGCCAATATGAGCATCCAGGTTCCGCTATTGGTTATTGACTGGAGACGTGTCTCGGTCATGGTTACATAGTTCTCGAACCAGTAGGGTCCGCACGCTTAACGTTTCGATGACAGTTTTATTATGAGTTTATATGTTTTGATGTACCGAAGGTTGTTCGGAGTCCCGGATGTGATCACGGACATGACGAGGAGTCTCGTAATGGTCGAGACATGAAGATTGATATATTGTAAGCCTATGTTTGGATATCGGAAGTGTTCCGGGTGAAATCGAGATTTTACCGGAGTACCGGGAGGTTACCGGAACCCGCCGGGAACTTAATGGGCCTTAATGGGCCTAGGTGGAAGACAGGAGAGGCAGCTAGGGCAGGGCCGCACGCCCCTCCCCCCAGTCCGAATAGGACAAGGAGAGGGGGGGGGGCGCACCCCTTCCTTCTTCTCCTCCACTCTTTCCCCTCTCTCTCCTAGTCCAACATGGAAAAGGGGGGGGGGAGTCCTACTCCCAGTAGGAGTAGGACTCCTTCTAGCGCGCCTCCTCCCTGGCCGGCCGCACCCCCCCTTGCTCCTTTATATACGGGGGCAGGGGCACCCCATAGACACAATGATTGATCTTCTTGATCTTTTAGCCATGTGAGGTGCCCCCTTCCACCATAGTCCACCTCGATAATACTGTAGCGGTGCTTAGGCGAAGCCCTGCGTCGGTAGAACATCAACATCGTCACCACGCCGTCGTGCTGACGAAACTCTCCCTCAACACTCGGCTGGACCGGAGTTCGAGGGACGTCATCGGGCTGAACGTGTGCTGAACTCGGAGGTGCCGTGTGTTCGGTACTTGATCGGTCAGATCATGAAGACGTACGACTACATCAACCGCGTTGTGCTAACGCTTCTGCTTTCGGTCTACGAGGGTACGTGGACAAAACTCTTCCCTCTCGTTGCTATGCATCACCATGATCTTGTGTGTGCGTAGGAATTTTTTTGAAATTACTACGTTCCCCAACAACAGCGGGGATCCCTCACGCTTGCACGACACGGAGAGCACTATAGGACAACACCAATAATAAAACATACAACTCAAACCAATCATGATCATCAATCAACCCATAGGACAAAACAGATCTACTCAAACATCATAAGATAGCCACATATCATTGGATAGTAATATATAGCGTTGAGCGCCATGTTTAACTAGAGATTACAGTGGGGAGAAGAGATTTTACACTGTTTCATAGAGGGGGGAAAGTTGGTGTAACACCCCGGATGCAACTTTCCATATTTGTAACTCCAACTCTTGCCATTTTCAGCTATGTGCTATGGTATTCCCTCCGTGGTTGGGTTTTGTTTTTCGTTTTGCATTTTGTTCATGTCATGCATCTCATATCATGTCATCATGTGCATCTCATTTGCATACGTGTTCGTCTCATGCATCCGAGCATTTTCCCCGTTGTCCGTTTTGCAATCCGACACTCCTACATGCACCGGCGCACCCCTCTTGTCTCTTTTTCATGAGCAGGTGTTAAACATTCTCGGAATGGACCGAGGCTTGCCAAGTGGCCTTGGTACACCACCGGTAGACCACATGTTAAGCTTCGTGCCATTTGGAGGTCGTTTGATACTCCAACGGTTAACCGGGTAACCGCGAAGGCCTCTTGTGTGTTGCAGCCCAACACCCATTCAAGACAGCCCAATAGCCCATCTAAGTCACTTCCATGCTCTCCGTCGTCGGATCACGATCGTGTGGGCGAAAACTACACTCCATTTGGAGCCTCCTAGCCCCTCCTACCTATAAAAACACCCCTCCTCCCAAAATTTCGGGTCATTCCACCCCTAACCCTAGCAGATTCGTCCCCGCCGCCACCGGACACGTCCGGCAGCCGGACACGTCCGGTCGTCGCCCTTATTGCCGCTTGGTAGGCGCCGCCGCCCAGCGCCGCGGCAGCGAGCCATGGGAGGCCCTCCCGGCCGGTCGCCGCCGCCCGCTCCGCCAGCGCCTCCGTCGCCTCGCCGCCCGTTCGCCTCCTCCGCCGCCCGAGCCCGTCGCCCGGCCGCCTCCGCTCCGCCGCCCGACCTCGCCGCGCGTCCATGGTCGCCTCCGCCTCCGTCTGGCCATGGCCCTTTCTCGATCCGGCCGGGACCGAACGGATCCGCGCGCTAACCCTCGCCGGCCTCTTCTCCTTCCCCGGCGACCAACTCCGGCGAGATCCGGCGAACCTCGATCCGCGTGCTCGAGGAACCCTAGATCTGAGAATTTCGGAGGTTGATTTTTTCTCCAAGTCCCGTAATTATTGCATTCTGTTACACTGTTCATCGCATCGTAACTTTGCATCCGTGGCTCAGTTTTGGGCGTGTAGCATACCGAATTGTTTGCCTCAATGAGTAAATCATTTCATATCATTGCATCATTTTCATTTGTGCTCATATTGAGGCCCGGAATGCTGTTGGAAGAGGGCTATGTGATGTTAATTTCAGATTCTTATCAGAACTTGCACTTTTGTCATTTTTGCCATGATTGATGTGTGCACCCTATGAACTTGAGTCCTACATGTGTTTTGTAATATGCCATGCCATCTTTACAAGGGTGTATGCCATGTATTTTTGTGATCTCTGTGGTGACTAGCACAAGCATGCAAACTAGGCTTCGTGATGTTGCTGATTTCAGCCCCTGTTCTGCTGTTATTTTTATACCATGTAAACTTGATGCTACAGAGAGATCCATGCATATTTTGAGATACTTTAGTAAGGATGTTTTGAACATATGATTATGGTCTATCCATCCATGTCCCCGTTTGCAATTATGGAGTATTCTAGCATGTCGGTTTCTTGCTCTACGTTTGCCATAAAATGTTTCCTGGCAGATTGTTTACATGTTATTCAATTTTGCAAAGGTTGTTGTAGTTGATCCTTGCATGCTATAAACTTGTTCTTGCCATGTTTAGTTTCATAAACATGTATTCTTGCTGGTGCTATGCTTATCTTGTCATGCAATGACTTGTGGTGAGTGAATCAAGCTCGCAAAGATGCCTTCATGATGCTGTTAATGCCATGCTCTGTTTCCTGATTCTGTTAACGAAACTTGCTATGTTTACATGGGTGCAATCATATCTTCTGATCCTTTTTGGCTCATGGTCAGTAAAGGAATTTTGTTCTATGCATTTATTAGTATCATGCCATGCCTTAAGTTTCTATGATATGTTCCTGTAGCATGATGTTTGCTTGCTCTAAACATTGCTTCCTGATGCTGTTTCTGCCATGTTCAGTTTTTCATTGTCTGTGAAGCTGATATATTTTGCACTTTTTCCATGCTTGTTTGAACCTGTTATGTTGTGATTTAGCCGTAGCTCAGTGTTCATTATTTTTTAAGCATCTCTTGTAGATCACTGCCATGTGCTTTGTTGATATGTTGGGATGCTGTAGCATAGTTTCTTGATGTATTCTAAGTGCTATCATGCTGTTAATGGCAGAATTGTGTCATTTTGTTTTGCTTGCCATTTGCAAACCGTGCATCCGATTCCGGTGATCTTTATATCGATTTCAACCGAAATCATCTCACCTTTCCAGCGGCATACTTGGTTTGCCTAGTTGGTGCCTTGTTCCTCATTTTTCCTTCCGGAGCACGCATACACATTGCATATCACATCTCGCATATCATGCCATGTTTTGCATCATGTTGCTTGTGCATTGCACCGTGATTTATTGTGGTTCCATTGTTTGTGTTCTTGCTTTGGGTAGAGCCGGAGGCGAGTGCGTGAGCGAGGAACCTGTTGAGAACGCTTACGAGGATCAAGCTTTCGACAACTCGAGAACTTTGCAGGCAAGATGACCATATCCTCGAAATCACTTCTATCTTTGCTTGCTAGATGCTCGCTCTTTTGCTATGCCTATGCTACGTTACCTACCACTTGCTATATCATGCCACCCATATTGCCATGTCAAACCTCTAACCATCCTTTCCTAGCAAACCGTTGATTGGTTATGTTACCGCTTTGCTCAGCCCCTCTTATAGCGTTGCTAGTTGCAGGTGAAGATGAAGTTGGTTCCATGTTGGAACATGGTTATTTTGGGATATCATAGTATCTCTTATTTAATTAATGCATCTATATACTTGGTAAAGGGTGGAAGGCTCGGCCTTATGCCTGGTGTTTTGTTCCACTCTTGCCGCCCTAGTTTCCGTCATACCGGTGTTATGTTCCTTGATCTTGCGTTCCTTACGCGGTTGGGTGATTTATGGGACCCCCTTGACAGTTCGCCTTGGATAAGACTCCTCCAGCAAGGCCCAACCTTGGTTTTACCATGCGCCACCTAAGCCTTTTTCCTCCGGGTTTTCGCGAGCCCGAGGGTCATCTTTATTTACCCCCCCGGGCCAGTGCTCCTCCGAGTGTTGGTCCAAATTAGAGCAACGTGCGGGACCGTCCCTTGGCAACTTGGGTTACGTTGGTACTGACGCTTAGCTTATCCGGTGTGCCACGAGAACGAGATATGTGCAGCTCCTATCGGGATTTGTCGGCACAATGGGTGGTTTTGCTGGTCTTGTTTTACCATTGTCGAGATGTCTTGTAAACCGGGATTCCGAGATCGATCGGGTCTTCCGGAGAAGGACTATCCTTCCTTGACCGTGAGAGCTTATAATGGGCTAAGTTGGGACACCCCTGCAGGTTATTATCTTTCGAAAGCCGTGCCCGCGGTTATGAGGCAGATGGGAATTTGTTAATGTCCGGTTGTAGACAACCCGAAGTTGATCTTAATTTAAAACACATCAACCGCGTGTGTAACCGTGATGGTCTCTTCTCGGCGGAGTCCGGGAAGTGAACACAGTGTTGGAGTTATGTTTGACGTAGGTTGTTCTAGGATCACTTCTTGATCACTTCTAGCTTCACGATCGTGCTTTGCTTCTCTTCTCGCTCTCTTTTGCGAATGCAGCCACCATATATGCTAGTCGCTTGCTGCAGCTCCACCTCATCACACCCCTCTTCCTATAAGCTTAAATAGTCTTGATCTCGCGGGTGTGAGATTGCTGAGTCCTCGTGACTCACAGATTCTACCAAAACAGTTGCAGGTGCCAACGATGCCAGTGCAGATGACGCAACCGAGCTCAAGTGGGAGTTCGACGAGGAACGTGGTCGTTACTATGTGTCTTTTCCTGATGATCAGTAGTGGAGCCCAGTTGGGACGATCGGGGATCTGTGTAGCTTCTGGGGTAGTCTTCTTTTATTTTGGTTCCATAGTCGGACCTTGAGTGTAATCTGGATGATGGATGTTTATTTATGTATTGTTTGAAGTGGCGACTGTAAGCCAACTATGTATCTCTTTCCCTTATGTATTACATGGGTTGTGTGTAGATTACCTCACTTGTGACATTGCTTTCAATGCGGTTATGCCTCTAAGTCGTGCAATTTCTATCCGTTGATTCAACTTGTCTATCTGTCTATCAAGATGCTAACGGATGTCACCCTCTTCAGGATGGCTCCGCCAACGCGTCAGAATCCGGAACGCAATGATGGGAGTCAGTCGAATCCTCCACCTCCACCTCCGCCTCCGGAGGCATGGCAAGCTGTCATGGAAGCCACCAAAGCAAATGCTCAGATGATTTTGCAACTCTTGCAAGAGCGTACCCAAGGGCAAGGCAACCAAGGAAATCAAGGCCAAGGCAACAATCAGCTGCACTTTGCTACCCTCAACCAGTTCCTTGCTAATCAGCCGAAGTCTTTCAGCTTCTTGCCGAGGCCACAGACGCCGACGATTGGCTTGTGGACATCTGCAAACATTTTGAATGTAGCAATGTCAGACCTGAGGACTTTGTCAAGTTTGCGTCGTTTCAACTCAAGGACCAAGCTGCCGAGTGGTATCAACAATACAAAGATTCCAGAGGAGGTCGTGTAATTACCTGGGATGATTTCCGCCGAGACTTCAAAGCTCACCACATTCCACAAAGTGTTGTTGAGAGCAAGCGAGAGGAGTTCCGCAATCTCAAGCAAGGCGGCATGTACGTGTATCAATACAATATCCGATTCGAGAACTTCGCCGCTTCGCTAAGCAAGACGCCTCGATGAAAAGAGTATGATCTATCAATTCAAAGGTGGCCTCAGAGAAGATCTGCAATTAGCTCTCGTGCTTTTTGAGCCAGAAAAGTATGATGAATTCTACAACATGGCACTGAAGCAAGAAGCTGCCCAACTCAAGTGTGAGGCTTCTAAGAAGAGAGTTAGGGACGCAGTTCAGTCTTCTTCTTCCTCACTAGTGGCAGCTAAGCAACAGAAGTTCTGGTTGCCTCCCCCTCCTCCGTTCCGTCAGCCTTATCAGCAGAAGAACTCAGGTGGTCGTGGATCTTCCCACCCACCCAACCCAGGCTATCAGAACAAGTCAAATTCTCAAGCTCCAAGGTCAAATGCTCCGTATCATCGTCCGCTCTCAGAGGTGACTTGCAACAAATGTCGTGAGAAAAGGTCACTACGCGAACAAGTGCTTCAACCAAAGGCGCCTTCCGCCTCCTCCTCATGTGAGATCTTCAAGCAATGCAGTGGTCAAGCATAATCCCAAGTCTGCAAAGGTGAACATGATGAATGCAGTGCAAGTGGAGGAATCTACTGACGTGATAATGGGTAATCTTCCAGTTAATGATATTCCTGCAAAAGTTTTATTTGATACCGGTGCATCGCATTGTTTCATGTCTAGATCATTTGTTGCAAAGCATGATTTCATTTCGGAAATGTTGGAAAAACCCATGGGAGTTGTTTCTCCGGGCTCTTCTATGAGGGCTACCACAATGATTCCGGATGTTTCTATCAAGATGGGCAACTATAAATTTCTATCTAAACCATTTGTTCTTGGTGACTCGGATATTGATCTAATTCTCGGGATGGACTGGCTTTCTCAGCACAAAGCTCAACTTGATTGTGCTGCCAGGGAAATTCAATTGGCACACTCTTCTGAGGATGTGATCATCTATGCCGCTCGTGATGAAACCATTCGGTTGTTTTCTCTCAATGAGAAGGGCGAGTTGGATGCTACCTCTCAGATTCCAGTCGTTTGTGAGTATCAAGATGTCTTTCCAAAAGAGCTTCCAGGTATGCCTCCTCACCGGCTAGTTGAATTCGTTATCGATCTTGAGCCTGGCACGGAACCCGTTTGCAAGCGTCCATACAAGCTTGGACCTAATGAGCTGAAGGAATTGAAGAAACAGCTCGATGAACAAGAGCGTCTGGGTTTGATCAGACCGAGTTCATCTCCATGGGGTTGTGGAGTTCTTTTTGTCCGGAAGAAGGATGGCACGGACCGATTGCGTCGATTACCGTCCATTGAATAAGAAGACAATCAAGAACAAGTATCCACTTCCCAACATCAATGAGCTTTTCGAGCAACTCAAAGGTGCTAAAGTGTTCTCCAAGCTTGACCTTCGTATGGGTTATCATCAAATTCACATTCGTGAACAAGATATTCCCAAGGCAGCATTCAGAACAAGCTTTGGTTCTTATGAATATACTGTCATGTCTTTCGGCCTTGTCAATGCTCCTCCAACATTCTCTCGAATGATGAACTTCATCTTCAACCCCTACACCAATGAATTCGTCTTGGTCTATCTCGATGATATTTTGGTCTTCTCCAAGAACAAGAAGGATCATGCCAAACATTTGCGATTGGTGCTCGACAAGCTCGAGAGAGCATCAATTCTATGCTAAGTTTTCCAAATGTGAATTTTGGCTTGATGAAGTTCTTTATCTTGGTCACATCATCTCCGCCAAGGGCATCGCTGTTAATCCGAGAAGGTGTCTGCGGTTGTGAATTGGGAACCTCCTCGGAATGTCAAGCGACTTCGATTTTTCTTGGACTTGCAAGCTATTGCCGAAGATTCGTTGAGAATTTCTCCAAGATTGCAAAGCCTCTTTCCAACCTCCTCCAGAAGCATGTGAAGTATGTCTGGTCTCCTGAGTGCGACGTTGCTTTCAACACTCTCAAAGAGAGACTCGTCACAGCTCCTGTCTTAACTCCTCCTGATGAATCCAAACCATTCGAAGTCTTTTGTGATGCTTCTCTTCAAGGTCTCGGTGCCGTGTTAATGCAAGAGAATAAAGTTGTGGCCTATACCTCTCGTCAGTTGAAGCCCAACGAAAAGAACTACCCCACTCATGATCTTGAGTTGGTGGCAGTTGTCCATGCATTAATAACTTGGAGACATCTCTTGTTGGGAAGGAAAGTGGACATATTCACCGATCACAAGAGTCTCAAGTATATCTTCACTCAACCCAACCTCAACCTCAGGCAAACTCGATGGGTCGAAATGATTCAAGAGTACAATCCAAGTATTGAATATACTCCAGGCAAGGCCAATGTGATTGCAGATGCTTTGAGCAGGAAGGCTTACTGCAACAATTTAATTCTCAAGCCCTTCCAACCGGATCTCTGTGAAGCTTTCCGCAAGTTGAATCTCCAAGTTGTTCCTCAAGGCTTTCTTGCCAACCTCATAGTCTCTCCTACTTTGGAAGATCAAATTCGTGAGGCACAACTCCTGGATACCATGGTGAAAAAGGTGAAACGTGGTATCGACAAGGGCATTTCCAAATACAAGTGCTTCCACATTGATGACAAAGATACTCTTTTCTTCGAGGATCGAATTGTGGTTCCTAAAGGCGATCTGAGAAAAGTCATTATGAACGAGGCACACAATTCCCTTCTATCCATTCATCCTGGAAGTACGAAGATGTACCATGACCTCAAGCAGTCGTATTGGTGGACTCGAATGAAGCGAGAAATTGCTCAATTTGTGAATGAGTGTGACGTCTGCAGAAGGGTGAAAGCAGAACACCAACGACCAGCTGGTCTCCTCCAACCTCTTGCTATTCCGGAATGGAAGTTTGATCATATCGAAATGGACTTCCTGACTGGATTTCCTAAGTCCAAGCGCGGAAATGATGCTATCTTCGTTGTCATTGACAAGCTTACTAAAGTGGCTCATTTTCTTCCTATCAAAGAATCTATCACATCAGCTCAGTTGGCAGAGCTTTACACCTCCAGGATTGTCTCCTTGCACGGCATTCCACAATTGATTTCTTCAGATCGTGGGAGCATTTTCACCTCTAAGTTCCGGGACTCCTTTCAGAAGGCCATGGGCACCAACATTCGTTTCAGCACAGCTTTCCACCCTCAAACAAGTGGCCAAGTCGAGCGAGTCAATCAAATCCTTGAAGATATGCTCAGGGCTTGTGTCATTTCCTTCGGTATGAAGTGGGAAGATTGTCTTCCTTATGCTGAGTTCTCCTACAACAACAGCTTCCAAGCGAGTTCGGGCAAGGCCCCATTCGAAATTCTCTATGGCAGAAAGTGCCGTACTCCTCTCAATTGGTCCGAGACAGGTGAACGCCAACTTCTTGGCAACGACTTGATCACAGAAGCCGAAGAAATGTGCAAAGTCATTCGTGAGAATCTCAAGGCCGCGCAATCGCGCCAGAAGAGCTATTATGATGACAAGCACCGTGATGTGGCTTTTGAAATCGGAGACCATGTCTACCTCCGCGTCTCTCCAATGAAAGGCACTCGTTGCTTCGGTATCAAAGGGAAGCTTGCCCCTAGATACGTGGGTCCTTTCAAGATCATTGGCAAAAGAGGCGACCTCGCCTATCAACTTGAGCTTCCGTCCAACTTCGCGAACGTGCACGATGTGTTTCACATGTCACAACTTCGCAAGTGCTTCAAGACTCCTGAGCGCACTATCAACTTGGAAGAAATTGACCTCCAAGAAGATCTCTCTTATCATGAGCACCCCGTTGCTATTCTTGAAGAAACTGAGTGCAAGACTCGCAACAAGTCAATCAAATTCCTGAAAGTGAAGTGGTCACACCATTCCGACCGAGAAGCCACACAGGGGCGCGAGGATCACCTCCGTTCGAATATCCGGAGTTCTTTCAGTCCTAGATCTCGGGACGAGATCCTCTTGTAGTGGTGGAGTGTTGTAACACCCCGGATGTAACTTTCCATATTTGTAACTCCAACTCTTGACATTTTCGGCTATGTGCTATGGTATTCCCTCCATGGTTGGGTTTTGTTTTTTGTTTTGCATTTTGTTCATGTCATGCATCTCATATCATGTCATCATGTGCATCACATTTGCATACGTGTTCGTCTCATGCATCCGAGCATTTTCCCCGTTGTCCGTTTTGCAATCCGACACTCCTACATGCACCGGCACACCCCTCTTGACTCTTTTTCATGAGCGGGTGTTAAACGTTCTCGGAATGGACCGAGGCTTGCCAAGTGGCCTTGGTACACCACCGGTAGACCACCTGTCAAGCTTCGTGCCATTTGGAGGTCGTTTGATACTCCAACGGTTAACCGGGTAACCGCGAAGGCCTCTTGTGTGTTGCAGACCAACACCCCTTCAAGACAGTCCAATAACCCATCTAAGTCACTTCCATGCTCTCCGTCGTCGGATCACGATCGTGTGGGCGAAAACTACACTCCATTTGGAGCCTCCTAGCCCCTCCTACCTATAAAAACACCCCTCCTCCCGAAATTTCGGGTCATTCCACCCCTAACCCTAGCAGATTCGTCCCCGCCGCCATCCGACACGTCCGGCCGCAGCCGGACACGTCTGGGTCGCCCCGCCGCCGCCACATGGCAGGCGCCGCCGCCCGCGGCCACCAATGAGCCAGCGGGAGGCCCTCCCGGCGAGTCGCCGCCGCCCGCTCCGCCCGGCGCCTCCCGTCGCCCGCCGCCGCCAGTTCGCCTTCTCCGCCGCCCGAGCCCGTCGCCCGGCCGCCTCACTCCGCCGCCGACCTCGCGCCGTGTCCGCCGCGCCTCCCGCCTCCGCGCCCGCCCGCCCGGATCCGGCCGGGACTGAACCGGATCCCGCGCCCCCAACCCTCGCCGGCCTCTTCTCCTTCCCCGGCGACCAACTCCGGCGAGATCCGGTGAACCTCGATCCGCGTGCTCGAGAAACCCTAGATCTGAGAATTTCGGAGGTTGATTTTTTCTCCAAGTCCCGTAATTATTGCATTCTGTTACACTGTTCATCACATCGTAACTTTGCACCCGTGGCTCGGTTTTGAGCGTGTAGCATACCGAATTGTTTGCCTCGATGATTACATCATTTAATCTCATTGCATCATTTTCATTTGATCTCATCTTGAGGCCCGAAATGCTGTTGGAAGAGGGCTATGTGATGTTAATTTCAGATTCTTATCAGAACTTGCACTTTTGTCATTTTTGCCATGATTGATGTGTGCACCCTATGAACTTGGGTCCTACATGTGTTTTGTAATATGCCATGCCATCTTTACAGGGGTGTATGTCATGTATTTTTGTGATCTCTGTGGTGACTAGCACAAGCATGCAAACTATGCTTCGTGATGTTGCTGATTTCAGCCCCTGTTCTGCTGTTATTTTTATGCCATATAAACTTGATGCTACAGAGATATCCATGCATATTTTGAGATACTTCACTAAGAATGTTTTGAACATATGGTTATACTCTATCCATCCATGTCCCTGTTTACAATTATGGAGTAGTATAGCATGTCGTTTTCGTGCTCTACTTTTGCCATAAAATGTTTCCTGGCAGATTGTTTACATGTTATTGAATTTTGCCAAGGTTGTTGTAGTTGATCCTTGCATGCTATAAACTTGTTTGAACCTGTTATGATGTGATTTAGCCGTAGCTCAGTGTTCATCTTTTTTTAAGCATCTCTTGTAGATCACTGCCATGTGCTTTGTTGATATGTTGGGATGCTGTAGCATAGTTTCTTGATGTATTCTAAGTGCTATCATGCTGTTAATGGCAGAATTGTGTCATTCTTGTTTTGCTTGCCATTTGCAAACCGTGCATCCGATTCCGGTGATCTTTATATCGATTTCAACCGAAATCATCTCAACTTTCCAGCGGCATACTTGGTTTGCCAAGTTGGTGCCTCGTTCATCATTTTTCCTTCCGGAGCACGCATACACATTGCATATCACATCTCGCATATCATGCCATGTTTTGCATCATGTTGCTTGTGCATTGCACCGTGATTTATTGTGGTTCCATTGTTTGTGTTCTTGCTTTGGGTAGAACCGGGAGACGAGTACGTGAACGAGGAACCTGTTGAGAACGCTACGAGGATCAAGCTTTCGACAACTCGAGAACTTCTTGAGCAAGATGACCATATCCTCGAAATCACTTCTATCTTTACTTGCTAGATGCTCGCTCTTTTGCTATGCCTATGCTACGTTACCTACCACTTGCTATATCATGCCACCCATATTGCCATGTCAAACCTCTAACCATCCTTTCCTAGCAAACCGTTGATTGGCTATGTTACCGCTTTGCTCAACCCCTCTTATAGCGTTGCTAGTTGCAGGTGAAGATGAAGTTGGTTCCATGTTGGAACATGGTTATTTTGGGATATCACAGTATCTCTTATTTAATTAATGCATCTATATACTTGGTAAAGGGTGGAAGGCTCGACCTTATGCCTGGTGTTTTGTTCCACTCTTGCCGCCCTAGTTTCCGTCATACCGGTGTTATGTTCCTTGATTTTGCGTTCCTTACGCGGTTGGGTGATTTATGGGACCCCCTTGACAGTTCGCCTTGGATAAGACTCCTCCAGCAAGGCCCAACCTTGGTTTTACCATTCGCCACCTAAGCCTTTTTCCTTCGGGTTTTCGCGAGCCCGAGGGTCATCTTTATTTACCCCCCCGGGCCAGTGCTCCTCCGAGTGTTGGTCCAAACTAGAGCACCGTGCGGGACCGTCCCTTGGCAACTTGGGTTACGTTGGTACCTGTACGCTTAGCTTATCCGGTGTGCCCTGAGAACGAGATATGTGCAGCTCCTATCGGGATTTGTCGGCACAGCGGGTGGTTTTGCTGGTCTTGTTTTACCATTGTCGAGATGTCTTGTAAACCGGGATTCCGAGACTGATCGGGTCTTCCCGGGAGAAGGCATATCCTTCGTTGACCGTGAGAGCTTATAATGGGCTAAGTTGGGACACCCCTGCAGGGTATTATCTTTCGAAAGTCATGCCCGCGGTTATGAGGCAGATGGGAATTTGTTAATGTCCGGTTGTAGAAAACCCGAAGTTGACCTTAATTTAAAACACATCAACCACGTGTGTAACCGTGATGGTCTCTTCTCGGCGGAGTCCGGGAAGTGAACACGGTGTTGGAGTTATGTTTGACGTAGGTTGTTCTAGGATCACTTCTTGATCACTTCTAGCTTCACGACCGTGCTTTGCTTCTCTTCTCGCTCTCTTTTGCGAATGCAGCCACCATATATGCTAGTCGCTTGCTGCAGCTCCACCTCACCACACCCCCCTTCCTATAAGCTTAAATAGTCTTGATCTCGCGGGTGTGAGATTGCTGAGTCCCCGTGACTCATAGATTCTACCAAAACAGTTGCAGGTGCCAACGATGCCAGTGCAAATGACGCAACCGAGCTCAAGTGGGAGTTCGACGAGGAACGTGGTCGTTACTATGTGTCTTTTCCTGATGATCAGTAGTGGAGCCCAGTTGGGACGATCGGGGATCTGTGTAGCTTTTGGGGTAGTCTTCTTTTATTTTGGTTCTGTAGTCGGACCTTGAGTGTAATCTGGATGATGGATGTTTATTTATGTATTGTGTGAAGTGCCGACTGTAAGCCAACTATGTACCTCTTTCCCTTATGTATTACATGGGTTGTGTGAAGATTACCTCACTTGCGACATTGCTTTCAATGCGGTTATGCCTCTAAGTCGTGCTTCGACACGTGGGAGATATAGCCGCATCGAGGGCGTTATAGTTGCTGATGACGGCGGCGAAGTTGTTGGTGTAGATAGCCGTCACGATGATGGCCCCGGTGCTACCTCTTGAGCATGCGTTGGTTTTCCCTTGAAGAGGAAAGGGCGATGCAACAAAGTAGCGTAAGTATTTCCCTCAGTTTTTGAGAACCAAGGTATCAATCCAGTAGGAGATAACACGCAAGTCACCTAGTACCTGCACAAACAATCAAGAACCTTCCAACCAACGCGATAAAGGGGCTGTCAATCCCTTCACGGTCACTTCATAAAAGTGAGATCTAATAAAGATAATAAGATAAATATTTTTGGTATTTTTGTTGTATAGATTGGAAAGTAAAGATTGCAAAATAGTAAACGAGATGCAATGTAAATAAAAGAGATGTAATATAATAGGAAAGAGACCCGGGGGCCATAGGTTTCACTAGTGGCTTCTCTCAAGATAGCATGTATTACGGTGGGTGAACAAATTATTGCCGAGCATTGATAGAAAAGCGCATAGTTATGAGAATATCTAGGCAATGATCATGAATATAGGCATCACGTCCGTGTCAAGTAGACCGAAACGATTCTGCATCTACTACTATTACTCCACACATCGACCGCTATCCAGCATGCATCTAGAGTATTAAGTTCATAAGAATAGAGTAACGCATTAAGCAAGATGACATGATGTAGAGGAATAAACTCAAGCAATATGATATAAATCCCCATATTTTTATCCTCGATGGCAACAATACAATATGTGCCTAGCTGCCCCTGGTGTCACTGGGAAAGGACACCGAAAGATTGAAACCAAAGCTAAGCACTTCTCCTATTGCAAGAAAGATCAATCTAGTAGGCCAAACTAAACCGATAGTTCGAAGAGACTTGCAAAGATATCAAATCATGCATTTAAGAATTCATAGAAGAACCAAATATTATTCATAGATAGACTTGATCATAAATCCACAATTCATCGAATCTCGGCAAACACACCGCAAAAGAATATTACATCGAATAGATGTCCAAGATCATCAAGGATAACTTTGTATTGAGAATCAAAGAGAGATAAGAAGCCATCTAGCTAATAACTATGGACCCGAAGGTCTATGGTAAACTACTCACACATCATCGGAGAGGCTATGGTGTTGATGTAGAAGCCCTCCGTGATCGATTCCCCCTACGGCGGAGCGCCAGAAAAGGCCCCAAGATGGGATCTCACGGATACAGAAGGTTGCGGCGGTGGAAAAGTGGTTTCGTGGCTCCCCGTGATGTTTTTAGGGTATAAGAGTATATACATAGGCGGAAGAAATAGGTCGGTGGAGCTCTGTGGGGCCCACGAGGGTGGGGGCGCGCCTACCCCCTGGGCACGCCCTCCTGCCTCGTGACCGCCTCGCGGTGTTCCAGACTTCAACTCCAAGTCTTCTGGATTGCGTTTTTTCCAAGAAAGATCATCGCGAAGGTTTCATTCCGTTTGGTATTCCTTTTCTGCAAAACACTGAAATAGACAAAAACACGAAGCACCTTTGGGCCTTGGTTAATAGGTTAGTCCCAAAAATAATATAAAAGAGCATATTAAAGCCCATTAAACATCCAAAACAGATAATATAATAGCATGGAACAGTAAAAAATTATAGATACTTTGGAGACGTATCAAGCTGAAGGAAATATGCCTAGAGGCAATAATAAAGTTATTATTTATTTCCTTATTTCATGATAAATGTTTATCATTCATGCTAGGATTGTATTAACCAGAAACTTAGTACATGTGTGAATACATAGACAAACAGAGTGTCTCTAGTATGCCTCTACTTGACTAGCTCGTTAATCAAAGATGGTTAAGTTTCCTAGCCATAGACATGTGTTGTCATTTGATGACAGGATCACATCATTAGAGAATGATGTGATGGACAAGACCCATTCGTTAGCTTAACACTATGATCATTTAGTTTGTTGCTATTGCTTTCTTCATAACTTATACATGTTACTATGACTATGAGATTATGCAACTCCTGAATACCGGTGGAACACTTAGTGTGCTATCAAACATCACAACATAACTGGGTGATTATAAAGATGCTCTACAGGTGTTTCCGATGCTGTTTGTTGGGTTGGCATAGATCAAGATTAGGAATTGTCACTCCGTGTTCCGGAGAGGTATATCTGGGCCCTCTCGATAATGCACATCAATATAAGCCTTGCAAACGATGTGACTAATGAGTTAATCATGGGATGATGCATTTCGGAACGAGTAAAGAGACTTGCCGGTAACGATATTGAACTAGGTATTGAGATACCAACGATCGAATCTCGGGCAAGTAACATACCGATGACAAAGGGAACAACGTATGTTGTTATGCGCTTTGACTGATAAAGATCTTCGTAGAATATGTGGGAGCCAATATGAGCATCCAGGTTATGCTATTGGTTATTGACCGGAGATGAGTCTCAGTCATGTCTACATAGTTCTCGAACCCGTAAGGTCCGCACGCTTAACATTCGATGACGATCGGTATTATGAGTTTATGTGTTTTGATGTACCGAAGGTTGTTTGGAGTCCCGGATGAGATCACGGACATGACGAGGAGTCTCGGAATGGCCGAGACATAAAGATTCATATATAGGACAATAGTATTTGGACACTGGAAGTGTTGCAGAAGTGCAGTGCGTGTCGGGTCCTTTGGAAAGGGGTTAGGGCACCCCGGCCAAGATATGGGCCTTATTGGGCCTAGGGCGGGACAGACCAGCCCCTAGTGGGCTGGTACGCCCCATATATGGCCGAATAGGGTGGGGGAAAGGAAAGGGAGAGGAGAGAAAGGAAGGAGGGCAATTCGGCCTCCCCTTTCCTTCTCTCGCGCTCCTCTTTCCTTCTCCCTCCGAAAAACATGGAAAGGGGGGAGGCCGAATAGGACTAGGCCCCAAGTAGGATTCCTCCTACTTGGGGCGTGCCTCCTGCTGCTCCCTCCCACTCCCACCTATATATATGTGGGGAGGATACCGCTAGAACACACAACGGACAATCTCTTAGCCGTGTGCGGTGCCCCCCTCCATAGTTACACACCTCAGTCATATCGTCGTAGTGCTTAGGCGAAGCCCTGCGCCGGTAACTTCATCATCACCGTCTCCATGCCGTCATGCTGACGAAACTCTCCCTCGGCCTCAACTGTATCAAGAGTACGAGGGACGTCATCGAGCTGAACGTGTGCTGAACACGGAGGTGCCGTACGGTCGTTGCTAGGATCGCCGGATCGTGAAGACGTACGACTACATCAACCACGTTGACAAAATGCTTCCGCTTTCGGTCTACGAGGGTACGTGGACACACTCTCCCCGCTTGTTGCTATGCTTCTCCTAGATAGATCTTGCGTGATCGTAGGAATTTTTTTGAAATACTACGTTCCCCAACAGTGGCATCCGTGCCAGGTCTATGCGTAGATGTTATATGCACGAGTAGAACACAAAGAGTTGTGGGAGATAATAGTCATACTGCTTACCAGCATGTCATACTTTGATTCGGTAGTATTGTTGGATGAAGCTGCCCAAACCAACATTACATGACCGCATTCGTGAGACTGGTTCTACCGACGTGCTTCGCACATAGGTGGCCAGTGGGTGTCTGTTTCTCCAACTTTAGTTGAATCGAGTGTGGCTACGCCCGGTCCTTGTTGAAGGTTAAAACAACACACTTGATGAAAAATCATTGTGGTTTTGATGCGTAGGTAAGAACGGTTCTTGCTAAGCCCGTAGCAGCCACGTAAAACTTGCAACAACAAAGTAGAGGACGTCTAACTTGTTTTAGCAGGGCATGTTGTGATGTGATATGGTCAAGACGTGATTATATAAATTGTTGTATGAGATGATCATGTTTTGTAACACAGTTATCGGCAACTGGCAGGAGCCATATGGTTGTCGCTTTATTGTATGAAATGCAATCGCCATGTAATTGCTTTACTTTATCACTAAGCGGTAGCGATAGTCGTAGTAGCAATAGTTGGCGAGACGACAACGATGCTTCGATGGAGATCAAGGTGTCAAGCCGGTGACGATGGTGATCATGACGGTACTTTGGAGATGGAGATCAAAGGCACAAGATGATGATGGCCATATCATATCACTTAGATTGACTGCATGTGATGTTTATCCTTTATGCATCTTATTTTGCTTAGTTTGGCGGTAGCATTATAAGATGATATCTCACTAAATTTCAAGGTATAAGTGTTCTCCCTGAGTATGCACCGTTGCTACAGTTCTTCGTGCCGAGACACCACGTGATGATCGGGTGTGATAAGCTTTATTTTCACATACAACGGGTGCAAGCCAGTTTTGCACACGCAGAATACTCGGGTTAAACTTGACGAGCCTAGCATATGCAGATATGGCCTCGGAACACTGAGACCGAAAGGTCGAGCATGAATCATATAGTAGATATGATCAACATAGTGATGTTACCATTGAAAACTACTCCATCTCACGTAATGATTGGACATGGTTTAGTTGATTTGGATCACGTGATCACTTGGATGATTAGAGGGATGTCTATCTAAGTGGGAGTTCTTAAGTAATATAATTAATTGAACTTTAATTTATCATGAACCTAGTCCTGGTAGTATTAGCATATCTATGTTGTAGATCAATAGCTCGCGATGTAGCTCCCCATTTATTTTTTATATGTTCCTAGAGAAATATGAGTTGAAAGATGATAGTAGCAATCATGCGGACTTGGTCCGTGATCTGAGGATTTTCCTCATTGCTGCATAGAAGAATTATGTCCTTGATGCACCGCTAGGTGACAGACCTATTGCATGAGCAGATGCAAACGTTATGAACATTTTGACAAAAGCTCGGTATGATGACTACTTGATAGTTTAGTGCACCATGCTTTACGGCTTAGAACCGGAACTTCAAAAATGTTTTGAACGCCACATAGCATATAAGATGTTCCAAGAGTTGAAATTGGTATTTCATACTCATGCCCGTATCAAGAGGTATGAGACCTCTGATGGTACTTTGCCTACAAGATGGAGGAGAATAGCTCTACCAGTGAGTATGTGCTTAGATTGTGTGTGTACTACAATTACTTGAATCAAGTGGGAGTTAATCTTCCAGATAAGATAGTAATTGACAAAGTTCTCTAGTCACTATCTCCAAGTTACTAGAACTTCGTGATGAACTATAATATGCAAGGGATGGCGAAAGTAATTCCCGAGCTCTTCGCGATGCTGAAATCGACGAAGGTAGAAATCAAGAAAGAGCATCAAGTGTTGATGGTTAACAAGACCACTAGTTTCAAGAAAAGGGCAAAAGGATAGAAGGGGAACTTCAAGAAGAACGGCAAGCAAGTTGTTGCTCAAGTGAAGAAGGCCAAGTCTGGACCTAAGCCTGAGACTGAGTGCTTCTACTGCAATGGAAATGGTCACTGGAAGTGGCACTGCCCTAGATACTTGGCGGATAAGAAGGATGGCAGAGTGAACAAAGGTATATTTGATATACATGTTATTTATGTGTACTTTACTAGTGTTTATAGCAACCCCTCGGCATTTGATGCTGGTTCAGTTGCTAAGAGTAGTAACTTCGAACGGAGTTGCAGTAATGAACAGAGACTAGTTAAGGGTGAAGAGATGATGTGTGTTGGAAGTGGTTCCAAGATTGATATGATCATCATCGCACACTCCCTATACTTTCGGGATTAGTGTTGAACCTAAATAAATGTTATTTGGTGTTTGCGTTGAGCCTGAATATGATTTGATCATGTTTATTGCAATACGGTTATTCATTTAAGTCGAGAATAATTTTTGTTACATTTACATGAATAAAACCTTCTATGGTCATACACCCAATGAAAATGGTTTGTTGGATCTCGATTGTAGTGATACACATATTCGTAATATTGAAGCCAAAAGATGCAAAGTTAATAATGATAGTGCAACTTATTTGTGGAACTACCGTTTAGGTCATATTGGTGTAAAGCGCATGAACTTTTGGAATCACTAGATTATGAATCACTTGATACTTGCGAACCATGCCTCATGGGCAAGATTACTAAAACTCCGTTCTCCGGAACAATGGAGCGAGCAACAGATTTTTTGGAAATAATACATACTGATGTATGCGGTCCGATGAGTGTTGATGCTCGCGGCGGGTATCGTCATTTTCTGACCTTCACAGATGATTTGAGCACATATGGGTATACCTACTTGATGAAACATAAGTCTGAAACATTTGAAAAGTTCAAAGATTTAGAGTGAAGTGGAAAATCATCGTAACAAGAAAATAAAGTTTCTACGATCTGATCGTGGAGGAGAATATTTGAGTTACGAGTTTGGTCTTCATTTGAAACAATGCGGAATAGTTTCGCAACTCACGCCACCTGGAACACCACAGCGTAATGGTGTGTCCGAAAGTCATAACCACATTTTATTAGATATGGTGCGATTTATGATATCTCTTACCGATTTATCACTATCGTTTTGGCGTTATGCATTATAGACAGCTGCATTCACGTTAAATAGGGCACCATCTAAATCCGTTGAGACGACGCCATATGAACAGTGGTTTGGCAAGAAACCAAAGTTGTCGTTTCTTAAAGTTTGGGGTTGCGATGCTTATGTGAAAAAGCTTCAACCTGATAAGCTCGAACCCAAGTGGGAAAAATGTGTCTTCATAGGATACCCAAAGGATACTGTTGGGTACACCTTCTATCACAGATCCGAAGGCAAGATATTCGTTGCTGAGAATGGATCCTTTCTAGAGAAGGAGTTTCTCTCAAAAGAAGTGAGTGGGAGGAAAGTAGAACTTGATGAGGTAATTGTACCTTCTCTCGAATTGGAAAGTAGCTCATCACTGAAATCATTTTCAGTGATGCCTACACGAATTAGTGAGGAAGTTAATGATGATGATCATGAAACTTCAGATCAAGTTACTACCGAACCTCGTAGGTCAACCGGAGTATGATCCACACCAGAGTGGTAGGGTAATCTTGTTCTGGAAGTCATGTTAATAGATGATACGTCCATTTTGCATCATGCTTTGATATTGATATTTATTGCATTATGGGTTTTTATTACACATTATGTCACAATACTTATGCCTTTTCTCTCTTATTTTACAAGGTTTACATGAAGAGGGAGAATGCCGGCAGCTGGAATTCTGGGCTGGAAAGGAGCAAATATTAGTGACCTATTCTGCAGAACTCCAAAAGTCCTGAAACTCCACGGAAGTTATTTTTGGGAATTATAAAAAATACTGAGCGAAGAAAATACCAGAGGGGGCCCACACCCTGGCCACGAGGGTGGGGGCGCCCTACCCCCTGGGCGCGCCCCCCTACCTCATGGGCCCCCTAGTGGCCCTCCGGTACCCATGTTCTGCTATATGAAGTCTTTCGTCCGAGAAAAAATCATAAGCAAGCTTGCGGGACAAAACTCCGCCGCCACGAGGCGGAACCTTGGCGGAACAAATCTAGGGCTCCGGCGGAGCTGTTCTGCCGGGGAAACATCCCTCCGGGAGGGGGAAATCATCGCCGTCATCATCACAAACGATCCTCCAACCGGGAGAGGGTCAATCTCCATCAACATCTTCACCAGCACCATCTCCTCTCAAACCCTAGTTCATCTCTTGTATCCAATCTTTGTCCCAAAGCCTCAGATTGGTACCTGTGGGTTGCTAGTAGTGTTGATTTCTCCTTGTAGTTGATGCTAGTTGGTTTATCCGGTGGAAGATTATATGTTCATATCCTTAATGCATATTAATACCCCTCTGATTATGAACATGAATATTTTTTGTGAGTAGTTAAGTTTGTTCCTGAGGACATGGGACAAGTCTTGCTATTAGTAGTCATGTGAATTTGGTATTCGTTCAATATTTTGATGAGATATATGTTGTCTCTCCTCTAGTGGTGTCATGTGAACATCGAATACATGACACTTCACCATTTTTTGGGCCTAGAGGAAGGCATTGGGAAGTAATAAGTAGATGATGGGTTGCTAGAGTGACAGAAGCTTAAACCCCAGTTTATGCGTTGCTTCGTAAGGGGTTGATTTGTATCCATATGTTTCATGCTATGGTTAGGTTTACCTTAATACTTCTTTTGTAGTTGCGGATGCTTGCAATAGGAGTTAATCATAAGTGGGATGCTTGTCCAAGTAAGGGCAGCACCCAAGCACCGGTCCACCCACATATCAAATTATCAAAGTACCGAACGCGAATCATATGAGCGTGATGAAAACTAGCTTGATGATAATTCCCATGTGTCCTCAGGAGATTTTCCTCTATACAAGAAATTGTCCAGGCTTGTCCTTTGCTACAAAAAGGATTGGGCCACCTTGCTGCACCTTATTTACTTTTGTTACTTGTTGCTTGTTACCAATCATCTTATCACAAAACTATCTGTTACCGATAATTTCAGTGCTTGCAGAGAATACCTTAATGAAAACTGCTTATCATTTCCTTCTGCTCCTCGTTGGGTTTGACACTCTTACTTATCGAAAGGACTACAATAGATCCCCTACACTTGTGGGTCATCAAGACTCTTTTCTGGCGCCATTGCCGGGGAGTGAAGCGCCTTTGGTAAGTGGAACTTGGTAAGGAAAAATTTATATAGTGTGTTGAAATTTAATGTCACTTGTTACTATGGAAAGTAATCCTTTGAAGGGCTTGTTCGGGGTATCTTCACCCCGTCCAGTAGAGCAAATAGTTGCTCCTCAACCTACTGAACCTACTAAAAATGCCTACTTTGTAATTCCTTCGGGTATGATAGAGAAACTGCAAGCTAATCCTTTTGTAGGAGATGGAACATTGCATCCCGATTTACATTTAATCTATGTGGATGAAGTTTGTGGATTATTTAAGCTTGCAGGTATGCCCGATGATGTTATCAAGAAGAAGGTCTTCCCTTTATCTTTGAAGGGAGATGCATTGACATGGTACAGGCTATGTGATGATATGGGATCATGGAACTACAAACGATTGAAATTGGAATTTCATCAGAAGTTTTATCCTATGCATCTTGTTCATCATGATCGTAATTATATATATAATTTTTGGCCTCGCAAAGGAGAAAGCATCGCTCAAGCTTGGGGGAGACTTAAGTCAATGTTATATTCATGCCCCAATAATGAGCTCTCGAGAAAAATTATTATTCAAAAATTTTATGCTCGGCTTTCTGACAACAATCGCACCATGCTCGATACTTCTTGTTCTGGTTCTTTTATGATGAAGACTACTGAATTCAAATGGGATTTATTAGAAATAATTAAACGCAACTTTGAAGATTGGGATCTCGACGAAGGTAAGGAGTCAGGTATAACCCCTAAGTTTGGTTGTGTTAAATCTTTTATGGATACCGATGTTTTCCGTAAGTTTAGCACTAAATATGGACTTGACTCTGAGATAGTAGCTTCTTTCTGTGAATCATTTGCTACTCATGTTGATCTTCCCAAGGAGAAGTGGTTTAAATATCATCCTCCCATAGAAGTAAAAGTAGTTGAACCTATTAAAGTTGAAGAAAATACTATCACTTATAATGATCCTATTGTTCCTACTACTTTCGTTGAGAAACCACCTTTCCCTATTAGAATAAAGGATCACGCTAGAGCTTCAACTGTGGTTCGTAGGAGTAATACTACACCTCCTGAGAAAATTAAAGTTGAACCTAATATTGCTATGGTTAAAGATCTCTTGACGGATAATATTGATGGGCATGTTATTTATTTCTGTGATGAAGCTGCTAGAATTGCTAAACCTGGTACTAAAGATAAACATAGACCTGTTGTAGGCATGCCTGTTATTTCTGTTAAAATAGGAGATCATTGTTATCATGGCTTATGTGATATGGGTGCTAGTGCTAGTGCAATACCTATTTCTTTATATCAAGAAATTATGCATGATATTGCACCTGCTGAGTTGGAAGATATCGATGTCACCATTAAGCTTGCCAATAGAGATACTATTTCACCAGTTGGGACTGTTAGAGATGTTGAAGTCTTGTGTGGGAAAGTTAAATATCCTGCTGATTTTCTTGTTCTTGGTTCCCCACAAGATAGCTTTTGTCCCATTATATTTGGTAGACCCTTCTTGAACACTGTTAATGCTAGGATAGACTGCAAAAAGGATGTTGGTACTATTGGTCTGGATGATATGTCTTATGAGTTTAACTTTGCTAAATTTAGTAAACAACACCGTGATGAGGAATTGCCTAGTACAGATGAAATTATTGGTCTTGCTTCTATTGCCGTGCCTCCTAATGATCCTTTAGAACAATATTTGCTTGACCATGAAAATGATATGTTTATGAATGAAAGAAGGGATATAGATGAAGTATTCTTTAAACAGGGACCTATTCTGAAACACAACTTGCCTGTCGAAATCCTAGGGGATCCCCCTCCACCCAAGGATGATCCCGTGTTTGAGCTTAAACCATTACCTGATACTCTCAAATATGCTTATCTTGATGAAAAGAAGATATATCCTGTTATTATTAGTGCTAACCTTTCAGAGCATGAAGAAGAGATATTATTGAAAACTCTGAAGAAGCAATGTGTTGCTATTGGATATACTCTTGATGATCTTAAGGGCATTAGTCCCACTCTATGACAACATAAAATAAATTTGGAGAAAGATGCCAAACCATTTATTGATCACCAACGACGACTAAATCCTAAGATGAAAGAAGTGGTAAGAAAGGAGATACTAAAGCTCCTTGAGGCAGGTATTATTTATCCCGTTGCTGATAATCAGTGGGTAATTCCTGTCCATTGTGTCCCTAAGAAGGGAGGTATTACTGTCGTTCCTAATGATAAAGATGAATTGATCCCGCAAAGAATTATTACAGGTTATAGGATGGTAATTGATTTCGGCAAATTAAATAAAGCTACTAAAAAATATCATTACCCCTTGCCTTTTATTGATCAAATGCTAGAAAGATTATCCAAACATACACATTTTTGCTTTCTAGATAGTTACTCTGGTTTCTCTCAAATACCTGTGTCAACTGATGATCAAGCAAAGACCACTTTTACTTGCCCTTTCGGTACTTTTTCTTATAGACGTATGCCTTTTGGTTTATGTAATGCACCTGCTACCTTTCAAACATGCATGATGGCTATATTCTCTGACTTTTGTGAAAAGATATGTGAGGTTTTCATGGACGATTTCTCCGTTTATGGATCCTCTTTTGATGATTGCTTGAGCAACCTTGATCGAGTTCTGCAGAGATGTGAAGAAACTAATCTTTTCTTTAATTGGGAGAAGTGCCACTTTATGGTTAATGAAGGCATTGTCTTGGGGCATAAAATTTCTGAAAGAGGTATTGAAGTTGATAAAGCTAAGGTTGATGCTATTGAGAAGATGCTGTGTCCCAAGGACATCAAAGGTATAAGAAGTTTCCTTGGTCATGCAGGTTTTTATAGAAGGTTCATTAAGGACTTCTCAAAAAATTCTTGGCCTCTGACTAATCTATTACAAAAAGATATACCTTTTGTCTTTGATGATGACTGTGTCGAAGCATTTGAAATACTTAAGAAAGCTTTGATTTCTGCACCTATCGTTCAACCACCTGATTGGAATTTACCCTTTGAAATTGTGTGTGATGCTAGCGATTATGTTGTAGGTGCTATTCTAGGGAAAAGAGTTGATAAGAAATTAAATGTTATTCAATATGCTAGTAAAACTCTAGACACTGCCCAGAGAAATTATGCCACTACTGAAAAAGAATTTTTAGCAGTTGTATTTGCTTGTGATAAGTTCAGACCTTATATTGTTGACTCTAAAGTAACTATCCACACCGATCATGCTGCTATTAAATATCTTATGAAAAAGAAAGATGCTAAACCTAGACTTATTAGATGGGTTCTCTTGCTACAAGAATTTGATTTGCATATTATTGATAGAAAGGGAGCTGAGAACCCCGTTGCAGATAACTTGTCTAGGTTAGAGAATGTTCTTGATGACCCACTACCTATCGATGATAGCTTTCCTAATGAAAATTTAGCTGTCATAAATGCTTATCGCACTACTCCATGGTATGCTGATTATGCTAATTACATTGTTGCTAAATTTATACCACCTAGTTTCACATACCAGCAAAAGAAAAAGTTTTTCTATGATTTGAGACATTACTTTTGGGATGACCCACACCTTTATAAAGAAGGGGTAGATGGTGTTATTAGACGTTGTGTACTGAGCATGAACAGGAACGGATCCTACATAAGTGTCACTCCGAGGCTTATGGAGGACACCAATTGGAGATAGAACTGCACATAAGGTATTGCAATCCGGTTTTTATTGGCCTACTCTCTTCAAGGATGCCCGTAAGTTCGTCTTATCTTGTGATGAATGTCAAAGAATTGGTAATATTAGTAGATGTTAAGAAATGCCTATGAATTATTCACTTGTTATTGAACCATTTGATGTTTGGGGCTTTGATTATATGGGACCGTTTCCTGCCTCTAATGGATATACACATATTTTAGTTGTTGTTGATTATGTTACTAAGTGGGTAGAAGCTATCCCAACTAGTAGTGATGATCATAACACTTCTATTAAGATGCTTAAAGAAGTTATTTTTCCGAGGTTTGGAGTCCCTAGATACTTAATGACTGATGGTGGTTCATACTTTATTCATGGTGCTTTCTGTAAAATGCTTGCTAAGTATGATGTTAATCATAGAATTGCATCTCCTTATCACCCACAGTCTAGTGGTCAAGTAGAATTGAGTAATAGAGAGCTTAAATTAATTTTGCAAAAGACTGTTAATAGATCTAGAAAGAATTGGTCTAAGAAACTTGATGATGCATTATGGGCTTATAGAACTGCATACAAAAATCCTATGGGTATGTCTCCATATAAAATGGTTTATGGAAAAGCATGTCACTTACCTCTCGAACTTGAACATAAGGCATATTGGGCTATTAAAGAGCTCAATTATGATTTCAAACTTGCCGGTGAGAAGAGGTTATTTGATATTAGCTCACTTGATAAATGGAGAACCCAGGCCTATGAGAATGCCAAGCTGTTTAAAGAAAAAGTTAAAAGATGGCATGAGAAAAGGAATCAAAAGTGTGAGTTTAATGAAGGTGATTATGTGTTGCTATTCAACTCTCGCTTAAGATTTTTTGCAGGAAAACTTCTCTCTAAATGGGAAGGCCCTTACGTTATCGAGGAGGTCTATTGTTCCGGTGCCATAAAAATCAACAACTTCGAAGGCACAAATCCGAAGGTGGTGATCGGTCAAAGAATCAAAAATTATATCTCAGGTAATCCCATAAATGTTGAAACTAATATTATTGAAACCGTGACCCCAGAGGAATACATAAGGGACACTTTCCAGAACGTTTCAGACTCCGAAAAGGAATAGGTACGTGGTATCGTAAGTAAACTGACTCCAAAACAGTTCTAATGGAAATTTTTCTCCGTTTTGGAATATTTAAGACAATAGGAAAATAAGAAGCAGTCCAGGAAGGATACGAGACTCCCACGAGGGTGGAGGGCATGCCCCTGCCTCGTGGGCACCCCGTGCGCTCTCCGGACTCTGTTTTCTTGCACGATACTTCTTTCGGTCGGTAAAAATTCATTATATATTCCCCCGAAGGTTTTGACCACCGTATGACGCAATTATCCTCTGTCTTTGTTTCGAGTTGTTTTTCTGACAGATCTAGATCATCATGACGTCTCCAAGCGCCCCCAAGGACAAGTTCTTCGAGAAGGTCATCAACCCATACCTCGCTGAAGTACTGCAACATCCTCAAACCATTGAGATGCGTGAGGGGTTGCTGCACATTCGCGATGTGGAGGGACCAAGGAGGGCCAAAAGCGCGGAGACAAGGCTCGAAGCAATGGAGCAGCAAGTTTTCAAGTGTCAAGAGATGGTGGAATGCGGACTCGACGCCAACCACATAATGATCACGGAGCTCACCAACAACCACAAGCTAGATGTTAAGAACATTGGGGAGACCATCTTCAAGCTTCACGAGAAAATCGAGCACCTCCAGGCCTAGATCTATGACCTGCAAAACCAAAACTGTGAGTATGAATATAGATTCAAGAGGATGAGTTTGGCTGTAGATTTGAGGATCCCGGAGACTCGATTATCCTTCTATGATGGTGAGCCTATGCCTTGGAAGATGGATGACAAGCCCACATCATCAACAACTCCATCGTCACTACCTCTGAGGAAGGAGATATAATCACATGGGTATGGGCACTCCCCTTGGCAACTGCCAAGCTTGGGGGAGGTGCCCCGGTATCGTATCACCATCACACTCCAATCTTTACCGTTTTTCTTAGTTCGATCCTTTTGGTAATATCTTGATCTAGTAGAATAAAGTTTTGGTATGATCTAGTTTTGAGTTTTGCTTTATGATCCTTCTATGTAATCGAGTCCGTGAGTTATATAATAAAGATTAGTGTTGAGTCAAGGGCTTGTTTATCTTGCTATGATCTTGAGTGAATAAAAGAAAGAGAAAAAAATAAAAATAAATAAAGAGATCATATTTATCTTACGGAGAGTAATGACTTCACACAAAAATAGTATGATGATTAAAAGTTGTTGAGAGTTGACAAACATAGTTTTGGTCATCGTTGCAATTAATAGGAAGTAATAAAGAAAGAGAGGCTTCACATATAAATATACTATCTTGGACATCTTTTATGATTGTGAGCACTCATTAAAATATGACATGTTAAAGAGTTGATGTTGGACAAGGAAGACAACGTAATGGGTTATGTTTTCTTATATCTGAAATAAAGTATATTTTCATGGATCATCCAACATGTTGAGCTTGCCTTTCCCCCTCATGCTAGCCAATTCCTTGCACCAAGTAGAGATACTACTTGTGCTTCCAAATACCCTTAAACCCAGTTTTGCCATGAGAGTCCACCATATCTACCTATGGATTGAGTAAGATCCTTCAAGTAAGTTGTCATTGTGCAAGCAATAAAAATTGCTCTCTAAATATGTATGATTTATTAGTGTGGGAGAAAATAAACTTTATACGATCTTGTGATGTAGAAGTAATAAAAGCGTCGGACTGCATAATAAAGGTCTATATCACAAGTGGCAATATAAAGTGACGTTCTTTCGCATTAAGATTTTGTGCATCCAACCCTAAAGCACATGACAACCTCTGCTTCCCTCTGCGAAGGGACTATCTTTTACTTTTATCTTCTACCTTATGCAAGAGTCATGGTGATCTTCACCTTTCCTTTTTACATTTTATCCTTTGGCAAGCACATTGTGTTGGAAAGATCCTGATATATATATCCAATTGGATGTAAGCTAGCATGAGCTATTATTGTTGACATTACCCTTGAGGTAAAAGGTTGGGAGGCAAAACTATAAGCCCCTATCTTTCTCTGTGTCCGATTAAAACTCCATAACCATAAGTTTTGCGTGAGTGTTAGCAATTATGAAAGACTAAATGATAGTTGAGTATGTGGACTTGCTGAAAAGCTCTTACATAGACTCTTTCTGATGTTATGATAAATTGCAATTGCTTCAATGACTGAGAATATAGTTTGTTAGTTTTCAATAAAGTTTGTGATTCATACTTGACATTGTGAATAGATTGTTACTTTATCATAAGAATTCATATGATAATATTCATGTATGTTGCTGTTATAAGAATGATCATGATGCCCTCATGTCCGTATTTTATTTTATCAACACCTCTATCTCTAAACATGTGGACATATTTTTCGATTTTGGCTTTCGCTTGAGGACAAGCGAGGTCTACGCTCGGGGGAGTTGATACGTCCATTTTGCATCATGCTTTGATATTGATATTTATTGCATTATGGTCTGTTATTACACATTATGTCACAATACTTATGCCTTTTCTCTCTTATTTTACAAGGTTTACATGAAGAGGGAGAATGTCGGCAGCTAGAATTCTAGGCTGGAAAAGGAGCAAATATTAGAGACCTATTCTGCACAACTCCAAAAGTCCTGAAACTCCACGGAAGTTATTTTTGGGAATTCTAAAAAATATTGAGCGAAGAAAATACCAGAGGGGGCCCGCACCCTGGCCACGAGGGTGGGGGCGTGCCCCCTGCCTCATGGGCCCCCTGGTGGCCCTCCGGTACCCATCTTCTGCTATATGAAGTCTTTCGTCCGAGAAAAAATCATAAGCAAGCTTGTGGGACAAAACTCCGCCACCACAAGGCAGAACCTTGGCGGAACCAATCTAGGGCTCCGACGGAGCTGTTCTGCCGGGGAAACATCCCTCTGGGAGGGGGAAATCATCGCCGTCATCATCACCAATGATCTTTCCATCGGGAGAGGGTCAATCTCCATCAACATCTTCACCAGCACCATCTCCTCTCAAACCCTAGTTCATCTCTTGTATCCAATCTTTGTCCCAAAGCCTCAGATTGGTACCTTTGAGTTGCTAGTAGTGTTGATTACTCCTTGTAGTTGATGCTAGTTGGTTTATCCGGTGGAAGATTATATGTTCAGATCCTTAATGCATATTAATACCCCTCTGATTATGAACATGAATATGATTTGTGAGTAGTTAAGTTTGTTCACGAGGACATGGGACAAGTCTTGCTATTAGTAGTCATGTGAATTTGGTATTCGTTCGATATTTTGATGAGATATATGTTGTCTCTCCTCTAGTGGTGTCATGTGAACGTCGACTACATGACACTTCACCATTGTTTGGGCCTAGAGGAAGGCATTGGGAAGTAATAAGTAGATGATGGGTTGCTAGAGTGACAGAAGCTTAAACCCGTTTATGCGTTGCTTCGTAAGGGGTTGATTTGTATCCATATGTTTCATGCTATGGTTAGGTTTACCTTAATACTTCTTTTGTAGTTGCGGATGCTTGCAATAGGAGTTAATCATAAGTGGGATGCTTGTCCAAGTAAGGGCAGCACCCAAGCACCGGTCCACCCACATATCAAATTATCAAAGTACCGAACGCGAATCATATTAGCGTGATGAAAACTAGCTTGACGATAATTCCCATGTGTCCTCGGGAGCTTTTTCCTCTATATAAGAAATTGTCCAGGCTTGTCCTTTGCTACAAAAAGGATTGGGCCACCTTGTTGCACCTTATTTACTTTTGTTACTTGTTGCTCGTTACTAATCATCTTATCACAAAACTATCTGTTACCGATAATTTTAGTGCTTGCAGAGAATACCTTACTAAAAACTGCTTATCATTTCCTTCTGCTCCTCATTGGGTTCGACACTCTTACTTATCGAAAGGACTACGATAGATCCCCTACACTTGTGGGTCATCAATAGACCATGATGAACCTACGAACTATGAGGAAGCGATGATGAGCCCAGATTCCATAAAATGGCTTGAGGCCATGAAATCTGAGATGGGATCCATGTATGAGAACAAAGTATGGACTTTGGTTGACTTTCCCGATGGTCGGCGAGCCATTGAGAATAAATGGATCTTCAAGAGGTAGACGGGCGCTGATAGTAGTGTTACTATCTATGCTCGAATTGTCGCAAAAGGTTTTCGACAAGTTCAAGGTGTTGACTACGATGAGATTTTCTCACTCGTAGTGATGCTTAAGTCTGTCCGAATCATGTTAGCAATTGCCACATTTGATGAAATCTGGCAAATGGATGTCAAAACTGCATTCCTTAATGGATTTCTTAAAGAATAGTTGTATATGACAACAAGAAGGTTTTGTCAATCCTAAAGGTGCTAACAAAGTGTGCAAGCTCTAACGATCCATCTATGGATTGGTGCAAGTATCTTGGAGTTGGAATATACACTTTGATGAGTTGATCAAAGCAATAGTTTATACAGACTTGCGGTGAAGCCTGTATTTACAAGAAAGTGAGTGGGAGGACTACAGCTTTTCTGATAAGTATATGTGAAAGACATATTGTTGATCAGAAATGATGTAGAATTTTCTGGAAAGCATAAAGGAGTATTTGAAAGGAGTTTTTCAAAGAAAGACCTCGGTGAAGCTGCTTACATATTGATCATCAAGATCTATAGAGATAGATCAAAATGCTTGATAAGTTTTTTCAATGAGTACATACCTTGACAAGATTTTGAAGCAATTCAAAATGGAACAATCAAAGAAGGAGTTCTTTCCTGTATTGCAAGGTGTGAAATTGAGAATGTGGGTGGACCGGAATGAGAATGAAAAAACCCGACTCAAAAACCCGACCACGGCAGAAAATAGAAAGAGAATGAAAATTCATTCCCTATGCCTCAGTCATAGGTTCTATAAAGTATGCTATGTTGTGTACCAGACCTATTGCATACCTCACCATGAGTTTGGCAAGAGGGTACAATAGTGATCCAGGAATGGATCACTGGACAGCGGTCAAAATTATCGTCAGTAGAATAAGGTTATGTTTCTCGGTTACGGAAGTGACAAAAAGGTTCGTCATAAAAGGGTTACGTCGATGCAAGCTTTGACACTGATCTGGATGACTCTAAGTCTCGATATAGATACATATTGAAAGTGGGAGCAATTAGCTAGTGTAGCTCCGTGCATAGTATTGTAGACATAGAAATTTGCAAAATACATACGGATCTGAATGTTGCAGACCTGTAGACTAAAAACTTCTCTCACAGGCAAAACATGATCATACCTTATTGCTCTTGGGTGTTAATCACATAGCGATGTGAACTAGATTATTGACTCTAGTAAACCTTTTGAGTGTTGGTCACATGGCGATGTGAACTATGGGTGTTAATCACATACAGATGTGAACGATTGGTGTTAAATCACATGGCGTTGTGAACTAGATTATTCTAGTGCAAGGGGGGACTGAAGGAAATATGCCCTAGAGGCAATAATAAAATTATTATTTATTTCCTTATTTCATGATAAATGTTTATTATTCATGCTAGAATTTGATTAACCGGAAACTTAGTACATGCGTGAATACATAGACAAACATAGTGTCCCTAGTATGCCTCTACTTGACTAGCTCGTTAATCAAAGATGGTTAAGTTTCCTAGGCATAGACATGTGTTGTAATTTGATGAACGGGATCACATCATTAGAGAATGATGTGATGGACACGACCCATTCTTTAGCTTAGCACTATGATCGTTTAGTTTGTTGTTATTGCTTTCTTCATAACTTATACATGTTCCTATGACTATGAGATTATGCAACTCCCGAATACCGGAGGAACACTTAGTGTGCTATCAAACGTCACAACGTAACTAGGTCTACAGGTGTTTCCGATGGTGTTTGTTGGGTTGGCGTAGATCGAGATTAGGATTTGTCACTCCGTGTTTCGGAGAGGTATCTCTAGGCCCTCTCGGTAATGCACATCACTATAAGCCTTGCAAGCAATGTGAATAATGAGTTAATCACGGGATGATGCATTACGGAACGAGTAAAGAGACTTGCCGGTAACGAGATTGAACTAGATATTGAGATACCGACGATCGAATCTCGGGCAAGTAACATACCGATGACAAAGGGAATAACGTATGTTGTTATGCGGTTTGACCGATAAAGATCTTCGTAGAATATGTGGGAGCCAATATGAGCATCCAGGTTCCGCTATTGGTTATTGACCGGAGATGAGTCTTAGTCATTTCTACATAGTTCTCGAACCCGTAGGGTCCGCACGCTTAACGTTCGATGACGATCGATATTATGAGTTTATGTGCTTTGATGTACCGAAGGTTGTTCGGAGTCCCGGATGAGATCACGTACATGACGAGGAGTCTCGGAATGGCCGAGACATAAAGATTTATATATAGGACGATAGTATTTGGACACAGGAAGTGTTCTGGGGGTACCAGGTACGTATCGGGTCACCGGAAAGGGGTTTCGGGCACCCCCGGCCAAGATATGGGCCTTATTGGGCCTAGAGCGGGACAGACCAGCCCCTAGTGGGCTGGTGCGCCCCATATATGGCCGAATAGGGTGGGGGAAAGGAAAGGGAGAGGAGAGAAAGGAAGGGGGGCAATTCGGCCTCCCCTTTCCTTCTCTCCCCCCTCCCTCCTTCTCCCTCCGGAAAACATGGAAAGGGGGGAGGCCGAATAGGATTAGGCCCCAAGTAGGATTCCTCCTACTTGGGGTGCGCCTCCTGCTTCTCCCTCCCCCTCCCACCTATATATATGTGGGGAGGGTACCACTAGAACACACAACAGACAATCTCTTAGTCGTGTGCGGTGCCCCCCTCCACAGTTACACACCTCAGTCATATCGTCGTAGTGCTTAGGCGAAGCCCTGCGCCGGTAACTTCATCATCACCGTCGCCACGCCGTCGTGCTGACGAAACTCTCCCTCGACCTCAACTGGATCAAGAGTACGAGGGACGTCATCGAGCTAGCTGAACGTGTGCTGAACACGGAGGTGCCGTACGTTTGGTGCTAGGATCGGTCGGATTGTGAAAATGTACGACTACATCAACCGCGTTGATAAAACGCTTCCGCTTTCGGTCTACGAGGGTACGTGGACACACTCTCCCCGCTCGTTGCTATGCTTTTTCCTAGATAGATCTTGCGTGATCGTAGGATTTTTTTTTGAAATACTACGTCCCCCAACACAAGCATCCCCAAGCTTAATTCCTACTCGTCCTCGAGTAGGTAAATGATAAAAACAGAATTTTTGATGTGGAATGCTACCTAACATAATTTTCAATGTAATTTCCTTTATAGTGGCATGAATGTTCATATCCGAAAGATTCAAGACAAAAGTTTAATATTGACATAAGAATAACTAGCAAAAAGGCCCGTGCGTTGCAACGGGAGAAAAAAAAATCACACGCTCTTAATTACAGAAAATGGTCTATAATCTGCGAATTTGTAACTACGGCCCAAACAAAGATGGTTAACCTATAAAAGTGTTGTTTAAGATTCTACAGGTGTTCTATTTCAATACGGCTTGCATGTAGATTTATTCTGTACAAAGAAACGGGCAAGTGATCATGCATTTATTCATGTCATGTTTGGAATATGGTGTTGTTACAGGTGAGTAAAAAACGACAAAAACAAACGATGACACATTATATGGAGACATGTACGCACCAATGGCAGTTTTCAGTTTAAGAATCACCAAATTAGGGTAACTCTTGAACACTTTTTTCACATGCATATTTCTTAAATGCATGTAAAATAACATCATATTCAGATTCTATATATTTTTCTAATCAAATTCCATATATAACATGTTAAATTTGAAGTTAAGGTTTAGAAGATAGGATTATTTAAAAAAACATTTGATATGTATTGCGGGTTTAATGTCAGAAACATTAGGGGGTTTCTATAAAATAGCAAAGCGGACTAAGAATACCTATTTCTTTTATTAGTAGGTATAGATAATACTTCAAGCATACTAACAAAGCAATTATGTCTTCTCAAAATAACATGGCCAAAGAAAGTTATCCCTACAAAATCATATAGTCTGGCTATGCTCTATCTTCATCACAAAAGATATTTAAATCATGCACAACGCCGGTTTCAGCCAAGCAATTGTTTCATACTTCAGTATTCTCAAACTTTTTCAACTTTCACGCAATACATGAGCGTGAGCCATGGACATAGCACTATAGGTGGAATAGAATATGGTGGTTGTGGAGAAGACAAAAAGGAGGAAGATAGTCTCACATCAACTAGGCGTATCAATGGGCTATGGAGATGCCCATCAATAGATATCAATGTGAGTGAGTAGGGATTGCCATGTAATGGATGCACTAGAGCTATAAGTGTATGAAAGCTCAACAAAAGAAACTAAGTGGGTGTGCATCCAACTTGCTCGCTCACGAAGATCTAGGGCAATTTGAGGAAGCCCATCATTGGAATATACAAGCCAGGTTCTATAACGAAAATTCCCACTAGTATATGAAAGTGATAAAATAAGAGAATATCTACCATGAAGATCATGGTGCTACTTTGAAGCACAAGTCTGGAAAAAGGATAGTAACATTGTCCCTTCTCGTTTTTTCTCTAATTTTTTTGGTGGGCTTCTTTGGCCTCTTTTATTTTTCATAAAGTCTGGAGTCTCATTCCGACTTGTGGGGGAATCATAGTCTCCATCATCCTTTCCTCACATGGTATAATGCTCTAATAATGAAGATCATCACACTTTTATTTACTTACAACTCATGAATTACAACTCGATACTTAGAACAAAATATGACTCTATGTGAATGCCTCCGGCGGTGTACCGGGATGTGCAATGAATCAAGAGTGACATGTATGAAAAAAATATGAATGGTGGCTTTGCCACAAATACGATGTCAACTACATGATCATGCAAAGCAATATGACAATGATGGAGCGTGTCATAATAAACGGAATGGTGGAAAGTTGCATGGCAATATATCTCGGAATGGCTATGGAAATGCCATAATAGGTAGGTATGGTGGCTGTTTTGAGGAAGGTATATGGTGGGTTTATGGTACGGCGAGAGTTGCGGGGCACAAGAGAGGCTAGCAATGGTGGAAGGGTGAGAGTGCGTATAATCCATGGACTCAACATTAGTCATAAAGAACTCATATACTTATTGCAAAAATCTACAAGTCATCAAAACAAAGTACTATACGCATGCTCCTAGGGGAAGGGTTGGTAGGAGTTAACCATCGCGCGATCCCGACCTCCACACATAAGGAAGACAATCAATAAATAAATCATGCTCCAACTTCATCACATAACGGTTCACCATACGTGCATGCTATGGGAATCACAAACTTTAACAGAAGTATCTCTCAAATTCACAACTACTCCATTAGCATGACTCTAATATCACCATCCTCATATCTCAAAACAATCATCAAGCATCTAACTTCTCATTTTATGAAAGTTTTTATTATACCCATCTTGGATGCCCATCATATTAGGACTAGTTTTATAACCAAAGCAAATTACCATGCTATTCTAAAAGACTCTCAAAATAATATAAGTGAAGCATGAGAGATCAATAATTTCTATAAAATAAAACCACCACCGTGCTCTAAAAAGATATAAGTGAAGTACTAGAGCAAAATTATCTAGCTCAAACGATATAAGTGAAGCACATAGAGTATTCTAATAATTCCGATTCATGTGTGTCTCTCCTAAAAGGTGTGTACAGCAAGGATGATTGTGGTAAACTAAAAGCAAAGACTCAAATCATACAAGACGCTACAAGCAAAACACATATCATGTGGTGAATAAAAATATAGCCTCAAGTAAGGTTACCGATAGACGAAGACGAAAGAGGGGATGCCTTCCGGGGCATCCCCAAGCTTAGGCTTTTGGTTGTCCTTGAATTTTACCTTGGGGTGCCTTGGGCATCCCCAAGCTTAGGCTCTTGTCACTCCTTATTCCAAAATCCACCAAATCTTTACCCAAAAACTTGAAAACTTCACAACACAAAACTTAACAGAAAATCTCGTGAGCTCCGTTAGTATAAGAAAACAAACCACCACTTTAAGGTATTGTAATGAACTCATTCTTTATTTGTATTGGTGTTAAACCTACTGTATTCCAACTTCTTTATGATTCATACCTGATACGTCTCCAACGTATCTATAATTTTTTATTGTTCCATGCTATTATATTATCTGTTTTGGATGTTTATGGGCTTTACTAAACACTTTTATATTATTTTTGGGACTAACCTATTAACCGGAGGCCCAGCCCAAATTGTTGTTTTCTTGCCTATTTTCAGTGTTTCGAAGAAACGGAATATCAAACGGAGTCCAAACGGAATGAAACCTTCGGGAGAGTTATTTTTGGAACGGAAGCAATCCAGGAGACTTGGAGTAGATGTCAGGGAAGCTTCGAGGAAGCCACGAGGCAGGGAGGCACGCCCAACCCCCTGGGCGCGCCCCCACCCTTGTGGGCCCCTCGTGGCTCCCCTGACCGACTTCTTTCGCCTATATATGTCCATATACCCTAAAAACATCGAGGAACACAATAGATCGGGAGTTCCGCCGCCGCAAGCCTCTGTAGCCACAAAAAACCAATCGGGGCCCTGCCGGAGGGGGGATCCCTCACCGGTGGCCACCATCCCGGCGCTCTCCATGACGAGGAGGGAGTAGTTCACCCTCGGGGCTGAGGCTATGTACCGGTAGCTATGTGTTTGATCTCTCTCTCTCTCTCTCTCTCATGTTCTTGAGGTGATACGATCTTGATGTATCGCGAGCTTTGCTATTATAGTTGGATCTTATGATGTTTCTCCCCCTATACTCTCTTGTAATGGATTAAGTTTTCCCTTTGAAGTTATCTTATCGGATTGAGTCTTTAAGGATTTGAGAATACTTGATGTATGTATTGCATGTTCTTATCTGTGGTGACAATGGGATATTCACGTGATCTACTTGATGTATGTTTTGGTGATCAACTTACTGATTCAGTGACCTTGTGAACTTATGCATAGGGGTTGGCACACGTTTTCATCTTGACTCTCCGGTAGAAACTTTGGGGCACTCTTTGAAGTTCTTTATTTTGGTTGAATAGATGAATCTGAGATTGTGTGATGCATATCGTATAATCATACCCATGGATACTTGAGGTGACATTGGAGTATCTAGGTGACATTAGGGTTTTGGTTGATTTGTGTCTTAAGGTGTTATTCTAGTACGAACTCTATGATACATCGAATGGAAAGAATAGCTTCGTGTTATTTTACTACGGACACTTGAATAGATTGATCAGAAAGGATAACTTTGAGGTGGTTTCATACCCTACAATAATCTCTTCGTTTGTTATCCTCTATTAGTGACTTTGGAGTGACTCTTTGTTGCATGTTGAGGGATAGTTATATGATCCAATTATGTTATTATTGTTGAGAGAACTTGCACTAGTGAAAGTATGAACTCTAGGCCTTGTTCCAACACATTGCAATACCGTTTTCGCTCACTTTTATCATTAGTTACCTTGCTGTTTTTATATTTTCAGATTACAAAAACCTATATCTACCATCCATATTGCACTTGTATCACCATCTCTTCGCCGAACTAGTGCACCTATACAATTTACCATTGTATTGGGTGTGTTGGGGACACAAGAGACTCTTTGTTATTTGGTTGCAGGGTTGTTAGACAGAGACCATCTTCATCCTACGCCTCCCACGGATTGATAAACCTTAGGTCATCCACTTGAGGGAAATTTGCTACTGTCCTACAAACCTCTGCACTTGGAGGCCCAACAACGTCTACAAGGAGAAGGTTGCGTAGTAGACATCAAGCTCTTTTTCCGGGCGCCGCTGTCGGGAGGTGAGTGCTTGAAGGTATATCTTCAGATATTGCAATCGAATCTTTTAGTTTCTTGTTTTATCACTAGTTTAGTTTATAAAAGAAAACTACAAAAAAATGGAATTGAGGGTGCCTCATATGCTTCATCTTTTTAATGTCTTCCGTGAAAATAAGGATTCCGGTAATTGTGCTCAATTGCTAGAGGAAGAATGCATTAAAATGTTTGGCACTAAGTCTTTGAATGATGAGCATGATTGCAATGTTGTTAGTATGAATTCTTTGAATACCCATGATGCTAATGATATGCAAAGCCACAAGCTTGGGGAAGCTATGTTTGATGAAGATGATATTTTTTGTCCCCCAAGTTTTGATGAGCAAATTTATTATGATGAAAGCATGCCTCATATTTATGATGAACACGTATTGTTGGGGACACAACTACTGAGTGTGAACCGCCCTGGAGGGGCCGGTTTACCCTCGTCCATGATCCAGGCCCACGAAGGAGGCCCGGAGCCCAGAGGCGACTTAAGGTCCATTTATGTAAACCGCCTTAGTATTGTAACTTGTGTTGTAAGACAAGAAAGGAGAGATCAAGCCGGACTCTTGTATGAGCCGGATTGGGACTTCAGAAACCAGCCAAGGCCCATCCGTGTATATAAGGGGACGACCCGGCGGCGAGTTAGGGACAGAGATTTCGAGGCTAAGGCAAAGCTACTGCTCCCTAGTCGCCGAAACCATATCAACCACATCACAACTGGATGTAGGTTTTTACCTTCATTGAAGGGGCCGAACCAGTATAATTCTCGTGTCTTGTGTCCGCTTTAACCCCTCTAGGTAAACCCGTACGATGGCCCTACGACTAAGTCCTTTCATGAGGACATCTGCCGTGACAAGTCCACGACAGTTGGCGCCCACCGTGGGGCTATCGCACGATGGTTTGATGATCTTAGAGGGCAAGTTCAAGGACTCAAGGCTATGCGCGGTGGGCGGATGACTAAGAGTCGCCGCGGCAAGCTCTACATCGACGATGCGGATCGGGGCCCGAGGCCGGCTCGGTTGAGTACGGGTACCGGGTCCCTTTGGCGGCATACACGTGTTTATCGGCAAGATCGGCGAGCGAGCCTGGGCCGGACGTCAGACCGACCTCGCCGAGACGGCTCAGCGAAGCGAAGAAGAGTCCTGCCTCGCTAAACCGGGCGTCAAGCATGTTTTCGTGGAGTCGCCCACGGAGACTACGAGGACGGATCAGCACCGGTGACGAAACTGTTGTCTACTCCGGCGACGAATCGTCGGCCGGAGAAACTGAGTCTCTATACCAGCTACCGGATGGCCAGATCGGGGGTTGTTCCGACGGAGAGAGTATTCCGGACCCTTTCGATCTACCCCACCGGGTTGGGATCTTCATGGCCGGTACACAGGCGGCGCTTTACTCCTCGATCATGGGCGCCTTTGGCGCCGGTTCAACAGCGGTGATGGCAGCCAGGAAGGAGGCCTGTGCGCCCGCCGCTCAAGTTTTGTCGAGCTCTTCGACGCGTTAGCTGTGTTCTTGGCGGAAGCTAATCCGCCGGATCAGGACCTGCACAACGCGGAGATTGCAAAGGTGAAGGAACAGATCACTAATGCTAAAGCGGACCGGCAGCCGCGACGAAAGGATGGCGGCGAACGGGCCGCTGGATGCGCAGGCTTATAGGCTCAGCCGACCAGAGCGCGTCACAGAAGTCATGAAAAGGAAGTACAGGTCCCGCTTACCTTCCGCTTTCGAGGAAGGGAGCTTTTCAACACCCTGTAAGGGGGACCAGTAATCCGCCGCCATTGGTAAGCCGGCCGGAAGCACTTGGGACGGCCGCACCGGTCCAGCCCCATATGATAGATCTGTCTCGCCATCATACCGGTGCGCCCCAAACCGTGCAGACACCTCCAGAAGCACTTCCGGATCACTACTCCAACCCGATGGATAACCTCGTAGCGGCTGCGGCACGGTTGGAGGCGATTCCCATTGAAGGCGATTCACCGCAGGCGGTGGAGACACGCCGGTTAAAGAGCTCCTCAGACGGCCTTGGCTCAGCAAGAAGCGTACCAGACAATCGAGATCGGATCCACTCCACCCCGCCCGAGCCGGAGCTACAGCCGACGTGTCGATGAACCGGCCCGTGTCGAGCAATGCGCAGCGTGGTCCGGCCACAGCGGCAACAATCCGCAGCGGTTTCAAGATGCTCAAGTGGTAGTGGACCGCGCCAGGCACGAGGGAGGCCGAGTTAGTAGCACAAGCGGAGGATCATCCGCCCGCGCCGTTCGACCAACCACCTTCAACCTCGGGGTCACGTCCGGTTCTTTGGGGTGCCTTGCCTTGTCCCGCTTTGCGAACGTGCGATTGCCCAAGGACTTCAAGGGGCCGCGCAAGGTGCCGAATTATACTGCCGACTTAGCTCGAGGCGTGGATAGAAAGCTACGAGATGGCCATGGAGATCTGGACGTGGATGAAGCCGCATGCGAAGTACTTCACAATGATGCTGGAAGGTACAGCCCGGACTTGGTTAAAAACTTGCCGCCTAACTCCATCAGCTCGTGGACCCAGCTTGGGCCGGTTCATCCAAAATTTCAAAGACACCGTAAGCAGCCCATGTCGGTGGTGGATCCGGCAGCTTGTGTCCAGCAGAGGGAGAGTCAACAACCCATTGGGTGCGCGCGTTTGGAAGTTTTACATTCTTGAGACCGGATCAACCCCGATTCCGCGATCTTGACCTTGGAAGCCAATTGCGGTTCGAGCCATTGAAATTGAAGCTGGGTCGCATGAAGCGTTTTGCCATGACATGGGCACTCTAATGGGCGTGTTGGTAAAGTATGCTGATTACGATAGTACCAAGGATCCCGAATCTGATAATGATGAAATGGGGAAAGGAAATGTAACGGCAGCTCTGTGGTCCAAAGCACCATTCGGCAGGCAATGGAGGGAACAAGCGCAAAGCGAACGGCAACACGGGTTTCGTGGCCAACACCAATGCGCAGGACAAGGGTCAGCGGCGCAGGGGCAGGCAGTCAAACCGGGGCGGTCACAATCCGGATCGTTTGAACTTCATATTAAATCAACCTTGTCCGAAGCACGGGACGAAGGAGGTACCGCGAACCACCTTTGGAAGGATTGTTATATTATGCAGGAGTTTAAAACTCCAACTCTTTCCGGTATGATCAAGGGACCGCGGCGGTTCCGGATCCGGCCCGGTTATGACGGAGGAAATTCGGCCCGGGATTCGGTAGTAATCCGGGCGGGCAAGGCAATCGTAATAATCAAGGCAATCAGAATAATCAAGGTAGTCGTAACAGTCGAACCAAGGGGCTACAATCAACAGCAGCGATCGGGTTATCGAGCAACCCAAAGCAGTTGAACGGGGCAGTACCACGTCTTTACCACCAGTTTGGACCGACGGGACCGAAAACTTCAGGCGGGCGGTCGGTGTTGTTGAACTGGCTGCGCCGCATTACCTACGCTGGTCCGAGCAGCCGATTGTGTGGAGCAGAGGATCATCCTCCCCGGTTTACAATCCGGCCGATTAGCTTTGGTGGTGGCACCCGGTAGGAGGGTACAAGTTCACCAAGGTTCTTATGGATGGAGGAAGCAGCATCAACATCCTGTACTACGAGACTTTCCGGTATGGGGTTAACAGATAGGCATCTTAGGCCGTCCAAAGACGGTGTTCCACGGAGTGGTGCACGGTAAGTCAGCCCGGTCGGTAAGATAGTTCTGGAGGTAACCTTTGGGGACGAACATGACTCCAGAACAGAAGCGTTGACGTTTGAGGTGGTAAAAATTCAAAGCCCTTACCACGCCCTCTTTGGGCGGCCGGCTTATGCTAAATTTATGGCACGGCCCTGTTATGTTTACTTACAGCTGAAAATGCCGGGTCACAAAGGAACGATAACGGTTCATGGGAGCCGCGGATCGCTCTAGAGTGCGAGGAAGGTGATGCGGCTTACGCGAGTCGGTTTGTGCCACGGAAGAGTTAAAGTATTATAAAGATAATGTTGACCCGTGGATATGACCCCTTTGAAGAAGCCAACTACAGAGCATGATCCGGACTTGAAGTTCAAATCGGCGGCCGAGACGAAGCTTGTTGATTTTGTGCCCGGCGATTCATCCAAACAGTTCACCATCGGTGCCAACCTGGATCCGAAATAGGAAAGCGCGCCATCGAAGTTCGTCCGTGAGAATCGGGACATTTTTGCATGGAAGCCGTCGACATGCTGTGTGTACCGAGGAGCTCGCTGAGCACACTCTTAATGTTGACTCAAATACAGACCGGTAAAACAGTTTCTTCGCCGGTTTAATGAGGAAAGGCGCAAGGCCATCGGAGAAGAAGTTGCTAGGCTGTTGGCAGCAGGGTTTATCGTTGAAGTCTTTCATCCGGAGTGGCTCGCCAACCCGGTTCTGGTCCTTAAAAAGAATGGCACTTGGCGACAAAGCGAGATTACACAGATCTTAACAAAGCTTGTCCAGAGATCCTTTCGCTCTCCCCGCATTGATCAGATTATTGATGCGACAGCGGGTTGTGAGCGTTTGAGTTTTCTGGATGCGTATTCCGGTTATCATCAGATTAAGATGGCGGTTCAGGACCAGGAGAAAACGGCGTTTATCACCCCTTTTGGAGCCTTCTTCTATGTGTCCATGCCTTTTGGGCTCAAGAGCGCGCAGGCAACTTATCAGCGTTGCGTACAGAATTGTTTGCATCAACAAATCGGCCGTAATGTGCACGCTTATGTGGATGATATCGTGGTGAAATCAAGGCAGAAGGAAACATTGATTGAGGATTTAAGGGAAACCTTCGACAACTTGCGGGTGTACAAGATGATGCTCAACCCCGCCAAGTGCGTCTTTGGTGTTCCAAAGAGCAAATTGTTGGGTTTCCTCGTGTCTAACCGGGGATTGAGGCTAATCCGAGAAAATTACGGCTATCACCTCCTTAGCCAAGCCAAAGTGCATCAACGATGTCCAACGCTTGGCAGGCCGGGTTGCTGCGCTAAGCCGGTTTATCAGTCGCCTAGGAGAGAAGGCCATCCCTTTGTACCAGATGCTGAAGAAAACGGATCAATTCGTCTGGAGTTCAGCTGCTGATGAGGCATTGGCGGACTTAAAGCGGCAATGACCAACCCGCTGTTCTTGCTGCCCCTATTGACAGGAGCCGCCTCTGTTATATGTTCTTGCTAATGCTAGGGCGATGAGTGTGGCCATTGTGGTGGAGCGCATGAGGAGGTGGAAGGAGTATCCGTTCAAATGACCGGTTTACTACATCGATGAGGTCCTCATTGAATCTAAACAAAGATATCCACATTGGCGTAAGCTGGTATATGGGGTTTTTATGGCAAGTCGGAAGTCAAGCAAGTATTTCCAAGGGCACCCCATCACGGTGATTCGGCTCCTTTAGGCGATATCATCTTGAACCGGAAGCAATCGGCGGATTGCTAAGTGGGCTATAGAGCTTGGGCAAGACGGTTTAAAGTATGTGCCACTGACGGCTATAAAGTCTCAGGCACTTGTGGATTTCATTAATGATTGGACGGAGTTGCAAGCACCAGAAGAGAAGCCGGATCACACCTATTGGACCATCCATTTTGATGGATCCAGGCAATTGGAGGGCCCGGGCTGGCGTCGTATTAACTTCCCCACGAGGTGATAAGTTCTGTTATGTTCTCCGCCTAATGTTCCCTTTGTACTAACAATGCAGCTGAGTATGAGGCTTTGCTCCATGGCCTCCGGATGGCCAGAGAAATGAACCTCAGCCGGGTTAAATGCTTTGGTGATTCGGACTTAGTGGCCCAAAGAGGTATCCGACTTGGGACTCCAAAGATCCACTCATGGCTGCGTATCGTCGGGAAGTGGATGTTGTTGCAGGACATTTTAAGGGTACCAGGTGGACCATGTGGATCGTCGGAAGAACGAGGCGGTCGATGCTTTGAGCGGCCGGGGTCCCAGCCAGAAACCGTCCCGCCTAACGCTTTCCTTGACGTCTTGCATAAGCCGCCGCTTAAGCTACTGATGAAATTGATTTGGCTATCCTCGATCCAGAGGCTCAATTGGTGGCGGCCTTACACATCATTCCGGATTGACGGTCCCTTATTTGGCATACATGAATCGGGCGAAGTTACGGATGATGAGACGCTGGCCCGGGCAGAGATAGTTCGGGCGGTCTAGGTCTATGGCCATTGTTAACGGCGAAGTTGCACCGCCGCAGCGTCGTGGGCGTTTCAGCGTTGTGTGTCCTGAAGAGGGCCGTGAGATATTACGAGAGATTCATGAAGGGGATTGTGGTCACCACGCGGTTCAAAATCCTCAGTGGCCAAAGCGTTCCGCCATGGCTTCTATTGGTTGACTGCCCATGCCGATGCGGAGGATCCGGTCGACGGTGTGATGGTTGCCAAAAGTTCTCCAGCGTGCTCATGTGCCAGCCCAAGAATTGAGGATGATTCCAATTACTTGGCCGTTTGCGACTTGGGGCTGGATATGGTTGGACCTTTCAAACGATCCAAGGACAAAAGACCCACCTGTTGGTAGCAGTGGATAAATTCTGAAGTGGGTCGAGGCGAGCACATTAGCAAGTGTGATGCGGCCCACGGCGGTTCAGTTCATCAAACGGGTGATTTTCCGGTTTGGGTTTCCGCACGTGATCATCATGCATAATGGCACCAATTTGTCCAAAGGAGCTATGAAGGAATTTTGTGAACGGAGCACATCCGCTTGATGTTTCTTCCGTAGCCCACCCGCAATCCAATGGTCAAGCGGAACGAGCTAATCAGGAAATTTTGAAAGGTATCAAACCCGGCTTATGGTCCCTTTAGAAAGGACGCCGGGGTGCTGGGTGGAAGAGCTACCATCAGTGATATGGAGTATAAATACTACCCCCAACCGATCCACCGGATACACGCTGTTCTTTATGGTCTATGGAGCGGAGGCGGTTCTCCCCAGTGATATCCGTCACGACTCGCCCCGAGTAGCAGCTTATGTTGAGGCAGATAGCGAGGCAGCACGGCAGGATGATTTGGATCGACTGGACGAAGAGCGCGATATGGCAGTAGCTCGCTTGGCGGTCTACCAGCAGGACCTTCGTCGGTATCACAGCCGGCGGGTTAAAACCAGAACCTTTCAGGAAGGAGACTTGGTGCTGCGGCTCATTCAAGATCAGAAAGATATGCACAAATTATCCCCACCTTGGGAAGGACCTTTTGTGGTCAGTAAGGCTCTATACAACGGGTCCTACTATCTGATTGATGTTCGAGAGCGAAAAGACTCACGCACGTCAGAGGAGGAGACCAACAGGCCCTGGAACATAGCTCATCTTCGGCCTTATTATACTTGGAGCCATTGGCTCCACTTATGTACATATCAAGACGATGTATATATTATGAATAAAAGCAATAAACCGGATCCTCGGCTAAAGCGGGTATCTGCTCACATAAAGGACCGGTTTGGGTACATGGAGATGATAATGTAAAGCGGCCTCCGGTTTAACCCTTGGCCTTGTTGTTAGAAATTTTTGTCATTTGGGGGCTTGGTCGTGTCCGAACCAATGCAACGCCTCTTGGCGGTAAAGCCATCAGATCATTTGGGGGCATGGTCACGTCTGAACCACCACACCTCTTGGTCGGCCTAAGGCCATAGAATCACTTGGGGGCTTTGGTCGAACCCGAACCATCGCAATGCCATTTGATCGGCGTCATGCCACGAGTTCGGGCTTGGGGACCTGGCTGACTTGAACCACCGCTACACCGTATAGGGGCTTGGTCATGTCCGACCATGGTAGCGCCATCCGATCCGGCTCAGTGCAGCCTTTCCTTGCAAAGTGATTTTCCTCATTGATTTTGCTTCCATGGGGTCTTTAGGCCTGTCATTTGGTTTTTGTTGGCCTTCTTAAACCGACAAAATTCTTTAAACCGGGTTTATGTTCCGCATTCAATACCTTTTTTTTTAAAGTTGGCGATTTTTTGTTCCGGTTTGATTTTGCTGTTAACATCCCATTATGGAGTAACAGGGGGCTTATCATGCCCGACACGATTTACACGGTAAATCGGTTTTATACGCAGAAGGTTTTCACTTCGCGTTTGATTCAAGCCAACTGTGTGCCTAATACTGGCAGGTATGTTCGTATCACATAGCTTTGATCATATACCTCGGTATTATCTCATATCAATATATCGGTATCAGTTTGGCTAGTGGCGTCAACTGCCAAGGCGGTTTAAGAACTTGTGATTGCAGGCAAAATATGTTGCAGGATTTACTACGAAAGCAAACGGGTCCCGTACTGTCATGCAAAAGTTTACAGACTGCGATTATACCGGCATTGTTCAAAGAAAGGCACCTGCTATCCTATTACAAAGCCTTTTGAGGCCCGGCGTTTCACGCCGGTTATGCCTTGAAAATGTGAATATGTCGCCCGCTTGGCGGATTACGCTGCTTCCCGGGTTGGCGCGAGGTGGAGGGCACGGCGCTGGCGCCGGTTCAGCTTCCTCTTCTTCTTCACCCAAAGCCGGAAGTCATTGGTAGACCACCAATCCGGGTTAAGGCACGAAGACAGCTTCTTCACTTATCAGCTCAGCCGGATCAACGTCAGGGGCGTAAGTGTGCTTACGGATTGGAGGAATCAGGCTCTGCACTTCCGGGATGACAAAATCCACTCGTTTGTTGTTTGCGTCATAAAAAGATCGGTGAACTTCCAGATTGGCTTCAGCGGCCAGTTGACTCGCCAGCGGACGCATTTCCTTTGTAATCCGTTTCAGGGCATCGTTATCGAAGGCTTCGCCGTTCTCTTGAGCGCTGGGAAAACCTTTAGCTATGTCAGCCGGATCAAGATCCGCTATCCATGCCTTTGGCACGAGTCGAGCCGAGGCGCCCGGCCGGGCTGCGGATCGCTTCATCTCTTCAAGCTGTCCGGAATCATGGACAGCCGGTCCAAAGATCTCTCTCGATCAGGGACGGCGCCGTGTTGTCGTATGAAGTGGCGCATATGGCCCGGGCGCCGGTATAAAGCTGTTCAATCAGGGTGTACGAAGCCTTGAGCTTTTTTCGCACGTCAGAACCCAGATGAGCAATACTCTTGCCTGCACCAGATTTAGACAGCCCAAGTTAAACCGGCGGAAGCGTTAGCACAAGCATGTTCAAGATAAATTTACTTACCAAAGACGGCAGAGGTCATGGCATGCACTTGGCGTTTGAGTCCGTAAGCTCTTGATCCACGGTTTAAGGGCTGCCTCCGCTTCCTCCGCCTGCTTTTATTAAACCGGCTTTTTCGGTGTCCCGATTGACCTGGCCGGATTTGTACCACTCCTTCAGCTGTTCCATGGTGGTCGTATGTCTTTAGCTCATCCTTGGTTTTGGTGGCTTCGATATTTGGGTTTCCAGATTGGTTTGGAGGTCCTTGAGTTGCACAAATTCTTGATGTATTTCATTACGATGACAAATAAAGCATATTAGTGGTTTCATTATACAAGTCCCAAGCTTAATACAAGTATTCAACTTGGCACTTGGGGGCTAATGGCTAGTTGATCTAAATTTGCTAAGGAGATGCAACTTAAGTCCGGTTTAACTTTGCAAAATTAAACCGACCCTTGGGGGCTACTATGCAGTGAAAAAGATGAGAAAGGTCAAATTATTACCTCATAGCGGTCCTTCATGCGATTTACTAGACCGGCTTCAAGGTCACGGCTTGTGTAAAGCCGGTTCGTAAAGCCGGAATGAAGTTCTTAGGCGGAGAAATTGTCGTAAGCGCATATGTCGATCTTCCCTTGTCTTTCTTGATAGTAGTGGAACTTTCTTTGATGCTATGCTTGGCTAAAGCGACCGTTGGCTAGGAGCGGTGTAGCGATTACTGTCACAAGAACATCGACATTTTCAGCGGTCTTGTTTGGGCTTGATGTCGTCTTGCTTTGGCTCGGCGGTTAAATGGTCACGATCCGCTCGGTGGGCCGGGTTTGGTGGAGCAGGCTGTGAGGTTTCCACTTGGACCTCCGGTTCAGCTTCTGGCGGGTCGCCAGTATCATCCTTGTACAACTCGCCAGAGCTTTCCTTGGCGGCTTCGTGATTTTCATGTGGCTGTTCTGGGGTTTTTCGGATCACCATCCGGAGTAGGATCAAGAGTTTTCGCCTTCTTGCTCAAACGAGCCTTGGTGCTGCAATATTCAGAGCGGGATCAAGACAAATTGACCAAATTAATAGGGAATCGAATTGATGACGGTAATTACGTACCTGCGGCGATGTTCAGTGGAGGCAGCTGTAGGTGGATGAACCGCCAGACGAGTTGGAAGAGGCCCGATAATTCGAGTCAGACAGATTGAGAGAACATCGGAAGAAACCTTTTAAGGGATAACGCTTTTCGGAGAACAAGTCACCTCCGGACGACGCTTCCGGATTGGGGTGTCCGGTAAACCGCCGAGGTAACCTGTTGACCATCGTGGGGTTGTACGGCGCTCTTGATCTGCTGTGTCTTCAAGAAAAGATTTGGATTCAAATAAGCACAGGAATGGTATTTTTAACTTTCCGGACGGTAGCGACGAATTCTCTTAACAGCGCAAGCTCAGATTCGGAAGAAAGAAGGATTACCTCTACAGGATTGGCATGACCGGCTTCAAAGATCATCCAGGAAGAAAAAGTGTCGGTAAAAGAAGGTAAAGAGGCCAAGCATATGCAAGAAGAAATACAAAGCGGAAGGCCGGTTTATGGCGGCTCCCTCGTAAAATCAAAATTTTACCTCGGCACGATTCTTCGTCCTCCGTGATTCGAGAGGACTCGGTGGTTTTTCTTGCCGATTCTCTTAGTGGCCTTGGATTTTGCACGTGGCGCCCGGACCGGATGCAGTGCGTTTCGGAAGGAGCTTTCAGCACAGGAAGCAGTAAGCATTAGCATATGTCAACAGTATTGCGAGCCTGAAAGACAGTAAGAAGAGCTTACCACCGGCGGTTTGTTGGCGGCACAAAATGGAGCCAACCCGGTGAGGCTGCAGACGGAGATTGGCTCATCGAGCATCTTCTTGACGATCTCGGTGGTCTCCTGTTCGGTTATGGGTAGCTCGTGACGCCTTTGAGGATCTTTGAGGCTGCCGGTGTACTCGTGCATCAATCCGGGCCGGCGGCTCAGTGGCAACACGCCCCAAGAGACCCAGCAACGCACAAGATCCACGCCGGTTAAGCCATTGGCCATTAGAGCCCGGAGCTTGATTATTTGTGGCGCGAAGTTTTTCCGTTCCACGGCGGTTAAGCGTGAAGGCAGTGGATGATGGTTGCTGAGCGGTGAGGACGGTAACCCGGCAAGGGTTTTCATTGGCGGTAGCGGTGTTACGGCAGTAGAACCAAGTTTGGTTCCAATCCTTTGGATGGCTGTGGTGCTTGGCGTGAGGGAAATCGGCTTCCTTCCTCTTCTGAATTGAAACGCCGCCCAGCTCCGTGTTGGGACCATCAGAAAATTCTGTGCGACGGTTCAAATGGAAAAAATCCCGGAACAATTCCACAGACGGTTCTTCTTGAAGATAGACTTCACAGAAGACTTGAAAGTTGCATATATTTGAAACGGAATTCGGACCGATATCCTGCGGATGGAGTTGCAAACTGGCAAGGACGTCCCGGAAAAACTTTGAACCAGGCGGGCAGAACCCCCGGTCTAGGTGCTGCATAAACACGATTACTTCCCCCGCTCGCGGTTCGGGAGGAAACTCGCCCTCCGGAACACGCCAATGGAGGACGTCTTTTGGAGCCAAACCGCCCGGTGGTGGCGTAGCCGTTGAGCTGCGTCTCAGTGATTTTGGACCGGACCCAGTTGCAAGCAGCAAATTGAGGAGCCATTCCGGACGACTAAGCTGCGAAAGAAAGCAAGAGACGGTTTACCATTAAACGGTTCAGGCATATCATACATTGTTAAACCGGTGATTCCAGCATCCGGCTTCCCGTTCGGTTTGATCGAGGACTAATGGAGTGACGGATTAGCTGTCGAAAGTTAAACCGCCGAAAAAGGCAGAGTTGGAAAGTCTACTAAGCATGGATGAAACAGTTTTCACATATGAATGGAGGTAATCAGGATCTACCAAGCTCTAGTAAGAAAAACTTTACGACCTATGCAAACCTTCATAAAGAGCAGGAGGGTTCAGATATTCTAAACTTGAGGATCCGAACAAAAGGAAGGGTGCATAAAGAGTTCAATGAACGGCGGAGCGATCACTTATACAAGATGCACGGTATGGCTGAGGCGTACAGCCATGGCGGAGCAAGTGAGAGGAAACTGATATGAACTGCGCGATTTAACATGATCTACAGATGGGATCTAGGGCTGAGAGGAACCTTACTCGACGGCGGAAACCGCGGAGGAGCGCCAAAACTCGACACGGTCAGGTTGATGCAGCGCCCATGACGAAGCGTCGTTCGAAGGTCGGGCGCGACGATGGAGCTTCAGGGCTAGAGCGTCGCGAGGAAGAAGAAGAGCGGAAGAAGAAGAGAAGGCGACCGGTCTATTTATAAGGGACCGGAGCAATCAACGGCGCGAATCAAGGAGTCAAAAGCGGTGGACGGTGCGGCGGCCGCCTCGATTTTCGGGATAGCATTAAATGAAGGGAATCTTACTGTTTGGATTTCTTTATTAAAGATGACGTCAAGGTGCTCTGACATGGAAATCGGAGGATGACGTCACGGCGTTTCAAGCGGATGGCGGTTTACAAAATATGAAAGGAGATCAAAGAGGTTCCTGAAGGTGTTGAAGATTGACTTGAACCGGTTCAGGTCAATCTGGGGCCTAATGTTGGGGACACAACTACTGAGTGTGAACCGCTCTAGAGGGGCCGGTTTACCCTAAATCCATGATCCAGCCCACGAAGGAGGCCCGGAGCCCAGGCGACTTAAGGTCCATTTATGTAAACCGCCTTAGTATTGTAACTTGTGTTGTAAGACAAGAAAGGAGAGATCAAGCGGACTCTTGTATGAGCCGGATTGGGACTCTGTAAACCAGCCAAGGCGTCCATCCGTGTATATAAGGGGCGACCGGCGGCGAGTTAGGGACAGAGATTTCGAGGCTAAGGCAAAGCTACTGCTCCCTAGTCGCCGAAACCATATCAACCACATCACAACTGGACGTAGGTTTTTACCTTCATTGAAGGGGCCGAACCAGTATAATTCTCGTGTCTTGTGTCCGCTTTAACCCCTCTAGGTAAACCCGTACGATGGCCCTACGACTAAGTCCTTTCATGAGGACATCTACCGTGACAAGTCCACGACACGTATGCTATAAAGAATAAACATAACCATGAAAATTGTCATCATGATTTTAATTTTCAATTGGATTATGCTTCACATGATAATTATTTTGTTGAGTTTGCTCCCACTACTATTGATCAGAATAAATTTGCTTATGTGGAGAGTAGTAAAATTTCTATGCAAGTAGATCATGAAAAGAATGATTTATGTGATGGTTATATTGTTGAATTCATTCATGATGCTACTGAAAATTATTATGAGGGAGGAATATATGCTTGTAGGAATCGCAATAATATCAAGTTTCCTCTCTATGTGCTTAAAGTTTCGAAGTTATGCTTGTTTTGCCTTCCTATGCTAGTTGATTATTGTTCCCATAAGTTGTTTGCTCACGAAATCCCTATGCATAGGAAGTGGGTTAGGCTTAAATGTGCTAGTCATATGCTTCATGATGCTCCCGTTATGTTTCAATTCTTATCTTTTATGTGAGCATCATTGTCATCATCATGCCTAGCTAAAAAGGCAATAAAGAAAAGCGCTTGTTGGGAGACAACCCAATATTTACCTTTAATGTTTTTGTGTGTTCACATGATTATGCTACTGTAGTAATCTTGTTTTATAGCTTTTGTTTCAGTAAAGTGCCAAGTAAGACCTTTAGGATAACCTACGGTGATAGTTAATTTGATCTTGTTGAAAAACAGAAACTTTTGCACGCACGAGATTAGTTTTCATAAATCACAGGAACGTGATTTCAGTTGATTATTTTTGAAGAAGATTCATAACAAATTTCTTAGGACTTCCTAATTTGGTAGAATTTTTGGAGTTCCAGAAGTATACATTTGATACATATTACTACAGACTGTTCTGTTTTTGACAGATTCTATTTTCTATGTGTTGTTTGCTTATTTTGATGAATCTATGAGTAGTATCGGAGGGTATGAACCATAGAGAAGTTGGAATACAGTAGATATTACACCAATATGAATTTATAATGAGTTCACAACAGTACCTAAGTGGTGGTTTTATTTTCTTATACTAACGGAGCTCGTAAGATTTTTTGTTGAGTTTTGTGTTGTGAAGTTTTCAAGTTCTGGGTAAATATTCGATGGACTATGGAATAAGGAGTGGCAAGATCCTAAGCTTGGGGATGCCCAAGGCACCCCATGGTAATATTCAAGGACAACCAAGAGCCTAATCTTGGGGATGCCCCGGATGGCATCCCTCTTTAAATCTTCGTTCATCGGTAACTTTACTTGGAGCTATATTTTTATTCACCACATGATATGTGTTTTGCTTGGAGCGTCATTTTATTTTATTTTGTTTAGCTTGCTGTTTGAATAATATACCAAGATCTGAAACTCTTAAATGTTAGAGAGTCTTCACATAGTTGCATAATTATTCGACTACTCATTGATCTTCACTTATATCTTTCAGAGTAGTTTGTCGTTTGCTCTAGTGCTTCACTAATATCTTTTAGAGCACACCGGTGGTTTTATTTTGAATAAATAGATGAACTCGCATGCTTCACTTATATTATTTTGAGAGTCTTTTGAACAGCATGGTAATTTTCTTTGGTTATGAATTTAGTCCAAATATGATAGGCATCCAAGAGGGATATAATAAAAACTTTCATATAATGTGCATTGAATACTATGAGAAGTTTGATTCTTTATGATTGTTTTGAGATATGAAGATGGTGATATAAGAATCATGCTAGTAGGGTAATTATGAATTTGAGAAATACTTGTGTTGAGGTTTGTAAGTCCCGTAGGATGCACGTATGGTAACCGTTATGTGACAAATTTGAAGCATGAGGTATTTCTTTGATTGTCTTCCTTTCTGTGGAGGCCGGGGGCGCGCGATGGTTAACTCCTACCAACCTCCCCCCTAGGAGCATGCATGTAGTGCTTGGTTTTGATGACTTGTAGATTTTTGCAGTAAGTATGTGAGTTCATTATGACTAATGTTGAGTCCATGGATTATACGCACTCTCACCCTTCCATCATTGCTAGCCTCTTCGGTACCGTGCATTGCCTTTTCTCACCTTGTGAGTTGGTGCAAACTTCGCCGGTGCATCCAAACCCCGTGATACGATACGCTCTATCACATATAAACCTCCTTATATCTTCCTCAAAACAGCCACCATACCTACCTATTATGGAATTTCCACAGCCATTCCGAGATATATTGACATGCAACTTTCCACCTTTCCGTTTATTATGACGCGCTCCATCATTGTCATATTGCCTTGCACGATCATGTAGTTGACATCGTATTTGTGGCAAAGCCACCATGCATATTATTTATCATACATGTCACTCTTGATTCATTGCCCATCCCGGTACACCGCCGGAGGCATTCATATAGAGTCATATTTTGTTCTAGTATCGAGTTGTAATCATTAAGTTGTAAATGAATAGAAGTGTGATGATCATCATTCATAGAGCATTGTCCCAAAAAAGGGCCAAATAAAAAAAGGAAAGGCCCAAAAAAATAAAAAAATAAAAGGGACAATGCTACTATCCTTTTTCCACACTTGTGCTTCAAAGTAGCACCATGATCTTTATGATAGAGAGTCTCTTATATTGTCACTTTCATATACTAGTGGGAATTTTTCATTATAGAACTTGGCTTGTATATTCCAACGATGGGATTCCTCAAATGCCCTAGGTCTTCATGAGCAAGCAAGTTGGATGCACACCCACTTAGTTTCTTTTGTTGAGCTTTCATACATTTATAGCTCTAGTGCATCCGTTGATGGCAATCCCTACTCCTCGCATTGACATCAATTGATGGGCATCTCCATAGCCCATTGATTAGCCGCGTCAATGTGAGACTTTCTCATTTTTTGCCTTCTCCACACAACCCCCATTATCATATTCTATTCCACCCATAGTGCTATGACCATGGCTCACGCTCATGTATTGCGTGAAAGTTGAAAAAAGTTTGAAAAGGCTAAAGTATGAAACAATTTCTTGGCTGAAACCGAGGTTGTGCATGATTTGGATATTTTGTGTGACGAAGATGGAGCATAGCCAAACTATATGATTTTGTAGAGATGAACTTTCTTTGGCCATGTTATTTTGAGAAGACATAACTGCTTTGTTAGAATGCTTGAAGTATTATTATTTTTGTGTCAATATTAAACTTTTGTCTTGAATCTTATGGATCTGAATATTCTTGCCACAATAGAGGAAATTACATTGATAAATATGTTAGGTAGCATTCCACATCAAAAATTCTGTTTTTATCATTTACCTACTCGAGGACGAGCATGAATTAAGCTTGGGGATGCTTGATACGTCTCCAACGTATCTATAATTTTTGATTGTTCCATGCTATTATATTATCTGTTTTGGATGTTTATGGGATTTACTAAACACTTTTATATTATTTTTGGGACTAACCTATTAACCGGAGGCCCAGCCCAAATTGTTGTTTTCTTGCCTATTTCGGTGTTTCGAAGAAAAGGAATTTCAAACGGAGTCCAAACGGAATGAAACCTTCGGGAGAGTTATTTTTGGAACGGAAGCAATCCAGGAGACTTGGAGTAGACGTCTGGGAAGCTTCGAGGAACCCACGAGGCAGGGAGGCGCGCCTGATACGTCTCCAACGTATCTATAATTTTTGATTGCTCCATGCTATATTATCTACTGTTCTGGACATTATTGGGCTTTATTATTCACTTTTATATTATTTTTGGGACTAACCTATTAACCGGAGGCCCAGCCCAGAATTGCTGTTTTTTTGCCTATTTCGCAGAAAAGGAATATCAAACGGAGTCCAAACGGAATGAAACCTTTGGGAACGTGATTTTTAGGAAGATTATGATCCGGGAGACTTGGACCCTACATCAAGAAACAAATAAGGAGGCCACGAGGTAGGGGGCGGGCCCACCCCACAGGCGTGCCCTCCACCCTCGTGGGCCTCATGTTGCTCCACCGACGTACTCGTTCCTCCTATATATACCTACGTACCCCCAAACCATCAGATACGGAGCCAAAAACCTAATTCCACCGCCGCAACCTTCTGTACCCACGAGATCCCATCTTGGGGCCTGTTCCGGAGATTCGCAGGAGAGGACATCCATCACGGAGGGCTTCTACATCAACACCATATCCTCTCCGATGAAGTGTGAGTAGTTTACTTCAGACCTTGGGTCCATAGTTAGTAGCTAGATGGCTTTTTCTCTCTTTTTGGATCTCAATACAATGTTCTCCCCCTCTCTCGTGGAGATCTATTCGATGTAATCTTATTTTTGCGGTGTGTTTGTTGAGATTGATGAATTGTGGGTTTATGATCAAGATTATCTATGAACAATATTTGAATCTTCACTGAATTCTTTTATGTATGATTGGTTATCTTTGCAAGTCTCTTTGAATTATCAGTTTGGGTTGGCCTACTAGGTTGATCTTTCTTGCAATGGGAGTAGTGCTTAGCTTTGGGTTCAATCTTGCGGTGTCCTTTCCCAGTGACAGGAGGGGCAGCAAGGCACATATTGTATTGTTGCCATCGAGGATAACAAGATGGGGTTTTTATCATATTGCATGAATTTATCCCTCTACATCATGTCATCTTGCTTAAGGCGTTACTCTGTTTTCATGAACTTAATACTCTAGATGCATGCTGGATAGCGGTCGATGAGTGGAGTAATAGTAGTAGATTTAGGCATGAGTCGGTCTACTTGTCTCGGACGTGATGCCTATATACATGATCATACCTAGATATTCTCATAACTATGCTCAATTCCGTCAATTGCTCAACAGTAATTCATTCACCCACCGTAAAATACTTATGCTCTTGAGAGAAGCCACTAGTGAAACCTATGGCCCCCGAGTCTATCTTCATCATATTAATCTTCCAACACTTAGTTATTTCCTTTGGTTTTTTACTTTGCTTTTATTTTACTTTGCATCTTTATCACAAAAATACCAAAAATATTATCCTATCATATCTATCAGATCTCACTCTCATAAGTGACCGTGAAGGGATTGACAACCCCTTATCGTGTTGGTTGCGAGGATTTATTTGTATTGTGCAGGTACGAGGGACTCGCGCATAGCCTCCTACTGGATTGATACCTTGGTTCTCAAAAACTGAGGGAAATACTTACGCTACTTTGCTGCATCACCCTTTCCTCTTCAAGGGAAAACCAACGCAGTGCTCAAGAGGTAGCAAGAAAGATTTCTGGCGCCGTTGCCGGGGAGGTCTACGCAAAAGTCAACATACCAAGTACCCATCACAATCCCTTATCTCCCGCATTACATTATTTTCCATTTGCCTCTCGTTTTCCTCTCCCCCACTTCACCCTTGCCGTTTTATTCACCCTCTCTTTTTCGTTCGCCTCTTTTTCACTTGCCCTTTGTTTGCTCGTGTGCTGGGTTGCTTGTTTGTCACATGGCTCGGCCTAGATTTGGTGATCTTCACCTTAAAAGGTTAGAAGAGATCGAAAGCAACGTCAGGAGTTTTATGGTTTTGCAATTTGAGCATAATAATTTCTTTAGAAACGAACTTAAGGAACAAAAAAGCTTTATGGCTTATATGAATAAAGAGCTCGATGATATGTCTAAAGAATTTGACGGTTTAAGATCCCAAATTGCTCACCTTGAGAAGTTGACTGCTGAAATATCGGATAAGCAGGCTACCTTAGTTAATAAGATGGTCGTAAACCGGATTTCTATGAAAATAAAGATGAAGATCTAAAAGTTATTGATGTGTCCCCTATTAAATCTTTGTTTTGCAATATGAATCTTGATAATGATGGGACTGAATATGATCCACCTTTACCTAGAAGGCGTTCCAAAAATTCGGAGTTTTTAGATCTTGATGCTAAAATTGATAAAAGTGGGATTGAAGAGATTAAAACCCTAGATGTTGCTAAACCCACTATTTTGGATTTCAAGGAATTTAATTATGAAAGTTGCTTTTTGATAGACTGTATTTCTTTGTTGCAATCCGTGCTAAATTCTCCTCATGCTTATAGTCAAAATAAAGCTTTTACCAAACATATCGTTGATGCCTTGATGCAATCTTATGAAGAAAAACTTGAGTTGGAAGTTTCTATCCCTAGAAAACTTTATGATGAGTGGGAACCTACTATTAAAATTAAGATTAAGGATCATGAGTTATATGCTTTGTGTGATTTGGGTGCTAGTGTTTCCACTATTCCCAAAACTTTGTGCGATTTGCTAGATTTCCGTGATTTTGATGATTGCTCTCTAAACTTGCACCTTGTGGATTCCACTATTAAGAAACCTATGGGAAGAATTAATGATGTTCTTATTGTTGGAAATAGGAATTATGTGCCCGTAGATTTTATTGTTCTTGATATAGATTGCAATCCTTCATGTCCTATTATTCTTGGTAGACCTTTCCTTAGAAAGATTGGTGCAATAAGAAAATAAAATTACCATATGAATCTATCATGAGAGCCACTTATGGATTGCCTACCAAAGATGGCAATACCTAAGATCTATCCTTGCTTTTATGCCTAGCTAGGGGCGTTAAACGATAGCGCTTGTTGGGAGGCAACCCAATTTTATTTTAGTTTTTTACTTTTTGCTTCTGTTTAGGAATAAATATTTGTTCTAGCCTCTGGTTAGATTTTTTTATGTTTTAATTAGTGTTTGTGCCAAGTTAAACCTATAGGATCTTCTTTGATGATAGTTATTTGATCTTGCAGAAAATTCCAGAAACTTTCTGTTCACGAAAACAATTGTTAAAAATCACCAGAACGTGATAAAATATTTATTCCAATTGCTTCTGATCAATAAACAAGTTGCCTAGGTCTTCCTATTTTGGATGATGTTTTGGAGTTCCAGAAGTTTGCATTAGTTACAGATTACTACAGACTGTTCTGTTTTTGACAGATTCTGTTTTTCGTGTGTTTTTTGCTTATTTTGATGAATCTATGGCTAATAAAATAGTTTATAAACCATAGATAAGTTGGAATATAGTAGTTTTAACACCAATATAAATAAATAATGAGTTCATTACAGTACCTTGAAGTGGTATTTTGTTTTCTTTCGCTAACGGAGCTCACGAGATTTTCTGTTGAGTTTTGTGTTGTGAAGTTTTCAAGTTTGTGGTGAAAGATTTTGATGGATTATGGAAAAAGGAGTGGCAAGAGACTAAGCTTGGGGATGATCAAGGCACCCCCAAGATAATCTAAGGACACCAAAAAGCCAAAGCTTGGGGATGCCCCGGAAGGCATCCCCTCTTTCGATTACTTCCATCGGTAACTTTACTTGGAGCTATATTTTTATTCACCACATGATATGTGTTTTGCTTGGAGCGTCTTGTATGATTTGAGTCTTTTCTTTTTAGTTTACCACAATCATCCTTGCTGTACACACCTTTTGAGAGAGCCATACATGATTTGGAAATTATTAGAATACTCTTTGTGCTTCACTTATATCTTTTGAGTTATATAGTTTTGCTCTAGTACTTCATTTATATCTTTTAGAGCACGGTGGTGGATTTGTTTTATAGAAACTATTGATCTCTCATGCTTCACTTAGATTATTTTGAGAGTCTTAGATAGCATGGTAATTTGCTTAAATAAGCTTAATATGCTAGGTATTCAAGATTTGTAAAAACTTTCTTATGAGTGTGTTGAATACTATGAGAAGTTTGATGCTTGATAATTGTTTTGAGATATAAAGATGGTGATATTAGAGTCATGCTAGTTGAGTAGTTGTGAATTTGAGAAATACTTGTGTTAAATATTGTGATTCCCGTAGCATGCACGTATGGTGAACCGTTATATGATGAAGTCGGAGCATGATTTATTTATTGATTGTCTTCCTTATGAGTGGAGGTCGGGGACGAGCGATGGTCTTTTCCTACCAATCTATCCCCCTAGGAGCATGCGCGTAATACTTGTTTTGATAACTTGCAGATTTTGCAATAAGTATATGAGTTCTTTATGACTAATGTTGAGTCCATGGATTATACGCACTCTTCTTTCTTCCACCATTTCTAGCCTCTCTAATACCGCGCACTTTTCGCCGGTGTCATACATCCACCTTAAACCTTCCTCAAAACAGCCACCATACCTACCTATCATGGCATTTCCATAGCCATTTCGAGATATATTGCCATGCAACTTTCCACCGTTCCGTTTATTATGACATGCTCCATCATTGTCATATTTCTTTGCATGATCATGTAGTAGACATTGTATTTGTGGCAAAGCCACTGTTCATAATTCTTTCATACATGTCACTCTTGATTCATTGCATATCCTGCACATCACGGAGGCATTCATATAGAGTCATACTTTGTCCTAAGTATCGAGTTGTAATTGTTGAGTTGTAAGAAAATAAAAGTGTGATGATCATCATTTTTAGAGCATTGTCCCAAGTGAGGAAAGGATGATGGAGACTATGATTCCCCCACAAGTCGGGATGAGACTCCGGACAAAAAAAAAGAGGCCATAAAAAAGAGAAAAGGCCCAAATAAAAAAATGAGAGAAAAAGAGAGAAGGGACAATGTTACTATCCTCTTACCAAACTTGTGCTTCAAAGTAGCACCATGATCTTCATGATAGAGAGTCTCTCATTTTGTCACTTTCATATACTAGTGGGAATTTTTCATTATAGAACTTGGCTTGTATATTCCAATGATGGGCTTCCTCAAAATGCCCTAGGTCTTCGTGAGCAAGCGAGTTGGATGCACACCCACTTAGTTTCTTTTGTTGAGCTTTCATATACTTATAGCTCTAGTGCATCCGTTGCATGGCAATCCCTACTCACTCACATTGATATCTATTGATGGGCATCTCCATAGCCCGTTGATACGCCTAGTTGATGTGAGACTATCTTCTCCCTTTTTGTCTTCTCCACAACCACCATTCTATTCCACATATAGTGCTATATCCATGGCTCACGCTCATGTATTGCGTGAAGATTAAAAAAGTTTGAGAATGTCAAAAGTATGAAACAATTGTTTGGCTTGTCATCGGGGTTGTGCATGATTTAAATACTTTGTGTGGTGAAGATAGAGCATAGCCAGACTATATGATTTTGTAGGGATAACTTTATTTGGCCATGTTATTTTGATAAGACATAATTGCTTTATTAGTATGCTTGAAGTATTATTATTTTTATGTCAACATTAAACTTTTGTCTTGAATATTTCGGATCTGAATATTCATACCACAATTAAGAAAAATTACATTGAAATTATTCCAAATAGCACTCCACATCAAAAATTATCTTTTTTATCATTTACCTACTTGAGGACGAGCAGGAATTAAGCTTGGGGATGCTTGATACATCTCCAACGTATCTATAATTTTTTATTGCTCCATGTTATATTATCTACTGTTTTGGACATTATTGGGCTTTATTATTCACTTTTATATTATTTTTGGGACTAACCTATTAACCGGAGGCCCAACCCAGAATTGCTGTTTTTTTTTGCCTATTTTAGAGTTTCGCAGAAAAGGAATATCAAACGGAGTCCAAACGGAATGAAACCTTCGGGAACGTGATTTTTAGGAAGATTATGATCCGGGAGACTTGGACCCTACGTCAAGAAACAAAAGAGGAGGCCACGAGGTAGGGGGGCGCGCCCACCCCCCAGGGCGCACCCTCCACCCTCGTGGGCCCCCTGTTGCTCCACCGACGTACTCCTTCCTCCTATATATACCTACGTACCCCCAAACGATCAGATATGGAGCCAAAAACCTAATTCCACCACCACAGCCTTCTGTACCCACGAGATCCCATCTTGGGGCCTGTTCCGGAGCTCCGCCGGAGGGGGCATCCATCACAGAGGGCTTCTACATCAACACCATAGCCTCTCCGATGAAGTGTGAGTAGTTTACTTCAGACCTTCGGGTCCATAGTTAGTAGCTAGATGGCTTCTTCTCTCTTTTTGGATCTCAATACAATGTTCTCCCCCTCTCTCGTGGAGATCTATTCGATGTAATCTTCTTTTTGCGGTGTGTTTGTTGAGACCGATGAATTGTGAGTTTATGATCAAGATTATCTATGAACAATATTTGAATCTTCTCTGAATTCTTTTATGTATGATTGGCTATCTTTGCAATTCTCTTCGAATTATCAGTTTGGGTTGGCCAACTAGGTTGATCTTTCTTGCAATGGGAGAAGTGCTTAGCTTTGGGTTCAATCTTGCGGTGTCCTTTCCCAGTGATAGTAGGGGCAGCAAGGCACGTATTGTATTGTTTCCATCGAGGATAACAAGATGGGGTTTTTATCATATTGCATGAATTTATCCCTCTACATCATGTCATCTTGCTTAAGTCGTTACTCTGTTTTCATGAACTTAGTACTCTAGATGCATGCTGGATAGCGGTCGATGAGTGGAGTAATAGTAGTAGATGTAGGCATGAGTCGGTCTACTTGTCTCGGACGTGATGCCTATATACATGATCATACCTAGATATTCTCATAACTATGCTCAATTGCGTCCATTGCTCAACAGTAATTCGTTCACCCACCGTAAAATACTTATGCTCTTGAGAGAAGCCACTAGTGAAACCTATGGCCCCCGGGTCTATCTTCATCATATTAATCTTCCAACACTTAGTTATTTCCTTTGCTTTTTACTTTGCTTTTATTTTACTTTGCATCTTTATCACAAAAATACCAAAAATATTATCGTATCATATCTATCAGATCTCACTCTCGTAAGTGACAGTGAAGGGATTGACAAGCCCTTATCGTGTTGGTTGCGAGGATTTATTTGTATTGTGCAGGTACGAGGGACTCGCGCGTAGCCTCCTACTGGATTGATACCTTGGTTCTCAAAAACTAAGGAAATTGTTACGCTACTTTGCTGCATCACCCTTTCCTCTTCAAGGGAAAACCAACGCAGTGCTAAAGAGGTAGCAGCACCCCACCCCCTGGGCGCGCCTCCACCCTCATGGGCCCCTCGTGGCTCCCCTGGCCGACTTCTTTCGCCTATATATGTCCATATACCCTAAAAACATCGAGGAACACAATAGATCGTGAGTTCCGCCACCGCAAGCCTCTGTAGCCACCAAAAACCAATCGGGACCCTGTTCCGGTACCCTTCCGGAGGGGGGATCCCTCACCGGTGGCCATCTTCATCATCCCGGCGCTCTCCATGACGAGGAGGGAGTAGTTCACCCTCGGGGCTGAGGGTATGTACCAGTAGCTATGTGTCTGATCTCTCTCTCTCTCTCTCTCTCTCTCTCTCTCTCTCGTGTTCTTGAGGTGATACGATCTTGATGTATCGCGAGCTTTGCTATTATAGTTGGATCTTATGATGTTTCTCCCCTTCTACTCTCTTGTAATGGATTGAGTTTTCCCTTTGGAGTTATCTTATCGGATTGAGTCTTTAAGGATTTGAGAACACTTGATGTATGTCTTGCATGTGCTTATCTATGGTGACAATGGGATATTCACGTGATCTACTTGATGTATGTTTTGGTGATCACTTGCGGGTTCAATGACCTTGTGAACTTATGCATAGGGGTTGGCACACATTTTCGTCTTGACTCTCCGGTAGAAACTTTGGGGCACTCTTTGAAGTTCTTTGTGTTGGTTGAATAGATGAATCTGAGATTGTGTGATGCATATCGTATAATCATACCCATGGATACTTGAGGTGACATTGGAGTATCTAGGTGACATTAGGGTTTTGGTTGATTTGTGTCTTAAGGTGTTATTCTAGTACGAACTCTATGATACATCAAACGGAAAGAATAGCTTCGTGTTATTTTACTACGGACTCTTGAATAGATTGATCAGAAAGGATAACTTTGAGGTGGTTTCGTACCCTACAATAATCTCTTCGTTTGTTCTCCGCTATTAGTGACTTTGGATTGACTCTTTGTTGCATGTTGAGGGATAGTTATATGATCCAATTATGTTATTATTGTTGAGAGAACTTGCACTAGTGAAAGTATGAACCCTAGGCCTTGTTCCAACGCATTGCAATACCGTTTTCGCTCACTTTTATCATTAGTTACCTTGCTGTTTTTATATTTTCAGATTACAAAAACCTATATCTACCATCCATATTGCACTTGTATCACCATCTCTTCGCCGAACTAGTGCACCTATACAATTTACCATTGTATTGGGTGTGTTGGGGACACAAGAGACTCTTTGTTATTTGGTTGCAGGGTTGTTAGAGAAGACCATCTTCATCCTACGCCTCCCATGGATTGATAAACTTTAGGTAATCCACTTGAGGGAAATTTAGTATTGTCCTACAAACCTCTGCACTTGGAGGCCCAACAACGTCTACAAGGAGAAGGTTGCATAGTAGACATCAATACCCCTCGATATTACTCATAGATTCATCAAAATAAGCAAACAACACATGAAAAACAGAATCTGACAAAAACAGAACAGTCTGTAGCAATCTGTAACTTTCGAATACTTATGTCACTCAAAAAACCGGAGAAATTAGGAAGTCCTAAGCAATTTGTTTATTAATCTTATGAAAAAAGAATCAACTGAAAAATACGTTCCTGTGATTTTTGAAAATTATTTTCGTGCGCGCAAAAGTTTCTGTTTTTCAGCAAGATCAAATTAACTATCACTATAGGTTATCCTAAAGGTATTACTTGGCACAAACACTAATTAAAACATAAAACCACATCTAACCAGAGGCTAGATGAATTATTTATTACTAAACAGGAACGAAAAGCAAAGAGCAAAAATAAAATTGGGTTGCCTCCCAACAAGCACTATTGTTTAACGCCCCTAGCTAGGCATAAAAACAAGAATAGATCTAAGTATTGTCATCTTTGGCATACAATCCATAAGTGGCTTTCATAATAGATTCATAAGGTAATTAGATTTCCTTTCTAGGAAAGTGTTCCATGCCTTTCCTTAACGGAAATTGGAATCTAATATTTCCTTCTTTCATGTCAATAATTGCACCAATCGTTCTAAGGAAAGGTCTACCAAGAAATAGGACATGTAGGATTGCAATCTATATCAAGAACGATGAAATCTACGGGTATATAATTCCTATTTGCAACAATAAGAACATCATAAATCCTTCCCATAGGTTTCTTAATGGTGGAATCCGCAAGATGCAAATTTTAAGAACAATCATCAAATTCACGGAAACCTAACCCATCACATAAAGTTTTTGGAATCGTGGAAACACTAGCACCCAAATCACACAAAGCATAGCATTCATAATCTTTAATCTTAATTTTAATAGTAGGTTCCCACTCATCATAAAGTTTTCTAGGAATAGAAACTTCTAGTTCAAGCTTTTCTTCATAAGATTGCATTAAGGCATCAACGATATGTTTAGTGAAAGCTTTATTTTGACTATAAGCATGACGATAATTTAACACGGATTGCAACAAGGAAATACAATCTATCAAAGAGCAATTATCATAATTAAATTCCTTGAAATACAAAATAGTGGGTTCATTGCTATGTAAAGTTTTGACCTCTTCAATCCCACTTTTATTAATTTTAGGATCAAGATCTAAAAACTCCGAATCATTGGGACGCCTTTTAACTAAAGTTGACTCATCTCCAGTCCCATCTTTATGAAGATTCATATTGGAAAATAAAGATTTAATAGGATTCACATCAATCACTTTTAGATCTTCATCTTTATTATCATGAAAACTAGAAGAACACTGAGGGAGTCCTCGATTAGGGGGTGTCCGGATAGCCGAACTATCACCGTTGGCCGGACTCCTGGACTATGAAGATACAAGATTGAAGACTTCGTCCCTTGTATGGATGGGACTTTCCTTGGCGTGGAAGGCAAGCTTGGCGATACGGATATGTAGATCTCCTACCATTTTAACCGACTCTGTGTAACCCTAACCCTATCCAGTGTCTATATAAACCGGAGGGTTTTTAGTCCGTAGGACGAACAACAATCATACCATAGGCTAGCTCCTAGGGTTTAGCCTCTCTAATCTCGTGGTAGATCCACTCTTGTACTACCCATATCATCAATATTAATCAAGCAGGAGTAGGGTTTTACCTCCATCGAGAGGGCCCGAACTTGGGTAAAAACATCGTGTCCCTTGTCTCCTATTACCATCCGCCTAGACGCACAGTTCGGGACCCCCTACTCGAGATCCGCCGGTTTTGACACCAACATTGGTGCTTTCATTGAGAGTTCCTCTGTGTCGTCATCCTTAGGCCCGATGGCTCCTTCGATCATCAACAACGACGCGGTCCAGGGTGAGACTTTTCTCCCCGGACAGATCTTCATATTCGGCGGCTTTGCACTGCGGGCCAATTCACTTGGCCATCTGGAGCAGATCGAAAGCTACACCCCTGGCCATCAGGTCAGATTTGGGAGTTTGAACTACACGGCCGACATCCGCGGAGACTTGATCTTCGACGGATTCGAGCCACAGCCAGCGCCGCCTTTGTCTCGATAGGGCACGATCTAGCTCTGCCGCGAGCGGTGTCCTGGAGGCCGCACCAGCGTCCGCTCCGACCCTTAGCTCGGAGCCGACTCCGCCGATCGAGGACGAGTGGTTGGACACCGCCTCGGGGGCTACGATCTCTACGGCGATTGAGCCGAACTCCATCCCTGTCCTTTGCGAAGACCGTGACTCCAAGGTGCCGGACTCCTCTCCGGACTCCGAACCCTCCGCGCCCCTGCCAATCGAATCCAATTGGGCGCCGGTTATGGAGTTCACTGCCGTGAACATCTTTCAGCACTCGCCCTTTGGCGACATCCTGAATTCACTAAAGTCTCTCTCTTTATCAGGAGATCCCTGGCTGGACTACGGTCAGGAAGGTTGGGATGCGGATGACGAAGAAATTCAACGCCCACCCACCACCCACTTTGTAGCCACTGTCGATGATTTAACCGACATGCTCGACTTCGACCAAGACATCGACGGTATGGACGACGGTGCTGGAGACGACCAAGAACCAGCGCCTACAGGGCACTGGAAGGCCACCTCGTCATACGACATATACATGGTGGACATCCCAAAAGATGGGAACGATGATGGAACAGCGGAGGATGACCCCTCCAAGAAACAGCCCAAGCGCCGGCGTCAGCGGCGTCGCTCTAAATCCCGCCACAGCAAAAACGGTGATTCCGGCACGGGAGATAATAACACCCCAGACAGTGCCGAAGACAACCTCCTCCAGCAGGATTCAGCACAGGAGGAGGGAGAAGCCAGCCCTCATGATAGAGCGGCAGACAGGGAGGTGGAGGACGATAATTATATGCCTCCCTCCTAAGATGAGGCAAGCCTCGACGACAGCGAATTTTTCGTGCCTGAGGATCCCGCCGAACAGGCGCGTTTCAAACGCAGGCTCATGGCCACGGCAAGCAGCCTCAAGAAAAAGTAGCAGCAGCTTAGAGCTGACCAAGACTTGCTAGCTGACAGATGGACTGAAGTCCTTGCAGCCGAAGAGTACGAACTCGAATGCCCCTCCAAGAGATACCCAAAACGCAGGATGCTACCCCAATTAGAGGAAGAAGCACCCAAACCTACATCACCAGCGCATGATGCGACCGACCGGCCACCCCGTGGCCATGACAGAGAGGCCTCTAGACCCTCCATTCAAGCCGCACCACGGCGCCGCTCGAAAAATACCAAGGCGCGGGGAAATGCGCCAGACCTGCGAGAGATATTGGAGGACAAGGCAAGGCAAACAAGATCGATCTACGGATCGCGTGGGCGCCCCACGACACGTGATGATAACTGTCACGCCGGATACAGCAATTCCAGTTGGGCCAAACACAGTAGACAAAGCTCATTTGAGCTGCGTCGTGATATAGCTCAATACAGAGGCGCCACACACCCGCTATGCTTCACACACGAAGTGATGGATCATCAAATCCCCGAGGGTTTCAAACCCGTAAACATCGAATCATACGATGGCACAACAGATCCTGCGGTTTGGATCGAGGACTACCTCCTCCATATCCACATGGCCCGCGGTGATGATCTACACGCCATCAAATACCTCCCACTCAAGCTTAAAGGACCAGCTCGGCATTGGCTTAACAGCTTGCCAGTAGAATCAATTGGTTGTTGGGAGGACACGGAAGCCGCATTCCTTGATAACTTCCAGGCACATATGTGCGACCACCAGACGCCCGATGACCTCAGCCACACAATTCAGCAGCCGGAAGAATCGCCGGACAATTACGGACACAGCTTCCTAACCAAGAAAAATCAAATCGTTGATCGTCCGGATGCAGAGGCCCTTGCAGCCTTCAAACATAACATCCGCGACGAGTGGCTTGCCCGGCACCTAGGACAGGAAAAGCCGAAATCCATGGCAGCCCTCACATCACTCATGACCCGCTTTTGCGCGGGAGAGGACAGCTGGCTAGCTCGTAGTAACAACTTGACCAAAAACCCTGGTAGTTCGGATACCAAGGACAGCAATGGCAGGTCGCATCGCAACAAGCACAAGCGCCGCATTAACGGTGATAATGCTAAAGATACAGTAGTCAATGTCGGATTCAGAGGCTCTAAACCCGGTCAGCGGAAAAAGCCGTTCAAAAGAAATACTCAGGGCCCGCCCAATCTGGACCGAATACTCGATCGCTCGTGCAAAATACATGGCACCCCCGAAAAACCAGCCAACCACACCAACAGGGATTGTTGGGTCTTCAAACAGGCAGGCAAGTTAAATGCCGAACTCAATGACAAGGGGTTGCATAGTGATGACGAGGAGGAGCCCCGGCCGCCGAACAATAGAGAACAGAAGGGCTTCCCCCCACAAGTGCGGATGGTGAACATGATATACGCAACCCACATACCTAAAATGGAGCGAAAGCGTGCACTAAGGGATGTATATGCGATGGAGCCAGTCGCCCCAAAGTTCAACCCATGGTCCTCCTGCCCGATCACCTTTGATCGAAGGGACCACCCCACTAGCATCCGCCACGGCGGATTCGCCGCATTGGTTCTTGACCCAATCATCGACGGATTTCACCTCACTAGAGTCATGATGGACGGCGGTAGCAGCCTGAACCTGCTCTATCGTGGATACAAGGCGCAAAATGGGCATAGACCCTCAAGGATTAAACCCACAAAGACGACCTTTAAAGGCGTCATACCGTGTAGAGGCCAATTGATACATGCTCAGTTACACTCAAGTGGTCTTCGGATCCCGGATAACTTCCGGCGAAGAGTTAATCTTCGACATAGTCCTGCTCAAGCGGCTATCACGCGATCGCTTGGATGAACCGCATTTGCAAAGTTCAATGCGGTGCCGCACTACGCATACCTCAAGCTCAAGATGCCAGGCCCTCGAGGAGTAATCACGGTCAATGGAAACACCGAACGCTCTCTCCGAATGGAGGAGCATACGGCAGCCCTCGCGGTGGAGGTGCAAAGCAGCCTCTCACAACAATTCTCGAGTCCGGCTACTAAATGTCCGGACACCGTCAAGCGCGCCCGGAGTAATCTACAACAAGACCGCCTGGCACGATCCGAGCACGCGTAGCAATCCGGCCCCAACCCCAGCCCTCGCGAAATCGCGAAGCCGATTACTACAGCGTACATAACTACGCCCGGAGATAACATGGGCATAAGGCGAGGGGCACGACCACGGCACGCCCAGAATGCGGCTCAACCGCACCAGGGGCTCCCGATTGTGTTGTTCTTTTTCTTTCTTCTTTTCTCTTACTTTCAGGACTCCGTTTTCCAGAAGCCCTGTCCGGCTCTAGAATCGCCGAACTCACGATGCAACAGCCAGGGAAGCAGTAAGCTACGTCGAGTGTCCAGGTGGTCTCTAGTACGAGCATTATACCTGTTTTACATAGCACCCCGCAGCTTACCCTCGGAGGGGACATGTCAAATAGTCCCATCCCTTGCTTATCGCACTATTTGTATCATTCTCCTTTCATTGCAGTACCTTTTTGAATAAACAATACATAGCTTTTGCCTATTATTGCACTCCTTTCTTTATCTATATATATGTTCATTCATGACACGTTGCACCCGTACACTTTGGTACGGCCAATACACCAAGTACCCCAAAAATATGGTGTGATAAGTCCGAACACTTTCACAAGTGCGGCACCCCGAACTTATAGCATTATATGCATCGGCTCCAAATCATGTCTTGGGTCAATAGTTGGGTTTGCCCGGCTCCCATGTTTTGGTACCTTACGTTCCGTTATATCGGCTAAGGTAGCGCTGGGAGAACCACTGCGATTGTGCCCCGGTTGAGCTGGCTTGAGCATCTCGGTGGAGAAAGCTAAAACTGACTGTCATGATAGGGCGAGAGCCGGTCGCTGTTCGAGAGGTTTTTTCGGGTCCCTAAAGACTTATGCCGCTTAGAGCGAGGATTCGGCATTGTCCGGCCAAGGCGTGGATAGCGCCCCGAACTCGGTCTTCCGAGTACTAGGGGCTTCACCGAAAATTAAAATTATAGAATTCTATGGCTAAGTGAGAGTGTTCAAGCACTATAGTCCGGTTTCCTTGTTCGTTGCGTTGAGCGCCTCCCTCGAAGGACCCAAGAATGGGAACAAGAGAGCTCAAGTTCATCCCGAACACCCCAGCACTCGTGGCATGGGGGCTGAAGCCAACGACTTGCCATCTCGCAAATTTGATAAACGGCCGCACAGAAGGTAATATTTTAAATTCACAAGCGTTGCTTAGCGCATATGAACAAGATTTCAGCGACAGAGGATAACAAATGCGAGTCTATTCAAAAGTTACATCTTTGGAGCATTCACCCGCTATAAGGCGGGCACCCTTCAGGACGCCCTCATAATACATTTCGGGCTTGCGATGCTCCTTGCCCTTCGGTGGCCCGTCCGTCACAAGCTTCTCAGCATCCATCTTGCCCCAGTGCACTTTAGCACGGGCAAGGGCCCGACGGGCACCTTCAATGCAGACGGAGCGCTTGATGACTTCAATCCATGAACAGGCGTCCACCAGCTGCCGCACTAGCCCGAAGTAGCTCCCAGGCATGGCTTCCAATGGCCACAGCCGAATTATGAGGCCCTTCATGGCCTGTTCGGCGACCTTGTGGAGCTCGACCAGCTGCTTCAGCTGGTCGCTCAGGGGCACCGGATGTCCGGCCTCAGCATACTGAGACCAGAACACCTTTTCCGTCGAGCTCCCCTCCTTGGTGCGGTAGAACACACTACGGGGCAAATCTACGAATGCTCCTGGAGAGCTCCGGATTCGGGTAAGTAATAGATAATTCACTTTCACATGCTTGCTTTGCATAAAGAATGCCTTACCCGATGCTACCTTCTTTAATGATTCAATTTCCTGGAGGGCTTTTTGGGCTTCGGCCTTAGCGGCTTTGGCACTCTCAAGAGCCGAGGCGAGCTCGGACTCTCGAGTCTTCGAGTCACGCTCCAAACTCTCGTGTTTTTCCACGAGAGTCTGGAGCTCTTGCCGCACCTCCGCCACCCGCACCTCCTGCTTCTCTCGCTCGGTGCGCTCCGCGGTCGCTTTGCTTTCGGTCGTGGACACCGCTTTCTTCAGGGTCGCCACCTCGTTCGTGGCCCCTACAATACCCACGTTAGTCCTGTCATTTTTCCAACCAAATCCTTTCTATAAGGTATTACTTTAAGAAGGTATTACTTACCTTCCTTGTCCTCGGGCTGCTTCTTGGCAAGGCCGAGCTCGTTCTCGGACCGCTCGAGGCTCTGCTTCAATGCATTGACCTCCATGATCGGTCGGCAGAGGTCAGCAGCAGCCTGAATTCCCATATTGACATACTTATGTTAGACTCCTGCGTATATCTTTTAGATCCTCGGTCCGGTTTTTCTTTCCGAACACCGAACTAAGCATCGTGGGCTACTCTGTCTATGCGGTAATATTTTTACATATTCTAAACTTACCTCAAAGCCTGTTAAAAGGCTGGTACATGCTTGATCAGCCCGCTCTTGGCGGACTGAACTTTCTGGATCACCACACTCATAAAGGCGGTGCTCCTCGTCGATGGAGGCGCCGTTAAGCGCCTCTAGCAAGCTATCCGGTGCCTCCGGATGGGCGGAGGTCACCGGCATCGCAGTCTTGCCCTTCTTCTGAAGGGGCCGCTTGCGGACTTGGAACCACTGAAGGTTCAGACGGAGTCCGGCACAGGGCCGGACTTAGAGCCCTCTGGGGTTTCGCCCCCTTTGCGCCCGGAGTCCGGGAGGTCGCCTTGCGGCGCCTCCAGGACCACCTCCTCCTGGTTGGGCCCCTTTTGGGATTCCACCGCGGTGTCGTCTGCGTCACGAGGAGAGGAGGCGGTCGGAAGTGAAGTGCTATTCACATCCGACGAATCTGTGGAGCCGCCGACGGCGGGCGAAGCTTCGCCTTTGGGCGGGCTACATGGTTATATTCGGCGTTAGAAGACACTATCGACAAATAAAAAGTCATGAGCTATTCCGAGTCCGAACACTTACGATCTCGCCAGGGCTTGGCCTCGGTGGCCACTCCTCCTCGTCGTTGTCGGCGTTGGTGGAGAAGTCCGGAGGAAGGGTCCTTCCTTTCTTGGACCCTCCGGCCTCCCCGATCGGGCGGCCTTCCTTTTCTTCTCTCCGCTCACGGGAGAGGCTTCTTTCCTCCTCCTCGTCCTCGGGGAGGATTCCGCCTCGAGTCGCCGGACGATGAGTCCGACAACACTGGCGCCGGGAACTCCTTCGAGTTCCCGTGGCCTTCTTCTTGGCCTTCTTCTCCGCACCACGTGAGGTGCCGGAGCCAGCAGCTCTGGCTAATCGGGCGTCCGATGGGTCTTCGGCAAGGGGCGGACAGCCAATCTGTCCGGACGTCTTGACCGATCCTATCAAAGGTTAGGGAGTTTTAGATCCCGCATAGAGTCAAACTATGAAAAAGAGTCCCATAAAGGGTAAAATAGCTTACCTCGCTGCCACGGCTGCGAGCTGAATCCGCGATCTTGATGGCGGATGCGGAGCTTCGGCGCCCTTGAACGGCACCTTCCGGGCATCTTAAATGCGTAGTGTCGAAGAGCCGACTCAAGGTTCCGGTGTTGTGCGGATCAAACTCCCACAAAATTGAAGGCCCGTTGCGGGCATGGGAGAATCCGGCGGATGAGCATCACACTTGGATTACGTTGACAAGCTTGAGATCCTTGTCCACCAGGTTTCGGACGCAGGTTTGGAGTCCGGACAGCTCTTCCGAATCACCCCACGTCAGGCCCGTCTCTTTCCATGATGTGAGCCGTGTGGGGAAGCCAGATCAGAATTTGGGGGCCGCTGCCCATTGAGAGTCGCGCGGCTCAGTGATGTAGAACCACCCCGATTGCCACCCGTTTATGGTCTCCACAAAGGAGCCCTCGAGCCATAGGACTTTGGCCATTTTTCCCAGCATGGCACCTCCGCACTCCGCTTGGCGACCGTCCACTACCTTCGGCTTGACATTGAAGGTCTTCAGCCATAAGCCAAAGTGGGGCTGGATGCAGAGGAAGGCCTCGCACACGACGATAAACTCTGAGATGTTGAGGATGAAATTCGGGGCCAGATCGTGGAAATCTAGGCTGTAGTAGAACATGATCCCCCGGACGAATGGGTGAAGTGGAAACCCTAGTCCGCGGAGGAAGTGGGGGAGGAACACCACCCTCTCATGGGGCCTGGGGTAGGGATGAGCTGCCCCTTGTTGGGGAGCCGACACGCGATGTCGCCGGACAAGTATCCGGCTTTCCGCAACTTTTTGATGTGCTCCTCCGTGACGGAGGAGGCCATCCACTTGCCTCCCGCTCCGGACATGGCTGGAGAAGGTTGAGGAGGGATGTGCGGACTTGGGCGCTGGAGCTCGAGTGCGCGAAAATGGATGAGCAAAGGAGGAAGAAGGCGTAGGTTAAAAGGTGGATCCTTATCCCCTTATATGGACGAACGAAGCTATGCGTCCCCCGCCAGCCTGGTAAAACTCGCTTATCTCCCAAGCGCCGTAATCAATGGCGTGTTTGGGTTACCCACGCCCGTATTGATGAGGACCCCAGAATAAGGGGGGCACAATCTCCGCTTTGATAAGACGTGTCGAAGAAACCGCCTCGCTAAACGCGCTGAGGTGGAACAGTAAAACGATTCGTATAAAGGCCTGGCCGTGGTGTGATGTCACTCCGCGGAATACGTCAGCAGATTTGTGCAAAGGTTATTCTCTCTACGGTGGTATGTGGAACTTGTTTTGCAGAGCCGGACACTGTCCTTGTGTTCAAAATCTTCTATGAAGTATTCGGAGGAGGAACCCGCCTTGCAATGCCGAAGACAATGTGCGCACCGGACTCGTCGTCGTTGAAGCCTGGTTCAGAGACTCTTGAGGAGTCTGGATTAGGGGTGTCCGGATAGCGAACTATCACCGTTGGCGGGACTCTGGACTATGAAGATACAAGATTGAAGACTTCGTCCCGTGTGCGGATGGGACTTTCCTTGGCGTGGAAGGCAAGCTTGGCGTCTGGATATGTAGATCTCCTACCATTGTAACCGACTCTGTGTAACCCTAACCCTATCCGGTGTCTATATAAACCGGAGGGTTTTAGTCCGTAGGACGAACAAAAATCATACCATAGGCTAGCTTCTAGGGTTTAGCCTCTTTGATCTCGTGGTAGATCCACTCTTGTACTACCCATATCATCAATATTAATCAAGCAAGAGTAGGGTTTTACCTCAATCGAGAGGGCCCGAACCTGGGTAAAAACATCGTGTCCCTTGTCTCCTGTTACCATCCGCCTAGACGGACAGTTCGGGACCCCCTACCCGAGATCCGCCGGTTTTGACACCGACAAACACGCTTTCACAAAGCAATCCTTTTTTGCATGCATTCTAGCGGTTCTTTCTTTGCACTCATCAATGGAAATTCTCATGGCTTTGAGAGACTCATTGATATCATGCTTAGGTGGAATAGATCTAAGTTTCAAAGAATCAACATCAAGAGAAATTCTATCCATGTTCCTAGCCAACTCATCAATCTTAAGTAGTTTTTGTTTAACCAAAGCGAAACTCTTTTGCGAACTCATAAATTCTCTAACACTAATCTCAAAATCAGAGGGCATCTTATTAAAATTTCCATAAGAGTTGTTGTAGGAATTACCATAATTATTAGAGGCATTACTAGGAAACGGCCTAGAATTAAAATTTCCTCTATACGTGTTGTTACCAAAATTGTTCCTACCAACAAAATTCTCATCCATAGATTCAATATTATTCTCAATCAAAGTGGACAAAGGCATATCATTAGGATCAGAAGAAACACTCTTATTAGCAAACAATTTCATAAGTTCATCCATCTTTCCACTCAAAACATTAATCTCTTCAATCGCATGAACTTTTTTGCTCGTGGATCTTTCGGTGTGCCATTGAGAATAATTAACCATAATATTATCTAGGATTTTAGTAGCTTCTCTTAAAGTGATTTCCATAAAAGTGCCTCCCGCGGCCGAATCTAAAAGATTTCTAGAAGCAAAATTCAATCCGGCATAATTTTTTTGTATAATCATCCATAAATTCAAACCATGTGTAGGGCAATTACATATCATTAATTTCATTCTCTCCCAAGCTTGTGCAACATGTTCATGATCAAGTTGCTTAAAATTCATAATGTCGTTTCTAAGAGAGATGATCTTAGCGGGAGGAAAATATTTAGAGATAAAAGCATCTTTGCACTTATTCCATGAATCAATACTATTTGTAGGCAAAGAAGATAACCAAGTTTTAGCACGATCTCTAAGCGAAAACGGAAATAGCTTCAATTTAACAATATCATTATCCACATCTTTCTTCTTTTGCATATCACACAAATCAACGAAGTTGTTTAGATGGGTAGCGGCATCTTCACTAGGAAGGCCAGAAAATTGATCTTTCATAACAAGATTCAACAAAGCGGTTTAATTTCATAAGATTCAGCATCGGTAGTAGGAGCAATCGGAGTGCTAAGAAAATCATTGTTGTTGGTATTGGAAAACTCCCATAATTTAGTATTATCTTGATCCATCGTGACGAACAATCAATCCAACCAACAAGCACACAAGGAGCAAGCGAAAAGAGACGAACGGGAAAGAGGCGAAGAAAAGGCAAAGGCAAAGGTTTTCGAAAATCGGTTTAGACGTGGGGAAGAGGAAAACGAGAGGCGAATGACAAATAATGTAATGTGAAGGAGAAGAGTTTGTGATGGGTACTTGGTATGTCTTGACTTGAGCGTAGATCTCCCCGGCAACAGCGCCAGAAATCCTTCTTGCTACCTCTTGAGCATGAGTTGGTTTTCCCTTGAAGAGGAAAGGGTGATGCAACAAAGTAGCGTAAGTATTTCCCTCAGTTTTTGAGAACCAAGGTATCGATCCAGTAGGAGATAACACGTAAGTCACCTAGTACCTGCAGAAACAATCAAGAACCTTGCAACCAACGCGATAAAGGGGTTGTCAATCCCTTCACGGTCACTCGCAAAAGTGAGATCTAATAAAGATAATAAGATAAATATTTTTGGTATTTTTGTTGTATAGATTGGAAAGTAAAGATTGCAAAATAGTAAACAAGATGCAATGTAAATAAAAGAGATGTAATATAATAGGAAAGAGACCCGGGGGCCATAGGTTTCACTAGTGGCTTCTCTCAAGATAGCATGTATTACGGTGGGTGAACAAATTACTGCCAAGCAAATGATAGAAAAGCGCATAGTTATGAGAATATCTAGGCAATGATCATGAATATAGGCATCACGTCCGTGTCAAGTAGACCGAAACGATTCTGCATCTACTACTATTACTCCACACATTGACCGCTATCCAGCATGCATCTAGAGTATTAAGTTCATAAGAACGGAGTAACGCATTAAGCAAGATGACATGATGTAGAGGGATAAACTCAAGCAATATGATATAAACCCCATCTTTTTATCCTCGATGGCAACAATACAATACGTGCCTTGCTGCCCCTGCTGTCACTAGGAAAGGATAACGAAAGATTGAACCCAAAGCTAAGCACTTCTCCTATTGCAAGAAATATCAATCTAGTAGGCCAAACTAAACCGATAATTCGAAGAGACTTGCAAAGATATCAAATCATGCATATGAGAATTCAGAGAAGAACCAAGTATTATTCATAGATAGACTTGATCAAAAATCCACAATTCATCGGATCTCGGCAAACACACCGCAAAAGAATATACATCGAATAGATCTCCAAGATCATCGAGGAGAACTTTGTATTGAGAATCAAAGAGAGAGAAGAAGCCATCTAGCTAATAACTATGGACCCGAAGGTCTGTGGTAAACTACTCACACATTATCGGAGAGGCTATGGTGTTTATGTAGAAGCCCTACGTGATTGATTCCCCCTCCGGCGGAGCGCTGGAAAAGGCCCCAAGATGGGATCTCACGGGTAGAGAAGGTTGCGGCGGTGGAAAAGTGGTTTTGTGGCTCCCCGTGATGTTTTTAGGGCATAAGAGTATATATAGGCGAAAGAAATAGGTCGGTGGAGCTCTGTGGGGCCCACGAGTGTGGGGGGAGCGCCTCCTGCCTCGTGACCGCCTCGCGGTGTTCCAGACTTCAACTCCAAGTCTTCTGGATTGCGTTTGTTCCAAGAAAGATCATCGCGAAGGTTTCATTCCGTTTGGATTCCGTTTGGTATTCCTTTTCTGCAAAACACTGAAATAGGCAAAAAAACAGAAACTAGCACTGGGCCTTCGGTTAATATGTTAGTCCCAAAAATAATATAAAAGAGCATATTAAAGCCCATTAAACATCCAAAATAGATAATATAATAGCATGGAACAATCGAAAATTATAGATACGTTGGAGACGTATCACCCGGCGGCGTTCCGGCCCCACCGGGAGAGACGGGGAGAGAGCCCCCCTCCTTCTTATTCTTCATTGACCTCTCCCCTAGATGGGAGGAGTGTTTCCCCTCTGGTCCTTGGCCTCCATGGCGGTGGAGGGGCGGGAGCCCCTCAGAGATTGGATCTCCCTCCTGTTTCTCTTCTGTTTTGCGTCCCCGTTTTCTGGCCTTTCGTCGTTTCTTAAATATTCAGAGATCCGTAACTCCGATTGGGCTGAAATTTTAACACGGTTTTTATCCGGATATAAGCTTTCTGGCGGCCGAAGGAACCTCCAACCGACCTTCGGGGTGGCCACAAGCCTGCCAGGCACGCCCTGGGTAGGGGGGCTGCCCCTAGGGCTTATGGGCCCCTCGGGAATCGTCTCGCGTTGATTCCGCTTCCCAAAAATCACATATATTACAAAAAAATATCCGTAAATTTTTATCGCGTTTGGACTTCGTTTGATATGGATTTTCTGCGAAACAAAAAACATGCAACAAACAGGAATTGACACTGGGCAATGGATCAATATGTTAGTCCCAAAAATAATATAAAAAGTTGCCAAAAGTATATGAAAGTTGTAGAATATTGACATGAAACAATCGAAACAACGGAGACGTATCAGTTGGCCACTAGCGTGGATCTATTTCAAGGCACGGAGCAAAAGGCCGTGACATTTTCGCAGTGTGTGCGTGATTTGTTTCATGAGCAAAAGTGTTATGATCCATACCACACAGAAGTGATTCATAATTGTAATCCAAAAATTGCTAGCCCATTGATGTTACATAATTCAGTAGGCCGTCAACAAGTTTTGCGACTCATACAAACAAGTGCAAAACTTCTGGCCAAGTGGTGTGTCACTCCTCGAGCTCATGGATTTTATGGCTCGTTGCTCTATGTGTTGGCCATTTGATTGATTTGCTCAATGTTGCAACTTGCCAACCATGTCATTTTCTTCATTTGCTAGCCTGCACGTGTGTGCACGTTGTACCACAGGACAGAGAAGAACTTCTTATTTATGCATTGTTGGATGAAATTGAATGGTCAAAACAAGTGGCTCAACGTATTTGTCAATTCCCTCAAGACGGCCATAGCCTATGAAGATGAAGGTGGTGATCCAACAAAAGAAGTGCTTAGTCTGGCCACCCTTGTGCCTAGGAACCAAGGGAGGAAGTGGGAGGTGGAGAAGGAGAAGCAAGAAGGGGCGGCGGCCAAGATGACGGAGCATTCCATGGTCATCATGGCAAAGAAAGAGGAGGCGGCTGCCAAGCGCAATGACATGAAGGAGGACAAGAAAGCGGAGAGGTTTGACATGTTCATGGAGATTCAAAACAAAAATATTGAGGAGCAAAAGATTGCTATCAAGATCGAAGATGAGGTGCAAAAGATGTTTGTGAAGGCGTCGGACTTGAATTCCAGTGCGGTTTAATGCATTCGAGAGTATGGTGCTAGCGTGTACAAATGCTTTGCGCAAAAGGAGTGTGAAAAATAGGCCGAAACTTGAGGTCTTTGGCACAGATAGCCGGACTGGGGGCTTTTGGGATCGATGGACGCATAAACCTTGATGAACATCTGGTGATTTAGGTAGTAGTTGCATTTGTTTGTAACTATTTTGAATGTATGGTTGAATTGCTATTGATCTAGATAAAATTTGTCAAAGGGGGGAGGGAGGACATTTGGTGACTATGGTTGGATGGCCTTCGCCTTGCCGGGTATCCACGAACATGTGTCTGCAGAGACATTTGGTGATGTCCATTTGATGATCCGTGTTGGCGTTGAAGACTCATGTTTTGATTTTGATTTTTTTTGTGCTCTGTCTTTCTAGGATAATTTATGTGTGCTATATTTATCCCAGCACGCTTCATCTTTATCCGTGTATGAATCTTCATCATCAGATAACAATTCATTTATATTTAAATCTTAGCTGTGATCACTATGGACACTAGGGGTTTCAGTAGGTTTGTCACCTTACATCATTAAATCAAATCTGCCTTTTCTATACCCTTAATCAATTCAATGTTACCCGCAAAAAAAATCAATTCAATGTTATATTCAACCATATGCAAAGAACATCCTACATTGATCCCAATACAGGATCCAAGTGGTAAGACCGTAAGAGAGTAATCCCCACTATTTCTAACTATCTCGACATGTGTGCTTCCACATCATCCCTCAGGATCAAATCTTTCTCTAACCAGATCCTCTTTTTTTCGCTCTTGAGAGTTGAGACTTGAGACCATCACATCTGCGAGGATTCTCATATATCATCTGGTCCTATTTCTCTGGATGCAAAGCTCAACTGCAGCTAGTTTAACTTTGTCCCAAAGGATTCACATGTTTCCTGGCTCAGGTCATATATAGTTCACTTGTTCCTCATCATCTAAACCATCTTCTCTATTGTTAACATTGATATTTCGCTCATCAACAGCATCAGTTTGAGATCCCGGCACCTCAGTGTTGTTTTTGATTGCTTGCTGCAGCGACTCATGCTGTCTTTTCACTTCCAGCTCCAAACTTCTTTTCTTCACCTCCAATTATTGCATCTTTTTCTCTTCCAGAGCCAGCTAGGCGTCCTACAAACCAGCAGTCTCTTCAGCTTGCCTCGACCTCACTCAGATCTTTCAGAACTGTGGGAGACGGTTCTCATCACCTCAACATTTTCTTTGATGTCATGAGAGCTAGTTGCCATGCATGTCAGCTAGTGTTATTCCATGCTTTAAGGGTAACCTTGATATTTTGCCTTAGAGACAGGCAACCAAATGTTCTATATTTCACTCATACTCAGTTAAACGTACCATTACATGATTTGTACCAGCAGATGTACTCTGAACTGAGTCAGTTTCTCTCTATGAGAGAGCATTCGGCACTCGGCAGAGTTTGTTGTGTTGCCCCTCATTTTTTGTTTCGGAACATATCAACCTATAAGAGATATGGGTCGTGCATGCTTTCAATGACTTGAGACTACCAAACATGACATGTAATGGTTAGGTCATTGCATGCAATGCTATTAATTAGCAAAAAAAACATTAAGTTCTCTCGTTTTCCCCTCCGCCTTGGTCACGATAATGACTTGTCATTTGTCAGTACTAATTTTCCTATAAAATATAGGTTGTACCACTCTTCTGAAATTCAATCAAGTGATAGTACACATCTTTAATTTGGTACTAGGTAATTGTCATGGGCAGGCTAATCAACGCAGAATCAATTTGGTTTTCAAGAGAAAAAGAGAGATGATACAATTATAGATGAAGTTGAGAAAGATTTTTCAGCAGTAGTTCTTCGTCCATTGCTTGAGTTGAAATATTTTGCGTTTTCTTTTAGTTTCACCCGCCCAGGTTTTGTTTTGTAGCTCCGCCACTGCCCGGCCGGCTGGCCAGAATTAATCGACAGCGTCTGCATCTCCATGTCAATCAAATAATCAACTTGCATGGCAGGAGACGCACGAGCGCTGTACGTGCGCGTGCTCCACGAGGCCACCATAATAACGCGTGCTCCACGAGTAGTACCATCGAGCAGTGAGCCAGTGACCAATTTCCAAAATATAATGATGTTGTTGTAAGAACTCGAAAAAAAGACTCCCGCCTCCTGTCCTGCCGCTTGGCTACGTGTATATATAGGCCTGCCGGCCAGCCATGCATGGCGTACGCTGGACTAGATCTCACGGTCACCACCCCTGGAGCACGCACAGTGGCAGCCTAGCTAGCTATAGGAGAGTGACAGCTGAAGAAGAGGCATGATGGGGATGGCGCACGTCGTCGTCCTGGCGGCGGTGCTGGCCATGGCGGCGACGGTGAGCGCCTCGCCGGAGGTGGGAGTCCAGCCGCTGTCCAAGATCGCCATCCACAAGGCCACCGTTGAGCTGCACGGCTCCGCGTACGTGCGCGCGAGTGCGCTGCTGCTCGGCGACGGCGACCAGCAGGTTTGCATCTAAAGCCAACTGTTTAGCTAGTTTAGGTTGGATCTTACATCCAGGAGGGCAGAACAGAAACAAGCAAAAAAAAAAAAAAATGAGATCCAAAGTACATGTTATACGAAGTGAACCTGGATAGATACGTACTTTGTGATGGTGCTTGGATTATTATGAATAAAGTGTGAAATGTTCTACCTGAAACCAAGATAGAGAAACTACAAAATACCTAAGCAACTCAAAATTATGAGCTGCCTCTCACAGGAAGGAGACACTACAATGGTCGCTGTGAATAATGTAATCTCTTAAGGTCTCAAGATGCACACAGCTGCCAGATACTTTGTGACGGTTCTTGGATATCTGAATAAAGTGTGGAACGTTCTATCTCAACCAAGATAATAAAAACTAAATAAAACGTAAGCAACTCAGAATTTTGAGCTGACTGTGACAGGAAGGAGACACTGCAACGGTCACTGTGGAATACGGCTGGCAAAACCCCGCCACCGACGACTGGATCGCCGTCTTCTCCCCCTCTGATTTCATGTAAATATTATGATTCCCACCGACGACTGCATCATATGTCAACCAATGTAGTATATAACGGATTTGCTATTGTGTGTCCCTGACTTATGCAGCTCGGGCTCGTGCCCTAACCCACGGAGGTACCCCACCGAGCCGCTGCTCTGCACGGCGCCTATCAAGGTCCGTCGATTACCTAACCAAGAAATTTTCTTGAGATTTCATCACCTCACCATGATTGAGCTGAATTGATCTGCGTGTGCGTGTGCGGTGTGGGTGCAGTATCAGTACGCCAACTTCTCGGCGAACTACCTCTACTGGGGCAAGGGCACCATCCAGTTCCAGCTCATCAACCAGCGCTCCGACTTCTCCTTCGCCCTCTTCACCGGCGGCCTCGAAAACGTACGTAACCACTAGTTCTTCTACCTGTACCATGTCAGGGCTACGATCTCAACGTGAACACCGTGCCTTCAATTTTGCAGCCGAAGCTGGTGGGGTTGACGAAGCTGTCGCCGTTCAAGAACCCCAAGGCGCCGGTGTTCCCGCGGCTGGCGCAGGGCAAGACCCACGACGAGATGGCGGTGACCTGGACCAGCGGCTACGACGTCGGCGAGGCCTACCCCTTCGTGGAGTGGGGCATGGTCACCTCCGGCTCCGGCGCCGGGAACCCCACCCGCACTCCCGCCGGCACGCTAACCTTCAACCGCGGCAGCATGTGCGGCGCGCCGGCGCGGACGATCGGGTGGAGGGACCCCGGGTTCATCCACACGGCGTTCATGAGAGGCCTGTGGCCCAACAAAGAGTACTTCTACAAGATCGGGCACGAGCTCCCCGACGGGACGGTGGTGTGGGGCAAGCCCTACGCCTTCCGGGCGCCACCGACGCCCGGGCAGAGCTCGCTGCAGCGCGTCATCGTCTTCGGCGACATGGGGAAGGCGGAGAGGGACGGGTCGAACGAGTACGCCAACTACCAGCCGGGGTCGCTCAACACGACGGACGCGCTGGTGAAGGACCTGGACAACTTCGACATGGTCTTCCACATCGGGGACCTGCCCTACGCCAACGGCTACATCTCGCAGTGGGACCAGTTCACCGCGCAGGTCGCCCCCATCAGCGCCAGGAAGCCCTACATGATCGCCAGCGGCAACCACGAGCGGGACTGGCCCAACACCGGCGGCTTCTTCGACGTCGAGGACTCCGGCGGCGAGTGCGGCGTGCTCGCCGAGACCATGTACTACTACCCGGCCGAAAACAGAGCAAACTTCTGGTACGTTCAGAAAATCTATCTCTTCGTTCCTAAATATAAGTCTTTGTAGAGATTCCAATATGGACTACATACGGAGCAAAATGAGTGAATCTACACTCTAAACTATGTTTATATACATTTATATGTAGTTCATATTCAAAACTCTACAAAGACTTATATTTAGGAACAGAGGGAGTAGTCATTTAGTTCCTGCAAAGCTCATACGTATACTAGGAAAACACCGGGTTTGAAACGAACTGAATGAGGAAATGGCTTGTGAACAATCGTCTCAAGGTACAAGGTGGACTACGGGATGTTCCGGTTCTGCGTGGCGGACTCGGAGCACGACTGGCGGGAGGGGACGCCGCAGTACAAGTTCATCGAGGAGTGCCTCTCCACGGTGGACCGGAAGCACCAGCCGTGGCTCATCTTCGCGGCGCACCGGGTGCTCGGATACTCCTCCAACAAGTGGTACGCCGAGCAGGGCTCCTTCGAGGAGCCCGAGGGGCGGGAGAGCCTGCAGAAGCTGTGGCAGCGGTACCGCGTCGACCTGGCCTTCTTCGGCCATGTCCACAATTACGAGCGCACCTGCCCGCTCTACCAGAACCAGTGCGTCACCGGCGAGCGGAGCCGCTACTCGGGCACCATGAACGGGACCATCTTCGTGGTGGCGGGCGGCGGCGGCAGCCACCTCAACGGCTACACCAGCGCCATCCCCAAGTGGAGCGTGTTCAGGGACCGGGACTACGGCTTCACCAAGCTCACGGCCTTCAACCACTCGTCGCTTCTGTTCGAGTACAAGAGGAGCAGCGACGGCATGGTCTACGACAACTTCACCATCCACAGGGACTACCGCGACGTGCTCGGCTGCGTGCACGACAGTTGCTTCCCCACCACCCTCGCTACCTGACCGTCAAGATCTCATGGAACAAGCCAGACAACCAGCGGCTAATAAAAGAGAGTTGGTCTGGTATTTTCTGAAGTGTTGCGCAAGACTCCCGTATTTCCATTGTCTCTGTTCTTCGCTGTCTGTTGCGCTAGAGTGTGGAGGTTTTTGTTGTTGTTGTTGTTGTTGTTGTTGAACTGCACTGTGAGAGACGCTGGTGTTCCCAGTGACAATGCTTGTTTCAATAAAAAGCTGGGCTGCCACAGCCTATTCTCTAGAAATATACGCAGAATTTGCTTCTTCTTTTTTTGCATCAGCGGCCCCAGGAGCACACCATGGATTTCAGGTCGAAGATGCATGGGCGGGGGACGGCGGCATTTGATTTGCAGAGACGGCAGGAGCTATGAAACTCACGGGAGGCCTGAAGGTCGGTGGAGCTGCTGCAGCTATAGTAACTGCAACCACTTCTGACATACTATCTGGGAAAGATAGACACGATCACACGAACAAATGCAGGAAGGAGCACAGCAGGACGAATTGTGATGCTACGCAGAAAAGTTATAAAGATACCAAGGCAGCAAATAAAAACCACTCCCTCCGTCAAATCGGTTGTAATATCTTATATTATGGGACGGAGGGAGTAGATACCAAGGGATCAGATGCGGCCTTTGACGCCCGCGCTTGTGTCTGACTGACCACCTTGATCAAGCTCACGTCAACATGAGTTCTGGGCGTGGCATTTTCTGATTGTTACAATCCAACATATAAACATTAACGAAAGAAGAAGAAGAAGAAACAAACAATGTAGCTGAATCTGCGTCCGCAGACAAAGTGCAAGCAAAATGATGGCGATCGCCAAGAGCTAACATGTTGGTCCATTGGACATCTCCAAATAAGTAGTGCTACTCTACTTCGAACAATTCATTGGGATATCTACATATCATCATCTCTTCTCGGCCTGCGATTGCATTTGTTCGTGTCCTTCCCGGAAATTGCAGCCGTGGTTGCAGCTACTACGGCTGCAGCAACCGCGCCGACCTTCAGGCCTCCCGTGAGCTTCATAGCCCCGGCCATCTTTGCGAACGCGGCCGCCCCCACCAGCTTCGACCTGAAAGCCATGGTGCGTTCCTGGGGCAGTTGTTTCAGAAAATGAGCTAATTCAGCAGCGATCTCCTGTTGTTACGCATGTTATTTCTTCGAGTGCCTGTTTAGAGCATCGATGTAGAGTTAGCAGAGACCAGGCTGAAGACTCACAAGATAGTTCAAGATAACGGCAGACTGAAATCATTCCTAGACTAGAAAAGTTTTGTTTCAGGCACTTATAGAGTTGTAGTGTTCGAAACTTCACCCCTCTTCACCAGCCTAAGACTTGTGCACAGGAAACAAATTTCCCGACTACGAACTCTGCTACAGACGAGCTCGCAGGATGAACCTTTTCTTTCAAGTTCTAGACAAGATCCAACAACACAACCAAATATCTTCAGACTTGGGTACACAGGAAACAAAATTCCTGACTAAACCCTGCCATGGACGAGCTCGCAGGATGAACCTTTCTTTCAAGTGCTAGAGCAGATCCAACAAAACAACCAAATACTATCTAGCTAGCTGCTGGCTGCTAGAGGGGGAGATATATTCTTAGGTACAATCCATACCTCGACCAGGAAATCAGGAAGGAAAAGCAGCCGCGGAGCTGCCGGCTGGCTCGAGGGAGAGAGCGATCAGCTCCCCAGGACGCCTCTGCCTTGGACCTCACAAGGAAGATGAGGAAGAATGTTTTGGGCCAACAAAGAGAGGACCGGTGACCGGTGAGAGTATGAGCTAGTCACAGGGAGGCCTCTCAAGTCTTTTTCTTTTCTTCTCTTGGGGTGGGTGGGGGCCAAGCTTGGGAGAAGCTGTTGAATGAATGATCCTTTTGAATTCTTCAAACCCAAATGGACCGCAGATGCATGCACCTCTATTCATTCTCCCACCTGCTCCTCTACGCCATGAGGGGAAGGGCAGGCCACATTCCGTGGAGAAAGCATATATTCATTCTCCCACCTGCTCCTCTACGCCATGAGGGGAAGGGCAGGCCACATTCCGTGGAGAAAGCATACGCCCCCAATCAACGAGCTCCATCATGGAACTGCTCCAGCCACATGCATCTGCAAAAAAAAAAACTCGGTAAAACTATAAAACATGGCTATAAATTTTCTGTCGAGACACAAAGTGAGCACTAAAATTTGAAATCATGGGTGAAGATGACCAGGCACACATGCAACCATCAACAGTTTTAAAAATAAGCTGAGTATATTGAATATCCTCCTTGTCTCTCCTCTTGGTGAGAAGTCAGTGTGCTTATCCCCACTTCTAATTTAAAAAATCCATGCATCTGTCTTTGCCTGCCCAGGCATCTTCCTGCACTAGCTAGTCATTCAGATTAATTTATTGTTACTAACTTATTGCCCCGCCCAGGCATCCTTTAGCTAAACAGTCGTTTATTCACCATAAAAAATCGTTAGATCATTAACCAAGAGAGGGATCAGGCCAAAACGTTCACAACAATCCGAGCTCTCATCAGCTACAGAATAAGCCTCCTATTGGGAAATGCACGAAGCTTGCTTTCCATCAAGGTACATTCATCAAAGATTGTAGTTGATGAACCAAGAGACCGTTTGCCGGTCAGCATCTTCGGTCACATCCACGCAGTCCGAGTTGAGTTGATAACGACTCGATTCGGTTGCGGCCAAATTGCTGCACCAACCGAAGCCTGTGCAGAAGACCAAAAGCTTCAGCAGTTCAGCTGTCACCTATTTATCTACATATATGAAGGACGTAGCAGTTCAGGACCAGGCTAAAATCCATTAATCATTTGGAACATTTAGCACGGTAGTTGGGCAAATGAGCTGGCATGCTTAGCCCCGGTACCAACAACCCCCTCAATTCATGCATTGTTGTTCTTATTGTCTTGAAGCCAGCAAGGGCTTGATGAGGCGTTGATTAAACCCACCAACCCTTCACTGTTGATCCTTCCTTTGGCTACACACATCAGCAGCAGCTGCTTGGTCGATTTTACACTGAGCACTATCGTCTCAGATCCACACAGAAACAGTTGGGATCCATGGAGGCGACAGTGCTGAGCGTGGGCAAGTCCGCGGTGAAGGGGGCGCTCGGCTACGCCCAGTCCGCTGTCGCGGCGGAGGTGGCGCTGCAGCTGGGGGTGCAGCGTGACCAGGCCTTCATCAGGGACGAGCTCGACATGATGCAGTCCTTCCTGATGGCCGCGCACGGCGAGCAGGACGGCGGCAAGGTGGTCGGGACCTGGGTGAAGCAGGTCCGCGACCTGGGCTACGACGTCGAGGACTGCCTCCAGGACCTGGCTGTCCGCCTCGAGAAGCCGTCCTGGTGGCGTTTCCTCAGGACACTGCTCGACCGGCGCCATGTGGCTAAGCAGATGAAGGACCTGCGGGAGAAGGTCGAGGATGTCAGCCAGAGGAACTTGAGGTACCGCCTCATCAGGGGGCCCGCCGCTGCTGCTGACTCCAAGCACGTCGCCACCACCGCCGAGCAAAACCTCGCAGGTAGCGCAACGATGTTCGGCATCAATGAGGCGAGGCGTGCCATGAAGCGGGACAGGCCGAGAGTGGACCTTGCCCAGCTTATCAACGGCAGGGAGGGCAAGGACCTTAGAGTCATTGCCGTGTGGGGAACATGTGGTGTTCTTGGGCAGGCGTCCGTGATACGAAAGGTGTATGATGATGCAGACAAGTTTGAATGCCGTGCCTGGATCAAGCTTACACATCCTTTTGATCCGATCATGTTCATGCGGAACATCATGAGGCAGTTCTATGGATGTTCTTTTCCAGAACTGGCAACTGAGGGTCAAAGCTGTCAAGAAAGAGCAACCACTGTAGGCGCTCATGTTCTCAAAAAGATGCTGACAATAAAGCAAGAAGATTTGGTTGACGAGTTCAATGAGCATGTGAATAACAAGAGTTACCTGATTGTTCTTAACGACCTGTGTACCATAGAAGATTGGGACTGGATCAAAACTTACTTTCCCGTCAATGATAATGGAAACCGGATCATTGTGGCCACACAGCAAGTTGAAGTTGCAAGCTTGTGCGTAGGTAAAAAGTGCCAAGTCTCGGAGCTGAAGCAATTATCCGCTGATCAGACTCTCTATGTTTTCTATGACAAGGTAAAACAGAATGTTCAGAGGAAAATTCATGTACATCCTTAATATTTTGATCTAACGGCCACATACTGTCTTCCACGTTATAGTAATATCATTTTTATTTCTAAGTTGTCTGAAATCTCAGTCATTTTCATAAACTTTTAGATCAACGTTCAAACATCATCATCCCAGCCTCATTCCACATATAACTTACAAAAACGAAAAAATATATAAACATCTTGCTAAAATTCTATATTTTGAAGACTGCAATTTTAGATGATTGGGATTTCTGAAATTTTAAGTAACTGCGAAGTCTGCGAAGCAAAAGTGTTAGTTTAATTGATTGACCAGGCAGTTATTCTCCCAAGCTCTGGATAGATTAACTACATGGCTGGTCCGAGACTCCCAAATACTGTATATCATTGAGGACTGCAAGGCCGAAAACAGTATAGCTAATCAAATAACGCTCCGACACATATACTACCAAATGAGTGTTTGCTTATTATCTTATAAAATGGTTTTTTGCTTGTGTTTAGGGCCCTCAAGGTGAACCAGAGTCGAGCTCAAGCACATACATTGCCACTTGTAATAGCTCTATAGTGCCCAGCAGTGAGATACCAGCTGGTAATCAGGCTACAGATGCTGCTGGTGGAAAGAATGCTATGCCAAGAAGGAGCCTCACTCGCATCATGCCGATGACGGCTGCTTTGGAGGAATCTCAGGTTGTTGGGAGGGAGGCAGAAAAATCTCGCATCCTCGGACTAATTTCAGATGCATCAAGCAAAGAATTTCAGGTGATCTCAGTGTGGGGAATGGGTGGTCTTGGGAAAACTGCCTTGGTCACAGATATCTACCAAAGCCAAGAACTCGGTGGTGCATTTAAAAAGCGTGCTTGTGTCACGGTCATGAAACCTTTCAATCGTGAGGAACACCTTAGGAGATTAGTTATGCAACTAGATGTAGAAACATCTGAAGAGTATGACACAATGTATTCATTGGGTAGTGCACAAAACAAATTGTCACGGCCAGTTGAGGAGCTGAAGGGTGAGCTGGAAAGGCTTCTGAAGGAAAAGAGGTGCTTGATTGTCTTTGATGACTTGTCATCTACCACTGAATGGGACTTGATAAGTGGAGACTTACCTCAGACAAAAAATGCAAGCCGGATCATAGTCACCACACGGGAAGTGAGTATTGCCAATTATTGTTCACAAAAGAAACAAGAAAATGTATGCAGGCTCGAAAGTCTGAACGAGAAGCATGCGCTTGACCTCTTCACAAAAAAGGTACTTAAAGAATGATCATGGTGCTCCATTTTGCATGGTACTAATTATCCTTACTTACAAATATGCCTGCATTCACATTCCAAAACTTTAAAGTAAATTACGTCGTCAGTTTATAGTAATGCTCTGCATGTTTATTTATATAGTAGCGGCACAGTTTGGCCGTCCTAGCTAGGTTGATCATTGACCAACAATTAGTACAACATGTGGATTATGCAACAACAACGCACATAGCCAATACATTGTATCCATATTCAAAATAATTTTCTAACGATAGTGATTTTCTAACTATGAAAGTGTATTATGCATATAAGAGAATATACAGTAAAATTTTAGCTCATCGTGATCAAATTATGCCCTATGTAAATCAATATAGGGCTAGAAGTAGGACAATATGAAGAACAAATGAGGATGATTGATACGGCTGGAATATACTTACCAGAACACACGACCATCTTCACTACTTCTAACTCTGAAATATAGAAAATATGATTGTAGGCTGTATAAGATAAACTATTGACCACATATAATTACTACCAAGCTAGCTAGGATGGTTTTTTCATATATAATCTATTTTGCAGAATGCTAAATACTTGGTTGTTAAAATTCAGGTATTTAAGGAGAATGAAGATCTGCATAAGCACTATCCTGAGCTGGTTGAGCAAGCGGAACAAATCCTGAAGAAGTGCAATGGACTTCCTCTTGCAATAGTTGCCATTGGTGGCTTCTTGGCAAATCAACCAAAGACTACCATGGAATGGAGAAAATTGAATGAGAATCTTAGTTCTGAGTTGGAGATGATTCCAGAGCTTGACACCATAAGAACAGTCCTTCTCAAAAGCTACAATGGTTTACCCTATCATCTCAAGGCTTGTTTCTTGTATCTGGCAATCTTTCCTGAAGACTACAAGATTAGTCTAACACGTTTGGTCCGGCGGTGGATAGCAGAGGGTTACTCAAGAGAGGTACGCGGCAAGTCTGCGCATGAAGTAGCGGAGAGCTACTTCATGGACCTTATAAGCAGGAGCATGATCCTCCCATCCCAACGATCAAGTCACAGCAGAAAAGAGATTGACTCTTGCCAACTCCATGACATTATTCGTGACATCAGCATCTCAAAGTCAGCGGAGGAAAATCTTGTTTTCAGATTGGAGGAAGGTTGCAGCTTAAACAACCAAGGCACGACACGGCACCTCTCTGTCAGCAGCAATTGGAAGGGAACCCAAAGTGAATTCGAGGGCACGGTGGACCTGTCTCGTGTCCGATCAATAACAATTTTTGGGAAGTGGAAGCCATTCTTCATTTCTGACAAGATGAGGTTGCTGCGGGTGCTGGACTTGGAAGGCACTTCAGGTCTGGTTGATCATCATCTCAAGCACATTGGGAAGCTTTTCCACTTGAGATACCTTTCCCTGAGAGGTTGTCATGGAATTTATCACCTGCCAGGTTCTTTGGGTAACCTGAGGCAGCTCCAAACACTAGATGTCATGGGTACAAACATAATCAAGCTGCCAAAGACCATCATCAAGCTCAGAAAGCTACAACACGTTCGTGCCAGGGGCGTTGGGAGCAACGATGATTGTGTGTATGAAGAGTATCCAGAAGAGGTGCCGAGGATAATGAGGAACAAGCTATGCATCTTGACTTCCTCCTCGGTAGGATTTTGTGTGGCATGCTGTGACCCTCACCTTCTGAAGGAGTGCATGGACATCGATGGGGACACCAACAGACGTGATGTCTGCACCGCATGCTGCTGCTCCTATCTGCCAATGCAGGTGACACGCCGGAGCCGACGCGGTGTCGCAGTGCCCAGAGGGATCCACAGGCTGAAAGCCCTGCACACGCTGGGTGTCGTCAACATCTCGAGGAGGAAGGCTGCCGTGCGAGAGGTAGCGAGGCTCACCGGGCTGCGCAAGCTGGGAGTGACCGGCGTCAACGAGACCAACAGTGGAGAACTATGTTCAGCCATTTCTAGTCTCAGCTCCCTGGAAACATTGCTCATGCAATCTGAGGGGAAGCCCGGTTTATATGGCTGCTTGGATGACCTCTCTATGCCTCCAAAAAACCTTGAGAGCCTCAAGCTGTACGGTAACCTGGTCAGACTGCCGGCATGGATAAATGGTGGGCTGCTACAAAACCTGGCCAAGCTCAAGCTGCGGAGCTCCAGGATATCAGACCATGATGCCGCCATAAAAGTCCTTGGGAGCCTACCAAACCTAGCCACCCTTGGTCTGCGGAAGGAGTCACTTGAGGGCGAAGAGGTCCGTCTCCGTTTCTGTCCGGGTGCATCGTTCCCAAGCTTAATGGTGCTGGAGCTGAGTTCTCCAGGTAAGCTCAAATCTGTACAGTTTGAAAAGGGAGCAACCCCTAAGCTTGAGCTGCTGCAGTACTACGATCAGCCTGACCATGATAAGAATGATGTTATTTCAAAAGAAAATGATGATCAGTTTGAAGAAGCTTCCAGTGTTTGGCTGTTTTCTGGGCTAGCATCTCTGGGGAGTCTCAAGAAAGTTATGCTAGAGGGTGGAAACTATGAGCGCTACTTTGTGCGGAACTTGCGGTCCCAGCTTGAGTTGAATCAGAATCGGCCTGTTCTCAAGATGGACTGAGCTAAACTCTGGAAACTCTGATTCTGCTCACCTGTTTTGATCACGATTAGTTAAGGTCATTTTGGCCGCTGCCACTGGGTTGCTTAATTTGACTTCTTTAATTTGCTTATTACAGAAAATGTCTAGTTTACTCCTTCCGCGAGACTGCGACTAAAATATCTACTCCATTGGGTCTCATATGAAAGACATAGTGTATTTGTTTATTTGTGTTAGGTCCCATATGTGAGAAAGTATATTTGTTTATTTATGTCTCTTAGAATGTTTCTAGTCCCACTGGTGGGTAGGAGTGCACTAGATGAAAGACTAGTACGAGGAAATTACTCATACTAACATATCTTAGGCCATACAGAGTAAGAATAATGTATGCCTAATTTTTCGTAATTTACTCTCATGTCCCAGAGTAATATATAAGAAACTGAATGGTTCCCCTAGTTCTGGCATGAATGCTTCCACTTCCACAATACTCCCTCCGTCCGGAAATACTCGTCGGAGGAATGGATGTATCTAGATGTATTTTAGTTCTAGATACATTCATTTTTATGTATCTAGAACTAAAATACATCTAGATACATCCATTCCTCCGACAAGTATTTCCGGACGGAGGGAGTACAAGCATAGCTTTATAAGTACATTCCTGGACCTGGAGTATGGTCAGTGGTAAATTTCACTACATTCATGATTTCCATCCTTGATAACCGATATAGTAACAGAATGTCAATGAAACTTTTTACCTTAATAATGTTGAGAAAGCCTTTCCAAACCGCATTTTGGATACTAGAATGGAAGGAATATGTTTCACCATGGAAAAGCTTTACAGCTGGCTATCTGCACATGTTTGCATAGCAATTATAATAATTACTTTATTAGAGAATCTACTCCCTCTGTTGAACTAAAACCACGACATGAATTATGGAACGGAGGGAGCACATGATAAAAACAGAGCTAAGAAATGGCCGTGAGAACTTACAGTTTGGCGGTCAGAAATAGTCAGGGGTCAATTGAGTTACTCAACAGTATAACATTTTCTCCACATGACAAAATCTGACCAAACCTATGTACGTACTGCATAACAAATCAGAATGGCCCTTATTTTTCTGTCCATTAATTTCTTTTTTAAGACAATAGAAATTCACCTCGTTCTTGGGCCATCGAATGAACTGAATGTATCACAGCAGGTCGTTGAAGAAACTATGTACAGCATGATTGCACAGAGATGAGCTTTATACATATGAAATGCTGTCTGCTGCTAAGTTTTCGTTTTCTATCTACAGCCACACTCATGTCAAGTCAGAGGAACATAACCTTCCAGTTTTAAATGGATATAAATGTTCTTCAATGCTGCATAAATATCTTCTGAATGAACATGTAAAACATCTGCCGCCAAAAACTCATGACATTTTCCATCCAGCTCAATAGAACTACAGCCAGGGTTCTTCTTTACCCCTCTATCTCTCATCAACATCCTCAGCATCTTCACCTGATCCCATTTACTTTTACTTGCATATATTTGGCACATAAGTACATATATTCCACTGTCCGATGGATCGAGTTTTACTAGCTTATCTGCAGCACATTCACCAATCTCTACATTGCCATGCACTCTGCATGCATTCAAAAGAGCACCCCAGCCGGCCTCGCCAGCTTCCATTGGCATACCCTTTGCAACTTCAAGTGCCTCTTCAAGAAGTCCACTTTTCCCGAAAAGATCGATCATGCATGCATAGTGTTCTGCTTTGGGTTCAATCTGATAGCCTATTTTCATTTCTTTAAAATACCGACGCCCTTCTGAAACTAACCCACTATGACTGCATGAAGAAAGTAGCCCAAGGAATGTGATCTCATCAGGCACAATACCTGTTCCTTTCAATTGCTCAAAGAGATGAAGTACTTCTTCAGACTGACCATGCACAGCATGGGCCATGACAATCGAATTCCAACTCACTACATTCCTCTCTCCCATCTCAGCAAATAATCTTGATGCTGCATCCAAATCTCCGCATTTTGCATACATATCAATGAATGCATTACCTAAATTCACGGTGAGTACAGCCTTGCCACTGACAATGTAGTTATCATATATCCACCTACCAAGATCAAGGTAACCCAACTGAGCACACGCTGGGAGCACACTCACAAGGGTAGCATTAATCGGCTCAACATTTTCTTCAATCATCTTTTTAAACAGCCTCACTGCTTCCTCAGGCTGATTTGCCTGCGAGTAAGCAGCGATCATGCAACTCCAAGAAACTGCGTTCCTCCTAGGCATATCCTCAAACAGCTGAGCTGCACTCTCCAGGTGACCGCACTTTGCATAAACGTTAACCATGGTCGTCCAGGAGTACACATCCTTGGCCGCCATGCCGTCGAAAACCTCCCTAGCAGAGGGCACGCACCCGAATTTCCCAAACATGTCGATCAGCGCATTCACCAAGCTAACGCTTCCACCCACACCACCCTCTGCAACATACCGATGCACCCTCCTCCCCAGCGCTAGCAGTCCCATCTGCCCGATCGCCGACAGCGCCGCAACCAGCGTCACCTCATTCGGCTGCTGGCCCCCCGCCACCACCATCCTGCAAAACACGCGCCAGGCATCATCAGCCATCCCCCTCCGCGCGTACCCGTCCACCATAGTCGTCCAGGAAACGACGTCCCTCTCGGACATTTCGTCGAACACCATCCGCGCACGCGCCAGCGACCCGTGGTCCGCGTAGAAGTGCGCCAGCGCGTTCCCGACGAGCACGCTCCGGCCGACGAGCCCCCACTTGAGGGCGACGCAGTGGACGCCCTCCCCGCCTGCGGACGACGGCCCGCGCTCGGCGGACGCGGCCGCAGCCTTGAGCGCGAAGACGAGCGTGCGCGCGTCGGCGGGGAGGGCTTGGCGGACGACGCGGCGGAAGAGCGCGAGGGCGCGGCGCGGGAGGCGGGCGCGGAGGAAGGCGCGCATCATGGTGGACAGCATGTAGGCGTTGGGACCGGGGGCGGGGGCGCGGGCGAGGATGGCGGCGGCGTGGCCGACGCGGGGCGGCGTGGAGAGGGCGCAGAAGGCGAGGAGGCGGGACGCCGGGAAGCGGCCCGCGGCGAGGCCGGAGACGGTGAGCAGCGCGTGCAGCTGGAGGAAGCGCGGGAAGGAGGCGCAGGACTCGAGGAGGGCGAGCAGCGGGTGGGTCACCACCAGGTTGCGGTTGGTGTTCCACGCCGGCCGGGTCGGCGGCGCCGCCCCTGGGCATGGGGAAGGCAGAGGGGGCCGCGCGGGCGGAGCGTGGTGGCGCATCACGGCCTCGCGGGAGCCCGAAGTATTTTGTGGGTTTCGTCGGCGGTGGGGAAGAGGCCGTCGCCGGAGCTACATCGGCGGGTGGGTGGGCGAGGTTGAGCAGGGGAGGGGTGGAGGCGCCATTTTGGGGAGCGGTACAACGGCGGGAGTCGCCGCGACCTCCTGCGTTGCGAGGGGAGACGGTTATGGGCTTCAATTCCGATTCTAGCTCAGCTGGAAATGGGCTTGTGTGCGTACTTCAGTAGCTTTCCTTGAGTGCTTCAGTTCAGCTGGAATTCCAATTACCACTCAAAAAAAACTGAAAAAAAAAACTGGAATTCCAATTTAGCCCAAAAAAGGCAGAAATTCCAATTGATTCTCAAATAAATGGAAATGATAAATCCTGAACATTCGGGATTTGACCATGGCAAACCGTAAGTTTTTTATGACATTTTAGTGACACGGGGATGGCAGGTTTAGTTGACACACACGGCAATTTCTGGCAAAAAATATATTGAGCACGGAGTTGTCGTGCTTGCCAACGAAAATTGGCATCCTCGTGTCACTAAAATTGTCATAGAAAACGGCATTTTCAAGGTCCAATAAAAGCTGGAATTACAATTCGTCTTACCTCAGTTATTTTTTTTTCAGCTGGAAATGGGCATCAATTCTAATCCAGCTCCAAGCATTCTCCCCTCCTTGTATTTGAAGTGATTACCAACTCTTTTTTTGCGAGGAAGTGATTACCAACTTGCTGCTATGCCCAAAAGAAAATCGCCAGATGTTGCTGCGGTAGCCCTTAAATAATCACAGTACAAGCTGTTTTTCTCAACAGCAACAAAAAAACATGATATTGTAGTAGTAGCATTTGGTTTGTGTGACAGATTATGCAACATACCGGCCCTGTCTTAGCCTTCCCTTTACGATAAAAAAAAAGGAAAATCATTGTGTAACAGGAGCGGAGCACGACGCTCACACCATTGCGCGAGCCCCGGATAGGCAGCGCCGCACCGCCATCACCAAACAGCAAAACAGTAACACACACACAGCTTGCAAGCAATGCTGAAAGGAAGCTTTTGCTTAGAATCAGCTGCTCAGGAATTTATCACTGCAAGTGTTTAGACACAGCACATAGCCAAACAGATACAAACATAGGTCGCGAGCAAATGCTGAAAGACACACGTGCTTACTAGAACCGTTTACTGAGGAATTACCACTAGCACGGTCCTGGAATTTGGTGCCTGACACTACAGTTTCAGGGCACTTCAGCTCTGATGGGAACAAAGAATCAACACAAAACAAAATTCAGGACATGATAATTCTTATACCCTGAGTTACAAAAACACATGTATCATGGGAATTGCGCTGGCAAAACTTATTTATTGTGAATGCGGCCTCCTCCCGAAGGCCACGATTAGCTTCCGCAGCTCTTCAGCACTGATAAACTGCTGAATGCTGGTCTACACGCTATGGAGAAGCATTTTAGAACATTGCTTCTCCAGCAAATCCTTGGCACGTATCATTTTGCCCCCGGCTTTTGGTTATCAGTACCCGCGTCTTTTCCGGATACGGCAGCCGTCGCTGCGGCTGTCATGGCTGCAGCCGCCGCGCCGACCTTCACGCCGCCTGCAGCTTTCATCGCCCCGGCGATCTTCGCGAATGCAGCAACCCCGCCTACTAGGGCAGCACGCAGGGCTACCATTGGCCTGATCTCCATGGTGTGTTCCTGGAGCAGTTGATGCATAAATGAGCAATTTCAGCACAGTTAAACACTTGTAAAATACATTTCAATGTAGTTAGATGTGACTGTATTTTTCAATCATTTACACGGGTAAAAGAAGAAGAAGAAATGATCGTATAGTCTAGCATTTATGTAGCTTTAGCATTAAAAAAAGCACACATGGCCTCTTAAAACACCTACACATGCTGTGAATGGATAAATGAACTCACAAGATAACCAGAGAGGCAGAACTAACCAAACGACTGCCTAAAAAAGAATTACTCCCTCCCATCCTAATAATTGACGCAACCTCTATACAAGCTTCTATACAATTTCTATAGATGCTGCGTCAATTAATTTGGGTTTGAGGGAGTGTCTCATTTTTAGCCCAAAGATTATGTTTGAGCCTCCCGTGGAGTATATTCCGGTGGGATTAAACAGTAATGTCAAACGCACCAAGCACCCACTTGGATTGATCACAACTCTGCTACCACAACATCATGCAGATAAAACTTAACAAAAAAAATACAACCTCAACAGGATAGTGCCACAAGTTATAAATGTATCATTCTCACATGTATATTGAATCATTCAGATATCGATCTCAGTATAGCTGGCCGGTGTAAACTAGCCATGGGTGGATCTCTTTTTCTTTTCTTTTTTTGAACCGGGCTAATCCCCTTTCCATTAATTAAAGATATAACGGAAATACAGCCATGGGTGGATCTGGATGAACGCTGGGTGTGCACCAGCGCATCCAAAAAAAATTGGGGGTCAAGCGGGGTTTGAGTAATCGATTGATGAAGGCAAGCACATACCTCAGAGCCCAAAGACTGCGGTAGGGGCGGAGACGGCGCGAACGCGATGTGACGATGAGGGTAACCTGGAGCAGCGGTCGGCGCGAGTACGAGGGGGTGGGTGAGGGGGGTGGGGGGGCGAAGGGTCGGCGGTGACTGGCGCTAAGGCACGGCGCGGCGGCGGCTGTATGGGAGGCCGCGGCGGATCAGAAGAGGTCTTTGGGTCGGGAGGTCAGCAGGAGGAAGAGGAAAGAAGGGTGCGGGGAGGGAGAGGACGGGCCTGTGTGTGGGGATTGAAGAGTTGATATTTTTTCCCCCCGGATATTCAGAAGGGTTTTTATCGGTTTTGTCATTAACTGTGTCACGCTACTCAATTTTGTCAGTGAAGATTCAAGTACTCATAATTGACATCATTTCATTAAGCTTGTGCTAAAAAATGCCACTCAGTATTATTACTGAACGGTTAAAGGGCATTGACCAGGGTCAAGTGACCAAGATACTCCTGACCCCCACTTGACAGTGTACCCTTTACAACTCACTTTAACATACGGGTTCTAGTTTTCAGCCCACGGAGAATAAAAATTAGAAGCAAAAATAGCTTCGCGCGGGTGATTGAATCCTCATGGGACGTTATTGTTCTTCTAATTAGGAACCGCGGCTTATAGAAGAGCGTCGGTGAGTGGGTGCAAGGGTATTTTGTTCGCTTCACCCCAATCAATGGACTTTGATCGAGGGTTTCTAGTGGCGATTGGCATTTTTAGCACACACATAAACGAAATAGATGTCATTGTTTACATATTTGGAGCTATTCCCACTCATAAGAAGGTGAAACTTCTAATGGCAAAATTGAGTAGACGGTGTCTGGTGTTAAGGCACGGTGGGGCGGCGGCGACAGATCAAAGGAGATCTTTGGGTCGGCCGGGTTGGGCGGTCAGCAGGAAAGGTGCGGGAGAAGACGATGCTTTTGTTTGGATGGGGAGTTGATCTTTGCCGGATGTTCAAAACGGCTCGTTGGCATATGCTTCCGCATGTAAAAATAAATTTATAATTATTTTGAAAAGGGGGGGGGGGGGGATGTTTTCATGTATATGTTGTTTTTACGGGTATATGCGAGATTCCATAAGATGAAAAAAATGATGTGCCTTTTGCTAAAAAGTTTTGTCATGTTCTTTTTAGAGCATTGACATTTGTACTATTCTTTGCTAGCATATTTTTCTCTTTTTGCAAAAAAATTTACAGAGCATGCTGGGACACAATCTGAATGTTTATCCCATTAGCTTCGCTCATTTTCTTTATCTCGGATAAATTGGGAATGCATGTGTGCTCATTGTGGATGGGGGCTTGAGTTGTCCTAGTAATTTGTTCCATATGTGGCCTGCTTTGGGATCGGAGAAATACAAAGTTGACCAGTCTTCTATGCATTTATGCGGTAAGAAAATTTGAGTTTCTGAAAAGACACGACCTAAAGTGTTCCATAAAGACTTCAATGTTTTGTTTGTTTGAGTAAATCTCAGTTTGTAAATAGCATCTTCAGAATGAATAGTATACATGTGTACTCCTCCTCCCGTCTGAAAGGATCAATATCGTTGATTAGAGGGGGGTGAATCGGCAACTAACAATTTTAGCTTTTCTTTATTAATTTAAACTTTGCATCAAGGTAGATTATCTAGATGTGCAACTAGGTGAGCAACCTATATGATGCAACAACAACAAGTACACAAGCAAACAAGGGATACAACACAATATAAGCTTGCACAAGTAAAGGTACGAGATAACCAAGAGTGGAGCCGGTGAAGACGAGGATGTGTTACCGAAGTTCCTTCCCTTTGAAGGGAAGTACGTCTCCGTTGGAGTGGTGTGAAGGCACAGTGCTCCCCAAGAAGCCACTAGGGCCACAGTATTCTCCTCACGCCATCACACAATGCGAGATACCGTGATTCCACTATTGGTGCCCTTGAAGGCGGCAACCGGACCTTTACAAACAAGGTTGAGGCTCTCTCCACAACTTAGTTGGAGGCTCCCAACGAAACCCCGGGGCTTCACCACAATGGAATGTGGCTTCGAAGTGACCTCTTTCGTCTAGGGCGCCCAAGCACCCAAGAGTAACAAAAACCACACAAGAAAGTATGAGGGAATCAAATATCCTTTGGTGGAAGTGTAGATCTAGGTCTCCTCCTTCAATCCCTAGCAAATCAACAAGTTTGAGTGGCTAGAGAGACAGATCGGGCAAGAAAGCTTCAAGGGCATTAATGGAGGAGAGAGAGAGGCAAGAGATAGATGGGAGGTGGGAGAAGCACCTCCTTAAATAGGGTCCCCTCAGATCCAACCGTTATGCGCATAAATGCATAGGAGCGGTACTTCCGCAAAAGACACCGGTACAATCGGTGAATGCGGGAAACCCCTGCTAGGGCACCAGGGCGGTACTTCCGGTGAGGCAACCAGTAGTACCGGTATATTGGAACATACCGGAACTACCGTCCCACCACCGCCCGACTACCGCTTCACAACCAGAAGGAAATCACCCTAGGCCGGTAGTTAGAGCGGCGGTGGGCCGGAGCTACCGCTGGGCCAGCAGTCCCTGGCTGGTGGAGTCCGAGGCGGTACTACCGCCCTGAACACCGGTAGTACCGGTTTGTCAAGACAAACCGGAACTTCCGTTCCATCACCGGTCTACCACCGTACCTGGTACAGAAGGGAGTCACCCCTGAGCGGTACTTGTAGTGGTGGTATGACCGGAACTACCGGCCGGCGGTACAACCGCTCAATGGAGCGGTACTACTGCCATGGGCAGAACTGCACAGTGACAGAGGACTTTGGGGAACCTCTCTCTCCTCGAACGGAGGGTATATGGTGGGTGCAGAGAATGTGTACGTGAAGTGATTCACCCAATACCTTCCGATGTGGATTCCCTCTTAATAATACGGATATCCTACGCCCAAAGGAATAAAAACGTCGGAATTTCCGCATAGAGGGAGGCCTAACCGTCTTGCGCCACACAACGTGTACCTGAGAGAACTAGAACGCACGATTAGCCCACACGTGTGTTGTCATCATCACCAAAACTCTTAAGGCAGAAGATGCCCTTACAATCTCCCCTTTTTTGGTGGATGATGACAACCACACGAAAAGTACGGGAGTTCTAGAAAATATCGACGGGGCTCCCCTTGAGTGTGAGCACTATTTAGAGTTTGCTTTTGGAATGCAAAATGCTCACACTAGGAACAATGCTCCCTGATGACCCACAAGTATAGGGGATCTATCGTAGTCCTTCCGATAAGTAAGAGTGTCGAACCCACGAGGAGCAGAAGGAAATGATAAGAGGTTTTCAGCAAGGTATTCTCTGCAAGCACTGAAATTATAGGTAACAGATAGTTTTGTGATAAGATAATTGGTAACAAGCAACAAGTAACAAAAGTAAATAAAGTGCAGCAAGGTGGCCCAATCCTTTTTGTAGCAAAGGACAAGCCTGGACACACTCTTATATGGAGAAAAGCGCTCCCGAGGACACATGGGAATTATTGTCAAGCTAGTTTTCATCATGTTCATATGATTCAAGGCCGATACTTTGATAATTTGATATGTGGGTGGACGGTGCTTGGGTGCTGTTCTTACTTGAACAAGCATCCCATTTATGATTAACCTCTATTGCAAGCATCCGCAACTACAACAAAAGTATTAAGGTAAACCTAACCATAGCATGAAACATATGGATCCAAATCAGCCCCTTTTGAAGTAACGCATAAACTAGGGTTTAAGCTTCTGTCACTCTAGCAACCCATCATCTACTTATTACTTCCCAATGCCTTCCTCTAGGCCCAAATAATGGTGAAGTGTTATGTAGTCGACGTTCACATAACACCACTAGAGGATAGACAACATACATCTCATCAAAATATCGAACGAATACCAAATTCACATGACTACTAATAGCGAGACTTCTCCCATGTCCTCATGAACAAACGTAACTACTCACAAAGCATATTCATGTTCATAATTAGAGGGGTATTAATATGCATAAAGAATCTGAACATATGATCTTCCACCAAATAAACCAACCAGCATCAACTACAAGGAGTAATCAACACTACTATCAACCTACAGGTACCAATCCCGGACTTAGAGACAAGAATTGGATACAAGAGATGAACTAGGGTTTGAGAGGAGATGGTGCTGGTGAAGATGTTGATGGAGATTGCCCTCTCCCGATGAGAGGAGCGTTGGTGATGACGATGACGATGATTTCCCCCTCCCGGAGGGAAGTGTCCCCGGCAGAACAGCTCTGCCGGAGCCCTAGATTGGTTCCGCCAAGGTTCCGTCTCGTGGCGGCGGAGTCTCAATCCCGAAAGCTTGCTTCTGATTTTTCTTCGGATGAAAGACTTCATATACTAGAAGATGGGCACCGGAGGGCCAATAGGGGGCCCACGAGGCAGGGGGGCGCGCCCAAGGGGGTAGGGCGCGCCCCCACCCTCGTGGCCAGGTGGAGGCCCCCTGATGTATTTCTTCCGCTCAATATTTTTTTATTATTTCTAAAAATAACTTTCGTGGAGTTTCAGGACTTTTGGAGTTGTGCAGAATATGTCTCTAATATTTGCTCCTTTTCCATCCCAGAATTCCAGCTGCCGGCATTCTCCCTCCTTATGCAAACCTTGTAAAATAAGAGAGAATAGGCATAAGTATTGTGACATAATGTGTAATAACAGCCCATAATGCAATAAATATCGATATAAAAGCATGATGCAAAATGGACGTATCAACTCCCCCAAGCTTAGACCTCGCTTGTCCTCAAGCGGAAGCCGATAACGATAAATATGTCCACATGTTTAGAGGTAGAGGTGTCGATAAAATAAAATACGGACATGAGGGCATCATGATTATTCTCATAACAGCAACATATATGGATATTGTCATATGGTTTCTTATGCTCAAGTAATAATCTATTCACAATGCAAAGTATGAATCAGAAACTTTATTGAGAACCAACAAACTATAATCTCAGTCATTGAAGCAATTGCAATTTATCATAACATCGAAAGAGTCTATGTCAGAGCTTTCTAGCAAGTCCACATACTCAACTATCATTTAGTCTTTCATAATTGCTAACACTCACGCAATACTTGTGGTTACGGAGTTTTAATCGGACACAGAGAAAGATAGGGGCTTATAGTTTCGCCTCCCAAAACCTCAAGGGTAATGTCAACAATAATAACTCATGCTAACTTACATCCAATTAGATATATCCATTAGGATCTTTCCAACACACTGTACTTGCCAAAGGATAAAATATAAAAAGGAAAGGTGAAGATCACTGTCGGTGTCAAAACCGGCGGATCTCGGGTAGGGGGTCCCGAACTGTGCGTAACAGGAGACAAGGGACACGATGTTTTACCCAGGTTCGGGCCCTCTCGATGAAGGTAAAACCCTACTCCTGCTTGATTAATATTGATGATATGGGTAGTACAAGAGTAGATATACCACGAGATCAGAGAGGCTAAACCCTAGAAGCTAGCCTATGGTATGATTGTTGTTCGTCCTACGGACTAAAACCCTCCGGTTTATATAGACACCGGATAGGGTTAGGGTTACACAGAGTTGGTTACAATGGTAGGAGATCTACATATCCGTATCGCCAAGCTTGCCTTCCACGCCAAGGAAAGTCCCATCCGGACACGAGACGAAGTCTTCAATCTTGTATCTTCATAGTCCAGAGTCCGCCAGCGGTGATAGTTCGCTATCCGGACACCCCCTAATCCAGGACTCCCTCAGTAGCCCCTGAACCAGGCTTCAATGAAGACGAGTCCGACGCGCATTTTGTCTTCGGCATTGCAAGGCGGGTTCCTCCTCCGAATACTTCATAGAAGATTTTGAACACAAGGATAGTGTCCGGCTCTACAAAACAAGTTCCACATACCACCGTAGAGAGAATAACCTTTGCACAAATCTGCTGACGTATTCCACGGCGTGACATCACACCACGACCAGGCCTTTATACGAATCGTTTTTACTGTTCCACCTCAGCGCGTTTAGCGAGGTGGTTTCCTTGGCACGTCTTATCAAAGCGGAGATCGTGCCCCCTTATTCCGGGATCCTCATCAATATCGGTGTGGGTAACCCAGTCGTGCCCGTTGGCACGCCTCCTCCATCGAAGGCGAGTCCCGAACGGTCACGGGGTGGGCTCTTGGTATTCAACCTCTTTATGACGAGACCAAGGCCCGCTCCTTACTTTCAATCTCAATCGAATCCGCACCTCGCCTCGAGTTCCAACACCCAAAGCTCCAGAGTTAGGCGCTTTGGACCTTCAACGATGTCCGGCTCCAACCTGCACGGCCGGTGGATGTCTTCCTCCGTCACGGAAGAAGATGTGCTAAAGCTGAGAGACGCCAGATATCTAACCGGTGAAATTTCGCATAGGCTGCCTGCTCAAGGGCAGGTTGTTCCCACTCCCGAGCCTGGTGAGAGCGTGGTATTCGTGTCTCACTTCCTTCGGGGTTTAGGCTTCCCGACGGACCCCTTTTGTGAGGGGGCTCATGTTTTATTATGGGCTGGAATTCCATGATTTGGATCCGGAGTCCATCCTCCACATCTCGTCGTTCATTGTCGTATGTGAAGCCTTCCTCCACATTACCCCTCACTTCGGCTTGTGGCTCAAGACCTTCAAAGTGGAGCCGAAGATGATCAAGGGGCATCAGGCAGAGTGCGGAGGGGCTGTTATAAGCAAGAATGCGGACGCTCCATGGCCCGAGGGCTCTTTCCAAGAGGAGCTCGGTTTATGGCAACAGAGTGGTTTTATATCACCGCCCTGTGGGCACCAAATGGGTGGCGCCACCTGCCTTTCGCTCGGGTCCTCCACCGCGGCTGGCGTCATGGGTCAATAAAGGGCTTGACTGGGGGCCGTCCAAGGACGTGCCCTTGTTGCAGGGCCGTATTCGAGACCTCCTAGAGAGAGAGATCAATCTGGTCGTAGTAGCGCAGGTCATGCTGCTTCGTCGCATCCTGCCCTGCAAACGTCGCCCCCTCCGCCTGTGGGAGTTCAATCCGGAGGGACCACGAGCTCTTCAACATTTTATGGGCGCAATGCCCATGGAGATGTACAAACTGTTCTTCGGATCACAAGCAATGTGTCCGGACTTGACCGAGGACGCAGGTCTGAGCTGCAATCGCCCGGATACTCAAGTAAGTAGTCCTGTACCCGGACATGCTATCCGCATATTTATCATAAACTTGCCCTTAAAAGAGCTATCCTTTAAATAGGAGTGGATAGCAAAAGCAAAACTGATCAGGTGTCCAGCCCCCCTCCCTGAGACCACGCAGGATCATGTATTAACCAAGATGCTAGAGGTTGTGCCTTTTGAAGAAGGCGAAGGGGGGAACAAGGGAGCTACTTCCTCCATGAAGGAGGCTATCAAGAAAGGGGGGATCGAGAATCCCTCCCTCCAAGGGGAGAAGAGGACCGCTTCTGAAGATCCGGAGACCAAAGCCTCGAAGCGGGGGAAGAAATCTTCACCAGAGGGTCCTGCGGCGGGAGATGCCCCGGCCGCACTATTTTCCCAAGGAGATCAGCCCTCCAGCGAGCCGTAAGTAAAGGGGGGAGTTTATAAAATAAAAGACATCCCTGTTTTATTTCTGAAGGTAACCGAAAGTTTACCTTGTAGTTCAGATCTCAGCCCTTCACAGCAGAGCTCGTCTTCAAGGGATCTTGATCCGGAGATGATGGAGAGCGAAACGCCTCCGCCTGCCGTTATGCGAGGCGAGGTGGACGACCCTGAGGTGTCATCGCGGAGGACTCCTCCGAATCCGGCGGGGCCAGAAGGCAGCCGTATGTCCCCTCAAAGCTCTCCGTGTCCGGCCTTCAAAAAAGGCCACTGGACGAGTCCGGCACCAACGGGTGTGCGGTCGGAGGAGCTGAAGGATCTGCTCGGGCGAGCGTCTATCTTGGAAGATCACCGTATGTTAATGGGTATGGTGATTGAAAGGATTTCATCCGCTGAGAGCGGATTGCATGAAGCCGTCGTAAGTTTACTGACGGGTTTTGAGGTACGCAAAATGATGTACCTTCTGACAGCTTTGCATATAAAATGCGCCTGTATAGATAGTAGCCCACGAGACTTGGTGCGGTGTCAAAATGACGGCGCGCCGAGGATCATAACCCCAGGTATAATATGCGCTCTTCTTATGTAGGTGGCGAAGCGTCCGGTGGCTAGCCGGGCTGATGAATTTGCCGAACTGAAGCAACTTGACGTGGCGGATGCGGACATCACGCTTGTTAATAAGCGGCTTGACGAGTCACAAGGTATGCAACTTCTCCGCGGACACCTGGTAAGGGAGCTTGATGCCTCATGCCTTACGACATGTATGCTTAATGCAGATGGTGCTGCTGCTATGGAGAGCCTTCGGGCGAAGCTCGCCCGAGCCAAGGAGCAAGCCAGAAAAAGTGATGCGGCTGCTTTAAAGGCGGCCGCAGAGCTAAAAGCCGAACAGGCTGCTCATCGCCAAGCAAGAAAGAAATGGCTGAGATGGCCATGAAATTGAAGAATGCTATCGACCGTTGCGAGCTTCTTGAAAAGAAGATCGAGCAAAACAAGAGGATTCAAAAAGGCCACCACCGAGGCCAAGGATACTCGCTCTGCAATGAGAGCTATGAAGGAGGAGCTACGTCAGGCCGGAGATATTGCGGCTGGAAAGCCCTTTCTGTTGCGGAGGAAATTCGCGGATCCTAGGTACGCTCAATTGGACCGGCTGTGGGGTGCGGAGGATGCTTTTCTGGACTTGGCGGCGAGTGCTGCAGACGCGGCCGAACACTTCCGAGGTCAAAAGGATCACGGAATGGAAGAGCTTTTTTGGTCGCAGTTCCATAGTCCGGAGCGTCCACTTTTGTTAATCGATCGTTTAGCCGAATGGGCTAAGCTGAATAGGTTGTCCGGACTTGCCATGAAGGCTGTCGTGACTCATTTGTGGCCGAAAGCCCCAAGCTGAAGAGTTATTTTGGCTTGGTGCAACAGTTCCTTGGTGTGGTGCCGCATATCGATGCAATGAAGCGGTCAGCATGCATAGAGGGTGCGCGGATGGCTCTTGCCCGTGTCAAGACATACTGGGCGGAGATGAAGGCCACCGACGTTGCATCCCAAGATTCAGACAGAAGCAGTACCGCCGAGCACTATTTTGAGGGAGTCTGCAGGCGCTCGTTTAATAGAGACGCGATGCTCGAAGGATATTATGTTTAAATGACATGTATGATTTGTGAAAACAATGTTTCAATATAATATAAGAGCTTTTTATACTTGTGCGTTCAAGTATTAAAACACCTCTGGCGGCCGTTGATGTATATGTGTATATAACCTAAAAGATGGCGATCGTCGGCTTTAGCCCCCACGCATAGTGCGGGGGTGTTTGCAAAAAGGCGCATTTTCACACTTAATCCAACGTCTTGGTCCTGTAAAGGAGGTGATAGCGTAGCAAACTAGGCAACCAGACTATAATGCTTTATCACTTTCACTTAGCCATAGGAGTTCGATGGTGGGGCTATTATATAGCCCCTAGGGGCACCGCGCTCTCCCGAATTCAGTAGCGTATGTGCTCGACCGAAAGCGGTCCTTCGTTAATGCGGGGAATTCTAAACATTCTGGTGGGTCATCGAGTGGTTGACCAGTCTCACGCTATATCATGATGATCAGTTTTAGCTTTCTCCACTGAGGTGCTCAACCCAGCTCAACCGGGGCACAATTGCAGTGGTTCTCCCAGCGCTACCTTAGCTGATATAACGGAACGTAAGGTACCAAAACATGGGAGCCGGGAAAACCCAACATTTGACCAAAGACATGATTCGGAGCTGATGCATATAAGGCCTAACTCGAGACGCCGAACACTCCCTAAGGTATTCGGTCTTTATGAAAACGGGCAGAATAATGCCCTAAGCCCCGTGTCCAGTGCACGCACAAAAATTCTGCACGGCCGATGCCAAAACGCCAGCCTCCTCCTCGGTTATAGCAAGAAGCCGGGGGATGTGTATCAACAAGAGACAGTAAAAAAGGTTTACGCAGGGTCTTAATCTGAAACGGGTCCCTACTACACGTCTGCGCCTGTGTCTCCGTTGTGCCGTATCCTGGACGGGTGTAGCACGGTGTTCATCTGTAAAAGAGAAGAACTTAGTTGAAAAAGAAAAAGGATCGTGCGAAAAATGCACTTTATATTAAATAAACAGAGTACGGTTCGAAAAAGTGAACAAAATTGAGCTTTATTGTCTATTGTTGTACATGCGTGCAGCCCCTTGTACGGGGGTATGCCGCTAGTAGGCCTTTATATGTTTACGCCGGACTCGTCTAGCCATGTCCGGGGTTCGAATGACCTATTCAGGTGCTTTGATTAGCAGAGCCGGATTAGTGTGGGGCTGTCAAGGCAGTCTCACGTTCTTCCGTGCTCGAGTAACACTTGGTACTCCCTTTTAATGAGATGATGCCGCGTGGACCGGGCATTTTAAGTGTAAGAGATGCATAATGCGGTATTGCGTTAAAGCGGGCGAAAGCTTCACGTCCCAGTAGTGCTTGATAGCTACTTTCGAATGGGGCGATGTGGAAGGTTAACTTTTCACGGCGGAAGTTGTCGGATGACCCGAACACAACTTCTAGCAGTAGGGAGCCCGTACAATGGGCATATAGGCCTGGCATTACCCCTTTGAAGGAGGTGTTGCTATGGCGAATTTTGGTTGGGTCTATCCCCATTTTGCGGATTGTGTCCTGATATAACAGGTTTAGATCGTACCTCCATCCATTAGGACTTGTGTAAATTGGAGTCCGTCGATTATAGGATCTAATATCAAGGCAGTCCATCCTGCGTTAGGATACTTCCTAACAGTCCTGATGATCGAAGGTGATTGGTTTTGACAACCATCGTTGGGACTCTTCTGGGATAGAACGTGCGGCGCGTGTTTCTATGGGCGCCGCTCTGTTTTTCCCTTTTGTCACTTGAAGTGAGTTCGCTGTTTTGACTTTTTGTGGGAAATTCTTTTGTTTTCCGGTGCTCTGCTCGTGGGGTTCGTCATCGTCCTCGCTTGGTGTGTCGAGCCCCTTGTGTTCGGCATTGAGTTTGCCAAACTGCTTGAAGACCCAACAATCGGTGGGTATGGTTTGCAGGCTTCCGGAGTCTTGTGGATTTGGCATATTTTGTCCAAGATTTTGTTTAGGTTGGATAGCTCGTCGCTGTTGTCCTTGAGGGGCAGTTTTTTATGATTCTGCCGGGAGCTTCTGAATCCGGCGTTGACTGCCGTGCTCTTCGGGCTATTTCCCTTTGTCCGGCGCTGGTCCTTGCTGCGTCGTGGTTTTCCATTTCCATCCCTGGCTTCGGATGTACTTGGGTCGCTGGTACTGCATCTTGCTAGCCAACTATCATCTCCCGCGCAAAAGCGGGTCATGAAGCTTGTTAATGCAGCCATTGTTCTCAGCTTCTCCTGGCCGAGGTGTCTGGCGAGCCATTCGTCTCGGACGTTGTGTTTGAAAGCTGCTAAGGCTTCGGCGTCCGGACAGTCGACTATTTGGTTCTTTTTGGTGAGGAACTTGTTCCAGAATTTGCGGGCTGACTCTCCGGGTTGTTGAGTTATATGACTTAAATCGTCTGCATCCGGAGGACGGACATAAGTCCCTTGAAAATTTGCCCGAAAAGCATCTTCGAGCTCTTCCCAACTTCCAATGGTATTTTCAGGGAGGCTTTTGAGCCAATGCTGGGCTGGCCCTTTGAGCTTGAGGGGTAAGTATTTTATGGCGTGGAGATCATCTCCTCTAGCCATGTGTATGTGGAGGATGTAATCCTCAATCCAGACTCCAGGGTCTGTTGTTCCGTCGTATGCCTCTATGTTTACGGGTTTGAATCCCGCCGGGAATTCGTGATCCAGCACCTCATCGGTGAAACACAGGGGGTGTGCGGCACCCCTATATTTGGGTGTGCCGTGATGTTCGGATATTTGGCGTGTTGCATTGCTTGGAAGGGCTTGCTTTCTCGGCCCATAGATGGACCTAACTGGGTCATCCTTTTGATGCGAATCCTTATGCGGATCGCGTGCCGGCTTGTGTGCGGTGCCGTTTGCCGCTCTCTGTTTGCCATGGGGTCGTCCATCCGACCGGGTGGCCTCCTTGTTTTTTGATTGTGGGGGCTCTACGGCCTCCTCATCAAATTCGGGCAGTAGTTTTCTCTTTGGGTAGCTCTTTGTTCGGCGACTGTCGCCGTATTTGTCTGCGGTGTTGAGTACTTTGCTCCATCTTATTCTGAGTGCGTCTTCCGCTGTTTTGAGCTTCCGCTTCTGCTTTTTTAGGCTACGCGCAGTGGCGACGAGCCTTTTGTGGAGGTTCTTCTGCTCCAACAATTTGTCCGGCGTGAGATTGTCCGGACTGTTATCTTCGCTGGGGACGGGTTGTTTATCCAAGTTGTCATGTTCGGACGGTTGCTCGATAGCATGTTCGTCGTCCACCGGTTCTCCCTGCTCTATGGCTGGGTCTGTGTGGCTGCTGTATTTGTCGAGGCGGGACTTGTTGCGGCGTTTACGTTGCCGTTTTGACTGCTTTTCGAGGGAGCGATCCTTCGTAGCGTCCCGTTGTTCCTCGTTGTCGCTTCCTTTAGGTGTGTCCACCATGTATACATCGTGAGATGAGGTGGTTTTCCGGTGCCCTATAGGCGCTGGTTCATGCTCCTCCCTTACATCGCCATCCATACCGTCGATGTCTTCGGAGTCGAAGTCGAGCATGTCGGTTAAATCATCGACAGTGGCTACAAAGTGGGTGGTGGGTGGGCGTTGAATTTCTTCGTCGTCCGCATCCCAACCTTCCCGACCGTAGTCCGCCAGGGCTCTCTGATAAAGAGAGAGACTTTAGTGAATTCAGGATGTCGCCAAAGGGCGAGTGCTGAAATATGTCCGCGGCAGTGAACTCCATAACCGGCGCCCAATTGGATTCGACTGGCAGGGGCGCGGGAGGTTCGGAGTCCGGAGAGGAGTCTGGCACCTTGGAGTCACGGTCTTCACAAAGGACAGGGATGGAGTTCAGCTCAATCGCCGTAGAGATCGTAGCCCCCGAGGCGGTGTCCAACCACTCGTCCTCGATTGGCGGGGTCGGCTCCGAACTAAGGGTCGGAGCGGACATCGGTGACCTCGAGGCACTCGCTCGACGGCAGAGCTAGATCGTGCCCATCGAGACAAAGGCGGGCGCCGCTTGGCTGTGGCTCGAATCCGTCGAAGATCAAGTCTCCGCGGATGTCGGTCGTGTAGTTCAAACTCCCAAATCCGACCTGATGGCCAGGGGCGTAGCTTTCGATCTGCTCCAGATGGCCAAGTGAATTGACCCGCAGTGCAAAGCCGCCGAATACGAAGATCTGTCCGGGGAGAAAAGTCTCACCCTGGACCGCGTCGTTGTTGATGATTGAAGGAGCCATCGGGCCTAAGGATGACGACACAGAGGAACTCTCAATGAAAGCACCAATGTCGGTGTCAAAACAGGTGGATCTCGGGTAGGGGGTCTCGAACTGTGCGTCTAGGCGGATGGTAACAGGAGACAAGGGACACGATGTTTTTACCCAGGTTCGGGCCCTCTCGATGGAGGTAAAACCCTACTCCTGCTTGATTAATATTGATGATATGGGTAGTACAAGAGTAGATCTACCACGAGATCAGAGAGGCTAAACCCTAGAAGCTAGCCTATGGTATGCTTGTTGTTCGTCCTACGGACTAAAACACTTCCGTTTATATAGACACCGGATAGGGTTAGGGTTACACAGAGTCGGTTACAATGGTAGGAGATCTACATATCCGTATCGCCAAGCTTGCCTTCCACGCCATGGAAAGTCCCATCTGGACACGGGACGAAGTCTTTAATCTTGTATCTTCATAGTCCAGGAGTCCGGCCAACGGTGATAGTTCGGCTATCCGGACACCCCCTAATCCAGGACTCCTCAATCACCATGACTCTTGTATAAGGTAGAAGATAATAATGAAAGATAGGCCCTTCGCAGAGGGAAGCAGAGGTTGCCATGCGCTTTCAGGGTTGGATGCACAAAATCTTAATGCGAAAGAACGTCACTTTATATTGCCACTTGTGTTATGAACCTTTATTATGTAGTCTGTCGCTTTTATTTCTTCCACATCACAAGATCGTATAAAGCTTATTTCCTCCACACCAATCAATCATACATATTTAGAGAGCAATTTTTATTGCTTGCACCGCTGACAACTTACTTGAAGGATCTTACTCAATCCATAGGTAGATATGGTGGACTCTCATGGCAAAACTGGTTTAAGGGTTTTTGGAAGCACAAGTAGTATCTCTAATTGGTGCTAAGAATTTGGCTAGCATGAGGGGGAAAGGCAAGCTCAGCATGTTGGATGATCCATGACAATATATTTTATCTCAGATATAAGAAAACATAACCCATTATGTTGTCTTCCTTGTCCAACATCAACTCTTTAGCATGTCATATTTTAATGAGTGCTCCCAATCATAAAAGATGTCCAAGATAGTATATTTATATGTGAAAAACCTCTCTTTCTTTATTACTTCCTATTAATTGCAAAGATGACCAAAGCTATGTTTGTCAACTCTCAACAATTTTTAATCATCATACTCTTTCTATGTGAAGTCATTACTCTCAATAAGATCAATATGATCTCTTTTTATTTCTTTTTATTCTTTTCTCTTTTCTTTTATTCACTCAAGATCATGGAAAAATAATCAAGCCCTTGACTCAACACTAATCTTTATTATATAGCTCATGGACTCGATTACATAGAGGGATCATAAAGCAAAACTCAAAACTAGATCATACCAAAACTTTATTCTACTAGATCAAGATACTACTAAATAGGATCGAACTAAGAAAAACGGTAAAAACAGGAGATGTGGTTGTGATACGATACCGGGGCACCTCCCCCAAGCTTGCAGTTGCCAAGGGGAGTGCCCATACCCATGTGATTATGTCTCCTTTGCTGGTGAAGGGATTGTTGATGATGTAGGCTTGTCGTCCGTCTTCCAAGGCATAGGCTCACCATCATAGAAGGATGATCGAGTCTCCGGGATCCTTAAACCTACAGCCAAACTCATCCTTTTAAATCTATATTCATACTCACAGTTTTGGTTTTGCAGGTCATAGATTTGAGCTTGGAGGTGCTCGATTTTCTCGTGGAGCTTGAAGATGGCCTCCCCAATGTCCTTGGCATCCAGCTTGTGGTTGTTGGTGAACTCCGTGATCATTATGTGATTGGAGTCAAGTCCACGCTCCACCATCTCCTGGCACTTGAAAACTTGTTGCTCCGTTGCTTCAATCCTTGTCTCCACGCTTCCGGTCCTCCGTGGTCCCTCAACATCGCGGATGTGCAGCAACCCATCACGCATCTCAATGGTTTGAGGATGTTGTAGCACCTCCGCGAGGTAGGGGTTGATGACCTTCTCGAAGAACTTGTCCTTAGGGGCGCTTGGAGACGTCATGATGATCTATATCTGTCAGAGAAACAGCTCGAAACGAAAATAGAGGATATTTGCATGATACAGGAGCCAAAACCTTCGGGAGATTATATAATGAATTTTACCGACCAAAATACGTATCGTGCAAGAAAACGGAGTCCGGAGAGCACACGAGGTGCCCACGAGGTAGGGGGGCGCGCCCAGGGGGTAGGGCGTGCCCTCCACCCTCGTGGAGCCCTCGTGTCCTTCCTGGACTTCTTCTTATTTTTCTATTTTTCTAAATATTCCAAAACGGAGAAATATTACCATAAAAACTGTTTTGGAGTCGGTTTACTTACCGTACCACATAACTATTCCTTATCGGAGTCTGGAACGTTCCAGAAAGTGTCCCTTATGTATTCCTCCGGGGTTACGGTTTCAATAACATTGGTTTCAATATTTATAGGATTACCTGAGATATAATGTTTAATTCTTTGGCCGTTCACTACCTTCGGATTTGTGCCTTCGAAGTTGTTGATTTTTATGGCATCGGAACGATAGACCTCCTCGATAACGTAAGGGCCTTCCCATTTAGAGAGAATTTTTCCTGCAAAAAATCTTAAACGAGAGTTGTATAGCAATACATAATCACCTACATTAAACTCACGCTTTTGTATCCTTTTGTCATGCCATCTCTTAACTTTTTCTTTAAACAACTTGGCATTCTCATAAGCTTGGGTTCTCCATTCATCAAGTGAGCTAATATCAAATAGCCTCTTCTCACCGGCAAGTTTGAAATCATAATTGAGCTCTTTAATAGCCCAATAAGCCTTATGTTCTAGCTCGAGAGGTAAGTGACATGCTTTTCCATAAACCATTTTATACGGAGACATACCCATAGGATTTTTGTATGCAGTTCTATAAGCCCATAATGCATCATCAAGTTTCTTGGACCAATTCTTTATAGATCTATTAACATTCTTTTGCAAAATTAAATTGAGTTCTCTATTACTCAATTCTACTTGACCACTAGACTGTGGGTGATAAGGAGATGCAATTCTATGATTAACATCAAAATTAGCAAGCATTTTACGAAAAGCTCCATGAATAAAATGTGAACCACCATCAGTCATTAAATATCTAGGGACTCCAAACCTCGGAAAAATAACTTCTTTAAGCATTTTAATAGATGTGTTATGATCAGCACTACTAGTTGGAATAGCTTCTACCCACTTAGTAACGTAATCAACAGCAACTAAAATATGTGTATATTCATTGGAGGCAGGAAAATGTCCCATATAATCAAAGCCCCAAACATCAAATGGCTCAATAACAAGTGAATAATTCATAGGCATTTCTTGACGTCTACTAATATTACCAATTCTTTGACATTCATCACAAGATAAGACAAACTTACGGGCATCCTTGAAGAGAGTAGGCCAATAAAAACCAGATTGCAATACCTTATGTGCAGTTCTATCTCCAGCGTGGTGTCCTCCATAAGCCTCGGAGTGACACTTGCGTAGGATCTGTTCTTGTTCATGCTCAGGTACACAACATCTAATAACACCATCTACTCCTTCTTTATAAAGATGTGGGTCATCCCAAAAGTAATGTCTCAAATCATAGAAGAACTTTTTCTTTTGCTGGTATGTGAAACCAGGTGGTATAAATTTAGCAACGATGTAATTAGCATAATCAGCATACCATGGAGCAGTATGAGAAGTATTTATGACATTTAATTGCTCATTAGGAAATCTATCATCAATAGGTAGTGGGTCATCAAGAACATTTTCTAACCTAGACAAGTTGTCTGCAACGGGGTTCTCATCTCACTTTCTATCAATAATATGCAAATCAAATTCTTGTAGCAGGAGAACCCATCTAATAAGTCTAGGTTTAGCATCTTTCTTTTCCATAAGATATTTAATAGCAGCATGATCAGTGTGAATAGTTACTTTAGAATCAACAATATAAGCTCTGAACTTATCACAAGCAAATACAACTGCTAAGAATTCTTTTTCAGTAGTAGCATAATTTCTCTGAGCATTGTCTAGAGTTTTACTAGCATATTGAATAAAATTTAATTTCTTATCAACTCTTTGCCCTAGAACAGAACCTACAACATAATCACTAGCTTCACACATAATTTCAAAGGGTAAATTCCAATCAGGTGGCTGAACAATAGGTGCAGAGATCAATGCTTTCTTAAGTATTTCAAATGCTTCTACACAATCATCATCGAAGACAAATGGTATATCTTTTTGTAATAAATTAGTCAGAGGCCGAGAAATTTTTGAGAAGTCCTTAATGAACCTCCTATAAAAACCGGCGTGACCAAGGAAACTTCTTATACCTTTGATGTCCTTGGGACATGGCATCTTTTTAGTAGCATCAACCTTGGCTTTATCAACCTCAATACCTCTTTCAGAAACTTTATGCCCCAAGACAATACCTTCATTAACCATAAAGTGGCACTTTTCCCAATTCAAGACAAGATTGGTTTCTTCACATCTCTGCAAAACTCGGTCAAGGTTTATTAAGCAATCATCAAAAGAGGATCCATGGACGGAGAAGTCGTCCATGAAAACCTCACAAATCTTTTCACAAAAGTAAGAGAATATAGCCATCATGCATCTTTGAAAGGTAGCAGGTGCATTACATAAACCAAAAGGCATACGTCTATAAGCAAAAGTATACCAAAAGGGCAAGTAAAAGTAGACTTTGATTGATCATTGGCTGACACAGGTATTTGAGAGAAACCAGAATAACCATCTAGAAAGAAAAAATGTGTATGTTTAGATAATCTTTCTAGCATTTGATCGATCAAAGGTAAGGGGTAATGATCCTTTTTAGTAGCTTTATTTAATTTGCGGAAATCAATTACCATCCTATAACCTGTAATAATTCTTTGCGGGATCAACTCATCTTTATCATTAGGAACGACGGTAATACCTCCCTTCTTAGGGACACAATGGACATGACTTACCTACTGACTATCATCAACGGGATAAATTATACCTGCCTCAAGGAGCTTTAGTATTTCTTTCCTTACCACTTCCTTCATCTTAGGATTCAGCCGTCGTTGATGATCACAAACTGGTTTGGCATCTTCCTCCAAATTTATTTTATGTTGACATAGAGTGGGACTAATGCCCTTAAGATCATCAAGAGTATATCCAATAGCAGCACGGTGCTTCTTCAGAGTTTTCAATAATCTCTCTTCTTCATGCTCTGAAAGGTTAGCACTAATAATAACAGGATATATCTTCTTCTCATCAAGATAAGCATATTTAAGAGTATCAGGCAACGGTTTAAGCTCGAACACGGATCACCCTTGGGTGGAGGAGGATCCCTAGGATTTCAACAGGCAAATTGTGTTTCAGGATGGGTTCTGTTTAAAGAACACTTCATCTATTTCCTTCTTTCATTCATAAACATATCATTTTCATGGTCTAGCAAATATTGTTCTAAAGGATCACTAGGAGGTACGGGAATAGAAGCAAGACCAATAATTTCATCCTTACTAGGTAATTCCTCTTCACGGTGTTGTCTACTAAATTTAGAGAAATTAAACTCGTGAGACATATCACCCAAACCAATGGTAACTACATTATTTTCGCAGTTTATCCTAGCATTAACAATATTCAAGAAGGGTCTACCAAATATGATGGGACAAAAGCTATCTTGTGGGGAACCAAGAACAAGAAAATCAGCAGGATATTTAGTTTTCCCACACAAGACTTCAACATCTCTAACAATTCCCATTGGTGAAATAGTATCTCTATTGGCAAGTTTAATTGTGACATCAATATCTTCTATCTCAGCAGGTGCAATATCATGCATAATTTATTTGTATAAGTCATAAGGTATTGCACTAGCACTAGCACCCATATCACACGAGCCATGATAACAATGATCTCCTATTTTAACAGAAATAACATGCATGCCTACTACATGTCTATGTTTATCTTTAGCACAAGGTTTGGCAATTCTAGCAGTTTCGCCGCAGAAATAAATAACATGCCCATCAATATTATCAGCCAAGAGATCTTTAACAATAGCAATATTAGGTTCAACTTTAACTTGCCCAGGAGGTGTATAAGTTCTAATATTGCTTTTACGAACCACAGTTGAAGCTTTATCATGATCCTTTATCCTAACAGGTAAAGGTGGTTTCTCAACATAAGAAGTAGGAACAATAGGTTCATTTTAAGTGATAGTCTTTTCTTCAACTTTAATAGGTGCGGCTACTTTTACTTCTATGGGAGGATGATATTAAACCACTTCTCCTTAGGGAGATCAATATGAGCAGCAAAAGATTCACAAAAGGAAGCTACTATCTCAGAGTCAAGTCCATATTTAGTGCTAAATTTACGGAAAACATCGGTATCCATAAAGGATTTAACACAATCAAACTTAGGTGTCATACCTGACTCCTTACCTTCGTCGAGATCCCAATCTGTTGCGTTTAATTCTATCCAATAGGTTCCATTTGAATTCAATAGTCTTCATCATAAAAGAGCCAGCACAATAAGTATCGAGCATGGTGCGATTGTTATCAGAAAGCCGAGCATAAAATCTTTGAATAATTATTTCTCTTGGAAGCTCATGATTGGGGCATGAATATAACATTGATTTAAGCCTCCCCCAAGCTTGAGTGATGCTTTATCCTTCGTGAGGCCAGAAATTATATATGTAATTGTGATCACGATGAACAAGATGCATAGGATAAAACTTCTGATGAAATTCCAATTTCAATCGTTTGTAGTTCCATGACCCCATATCGTGACATAGCCTATACCATGTCGATGCATCTCCCTTCAAAGATAAAGGGAAGACCTTCTTCTTAATAACATCACCGGGTATACCTGCAAGCTTAAATAATCCACAAACTTCATCCACATAGATTAGGTGCTCATCAGGATGCTTTGTTCCATCTCCTGCAAAAGGATTAGCTAGCAGTTTTTCTAACATACCCGAAGGAATTTCAAAGTGGACATTTTCATTTTCATTTTTAGTAGGTTCAGTAGGTTGAGGAGCAACTCTTTGCTCTACTGGTCGGGGTCAAGATACCCCGAACAAGCCCCTCAGAGGATTACTTTCCATAGTAACAAGTGTGATGAAATTTCAGCACACTATATAAATTTTTTCTTACCAAATTCCACCTACCAAAGGCGCTTCACTCCCCGGCAACGGCGCCAGAAAAGAGTCTTGATGACCCACAAGAATAGGGGATCTATCGTAGTCCTTCCGATAAGTAAGAGTGTCGAACCCAACGAGGAGCAGAAGGAAATGATAAGCGGTTTTCAGCAAGGTATTCTCTGCAAGCATTGAAATTATAGGTAACAGATAGTTTTGTGATAAGATAATTGGTAACGAGCAACAAGTAACAAAAGTAAATAAAGTGCAGCAAGGTGGCCCAATCCTTTTTGTAGCAAAGGACAAGCCTGGACACACTCTTATATGGAGAGAAGCGCTCCCGAGGACACATGGGAATTATTGTCAAGCTAGTTTTCATCATGTTCATATGATTCAAGGCCAAGACTTTGATAATTTGATATGTGGGTGGACGGTGCTTGGGTGCTGTTCTTACTTGAACAAGCATCCCACTTATGATTAACCTCTATTGCAAGCATCCGCAACTACAACAAAAGTATTAAGGTAAACCTAACCATAGCATGAAACATATGGATCCAAATCAGCCCTTTCAAGCAACGCATAAACTAGGGTTTAAGCTTCATCACTCTAGCAACCCATCATCTACTTATTACTTCCCAATGCCTTCCTCTAGGCCCAAAAAATGGTGAAGTGTTATGTATTCGACGTTCACATAACACCACTAGAGGATAGACAACATACATCTCATCAAAATATCAAACGAATACCAAATTCACATGACTACTAATAGCGAGAATTCTCCCATGTCCTCATGAACAAACGTAACTACTCACAAAGCATATTCATGTTCATAATCAGAGGGGTATTAATATGCATAAAGAATCTGAACATATGATCTTCCACCAAATAAACCAACTAGCATCAACTACAAGGAGTAATCAACACTACTAGCAACCTACGGTACCAATCCGGACTTAGAGACAAGAATTGGATACAAGAGATGAACTAGGGTTTGAGAGGAGATGGTGCTTGGTGAAGATGTTGATGGAGATTGCCCTCTCCCCGATGAGAGGAGCATTGGTGATGACGATGGCGATGATTTCCCCCTCCCGGAGGGAAGTGTCCCCGGCAGAACAGCTCTGCCGGAGCCCTAGATTGGTTCCGCCAAGGTTCCGCCTTGTGGCGGCGGAGTCTCGTCCCGAAAGCTTGCTTCTGATTTTTCTTCGGACGGAAGACTTCATATACCAGAAGATGGGCACCGGAGGGCCAAAAAGGGGGCGCGCCCCCCACCCTCGTGGCCAGATGGAGGCCCCCCTGATGTATTTCTTCCGCTCAATATTTTTTATTATTTCTAAAAATAACTTTCGTGGAGTTTCAGGACTTTTGGAGTTGTGCAGAATAGGTCTCTAATATTTGCTCCTTTTCCAGCCCAGAATTCCAGCTGCTGGCATTCTCCCTCCTTATGTAAACCTTGTAAAATAAGAGAGAATATGCATAAGTATTGTGACATAATGTGTAATAACAACCCATAATGCAATACATATCGATATAAAAGCATGTTGCAAAATGGACGTATCACTCCCCCTAAATTTTATAGGCCAACCAGTGATAGCAAAACAAAATACCATACATAAAGCAGTAGAGCCAAGGATAAGGGAACCATCAACACGCAAGCTCTATTGAAAGAAGAGTGCAAAGACAAATAAAAAAAGGGACGCATGTCTCACACCATGCACAAGGTCACAACACAGGACAAGTTCACAAGACACTAGAAAGAGCAACTGCAAATGAACTCACAAGACAAACTGCAAATGAACCCCCATGCAACTCCCGTGACCTAATGGAGCTCTCTCCCCCTTTGGCATCAAGACACCAAAAAGGAAAAGAGCAAAGCTAACGCCCCGGGGCTCAGTAGATCTCCTCGCCAGTTGCCGCAGAGCTGTCAGAAGCATCATCATCATCAGCAGCATCGTCAGGCTCCTCAGCCTCCTCAGACTTCACAGACCCCGCTATAGCCGCCTCAGGACCACGGACAAAAGAGGTAGCAGGTGCTTCATCAGACCACTGACAGTTCTCCAAGCACCACGTATCCTTAGGAGTGATGGTCTTCTCGGAGCCACTCTTCACATCTGGCACATTGAGGTGCCTCATCAACTGAATTTGCCTGCGACGCACCATCTTCTCAGCAACATGGGCCTTGTAGAGCTTCTTCTGAATATGAGTCTGCAAGCAAAAGGTCTTCTTGATCTTGGAAGTCAGCTTCTCAACCCACGTGGGCTGGTCCCCAGGCTCCAACTCAAAGTCCTCGTCGTCCGAGGTAGCAAACACATCCTCCTGATTGCCAGAAGGAAAACGAGGAGTCTTATGCTTCTTCTTCCTCGGCACCTTAACCTCATGCTCCGTGAGGTTGGCAGGAGTGGTGAGAGGCTCTCCTGGCCTACGAACTGCCCAAACAGTGTTCAGAAACTGCATCACAAAAGGAGCATAGATCGGTACCTTGCGGTACCACACCATATTGTACATCTCCTCCCGCATCCAGTTGGAGACATCAAACGTGGCACCGGATCCCCTCTTGGTCTTCATGGCCACAAGCAAATCCACCAGATAACCATAAATATCATCTTGATTCCCAACCTTGGGAAGCAGCACACAGTGGAACACATGATGCATAATGTCATAGACGGGCAGAAGATCACTGGACTTACCCACAATACCATGTCCAGGAATGTATAGAGGGGCAAGCTTCACCTTATCCATGGGGTGAGCTCGGTCGTGAGGACGGAGGCCACCTTGACCCTCCACCCCGGTATCCTCATAGCCAAGAGCATTGCAGAAAGCTCTGTTGGGGATCGTTGCAGAAATTAAAAAATTTCTACGCATCACCAAGATCAATCTATGGAGAGACTAGCAACGAGAGAGAGGGGAGTGCATCTTCATACCCTTGAAGATCGCGATGCGGAAGCGTTACAAGAACACGAATGAAGGAGTCGTACTTGTAGCGATTCAGATCGCGGTTGATTCCAATCTAAGCGCCGAACAACGGCGCCTCCGCGTTCAACACACGTGCAGCCCGGTGACGTCTCCCACGCCTTGATCCAACAAGGAGAGAGGGAGAGGTTGGGGAAGACAACTCCAGCAGTAGCACGACGGCGTGGTGGTGTTGGAGCAGCGTGGTACTCCGGCAGGGCTTCGCCAAGCACCGCGAAAGGAGGATGAGGTGTTGGAGAGGGGGAGGGCTGCACCTTGGATGTGGTGTGGCTGCCCTCCCACCCCCCTCTATTTATAGGGGCAAGGGAGAGGGGGACCGGCCCCCTCCAGATGGATCTAGAGGGGGGCGGCGGCCAAGGGGGGAGGCTTGCCCCCCAAGCCAAGGGGGGCGCCCCCTTTAGGGTTTCCCCCCAACCCTAGGCGCATGGGCCCTAGGGGGGATGGCGCCCAACCCACTTAGGGGCTGGTTCCCTTCCACATACAGCCCATAGGGCCCTCTCACTACAAAAAAAAGACACATCCGTGACATTTTGGGCCGAACGAAAAAAAATTTCTGCAATACATATGACACTTCTATGACGATAATTGTGACAAAACCCGGTATCATCATAGATGCGGTGGGATCCTACTTCTATGACAAAAAATCATGACAGAAAATGGGCTTTTCATCCTGGGCGGGCCGGAGACGCAGCTGCATGACATTCTTTGGGCCGTCCATGACGGAAAAAACCGTGGTAGAAGCAAGGGAGAGGAAAATTTCGGGGAGTTGCCGGTTACGGTGGGAGGTCGGGGGCCGAGTGATGCGCGTTTCTCTCGTACATACACGCGTGTGTGCGAGGCATTGCTCTAACTGAACCCGAGCGAGGCGTTGGGCTCTAACTGAACCCGAGCGATTGCACTGCAGGCTACGCATTACTGAACCCGAGCGATCGATCGATGGCTGTTAACTGAACCCGATGGAGTGATTCGCCGCTCTGCTGCTAGTGAAGCCGATTGATTGGATGAACAGTGAGCGTTGTGGGGGGTGGGGTTGGATGAGCGGTGGCGGTGGCGTTGCCTCTGGATGAACAGGACCCGTGGTGTGGAGGGCTGGATGAACAGTGAAGCGGTGGAGGGGTGGCCGTGGAGGGTGGTTGAACAGGACCTCAGCGGTGTGGAGGGCTGGATGAACAGTGACGGTGGAGGGTGCCCGTGGAGGGTGGTTGAACGATGGCGGTGGAGTAAGCGCGGTAGAGGCTGGATGAACAGGAGCCCGTGGAGGCTGGAGGAGGTCGATGGTAGCCCGTGGAGGCTGGAGGAGGTGGAGATGAACATTATCCCGTGGAGTCCCGTTTTGCGGTACGCCACACCCCTCCCAATGAACAGGACCCCCGTTTCGACCGTAGCGCTCCAACACAAGTTCGTTTCGTCCGTTTTGCTGTACGCCACACCCCTCCCAATCAACAGGACCCCCGTTTCGACCGTAGGAGGTCCGTTTCCTCCGCTTTTGGCGGCACGCCACACCCCTCCCGATCAACAGGACCCCCGTTTCGACCGTAGGAGGTCCGTTTCCTCCATTTTGCGGTACGCCAGACCCCTCCCGATGAACAGGATCCCGTTTCGAACGTGGCCGGTCGAACACAAGGCCGTTTCCTCCGTTGTGCGGTATGCCAGGCCTCGTTTCCATCACCTGTTTCGTCCAAGCCCTCCCGATGAACATGACCACGCATTCCGTTCCGACCCAACCGGTTGGCTCCCACGCGTTCTGTTGCCTCCCGATGAACACGATACATTCCATTGCCTCCCCATGAACACGACGCGTTTCGTTGCCTCCCCATGAACACGACGACGACGCTGTTTCTCCGTTCCGACCCAGCCATGTACGTATGCGTGAGTAGTTGTTCGAGACCCTGCCCATATGTACGTACGTGGCCGTATTTTCTTTCTTGCACCCTCGTCATTGTACGTACGTGTACATGCTACGTGCGCGCCTCTACTACGACACGTGCGTGCCTCTACATCCACCAGTATATATATACACGTACACGTTCGCGACCAGAATGACAACGCTACGTACGCTTCGACCAGGTGGGTCCCGACTGTCAGGCACTTCCTTGCCTGCGAAGATGTAGCTGGTGGGTCCCAGCAGTCAGGGGGTCGAATGGGATGTTTCCCGCTCGCAGTTGCTTGAGTGGGAAGATGTAGCTGGTGGGTCCCAGCAATGGGGCGAATCTTTTTTTTTGCCCGGACGCACTTCCTTGCGTGCGAAGGTGTAGCTGGTGGGTCCCAGCAGTCAGGGGGGAAACGTTTGTTTGCGGAATATGGTGGCCCGTCCGGTGGGTCCCCGCTGTCAGGTGGAGGAATAATTATTTTGCGCGTAATAAGGAGGCACTTCCTTGCTGCGGCCGTGGACCCAGCTGTCAGCCTCTCCACGTACAGTCCACGTCCGATGGAAGCCGTTCCTTGACCACGTTGACCATGCCGCGCCAAGAGCACCAGGGCGGTGGACGACGGCGAGGCCTAGGAAGGGGATGACGCGGAGCCGGGGAAGACACGACAGTGGATGCCCACGCGTAGAGGAGTACGAGGGTTCACTGGTTCGCTGTGGTGTGAGGCTGCCGTCGCTGCAGAATAACAGGGGGTGTGGGTGAGTAGAGGGATGGCCTGACCAGCGGTGGGCGTAGTAAGGGGCGGTGAGGCCTCCGCCGCATCACAGCCGGCCACGGGATGCAGGAGCACGAGGCACGACCGGCGCTGGTTTGGGCGGCTGGAGCAAGAAGACCAGAGGTTGAAGAAGCACTACGACCGTTGGATGGACATCGTACGGTCACTGGAGCTAGAATCGTGCATATTGACTAAGTTGACAAAGCCCTCCGTCCCCGTCAACTTAGTAGGCCCACAAGTCAGCCTGCCACTATACTGGTTCCCAGCTAACAGGGGTAGTATTCATTTTTGTGTGCATAATAAGAAGGCACTTCCTTGCGTGCGAAGATATAGCTGATGGGTCCGAGCTGTCAGCGGCGGTAATGTTTTTTTCACGAAATACAGAGGCCCTTTCGGTGGGTCCCTGATGTCAGATAGAGGAATCATTATTTTGCACGTAATAAGGAGGCATTTCCTTGCGTGCGGCCGTGGACCCAGCTGTCGGCCTCTCCATATACAGTCCACTTCAGATGCATGTCGGTCGTTGACCACGTTGACCAGGCCGTGCCGAGAGCACTAGGGCGGTGGACGACAGTGAGGCCTAGGAAGGGAACGACACGGAGGCGGGGAAGACTCGGCAGTTGATTCCAACGCGGAGGGGAGTACGACTATACGAGGGTTTACTGGTTTATCTGCCGTCGACGGAGAATAACAGCAGGTGTGAGTGAGTAGAGGGATGGCTAGGCCAGCGATGGGAGTACGGTGGGGCGGTGAGGCCTGTGCGGCAGCACAGCCGTCATGAGGAGAGGAGGAGCAGGCAGTCCCGCTGGCGCTTGTTTGAGCGGCTAGAGCAGGAAGAACAGAGATTGAAGAAGCACGACGGTTGTTGGATGGACATCCAACAGTCACTGCTTGTGCGTCAACCTTTTTTTAGGAAAACCTCAAATCTGTGGAAAACAGCATACAACCCATCTGCCATTATTTCTAATAATTTACAGCCCATTTGCTAATTCTTAAGGTTTTTTTTGGAGCCCATATTCTTTTTGTTAGCATTACAGCCCATACTGTGGTCACGGTTAAAAAATTGTACGAAATTTCGCATATTTCGATGCGGCCCGAACTGTTTTTAATCCCGAAATTTTGACTCACATTCAAACTGATTTTAAAAATAAATGTATATCAATATAAAATCCAACAAATTCTCCACGCATAAAAATTAATGTAATTTAAAATCTCGAAATGAAAAAAAAAGATATTTGAAACTAATTGCCGGTTTGATGTGTTTAAAAAAATACAGCCCATTTCTCATTACTGATGGGCCATTTTCTCGGCCAGCCAATGAAAGCTCTCCTCGTCTTGAAAGATTTGCAGCCCAACAGGCCTGACAAAGCGACTTACTTGGCAAATCACAAAAAAATTGGGCTGTGGCCGTGGACTTAGCTGTCAGCCTCTCCACGTACAGTACTCTTCCGATGGAATGTCGTTGACCACATTGACCACGCCGCGCCGAGAGCACCAAGGCAGTGGACGACGGCGAGGCCTAGGAAGGGGACGACACGGAGCAGGGGAAGACGCGACAGTGGATGCCCAATGCCAGAGGAGTACGAGGGTTCACTGGTTCGGCTGCGGTGTGAGGCTGCCGTCGCCGCAGGGCCTGGCTAGCGGTGGGAGTAGTAGGGGGCGATGAGGCCTCAACGGCAGCACAGCCGGCCACTGGAGGCAGGAGCAGGCGGTCTCCCCGGCGCTGGTTTGGGCGGCTGGTGCAAGAAGAGCAGCGATTGAAGAAGCAGCAGGACCGTTCGATTCAAATCCAACGGTTACTGCTGCTAGAATCGTTTGTTGACTAAGTTGACAAGCCCTGCGTACGCGTCAACATAGTAGGCCCACAGGTCAGCCTCCCAACCGGTGCGCCCCAGATGTCAGTGGGAGGAATCATTTTTTCGCGTAATAAGGAGGCAGTTGATTGCGTGCGGCCAGGCCAGCGGAGGGAGTAGGGTGGGCCGGGGAAGCCTGCGCGGTATCATAGCAGGCCATAAGAGGAGGGAGCAGGCAATCCCGCCGGCGCTAGTCTAGGCGGCTGGAGCAGGAAGATCAGAGATTGAAGAAGCACGTCGGCCATTGGATGGACATCCAACAGTCACTGCTGCTAGAATCGTGTGTTCACTGACAAAGCCTTGCGTAAACAAGCCAGCCTCGAAATCTGTGGCGTGTACATCCCATTTGCTATTATTTTTATAATTTTTACTCATTTTCTAATTCATATGGAATTTATTGCAACCCGTTTTCCATTTTTAGAATTGCCGGCCATTTTCTGGTCAGTACCAGGGTCAAAAAATTAACTAAATATGTGGTAAATTTTGAAAATTCGTAAATTTTTGCTGGGGAATGAAACATTCTTAATCCAAAAATTAATAGCCATACTAAAACAAATTTAAAAATAAATTAGTACTATGTCATGTTAAATCCAATAAAATACGTATAAGATATCAGTGAAGAACAAAATTCAAAAAAACAAATATCCCATTTGCTATAATTTTTTTGGAATTTTCAACCCCTTTTGATATTACTTTTAACAGACATTGACCATACTCTTTGGCCAGGACGGAATGCATCCCTCCTCGTCTTGAAATATTTGAAGCCCAGTAATTCGGAGAAAACAAATAGGCCTAGCTTGGGTATTCTTCAAAAAGAAATACTGGGCTACCTATTTTCCCAAAGAACTGGTGCATGAGAATTTACCTTTATTTATTTATTTACTTATTTATGTTTAGGGGACCATGAGCATGTACCTGGGCCGGATTCATGTGAGAGCCTCCCTTCCAGTTAAATATGGGCTTCTCTATTGGGCCTTCATCAGTGGGCTGCGTGTTATCAACAAGTGGAAAATGTGTTCCGTCTGAAAATATTATGAGCTACGTACGGTACGGGGCACTAAAGGATCGAACCGTGCAACGACTTCCAAAACAACACATTTATTCAACCAACAGACGAAATATACTACTGATTGTACATTGAAAACAGCAACAACAGCAACCAGGGCTGGGGGTGCAACAGAAGCAGTAAGCAGGCCAGAAGAGTGAAGACGCAGCTCTCTCTTCCAAACCAAACATCAGCCATCATTACAAAAGGGCTACCAAAAAAGAACAAGTGTATGCATCAAACTAAATAAAGATCCTACTACACCATGTGTACGCATCTAACTAACTGGCTCAGTTAGACGTTACTCTTTATTAAGCTGTGGAGATTGGCTGATGGCTTGAACCAGATGGGTGCCTGACGGGGGAAACTCCAGCCAGCAGGTCGAAGTCTGATACTTGCGACCTTCTCTCCTACTTTGGGCTGCAGAGCGTGGCGGCACATATCAGGGTATGGTGCATGCAGAGATGCACGGTACGTTGTGTACACACAATTTTTCCTGATGAACGAAACCGCGCTGCCATCATGATCCTTGCCATCGGTTATCTCCTGGTTAATCGGATAATTCAGTCCGACAAACAGAGAGTGTGTACCAAGGCTACTTACCAGCCTCCAGTCAAAAATTCCTGAAGGCCCAGAGAAGCTGGGATCCTGCTCAAAGACCTGGCAGTGACTGTGATTGTATTCCGCGAAACAACATGTCCGGTACGTGCGAACGATCATCAATCTTTCGCCGTCGTCTGATCGAGCCAGGAACCACCTGCAACTGCCATGCCGCTTTTCTTTGAAAGGTTCTGGGATTAGGAAGGGTAGGGACACCAGGCGGCCTACAACATCATATCAAGTTGGAGTCAAATAAAAAAGGGCTCTTGATTTAGTCAATCTTAAGAACAGCATGTTATGAGCATGAATATTTTTTCAGTAAATGTTGACAGTAATATAAGCAAGCCATCACGATATCATAGGAAAGTAACATACTACTATAACAACCGTTTGTAGCGATGACTGGAGTAGGCCAGCAATACGTCCAGCCATAGAAGGAGTCGACAGCGTAAATGAAGCCCTTGTGATCAATGGCATCAGAGAACCATGGAGGATGTATGATCCTGCGATGGACGTGCAGATTTATCCACTTATCGTAGTGACCTATCAGATAGGCGAGACCGCGGTTGAAGAACGCAATTAGCCTGAAATCTTTATAATTCGCAGATCTTGTGGGCACTTGGCAGATTACAACCTTGAGCAAATCAAACTTGGTATCATGTTGGCTATCCGAGTATTCTGGGCCGTGGTGCCAAAGCAGTGCAGTGTTAATCAAAGGAAGGGGGATCAATCGCCGGGTGTAGACCTCCACGAGCATCCAGCTGCTGCGACCGTCGACGAGCACCATCCAAGACGTGTTCATGCCGACCCAGTACATACCGTTAATGTAGATGAGGCTGACGGGGATCGGATCGCAGTGAAGGGGGTTGATGCTCGCCACCCTACGATCGTTATGCTGCGTGACATGTCATTTCTGAAGATCAGGCGGCATCAGCAAGCAAGGAGCAGGCTTAAAAAGCTCCGGCCTGAGGGCTTTGAGTAAACGGTACAGCCCCGACGAGCACGCGGCGAGCGACATAGTACTGAGATTGTCCACACGCGAAACAATGAGCTTGATTACCTCTGTGGGGAGCGAATTCAAGCCACTCTTTTGGTGGACGCTGCTCGGTTACGCCATTGTTAGTGCTTGGGTTTTGACGAGGGGAGGCGCCTTAGCGGGGATGGAAGCTTGGGCGAGATTATGTGCGGACAAATATGGAGAAGCGAATATGTGCTACGGAAGTGGACAGGTGATGATGACTACAACACGCCGCTTGACTTACGAGACACATACCGGCAGCGAGGGTCATATCGATGCCGGACAACTTGCTTGAGTGATCACAAGATCTGGTACTCCCTGGTACCTAATGCGATTACTATGCCCTAGCTTGCTAGAGTAGAGTAGTAGTGTAGGACTCTGCTCTACTACTAGCACCGGAGGAGTAGTATATTCTAATCTAAAATAGTTACAAAATTCAATGCCCGAGCGTGCAACGACTACGAACCGTGCTCAAAGACCGTGTCTACATGGTGTTTGGACTTATATGCAAAAAAATAGCAAGATGCCCGTGCATTGCACGACACACCATCATCACCAACTCGGTTTTTTCTCTACTCCTACTCCTATAAAAGACTCAGTTGGTGATGATGGAGGCGAGGAGGCGTGTTCAGCCGAGCGTGCAGCGGACGGCGCAACACTATTCGATTTGTTATAAAAAAAGTAGTAGAGATATAGACATAGGGAGGAGCACGAGGTTGTGGGAGATAAGGATGAAAGAGGCAAGGCCTTATCTGTAAATGTGGAGAGAGGTGCGGGTATCTTTTGTAAAATTATCATAGTTGGCTTTCTATCCGTCAGATATAGATCGAACGGCCTATATTACAAGATGGCAGGCATACCATCATCACCAACTCGGTTTTCTATAAGAGTAGATATATATAGATATAGATAGATAGAGACTAGGGAGTACTAGTAAGGACACCATCTACTGCTTCATGTGCTACTACTGCGCTCCATTCGGCGGCCGCAACGTCCCCTACGGCCACTCCTTCCTGCGCTCCATTCGGCGGGCGCTGTTGAAATCTGGGGAGCGCACTCTCGCGTCTGCTGGCAGCCACGACTTCACCGACGACAACTTCTTCCCCGACCTCGACAACCTCTTCCTCAACGACATGGGCGACAACCTCAACGCCAACGGTGCTGCTCCCGTTGCATCGTATGTGTTTCTGTCCTTCCTGTTTGAAATCGTGGTAGAATTCATGTTTCTACTCTGTATCCTACTACTATGCTAGTCCACATGATTAGTTTCATCTCTATTATAGCCGTCATGATTTATTTTGTGCTTATTCGGATTAAATCTCATAGTAACTTGCTCACATATTCAAGCTGGCATAGCGTCCCCCTACAGCCACTCCGTTTCATGGACGGCCTGGTCGATGCTTCCAAGGAGCCCTTCGTCCATCGCTATGAGTGCCCGATGTCCGTTTGTGGCTCGCCGGCGGACATGGTGCATCACCTCACGGATGCGTGCAGCGGTCACTGCTGGCCCTTGGCGGAGCACATCAAGTACGACACATGCTACCGGTTCACCATGCCGGAGTCGCTGGAGGATCACCGCCGCCTGCTAGTCTCGGAGGAGGACGACAACGTCTTCCTCTTGATCGTGGGCACCGGCGAGGCCCGCGCAGGCCGGCGCCCCGTCTTTGTAGCGTGCGTCAGGGGTGTCGTTGTCGGTGTCAAAACCGGCGGATCTCAGGTAGGGGGTCCCGATCTGTGCGTCAAGGCTGATGGTAACAGGAAGCAAGGGACACAGATGTTTACCCAGGTTCGGGCCCTCTCGATGGAGGTAAAACCCTACTTCCTGCTTGATTAATATTGATGATATGGGTAGTACAAGAGTAGATCTACCACGAGATCGTAGAGGCTAAACCCTAAGAGCTAGCCTATGATGGTATGATTGTAATTGTGATCGGCCTTCTAAGGACCAACCTCTCCGGTCTATATAGGCACCGGAGAGGGCTAGGGTTTACATGGAGTCGGTTACAAGGAAGGAAATATAATATCCGGATCGCCAAGCTTGCCTTCCACGCCAAGGAAAGTCCCATCCAAACACGGGCCGGAGTCTTGAGTCTTGTATCTTCACGCTTCAATAGTCCGGACGTTGTACACAGTCCGGCTGTCTGGATACCCCCTAATCCAGGACTCCCTCAGTAGCCCCTGAACCAGGCTTCAATGACGATGAGTCAGGCGCGCAGTCTTGTCTTCGGCATTGCAGGGCGGGTTCCTTCTCCGAATACTCCAAGTTAATTATCAAACACTCAAACCGTGTCCGGATCCACAAGATGATCTTCGAATGCCACCGTAGAGAGAATGATGTTTCGCAAAGGCAATCTGCTGACAACTTTTTAGGCAATGCGACGTGTCACTACAGTCAGGTCATTATTCGAACCGTCTTTTCACAACCAGCCACAGCGCATATTGCGAGGAGGTTTCCTTGACACGTCTTGTCAAAGCAGAGATCGTGCCCCCTCATTACGGGATTCTCATCAATACGGGTACGGGTAATCCCACCACATCATTAATCGTGGCGCTTGGGAAGCAAGCGATTCCCAACGGCAAGTGGGGAGGCGCACCGCTTTCGTCGCCTCTATAAAGGGATAAGATTTCCTCATTTTTACCCACGCCTTCTTCCTTCTCTACCCATTCTTGCCCCCTCGAGCTCCAACACCCAAGCCCAAGTCTCCTTTGCACAGCTAAACATGTCCGGAGCAGGAGGCAGGTGGGTGGCTTCCACCGTCAAGGGGGAGCACATAGAAAATCTTCGGGCAGCCAGATACTTGGCCGCAGACATAGCGCACCGGCTACCAGACGCTGGGCAGGTCATCCCGACCCCAGGACCCCACGAGAGAGTCGTGTTCGTCGCCCACCTCATCCGTGGACTGGGATTTCCACTCCATCCCTTCGTCCACGGGCTCATGTTCTACTATGGGCTAGATTTCCATGATCTAGCCCCGAATTTTGTCCTCAACATCTCGGCGTTCATCGTCGTTTGCGAGGCTTTCCTCCGCATCCGGCCTCACTTCGGCCTGTGGCTGCAAATCTTCTGCGTGAAGCCGAAGATTGTACGTGGCCAACAAGCGGAGTGCGGAGGGGCCATGGTGGGCAAGATGCCTAAGGTCACCTGGCTGGACGGCTCCTTCACAGAGACCGTAAAAGGATGGCAATCGGGGTGGTTCTACATCACCGAGCCACGCGGCGCCAACTGGGCGGCGGCCCCCGAGTTCCGATCCAGAATCCCCATGCGGCTCACCTCCTGGGAAAAGAAGGGCCTGTCCTGGGGCGATTCCACGGAGCTGGCCGAACTCAAGACATGCATCAAAAGCATGAAGGACCAGAACATCAAGCTTGTCAATGTGATCCAGGTCATGCTCGTTCGCCGGATCCTGCCCTGCCAAAGGCGGGCGGTAAATCTGTGGGAGTTCATCCTGGCCGAACACCAGACGCTCCGGTAGCTCTACGACATGACGCACAAAGGCGCGTGGAAAGTGTTGTTCAAGGCCTCCGAAGTACCTCCTCCCACATCCGAGGACCGCGGACTTCATGCAGTGCGGCCCCCAAATCCGGTGAGTTTTGGGACCTCCACCGGGCTTAGTCTTTTCCCAATACATTTATGGGGGCAGTTTTAAGTATTTGTATATGTTTGCCTCAGGATTATGTGAAGACAGCGGAGCAGATTGACTGTCCAGCTCCGTTGCCGGAAGATCCAGCGGATGCTCTCCTAACGGAGATGCTAGTCCCGGCACCGTACGAGGTGCCGGAGATGAAGGCCGAAAAGAAGGCCCCGGGGACCAGGAAGGGTCTCCGGCGTAAGGTTGCGTTCGAAGCCTCGTCCGAAGACGACGAGGCGGACTCCTCCCACGAAGGGGAGGAGGAAGAAGAAGACGCCCCATCCGGGGAGGATGAGGGGCCCGGCGAAGTGGGCCAGAGGGCCAGAAAAGGCCCTCGGTGCAAGGCCGTTATTCCTCTATCGTCCGATGATGACGAGACACATTCCTCCCGTGGAGGCGGGGGGAATCAAGAAGAAATTCCACCTCCCCGCATTGGGGGGAGAAGAAGAGAAAAGCCGCCCGAGGGGAGGTCAAGGCCCAAGAAGGGGAAAGCATCCCTTCCGGACTTCTCCACCACGGCCGCCTACAACGATGAAGGGTGGCTGCCCAGGGGGAAGCCCCTGGTGCGATCGTAAGTGTCCACATTCTACCATGGTTTTAGGTTATAGATGTTTTAATGACGCCGAGTGTATATGCAGTCCGGCCAGGGCTCATCCGGAGGAGTCGTCATCGGACGGGTCTCTGAGCGCTTCAGAGATGAACTCGCTCCCGACGGCCACCACTCCTCAGCCTGCGGATGACATGGAGGTGTTGTCCCGAAGGTTCCCCGAGCAGGGGGAGGTGACCCTGGAGACGCCCCAAGGCGGACTTCCAAGTGTCGGACATGCGGGGTTCAAGGTCCCCGCGGATCGCGTTGAGGAGAGCCGCAACAAGGCGGACTCTCGACCGAACACTGCTTCGGAACCCCCAACGGTTCCGGACTTGGGCAGGCAGCCCCTCGTTAGGCAGGGCAAGCCGCCCATGCCGAAGACTTCCGTCGCATCGACGGCGCCGGATAGTCTGGTGGAAGCGCTTCGAGGTGCTTCCATGGAAGAAGAGCACCGTACTCTTATGAGTGCGGTGATTCAAAAGGTCCTGTCCGCCCAAAGCGGACTGATCGAAGCCTGCTCAAGCCTCCTGACGGGCTTTGAGGTAAGTAATAAAAATGTATAAAATGACCACCCGATAGGTAGTAGCCCCTGATACTCTGTTTGGTGTTCCGGGAGAAAAGCCAAACGGAGGGTCAATTATAATCCGCAGGAGTCTAATAATAAGTATTGTTGTGAATAAGCAGGCTGTCTTTGCTGTCTTGCTGCCCAGTCTTCTTGAGGTTGCCGAACTAAAACGGCACATGGAGCAGGCGCAGGGAGAGCTCGTCCTCACGAAGAGGCAGCTCGAAGAGAACAAGGGTAAGTAATTCCCTCTCTTATGCATTTAAGGATAGGCATAATTGATGAGTCTAACACCTAAGTGTCGTGACCGTGTAACAGGGGCCACCGCCGAATTGGAGTCCCTGAAGAAGGCGCTGTCCGAGGCCGAAGACAAGGCGGCCTCAGAGTGTAAGGAGCGCGAAAAGCAAAGTGCTAGAGTGGGCGAGGTAAAGCAGGAGCTCCAGGACCTCGGCAAGAAGTGCGAGTCCGTGGAGCATGAGCTGAAGGCGAAGGAGGCCGAGCTTGCGAAGGCCCTTGTGAATTTGAAAGATGCCGGGCCGAAGCCCAGAAAGCACAGTAGGAGATCAAGGAGGCCAAGAAGATAGCAGCGGGTAAGAAATTCTTTATGCAAAGAAAACATGTGGAGGAGGCGTTTCTTTTACTTACTCGAATACAGAGCTCTCCAGGGATATTTGCAGATCTGCCATGCAGCGCCTCAGACGCTGCGGAGTTCTACCGTTCCCAGGAGGGTAGCTCAACGGAGAAGCTGTTCTGGTCCCAGTATGCTAGGGTCAAACATCCGATGCCTCTGAGCGACCAACTGAAGCAGTTGGTCGAACTCCATAGGGCGGCCGAACTGGCGATGAAGGACTTCATAGTCAGGATGTGGCCTGGTGAGCTAGTGCCCAGTAGCACTTTGGCCTGATCAAGCGGATGGTGGATGCCTGCCCACGGCTTGAAGTAATCAAGCGATATGTTTGCATCGAAGGTGCCCGCCGAGCTTTTGCCCGCGTCAAGGTGCATTGGGGCAAGCTGGATGCGGAGAAGCTAGTCAAGGACGGGCCACCGGAGGGCAAGGCGCATCGCCATCCCAAAATGTACTACGATTGCGTGATGAAGGGTGCTCGTCTCGTCGCTAATGAATGTACCAAGGACGCCATATTTGAATGAATTCACTTCTGTCATGTTTGTAATTAAAGACGAAGTTACTTGCGCTATGTAGCGCTTTTGTTATTTAAAATATTACCTTCTGTGCGGCTGTTTATAAAATCCTGAAAGTAGGCCAGTCATCGGCTTCCGCCCCCACGTGACTAGCACTGGGGTGTTCGTGGAAAACCTGGACATTCATTACCCAAATGTTTGGTCCCTTAAGGAGGTGTCCGGCACAGCGAACAAGGAAATCGGACTATGCGGCTTTATAACTTTCACTTAGCCATAGAAGTCTACAATTTTAAATTTCGGCGAAGCCCCTAGAATCCGGAAGGCCGAATTGGGGCGCTATACACGCCTAGATCGGACGAAGCCGAATTATCGCCTAGAGCGGAAAATCTTTAAGGATTTTAAAACCTCTCGAATAGCGACCAGCTCTCGCCACATCATGCCGGCCAGTTTCGACTTTCTCTACTGAGGTGCTCGTCCGGATGAATCGGGACACAATCTTAGTAGTTCTCCCTGCGCTACCTTAGCCGATATAACGGAACGTAAGGCACCAAAATAAGGGAGCCGGGCTATCCCAACTGTAGACCCAAGACATGATTCGGAGCTGATGCATATAGTGCTATAAGTTCGGGGTGCCGCACTGTTGAAAGTGTTCGGACTTTAGTTGCCATATAGAGGGGCGCCATAAGAAGCCCTTGGCAAACCGGCCGCACCAAGGTGTACGGATGCAATATCAAATAAACATTTATAAGAGAAAAATGCTCGAATGAGAATAATAAGCTGACGCTATATATAATCTCTCATTGACAAAAAATATGTTTAAGCGTACATTTACAATGGATGCGTTAAGCAAATATAAAATATGACTATTTGACGTGTTCTATCCAGGGGTAGGCTGTGTGCAGGTAGATAAAGCAGGTATAATGATCGTAAATAGATTCCACTTGGGTATTTTCTTCTGTGCACAACGTCTATTGCCTCCCTGGATGCCTCTTCCCTATAAGTCCGGCAATTCGGCTCTTTTGAGGATGTTGCGCCAACGCGGTGTCCTGAAAGGTAAGAGGGAAAGAGTATGAAAGTATTTGGCAGTTACCCGCACTATTGACCGAGTCGTTGATGCGCCTCCGCCTATGCCCATGGTATTTTCAGTGCGTAACTGTGTGCACGTGGCACGAATGCTGCTTTGACGGGGCTTAAGCGGAGGCCGGACTGCTAGTCGCGCTCTTGGCGTGCCTGATGATCCTTTTGCGGGGTGCTCCGGACTCGCTTGACTGTCGCCGGATTGGTTTGTTGGAGAAGGCCGCATTGTACTTCCGCCGCAAGAGCTGCAGTATGTTCTTCTGTTCGTAGGGAGCGGTCCGTATTTCCATTCACCGTTATGACCCCGCGCAGTCCTGGCATCTTGAGCTTGAGATATGTGTAGTGTGGTACCGCATTGAGTCTGGCGAATGCGGTTCGTCCGAGCAGTGCATGGTAACCACTGCGGAAGGGGACGATATCGAAGATTAACTCTTCACTTCGGAAGTTATCCGGAGATCCGAAGACCACTTCCAATGTTATAGAGCCTGTACAGCGGGCCTCTACTCCAGGAATTACACCTTTAAAGGTGGTTTTAGTGGGCTTGATCCTTGAAGGGTCAATGCCCATTTGCGCACTGTGTCCTGGTAAAGCAGGTTCAGGCTGCTACCGCCGTCCATAAGGACGCGCGTGAGGTGGAATCCGTCAATGATTGGGTCTAGGACCAATGCGGCTGAGCCACCGTGACGGATGCTAGTAGGGTGATCCCTACGGTCGAAGGTGATCGGACAAGCTGACCATGGGTTGAATTTGGGCGGCATCGCTCCATCGCATAGAAGTCCCTTAGTGCCCGCTTTCTTTCCCGCTTGGGGATGTGCGTGGCGTAGATCATGTTGACCGTTTTCACCTGCGGGGGAAATTTCTTCTGCCCCCCCCGTGTTCGGACGTCGGGGCTCCTCATCATCGTCGCTGTGCAGCCCCTTGTCCTTGTCTTCGGTGTTTATCTTGCCCGCCTGTTTGAATACCCAGCAATCTCTATTGGTGTGGTTGGCTGGCTTGTCTGGGGTGCCATGAATTTGGCACGAGTGCTCCAGTATGCGGTCCAGACTGGACGGTCCCTGATTATTTCTTTTGAACGGCTTCTTCCGCTGACCGGGTTTGGACCCACTGAATCCGGCGTTGACTGTCGTGTCTTCAGTGTTGTCACCGTTGTTTCGTCGCTTATGTCTGTTATGCCGTGGCTTGCCGTTATTGTCGCGGCCATCCGAGTTGCCAGACTGTGGCGTAGTGCTGCTGCGAGCCAGCCAACTGTCCTCGCCTGCGCAAAAGCGGGTCATTAATGTTGTGAGAGCTGCCATGGACTTGGGTTTTTCCTGGCCGAGGTGTCGAGCGAGCCACTCGTCACGGATATTATGCTTGAAAGCCGCTAGGGCTTCGGCGTCCGGACAGTCAACTATTTGGTTCTTTTTGGTTAGGAACCGAGTCCAGAATTTCCTGGCTGACTCTCTGGGCTGTTGAGTGATGTGGCTCAAGTCATCGGCGTCAGGTGATCGTACGTATGTGCCCTGGAAGTTGTCGAGGAATGCGTCCTCCAGGTTTTCCCAACTGCCAATGGAATTTGCTGGCTGGCTGTTTAGCCAGTGCTGGGCTGGTCCTTTGAGCTTAAGTGGAAGATACTTGATGGCATGTAGATCGTCTCCGCGGGCCATGTGAATGTCGAGAAGGAAATCTTCGATCCATACTGCGGGGTCTGTTGTGCCATCGTATGATTCGATGTTTACGGGTTTAAACCCTTCTGGGAATTCATGATCCATTACTTCATCAGTGAAGCAGAGGGGGTGCGCGGCGCCTCTGTGAGAGGCTATGTGGCTACGCAGGTCGAATTGCTCTGGATGGCTATATTCGGCCCGGCCGGACTTGTTGAAGGTGTCTCCGGCGTGACGGTCCTCGTCGCGTACCGAGGCGCGCCCCCGTGAGCCGTAGATCAATCTTGGTTGTCCCGTTTTTTTGCCCCGGGCCGTAGTATGTTGGCGTGGGGGTGTTGGCTGGTACGCGGACTGGTATGCCGCTTTATCCCGGCCACGAGGTGGCCGGTCAGCCGTGTGGTGCTCGAGTCCGTATTCCTCGGCTGCCAGGACTTCAGTCCATCTATCTGTGAGCAGGTCTTGATCAGCTTGGAGTTGCTGCTGCTTCTTTTTCAGGCTCCTCGCAGTGGCTATAAGCCGACGCTTGAAGCGCTCCTGCTCTACGGGATCCTCAGGCACGCCGAACTCGTCGTCGCCGAGGCTAATCTCGTCTTCGGAGGGGGCATGTAGCTGTCCTCCTCCGGGTAGTCGTCCGTCGCCTGTTCATCTGGGCTGACCTGCTCATCCTCCTGTTCGGCCTGCTCGAAGGCAGGCTGTTCAGGGTTGTATTCTTCTTCGACACCATTCGGATTGTTTTCGTCTCCTGGGCCGGTATTGGTGTGGTGGGGCTTGGAGTGGCGCCGGCGGCGCCCATTCTTTGCTTTTTTTCCCTGAGGTTTTATCCTCCTTTGCCTCATCGCCATTTGTTTCCTTCGGAGTGTCCACCATATATATATATATATCATAAGAAGAGGTGGCTGTCCACCGCCCAGTGAGCGGTGGTTCATGTTCTTCTCCTGCATCGTCGTCCATACCGTCGATGTCTTCGGAGTCGAAGTTCAGTACCTCGGTTAAGTCATCGACCGTGGCAATGAAGTGGGTGGTGGGTGGGCAACAAATTCCTTCGTCGCCTGCTTCCCACTCAAGCCGGACATAGTTCGGCGAAGAGCCTCCTGACAAAGAGAGAGACTTTAATGAGTCCAGCATGTCGCCAAAGGGCGAGTGCTGGAAGATATCCGCAGCAGTGAACTCCATTACCGGAGCCCATCCTGGCCCGAGAGGCTCGGGAGCGTGCGGACTGGAACCAACGTCCGGATACGGATCCGGGGATTCGGAGTCACAGGCCGCCGCAGAGGTAAGGCCCGTGTTCGTCTCCACCACTGATGAGTGTGTGACCTGGGAGACGGGGTCCATCCCTCCGCCCTCAGGCGACGCAGTCTGCTCTGGATCTAGGTCCGGGGACAGTACGGGGATGATGCCCCGGGCTTCGTCTGACGGCAGGTATAAGCCATGCTCGTCGTGACTGTCCGGTGCTCCTGGCATAGGCCCAAATCCGTCGAAGATCAAGTCTCCGCGGGTGTCCGCCGTGTAGTTCAGGTTTCCGAACCTGACCTGGTGGCAAGGGGCGTAGCTATCGATCTTCTCCGGATGGCTGCCGAGTTGGCCCGCAGCGCGGCCGCCCGAAAATGAAGATCTGTCCAGGAGGAAAGTCTTGCCTGGGCGGTGTCGTTGATGATGATTGAAGGAGCCATCGAGCCTGGCTGACGCATACGCAGGAACTCTAAATGAAAGCACCAATGTCGGTGTCAAAACCGGCGGATCTCGGGTAGGGGGTCCCGATCTGTGCGTCAAGGCTGATGGTAACAGGAAGTAAGGGACACAGATGTTTACCCAGGTTCGGGCCCTCTCGATGGAGGTAAAACCCTACTTCCTGCTTGATTAATATTGATGATATGGGCAGTACAAGAGTAGATCTACCACGAGATCGTAGAGGCTAAACCCTAAGAGCTAGCCTATGATGGTATGATTGTAATTGTGATCGGCCTTCTGGGACCAACCTCTCCGGTTTATATAGGCACCGGAGAGGGCTAGGGTTTACATGGAGTCGGTTACAAGGAAGGAAATATAATATCCGGATCGCCAAGCTTGCCTTCCACGCCAAGGAAAGTCCCATCCGGACACGGGCCGGAGTCTTGAGTCTTGTATCTTCACGCTTCAATAGTCCGGACGTTGTACACAGTCCGGCTGTCCGGATACCCCCTAATCCAGGACTCCCTCAGTCGCCGCTGACGCTGACACTGACACGAGGCAGATGTACGGGTGCATGGTCAATGTTACTACCCCTCCGGGTCGCGTGGGCGGCGAAACCGGCCTCATCGGACAGACTTGGACTCTGAGGAGCTGGGACTATCCCGCCAATGTGGACTTGGAAAACCCATGTCATCCGTTCTATCCTTTACCTGCCACTCGGTGCACGGGGACTCCAAGGAGGTTCACCTGGACATATGCATTATCAAGTGCACTTAGAAAACATGTATTGTGTGTGTGGGCGCTTATGGCCCGTGCCTTTGCCGCTTTTGATTCTGTAAGCTTGTCGTTAAACTTGAGTGGCTTTCGCCGCAGTCCTTCCTTTGAACTGCTCCTCTCAGTGAGCTGATGTAAGACACTTTGGGTTTCATTTGATAATGGAACTGGGGAGGAGCCTCCCTGTTCTTCTAAAAAAATACGCATTATCAAGTTAAATGTTGATCATTAGTCTTCGCTCAATGTAATCCGCTGTCTAAGCATGTGGAGACTTCCATGCAGGATCTTGCTCTATTGGAGTATCACGCATGAATAAAAGTGTATCCGTTTATGGTTTAGTCTAGAATCTTCCATGTGTGAATTTTTACTACTGATCTTGGTGAAAGACTTACGATGAACCATTTCTTACATCTCCTCCGCCCCTTGCAAGTCATCCTGATTTAATCCCTCCGTCTAGGTGTATAAGGGCATGGTTAATTTTACTTAATAATATAGCCAACTGTTGACTATAAGAAAGTGCCATGTCATCTGTAGCCAACATGTATAACAATCGATACTCAAAAACTAATTCTTAAAGACCATTTCTTGCAAAACATAATAAGTGTTATTTCTTCACAAGTTTTGGATGCAGGTTGAACAGTTGAACGCTTTTGTTTGCAAAAGATACCTTTTTATCTATTTCACCCGGATGTTTGTGAGCTCTAGAGATGAGATAATATCCGAAGAAACCTATCGATACCCATTACACATGAGATGACCCCCACATCCTTTGTCAAAATAAAAAACTCCCCGGTCAATGCATTTCACTCTTTGGTGCAACGCACGGGCACCTTACTACTATAGATTAGTACGACCAAAAATTAAACTAACATTATATATAGTACCATAAATACTGATGCATGTCACCTAAAATTATATCATTGAAAACTATGTTCAAATACGAATCCAACGATATAGTTTTTGTTGACATGCACTAACATTTTGTCAGTTAAATCTTCAGTCAAATTCAATGGGGGACTAATAAACCATGACCGATGTAGTAAAAGTTTAGAGGGCGGCGCTGCACGGGAGTCTCACCTCTCACGCGTGGCGCGGCAGTAAAGCCGTCATATCACAAAACTCAACCACTCCCAGTAATAAGTGGCCTGGTAAAATAAATAGACAAGCAACCATCACATCCCTCCGTCTTTTTTGCATTTCATCTCTCTGCATTTACTTTCTCCGGTTCATCTCGCACACTCGATCCCTAGCTACTACTCCTAGGGCCAGTTCTTTTGGCAGCTTCCCCAGCTTTTCCCACAAGACTAGTCACAGTGGAGAGTAACAATAAGGCGCCTCACTCATTTATTTGGGCTTCTAAACTACTACTCCGTCCTGGTTTATTCCTCACCATTGTAATTTGTGCTAAATTTTGACCAAAGATTTAACTGATAAAATGTTACTCAAAACACTTAGGCGCGGTGCATCTAGGTGTGTATGTCATCTTACGAAAACCAAATAATCCCAAAACACTTAGGCGCGGTGCATTAACTTCTACCTCGCTTTCTTGTTTCTTGACATATCAACCAATAAGAGATAAAGAGTGTGCATGCTTTTAATGACTTGAGATATCAAACACGACATGCAGTGGTTAGTTCATTGCATGCAATACTATTAATTAGAAAATAAACATTAACATTTCTCATTTTCTCCTCCTCCTTGGTCACGGTGAATAGCCTAAGATGACTTACTCACCTAGACGGATGGAGTAGTGCATGTGACATGCACTAACATTTCATTAGTTAAATTTATGATCAAAATTTGACACAGATTATAATGGGGACCAATAAACCAGGACAGAGGTAGTAGTTATGTGATTACTAATCTAGAAGCCTAAAAGAACTGGCCCCTGGTACTCCTACTAGTAGTAGTACTCACGTTGGAATCGTTTCACAAGCTTGACTAGTGCTGTTTTTCTACTTTTACAAAATCCGCATCGTAATGTTAAAACGTGCATTTGCACGTACATAAGTAATAATAGTACTCCCTCTGTCTAGGTGTACAAATCTTCCCTCCTTCTTGGTCACCGTGCACAACCAAAGATGACTTATTGACCTGGACGGAGGGAGTAGAAAAGTCTGCAAGCATATATCGAGAGAGACGTGTAGTCCGATAGTGTATAGTAAAGTTTGTGCTATATGCACGTACTTGCAAAATGCGTAATAATACACAACGTTTCCAAACTTTCCCTTTTACATACTTAATTAAGGACGCTAAAAATTCCTGAACGTTCGGGATTTATCATTTGCGTTCCAAAATTAATGAGATCGCCTTACGGAACAAAAATTATACTCCTCCTAAAAGCCACGGCGCTCGCAGGAGCGCTTGCGGCGCGCCACGAGTGCCCTGGTGCGCGGCTGTTTCCCAGCGCGCCGACACAACGCCTCTTCCTCAGCCTCGCAACTCGCGAGGTGCTGATTGGCGGCTTGCCGGCGGGCGAGCGCGATCTCACCGGTGTGGTGATCCGGCGCCAACAGGTACTCCTCCTGGCTGGAAGCATGCACCCGGTCCACGTACCGCCAAGCGTAGATGAGGCGCTTGGGCCCGACTGCACTCAGGGCGTCGGCACGGGCGTCCTCCACCACCCTCACGGCCCTCGCACGAGCCTTCTGCCAAAGAACCAATTGCTTGACTCTCTCAGACGCGACATAGATCTCCCAGAAAGCTTGTTGCGCGGTGCGCTTCTCTTCCTCGGCCTTCTTCTCCGCCTCTATTTTGGCGCGCTCTGCTGGAGGCAAAGCCTCCCACAAGGCAACATCCATTTCTTGCCAAAGCTCCTCAAGGCTGGGGGGGGCTCGGTGGGCGGCGCGGCTTTCTCCTCGTAGCGGGGAGCCGGCGCGTGCTGGGGAGATTGGGAACACCGACGCGTCCACCTCGACACGTCGCGGCGGGGAACGGAACGCCAACGCGTCCTCCTCGACTAGTGGCGGCGAGGAACGGAATGGCGACGCGTCGCGTCGCGGCGAGGAGCGGAACGCCGACGCGTCCTCCTCGACTAGTGGCAGCGAGGAACGGAACGGTGACACGTGACCGTCCACGCGGTGCAGCGAGGAGGGCTTGGGAGGGGCGATGCCATGGTGGTCGACGTGAGAGGGAGGGGGAGGAGATAGCGATGAACGTGAACATGAGGGGGAGGAGATAGCGATTTCATGGGGCGCGGTATTTATAGCGAGCAATGGCACACCTACGTAAGATATGGACTGAGTTGCACTGAAGTTAATCAGGTCCGGTTGCGCCAGCGACATGTGGGCCAGTACACTGCTGGGCCCGTATGTCAGTGACCCAATGCACCTGAAGTTAAGTAAAAGCTACGTGGACATATTTGTTGGAGTAAATTATGGGGGAGCGAAGGGGTGGAAATATTGTTGGTCACAACGGATTGGACGAGCGTGGGGGGAGGAGGGTCATGCATGCAGATTTTTTCACACGGGGTGGAGTGTTGGGACCGCCGGAGGGAGAAGGAGAGTTTGGCAGGCATATTGTTTCCACACATGGAGAGGAAAAGATTTGAAGACGAACGGGCTTCCTGCAGGTATGGGGAATGGTGCATAATAAGTCATCTTGCATGTCGGGCTAGGTATAGTCTCAAGTCATTAAAAACATACACGCCCCACACATGTTCATATTTCAAGGTGCACTAAATTATTGCATGCGACGATTAAGGTTGGCCATAATCGTGGTATCTTAGCTGGTATCATGCACACGGGAATAGCAAACATGTTGATGTGGCAAAGAATTAAAGAAGAGAGGGGGGGTTAGAGTAACTAGTGCTCATGCATGCATTGGTAAACACATTTTTTTGTGAAGAACGACAACATTAGTTGAGTACTTTTGCAAACTTCAAAAACTATTCCACCGCCTCTACTATCTTGCTAAGAGCAGGTGAAATTTTTGAGTCGAGCCCTTTAAACTAGAAGGTAGGTAGTTGTACTCTAATAGCTAGGTGTGTAAGTCATCTTACAAAAACCAAATAATCTCAAAACACGTAGGCGCGATGCATTAACTTCTACCTCGTTTCTTGTTTCTTGACATATCAACCAATAAGAGATGAGGGTGTGCATGCTTTTAATGACCTGAGACTATCAAACATGACATGCAGTGGTTAGTTCATTGCATGCAATACTATTTAATTAGCAAATAAACATTAATGTCTCTCGTTTTCCCCTCCTCCTTGGTCACGGTGCACAGCCTAAGATGACTTACTCACCTAGACGGAGGGAGTATCAACATTCACAATGTCAAATCAATATTTTTACACTCATTATAAAACGTAGTTCTTATACTCATTATAATCAGTATTGTAGATATTGATATTTTTAGTATAAATTTGGTCGTGGGATTTCATTGATGCCTGTCAAAGCATGGAGGAACCGGAGCTTAGGGCTTGCATTGCCGGTCTCTACATAGGTATTTCTCTTCATAATCCTGTAATTTTAGAGACTGATTGCGCTTTTGTGGTAGCGTCTCTTGCATCGGGGGACTATTACAGGTCTGCTATGCGTGACCTGAAGATGAAAGCATTGAGCATCTCGAAGTTGATCAACAATCTTCAATTGTCAAAGATTAGCCATTCGGCCAATAAGGTGGCGCACTTAATCGCTAAGTATAGCTTTAACAATAGATTAGATGGTATTCTTGTAAATAACGTACCGCCCTGTGTGGTGAATATTGTATCGAATGAGTGTACTGGTGTGGCTGGTTAATTAATATAAGGTGGTGTTAAAAAAGTATATATTTGGTCAAACACTTTGCAAACGGTTGACGGGAGTAAAAAGGACCAGAGGGAGTATCATGCATGTGGAGTAGGCAAAAAAATTGCTCATTTATAGCCGGTCGAAGTCTCAAAGGGCGCGACCGCGCGAGGGAGGCGAAGGTCGTGGGAGGCGCGACGGTTGACGGAATTAAGTGAAGTTACATCCACGCGCCGGCATGGCGTGCGAACAGGCAGAAGCTATAGCATCAGGCCTACAATATGGGTCTAGTAGACATGACATCTAGTGGGTCCCGCATAGTTCTCGAGAACTCTTTGGGGGCTTGCAGCTGTTTATCCACCGGGCAAGCCAGCAACCCCACGCCGTTCGCACGTCCTACTCGTCCCCGTCTTCTACCTCACAACAGTTCACTCCCAGTTATCCCGTCCTTTCACATTAGTTCGCTCCCAGTTTTTGCGGGGTACAACAGTTCAACTTCTCCTAACCCTCCTCCAAAATCCATGGCCTCCCAAATCTCCATGGTCGCCGCTGAGTACCAGGTTAGAGCCATCACCGGCGATCAGTTCATCGTCATCTACACATGTGGATCCGTGACGGTGAAAGCATGGCTTGCTCACTTCCTACGCATGTTCAACAGTTCAACAGATGAGTGGGTCGCTGGGCTAGATGTTGAGTACACCACAGTCCTGGGACGAGAGAATGATCTAAAGGACGAAGAGAGGAATAAGCCTGCCGTGATCCAGGTTTGCGTACATAACGTTTGCTTGGTCTACCACATATGCCATGCCGACGTTGAGTGCCAGGATTTTAAGAACTTCCTCAAGGACAAAAGAGTGAAATTCGTTACTGTAGGCTTTAAGAACGACAGAGATGTCCTACGTCGGATAGGTCTCGTTGTAGGCCAGCCCTTCGATCTCCAGAAGGCAAGCCTAGTGTCCTCCTCTCAACCTTCAATTTCTGACCCTGGTAGCAGCCATGATTGATCCTTCATACGCTATACCGAAGAAACCTCATCACGAGTTTCATCATGCATGGGAGTCGAAGACATTAGATGAAGATCACATCCTGTACGCAGCAATGGATGCCTACCTTTGTTTAAATATCTACATGGGTTGGATGAAGAAGCAGAGCCCAGTGTCTGGTTCAAGCAAAGAAGCGTCGGCGAAGAGGAAGAGGGACGAGGACGAAGTCGAGGACGTGGACTCGGACTCCGAGTAGGTGGCAGTGCCATCGCTCATGCTGGTTCTACTGCAGTGTCAAGCGGACTAGTTGCTTAGTTTATTTTCAAGGGTGTGTTGTGCTGAGGCCCCAGCAGAACTATGTTTATGTTCTTTCTCGTTATTTGAACTCTTTAGTATGTAGAGTAGTACTAGTACTATGTCTTACTACTGTTCTTCTTGCAGTTGGTACTACTGCTCGTATCTTTGTGTTCCTACTGTACTTAATACGTTCGTACTAGTAGTATAATTTGGGCCAGTCGATTTGTGAAAGAAGTTCGACGGAGCGAAGGAAGAAGACGACATAAGAGGTGGAAGAAGCCCTTCTAGCCATCCATGTTGCATCAAACGGCTCACATGAGTCGACTGACCCAAATTGCTCCTTCAGATTGCAGGATCCACGTGGCATTCAAGGTCTCGAAGGTAGATTCCGCGTTCGCACCAGTTTGTCGGCTCGGCCAGCGCGACCGGCTTCCGCCGCGACAGCCACCATGCGCGCCTCCTCCGCGCGGGCAGAGACGACAATGACACGCTAGTTCCTCCTCGCCGACGTGCTGGAGCACGCGCTCGTCCTCCTCTTCGTACGCTGCGTGCATAGACGCGGCTCCACTAGCTGCTCACGTGCTTGGCAGCACGGCGGCATGGCGAGGAGGGACTGCAGACGACATGAGCGGGCGAGCCTTCGGCTTCATGGCACAGGGATGGCGGCGACACGGCGGTGATGGGCGAGAAATTGTTGGCCGGAGCAGGCGGGCGCCGGCATGCGCAACGGCGGCGGCATATTGATGAGTGCGCGTATGGGAGCTTACTTTAGTTTTATATAAGGTTGGTCAAACTTAAAAGAAAACCATAGTAGTACACGTAAATATTGGACTTAGGCAGCGCTTTTATTAATTTTTTTTAAGTTAGTACCACAGCCACGATACAGAATCCTATGCAAGCGCGTGAACCGCGGCCGCGCGGTCGATCAGACGGTGCGTCACCGTGTCGCGCTCGAAGGACATCCACCGAACCTTTTTGTGTGTGTGAAAACAATCCTTGAATATTACTCAAGCTTTTTTCCTGGGAAAGTTCTTGATGCTGCAATATTTCCATATATTTGAATTTAGCTCCAGTTTGTGTTTATTTGGATTTGGACGTTTTAGGTGCGCCCTAGATTTTTAATACTTATTTTGTGTGTGTGACTAAGAGAGAACGTGTGTATGTGTCCATATGTGTGTTGTGGCGGAAGGGCAATGTGGAGACGGTGTGCGTGTGATACAGACATAGAGAGGTGTGAATGTGCAAATGATCATGCATGAGTGAGACATAGATAGATGCCGATACGTTGTGTATACATGAGAGAACGGTCTTATAGTTTACTTGTGTGTGTGTGTGTGTGAGAGAGAGAGACATAGAGAGAGGAGCATCCGTAACACAACAACCATCTCTCTCGATTGTCCGTTCCTCGCACGATCGCATGCAACACATGCATCAACGCGCACATTTTGACACCCTCACTCGGCCCCTGCCCACCTCAAGGCCCGCACAATCTCTTCGTGAATACCCATTTCTCTTCTTAGGTTTGTTTTCCCTCAATATCTGACACACACACACGCAGCACAACACACAGGCACACTCCCCCGAGCACACAATTCATCCCCATCCAAGGTTATACGGCGACCACTCTCGCTTGTGCTTCTTTGCACCCCAACATGCACAACACCTCAATCTTCAAAGAGGGCATCGAGCAGATAGAAGACGGCGACCACACCGCGCTAGAGAATGTGGGGTCATTTGGAAGCAGGGTGATAATGGCTGATGTAAAATTTTGGTTGTTTTGGTTGCATCCTACAAAGTAATAACTATGAAATGCATTTAGATTCTTATTTGACTGAGATTATGTGAGTTTGAGTATGTTGTGAAGTACTATAGACCTTGTATACATCTTGGGATTCGACAATGATTGTAACTATTGAATTGTATAGACCATTACATTCGAAGTCAATAGCCTAGTATATTTATCTCACAATTTCAACAAATGATTAGTTCACTACAAACTAAGAAAACAAATGTGTACTCCCTCCGTTTTTATTTAAGTCCGCGTATTAGCATTAGTCAAAGTCAAGTTTTGTAAACTCTCAGAAAGCTTATTACAAAAAATATTAACATATACAATAACAAATAAATACCATTAGATTCATTATTGAATGTACTTCCACATCATCTGTTGACATTCTTGCCTCACGGCACACGCAGGTCTATACACTTTGAAGTTTGGAGCAAGGAGGATAGGAAGACATGTACATCCAACTATCTGCCCGTGCGGGCCGAAGTCAAACTAACCAATAATAAGGACAACGCTAACGCATACACGTGTGGTGTGAGTCAAACTCGTACAGATATCTTATAACACACAGACTGCGCCACGTCACCGTATGCATGCATGTGAAAATCTTTTTGGATTTTCAGTTTTTAAAATGTTTTACCTCTTAGATCATCTGCAGCCGCGCCCCCAGGACGGCCTCCCCAGGCGATTTTTTTCCGCCGGCGCAGAAAAAACGGCCCAGTCACGCCCCCAGGAGCCCGTTTTTCGCCGGCTTGGGCCGAATCAGCGCCGGCGGACCCAGGCCGAACCCGACGTGCCGGGGGGCGCTCGGCGACGCCAGGGCGAGCATTTTGGCGCGAAGCAGACGCGGGCCCACCGAGTCAGCGAGACGGCCGCTTCGTCGACCTCATCGCCTCGGTTCCCGCGGGAATCAATGCGAAGGCTGCCGCGCTGCCGCGCCGGTCAGCCTCCATTGATGCCTCACGGGCGGCGCAGTGAAGACGCCGCCGACGCGCGTCCGCTCGCATGCGCCACGCGTCCGCCCGCATGCCGCCCACTGCCACCCCCGACACCCCCGCTTCGGCTATAAAAGGCGCCCCTCCCCACCGGTGAGCGCCGCACCCACCCCCTCTCCCTCCCGCGAAAGCCTTCTTCCCGCCGACGAGCTCTCCCACCACTGCCTTCCACCATCGATGAGCGAAATGGCCGAGAGATACCCATGCGACGGTGCAGCAGCGAACGGCTTCGGCCGCCGACACCTCCAGGAGCCGGAGGCGCGCCTTCTCTACGAGGCCGAGTACCCGGCGCCCCCTGACATGCGCTTGCCGGGGGCGTGGAGGCTGAGCGCCGCCGGCATCCCGGTGTCGCCTGTCCGTGAAGGAGCCGCAAGACGGGCGGAGATCGCCCGCATCCGCTCCTCGCTGACGGAGGAGCAGCGGCATGAGCCGAGGTACGCGCCCGACAGCGAAACGATGTGGACACTGTACTTCGAGCGCAGCCGCGAGGAGCAGATCGCCTCCGTCAATGACGTCACCCCCCGCGGCCGCCCCAGCTTCGAAGGACGGCGTGATTGGTGGGGCGTCCCCGGCCGCACACTCGACGCCGTCCTCGACCACATCGAGACCGGCAATGCCGCGACTGGAGTACCCGACGCGCCCCTCCTTCTCTCGCCACCGTCATGCGTTGTCGGCGACCCGGGCGAGGGGTGCAGCAGGGACGCCGCGGGCGAGGCGCGCAACAACGACGATGACTACACCCGCTTCTACAGGCTTCTCGGCATGTAGACGGTGGCGGCGGACGGTGGCGGCAGTGGCTAGGCGTTTTAGTTCTTTTTTATGTTAGTTCATGCATGTTTTAAGATTTTGTACAAATTTCGACGAAAAATGGCCGAGTTCATGCAAAAGTTGCCGAGTTTGCGAAAAAAAAGACGAACTTCGCCGAACCCGTGGCGACCGTGGGTGTGTGACTGGGAGCGAACGGAACCCCAGGGGCCGAACTAGCGCCGGCTCGCCCCCAGGCCGCTCTTTTTTGGCGCCCTAGGGGGCCGCACGGCTGGAGATTCTCTAAAATGAAAAATCCGATTGAAGATCCGTTTTCACCATTAAATCCCTCGCGACTAGATCTTTGAAACTAGATCTCATATCAATATATTTCGACGAATTTTTTTTGGGTTAAAAGTTGACATGTGTATTACACATGAATTGCCATGATGTTTATGTTGGGGAACGTAGTAATTTCAAAAAAATTCCTACGCACACGCAAGATCATGGTGATGCATAGCAACGAGAGGGGAGAGTGTTGTCCACGTACCCTCGTAGACCGAAAGCGGAAGCATTAGCACAACACAGTTCATGTAGTCGTACGTCTTCACGATCCGACCGATCAAGTACCGAACGTACGCACCTCCGAGTTCAGCACACGTTCAGCTTGATGACGTTCCACGAACTCCGATCCAGCAGAGCTTTGCGGGAGAGTTCCGTCAGCACGACGGCGTGATGATAGTGTTGATGATGCTACCGACGCAGGGCTTTGCCTAAGCACCGCTACGATATTACCGAGGTGGAATATGATGGAGGGGGGCACCGCACACAGCAAAGAGATCAATGATCAATTGTTGTGTCTAGAGGTGCCCCCTGCCCCCGTATATAAAGGAGCAAGGGGGGAGGCGGCCGACCAGGAGGAGGGCGCGCCAAGGGGGGGAGTCCACCGGGAGTAGGACTCCTCCTTTCCTTGTTGGAGTAGGAGAGGGGAAGGAAGGGAGAGAGGAGGAGAAGGAAAGAAGGGCCCCCCTCCTTGTCCAATTCGGACTAGAGTTCTACTTTTCTCCCACTCACTTCTTTCGAGAGAAACTCCTTCTCTAGAAAGGATCCATTCTTAGCAACGAATGTCTTGCCTTCGGATCTATGATAGAAGGTGAACCCAACAGTTTCCTTTGGGTATCCTATGAAGACACATTTCTCTGATTTGGGTTCGGGCTTATCAGGTTGAAGCTTTTTCACATAAGCATCGCAGCCCGAAACTTTAAGAAACGACAACTTTGGTTTCTTGCCAAACCATAGTTCATAAGGCGTTGTCTCAACAGATTTTGATGGTGCCATATTTAACGTGAATGCAGCCGTCTCTAAAGCATAACCCCAAAACGATAGCGGTAAATTAGTAAGAGACATCATAGATCGCACCATATGTAGTAAAGTACGATTACGACGTTCGAACACACCATTACATTGTGCTGTTCGAGGTGGCGTGAGTTGCGAAACTATTCCACATTGTTTCAAATGTAGACCAAATTCATAACTCAAATATTCTCCTCCACGATTAGATCGTAGAAACTTTATTTTCTTGTTACGATGATTTTCCACTTCACTCTGAAATTCTTTGAACTTTTCAAATGTTTTAGACTGATGTTTCATTAAGTATATATACCCATATCTGCTCAAATCATCTGTGAAGGTGAGAATATAACGATACCCGCCGTGAGCCTCAATTTTCGTCGGACCACATACATCAGTATGTATGATTTCCAACAAATCTGTTGCTAGCTCCATAGTTCCGCAGAACGGCGTTTTAGTCATCTTGCCCATGATGCATGGTTCGCAAGTACCAAGTGATTCATAATCAAGTGATTCCAAAAGTCCATCAGTATGGAGTTTCTTCATGCGCTTTACACCAATATGACCCAAACGGCAGTGCCACAAATAAGTTGCACTATCATTATCAACTCTGCATCTTTTGGCTTCAACATTATGAATATGTGTATCACTACTATCGAGATTCAATAAAAATAGACCACTCTTCAAGGGTGCATGACCATAAGAGATATTACTCATATAAATAGAACAACCATTATTCTCAGATTTAAATGAATAACCGTCTCGCATCAAACAAGAACCAGATATAATGTTCATGCTCAACGCTGGCACCAAATAACAATTATTCAGGTCTAAAACTAAACCCGAAGGTAGATGTAGAGGTAGCGTGCCGACGGCGATCACATCGACTTTGGAACCATTTCCCACGCGCATCGTTACCTCGTCCTTAGCCAGTCTTCGCTTAATCTGTAGTCCCTGTTTCGAGTTGCAAATATTAGCAACAGAACCAGTATCAAATGCCCAAGTGCCACTGCAAGCTCTGGTAAGGTACACATCAATAACATGTATATCACATATACCTTTGTTCACCTTGCCATCCTTCTTATCCGCCAAATACTTGGGGCAGTTCCACTTCCAGTGACCAGTCTGTTTGCAGTAGAAGCACTCAGTCTCAGGCTTAGGTCCAGACTTGGGTTTCTTCTCTTGAGCAGCAACTTGTTTGCCGTTCTTCTTGAAGTTCCCCGTTTTCTTCCCTTTACCTTTTTTCTTGAAACTGGTGGTCTTGTTGACCATCAACACTTGATGCTCCTTCTTGATTTCTACCTCCGTAGCCTTTAGCATTGCGAAGAGCTTGGGAATTGTTTTGTTCATCCCTTGCATGTTATAGTTCATCACGAAGCTCTTGTAGCTTGGTGGCAGTGATTGAAGAATTCTGTCAATGACACTATCATCCGGAAGATTAACTCCCAGTTGAATCAAGTGATTGTTATACCCAGACATTTTGAGTATATGCTCACTGACAGAACTATTCTCCTCCATCTTGCAGCTATAGAACTTATTGGAGACTTCATATCTCTCAATCCGGGTATTTGCTTGAAATATTAACTTCAACTCCTGGAACATCTCATATGCTCCATGACGTTCAAAACGTCGTTGAAGTCCCGGTTCTAAGCCATAAAGCATGGCACACTGAACTATCGAGTAGTCATCAGCTTTGCTCTGCCAGACGTTCTTAACGTCGTCAGTTGCATCTGCAGCAGGCCTAGCACCTAGCGGTGCTTCTAGGACGTAATTATTTTGTGCAGCAATGAGGATAATCCTCAAGTTACAGACCCAGTCTGTGTAATTGCTACCATCATCTTTCAACTTTGCTTTCTCAAAGAACGCATTAAAATTCAACGGAACAACATCACGGGCCATCTATCTACAACAACATGGACAAGCAAAATACTATCATGTACTAAGTTCATGATAAATTCAAGTTCAATTAATCATATTACCTAAGAACTCTCACTTAGATAGACATCTCTCTAATCATCTAAATGATCATATGATCCAAATCAACTAAACCATAACCGATCATCACGTGAAATGGAGTAGTTTTCAATGGTGAACATCACTATGTTGATCATATCTACTATATGATTCACGCTCGACCTTTCGGTCTCAGTGTTCCGAGGCCATATCTGCATATGCTAGGCTCGTCAAGTTTAACCCGAGTATTCTGCGTGTGCAAAACTGGCTTGCACCCGTTGTAGATGAACGTAGAGCTTATCACACCCGATCATCATGTCGTGTCTCGGCAAGACGAACGTTGGCAACGGTGCATACTCAGGGAGAACACTTTTACCTTGAAATTTAGTGAGAGATCATCTTATAATTCTACCGTCAATCAAAGAAAAATAAGATGCATAAAGGATAAACATCACATGCAATCAATATAAGTGATATGATATGGCCATCATCATCTTGCGCTTGTGATCTCCATCTTCGAAGCACCGTCATGATCACCATCGTCACCGGCGCGACACCTTGATCTCCATCGTAGCATCGTTGTCGTCTCGCTAACTATTGCTTCTACGACTATCGCTACCGCTTAGTGATAAAGTAAAGCAATTACAGGGCGATTGCATTGCATACAATAAAGCGACAACCATATGGCTCCAGCCAGTTGCCGATAACTCTGTTACAAAACATGATCATCTCATAAAATAAAATTTAGCATCATGTCTTGACCATATCACATCACAACATGCCCTGCAAAAACAAGTTAGATGTCCTCTACTTTGTTGTTGCAAGTTTTACGTGGCTGCTATGGGCTGAGCAAGAACCATTCTTACCTACGCATCAAAACCACAACGATAGTTCGTCAATTTAGTGTTGTTTTAACCTTCTCAAGGACCGGGCGTAGCCACACTCGGTTCAACTAAAGTTAGAGAAACTGACACCCGCCAACCACCTATGTGCAAAGCACGTCGGTAGAACTAGTCTCGCGTAAGCGTACGCGTAATGTCGGTCCGGGCCGCTTCATCCAACAATACCGCTGTTGGAGAACGTGGTAATTTCAAAAAAATTCCTACGCACACGCAAGATCATGGTGATGCATAGAAACGAGAGGGGAGAGTGTTGTCCACGTACCCTCGTAGACCAAAAGCGGAAGCGTTAGCACAAAACGGTTGATGTAGTCGTACGTCTTCACGATCCGACCGATCAAGTACCAAACGTACGACACCTCTGAGTTCAGCACACGTTCAGCTTGATGACGTCCCACGAACTCCGATCCAGCAGAGCTTTGTGGGAGAGTTCGGTCAGCATGACGGCGTGATGACGGTGTTGATGATGCTACCGACGCAAGGCTTTGCCTAAGCATCGCTACGATATTACCGAGGTGGAATATGGTGGAGGGGGGCACCTCACACGGCAAAGAGATCAATGATCAATTGTTGTGTCTAGAGGTGCCCCCTGCCCCCGTATATAAAGGAGCAAGGGGGGAGGCGGCCGACCAGGAGGAGGGCGCGCCAAGGGGGGGAGTCCTACTCCCACCGGGAAAAGGAATCCTCCTTTCCTTGTTGGAGTAGGAGAGGGGAAGGAAGGGAGAAAGGAGGAGAAGGAAAGAAGGGGGTGCCGCCCCCCCCCTCCTTGTCCAATTCGGACTAGAGGTGGAGGGGGGGCGCGGCCTGCCCTGGCCGCCCCTCCTCTTCTCCACTAGGGCCCATGAGGCCCAATAAACCCCCCGGGGAGTTCCAGTAACCCCCCTGTACTCCGGTATATGTCCGAAACCTTCCGAAACCATTCCGGTGTCCGAACATAGTCATCCAATATATCGATCGCTATGTCTCGACCATTTCGAGACTGCTCGTCATGTCCGTGATCATATCTGGGACTTCGAACTACCTTCGGTACATCAAAACACTAAAACTCATAATACCGATCGTCACCAAACTTTAAGCGTGTAGACATGACCGAGACACGTTTCCGGTCAATAACCAATAGCGGAACCTGGATGCTCATATTGGTTCCCACATATTCTACGAAGATCATTATCGGTCAAACCGCATAACTACATAAGTTGTTCCTTTGTCATCGGTATGTTACTTGCCCGAGATTCGATCGTCGGTATCTCAATACCTAGTTCAATGTCATTACCGGCAAGTCTCTTTACTCGTTATGTAATGCATCGTCCCGCAACTAACTCATTAGTCACATTGCTTGCAAGGCTTATAGTGATGTGCATTACCGAGAGGGCCCAGAGATACCTCTCCGACAATCGGAGTGACAAATCCTAATCTCAAAATACGTCAACTCAACAAGTACCTTCGGAGACACCTGTAGAGCACCTTTATAATCTCCCAGTTACATTGTGATGTTTGGTAGCACACAAAGTGTTCCTCCGGTAAACGGGAGTTACATAATCTCGTAGTCATAGGAACATGTATAAGTCATGAAGAAAGCAATAGCAACATACTAAACGACCAAGTGCTAAGCTAACGAAATGGGTCAAGTCAATCACATCATTCTTCTAATGATGTGATCCCATTGATGAAATGATAACTCATATCTATGGTTAGGAAACTCAATCATCTTTGATCATTGAGCTAGTTAAGTAGAGGCATACTAGTGACACTATGCTTGTCTATGTATTCACACATGTATTATGTTTCCGGTTAATACAATTCTAGCATGAATAAAAAACATTTATCATGATATGAGGAAATAAATAATAACTTTGTTATTGCCTCTAGGGCATATTTCCTTCAGTCTCCCACTTGCACTAGAGTCAATAATCTAGATTACACAGTAATGATTCTAACACCCATGGAGCCTTGGTGTTGATCATGTTTTGCTCGTGGAAGAGGCTTAGTCAACGGGTCTGCAACATTCAGATCCGTATGTATCTTGCAAATCTCTATGTCTCCCACCCGGACTTGGTCCCGGATGAAATTGAAGCGTCTCTTGATGTGCTTGGTTCTCTTGTGAAATCTGAATTCCTTTCCCAAGGTAATTGCACCAGTATTGTCACAAAAGATTTTCATTGGACCCCATGCACTAGGTATGACACCTAGATCGGATATGAGCTCCTTCATCCAGACTCCTTCATTTGCTGCTTCCCAAGCAGCTATGTACTCCGCTTCACACGTAGATCCCACCACGACGCTTTGTTTGGAACTGCACCAACTGACAGCTCCACCGTTCAATATAAACACGTATCCGGTTTGCGATTTAGAATCGTCCGGATCAGTGTCAAAGCTTGCATCGACGTAACCATTTACGACTAGCTCTTTGTCACCTCCATAAACGAGAAACATATCCTTAGTCCTTTTCAGGTACTTCAGGATGTTCTTGACCGCTGTCCAGTGGTCCACTTGTTCGACGGGTTTTTGTGCACTGTTGCATAAAGTAATTTTTTGTTTAATGAGTTTTGATGCAGGCTATATATACAAAGGCAAGTTATAATGCAAAGTCAAAATTTATTGGCATGACATGTACCCACTCACGTACTTGCAAATGCACATGCATGAAATATGGTGCAACCAATGTGTGCATGCACGTGTCCAGCCACATGCACGTAGGCTAGCTAGCCAAGATACATTCTTATGTATTCTTGTACTGGTATTCCGGCGAGCTCGCGTACCTACCTAAATACCACATGTGTATATATACAATATACATACATATTTGAGTATATTCGGCCTGGCAAGCAAGCAAGTATACGTCCCGAATACCCGCACAATAGCCAGCTATCCAATATGCTCACGGTGCATTGATTGATGGATTTGCTAGATTTGGAATGTGTACATGAGAAAGAAGGTGTGACGCCCCAAGACCGGAGCTTCAGTTGCCTTCCAGGGTTTCCGAGTTTTGTCGTGCGATTTGTTTTGTTTGTGCATTCATCATGTCATCTCTTGCATTGCATCATCTCATCATGCCATCATATCATTAATTTTCAAAACACAACTAAATAAATTGTATGGATTTTTCTCGATCCATTTAAACCGAGGGATTCACATGGTGACTTCTCTTTATAACATATCGTCCCAATATTATTAGGGAGCTATAATAATTATTCCATTTATTTGGAATTGATCTTAACACACTTGCAAAATAATTTCGTGCCCTTTCTACTGCAAGTTTGGTCTCCACACTTTGCCCTAAATTTCTTTTATCATATTCCGGAGCTCCACCAAGAATCCGAACATTTTTGGACCTTCCCAAACCCTCACTTCCATTCCAATCATTCGAATTTAAATTCAAATGAATTTGAATTCAATTCTTTCAATCATGCCTCTTTTATTTTCCTGGATCGAGCTCATTTTTGCGAGCTCGGGAAAATAATCCCAGCCCAAACTCTTTCTCTAATCTTTTTCTTTTCTTCCCTTTCCTTTCTTTTCTCTGTTTTAAGAGTTTAAAGAGAGAGAGAGGAGCTAGGCCCAGCCGGCCCCTGGCCTTTCTCCTCCACCAGGCCGGACTAGCCTCCCGAGGCCCAAGGCCCAGACGCCCCTGCTCTCTAACCCTAGGCCTCTCGACCCGATCCCCTCCTGCTTCCCAGCGCCGCCACCCCCTCGTCTCCTTCCCGATCCCCTCGTCCTCCCCATCTCTCCCGAACCCCCTGCCCGATCCCTCGCTCCGCTCGCTTCTCTCCCGATCCCCCCTCATCTCTCCCCGTCGCCCAAGCGCCCGAGGAGAGGAGCTCCTCGAGCACCTGCACCCGATCCCCGCCGCTCCTCCGCGCGACCAGGCCGGACCCCCCGGTGGCCTCCTCGTCGCCTCCACCGCGCCTCAACCCTCCTCGCCGCCCTTGGTGCCGCGCCACCGCAACCTGCCCCGTCGCCCTCGTCAACGACCCTCGCCGCTCCCTGCGCGGTCCCCCACGCCCGTCGCCTCGATGCTCGTCGTCGTCCTCGCCTCGTCCCGCCTCCGTTCGGCTCCCACGGCGAAGCCACCGCCGCGCCCTGTCGTCCCCGAGCTCGGCCAACTCCGACGCGCCCGCGCCACCGGTGCTCCCTCCGGCCCCCAAGCATCATCAGCCCCTGCCATGGCCGCCGCCCGTTCGTCGCCTCCGGCCGGGTCCAGCCGCCCTCGGCCTCCCCTCGAGCAACCGAGGCCCTGCGAGCCTCCCGCATCCGCATCTGCCTCTCCTTCGTGCCACTCCTCCATGGCGCCATGGCCTCTGCCTCTTTTGGATGAACCGTGGCTGCCGTGCCCTGTTGTGCGTTCTCTCCGCTGCCTGGCACTGTTGACGTCAAGACCGTGGGCGCCAAGTTCGTCTTCCACTATCATCTCCGAGGATTTCTCCAAGACCCGAACCGGAAACGCCAAGTACCGACACCGTGGGTTCCTCAAGGCCGCCAAGTTCGACTACACGATGATGCGACAAGTACCCGACGATCGCCAAGTACCCCTACGCCGTGTACGACTACCATCGCGAGACCGCAAGTACCACGACAACCCCGAAGGGATTCGGACCCGTCAAGTACCTCTTCGAAAACGAACGTGAAACACTACTTCCTCTACCGTCGCCGTGTACCACTACTTCCCTCAGCGATCATCACGAGAACGACTACTTCCTCTACTTCCCTCGACGACCCGTGAACGTCTACTTCCCTCTACGAAACGTTTTCCGCCCCGAACACACGCTTCGAAGGTATAACCACCGAGATGACCGACCGTGATCGAATCATCCTTGCGATGCCCCTCTTTTGCCATGCCACCGTTCCGTGGGAACCCGGTATCCGGGACCACCCCACCTTCTTGCATGACTCGCTTCCGTCACGCTTTCCTTTGTACCGATATCTCAATCGAGTTATCGGAACCGATGTGTTGCCGTGGCACCATTTTCGGATTCGTTGCCGTGGCACCCCTTTCATCCACCACGGTGACATAATGCCTCGTAACATGCTCTTGTCAACGTTCTCATAAAAATTGCATAAACTTGCATTTGTCATCCGCATCATGATAACAACAATTAAAAATGTTTAAAATTGTTGTTTGCATTAATTTGCTTAAATGCCATGCTAAAATGATTTATTTCATAACTTAATAACCGTAGCTCCATTTTAAATAAATTATATATGTAAATGGGGTAGAAAAATGCCTAGTTTAACATGGTATACTTGCTTTGCATGTTTAACAACATTAAAATTGTGTTTAGGGCAGATCAGTACCGAATCCATAATTTGCATATGGGGATTTTCCGGAATTGTTGTTTCTTATTTCCGGCCTCATTTAATCTTGCCTAAATAGTTAGTTTCATATGCTTCAACTCTTGCCATGTTTAATAACATTTAATATTGTTGAGTACCTAATCGGGAGAGAACTAAATAAGTGATGTGGTGTTCCGTCAATATGCAACTCGTTGCATATTGAGCTCCACTTAACTTGTAGTGTTGTTTGTGCATATTGCCATGCCATGCTATTTAAACCGGACATGCATCATATTTGTTTGTGCATCATGCCATGTTTATGTGATGGTTATTTACTATGTTGTTTGTTTGTTTCGGTTTGCTTTTCTCGTTAGCTTCGGTTCCGTTCGGAGTTGTGAGGATTCGTTCGACCACGTCCGTTTGTCTTCTTCATGGACTCGTTCTTCTTCCTTGCGGGATTTCAGGCAAGATGACCATACCCTCGAAATCACTTCTATCTTTGCTTGCTAGTTGCTCGCTCTTTTGCTATGCCTATGCTACGATGCCTAACACTTGCTTATCATGCCTCCCTTTTTGCCATGTCAAGCCCTAACCATCCTTTCCTAGCAAACCGTTGTTTGGCTATGTTACCGCTTTGCTCAGCCCTCTTATAGCGTTGTTAGTTGCAGGTGAAGATGAAGTTTGTTCCTTGTTGGAACATGGAGATGTTGTTCCATGCTGGAACATGTTTACTTGTTGGGATATCACAATATTTCTTATTTTATTAATGCATCTATATACTTGGTAAAGGGTGGAAGGCTCGGCCTTATGCAGTGTTTTGTTCCACTCTTGCCGCCTTAGTTTCCGTCATATCGGTATTATGTTCCCGGATTTTGCGTCCCTAACGCGGTCGGGTGATTTATGGGACCCCCTTGACAGTTCGCTTTGAATAAGACTTTTCCAGCAAGGCCCAACATTGGTTTTACCATTTGCCTCACCTATACCCCTTTTCCCTTGGGTTTCCGGAGCCTGAGGGTCATCTTTATTTTAGCCCCCCGGGCCAGTTCTCCTTTGAGTGCTGGTCCAAACCGAGCGATGTCCGGCGCCCCCTGGGCAACCAGGGTTTATGCCAACCCGACGTCTGGCTCATCCGGTGTGCCCTGAGACCGAGATATGTGCAGCTCCTCTCAGGATTTGTCGGCACATCCGGGCGGCTTTGCTGGTCTTGTTTTATTGCTGTCGAAATGTCTGGTAGCCGGATTCCGAGACTGATCGGGTCTTCCCGGGAGAAGGAATATCCTTCGTTGATCGCGAGAGCTTATCATGGGCTAAGTTGGGACACCCTGCAGGGTTTGAACTTTCGAAAGCCGTGCGGCGGTTATGTGGCAGATGGGAATTTGTTAATGTCGGTTGTAGAAAACCCGAAGTTGATCTTAACTAAAATACACCAATGGCGTGTGTAACCGTGATGGTCTCTTCTCGGCGGAGTCCGGGAAGTGAACACGGTGTTGGAGTTATGCTTGACGTAGGTTGTTTTAGGATCACTTCTTGATCACAGTTGTTCGACCGTGCTTTGCTTCTCTTCTCGCTCTCTTTTGCGTATGTAGCCACCCTATATGCTAGTCGCTTGCTACAGCTCCACCTCACTACCCTGTCCTACCTTTAAGCTTAAATAGTCTTGATCTCGCGGGTGTGAGATTGCTGAGTCCCCGTGACTCACAGATACTTCCAAAACCAGCTTGCAGGTGCCGATGAAACCGTGCAGGTGATGGACCCGAGCTCAAGGAGGAGCTCGATGAAGACTTTGTGCATTGTGTTGTTTCGTTTCAGCTGATCAGTAGTGGAGCCCAGTTGGGCCGATCGGGGATCTGTGTAGCATTTGGGGTAGTCTTCTTTTATTTTGGTTCCGTAGTCGGACCTTGATTGTACCTGTATGATGTAATGTTTTACTCATGTATTGTGTGAAGTGGCGATTGTAAGCCAACTATGTATCTCTTTCCCTTATTTATTACATGGGTTGTGTGAAGATTACCTCACTTGCGACATTGCTTTCAATGCGGTTATGCCTCTAAGTCGTGCCCGACACGTGGGAGATATAGCCGCATCGAGGGCGTTACAAGTTGGTAATCAGAGCCTTCCCCGACTTAGGAGCCCCTACTTGATTGTTTGCTGGCGTTGTTGAGTCTAGAACGGAAAAATGTTTTGAGTCTTAGGATTATATATATCGGAGAGTAGGATTCTTTTTGCTCCTCAGTCCCTTCATCGCTCTGTGAGGTCTCCTGACGTAGAGTTTTGACTCTTCTCTCCTCAAATTTCACTAAAAAAATTTTTAGGATCACGTGGGTATCTTGGAATCGTTCCGATGGTTTTGTGACGAGAACATTGTTCTTGGTGCCTCCTGACATTTAGGGGTTGTGGCAGTGTCCCGGGGAGTTGAGCTCCGAGGTGTTGTCGTCACAATTTTATCGTTGCAGTTCTTGAATACCTGAGTTTTGCCGACATCGAAATCTCTTTTGTGCAGTTGTTGGTGAGATAACCCTGATAGCCCAAGATCGTGGCGAAGGAGTATTGCCATGACTTGTATAACGGATGTTTTTCAAGGTCGAGGTACCACGATTTCCGAGGATTTCTTGGTTATGTATTGACGGATGGATACAGCTTGATCTAGGTATTGTTAGTTTGGGTGATATATTTTGTGTCCCCTGTATCCCCAACACCTGATTGCATAACCAGAAAGTTTCGGGAGTTTATAGGTGGGAATTCAAGTAGCTCCTAGAATATCTTTCCGACAGATGCATGATATGGGATTGGGTAAATCTCTATCATATGTATTTGTTCCGGCTTATTCTGCAAGCCAAATCCTTTGTTTTTGTTCCGTTTTGTGGTATTTAAGTTGCTTCAATGCCAAGTGTTGATTCCATACCTCATTCTAAATGGTGTTCTCATATTTCTATGTGAATACTAACCCTTCTTGATCACTGAGCTTGTCATGTCAATTCTTTTCTCAACCGGCGTGCTTCTCTTCAAGTAAATCCGATCATTGCAACATTCGCAAGATCAATTCTAAGCTTTTTCTCAACGGTGTTCGTTTCATCCGACCCAAGTTGTTTTTGTTTTCCCACCCTCCCACCCTTTTTCTACAAGGACTCAGATTTCTTAATCAAGTATCCATTTTTATTGAGTGAAGTTTCTTCATTCTTTTCTTTCAATGTTCTATCCGGTAATTCTCATGAAGACGCTAAGGAAGCTTTTACCTTATCATTGTTCCATTCTAATTTTCTTCTCCGGTGGATTTAAGTCAAGTTTTCAGTGTTGATCGTATTCTTTTCATCGTTTCAAATGCTTTCTCATGTCGGTGCATCTCTTAATCATCCATTTCTCGCTATTCAATTGTTCCGGAGTGTTGAAGATATCTCAGAAGATTCTAGTTTCCATTCTCAATTCACTCAAGTTCTTTTGAGGATGCTATCTCATTCAAGCCATTTAATTCTACCGGTGCAATACCTATTTCAAACAATTGTTCAACGGTGGTTCTTTTGAGTGGGCCCTAACCCACAGGTCTTTTCCCAGGATCTTACCTGACTCTTCTAATTTTCAGGAGCTATTCCCAAATTCATTGCAAAGTTTGACGTAAGAATGAGTTATCATCAGTCAAATGTCTTTCTCCAAGATCTTTCAAATTCTTTTCATCGTTGGTTCAACCTTTCTAATTCTCATTCCGGAGTGCTTCAATAATTCATGGTGATGTTTCTCGTCGTCATTCTCGAATTTTGAAGACCGAAGAAGAGTTCCTCTTAAATCTCGCTCCTTTCTCTTCAAGATTCATGGTTTTAGCTTGATGCCATCCTCTCATAATTATTTTCGGTTGTGAGAATTCTTTTAACCCACCGGAGCATTTCAGGAGTCTTTCGGTTTGATTCTTGAGCCCATCATCTCAGAATTATTCATTCAAGCGTTCAACTCTTGTTTTCCAAATCTCACCGGTGCATCGTCGAAATATCCTCTAATCAGTTCATGATCTCTTCGTTCTAATGTATCTAAATTTTGTCAAGCATCTTTATTCGCTTTTCCAATTCTTCCCGTGAATTGTGCCTTTGCTATGTTCATTTTTAATTCTTACGGTGGTTCGTTCAAGATTTCATTTCCTTTATTATCGTATCAATTCATTCGTTCTTCCGAATCCTACCGTGAATTGTTGAAGACCTTCCCAAGTTTGCGCCATATCTATCTTAATCCTTTCTACGGGAATAAGTAGTATGCCAAATTCGTTGCTTATCATCAATCTATATTGGTGAAGGACCAGCATAATGTAATTCTTATTCTTGTTTCATCGAGTAAGTTCAATTCCTTATTCCGGAGGTTCATCAAAATTCTTGATTTCATTTGTTCATCTTTCTTTCCGGAGTTCCAAGTTTTCTCGGCTATATCATTTCAAAGCTTCATCTTATCACTGCAAGGCTTCACCTTGGGTTGTCAACTTCTCTTTCTTTTATCATCCTTTTGTTTACCGGAGTTCTTCGTGGAGGATCTACATGGTGCTTCCTCAAGGATTCTTTTCATTTCTCCAATTGTTCATCAAGATTTCTCTCGGAGTTAAGATCCGTCAAGCTATACTCAAAATTGAACATGGTGCTCAACACATGTTTTGTTTTGAGGAGTTCAAGTATTCTTCATCTTGCATTCCAAAGTGCAATTCTTTCTACAATATCTTTTGAGGTGGTGTTATGTCCTTCTTGACAATTTCCATTCATGTTCCATGATTCACAAATTGTCAAGAATGAGGTATTTTAAATCCATCAATCTTTTCGTTGGAGTTATCTTGTGTCATATTTCACCTAAAGCCTTCCCTAAGGATTGTTGCTATTTATGGTGCTTATAAATGACACAAGTTCTTCATTTATCCTCCTGGTGAAATAAGTTTCTCGTCTCCTTGTTGATATAAATTCAATCGTTTGTTTCCGTTGGTGGCAGAAGCTCACCTCATAATTTTGAGATGTTTTCATAAGCCCACTACAAGCTTATTCTTACCGTTGTTGTTTTTCAAACAACTCCGTTCTAGCCTTCATCGTAAGGATGTTTCTTTCCAAACTCATTTGTGGTAGAAGTTATCATTTTCTTCTCCATTCCTTTATTCCAATGACCTTTCTTCTATTTTTTTCTTCCGGAGGCTTTGTGATGTTGCTCTCTTGAACCATCGCCTCGTTTTGTCAAGATCATGTTCTTTTTCTTGCTTATCCATTTAACCGGAGGTTGTGTCATCTCTTCAAGTTCTTTTAATCTTATAAAGTTTTACATCTTCTTTTAGACCGAGTGCTGCCCAAATATTATCAATCTTATTATTTGTCTATCTAGTTTTAACAGGAGTGGTTTCAAAATATATCTTATCACTAAACCTCTTGGTTCTCGTAATGTTCCTTGTTCCTCTTTTCTAACAGTGTTTTCAACCTTGTTCATCTTCGTTGTTTTCTTTCTTTCATTTTGTTCAACCTCTCGAGGTTCTTTGGTTTCACTTTCGTTTGTCGGAGAAGCAACTTTGTTTTACCTCTTCCTCTTCCGCTTTTCGCGGTGCCATCCTAGATCTCGGGACGAGATCCTCTCGTAGTGGTGGAGTGTTGTGACGCCCCAAGACCGGAGCTTGATTGCCTTCCGTGGTTTCCGAGTTTTGTCGTGCGATTTGTTTTGTTTGTGCATTCATCATGTCATCTCTTGCATTGCATCATCTCATCATGCCATCATATCATTAATTTTCAAAACACAACTAAATAAATTGTATGGATTTTCTCGATCCATTTAAACCGAGGGATTCACATGGTGACTTCTCTTTATAACATATCGTCCCAATATTATTAGGGAGCTATAATAATTATTCCATTTATTTGGAATTGATCTTAACACACTTGCAAAATAATTTCGTGCCCTTTCTACTGCAAGTTTGGTCTCCACACTTTGCCCTAAATTTCTTTTATCATATTCCGGAGCTCCACCAAGAATCCGAACATTTTTGGACCTGCCCAAACCCTCACTTCCATTCCAATCATTCGAATTTAAATTCAAATGAATTTGAATTCAATTCTTTCAATCATGCCTCTTTTATTTTCCTGGATCGAGCTCATTTTTGCGAGCTCGGAAAATAATCCCTGTGCCCAAACTCTTTCTCTAATCTTTTTCTTTTCTTCCCTTTCCTTTCTTTTCTCTGTTTTAAGAGTTTAAAGAGAGAGAGAGAGGAGCTAGGCCCAGCCGCCCTGGCCTTTCTCCTCCACTCAGGCCGGACTAGCCTCCCGAGGCCCAAGGCCCAGACGCCTCGCTCTCTAACCCTAGGCCTCTCGACCCGATCCCTCGATCCCTCCTGCTTCCCAGCGCCGCCACCCCTCGTCTCCTTCCCGATCCCTCGTCCTCCCCATCTCTCCCGAACCCCTGCCCGATCCCTCGCTCCCGCCGCTTCTCTCCCGATCCCCTCATCTCTCCCGTCGCTAAGCGCCCGAGGAGAGGAGCTCCTCGAGCACCTGCACCCGATCCCGCCGCTCCTCCAGCGACCAGGCCGGACCCCCCGGTGGCCTCCTCGTCGCCTCCACCGCGCCTCAACCCTCCTCGCCGCCCTTGGTGCCGCGCCACCGCAACCTGCCCCGTCGCCCTCGTCAACGACCCTCGCCGCTCCCTGCGCCGGTCCCCCCACGCGCCCGTCGCCTCGATGCTCGTCGTCGTCCTCGCCTCGCCCGCCTCCGTTCGGCTCCCACGGGCGAAGCCACCGGCGCCCTGTCGTCCCCGAGCTCGGCCAACTCCGACGCGCCCGCACCACCGGTGCTCCCTCCGGCCCCCAAGCATCATCAGCCCCTGCCATGGCCGCCGCCCGTTCGTCGCCTCCGGCCGGGTCCAGCCGACCTCGGCCTCCCCTCGAGCAACCGAGGCCCTGCGAGCCTCCCGCATCCGCATCTGCCTCTGCTTCGTGCCACTCCTCCATGGCGCCATGGCCTCTGCCTCTTTTGGATGAACCGTGGCTGCCGTGCCCTGTTGTGCGTTCTCTCCGCTGCCTGGCACTTTTGACGTCAAGACCGTGGGCGCCAAGTTCGTCTTCCACTATCATCTCCGAGGATTTCTCCAAGACCCGAACCGGAAACGCCAAGTACCGACACCGTGGGTTCCTCAAGGCCGCCAAGTTCGACTACACGATGATGCGGCAAGTACCCCGACGATACGCCAAGTACCCCTACGCCGTGTACGACTACCATCGCGAGACCGCAAGTACCACGACAACCCGAAGGCGATTCGGACCCGTCAAGTACCTCTTCGAAAACGAACGTGAAACACTACTTCCTCTACCGTCGTCGTGTACCACTACTTCCCTCAGCGATCATCACGAGAACGACTACTTCCTCTACTTCCCTCGACGACCCGTGAACGTCTACTTCCCTCTACGAAACGCTTTTCCGCCCGAACACACGCTCAAGGTATAACCACCGAGATGACCGACCGTGATCGAATCATCCTTGCGATGCCCCTCTTTTGCCATGCCACCGTTCCGTGGGAACCCGCATCCGGGACCACCCCACCTTCTTGCATGACTCGCTCACACGCTTTCCTTTGTACCGATATCTCAATCGAGTTATCGGAACCGATGTGTTGCCGTGGCACCATTTTCGGATTCGCTGTCGTGGCACCCTTTCATCCACCACGGTGACATAATGCCTCGTAACATGCTCTTGTCAACGTTCTCATAAAAATTGCATAAACTTGCATTTGTCATCCGCATCATGATAACAACAATTAAAAATGTTTAAAATTGTTGTTTGCATTAATTTGCTTAAATGCCATGCTAAAATGATTTATTTCATAACTTAATAACCGTAGCTCCATTTTAAATAAATTATATATGTAAATGGGGTAGAAAATGCCTAGTTTAACATGGTATACTTGCTTTGCATGTTTAACAACATTAAAATTGTGTTTAGGGCAGATCAGTACCGAATCCATAATTTGCATATGGGGATTTTCCGAATTGTTGTTTCTTATTTCCGCCTCATTTAATCTTGCCTAAATAGTTAGTTTCATATGCTTCAACTCTTGCCATGTTTAATAACATTTAATATTGTTGAGTACCTAATCGGGAGAGAACTAAATAAGTGATGTGGTGTTCCGTCAATATGCAACTTCGTTGCATATTGAGCTCCACTTAACTTGTAGTGTTGTTTGTGCATATTGCCATGCCATGCTATTTAAACCGGACATGCATCATATTTGTTTGTGCATCATGCCATGTTTATGTGATGGTTATTTACTATGTTGTTTGTTTGTTTCGGTTTGCTTTTCTCGTTAGCTTCGTTCCGCTCCGGAGTTGTGAGGATTCGCTCGACTACGTCCGCTTGTCTTCTTCATGGACTCGTTCTTCTTCCTTATGGGATTTCAGGCAAGATGACCATACCCTCGAAATCACTTCTATCTTTGCTTGCTAGTTGCTCGCTCTTTTGCTATGCCTATGCTACGATGCCTAACACTTGCTTATCATGCCTCCCTTATTGCCATGTCAAGCCCCTAACCATCCTTTCCTAGCAAACCGTTGTTTGGCTATGTTACCGCTTTGCTCAGCCCCTCTTATAAGCGTTGTTAGTTGCGGTGAAGATGAAGTTTGTTCCTTGTTGGAACATGGAGATGTTGTTCCATGCTGGAACATGTTTACTTGTTGGGATATCACAATATTTCTTATTTTATTAATGCATCTATATACTTGGTAAAGGGTGGAAGGCTCGCCTTATGCCTGGTGTTTTGTTCCACTCTTCCCGCCTCTAGTTTCCGTCATATATCGGTATTATGTTCCCGGATTTTGCGTCCCCTAACGCGGTCGGGTGATTTATGGGACCCCTTGACAGTTCGCTTTGAATAAGACTTTTCCAAAGAAGGCCCAACATTGGTTTTACCATTTGCCTCACCTATACCCCTTTTCCCTTGGGTTTCCGGAGCCCGAGGGTCATCTTTATTTTAGCCCCCCCGGGCCAGTTCTCCTTTGAGTGCTGGTCCAAACCGAGCGATGTCCGGCGCCCCCTGGGCAACCAGGGTTTATGCCAACCCGACGTCTGGCTCATCCGGTGTGCCCTGAGACCGAGATATGTGCAGCTCCTATCAGGATTTGTCGGCACATCCGGGCGGCTTTGCTGGTCTTGTTTTATTGCTGTCGAAATGTCTTGTAGCGGGATTCTGAGACTGATCGGGTCTTCCCGGGGAGAAGGAATATCCTTCGTTGATCGCGAGAGCTTATCATGGGCTAAGTTGGGACACCCCTGCAGGGTTTGAACTTTCAAAGCCGTGCCCGCGGTTATGTGGCAGATGGGAATTTGTTAATGTCGGTTGTAGAAAACCCGAAGTTGATCTTAACTAAAATACACCAACTGCGTGTGTAACCGTGATGGTCTCTTCTCGGCGGAGTCCGGGAAGTGAACACTGTGTTGGAGTTATGCTTGACGTAGGTTGTTTTAGGATCACTTCTTGATCACAGTTGTTCGACCGTGCTTTGCTTCTCTTCTCGCTCTCTTTTGCGTATGTAGCCACCCTATATGCTAGTCGCTTGCTGCAGCTCCACCTCACTACCCTGTCCTACCTTTAAGCTTAAATAGTCTTGATCTCGCGGGTGTGAGATTGCTGAGTCCCCGTGACTCACAGATACTTCCAAAACCAGCTTGCAGGTGCCGATGAAACCGTGCAGGTGATGGACCCGAGCTCAAGGAGGAGCTCGATGAAGACTTTGTGCATTGTGTTGTTTCGCTTTCAGCTGATCAAGAGTGGAGCCAGTTGGGCCGATCGGGGATCTGTGTAGCATTTGGGGTAGTCTTCTTTTATTTTGGTTCCGTAGTCGACCTTGATTGTACCTGTATGATGTAATGTTTTACTCATGTATTGTGTGAAGTGGCGATTGTAAGCCAACTATGTATCTCTTTCCTTATTTATTACATGGGTGGTGTGAAGATGACCTCACTTGCGACATTGCTTTCAATGCGGTTATGCCTCTAAGTCGTGCTTCGACACGTGGGAGATATAGCCGCATCGAGGGCGTTACAGAAGGAAAGCTAGCACGTTTGGAAAGACCCACCGCTAGATGTGTGTACAAGGCATATTTGTTTTGCAGCCGTGTGCGTCAAGAACATATGTTGTGGGATGAAGGAAACTGATCGGGGCATGTACAAGGAATAGATATGTTCCTTCCGAGGAGGCGGCCGATGGCATCAACTTGACGAGGAAGCTGACCCGCGCTCAGATATAAATAGAGCACCATCGAGAGGATCCAGCAGGTCATGTACACAGAAACAAAGATCGCACGTAGAAGAAACGAGATGCGCCCATGGCGGCGGCACGTGCGCCGCCTGGGCGCAGCGACGACACTCTCGCACCATGCGCCGGGAAGCACAACGGTGACGCGGCAGCCGCAACTTGCGGACGACGAAGGGCAGCGGACGCACGGTGGCCTGACCGTTGGGCACTCTCTTTCCATTCTTGTCTCTTACAGGTTTCTCGCAAGATCATATCTGGTCCAACCACTAGTGGAAAAACAGGCTTCCGTCCAGCCCCATAAGTCGCGGGTTGTAGGAACTCATGACTAATGGGACCTTTAGTCGCGTTCGAGGTGAACCGCGACCAAAGGCCTGGGCCTGTGGCGCTCGGTGGCCAGCTGGTGCATCGTGAGGGGCTTTAGTCGCGGTTGGCCAGGACAACCGCGACTAAAGGCCTTCGGCACCTTTAGTCACGGTTTGCTGTGCCAACCGCAACTAAAGCCCCTCCCTATATATACCCATCCAGCAGCCAACACTTAGCCATTTGGAGCCATTCTCTTCACAAGTGGGTGTAGGTTTGCTTTTGGTTCCTCTTATGCACATAAGGTGTTTGATGAAATGCCCCAAGAGCATGAAACAAACATGACATGAAGTGTTGGAGCCACACTCTTCGATCATGGTTAGCAACTTGATGAACCTTTGATGTGTCAATATGCATGTGTGTAGTTCATTGTTTAATTTATATTGTTTGTAGCTAGTTAGTTTAACAAATGCATGATGGTTAATTATATATTTTATATTATAATAATGCAGATGAATCGGCAATGGATGTACGGTAACCGACTCTCCGCGAAGTTCACTACGGGTTTGAAAGATTTCCTCAGAGTGGCTAATGCGAACAAGCGGGGGTTTTGTTATCCGTCCATGTGTTATCTCGTAAGAATGAGAAGGGTTACTCTTCCTCAAGAGTTGTTCACATGCATCTCGCTTGAAGGGTTTCATGCCAAGCTATAATTGTTGGACCAAGCATGGAGAAAGAGGGGTTATAATGGAAGAAGATGAAGAAGGGATGATTTCATCGATGAAAGCTATCTTGCTCATTTCGTGATACTTTCATGGAGGATGCTGAAGGTGAAGGGAAGGTGAAGAAGAGGCACGTGATGATCCCGCTGATGATCTTGGTCGGACCATTGCTGATGCACGGAGACGCTGCTAAACTGAAAAGGAGAGGGAGAATTTGGATCGCATGTTAGAGGATCGCTGTAAAGGCGCTTGCACCGGATGCGATGATGGTGCGAAAAAGCTGGGCTGCACACTGGATTTGCTGAAATGGAAGGAAGAGGCAGGTGAAGCTGAATCGGCAATTGAAAAATTGATGAAAATTTTGAAGAATATTATTCAAAAGGATAACGAGTTGCCCGCCAAAGACGCATTTAAGCAAAGAAGGTTGTGCGCCCTCTAGGTTTAGAGGTTACGAAGATACATGCATGCATCAACGATCGCATCCTCTACCGCGGTGAATACGAGAATTTGAATGAATGCCGGTATGCACTGCATTGCGTTATAAGATCGTGAGGCGATGACCCCGGTGGCGATGTTGAGGGCCGAAACCCAGGAAGAGGGTTCCCGCCAAGGTGATGTGGTATGCTCCTATAATACCACGGTTGAAACGTCTGCTCAGGAACAAAGAGCATGCCAAGTTGTTGCGATGGCACAAAGAGGACCGTAAGTCGGACGGGAGTTGAGACACACCGCAGATGGAACGCAATGCGTAAAGATCGATGATGGTTCAAAGATTTTGCCGACGCAAGGAACATAAGATTTGCTCTAAGTACGGATGGCATGAATCCTTTTGGCGAGCGTAGCTCCAGCCATAGCACTGCCCGTGACTCTATGCATCTACAACCTTCCTCCTTGGTTGTGCATGAAGCGGAAGTTCATTATGATGCCAGTGCTCATCCAAGGTCCGAAGCAACCCGGCAACGACATCGATGTGTACCTAAGGCCATTAGTTGATGAACTTTTACAGCTGTGGGTGGTGTCCGTGTGTGGGATGAGCACAAACAAGAGGAATTTGACCTACGAGCGTTGCTTTTAGTAACCATCAACGATTGGCCTGCTCTTAGTAACCTTTCGGGACTGTCAAATAAGGGATACAATGCATGCACGCACTGCTTACATGAGACTGAAAGTGTACAATTGCCAAATTGAAAGAAGAACGTGTACCTTGGGCATCGCCGATTTCTTCCGAAAATTCATCCGAAGAAAGAAAGGCAAGCATTACAACGGCAAGGCAGATCACCGTCAAGCTCGCGGAACGACCGGTGCTGAGGTATTTGATATGGTCAAGGATTTGAAAGTCATCTTTGGAAAGGGTCCCGCGGACAATCAGTTCGAAGGGAGCCGACGGGCACGCAGCCATGTGGAAGAAGAAATCTATATTCGGGAGCTAGAATATTGGAAAGTCCTAGATGTCCGCTCTGCAATCGACGTGATGCACGCTACGAAGAATATTTGCGTGAACCTCCTAAGCTTCTTGGGCGTATGGGAAGACAAATGATACAAAGGAAGCACGGCAGGACCAGCAACGTTTGAAAGACCACGATGACCGGCATCCGGAATGGTTTCAAGGTCGTGCCAGCTACGCCCGACCAAAGAAGAGAAGGTCATCTTTTGAATGCCCGAGCAGTATGAAGGTTCCGTCTGGATTCTCGCCCAATATAAAGGGAATAATAAACATGGCGGAGAAAAAGTTCCAAAACCTGAAGTCTCACGACTGCCACGTGATTATGACGCAATTGCTTCCGATTGCTTTGAGGGGGCTCCTGCCGGAAAATGTTCGAGTAGCCACTGAGAAGGCAGCTACCACGGACTAAAGAAGAGACCAACAGAGAAGGAAGCCAGCCGGGCGAGACGCGCCGACGGCGGCGGCGTGTACGGTGGTTGGGCTCCCGGTACTTATGCGGGAGGACGCGGCGGCGGCAATGACACCCGCCCGAGCTCGTCGACGGCAGCGGCAACGGACCACACATCAGGCCATTGCACACAAGGGCACATACAATGCTCTTTACTTCAATGACTCGTTTCTTTTATATTCTTATTAATACACCAGATCGCATCAAGAGGCAGCCGACGCCATGGAGGACAGAGGCGTGGAGCTCGCCCGAACGACGCCCTCGACTTCGTCATCAAGCCGGAGCAATGGAGGATGGTGGCATGGAGCTCGCCAAGACGACGCCTCTCGCCAACATCATCAACCTGGTGCCGTGGAGGATCGTGGCGTGGAGCTCGGAGGCATGAAGCTCGCGGGGATGCCGCCTTGCCACGGGGATGGACGGAGCTTGCTAGGACGACGCATGTCGTCTTCTTCATGTAGCTGGCGCCACGAAGGACGAAAGTGTGGAGGCTCGCGAGGATGCCGCCTCCGTGCCGCGTTGGATGGCGACACCGAGCTCGCTAGGACAACGTCCGTCGTCAACATCAACAAGCTGGTGCGACGGAGGCGTGGAGCTCGCAGGAGGACACCACCGATGTCTACCTCATCAAGACGAAGCCCGCGACCCGGAGTCCATGAAGATGACACACGCCCCCGGTGCTGCCCGCAACATGGAGCCCGCGATACGAAGAAGATGGTGCTAAGTGATGACACGTCTTCACTAACCCTTACCACGATCATGCGATGTGTTTCCTTTGTCTTGGCGGACCACCGAATACGGCGTCCAGCCGAGACGAGGTGCACTCTTCATGGCGTACAGGTCTCGGCGTAGAGGCAGCGTGCCCCTTGTCTTAGCAGACCAACAAATACGGCGTCTAGCTAGGACGGAGTATCAACCACGCCCTTCCATGATGTCACCTTTCTTCGGCACCGCGATGCTTTGCCCTTGTCTTGTTGGACCACCGAATACGGCGTCCAAACGAGACGAGGTGCACCCTTCATTGCATCAGGTCTCGTTTGTCGTACGGGTGGCGTGATCCTTGTCTTAGCAGACCACCGAATACGGCGTCTAGCTGAGACGGGGCATCAACCACGCCCCTCCATGATGTTACCTTTCTTCGGCTCCGCGGGGTGATCCTTGTTTTGGCAGACCACCGAATACGGCGTCTAGCCAAGACGAGGCATCCACCACGCCCCTATAAGATGTTACCTTCCATGGTCTCGTCAGGCGGAGTCTTTGTCTTCGCTGCATCGTCGTAATCATGCATCTAGTCGAGACAAGGCACCAACCACACCGGCTATGCCGGTATGAGCGAGCGTTGGTTTTACACCGACGCCGGTCTCCATAAGATTACTCCCGCGAGGCGAACCCCTTGCTTACCCCGACGAAACCGCTACATCGTCAAGAAGTTTGAGCAGAGCAGGACCCATGCAACTTCAACACCGACTACATCAATGCTGTCAAGACCGACGAGGCGCGACGGCGAGGGTGAACATGGTCAGCACAAAGCCATGTTTTGAGCGGCACGTGTACCGACGAGGACACGGGCTTTGCCGCCACCCACACCGCCACACACCATCATCATCATGCATGGAGAGCGTGAAGCGAAGACGACGAAGATGGCCACACGGCTTAATCGGAGGTATCTCGTAGAGCAACTCGTGGGAGTAATTAACCGGGAGCATTTCGAGGCCCCGGGAACCAGGAGACCGCACATCGCCATAATCAGGCAGGCCGCGCTAGTAGGCCACGGAGCGCAACCATTTTTCTATGGGATCTTGTAATTTTGTTCATCCAAAGAGATAAATGAAATACTTGTTTTCCCGTATCACTTTTCTTTGTGTACTACGGTAGACTGGCACGCCCGCATTTTTCTTTTTCCCCGGTGCATGAGAGAAATCAAACACCTCCTCTTCCCATCTAAAGGAGCGAATATAAGATTTTTCTCGTATCAAACAAATTGGCATGCCCAGTGGGACATGGTTCTCCTCCCATCGTTGCTTCGCTGTGGTCACCGAAATCGTCTTCGCCCATCTCCCAGTCTGTATAGCATGGTGCATGATAAAGAATCGGTGGGGGGCTCTGCTGATCAAGGTCTCTTTCAAGATGGTGGACTTTCCCGTGGCAGCAACTTGGAGCCGGTGGTGATTCAACTTGGATCAATACCGTCCATGACCGTCATCGAGCTTGGCGCCAAAGTCTACGCGCACCAAGTCTCAGAATCTGCATAGTTTCAAACTATGCAGTCCAAGAAGGTGCAAAGGTGGGCAACACCTAAGGCAAAGAAGGAGCGTCGTGAGCTTATGCTCAACTCTCGCCCTATTGAAGGAGTCAACATGGGAGGACATCCATGGAGATGTGGAGGGAGCTCAATGCCTCCGCTATAAGACCACCAACAGGCGAGCAAGTGCAGCTTCCCTTCACGTCTCTACCGCGACTTTACACTCGGAGCCACCAATACACCATGGCGCACCGAGGTCAAGCTGCATGAAGGCTTGGAGGCCATCTCCCACAACATGCGTAGGCTCATGGTGAATACTTGCTTTTCCAAAAGCCCACATCCTCTACGCAACTATAGGTGCGCAAGTCCATATAGTCTCCGTCAACATCGATGAGGTGCATGGGAGCCATGCCTCCACAACCTGGCTATCGATGGACGATCATTCCACAACGACAATAGGTTCTCTATCCTCTCTTGCGAGTCAATAACACCAGGTGGCAAGGATTCAAGGCACGGATCTTCACCAACTCCAAGAAAATGTGAACCATATCCTTAGGCGGCACCATTGTCAAGAAGCGCCGAATACTTCATCAATGCAGGTTGTAGGTATGATGAGGCGCCAATCCCCAAGTCATTGTCCTCAACATGAGCGCCTCGATGACAGTCTTCACCAACCCACCACTTGGAGCGGGGGCATCCTAACATGCCCCCACGTTGGAACCGATGGTGAAGACATAAAGATGATGAGAGAAAGCCTCGACCCACTCAACGATGGCAGCCATGGGACCCTCCACGACAAACACTTCAACCACGACTTATGTCCCGTTCTAGGCGGGGAGCTCGGTCACAACTCACAAATCTAGGTGACGGCGGACAGGGCTACAACATCCACTCGGCACCATGCGCCACCCCAGCCTCTGCAAGTGAAGGGTCGTCAATGTAAGTGCCAACTGGGGCTCGCCCGAGGTGATACGAGGCACGGCCAAGATGGGGTGCCATCCACACCATTGTTGATATGGAGCTCGCCTGAGGTAGGGCGCCATCCACACCACCACCAACGCGAGGCTTTCCCAAGGTGGGACTCCATCGGCATCGCCGTCGCCGACATGGAATGACCCCAAGGCGGGGCGCCGTCTACACCTCCGTCAACATGGATCTCCATTAGACGTGTTTCCATTTGCAACTCCCGCGCCCAAGGTGGCGCGACATCTACTCTGCCTTCATTGTGGAGCTTTCCCAAGGCGGGGCGCCATCTACACCTTCGTCGACATGGTGTACCCCCAAGGCGGGGCACCATCTACCTTTGTCAACACGAAGCTCAGCTAGGCGGGGATCCTTTTTCACCTCCGTTGACATAGATTTTGGTGAAGATGGGGCACCTTCTATACGTCACTACCAATGCAGAGCTAGCTCGAAGGTGGAGCACATTATACACCACCATCGACATGGAGCTCACATAAAGTCGGGTGCCATCTACATGTCCTCGGATCCTGCCCGAGGTCGGCAAACTTTTTGCATCGTGGCCGACCCGGAGCTCGCCTAAGGGCACGCATCTTCTACACCACCGCGAAGCTCATCCGAGACAGGGCTCCGTCAACCATCGACAACATGGAGCTTGCCCAAGGAGGGACGCCCACACCGCCATTGACAGGCAGCCCATCAATGTTGGGGCACCATCTACACCATCATCGACGTGGAGCTTGACTGAAGCGGGGCTTGGTCGACACTACCGTCCACGCGGAGCTTGGCCCGGGGAGGGTTCGGTCTACACTGCCGTCGACACGGAGCACGCCCGAGGTGTTGTGCAATCTACGTTGTTGAACATGCCTAAGGTAGGGACGCTGCCTACATCGTCACTGGCACTAGCTCACCCCACGTGGGGTGTCATTTACATCGCCGCTGAGGCGGAGCGCCGACCATAATGTTAATAATATGGAGACCGTCCGGGCAGGTCGCCATCTACGCCATTAGAAAATGAGCTTTCCTGAGGCGGGAACAACGTTGACCCCGTCGCCGACATAGAGCTCGCCTAAAGGGGGGCATCGTCTACACCAACACAGAGCTCGCCCAAGGCGCGCACGCCTTCTACGCCACCACTGAGGCGGATGTCAATCTCTACACTTTTGCTGACACGAAGCACATCCAAGGCCACCTTGCACGGTTTCATGCTAATCCTGTATTGCCGCTTATTGAGGCGGCAACATCGTCAACATCTACCCCAACATCCACACGACGCACGTCCACAACATCGCCCAAGCACCGGCGAGGTGAAGCTGTACACACTGACATGTCTTTTCCTGATGAAGCAATCCATATCTTGCCAGGCACCGACGAGGCGAAGGCAAGTCATTCTGTCCAACACCGACAAGGCGGACACCACCAGGCCGGGCACCGATGAGGCAAATTCCACCCACTTCATCATCAGGCAACGACAAGACGGAGGGATACGGCTAAGCAGAGCTGGAGCGATGGATGTACCGCTCTTCCTTTCACTTCATCACTACATCCCCACCATCTACACCAAGCCAACGGCGCAATCAAAGCCTTCAACAAGACACCCAACAAGATACTCAAGAAGATGGTGACAAGGATGTAAGTGCATCTAGTGCCCCTTAGTGATTTTGGTGTATTGAAGACTTATAGGTTAAGAAACTAATGTGTTTTCGAGTGTACACAGGTCTATAAGTCTATGAGGAGTTTGATATTTACAGAGAAAGTCGAATTCTAAAAATGAAGTTCTTAGACTGAAGACTTTGATATTCTGAAGACTTTCTGAAGACTTTGAAAGTGAAGAAATTGGTGTGACCTTGAAGACTTGGTATTCATTTGAGGAACATGAAGCGTGAAGAATTTTGTTTTCGTAGTTTCGTTTTTCTCTTTCTTGAGTCATAGGAAACACCATGCTGTTAAAGGGGGTCGAGGAAATACTAAGGAAAAATTTCCATGTGATGCTCAACTCAAAATCCTACACCTACCAATCTCTTCGAGTGAAGCCTTTGGAAATCTCATACAGTTCAGTAAATTTCTTCAAAGGATGTAGACGGTTGTTCAGTCGTCACGAGGAATTTGTTCGACCGAGGAGTTAGGAATTCGCCAAAGGTGAATTGCCTACACAAAGGAGGAACATGATAGCCCTAAGGAATTTGAGATTCAAATTTCTGACCGTTCTTGTCTTTGCGCCTGTCCCAAAATATCTTATCCACCTACCGGTCATATCATTGAAGGGCATTTATGTCTTATCATGTCGGGCTGCTCCCTAGGCTATAAATAGCCGCCCCCTACAACCACGAGCTGGTTGGCTGCTCCGAGAGAAACTTGACACTTGTCATTTGAGAGCAACCCATCCTCCGAGGACTTTGAGCGAAAATCATCGAGTGAGGAAAAACCCAAAACCAAACCCCTACAAACCCAAAGTGATTGAGCATCATCAAGAGATTGATCCTGTGGATCCGACGCTTGTTACCTTTGAAGACTGTGCTTCTTCCAGACGGTTAGGCGTCATGGTCTAGAGCATCCAAGAGGAATTGTGGATCGCCGAGTGACCAAGTCTGTGAAGGTTTGGAAGTCGCCTCAAGACTTACCACAGTGATTGGACGAGGTCTGTGTGACCTTATTTCAAGGAGAATACGGTGAGGACTTGGTGTCCCGAGCTGCGTGCTCAGCCGATCGGGTGTCCGGATCGTGTGTCCTCGAGTTTAAATACTCATCCGCTCCAACCAGACGTACAACTGGGATAGCAGTTGGAACTGGTCTACCAAATCATTATCTTCACCAACCTAACTTGTTCTATTTCCTCAACCCTTTCATTTCCTCATTACTGTGTTGAGTGTTCATTCATATCTGTGTTTGAAGACTTTGACTGAAGACTTTATCAATTTCCTCAGTTCAATTTATTCAGTCTGTTTGTCTTCATCTTGTGCTATCTTGTGTTTACGCTTTCTGTACTCTTTGATTGTCTTCATTTCATCATGATGACCATGCTCGCATTCTGTTATGCATATTTCTGAGTACTTATTCCGCTGCAAGTAGTTCTTCACTTAGGAATTTCCTCACCGGCAAATTCCTCAATGAAGAATTCATAAAAATCGCCTATTCACCCCCTCTAGTCGATATAACGCACTTTCAATTGGTATCGAGCAAGGTACTCCCTTGTTACGTGTGATTTTGGTTTAACCACCGGAGTTTTAGTTATGTCGACCGCAGGTATGAAGAAAGTGACATGCCCTATCTTTGACGGTCATGATTATCCCAAGTGGAAGGCCATGATGAGGAAGTGCCTCATGGCAATGGACAGCGAAATGTGGACCGTCCAACGAAATTGGTCTTACTGATCTATGTAAGACGGCGAACGCAGATGACATTCGCAAGTACACTCGACTTGACACCATGGCGAAGGATATCATCTGTTCCTGCCTATCTAGAGATGAATTCAAGCGCATTATGCATCTTTGCAATGCGTAGCTTATCTGGGACCGAATCTCCGACGTCTATGAAGGTCATCGAACCCGTCATGATCCTTGGTTTGAGGACTTCAAGGAATCTCTCAAAACGATGACTTTCGAACCAGAACCATCATCTTCTGCATCATGTCTCATGGCAAAGGGTGACAAGGTAACCGAAAGTTCCTCATCAGAGTATAGAGACCATTAATATGATGATGATGGATCTGATGATGATATTGAACCTAGCTATACCAAGCTTGTTTGTATTGCCACCAAACAACAACATGCCTTGGAAAAGGTTCAAAACATGCTAGATAAAAGTGATGATATGTTAGGTGAAGAAATGGATCGCACTAAGGCCCTGAGTGAAAATCTTCAGAGACTTCAGTCTAGGTTTGACAGCCTTCAAGGTCATCATAACTCTCTCTTGTCTGATCATGAGAAACTTTCTTATGAATTTCTTCAAAGAAAGCAAGATCTTGAGAAGCTAAGAGTGAGTTATGAAGATCTTCAGAAGGAGCGCGATTCATTACTTGCTCAACAAATTAGCGCTTCTCAAGAAGAATTTGTTCCTCCATGCTTAAAGTGCATTGAACGTGAATCTGCTAATTCTTCACCTGAATGTTCAAAGGCTTCAACTGTTACAAATTCTTCACCTGCCTCTGCTATGACTAATTCCTCATCTGAGGACATTGCTAGCATCACTGACAATGCAGGGCTGAAGGAATTGTACGTGACAGGCATGTACAAAAGCCTCAAAGGGCATCAGACTCTTTGTGATGTGCTTAAAAAGCGGATCCTCAACAGAAACCCTAGGAAAGAGGGTATTGCCTTTGAGAGGAAACTCAATGCTGATGGAACATATTGGAAGCCTGAGCAGAATCCCAAAACCTCATGGGTTGCTGCAAAGGGACCTCGATTGATCCATCTAACTTATCTGGCTTTACATGCGAATCTCCTCATTCTTCTGATGAGTCATTTGACTCCAACTATAAACTGTTCAAAAATCAGAATGGTGAAGTATTTGCTAGGTACGTTGGCACTAACTGCAGGAATGGTTCTCCTATGAAGAAAATCTGGGTTCCCAAGAAGTGCCTTGAAAGTCTTCAGGTGAATGTCCTCATGACACCACCTGTGAAGAATAGGAACCCCAGATCAAACTCTTCACATGGACCAAATTCTTCATGTGGATCCAAGTCCTCATACGCACCAAATTCCTCACGTGGATCAAATTCCTCAAAAGGATCAAAGTCCTCATATGATTATCATCGTGCTAACAACTCTGTTTCATGAGGTAGAGCTAAGGGCTATGAATATGTGCATTATTCTTCAAACCAATATGTTCATAAGTCCTCGAAGAATTTCTCTGCTTATTCATATGCTTACTGTCGGTGTCAAAACTGGCAGATCTCGGGTAGGGGGTCCCGAACTGTGCGTCTAGGCAGATGGTAACAGGAGACAAGGGACACGATGTTTTACCCAGGTTCGGGCCCTCTTGATGGAGGTAAAACCCTACGTCCTGCTAGATTAATATTGATGATGTATGTTACAAGAGTGGATCTACCACGAGATCAAAGAGGCTAAACCCTAGAAGCTAGCCTATGGTATGATTGTTGTTCGTCCTCATTTAACTAAAACCCTTCGGTTTATATAGACACCGGATAGGGTTAGGGTTACACAGAGTCGGTTACAATGGTAGGAGATCTACATATCCGTATCGCCAAGCTTGCCTTCCACGCCAAGGAAAGTCCCATCCGGACACGGGCGAAGTCTTCAATCTTCTATCTTCATAGTCTTGGAGTCCAGCCGATGATGATAGTTCGGCTATCCGGACACCCCCTAGTCCGGAACTCCCTCAGTAGCCCCTGAACCAGGCTTCAATGACGATGAGTCCGGCGCGTATATTGTCTTCGGCGTTGCAAGGCGGGTTCTTCCTCTGAATAATTTATAGAAGATTGTGAACACCAGGATAGTGTCCGGCTCTACAAAAATAAATTCCACATACCACCGTAGAGAGAATAATATTACACAAGATCAATCTACTGACGTATTTTGTGGCGTGACGTCGCACCACTACCAAGCCTTTATTCAAATTGTTTTTAATGTTCCACCTCAGCGCGTTTAGCGAAGCGGTTTCCTTGGCACGTCTTGTCGAGGCAGAGATCGTGTTCCTCTTATTCCGGGATTCCCATCAATACGGACGTGGGTAACCCAACCTCGCCATTGATTGTGGCGCTTGGGAGATAAGCGAGTTTTACCAGGCCGGTGGGGACACATGTTTTTGTCCGCCCATATAAGGGGATAAGGATCCACCCTTTCACCTACGCCTTCTTCCTCCTTTGCTCATCCATTCCCGTGCACTCGAGCTCTAGCGCCTAAGTCCGCACTTTCCTCCTCAACCTTCTCCAACCATGTCAGGAGCGGGAGGCAGATGGATGGCCTCCTCCGTCAAGGAGGGGCACATCACAAGACTGCGGGAGGCCGGATACTTGTCCGGCGATACAGACATGCTGCCCGGACGCTGGGCAGCTTATTCCAACCCCAGTCCCCATGAGAGGGTGGTATTTCTCTCCCACTTCCTCCGCGGACTAGGTTTTCCACTTCGCCCATTTGCCCGGGGGCTCATGTTCTACTACGGCCTGGACTTCCATGACCTGGCCCCGAATTTCGTCCTCAACGTCTCGGCGTTTATCGTCGTGTGCGAGGCCTTCCTGTGCATCCAGCCCCACTTGGCTTAGGCTCAAGACCTTCGGTGTCAAGCGAAGGTTGTGAAGGGCAGCCAAGCGGAGTGCGGAGGCGCCATGGTCGGCAAGATGGCCAAAGTCCTATGGCTCGAGGGCTCCTTTGTGGAGACAATAAAGGGGTGGCAATCGGGGTGGTTCTACATCACCGAGCCACGCGACCACTGAATGGGTGGCGGCCCCCGAATTCAGATCTGGATTCCCCACCCGGCTCTCGTCATGGAAAGAGACGGGCCTGAAGTGGGGGGATTCGGACGAGCTATCCGGACTCCAAACACGCGTCCGAACCTGGTGGACAAGAATCGCAGGCTTGTCGACGTAATCCGGTGATGCTCATCCACCGGATTCTCCCATGCCAACAACGGGACTTCAATCTGTGGGAGTTCGATCCGCACTGATCGAACCTTGAGCCGGCTCTTCGATACCACGTACGAAGATGCCTGGAAGGTGCTGTTCAAGGGCGCCGAAGCCCCCGCATCCGCTAACAAAGATCGCGGATACAACTCGTGGCGTCAAGCCAGCGAGGTAAGTTATTTTACCCTTTACGGGACTCCTTTTCCATAGATTGACTCTACGTGGGTTCTGAAAACTCCCTATTCTTCGACAGGTCTGGCTGAAGACATCCGGACAGATTAACTGTCCGGCTCCTTGCCGAAGACCCAGCGGACGCCCGATTGGCGGGGCTGCTGGCTCCGGCACCCCATGTGGTGCCGGAGAAGAAGGCCAAGAAGGTGGCCACGGGAACTCGAAGGAGCTCCCGACGCCAGTGCCGTCGATTACGGGCAGAATCTTTTCCTGAAGACGAGGAGGAAGAAGAAGAAGCTTCTCCCCTAGCGGGGGAGGAGAGGAAAAGGAAGGTCGCCCCAACTGGGGAGGCTGGAGGGTCCAAGAAGGGAAGAACCCTTCCTCCGGACTTCTTCACCAACGTCGACGACGAGGAGGAGGATTGGCCTACAAGGGCCAAGCCCCTGGCGAGATCGTAAGTGTCCGGATATCCATGGCGTTTTATTATTGCAGAGTGTTCTCTAATGTCGAACAATCGTGCAGCCCGCCCAAAGGCGAGTTTGCCGATTCAACGAGCGGGTCCCTGGGCTCGTCGGAAATGGAGAGTACTTTCGCCCGACCGCCTCCTTGCCTCGTGTCATGGACAACACCGCGGCGGGGCCCACAAGGGGCTTGGTCCCGAGGAGGTGGCGCAGGAGGTGCCACAAGGCAACCCCCCGGACTCCAGGCGCGTGGGGGGCAAGACCCCCAGGGGCTCTAAGGCCGACCCTTGTCCGGACTCAATGCCGGAACCTTCAGTGGTTCCGGAGTCCGGCAAACGATCCCTTCGCAAGAAGGGTAAGACGCGGTGTCCTTCGTCCAACCGGAGGCACCGGATAGCTCTGGAGGCGCCAATGGCGCCTCCATCGATGAGGAGCACCGCACTATTATGAGTGCGGTGATCCGGACAGTTCAGTCCGCCAAGAGCGGGCTGACCGAAGCCTGTACCAGTCTTCTAACAGGCTTTGATGTAGGAAATTTCAATATATGTAAAATGGTACCGCATAGACAGTAGCCCCTGATGCTCGGTTCGGTGTTCGGAAAGAAAAGCCGGACTGAGGATCTTTAGAAAGATAAACGCAGGAGCCATAAAAAATATGTCAATATGGGATTGTAGGCTGTGCTGCTGACCTCCGCCGCACTGACTGCGGAGGTCAATAATTTGAAGAAAAACCTCGAGCGGTCCGAGAACGGGCTCGATCATGCCAAGAAGCAGCTCGAGGAAAAAGAAGGTGAGTAATACCTTATGAAAATTGTACCTTCTGAGAAAAGGATTTGGTTGCAAGAAAAATGACAAGGATAACGTGGGTATTGTAGGGGCCACTAACGAGGTGGCGACCCTGAAGGAGGCGGTGGCCGCGGCCGAACGTAATGCGGCAGCGGAATGCACCGAGCGAGAGAAGCAGGAGGCTGGTGGCGGAGGTACAGCAAGAGCTCCAGGATCTCGTGAAAAAACATGAGAACTTGGAGCGTGACTCAAAGACTCGAGAGTCTGAGCTTGCAACGGCTCTTGAGAGTGCCAAAGCCGCTAAGGCCGAAGCCTACAAGGCCCTCTAGGAGATTGAGGCGGTGAAGAAAATAGCAGCGGGTAAGGCCTTTTTCATGCAGAGTAAGCATGTGAGTGTTAATTACCTGTTGCTTACCCGAATTCCGGAGCTCTGTATGCCGCAGATCTTCCTTGCAGCGTGTCCGATCGTCGCATTCTACCGGGACGAGGAGGGGAGCTCGACGGAGAAGGTCTTCTGGTCTCAGTATGCTGAGGCCGGACATCCGTGCCCCTTAGCGACCAGCTGAAGCAGTTGGTCGAGCTCCACAAGGCGGCCGAACAGGCCATGAAGGGCCTCATAGTTCGGCTGTGGCCTAAGGAGGCCATGCGTGGGAGCTAATTATGGATGGTGCGGCATCTGGTGGATGCGTGGCCGTGGGTTGAAGTTATCATGCATTCCGCTTGTATCGTGGGTGCCGTCGGGCCCTTGCCCGCATAAAGGTGCACTGGGGCAAGATGGATGCCCAGAAGCTTGTGACGGACCCGCCACCAGAGGGCAATGAGCATCGCACGCCCGAGATGTATTATAAGAGTGTGCTGAAGGGCGCCCGCACTATTGCGGGTGAGTGCTCCAAATATGTAATATTTGAGTAGACTCGCATTTTGTTATCCTGTGCGCTGAAAACTTAGTTCATATGCGCTAAGCAACGCTTGTTAATTTAAAATATTACCTTCTGTGTGAATGTTTATCAAATCTGAGAGATGGCAAGTCGTCGGCTTCAAATTTCCCCATGCCACGAAAGTCTTTGGGTGTTCGGATAAACTTGAGCGCTCTTGTTCCCATTTTTGGGTCCATCTAGGAGGCGCTCAACACAGTGAACAAGGCAACCGGACTTATAATGCTTGAACACTCTCACTTAGCCATAGAATTCTATAATTTTAAATTTGGTGAAGCCCCTTGTCTTCGGAAGGCGAATTTGGGGCGCTATCCACGCCTTTGGCGGATAGTATCCGGCTCCTCGCCTAAGCGGCATAAGTCTTTAAGGACTCGCAAAAAACCTCTCGAACAGCGACCGGTCTCATACCTCATCATGACGGTCAGTTTTAGCTTTCTCCACTGAGGCGTTAACCCAGCCGAACTGGGGCGGAATCGCAGTGGTTCTCCCGGTGCTACCTTAGCCGATATAACAGAACGTAAGGTACCAAAACACGGGAGCCGGGCAAACCCAACTATTGACCCAAGACATGATTCAGAGCCGATGCATATAGTGCTATAAGTTCGGGGTGCCGCACTTGTGAAAGTGTTCGGACTCATCACACCATAACGCGGGAAACATAAGCCCCTGGTGTATATTAGCCATACCAAAGTGTACGGATGCAACATGTCATAAATGAACATATGTATGAAAAAGAAATGCAATTATAAATAAAAAGGTGTTGCATTGTTTTATTCAACAAGTGCTGCTACAAATGCAGAACGACACAAATAGTGCGATAAGCAAGGTATGAGACTGTTAAACATGTCCCCGTCCAGGTGTAGGCTGCAGATTGGTGTATGAAAATGCTCGTAATGGAGACCACCTGTATATTCGTTGTAGCCTTTATCCTTCCCTGGCTGTTGCATCGTGAGTTCGGCAGGTCTCGCTGCGGACAGGGGCTTCGACAAACGGAGTCCTGTGGGTAAAAAAGTAAAAGGTAAAAAAGAAAAGAAAAAGGAACGACACACTTGAGAGCCCCTGGTGTGGTTGAGCCGCAATCTGGGTTTATCGTGGTCGTGCCCCTCTCCCCATGCCCATGGTATCTTCAGAGCGTAATGGTGTACGCGAAGGGCCTGCTGACGCTTCGCGAGGCTGGGGTTAGCCGCATCGCTACGCATGCTCTGAACGTGCTGTGTGGTCTTGTTGTAAGTTACTCCGGCGCGCTTAGCTGTGTCCGCCGCTTAACGGCCGGACTCGAGAATTGCCTTAAGAGGCTGCATTGCACTTCGCCGCGAGAGCCGCCAGTATGTTCCTCCGTGCGAGAGAACGCGTTCATCGCTTCCGTTGACCGTAATGACTCCTCGAGGGCCTGGCATCTTGAGCTTGAGGTATGCATAGTGCGGCACCGCGTTGAACTTTGCAAGCGCTGCACGTCCGAGCAAGGCATGATAGCCGCCATGAACGGGACTATGTCAAGATTAACTCCTCGCCCGGAAGTTATCCGGGGATCCGAAGACCACTTCCGGTGTAATTGAGCTCTGTATAATTGGCTTCTACACAGTATGATACCTTTAAAGGTCGTTTGGTAGGTTTAATCCTTGAGGGTCTATGCCCATCTTGCGCCTTTGTATCTGGTAAAGCAGGTTCAGGCTGCTGCCGCCGTCCATCGGGACTACGGTTAGGTGAAATCCATCGACGATCGGGTCTAAGACCGGTCTGGCGAATCCCCGTGGCGGATCTTTGGTGGGTGGTCCTTCGGTCAACAGTGATCGGACAGGAGGACCATGGATTGAACTTCGGGGCAACTGGCTCCATCGTGTAGACATCCCTGAGTGCACGCTTCCGCTCCCTTTTGGGTATGTGGGTTGCGTATATCATGTTCATCGTCCGCACCTGTGGGGGGTAACCCTTCTGTCCTCTATTTTTTCGGCGGTTGGGTCTCGTCCTCGTCATCGCTATGCAGCCCTTGTCATTGTTTAGGCAATTAACTTGCCTGCCTGCTTGAATACCCAACAGTCCCTGTTGGTGTGGTTAGCTGGCTTTTCGGGGTGCCGTGTATCCGCACAAGCGGTCGAGTATTCGGTCCAAATTGGACGGACCCGGACTAGTTCGTTTGAATGGCTTTTTCCGCTGACCGGGTTTAGAGCCTTTGAATCCGGCATTTACCGCCGTATCCTCAATATTGTCGCCCGTTAGTGCGGCGTTTGTTTTGTTACGACGCTGCCTGCCGTTTTGGTCCTTGAAGTCCGGACTGCCAGAATTTTGCCGAGGTTGTTGCTGCGTGCTAGCTAGCTGTCCTCACCCGCAAAAGCGGGTCATGAGTGATGTGAGGGCTGCCATGGATTTCGGCTTCTCCTGTCCTAGGTGCCGGGCAAGCCACTCGTCATGGATGTTATGCTTGAAGGTCATGAGGGCCTCCGCATCCGGACAAATCGACGATTTGGTTTTTCTTGGTTAAGAACCGTGTCCGAATTGTCCGGCCGATTCGTCTGCTGCTGAATTATGTGGCTTAGGTCATCAGCGTCCGGTGGTCGCACATAAGTGCCCCGGAAGTTATCGAGGAATGCGGCTTCCGTGTCCTCCCAGCTCACAATTGACTCTGGCGGCAAGCTGTTGAGCCAATGCCAGCTGGTCCTTTAAGCTTGAGGGGAGGTATTTGATGGCGTGAAGATCGTCACCGCGGGCCATGTGGATGTGAAGGAGATAGTCTTCGATCCAAACCGCGAGGTCTGTTGTGCCATCATAGGATTCAATATTGACGGGTTTAAACCCTTCGGGGATATGATGATCCATTACTTCGTCTGTGAAGCATAGTGGGTGTGCGGCGCCTGCATCGGGCGATATCACGACGGAGCTCAAAAGAGCTTGGTCTGTTTTGTTCGGCCCGACCGGACTTATCGTGGTCCGGTGCGACGGTTGTCGCCACGCATCGGCGCCCACACGATCCATAGATCGATCTTGATTGTCTTGCCTTGTCCTCCAATATATCTCGCAGGTCCAGAGCGTTCCCCTTTGGCCATGTGCTTTTTGAGCGATGCCGGGGTATGGTTCTAGTGAAGGGCCTAGAGGCCTCTCTGTCGCGGCCACGGGGTGGTCGGTCAGCCGTATTGTCTCCTGGTGATGCGGGTTCGTAAGCCTCCTCCTCTAATCGGTGGAGCGGCTTGCTTTTAGGGTAGCTTTGGAGGGGCTTTCGAGCTCATGCTCTTCGGCCGCGAGGACTTCGGTCCATCTGTTGGCTAGCAGATCTGATCAGCTCTAAGCTGTTGCTGCTTTTATTTAGGCTGTTCGCCGTGGCCATAAGCCCGCGTCTAAAACACTCTTGTTCGACGGGATTCTCAGGCACGACGTAATTCATTGTCGTCGAGGCTTGCTTCGTCTTGAAGGGAGGCATATAATCCTCTACCTCTTCTTCTCGCCGCTCTCTTGAGGGCTGGCGTCTTCATCCTCCTGCGATGGATCTTGTTGGAGTGGATTGTCTTCGGCGTTGTCCGGTGTATTGTTATCTCCGGTGCCGGAATCTTCATTCTCTCTGTGGCGGGATTTAGAGCGGCGGCACTGACGCCGGCGCTTGGGCTGCTTCTTGGAGGGGTCATCCTCCGTTGTTCCATCGCCGTTCCCATCTTTTGGGATGTCCACCATATATATGTCATATGAGGAGGTGGCCTTCCAAAGGCCACTGTAGGCGCTGGGTCTTGTTCGTCTTGGCATAGTCGTCCATACCGTAGATGTCTTTGGAGTCGTAGTCTAGCATGTCGGTTAAATCATCGATAGTGGCTACAAAGTGGGTGGTGGGTGGGCGTTGAATTTCTTCGTCGTCCGCATCCCAACCTTCCCGACCGTAATCCGGCCAGGGCTCTCCGAATAAAGAGAGAGACTTTAGTGAACTCAGGATGTCGCCAAAGGGCGAGTGCTGAAAGATGTCATGGCCGTGAACTCCATAACTTGCGCCCAATCGGATTCGATTGGCAGGGGCGCGGGGGGTTCGGAGTCCGGATAGGAGTCCGGCACCCTGGAGTCGAGGTCTTCGCAAAGGACAGGGATGGAGTTCGGCTCGATCACTGTAGAGATTAAAGCCCCCGAGGCGGTGTCCAACCACTCGTCTTCGATCGGGGAATCCGCCCGGATTAAGGGTTGAGCGGATTCTCGAGTGCGGCCTCGAGCCTTTGACCGGTTGCAGAGCTAGATCATGCCCATCGAGACAGTGCGGCGCGCTTGGCTGGGGCTCGAATCCGTCGAAGATCAAGTCTCCGCGGAAATCGGCCGTATAGTTTAGGCTTCCAAATCTGACCTGACGGCCAGGGGCGTAGCTTTCGATCTGCTCCAGATGGCCAAGCGAGTTGGCCGCAGCAGCAAAGCCGCCGAACACGAAGATCTGTCCGGGGAGAAAAGTCTCACCCTGGACCGCGTTGTTGTTGATGATCAAAGGAGCCATCGAGCCTATCGGTGACGACACAAATGATCTCTCAATGAAAGCACCAATGTCGGTGTCAAAACCGGCGGATCTCGGGTAGGGGGTCCCGAACTGCGCGTCTAGGCGGATGGTAACAGGAGATAAGGGACACGATGTTTTACCCAGGTTCGGGCCCTCTTGATGGAGGTAAAACCCTATGTCCTGCTAGATTAATATTGATGATGTATGTTACAAGAGTGGATCTACCACGAGATCAAAGAGGCTAAACCCTAGAAGCTAGCCTATGGTATGATTGTTGTTCGTCCTACGGACTAAAACCCTTCGGTTTATATAGACACCGGATAGGGTTAGGGTTACAGTAGTCGGTTACAATGGTAGGAGATCTACATATCTGTAGACGCCAAGCTTGCCTTCCACGCCAAGGAAAGTCCCATCCGGACACGGGACGAAGTCTTCAATCTTCTATCTTCATAGTCTTGGAGTCCGGCCGATGATGATAGTTCGGCTATCCGGACACCCCCTAGTCCGGAACTCCCTCACTTACCCTAACCCCTCTTATGTGAAACGAAATGGTTTGGCCTCTATGCCAACATTCTTATATGGAGCCCGTAGAGTGATGAACTCTTTGCCACCCCTTCAGATGTGGGTGGTGAAGAAAAAGAACTAATCTCTTCTGAGGTCAGGTCTCGGGCGTGCTCTAACGTCTAAAGAATTTCTTGGGGCACGACAAAAATGCTGAAAGGACGCAGGCTAATCATGAAGAAATGAACTTTCATTTCACACGTCCTCATTCTCGCTTAACTGTTATACTGCCTGATGAAATTCATCTGATGAACTTGATATCATATTCTTCACTGATGAAGTATATGAGATCGTAAGTTGCACTAATTCATCTGCAGGACGATCAACCCAAAGCCAATGAGTGGGTCCTCGATAGTGGATGTACAAATCACATGGCTGGTGACAAGAATCTATTGATGGATGCTCCCTTATCACCGTCACATCTGAAGCATGTCATCTTTGCTGACAAAGGCAAAAGTCAGGTATTGGGTCTTGGTAAGGTTGCGATCTCTAAGGACATACACATGGACAAAGTCATGCTTGTTGAGTCCTTAGGATACAATCTCATGTCAGTCTCAATGCTTTGTGATCTTGATATGGTTGTTGTCTTTGGAAAGTATCGTTGTGTTGTGATCATGGAAGCTGACAATTCCAAAGACTTCGAAGGCTTTAGGAGAGGAGACTTGTATATTGTTGATTTCTCTGGGACCACAACCAGCCGTGGTGTCTACTTGCAAAAGCTTGAAGGCTGGCTATGGCATCGACGACTTGGTCACGCAGAGGCATGAGGAATTTGCACACGCCATGCGAAGAAGAAGCATGTCATTGGCATTGAGAATGTCAAATTCCTCAAGGATCACTTGTGTGGAGCCTGTGAAGCTGGAAAAATGACCAAGGCCAAGCATCCAAATGAAGACTATCATGACCACTACTCGACCATTCGAATTGCTTCACATGGACCTCTTTGGTCCTAATCATTACTCAGCAGTCACTAATGATGCATCTCTATATGGCTTTGTTATTGTTGATGATTACTCTCATTACACATGGGTACACATTGTTACTTCCAAAAATGAAGTGCAGGAAGTCTTCAAACGATTTTCCTCGAGGGCGTCAACCAACTTTGGTGTGAAGATCAGGCACATCAGGAGTGACAATGGAACTGAGTTCAAGAATTCCGGTCTTGATGCCTATCTTGATGAACTTGGTATTAATCATGAGTTATCTGCTCCCTATACACCTCAGCAAAATGGCGTCGTGGAGCGCAAGAACCCCTGTTCAAGAATTCATCCGATTAACCAGTTAACTTGTCGATTAATCCCTACTCGTAGGGTCACCGAGTAGCCGATAAACTCAAAAATCGTCCGATTAGTTGATTAAATGGCCGATTAACTTGCCGATTAGCCGATTAATCCCCTACTCACCAGCCAACCGAGCAGCTACCAGTTAACGATTTCCTCAACAATGGCAAGAACAGAACTCTTGTTGAGATGGCTCGCACTATGCTTGATGAATACAAAACGCCTAGTCGTTTTTGGATTGATGCAATTGATACCGCGTGCCACATCATCAACAGAGTATATCTTCACAAATTCTTCAAGAAGACTGCCTATGAACTCCTCAATGACAAGAAACCCAATGTGAGTTATTTCAAAGTCTTCGGTGCTAAATGTTGGATTAGAGATCCTCGTCACAATGCTAAATTTGCACCGAAAAGCACATGAAGGTTTTATGCTTGGTTACGGAAAGGACTCGCACACCTACAGAGTCTTCAACATCGCTCTTCACAAGATTGTTGATACCGTAGATGCGCCGGTTTGATGAAACTAATGGCTCGCAAAGAGAGCACCTACCTTCTGTGTTAGATGAACCAGCACCTGAGGAATCTATCAAGTTCAAGGCAACTGAGGATGTCATTCCTACTGAAAAATCTGCTGAAGAATTCATTCTTGTACGTGAAGAACGTCGAGCTGATGCGCCTGAGGATAATGCTGAAGAAAATGCTGATCAAATTCCTCGACGACAACCAGCTCATCCTCGCGTTGCAAAAGAAATGCAAATTGACAAGATCATCGATGACATTGAAGCGCCAGGTCCTCTCACACGCTCAAAAGCTTCACATTTATCTAACTTTTGTGGGCACTATGCTTTTGTCTCTATCACAGAGCCCACTAAGGTAGATGAAGCATTTCAGGAGCCCGAGTGGATTCAGGCCATGCAAGAAGAATTACATCAGTTCGAGCTCAACAATGTCTCGGGAACTGGTCAAACGCGTCCAGATCCTCGCAAGTATAATATCATTGGCACAAAGTGGATCTACCGCAACAAGCAAGATGAAAATGGCCTTGTGGTGAGGAATAAGGCACGACTCGTAGCTCAAGGCTACACACAGGTTGAAGGAATTGATTTCGATGAAAATTTTGCACATGTTGCTAGACTTGAGGCTATTCGCATATTACTTGCTTATGCTAACCATCATAATATCACTTTATATCAAATGGATGTGAAAAGTGCATTCCTCAATGGTAAGCTTGAGGAAGAAGTATATGTTGCTCAACCCCTGTGTTTTGAAGATCCAAAGAATCCGACAAAGTCTTCGGACTCAACAAGGCCCTCTATGGTCTCAAACAGGCCCCACGGCGTGGTATGATACATTGAAGGAATTCTTCGTGAAGAATGGCTTCACACCAGTTCACTCGACCCTACTCTCTTTACTAAATCATATGATGGTGAACTGTTTGTGTGCCAAATATATGTTGATGATATTATCTTTGGCTGTCTTGACCAACGTTATAGTGATGAATTTGCCTATATGATGAGTGAAGAATATCAAATGTCTATGATGGGAGAGTTGAAATTCTTCTTAGGTCTTCAAATTCGTCAACAACACAATGGCATATTCATATCTCAGGAGAAATACCGCAAAGATGTCCTGAAGAAATTCGGCATGCAAGATTGCAAAGGCGTCAAAATTCCTATGCCCACAAATGGCCATCTATGCACTGATGAAAATGGTATTGACTTCGATCATAAGGTATACCTCTCCATGATTGGTTCTCTATTCTACTTGTGTGCATCTAGGCCAGATATAATGCTTAGTGTTTGCATGTGTGCCCGATTTCAAGCTACACCGAAGGAATCACACCATAAGGCTGTGAAGCATATTCTTCGATATCTAGCTCACACACCAACACTAGGATTATGGTACCCCAAGGGCTCTACTTTTGATCTCATTGGATATTACGACTCGACTATGCTGGTGATCGTGTGGACCGCAAGTCAACATCTGGTACTTGTCATTTCCTCGGACGATCTTTGGTCTGTTGGTCCTCGAAGAAACAAAACTGCGTATCACTGTCTACTGCGGAAGCTGAATACATTGCTGCTGGCTATTGTTGTGCACAATTGCTATGGATGAAGCAAACTCTCAAGGACTACGGCATCAACGTGAAGAATGTGCCTCTCTATTGTGACAATGAGAGTGCCATCAAGATTGCTCACAACCCAGTTCAGCACTCGAAGACAAAGCACATTCAGATTCGTCATCATTTTCTTCGTGATCATGTGTTGAAGGGCGACATCTCCATCGAGCATGTGAAGACTGAAGAACAGCTAGCTGATATCTTCACTAAGCCCTTGGATGAGAAGAGATTTAGTAAGTTGCGATGTGAGCTAAATATCTTAGAATCTTCAAATGTTCTTTGAAAAGGACACACATCCTGACACTTATGCAAAATTGATGATTTAGATGTGCAACACATGAAGAAACGTTTTTCTTCAATCAATGAAGAATAACACTCTAAGTGTGAAGAAATTAATGAAGAATTTGATTCTCGTAACCCTCGACAATTGTACGCGGTGTCTGAAATCATCATTCTTATCTGATTGGGTCACGCCACCACCAAAGTTGAAAATCTTCAATTTGAGTTTTTCCTCAGTTTTGAAATTCTTCAGTTTTTCAAATTCTTCAACTTTGGAAAATCTTCACTGTTTCCGTCATTATTCTTCATTGGCTATAAATATATATATGGGTTTATGTCCTCTACAACATTCACTTATGGCTATTTCTTCAAGTTGCTTTTTCTGCTAAGTGAATGTGATCGGACCCTTCCCCCTCTATGCTATACTCAACCCAATCTATTCACAAATTCTTCATGTGCGTTCTATTTGAAACTCGTTCAAAATCTTCACTGTGTCCTTGTCAGCTGAAGAAATTGCGAACGGAACTTTAAAACTGATCTTATCCAAATTTTCGGTTTTGCTGCTCAAACCGTTCCGCATCCCACGATAGATTTATCTATTCACCCACGATCTAACACAATCTCCACTTTTCAGTGCGTGGGTGACACATGTCAAGCGAATGAGAAGGGTCAGGGGCACGTTCGTCCAAAATCTTCGGGCAATCGGTTTTTCACCGTGGCTATATATACCCCCTCTCCCCTTCCTCACTTCCTTTACTCCGCTCGACTGCTCTCTCTCTCACTCGAGCTTCTCAAACCCTAGCACCGCCGCTACTCCATCGTCGCCGGTGAGGAAGAGCTTCACTGCCTCGACCTCGTCGCCATCGTACTCGCGCCGACCGCGGAAATCTTCACTCTGCCGCCGCCGTAGCTGTCTTCCTCCGCCAAGTTAGGGCGTGGAAGATCTAACCTGACGAACATCCCATCTGTTCTTCTCAATTCGTCATGTTCTTCAGTTCGGGTAATTAAAAGTTACTTTTATTACTCGCTTTGATTCTCAAACCTTCCTGAAAATCTTCAAAGGTGTTTATTCTTCAATTCTTCACACATATGAACACCTCAAATGAAATATGCTCTTGATTCTTTTCTCTAAGCAATGATTTTTCTTCAAGATTCCTCAATTGTGTGGATCCTCGACAACTCTGGAACCTAAGACAAAGATCGCTTAGTGAAATTCTTCAAGGCTCATCTGGTCAAATTCCTCAAACTATTTCTTTTTGAAAAACCTTCTGAGAACGCATATGACCTCTCCAAATTCCTCGCAACTATACTCTGTTCACAGGTACTCATGTCCGCTGCTGAATCACTAGGTTCTCATCAACTTAACTCATTTGCAGCATTCCTCGAAGAAAAGTTGCATACTTCTTCAGAGAATTTGATTGTTCAAATTCCTCAGCTGAAGAATATGGCAGAAGGAAAGAAGCCACAGAAAGGAGGAAAGAGGCCTGAGGTCATGACTGCGTTTGAAATTCCTGAGGACATATATGCTGATTATTGCACACCTGATGAAGCCGAGTTCGGCAAAGAAAACAAAAATCAGCGCAAGGTGCGCATTCAAAGGATTGAATGGAGATGGGCAAGGGAATGGAGGGAGTACCGATATGTCACTCCAAAGTACATGAAGAAATTCGCTCTCAATCCTCCATGCCCAAGAGCTCCCCTGGCTGCTGGTCAAGTAGCGGACCCCCCCAGCATCAAGCGTGGTGTGGACTTTCGTGTAGAATGGGCCAAGCGCCAAGCCAAGTTGGCGAGGCAAGCCAACGAGGCAGTGAGGAAATTTAATGAGGACTCTGCCACTGCTGCAGCCACTGAGGCCTCTGTGAAGCCAAGAAAATCTATGGCAAAGAATCCCGCATACAAGCCAAGTGCTTCACCAACAGTGCCCTCACGGCAAATTCCTCATGCTGCTCCTGCTCCTCCAAAATCCTCAGCTCCTTCAAAGTCCTCAGCAGTTCCGACAAAGTCCTCAGCACCTGTGCATCTGGCCATGTGCCAAAGGACTGCAGGCATCTCAATTGCCTCTGGTGTTTCAGCGAGTTCCTCTGCTGCACCAAATTCTTCATCTGGGCCAACTCTGCTGAAGACTTAGGCCACAGCTGGACGAGGTCCTCGGCCAAGTCCCAAGAAGAAATAGGTCGCCTTCCAAGAGCCACCTGAAGATGATGAAGCTGATGATGATGAACTTGCGTAAATCATCAGAGACCGACAAGAAAGGGCCGCTAGAGCCAAAGGCACACCTGTGCCACTGCTGTTGGATCCAAGAGCGATCCTAGACTACATTGATCTCTGGCACAAGGACCCAAACACTCATATGCCTGACTTCAAGTTGACACCTGGCCAAAGTCACATGCTGACTCATTTCATCCAAGAGGAGAAATGGAAATTTGATACGGCCAGAGAGATCAAGAAATCGCAAAGATGTAAAAGAGAAATCATTGAAGAAAAATGTTGTCAAAATGACAACTGAAGAACTTATCAAGATGCAGGCTGACATCAAAGCCCTCAGCGACCAATTTGACTCCTATTATGCTGATTGGCAAGGAGCCAAAGTCAGATTCATCAACCTGACGAAGAAATTCACCAATGTTGCAGCCCCAATGCAACAAGAAATTCCTCAGGCTGGAGCCTCAGCTCAGCCGACTGAAGAACATGCCAAGACCACCGATGAAGTTCACTGCTGAAGACAATGCTAGTTCTGTGGCTGATGACTCCATTCTAGCCGAAGAAATTGCTGTGGCATCCACTAGTGGTGCGCTGAAGAAATCGAACAAGTCAGGCAACTGCATCGATTGCGCTTTGAGGAAAATCAACCAGATTCCTCGGCTCCTCCCGCGCCAACACCAACTCCAATTCTTCCATACGCATCGATGTGAAGAAGACCAAGGCTGCTGAAACGAGCTGCTTTGTGAAGAAACGGAAAGCATCACCAAGGCCAAATTCTTGACTACAAAGAAAATGAAGCCAATGGCCAGTTCTTTTGAAAATCCTATTGATGTTGTTCCAATTTCCTCAATTCCATCAAAGGACCTTGTTCCTTTTGGTGAAGATTATGAGATCCCAAGCGGATCTGATGAAGAAAATCATTCTGCTGCCGTCAGAGCAGATTGATGAAGAAATTGAAGTGGAAGCTATCCCTTCAACCCCAATCATTTCCTCACCTATGCCTCAGTTCACAGCTGAAGAGGCTGGTGTTGAGGAAATTGAAGAAGATGTGGATATAGGAAGCACAACGCCAGTGATGAACGATGACTTTTGGGAAAGTCAGCATCCAAATTCTCCACTCTTCACCCCAATCCAACAGATTCCTCAGTCCCCTGCTCCAACAGTTCAAATGGGCTCTGAAGAAACTCATCCCACTTCATCCGTACATGAAGAAATTCCAGCCACTAGCGCTGATGAACCTGCTGCTGCTGATCCTCAGACTGCACATGTAGAGGAACCAGAAATTCCTCAGCCTGAAGAACCTGAGATTGCGATTCCAGAGGTCGTGATGCAACTCACTGACACTCCACTGCCAAAGCCAAAGAATCCCTTATCAACAAAGCAAAAGTTCAAGGCTGAAGATTTCTTCGGCGAGCACGTGTTCTTCACGGATTACAACCCATACGACTCTGCTCGCATAAGGAAGAGGCGTTTCTGGACTGCCAGTCAAGCCAATTTCTTTGAGAGATTGGCATGGTCGTCTCTTCGAGTACTTATGGGAGTACTATGTCACGGTCCGTACCCCAACGCATGCGACTCCATTTTCTCTCGTTTACGGGAGTGAGGCGGTCCTACCACTGGAGGTCCAGCTACCCTCTTTGAGGTGGCTATCCAAGATAAGATCGCCCAAGACGAACAGGTACAACTGCGGTTTCAGGAGCTCGACGCCCTTGAAGAGGGGCGACTTAATGCCCTACAGAACCTGGAGCTTTACCGCCAGAATATGGTGAGAGCTTACGACAAGCTCGTAAAGCAACGCGTCTTTCGAAAAGGCGAGTTGGTCCTTGTGCTCAGGCGACCCATCGTCGTGACGCACAAGACGCAGGGCAAGTTCAAACCAAAGTGGGAAGGGCCATACGTCATCGAGCAAGTCTACGACGGGGGAGCATACCAGCTCATCGATTCCCAAGGAGTCCGACCTATGCCCCCAATCAACGGAAGGTTCCTCAAAAAGTATTTTTCTTGAAATTTTGCCTCTTTTGTTGCCTCTTTTGGGTTTTCATTGGGGAAACTTTTCCTGCGGGCTTTCGGATCCATGATGCATTCTCCTTAGCATTTCGTGGATATATCTAGATTTCCCCAATTTTTACGGACTAAGTCCAACAAAAAAATGGCTTCCCCCTAATGCACTACGCTATTGATTGAAGTTTTTGCTACCCTAGGACTTGTTGGAGGGCAGCACAATTTGTCAAGTTGCAGGTGGAGCGGCTCCTACACCCACAATGCACGACACGTGTCAGGTGTATGCTTCCGGAGGCAGCGAAGATGATTACTTGGGCACTTCTGAGTATTGAGACCCACGCTCTTCATGTTTCCCGGCATGCCTCGTGTTCACAGAGGCTCGCACTCCAGGGAAGACTATAGGAAAAGATCATGGAGGGCTGCCTGACCCAACACAAGTTGGTTTGGTGCGTAGTCACATGGCAACCCTGGGGTGCGCCACCAGAAGCCCCAGATAAAGTGCTAGAGGCTTTTTCCAAGTCCACAGAGGTGAATAGTTGCCTTCCAAGTTCCCAAGGTGGATCCCCAAGAAATCCTGGAAGAAGAGTCTTCAAGAAGTTCGAGTTGAATGTCAAAACAAGTCCACGAAGTCCGCGGCCGATCAATCATCCGCGTGAGCAATCAAGATGAATTTCCAAAAGTCCAACAAGAAAATTCAAGAAAGAAAATCCCACCGGTCCAAGGAGCAATCAAGCAGTCCCAAGAAGTAAGGAACCCACTGGACGGAAGGCGGGAGGTAGCTGTTCACCACCCCTCAATATGCATGAAGAAAAATAGCCAAGCTGTTGTCCCAAAACAATTTACCCTGAACTTATCACACCCAAGTCTCTGGGTTCATGGGGTGTGTGCAGGGGGCATGTTGAGCTGTGGGGGCCCTCAGTATGATGATGGGCTACAGTATGAATTTCTGTTGCCTCTTGGAAGCATCCTGAAACACGGCGTCTTCACACACATACACCGAATCTCATTTCAGTTTTTGATTTGCAATCGTCAAGGTCTTTCAACGGTTCCCAATGACAAGTCCTTCGGTAGCCTTCTCGGATATCACGCCCTATAGCCGGTGTATAATGAGAAAGCCAACATTTTTAGAAACCCCCTTTTTTTCTCGCCTGTTTTTGTTTGGTGTTTCTAGTTGTGCTCCTCCAACATCTTTGCAGCCATGGAGAGACACTCCCTGTCATCGTCGACGGCTTTCAGACAACAACCACTACATCAAACTATGTCTTGGGTGTTTGGTTGCAGCAATACCCATGTGTCCCTGACAACACCGATAACAGCCCGACAACCAATGGTCTACACCGACACGCACGATGGGCGCCAGAAGGCCATGCCTGCGCTCACAAAGGTGGAGCAGATTCGTCTCCACAACCCCATCTCCAACAAACAAGGAAGCATGGGGGCAACGTCAACCCCTCAATTATCCGTAAGGCCGATGGCGTTCCGGCGCACCACCAGAATTGTCACACCATGGATGGTGTGACGGTTCGCTCACAAACGAGAGCTATCGACGGTGTACCGATGCCTCATCTATATAAACACAAGGAGATCACGGGAGCAGTACAACGCGCCAGTGCGGCCAGCGTGAATCTGTGAAACCCTCCAATCAAGTCGGCTGGCACCGTAGCAGCTAGACGGTCGTGATGAGATTGGTAAAAAAAATATTTTTGTTTTCAGGATAAGGCATGATGTTCGCCATGCAATGAAGACGGAATAGGGTTGCTTTCGTTGCCTGGCGTCGTGCCCATCATACGATCCGACGAGCTCCTTAAAATAATGCAAGTGTAGATGGACATGCCTACACCAATTTACATTGTTACTACACTATCATCTTTGGAACCGCTTGCACGGCGTCATAGAGAGGGTCGATCCTTCTTCGGTTCTTCAGGTTGCACGCATGTTGGTGCACCGAATCAATCCGGGAGAAGTATTCGTCGAGTCAAGCTCGATTTGCTTCGCACTCAAGCTCAACTCGACGAGGGGGCATTTGTTTGACGGGTTTTTGTGCACTGTTGCATAAAGTAATTTTTTGTTTAATGAGTTTTGATGCAGGCTATATATACAAAGGCAAGTTATAATGCAAAGGCAAAATTTATTGGCATGGCATGTACCCACTCACGTACTTGCACATGCACATGCATGAAATATGGTGCAACCAATGTGTGCATGCACGTGTCCGGCCACATGCACGTAGGCTAGCTAGCCAAGATACATTCTTATGTATTCTTGTACTGGTATACCGGCAAGCTCGCGTACCTACCTAAATACCACATGTGTATATATACAATATACATACATATTTGAGTATATTCGGCCTGGCAAGCAAGCAAGTATACGTCCCGAATACCCGCACAATAGCAAGCTAGCCAATATGCTCACGGTGCATTGATTGATGGAGTTGCTAGATTTGGAATGTGTACATGAGAAAGAAGGAAAGCTAGCACATTTGGAAAGACCCACCGCTAGATGTGTGTACAAGGCATATTTGTTTTGCAGCCGTGTGCGTCAAGAACATATGTTGTGGGATGAAGGAAACTGATCGGGGCATGTACAAGGAATAGATATGTTCCTTCCGAGGAGGCGGCCGATGGCATCAACTTGGACGAGGGGAAGCTGACTCGGCGCCCTGGTATATAAATAGAGCACCATCGAGAGGATCCAGCAAGTCATGTACACAGAAACAGAGATCGCACATAGAAGAAACGAGACGCGCCCGTGGCGGCGGCACGTGCGCCGCCTGGGCGCAGCGACGGCACTCTCGCACCACGCGCCGGGAAGCACAACGGTGACGCGGCAGCCGCAACTCGCCGACGACGAAGGGCGGCGGATGCACGGTGGCCGTGACCGTTGGGCACTCTCTTTCCGTTCTTGTCTCTTACAGGTTTCTCGCAAGATCATATCCGGTCCAACACTGAGAAGGCAGCTACCATGGACTAAAGAAGAGACCAACAGAGAAGGAAGCCAGCCGGGCGAGATGCGCCGACGGTGGCGGCGTGTACGGTGGTTGGGCTCCCGGTACAAATGCGGGAGGACGCGGCGGCGGCAATGACACCCGGCCGAGCTCATCGACGGCAGCGGCAACGGACCACACATCGGGCCATTGCACGCAAGGGCACATACGGTGCTCTTTACTTCAATGACTCGTTTCTTTTATATTCTTATTAATACACCAGATCGCATCAAGAGGCAGCCGGCGCCATGGAGGACAGAGGTGTGGAGCTCGCCCGAACGACGCCCTCGACTTCGTCATCAAGCCGGCGCAATGGAGGATGGTGGCGTGGAGCTCGCCAAGACGACGCCTCTCGCCAACATCATCAACCTGGTGCCGTGGAGGATCGTGGCGTGGAGCCCGGAGGCGTGAAGCTCGCGGGGATGCCGCCTTGCCACGGGGATGGACGGAGCTTGCTAGGACGACGCATGTCGTCTTCTTCATCAAGCTGGCGCCACGAAGGACGAAAGTGTGGAGGCTCGCGAGGATGCCGCCTCCATGCCGCGTTGGATGGCGACACCGAGCTCGCTAGGACAACGTCCGTCGTCAACATCAACAAGCTGGTGCGACGGAGGCGTGGAGCTCGCAGGACGATACCACCGATGTCTACCTCATCAAGACGGAGCCCGCGACCCAGAGTCCATGAAGATGACACACGCCCCCGGTGCTGCCCGCAACACGGAGCCTGCGATACGAAGAAGATGGTGCTACGCGATGACACGTCTTCACCGACCCTTACCACGATCATGCGATGTGTTTCCTTTGTCTTGGAGGACCACCGAATACGGCGTCCAGCCGAGACGAGGTGCACTCTTCATGGCGTACAGGTCTCGGCGTAGAGGCAGCGTGCCCCTTGTCTTAGCAGACCAACAAATACGGCGTGTAGCTAGGACGGAGTATCAACCACGCCCTTCCATGATGTCACCTTTCTTCGGCACCGCGATGCTTTGCCCTTGTCTTGTTGGACCACCGTATACGGCGTCCAAACGAGACGAGGTGCACCCTTCATTGCATCAGGTCTCGTTTGTCGTACGGGTGGCGTGATCCTTGTCTTAGCAGACTACCGAATACGGCGTCTAGCTGAGACGTGGCATCAACCACGCCCCTCCATGATGTTACCTTTCTTCGGCCCCGCAGGGTGATCCTTGTTTTGGCAGACCACCGAATACGGCGTCTAGCCAAGACGAGGCATCCACCACGCCCCTATAAGATGTTACCTTCCATGGTCTCGTGAGGCGGAGTCTTTGTCTTCACAGACTGTCGTAACCGCGGCATCTAGTCGAGACAAGGCACCAACCACACCGGCTATGCCGGTGTGAGCGAGCGTTGGTTTTACACCGATGCCGGTCTCCATAAGAGTACTCCCGCGAGGCGAACCCCTTGCTTACCCCGACGAAACCGCTACATCGTCAAGAAGTTCGAGCAGAGCAGGAGCCATACAACTTCAACACCGACTACATCAATGTTGTCAAGACCGACGAGGCGCGACGGCGAGGGCGAACATGGTGAGCATAAAGCCATGTTTTGAGCGGCATGTGTACCGACGAAGACACGGGCTTTGCCGCCGCCCACACCACCACACACCATCATCATCATGCATGGAGAGCGCGAAGCGAAGACGACGAAGACGACCACACGGCTTAATCGGAGGTATCTCGCAGAGCAACCCGCGGGAGTAATTAACCGGGAGCCTTTCGAGGCCCCAGGAACCAGGAGACCGCACATCGCCATAATCAGGCAGGCCGCGCTAGTAGGCCACGGAGCGCAACCATTTTTCTATGGGATCTTGTAATTTTGTTCATCCAAAGATATAAATGAAATACTTATTTTCCCGTATCACTTTTCTTTGTGTACTACGGTACACTGGCACGCCCGCATTTTTCTTTTTCCCCGGTGCATGAGAGAAATCAAACACCTCCTCTTCCCATCTAAAGGAGCGCATATAAGATTTTTCTCGTATCAAACACCACTCCTGGATTACTTTGGTACCTCCCTGCTAAACTAATAGCAAGGCACACATCATGTCTGGTACACAGCATTGCATACATGATAGAGCCTATGGCTGAAGCATAGGGACCATCTTTCATTTTCTCTCTATCTTCTGTAGTGGTCGGGCATTGAGTCTGACTCAATTTCACACCTTGTATTACAGGCAAGAACCCTTTCTTTGCTTGATCCATTTTGAACTTTTTGAAAACTTTATCAAGGTATGTACTTTGTGAAAGTCCAATTAAGCGTCTTGATCTATCTCTATAGATCTTGATGCCCAATATATAAGCAGCTTCACCGAGGTCTTTCATTGAAAAACTTTTATTCAAGTATCCTTTTATGCTATCTAGAAATTCTATATCATTTCCAATCAACAATATGTCGTCCACATATAATATTAGAAATGCTACAGAGCTCCCACTCACTTTCTTGTAAATACATGCTTCTCCAAAAGTCTGTATAAAACCATATGCTTTGATCACACTATCAAAGCGTTTATTCCAACTCCGAGAGGCTTGCACCAGTCCATAAATGGATCGCTGGAGCTTACACATTTTGTTAGCACCTTTTGGATCGACAAAACCTTCTGGTTGCATCATATACAACTCTTCTTCCAGAAATCCATTCAGGAATGCAGTTTTGACATCCATTTGCCAAATTTCATAATCATAAAATGCGACAATTGCTAACATGATTCGGACAAACTTAAGCATCGCTACGGGTGAGAAAGTCTCATCGTAGTCAACCCCTTGAACTTGTCGAAAACCTTTCGTAACAAGTCGAGCTTTGTAGACAGTAACATTACCATCTGCGTCAGTCTTCTTCTTGAAGATCCATTTATTCTCGATGGCTTGCCGATCATCGGGCAAGTCAACCAAAGTCCATACTTTGTTCTCATACATGGATCCCATCTCAGATTTCATGGCCTCAAGCCATTTTGCGGAATCTGGGCTCATCATCGCTTCCTCATAGTTCGTAGGTTCGCCATGGTCAAGTAACATGACCTCCAGAATAGGATTACCGTACCACTCTGGTGTGGATCTTACTCTGGTTGACCTACGAGGTTCGGTAGTAACTTGATCTGAAGTTTCATGATCAATATCATTAGCTTCCTCACTAATTGGTGTAGGTGTCACAGGAACCGGTTTCTGTGATGAACTACTTTCCAATAAGGGAGCAGGTACAGTTACCTCATCAAGTCCTACTTTTCTCCCACTCACTTCTTTCGAGAGAAACTCCTTCTCTAGAAAGGATCCATTCTTAGCAATGAATGTCTTGCCTTCGGATTTGTGATAGAAGGTGTACCCAACAGTTTCCTTTGGGTATCCTATGAAGACACATTTCTCTGATTTGGGTTCGAGCTTATCAGATTGAAGCTTTTTCACATAAGCATCGCAGCCCCAAACTTTAAGAAACGACAACTTTGGTTTCTTGCCAAACCATAGTTCATAAGGCGTTGTCTCAACGGATTTCGGTTGTGCCATATTTAACGTGAATGCAGCCGTATCTAAAGCATAACCCCAAAACGATAGCGGTAAATCAGTAAGAGACATCATAGATCGCACCATATGTAGTAAAGTACAATTACAACGTTCGGACACCATTACATTGTGGTATTCCAGGTGGCATGAGTTGCAAAACTATTTCGCATTGTTTCAAATGTAGACCAAATTTGTAACTCAAATATTCTCCTCCACGATTAGATCGTAGAAACTTTATTTTCTTGTTACGATGATTTTCCACTTCACTCTGAAATTCTTTGAAATTTTCAAATGTTTCAGACTCATGTTTCATTAAGTAGATATACCCATATCTGCTCAAATCATCTGTGAAGGTGAGAAAATAACGATACCCGCCGCGAGCCTCAATTTTCATCGGACCACATACATTAGTATGTATGATTTCCAACAAATCTGTTGCTCGCTCCATAGTTCCGGAGAACGGCGTTTTAGTCATCTTGCCCATGAGGCATGGTTCACAAGTACCAAGTGATTCATAATCAAGTGATTCCAAAAGTCCATCAGTATGGAGTTTCTTCATGCGCTTTACACCAATATGACCCAAATGGTAGTGCCACAAATAAGTTGCACCATCATTATCAACTTTGCATCTTTTGGCTTCAACATTATGAATATGTGTATCACTACTATCGAGATTCAATAAAAATAGACCAATCTTCAAGGGCGCGTGACCATAAAAGATATTACTCATATAAATAGAACAACCATTATTCTCAGATTTAAATGAATAACCGTCTCGCATCAAACAAGATCCAGATATAATGTTCATGCTCAACGCTGGCACCAAATAACAATTATTCAGGTCTAAAACTAATCCCGAAGGTAGATGTAGAGGTAGCGTGCCGACTGCGATCACATCGACTTTGGAACCATTTCCCACACGCATCGTCACCTCGTCCTTAGCCAGTCTTCGCTTAATCCGTAGTCCCTGTTTCGAGTTGCAAATATTAGCAACAGAACCAGTATCAAATACCCAGGTGCTACTGCGAGCTCTAGTAAGGTACACATCAATAACATGTATATCACATATACCTTTGTTCACCTTGCCATCCTTCTTATCCGCCAAATATTTGGGGCAGTTCCACTTCCGGTGACCAGTCTGTTTGCAGTAGAAGCACCCAGTCTCAGGCTTAGGTCCAGACTTGGCTTTCTTCTCTTGAGCAGCAACTTGTTTGCCGTTCTTATTGAAGTTCCCCTTCTTCTTCCCTTTACCTTTTTCTTGAAACTGGTGGTCTTGTTGACCATCAACACTTGATGCTCCTTCTTGATTTCTACCTCCGTAGCCTTTAGCATTGCGAAGAGCTCAGGAATTGTTTTGTTCATCCCTTGCATGTTATAGTTCATCACGAAGCTCTTATAGCTTGGTGGCAGTGATTGAAGAATTCTGTCAATGACACTATCATCCGGAAGATTAACTCCCAGTTGAATCAAGTGATTGTTATACCCAGACATTTTGAGTATATGTTCACTGACAGAACTATTCTCCTCCATCTTGCAGCTATAGAACTTATTGGAGACTTCATATCTCTCAATCCGGGCATTTGCTTGAAATATTAATTTCAACTCCTGGAACATCTCATATGCTCAATGACGTTCAAAACGTCGTTGAAGTCCCGGTTCTAAGCCGTAAAGCATGGCACACTGAACTATCGAGTAGTCATCAGCTTTGCTCTGCCAGACGTTCTTAACGTTGTCAGTTGCATCTGCAGCAGGCCTGGCACCTAGCGGTGCTTCCAGGACGTAATTCTTCTGTGCAGTCTGTGTAATTGCTACCATCATCTTTCAACTTTGCTTTCTCAAAGAACGCATTAAAATTCAACGGAACAATAGCACGGGCCATCTATCTACAACAACATAGACAAGCAAAATACTATCAGGTACTAAGTTCATGATTGTCGGTGTACTAGAGTAGGGGTATCCTAGTATCCCGAACTCGTGCACGGGCAGTTGCAGCACCCCGCGGCAAGGCTTGCCTGGTCACAGCCAAGATCCTTCGTGGTTCCTTTGGAGCCATTCAAGAACAAAGTATTTAACCAAGAAGACAAGGCCCCGGCAAGAGGAGCTTGCCGGGAAGGCCACTCAAGGCACGCAGAAGACAAGACCCGGCAAGGAGCTTGCCGGGAAGGCTCAAGAGCGACAAGCCTCCGGACGCCGACAAGGATTCAGCCGCGGCAAGGCACTTGCCGCGGCAGCAACCTCTCGCATCTCCGCTCCAGCTCATCCACCAACGTGTCGCCATGGGACCATTCCTTGCGCAGCGTGTCAAGAGGCTGTGCAGCCAGCCGGGGAGCAGCGATAAGCGGCCGACAAGCTTGCCATCGTGGCGAGCAATTGGCGCTCTTGACGGTCCCTGTTGCCTTTGTTTACGCGACGAGGGGACGGGCATTTAATGCTTTTGTCCCTTGCCGTCGGGGTTAGGTAGAGTACATCGTACCTTTGTACAAGTAGGTGTACCAACTACTGTTTTTCCATTTGTACCCCCACCTACGTTGCCACCTGTCGGAGACCCCTTGAGCATATAAAAGGATGCCCATGCGCAACGTAGAGGAGGTTCGGTTCGATTCCAACGTGACCAGAGAATACTCACGCTAGGTCTTGTAGCTCTCATCGCTCCCTAGCAAGAACACAATACAATCGACAAGCAGCGGTAGGAGTATTATCTCTCCGGAGAGCTCCGAAGCTGGGTAAACTGCTCGTGTGCTTCACCACGATCCGCTCTTCGTGCGATCTCCGCCCCCCTCCGAACCAAAAGGGACTTGGTCTGCCGGTCCCATAGGTGTTCGTGGGTTACGATCAGCCTCCCCGACATCTTTGGCGCGCCAGGTAGGGGGCGTCGAGGCTGTGTGAACCTGATCCGGCGTTCACACGAGCGACATCTTCATCATCTTCAACATCCTCATCAACATGCCACCGAAGAAGAAGGCTTCGGCGGCAGCAGAAACCGTCGCGTCGAACCCACCATCACCGGAGCAAACGGGTGGTGGAGCAGACGCTGGCGGAAGAACGGGCGCCGGCGAAGGAGTTCGTGACGCTGCCAAGTCTGGCGACAGGCCGCGCAAACCTCGGCGTCCGTACATGTCCCGCGCCCATCTCAGGAGCAGCGGGACCAACAGCGTCATGGTATTCACAATACCATACGCTCGTTGGATAAAGACCGAGTTGGAGGATCTCGAGACCCTCAAGACCAGCGTGCACGCCAACACGCTGGCACGAGCGATATCTGATCGCTGGGCGGGATGCTGCTCCTTCTAACATAGTTAGAAGTCCGAGCATATCCGCTCCTCGCACTGCTCACCATTGCCACCCACCACTCCAGCGGAAGCCTTGGCGAGAGCTCAACTGCTCCTCGACTACCCTCCAACGGCCGACAAGGTCGACGAGTGGAGGGCCACCATACAGAGTCTCATCGGCTTCGCCAACGGCGATGCTCTGCGGCAACCGAAAGTGCGGCCGCTGCCGCGCAGGAACGCCAAACGCGAGCCGGTGGCGACGAGACTGGTGGGGGTGCAACCACCATGCACTCTCCACCCCGAAGGCCAAGATCGCCGACTCGCCGGATCCACCTCGACAGCGACTCCACTACGTCATCGGATCCACGAGCTCACCGCGATCAGCGCCAAGTGCTACACGATCGACAGCAAGAGGACGCTCGAACTCGCATCGAGCGCCAAAGAGAAGCGCGACGTCAATCCGACAAGCGCGCTGGGCCCTCTGTTGACATGCACGCGCCCGAGGAACCAGGCGACTTGCCGTACGCGGTAGGTTGCCCTGCGTTCACTCGTGAGCTGCGGCAAGTCGATGGCCCAAAGAAGAAGAACTTCAAGCCAGACGTCTGGGAGAAGTACGACGGCAAGACGCATCCGTCGGAGTTCCTCGGCATCTACATCATCGCGGTGCAGGCTGCCGGGGCGAGACGACAAGATCCTTGCCAACTACTTCCGGCTGGTGCTCAAGCCGCGTCAGGTCCTGGCTCATGCACTTGCCGGACAACTCCATATCTTCTTGGGCAGATCTATGCCATCAGTTTGTTGGCGCCTTTACAGGCGGCCACAAACCCCATGGCCAAGAAAGCGACCTTCATCTGCTCGCCCAGAAGGAAGGAGAGCCCCTGCGCAAGTATATTCAGAGATTCAGCCGTGTACAACACAACATCCCAGATGTCCACCACCATGCGGTGATCAGCGTGTTCCATCGAGCGTGCGAAACCGCAGGATGCGGAGAGGAGATGGCGATGTGCAAGATTAGAGATGTCGATGAGCTACTCATACTGGCCGACAAGTGTGCACGCGTCTTTGAGGAGGAGGAGACTCCGGAGAGAATACCAAGCAGGAGGATCGGCGGTGAGGAGACCGCCCGCAAAGGTAGCCGGGCGGGGCAACAGGAAGAAGAAAGGCAGAGATGTGCTAGTTGTTGAGCAGTCCGGCAACGGAGGTGGCGACAAGAACGCCAAGGCTGGTGGCTCCGGCAAGGAGGTTGCCACTGGCACCAACCACCAGCCTGTGGCGGCCGCCGACAAGCAGGACGGCTCCGGCAAGCGATCTTGCAAGATCCACCGCACTAAGGGCCATGACCTCCAGAGCTGCAAGAAGGTAGAGCAGCTTGTTGAACAGCAGAAAGCTGAATCTGACGGACGCGACAAGGAGAAGGCTCAGGGAAGGTGCCGGAGGAGCCAGCAAGAAACGTCCGGCGGGGAGGAGGGCCTTGTGACAAGGAGACAGACCTCCAGCGGCGCGACAAGGATGAAGATGACGACGACGATGAAGATATGGAAGGCAGCGAGACCGATGAGCAGGAGTTTGAAAGCTACAGAGGTCCTCTGCGTTGTGGAGGTGCTTCCTGCATACTTCCTACCGCCAACTCAAGCAGTGGATGCGGGAAGTTAATGCAGCTGAACCATCCGTAGAGTCACGCAAGCCTCTGAAGTGGTCCAGCACGCCTATCATCTTTGATATTGAGGACCACCCTGATCGCATAACTGCGGTCGGGTGCTTGCTGATGTTGGTCTCACCAACTATCCGCAACCTCAAGGTCACCAAGATGCTAGTTGACCGCGGGCCGGGTTTAAACCTGATCTCCTCCGCGGTGCTCCAGAAGCTTCAGATCCCTGACAGTGAGCTCGAAGAGACTGGCACATTCCAAGGAATCAATCCGGGAAGGAGCAAGCCGAAGGGGAAGATCACGTTGCCGGTAACATTTGGCAGCGAGCTGAACTTCAGGACTGAGAGGGTCACTTTTGATGTTGCTGATTTTCCATTGCCCTACAATGGAATACTTGGTCGCCCAGCACTCGCCAAATTCATGGCGGCCTCTCACTACGCCTACAACTTACTCAAGATGCCAGGCCCGATAAGCATCATCTCTGTCCATGGCGACAAGAAGGATGCTCTTATCTGTGCCGACAAGATCTACCGGGAAGCATCAGCTGCAACAGAAAGCAAAACACTTGCCGCTGAAGCTCCCGGGGGGAAGAAGAAGACCAAGTCCGGCAAGAGCTCTGATGCCCACTCCGGCAAGCGCACCTCTTCGGAGTGCTGCGCGCTACCGTCGAGGACGCACTCCATCGAGCTCCACCGCAAGTGCAAGAAGGCGATGGCAGCTCCGCCAAAGACCAAGAAGGTGTCCGCCAAGGAGGACGGCTCGGTGGTACCTTCACCATCGATGCCTCTCTCGACCCTAAATAGGAAAGGCGCCGTTGCTTTCCGGCGAGCGACGTCGGCGTGTTTGCATGGCGACCGTCCCGACATCCCGGTGTTCCTGTGAAAGTAATTGAGCAGCGTCTTGGCGTTTGCCCTCATCGCGCCCGTCAAGCGTAAAGTCGGGAAGCAAGCGGTGGGCGTCAAGAGTTCATCGCAGAAGAAATCAAGAAATTGGAAGCAGCAGGCCTTGTCGAGGAGTGCTCCATCCTACGTGGTTGGCCAATCCTGTAGTTGTGCGCAAGGCTAACGGGAAATGGAGGCTTTGTATCGACTTTACCGATGTCAATAAAGCTTGTCCCAAAGACCTATTTCCCTTGCCGCGCATCGACTAGATTGTTGACTCCACGGCTGGATGTGATTTGCTTTCATTTCTTGATGCATACTCAGGATATCATCGGATCTTCATGGCAGAAGAGGATGAGGAGAAAACCGCATTCATTATTCCATGTGGCACATACTGTTTCATACGGATGCCTTTCGGTTTGAAGAATGCTGGTTCAACGTTTGCAAGAGTAGTCCATGACGCTTTTGAGCCGCAAATGCACAGAAATGTAGAAGCCTACATGGATGACATAGTGGTCAAGAGCAAGGACAAAGCAACTCTGGTTCAAGATTTGGATGAGACCTTTGCAAATCTGCACAAAATCAACCTCAAGCTCAACCCGAGAAGTGCGTGTTCGAGTCCCTTCCGCAAGCTTCTCGGGTTCTTCGTGTCTCGGGAAATTGAAACCAATCCCGACAAGATCAAGGCCATCGAGCAGATTGAAGCACCAAAGCGCGTCAAGGATGTCTGAAGGCTTGCGGTTGTGTAGCTGCTCTCGGCAGGTTTATCTCTAGATCTCGCTGGCGCGGCGCCATTTTCAAAATCTTGAAAAGGCATGTCCAATGAAATGGACTCGAAGCGGAGGCTGCTGCAGGACTTGAAGAGATACCTGTCCTCCACTCCAACACTTGTCGCACCTAAACCACAAGAGAAGTTGCTGCTATATATAGCGGCAACCAATCAAGTGGTTAGTGCTGCGTTAGTAGCGGAGAGGGAGGCAGATGATGAGCTAGCAACCACGGCAGACACATCCAGCGACAAGTAGGGGGCTTCGCCGGCAAGCTCTGGTCCCGACAAGGACGGATCTGCGCAGACGCATGAGCAGATGCAGAAAAGGATGGTGCAGCGCCCAGTTTACTTTGTCAGTTCCCTTCCGCAGGGGGCTAGGTCAAGGTACTCTGGTGTGCAGAAATTGCTTTTCGGCCTCCTCATGGCCTCGAGAAAGCTGCGCCATTACTTTCAGGCACATGAGATCACAGTTGTCACTCGCTTTCCGCTGAAGAGGATACTGCAAAATCCAGAAGCGACAGGCAGGATTGTCGAGTGGGCACTGGAACTGTCAAGCTTTGGCCTCAAGTTTGAAAGCACATCAACTATCCAAAGCAGAGCATTGGCAGAGTTCATAGCAGAATGGACGCCAACGCCAGATGAAGAAATTCCAGAGACGAGCATTCCCATCAAGGAAGCAAGCAAAGAGTGGATGATGTACTTTGATGGTTCCTTCTCGCTGCAAGCGCCCGGTGCCGGCGTGCTTGTCGCACCCACCGGAGAGCACCTCAAGTACGTAGTCCAGATGCACTTTCCCAAAGAGCAAGCAACAAACAATACAGCAGAGTATGAAGGTTTGCTTGCCGGTCTCAGGATTGCAGTAGACCTTGGGATTAAGAAGCTTATTGTCAGGGGTGACTCACAACTTGTCATCAGCCAAGTGAACAAAGATTATCAGAGTCCATTGATGGAAGCTTATGTTGATGAAGTGAGAAAGCTAGAAGAACACTTTGACGGCCTACAAATGGAACATGTTCCAAGAGCTCAGAACGACATTGCTGATGGCCTGTCAAAGTGCGCCGCACTTAAGTTGCCTGTGGAACCAGGGATTTTTGTGCTCAAGCTGACTCAACCAACCGTAACACCATCAACTGGACAGAACAAGAAGAGGAAGTTGATCTCTGGTGACTACTTTCCGGCAGAGCTTCCCGAAGCCGCCGCCAAGAAGGTCCCCAGGGTCAACACCAACAATGCTGAGGGGCAGTCTGCTCCGACAAGCCCTGTGGTTTGTTTCGTTGAAGCGGGCGCTCCCGACAAGTTTTGCTTGGCAAGCTTGCCGGGAACGTCAAGCTCCGGCTGAACCGCGAGTTCTTGCCGTGGAAGCTAATGTTCCGCAGCGGCAGATGTGCCTTTAGTCCTTGTCGCCGAGCCGCAAGCTCCGGCATGGGCGCAAGAGATTGTCCATTTCCTTGCATGTGAGAACTTCCCAAGAGCAAGAAGAAGCGGAAAGAGTAGCCCGGTAGTCAAGTATGTACCAGGTTGTCGACAAAGACACTGTATGAAGGAGACTCAACGGTGTGAAATTGAAGTCTATTTGCCGGGAAGATGGACAAAAGCTGTTGGCAGAGATACATGGAGGCATATGTGGTCACCACATTGGCGCCAGAGCACTTGCCGGCAAAGCTTTCCGGCAAGGTTTCTTCTGGCCGACAGCCCTCCAGGATGCAACTGCACAAGTAACCAAGTGTGAAGCTGCCAGTTCCATTCCAAACAGATACACCAGCCAGCTCAAGCTCTCCAGACGATCCCTTTATCCCGGCCATTTTCAGTCTGGGGGCTCGACATCCTCGGCCCCTTCCCCCGAGCTGTCGGGGCTTTGAGTACTTATGCGCCGCAATCGACAAGTTCACAAAGTGGCGGAAGTGGAAGCGATGAGGAAGGTGACAAGACAATCGTGATCAAGTTCTTCAGTCGATTGTTTGCCGTTTCGAATCCCTAACAGGATCATCACCGACAACGACACACAATTTACGAGTCGCACCTTCATGCAAAGACGTCCAAGATCTTGGCGCCAAGATGCGCTTGCTTCGTTGCTCATCCGAGAAGCAACGGTCAAGCGAGAGGACAATGCTGAAGTGCGCGGGCTCAAGACCAGAACTTTCGACGAGGCTGCACAAGTGCGGAAGAAACTGGATTGAGGAGCTGCCGGTGGTTCTTTGGTCGATCAGACGACGCCAAATCGAGCCATCGGCGAGACACCTTTCGCTCTAGTCTATGGAGCAGAGGCAGTTCTCCCCACGGAACTCGTGTACGGATCGCCTCGAGTGCTCGCTTATGATGAGCTTGAGCAAGAGCAGCTGCGACAATATGACGCGCTGCTCCTTGAGGAAGACCGTCTTCAGGCCGCTGTACGAGCTGCTCGTTACCAGCAAGCTTTGCGTCGCTACCATAGCTGCAAAGTTAGTGCCAGAAGCCTCGAGAAAGGCGACCTTGTTCTTCGGCGCGTTCAGTCCGCCAAGAATTCAAACAAGTTGACGCCGAAGTGGGAAGGCCCTTATCGGGTGAAACGAGTCACTAGGCCTGGCGTTGTCCGCCTTGATACCGAAGATGGCATTCCGGTGAGCAACTCCTGGAACATTGAGCATCTTCGTAAGTTTTACCCGTACCGGCAACCACCTTTTGTACAAGTCTTGCCGTTGTTGCATGTAATCCTTTGTACAAAGCCGGGCGCAGACCCCGTGCATCAGTAAAGCTCATGTGTTGCGCACAACTTGTCAAATTCATGCTTTCATCTTTTTATTGCATGTTTTGGCTAACACTTTGTGCAGCACCCACACCCGGTAAGCAAGATCGAGCCGCTGGGCTCCATAACTTTATTTTCTCTTCTTTCTCTTTTCTCAAAGAAAGGAAGGTTCCCTCGCGCACAAGTTAACCAGGGGGAAGGAGAAGATAATACTATGGACCAAGCGTTGCTCGAGGAAGTTTCGCCTTATCGGGAAGCAAACGACAGAAAAGCTAAGTTGCCCAAGTTTGAGCAATCAGTTCTTAAATTTTTAAGTTATCTTCCTCGAACGATAGTACTTTGTATGGAAAACCTATGCGCAGAGGAACCAACTCGCGGCTAGTCGCGCCCTTACTTTGTTTCGAGTCCGCTCAACAACTTAAGTGAGCTGCAGCTAGTCGCGACAAGGTTGTTTGTCGAGGCGGCACCGCCACAGGCTGCCGATGTTCCAGACTCAGCGCTATGCGGCAAAGGTGCATGCACCGACAAGTTCCCTAAAGCGCGAGGGCAAAACGCATTACAAAGGAAGGAATCAAGTAAAGGGAATAACATTGCAATCATCGCCTAAGATAGAGTTATATTACAAAATAGCTTGTCGCAGATCTAATAAATTGTTCTAAACATGATCGGCAGCAACAAGGAAAGATAAAATTGGCGGCCTAGTCTCACGGGTCGCCATCAACCCGCTTGATCTTGCCCACCTTGTCCACAATGGGTGCGACAAGGGCTTTGAGCGCCTCCACATCGGCATCTGGCGGCAAGGATCTCGAGGACGCCGTTGAGGTTGAGGCCTGGATTGCGGAAGGCCACCTTCATCAACACCTTACGAGGGCTTCTGCACAGATCTTGCGCGATTCCTCGGCCAGCTGCTTTGGATCTCTTCCCGGAGTCGCTGGAGAGCCGTCACCACGCCCTTGAAGAATAAGCTAAGCTTGGCGCTGGGTTGGAGGTGCTCGTCGGAGGAGTATGCAAGATCCACCATCCCCAGCTCCATCAGCTCGTTGTGGATGGCGGCAGCAGTATCCACGAGACCTTCGGTCCAGTGCTCCACACTCTCCCTCAAGGCGCTCTGGGTGGCAACAGCATTCGCCAGCAGCTCCTCGTTGGCCTTGATCTTCTCCAACAGGCCCGCCTCCCGCTCCTTGGCACCGTCCAGCATCTGCATCAGGGTGGTCAGCTTCAGCTCAAGATCTGCCTAGGAATCCTTGGCGGCGTCGAGCTCCTTGCTCCTATCGGCGAGACGACCCTGCAGCTCGCCAAGAGTGTAGGCGTCCTTCTCGCGCTCGTGCTTAAGCGTAGCAAGCTCCTCGCCCGCTCTTACGAGACTGGCCTCCAGCTGCGTCACCTTCGTCTCCAACTCTTTCTTGGCGGCCTCGGCGGCTGCAGCAGCATCCTTCGCTTCCTTAAGAGCCCCGCCAAGTGACTCCTCGCGCGCCTGTAGCTCTTCCTCGTGGCTGTCCAGGTTGACCTTCCGCTGCGCCAGCTCGCTTTCCTGCGCGGACAGCTTCTCGGCGGCAAGCCGCTGCTCCTCCTCAGTTGCGGCCTTCTCGAGGATGAAGGCCGTGCGCTCCTCGGCAAGTTGCTCCCGCTCCTCCGCCAAGGACCGGAGAGCTTCCTGGTTGCGGCCCCGGAGCTCCTCCGCGCGCTTCTCCATGTCTGCTCCCGCCCTCGCGACAAGTGCTTCCCGGGACTCCAACTTGGCTTGTCGGGCGCGGTAGAGCGACAACAGCTTCTTCAGCAGCTGCTCCTCCTCAGACTCGCCGCTGCTGCTGCTTGGCGCGTCCACCAGCGTCAGCCCAGCGGAGGCGAGCAGCTCTCCGTCGAAGGTCTCTCCTTCGACCGGCGCCCTGGAGCTCGACTCCCATGGGAGTTTGATGAAGACGCCGTCGCCGGCCTTCAAGTAGGCGCCGGGCTGGGGCTCTTCGAACCCGGCAGCTGCAATGGCGGGGAGTCCATGATCGGTGTAGCGCCTGGCGCTCTTGCGGCCCCAGGGCCGTCAGTGCGATCGCCAAACCCCTCGCCAGCTTCTGCGGCGGCAGCCTCGGTGGCCTCCCGGCAGACTTGTCGTGCGGCCTCTTCTTCCACGACGGCCGTCGGTGTTGCCACAGCGTCCTCCTCACCGGCGACCTCAGTCTCCATCGGCTCTGTGGCGGACAAAGAAAGAAACGATCAAGAAAATGTTCAAAAAGAAAACAGAAGAAAACAAGCCCAAGGGAAATTTTCGCAAGAGGATTACCGCAATGGGATCTGCAGCCATGGTCTCGACCACTGGAGGATCACTAGTGCTGTCCCTTGCCGGAGTAGTCTCCCTTGCCGGGGGGCGCTCCCTTGCCGGAGAATCCTCCCTTGGCGGCGTAGTCAAAGCAGATAGAATTTCGGGGGCGGCTTCCGGGCCCTCCTGATGAGGCTGCTCTGCTCCTACACAAACCAACAGTCAGATATCAATGAAGAAGGAGCACCCATGCACACCTAACAGTAAGGAGAAAACCGCATACTTACCCTGGGGGCTGTGCTGGGGGCTGCTCTGAGGAAGGGTTGCCGGGTCCAGCAAGGGGGTCTCAGACGCGCCTCCTGTTGCCACGGGTGGATCGTCCTCAACGATGACCACCGGGGTCTTGGCTCTCTTCGACGCTCTGGGCCAGCGTCACGAAAAGGAAAGAGTTCAGAGCAAGCAAATCAGATTCAAGATGAAGCAATAAAGTTGAAGAAATACAAGCACAATATTGAAGCTTACTCTTCTTCCTCGTCGGAGCTTAGTGCGGAGAGATCAAACTCTGGCTCGCCTCCAGTGCGACGAGGCGGAGGAGTGGGCTCTCTTGGCCGCTTGGCGGAGGTGTCAGCGGTGGCCTGGGAGGATCCCGCCCCAGTTGTCGCAGCAGTGTGGGGCGCTCCCGCGGCAACATCGCTTGCCGCGATAGAGCGCGTCGCTGGCCCTGTGGCTGTGGGCCCGTCTGCCGCCTTCGTCTCGTCTCCGGCCTTGCGGAGAGCGCCTCTTTGGCGGGCGGGGAGCTCCGTTTGCGGCAAGCCGCTGGATGGTGGGGAAGAAGCGCCCTCGGCTGGTTCACTCGACTCGGCCTCGGGTTCGCAAGCTCTTCCTCACCGGTGAACTCCTTCGCTCGGCAAGGCTTGCCGCCTCATCGCGTCTGCCTCCTCCACGGTGTACCCGAAGACGCCCGGCAGCTGCTGCCGCCTCCTCCAACTCTTGTGGCAATGCGCACCATCTCTTCGTCCGTGGTGTCGCGGGTGAGCTTCTTACGCTTTCGTCGGGCGGATCGGCATTTCTTCCAAGTTGTCAAGAACTGCCGCCGCGATGTCGTCGGAAGGCTCTTGCCAGGTTGGAGCGATCCCATGAGAATCGCTGGCGGCATCATGGCGCGGATGCGGTCGAGCGAAGAGTTGATGCACAATGGGACGACCCCCCTCGGCAACCTAAACCACTCGGGGTGATCGGGGTCATTCTTGAACAGCTCTAGCAGCATTGCATCCAACTCCAAGACAGTGAAATTCCAGTTAAGGACCGGGCGCAGCCTCATGATGTCCGCTGCGTTTTGGAACTCCCAAGCGGGTCTCCTCCTCTCCTGCAAGGGAGCGATGCGGCGGCGAAGGAAATCTGCGCCAACTGCGCCTCTGATGAGTCCGGCAAGCCTGAGGCGCAAGATCCGGTCACAGCAATCTTCAACCTAGCATCTTCCAGCCAAGTTGCTCCAATCGTTGCCAAGCACTATTGGGGCTTGGCGCAGGGCAGTGAAGGGCTGCGGGTTCTCCTCAACGATCCAACACCAATTGGCTCTCCACTCCTCCCATTTGCTACGGAACTCTCCTTCCAGATAGGCCTCCTTCTTGCCGACCCTGGAGACCCAAGCAATCCCTCCGGCAAGCGGCTCCCCTCTCTCAACGCGGGGCATGAAGAAGTGGCTGAAGAGGGCTACGTTTGGGTGGATCCCGACAAAGTTTTCGCAAAGGTGTGTGAAAACTGCCATGGTCAGAACGGCGTTGGGGGTGAAATCAAGGAGGCGGAACCCGTAGGTGTTCATAATGTCGCAGAAGAATTAGAAAAGGCGGGCAGAGCCCGCAATAGAAGAAAAGCGCAAAGAAAGGATACCCAGTTGGGGCTAGTTCAAGCGGTGGCGGGAGTACCTTCGTGCGCGGATGCGCACGTCTCCGTCGACCAAAAGAGGTAGTAGCCCTCCCTCAACTCCTTTGCGTCGAGCTGGGGGGAGAAGATGGCCCGCTCCTTTCGCAGCGCGGCGAGCCGCTGCGCCTCGGCCGATTTCACGCCCTTCCCCTTGTCGGCTTTCGGAGCCATGGCGGAGGCGGTGGAGGAGACTGACGGTGTTGATGGCGCTGTGGCGAAAGGGGGCGGAGCGCTGCTCTCTTCGCAATATAGAAGAAGGGGGGAGCAGCGGTGGTTTTCGAGACGAGACAGCAATGGCGAGGTGGGCGACCTGCCCCTATTTCCCCTGTTTATAAGGAGGGAGAGGGGGCGGACGTTCCGCTTTTCCTAATAAAGAAACCCCCACGACCTCGCCCACGATCTCTCACGCGACGCCACGTTCGGTGCGTGCCGTTAGTGGGGGACGTGGTGGGTCCGGGGTGAGTTACGGCGTGATCAAGGCAGCGTGTGACCGTGCACTGTTTTGGGCCTGGCCCGACAGCGCCGGCACTGCAGCGGCCCAGGTTCGGGGCTCCTGTCGGTGTACTAGAGTAGGGTACCCTAGTATCCCGAACTTCGTGCACGGGCAGTTGCAAGACCAGGGCAAGGCTTGCCTGGTCACAGCCAAGATCCTCCGTGGTTCCTTTGGAGCCATTCAAGAACAAAGTATTTAACCAAGAAGACAAGGCCCGGCAAGAGGAGCTTGCCGGAAGGCCACTCAAGGCACGCAGAAGACAAGACCCGGCAAGGGAGCTTGCCGGAAGGCTCGGAGAGCGACAAGCCTCCTGGACGCGACAGGATTCAGCCGCGGCAAGGCACTTGCCGCGCAGGCAACCTCTCTGCATCTCCGCTCCATCTCATCCACCAACGTGTCGCCATGGGACCATTCCTTGCAGCGTGTCAAGAGGCTGTGCAGCCAGCGGGAGCAGCGATAAGCGGCTGACAAGCTTGCCATCATGGCGAACGGTGGCGCTCTTGGACGGTCCCTCACATTGCCTTTACGCCGGCTGTGGACGGGCATTTAATGCTTTTGTCCCTTGCCGTCAGGGTTAGGTAGATTACACTATACACTGTACAAGTAGGTGTACCAACTACTGTTTTTCCATTTGTACCCCCACCTACGTTGCCACCTGTCGGAAACCCCTTGAGCATATAAAAGGAGGCCCATGCGCAACGTAGAGGAGGTTCGGTTCGATTCCAACGTGACCAGAGAATACTCACGCTAGGTCTTGTAGCTCTCATCGCTCCCTAGCAAGAACACAATACAATCAGACAAGCAGCAGTAGGAGTATTATCTCTCCGGAGAGCTCCGAAGCTGGGTAAACTGCTCGTGTGCTTCACCTCGATCCGCTCTTCGTGCGATCTCCGCCCCCCTCCGAACCAAAAGGGACTCGGTCTGCCAGTCCCATAGGTGTTCGTGGGTTACGATCAGCCTCCCCGACAATGATAAATTCAAGTTCATTTAATCATATTACCTAAGAACTCTCACTTAGATAGACATCTCTATAATCATCTAAGTGATCATGTGATCCAAATAAACTAAACTATAACCGATCATCACATGAAATGGAGTAGTTTTCAATGGTGAACATCACTATGTTGATCATATCTACTATATGATTCACGCTCGACCTTTCGGTCTTAGTGTTCCAAGGCCATATCTGCATATGCTAGGCTCGTCAAGTTTAACCCGAGTATTCTGCGTGTGCAAAACTGGCTTGCACCCGTTGTAGATGAACATAGAGCTTTTCACACCCGATCATCACGCGGTGTCTCGGCACGACGAACTTTGGCAACAGTGCATACTCAGGGAGAACACTTTTACCTTGAAATTTAGTGAGAGATCATCTTATAATGGTACCGTCAATCAAAGAAAAATAAGAAGCATAAAGGATAAACATCACATGCAATCAATATAAGTGATATGATATGGCCATCATCATCTTGTGCTTGTGATCTCCATCTCCGAAGCACCGTCATGATCACCATCGTCACCGGCGCGACACCTTGATCTCCATTGTAGCATCGTTGTCGTCTCGCCAACTATTCCTTCTACGACTATCGCTACCGCTTAGTGATAACTAAAGCAATTACAGGGCGATTGCATTGCATAGAATAAAGCGACAACCATATGGCTCCAGCCAGTTGCCTATAACTCTGTTACAAAACATGATCATCTCATACAATAAAATTTAGCATCATGTCTTGACCATATCACATCACAACATGCCCTGCAAAAAAAAGTTAGACGTCATCTACTTTGTTGTTGCAAGTTTTATGTGGCTGCTACGGGCTGAGCAAGAACCGTTCTTACCTACGCATCAAAACCACAACGATAGTTTGTCAAGGTAGTGTTGTTTTAACCTTCTCAAGGACCGGGCATAGCCACACTCGGTTCAACTAAAGTTGGAGAAACTGACACCCGCCAGCCACCTATGTGCAAAGCAAGTCGGTAGAACCAGTCTCGCGTAAGCGTACGCGTAATGTCGGTACGGGCCGCTTCATCCAACAATACCGCCGAACCAAAGTATGACATGCTGGTAAGCAGTATGACTTGTATCGCCCACAACTCACTTGTGTTCTACTCGTGCATATAACATCTACGCATAAATCCTGGCTCGGATGCCACTGTTGGAGAACGTGGTAATTTCAAAAAAAATTCCTACGCACACGCAAGATCATGGTGATGCATAGCAACGAGAGGGGAGAGTGTTGTCCACGTACCCTCGTAGACCGAAAGCGGAAGTGTTAGCACAACACGGTTGATGTAGTCGTACGTCTTCACGATCCAACCGATCAAGTACCGAACGTACGACACCTCTGAGTTCAGCACACGTTCAGCTTGATGACGTCCCACGAACTCCGATCCAGCAGAGCTTTGCGGGAGAGTTCCGTCAACACGATGGCGTGATGACGGTGTTGATGATGCTACCGACGCAAGGCTTTGCCTATCGCAACGATATTACCGAGGTGGAATATGGTGGAGGGGGGCACCGCACACGACTAAGAGATCAATGATCAATTGTTGTGTCTAGAGGTGCCCCCCTGCCCCCGTATATAAAGGAGCAAGGGGGGAGGCGGCCGGCCAAGAGGAGGGCGCGCCAAGGGGGGAGTCCTACTCCCACCGGGAGTAGGACTCCTCCTTTCCTTGTTGGAGTAGGAGAGGGGAAGGAAGGGAGAGAGCAGGAGAAGGAAAGAAGGGGGGCGCCGTGATATGTCTCCGTCGTATCTATAATTTTTTATTGTTCCATGCCAATATTATTCACTTTCATATACTTTTTGGCAACTTTTTATATTATATTTGGGAGTAACATATAGATCCAAAGGCTCTGCAGTTCCTCATGCATTGCATGTTTTATGTTTCGCAGAATATCCATATCAAACGGAGTCCAAACAGGATAAAAACGGACGGAGCTTATTTTTGGAAAATATGGAAAATTCCGGAAGAAAAATCCACGCGAGACGGTGCCCGAGTTGGTCACGAGGTAGGAGGCGCGCCTGACCCCCCTGGGCGCACCCCCTACCCTCGTGAGCCCACCGTAAGGCGTTTGATGCTCTTATTTTGCCGCAAGAAAGATAATATTCGGGAAAAAAATCACGGAAAAGGTTTCAGGCCAATCGGAGTTACGGATCTCCATATATACGCGAAACGGTGAAATAGAGCGAGAACAGAACGCAACAACAGAGAGATAGATCCAATCTTGGAGGGGCTCTCGCCCCTCCCAAGCCATGGGAGCCAAGGACCAGGGGGGAAACCCTTCTCCCATCTAGGGAGAAGGTCAAGGAAGAAGAAGAAGGAGGGGGGCTCTCTCCCCCTCGCTTCCGGTGGCGCCGGAACGCCGCCGGGAGCCATCATCACCGCGATCTTCACCAACACCGCCGTCATCTTCACTAACATCTCCATCACCTTCCCCCCTCTATATACAACGGTCCACTCTCCCTCAACCCGCTGTACCCTCTACTTGAACATGGTGCTTTATGCTTCATATTATTATCCAATGATGTGTTGCCATCCTATGATGTCTGAGTAGATTTTCGTTGTCCTCTCAGTGGTTGATGAATTGCTATGATTGATTTAATTTGCTTGTGGTTATGTTGCTGACCTTTGGTGCCCATCATATGAGCGCGCGCGTGGATCATACCTTAGGGTTAGTTGTATGTTGATAGGACTATGTATTGGAGGGCAAGAGTGACAGAAGCTTCAACCTAGCATAGAAATTGATGTATACGGGATTGAAGGGGACCAATATATCTTAATGCTATGGTTGGGTTTTACCTTAATGAACGTTAGTAGTTGCGGATGCTTGCTAATAGTTCCAATCATAAGTGCATAGAATTCCAAGTAAGGGATGACATGCTAGCAGTGGCCTCTCCCACATATAACTTGCTATCGGTCTAGTAAGGTAGTCAATTGCTTAAGGGACAATTTCGCCACACCTACCATCACTTTTCCACACTCGCTATGTTTACTTTAGTTGTGTCTTTACCTTAGAAGCCCCTAGTTTTATTTTCGTGCTCTTTACTTTCTTGCAAGCCTATCCGAAAACACCTACAAAGTACTTCTAGTTTCATACTTGTTCTAGGTAAAGTTTAACGTCAAGCGTAAGTGAGAGTTGTATCGGTGGCCGATAGAACTTGAGGGAATATTTGTTCTACCTTTAGCTCCTCGTTGGGTTCGACACTCTTACTTATCGAAAACTGTTTGCGACCCCTATACTTGTGGGTTATCAAGACCTTTTTCTCGCGCCCGCTTCCGGGAGGAATAGCGTGGGTGAATATTCTCGTGTGCTTGTTTGCTTTATCACTAAGTAATTTTATTTTCTTTTCTTAGTTGTTTTCTATCTTTAGTTATGGGTAGGAAACGCAAAATACCAAAAAAAATAGTTGTACCTACTGCTCCAATGGTTGAAGAACCACTCAAAATCTATCACACTCCTGAAGCTTTTTACTTGGATCATCTTCGATCCTTTTGTGCTCGTGCTGAAACCCCAACTAGCTTAGTTGAGGGCAAATCTTTAGATGAGCATGCTTCTTATGTGTGACACCATATATCTAAAAAAGGGAAACGTTTGCTGGGTCAAATTCATCGTTTGCAATGCTATGCTTGGAATTTATGCTATTATTATGATTTTACTTGTTGTTCTGAAAAGCCTAAGAAACACCTTCCCTACCAATGTGAGTTGATTGATAATGGAACCTTATCCTCGTATGAAACACCTTCCCTACCAATGTAACACCTTCCCTAAGGGTGTTTATAATTACTATGATGTTCAACAAATTAAAGAATTTGTTGCTTTTAACGGTGCTTACGAAATTGCTTCTTTGATTGAAAAGTATGGTGCTACTCTTGACGAATCTGAAAAATTTGCCATACTTAAATATTGCTATAATAATTATGCTTCTAATCCTTATGTTAAACCATATATTGAGAACTACTCCGCCGTCCAAGAAGAGACTAATATTTTGCAGGAAGCTATGGAAGAAGAAATTGATGAAACTGTGAGCTCATTGGATGAAAAAGATGATGAGGAGAGCGAAGAACAAAAGGAAGAAGAGCGGATTAGCTACCTATTCCCACCTTCTAATGAGAGTAACCCTCCAACTCATACATTATTTAATTCCCCTTCGTGCTTACCGAAGGATGATTGCTATGATGATTGTTATGATCCCGTTGATTCTCTTGAAATATCCCTTTTTGATGATGCTTGCTATGCTTGTGGCCAAGATGCCAATATGAATTATGCTTATGGAGATGAACTTGCTATAGTTCCTTATGTTAAACATGAAATTGTTGCTATTTCACCCACGCATGATAGTCCTATTATCTTTTTGAATTCTCCTGATTATACTATATCGGAGAAGTTTGCCCTTATTAAGGATTATATTGATGGGTTGCCTTTTACCGTTGCACATGATGATTTTGATAGATATAATATGCATTTGCTTGGTGCTCCCACTTGCAATTATTATGAGAGAGGAACTATATCTCCACCTCTCTATGTTTCCAACACGATAAAATTGCAAGAAACTGTTTATACTATGCATTGGCCTTTACTTTGTGTGCATGAATTGTTCTTCTATGATATGCCGATGCATAGGAAGAGAGTTATACTTCGTCATTACATGATATATGTTACTTTGTGCTCACTACTAAATTACAAATCATTGCTAATTAAAATTGGCTTTGATATACCTTGGGATCCGGGTGGATTCACTACTTGAGCACTATATGCCTAGCTTAATGGCTTTAAAGAAAGCGCTGCCAGGAGACAACCGGAAGTTTTAGAGAGTCATTTATTTCTGTTGAGTGCTTTCTTATAGTTTAAAAACAACAAAAATAAAGAGGGGAACCCAAAACTTTTTCAAAAAGAAAAGTGAAAGTGAGAGAGACGAGCATATCAGAAAGTGGGGACGTCCTTGAACTTTGTTCATGCCCATGGGAACTTTGTGAATCTTAATTACAGAAACTTTTCAATAAAAATAATTATCCCCTTGTACAATTCCATTGTATTATAAAAATAATGTGCCAAGGTTTGCCTTTAGGATGTTTACAATGCTTGTTGGTTTGTGTGGTGCAGGACAAAAACTTTGGCTGTAGTGCTTGAATTTTAGTTTTTTACTAGAATATCAAATGGTTCTGATTCTTTTTTAACTGTCTTTCTGTACAACTTGTTTATTTTTCCTAATTTTGGTAGAATTTTTGGGTTATCATAAGTATGGTGAATGTTCAGATTCCTACAGACTGTTCTGTTTTAGACAGATTCTGTTTTTGATGCATAGTTTGCTTGTTTTGATGAAACTATCAATTTATATCAGTGGATTAAGCCATGAAAAAGTTATACTACAGTAGACACAATGAAAAAACAAAATATTAATTGGTTTGCAATAGTACTTAGAGTGGTGATTTGCTTTATTATACTAACAGATCTTACCGAGTTTTCTGTTGAAGTTTTGTGTGGATGAAGTGTTCGATGATTGAGAAGGTTTCGATGTGAGAAGAAGGAAGAGAGGCAAGAGCTCAATCTTGGGGATGCCCGAGGCACCCCAAGTAAATATTCAAGGAAACTCAAGTGTCTAAGCTTGGGGATGCTGGGGAGGCATCCCCTCTTTCTTCAACAAATATCGGTATGTTTTCGAATTCGTTTCGTTCATGTGATATGTGCAAATCTTGGAGCGTCTTTTGCATTTAGTTTTCTTTTTTTCTTTTATGCACCATTCTGGTATGAGATGGTCCTTGGTTGATTTATAGAATGCTCTATGCACTTCACTTATATCTTTTGAGTATGGCTTTATAGAATGCTTCATGTGCTTCACTTAGATCATTTGAAGTTTGGATTTCCTGTTTCTCTTTACATAGACAACCGCCATTTGTAGAATGCTCTTTTTCTTCACTTATACTCCCTCCGTTCCAAAATAGATGACCCAACTTTATACTAACTTTAGTACAAAGTTGAGTCATCTATTTTGGAACGGAGGGAGTACTTATTAGAGCGTGGGCATATCTTTTGTAGAAAGAATTAAACTCTCTTGCTTCACTTATATCTATTTAGAGAGATGACATGAACTGGTCATTCACATGGTTAGTCATAAAATCCTACATAAACTTGTAGATCGCTGAATATGATATGTTTGATTCCTTGCAATAGTTTTGCGATATAAAGATAGTGATATTAGAGTCGTGCTAGTTGAGTAATTGTGAAATTGAGAAATACTTGTGTTGAGGTTTGCAAGTCCCGTAGCATGCACGTATGGTGAACCGTTATGTAACAAAGTCGGAGCATGAGGTGTTTATTGATTGTCTTCCTTAGGAGTGGCGGTCGGGGACGAGCGGTGGTCTTTTCCTACCAATCTATCCCCCTAGGAGCATGCGCATAGTACTTTGTTTCGATGACTAATAGATTTTTGCAATAAGTATGTGAGTTCTTTATGACTAATGTTGAGTCCATGGATTATCGACTCTCACCCTTCCATCATTGCTAGCCTCTTGATGCCGTGCATTGCCCTTTCTCACCTCGAGAGTTGGTGCAAACTTCGCGGGTGCATCCAAACCCCGTGATACGATACGCTCTGTCACACATAAGCCTCATTATATCTTCCTCAAAACAGCCACCATACCTACCTATTATGGCATTTCCATAGCCATTCCGAGATATATTGCCATGCAACTTCCATCATCATCATATACATGACTTGAGCATTCATTGTCATATTGCTTTGCATGATCGGAAGATAGCTAGCATGATGTTTTCATGGCTTGTCCATTTTTTGATGTCATTGCTACGCTAGATCATTGCACATCCCGGTACACCGGAGGCATTCATATAGAGTCATATCTTTGTTCTAGATATCGAGTTGTAATATCGAGTTGTAAGTAAATAAAAGTGTGATGATCATCATTATTAGAGCATTGCCCCATCAAAAAAAAGAGGCCAAAGAAGCCTAAATAAAAAAATGGGGCCAAAGAAGCCCGCAAAAAAAAGAAAAAAAAAGAAAATAAATAAAAAGGGGCAATGTTACTATCTCTTTTTCCACACTTGTGCTTCAAAGTAGCACCATGTTCTTCATGTAGTGAGTCTTATATCTTATGCTTCAAAGTAGCACCATGTGTTGGAAATATGCCCTAGAGGCAATAATAAAAGGATTATTATTATATTTCCTTGTTCATGATAATTGTCTTTTATTCATGCTATAATTGTATTATCCGGAAATCGTAATACACGTGTGAATACATAGACCACAAGATGTCCCTAGTGAGCCTCTAGTTGACTAGCTCGTTGATCAATAGATAGTCATGGTTTCCTGACTATGGACATTGGATGTCGTTGATAACGGGATCACATCATTAGGAGAATGATGTGATGAACAAGACCCAATCCTAAGCATAGCACAAGATCGTGTAGTTCGTTTTGCTAGAGCTTTTCCAATGTCAAGTATCTCTTCCTTAGACCATGAGATCGTGTAACTCCCGGATACCATAGGAGTGCTTTGGGTGTACCAAACGTCACAACGTAATCGGGTGACTATAAAGGTGCACTACGGTATCTCCGAAAGTGTCTGTTGGGTTGACACGGATCGAGACTGGATTTGTCACTCCGTGTTACGGAGAGGTATCACTGGGCCCACTCGGTAGTGCATCATCATAATGAGCTCAAAGTGACCAAGTGTCCGGTCACGGGATCATGCATTACTGATGCAGTAAAGTGACTTGCCAGTAATGAGATTGAACGAGGTATTGGGATACCGACGATCGAATCTCGGGCAAGTAACATACCGATTGACAAAGGGAATTGTATACGGGCTTGTTTGAATCCTCGACATGGTGGTTCATCCGATGAGATCATCGAGGAGCATGTGGGAGCCAACATGGGTATCCAGATCCCGCTGTTGGTTACTGCCCGAGAGCCGTCTCGGTCATGTCTGCATGTCTCCCGAACCCGTAGGGTCTACACACTTAAGGTTCGGTGACGCTAGGGTTGTATGAATATGAGTATGCAGTATACCGAATGTTGTTTGGAGTCCCGGATGAGATCCCGGACATCACGAGGAGTTTCGGAATGGTCCGGAGGTAAAGAATTATATATAGGAAGTGGTATTTCGGCCATCCGGAAAGTTTCGGGGTCACCCGGTATTGTACCGGGTCCACCGGAAGGGTCCCGAGGTCCACCGGTGGGGCCACCCATCCCGGAGGGCCCCATGGGCTGAAGTGGGAGGGAACCAGCCCATAGTGGGCTGGTGCGCCCCTAGACCCACCCTGCGCCTAGGGGTTGAAACCCTAGGGGGGCGCACCACATGCCTTGGGGGGCACTCCACCCCCTGCCGCCGCCCCTTGGGAGATTGGATCTCCAGGCCGGGCGCCTGGGGCCTATATAAAGGAGGGCAAGGGGAGGGCAGCCGCACCTGTGCATTGGCGCCTCCCTCCCCCTGCTACACCTCGTCCTCCTCCCGCAGCAGCTTGGCGAAGCCCTGCCGGAGTTCTGCTGCATCCACTACCACGCCGTCGTGCTGCTGGATCATCATCAACCTCTCCTTCCCCCTTGCTGGATCAAGGAGGAGACGTCTCCTGTCCCATACGTGTATTGGACGCGGAGGTGTTGTCCGTTCAGCACTTGGTCATCGGTGATCTGAATCACGGCGAGTACGACTCCATCATCACCCTTCCCTTGAACGCTTCCGCACGCGATCTACAAGTGGTATGTAGATGCAAACTCACTCCCTTGACTCGTTGCTTAGATGAACTCATAGATGGATCTTGGTGAAACCGTAGGAAAAGTTTTTATTTTCTGCAACGTTCCCCAACAGTGGCATCATGAGCTAGGTCTATGCGTAGTTCTCTATTGCACGAGTAGAACACAATTTTGTTGTGGGCGTAGATCTTGTCAACTTGCTTGCCGCTACTAGTCTTATCTTGCTTCAGCGGTATTGTGGGTTGAAGCGGCCCGGACCAACCTTACACGTACGCTTACGTGAGACCAGTTCCACCGACTGACATGCACTAGTTGCATAAGGTGGCTGGCGGGTGTCTGTCTCTCCCACTTTAGTTGGAGCGGATTCGATGAAAAGGGTCCTTATGAAGGGTAAATAGAAGTTGACAAAATCACGTTGTGGTTATTCGTAGGTAAGAAAATGTTCTTGCTAGAACCCAATTGCAGCCACGTAAAAGATGCAACAACAATTAGAGGACGCCTAACTTGTTTTTGCAGCAATTGTCATGTGATGTGATATGGCCAGAAGTTGTGATGAATGATGAATGACATATTGTGATGTATGAGATCATGTTCTTGTAATAGGAATCACGACTTGCATGTCGATGAGTATGACAACCGGCAGGAGGCATAGGAGTTGTCTTTATTTTTGTATGACCTGCGTGTCATTGAAGAACGCCATGTAAATTAATTTACTTCATTTGCTAAACGTTAGCCATAGAAGTAGAAGTAGTCGTTGGCGTGACAACTTCATGAAGACACGATGATGGAGATCATGATGATGGAGATCATGGTGTCATGCCGGTGACAAGATGATCATGGAGCCTCAAGATGGAGATCAATGGAGCTATATGATATTGGCCATATCATGTCACTACTATATAATTGCATGTGATGTTTATTATGTTTATGCATCTTGTTTACTTAGAATGACGGTAGTAAATAAGATGATCCCTTACAACAATATCAAGAAGTGTTCTCCCCTAACTGTGCACCGTTGCTAAAGTTAAATGGTTTCAAGCACCACGTGATGATCGGGTGTGATAGATCCTTACGCTCACATACAACGGGTGTAAGACAGTTTTACACATGCAAAACACTTAGGGTTAACTTGACGAGCCTAGCATGTACAGACATGGCCTCGGAACACGGAGACCGAAAGGTCGAACACGAGTCGTATGGAAGATACGATCAACATGAGAATGTTCACCGACGATGACTAGTCCGTCTCACGTGATGATTGGACACGGCCTAGTCGACTCGGATCGTGTAACACTTAGATGACTAGAGGGATGTCTAATCTGAGTGGGAGTTCATTAAAACAATTTGATTAGATGAACTTAATTATCATGAACTTAGTCTAAAACCTTTGCAAATATGTCTTGTAGATCAAATGGCCAACGCTCATGTCAACCTGAACTTCAACGTTCCTAGAGAGAAAACCAAGCTGAAAGATGATGGAAGCAACTATACGGACTGGGTCCTAACCCGAGGATCATCCTCATAGCTGCCAGGAAACAATATGTCCTAGAAGGACCGCTAGGTGATGCACCCGTCCCAGAGAACCAAGACATTATGAATGCTTGGCAGTCTCGTGCTGATGATTACTCGCTCGTTCAGTGCGGCATGCTTTACAGCTTAGAACCGGGGCTCCAAAAGCGTTTTGAGCAACACGGAGCATATGAGATGTTCGAGGAGCTGAAACTAGTTTTCCAAGCTCATGCCCGGGTCGAGAGGTATGAAGTCTCCGACAAGTTCTATAGTTGTAAGATGGAGGAAAACAGTTCTGTCAGTGAGCACATACTCAAAATGTCTGGGTTGCACAACCGCCTGTCCCAGTTGGACATAAACCTCCTGGACGAGGCGGTCATTGACAGAATCCTTGATCGCTCCACCAAGCTACAAGAGCTTTGTGATGAACTACAATATGCAGGGGATGGTGAAGACCATTCTGAAGTATTCTCAATGCTGAAGTCAGCAGAGGTTGAAATCAAGAAAGAACATCAAGTGTTGATGGTCAATAAGACCACTAAGTTCAAGAAGGGCAAGGGCAAGAAGAACTTCAAGAAGGACGGCAAGGAGGTTGCGGCGCCCAGTAAGCCGCCATCGAAGAAGTCAAGGAATGGACCCAAGCCCGAGACAGAGTGCTTTTATTGCAAGGGAAGGGTCATCGAAGCGGAACTGCCCCAAATACTTAGCGGATAAGAAGGCCGGCAACACTAAAGGTATATTTGATATACATGTAATTGATGTGTACCTTACCAGTACTCGTAGTAACTCCTGGGTATTTGATACCGGTGCCGTTGCTCATATTTGTAACTCACATCAGGAGCTGCGGAATAAGCGGAGACTGGCGAAGGACGAGGTGACGATGCGCGTCGGGAATGGTTCCAAGGTCGATGTGATCGCTGTCGGCACGCTACCTCTACATTTACCCACGGGATTAGTTATGAACCTCAATAATTGTTATTTAGTGCCAAGTTTGAGCATGAACATTGTATCAGGATCTCGTTTAATGCGAGATGGCTACTCATTTAAATCCGAGAATAATGGTTGTTCTATTTATATGAGAGATATGTATTATGGTCATGCCCCGATGGTCAATGGTTTATTCTTAATGAATCTCGAGCGTAATGTTATACATATTCATAGCGTGAATACCAAAAGATGTAAAGTTGATAACGATAGTCCCACATACTTGTGACACTGCCGCCTTGGTCACATTGGTGTCAAGCGCATGAAGAAGCTCCATGCTGATGGACTTTTGGAGTCTCTCGATTATGAATCATTTGACACATGCGAACCATGCCTCATGGGCAAGATGACCAAGACTCCGTTCTCCGAATAATGGAGCGAGCAACCAACTTGTTGGAAATCATACATACCGATGTGTGCGGTCCAATGAGCGTTGAGGCTCATGGAGGATATCGTTATGTTCTCACTCTCACTGATGACTTGAGTAGATATGGGTATGTCTACTTAATGAAACACAAGTCTGAGACCTTTGAAAAGTTCAAGGAATTTCAGAATGAGGTAGAGAATCAACGTGACCGAAAGATAAAATTCCTACGATCGATCGTGGAGGAGAATACTTAAGTCACGAATTTGGTACACACTTAAGGAAATGTGGAATCGTTTCACAACTCACGCCGCTGGAACACCTCAATAACGGTGTGTCCGAACGTCAGAATCGCACTCTATTGGATATGGTGCGGTCCATGATGTCTCTTACCGATTTACCGCTATCATTTTGGGGATACGCCTAGAGACAGCTACATTCACTTTAAATAGGGCACCGCCTAAATCCGTTGAGACGACACCGTATGAATTATGGTTTGGGAAGAAACCTAAGCTGTCGTTTCTAAAAGTTTGGGGATGCGATGCTTATGTCAAGAAACTTCAACTTGAAAAGCTCGAACCCAAGTCGGAAAAATGCGTCTTCATAGGATACCCTAAGGAAACCATTGGGTATACCTTCTACTTAAGATCCGAGGGCAAGATCTTTGTTGCTAAGAACGGGTCCTTTACGGAAAAGAGTTTCTCTCGAAAGAAGTAAGTGGGAGGAAAGTAGAACTCGATGAAGTACTACCTCTTGAACGGGATAGTAGTGCAGCTCAGGAAAATGTTCCTGTGATGCCTACACCAACTGAGAGGAAAATAATGATGATGATCAAGGTACTTCGGATCAAGTTGCTACTGAACTTCGTAGGTCCACAAGGACACGTTCCGCACCAGAGTGGTATGGCAACCCTGTCCTGGAAATCATGTTGTTAGACAACGGTGAACCTTCGAACTATGAAGAAGCGATGGCGGGCCCAGATTCCAACAAATGGCTTGAAGCCATGAAATCCGAGATAGAATCCATGTATGAAAACAAAGTATGGACTTTGACTGACTTTCCCGATGATCGGCGAGCGATAGAAAACAAATGGATCTTTAAGAAGAAGACGGACGCGGATGGTAATATTACCATCTATAAAGCTCGACTTGTCGCTAAGGGTTATCGACAAGTTCAAGGGATTGACTACGATGAGACTTTCTCTCCCGTAGTGAAGCTTAAGTCCGTCCGAATCATGTTAGCAATTGCCGCATACTATGATTATGAGATATGGCAGATGGACGTCAAAACGGCATTCCTTAACGGACATCTTAAGGAAGAACTGTATATGATGCAGCCAGAGGGTTTTGTCGATCCTAAGAATGCTAACAAAGTATGCAAGCTCCAGCGATCCATTTATGGGCTGGTGCAAGCATCTCCGAGTTGGAACATTCGCTTTGACGAGATGATCAAAGCGTTTGGGTTTATGCAGACTTATGGAGAAGCCTGCGTTTACAAGAAAGTGAGTGGGAGCTCTGTAGCATTTCTCATATTATATGTAGATGACATACTTTTGATGGGAAATTATATAGAACTCTTGGACAGCATTAAGGCCTACTTGAATAAAAGTTTTTCAATGAAGGACCTTGGAGAAGCTGCTTATATATTAGGCATCAAGATCTATAGAGATAGATCGAGACGCCTCATAGGTCTTTCACAAAGCACATACCTTGATAAGATTTTGAAGAAGTTCAAAATGGATCAGTCCAAGAAAGGGTTCTTGCCTATACTACAAGGTGTGAGATTGAGCTCGGCTCAATGCCCGACCACGGCAAAAGATAAAGAAGAGATGAGCGTCATCCCCTATGCCTCGGCCATAGGATCTATTATGTATGCCATGCTGTGTACCAGTTCGATGTAAACCTTGCCGTAAGTTTGGTAGGAAGGTACCAAAGTAATCCCGCAAGGAACACTAGACAGCGGTCAAGAATATCCTGAAGTACCTGAAAAGGACAAAGGACATGTTTCTCGTTTATGGAGGTGACGAAGAGCTCGTCATAAAGGGTTACGTCGACGATAGCTTCGACACAGATCTAGATGACTCTAAGTCACAAACTGGATACGTGTATATGTTGAATGGTGGACTAGTAAGCTGGTGCAGCTGCAAGCAGAGCGTCGTGGCGGGATCTACATGTGAAGCGGAGTACATGGCAGCCTCGGAGGCAGCACATGAAGCAATTTGGGTGAAGGAGTTCATCACCGACCTAGGAGTCATACCCAATGCGTCGGGGCCGATCAAACTCTTCTCGTGACAACACCGGAGCTATTGCACTTGCCAAGGAGCCCAGGTTTCACAAGAAGACCAGGCACATCAAGTTGCCGCTTCAACTCCATCCGTGAAAATGTTCAAGATGGAGACATAGAAATTTGCAAAGTGCATACGGATCTGAATGTCGCAGATCCGCTGACTAAACCTCTTCCATGTAAAGCAAAACATGATCAACACCAGAACTCTATGGGTGTTAGGTTCATCACAATGTAACTAGATTATTGACTCTAGTGCAAGTGGGAGACTGTTGAAAATATGCCCTAGAGGCAATAATAAAAGGATTATTATTATATTTCCTTGTTCATGATAATTGTCTTTTATTCATGCTATAATTGTATTATCCGGAAATCGTAATACACGTGTGAATACATAGACCACAAGATGTCCCTAGTGAGCCTCTAGTTGACTAGCTCGTTGATCAATAGATAGTCATGGTTTCGACTATGGACATTGGATGTCGTTGATAACGGGATCACATCATTAGGAGAATGATGTGATGGACAAGACCCAATCCTAAGCATAGCACAAGATCGCAGTAGTTCGCTTTTGCTAGAGCTTTTCTAATGTCAAGTATCTCTTCCTTAGACCATGAGATCGTGTAACTCCCGGATACCGTAGGAGTGCTTTGGGTGTATCAAACGCCACAACGAATCGGGTGACTATAAAGGTGCACTACTGGTATCTCCGAAAGTGTACATTGGGTTGACACGGATCGAGATCGGATTTGTCACTCCGTGTTACGGAGAGGTATCACTGGGCCCACTCGGTAGTGCATCATCATAATGAGCTCAAAGTGACCAAGTGTCTGGTCACGGGATCATGCATTACGGTACGAGTAAACTGACTTGCCGGTAACGAGATTGAACGAGGTATTGGGATACCGACGATCGAATCTCGGGCAAGTAACATACCGATTGACAAAGGGAATTGTATACGGGAATGTTTGAATCCTCGACATCGTGGTTCATCCGATGAGATCATCGAGGAGCATGTGGGAGCCAACATGGGTATCTAGATCCCGCTGTTGGTTATTGCCCGAGAGCCGTCTCGGTCATGTCTGCATGTCTCCCGAACCCATAGGGTCTACACACTTAAGGTTCGGTGACGCTAGGGTTGTATGAATATGAGTATGCAGTATACCGAATGTTGTTCGGAGTCCCGTATGAGATCCCGGATGTCACGAGGAGTTTCGGAATGGTCCGGAGGTAAAGAATTATATATAGGAAGTGGTATTTCGGCCATCGGGAAAGTTTCGGGGTCACCCGGTATTGTACCGGGACCACCGGAAGGGTCCTGAGGTCCACCGGTGGGGCCACCCATCCCGGAGGGCCCCATGGGCTGAAGTGGGAGGAACCAGCCCATAGTGGGCTGGTGCGCCCCTAGGCCCACCCCTGCGCCTAGGGTTGAAACCCTAGGGTGGGGCGCACCACATGCCTTGGGGCACTCCACCCCTGCCGCCCCTTGGGAGATTGGATCTCCGGGGCCGGGCGCCCCACTGGGGCCTATATAAAGGAGGGCAAGGGGAGGCAGCCGCACCTGTGCATTGGCGCCTCCCTCCCTGCTACACCTCGCCCTCCTCCCGCAGCAGCTTGGCGAAGCCCCGCCGGAGTTCGCTGCATCCACCACCACGCCGTCGTCTGCTGGATCATCATCAACCTCTCCTTCCCCTTGCTGGATCAAGAAGGAGGAGACGTCTCCGTCCCATACGTGTGTTGAACGCGGAGGTGCTGTCCGCTCAGCACTTGGTCATCGGTGATCTGAATCACGGCGAGTACGACTCCATCATCACCCTTCCCTTGAACGCTTCCGCACGCGATCTACAAGTGGTATGTAGATGCAAACTCACTCCCTTGACTCGTTGCTTAGATGAACTCATAGATGGATCTTGGTGAAACCATAGGAAAAAAATTTATTTTCTGCAACGTTCCCCAACAACATGTTCTTCATATAGATTGTCTCTTATGTTTTCACTTTCATATACTAGTGGGAATTTTCATTATAGAACTTGGCTTGTATATTTCAACGATGGGCTTCCTCAAATGCCCTAGGTCTTCATGAGCAAGCAAGTTGGATGCACACCCACTTAGTTTCAATTTGAGATTTCATACACTTACATCTCTTAGTGCATCTGTTGCATGGCAATCCCTACTCCTCACATTGATATCTATTAATGGGCATCTCCATAGCCTGTTGATATGCCTAGTTGATGTGAGACTTTCTCCTTTTTTGTCTTCTCTACATAACCCCCACCATCATATTCTATTCCACCTATAGTGCTATGTCCATGGCTCACACTCATGTATTGCGTGAAAGTTGAAAAGGTTTGGGAAACGTCAAAAGTATGAAACAATTGCTTGGCTTGTCATCGGGGTTGTGCATGATGTGAATATTTTGTGTGGTGAAGATGGAGCATAGCCAGACTATATGATTTTGTAGGGACGAGCTTTCTTTGGCTATGTTATTTCAATAAGACATAATTGCTTGGTTGGTATGCTTGAAATATTATTGTTTTTATGTCAAAGGATAGACTATTGCTTTGAATCACTCGTGTCTAAATATTCATGCCATGATTAGACATATGATCAAGATTATGCTAGGTAGCATTCCACATAAAATATTATTCTTTTTATCATTTACCTACTCGAGGACGAGCAGGAATTAAGCTTGGGGATGCTGATACGTCTCCGTCGTATCTATAATTTTTTGTTGTTCCATGCCAATATTATTCACTTTCATATACTTTTTGGCAACTTTTTATATTATTTTTGGGACTTACATATTGATCTAGTGCCCTGTGCCAGTTCCTGTTTGCATGTTTTATGTTTCGCAGAATATCCATATCAAACGGAGTCCAAACGGGATAAAAATGGACGGAGCTTATTTTTGGAAAATATGGAAAATTCTGGAAGAAAAATCCATGCGAGACGTTGCCTGGGTGGTCACGAGGTAGGGGCGCTGACCCCCTGGCGCGCCCTCCCTCTTGAGCCCACCGTGAAGGCGGTTGATGCTCTTCTTTTGCCGCAAGAAAGATAATATTCGGAAAAAATCACGGAAAAGGTTTCAGGCCAATCGGAGTTACGGATCTCCATATATACGCTAAACGGTGAAATAGAGCGAGAACGTAACGCAACAACAGAGATAGATTCAATCTTGGAGGGGCTCTCGCCTCCCAAGCCATGGGAGCCAAGGACCAGGGGAAACCCTTCTCCCATCTAGGGAGAAGGTCAAGGAAGAAGAAGAAGGAGGGGCTCTCTCCCCTCGCTTCGGTGGCGCCGAACGCCACGGAGCCATCATCATCACCGCGATCTTCACCAACACCGCCGTCATCTTCACTAACATCTCCATCACCTTCCCCCCTCTATATACAACGGTCCACTCTCCCTCAACCCGCTGTACCCTCTACTTGAACATGGTGCTTTATGCTTCATATTATTATCCAATGATGTGTTGCCATCCTATGATGTCTGAGTAGATTTTCGTTGTCCTCTCGCTGGTTGATGAATTGCTATGATTGATTTAATTTGCTTGTGGTTATGTTGTTGTCCTTTGGTGCCCATCATATGAGCGTGCGCGTGGATCATACCTTAGGGTTAGTTGTATGTTGATAGGACTATGTATTGGAGGGCAAGAGTGACAGAAGCTTCAACCTAGCATAGAAATTGATGCATACGGGATTGAAGGGGACCAATATATCTTAATGCTATGGTTGGGTTTTACCTTAATGAACGTTAGTAGTTGCGGATGCTTGCTAATAGTTCCAATCATAAGTTCATAGAATTCCAAGTAAGGGATGACATGCTAGCAGTGGCCTCTCCCACATATAACTTGCTATCGGTCTAGTAAGGTAGTCAATTGCTTAAGGGACAATTTCGCCACACCTACCATCACTTTTCCACACTCGCTATATTTACTTTAGTTGTGTCTTTACCTTAGCAGCCCCTAGTTTTATTTCCGTGCTCTTTACTTTCTTGCAAGCCTATCCGAAAACACCTACAAAGTACTTCTAGTTTCATACTTGTTCTAGGTAAAGCGAACGTCAAGCGTGCGTAGAGTTGTATCGGTGGTCGATAGAACTTGAGGGAATATTTGTTCTACCTTTAGCTCCTCGTTGGGTTCGACACTCTTACTTATCAAAAACTGTTGTGATCCCCTATACTTGTGGGTTATCACGCCCCCGCCCCTCCTTGTCCAATTCGGACTAGAGGGGGAGGAGGTGCGCATCCTGCCCTGGACGCCCCTCCTCTTCTCCACTAGGGCCCATGAGGCCCAATAAACCCCCCGGGGGCTTCCGGTAACCCCCCTGTACTCCGGTATATGTCCGAAACCTTCCGAAACCATTCCGGTGTCCGAACATAGTCATCCAATATATTAATCTTTACGTCTCGACCATTTCGAGACTCCTCGTCATGTCCGTGATCATATCCGGGACTCCGAACTATCTTCGGTACATCAAAACACTAAAACTCATAATACCGATCGTCACCAAACTTTAAGCGTGCGAACCCTACGGGTTCGAGAAGTATGTAGACATGACCGAGACACGTTTTTGGTCAATAACCAATAGCGGAACCTGGATGCTCATATTGGTTCCCACATATTTTACGAAGATCTTTATCGGTCAAACGCATAACTACATACGTTGTTCCCTTTGTCATCGGTATGTTACTTGCCCGAGATTCGATCGTCGGTATCTCAATACCTAGTTCAATCTCATTACCGGCAAGTCTCTTTACTCGTTATGTAATGCATCATCCCGCAACTAACTCATTAGTCACATTGCTTGCAAGGCTTATAGTGATGTGCATTATCGAGAGGGCCCAGAGATACCTCTCCGACAATCGGAGCGACAAATCCTAATCTCAAAATACGTCAACTCAACAAGTACCTTCGGAGACACCTGTAGAGCACCTTTATAATCACCCGATTACGTTGTGGACGTTTGGTAGCACACAAAGTGTTCCTCCGGTAAGCGGGAGTTACATAATCTCATAGTCATAGGAACATGTATAAGTCATGAAGAAAGCAATAGCAACATACTAAATGATCAAGTGCTAAGCTAACGAAATGGGTCAAGTCAGTCGCATCATTCTTCTAATGATGTGATCCCATTGATTAAATGATAACTCATATCTATGGTTAGGAAACTCAATCATCTTTGATCAATGAGCTAGTTAAGTAGAGACATACTAGTGACACTATGTTTGTCTATGTATTCACACATGTATTATGTTTCCGGTCAATACAATTCTAGCATGAATAATAAACATTTATCATGATATGAGGGAATAAATAATAACTTTATTATTGCCTTTAGGGCATATTCCTTCAGTTTACACTGAAGTTGCCATGATATGTTTCAGCTATTTTTTCTTCTAGATTTAAAAGTAAATTTTGACATATTATAAAACGGGGAATTAAGAAACTAGACTTACCATGAACCATAAACTAAAATTTTCATGATACATGCACTTAAATTGACATGGTTCATATAAAAAATTAATTTTCATGATGAAAGTACTGGAATTGCCATCATCAAAGAACAAAAATTGCCATGCTCTACAAACTAAAATTTCCACATGGCAACTCCACATGGCAACTTTAGTTTAAGCACTATGGCAACTACAGTGTAAACATCATGGCAACTTTTGGACAATTTTTTTTTCGTCAAACATATCAAATGGGGTCTAGTTTTGAAGATCTCGTCGAGACAGATTTAATGGTGAAAACAAATTTTTAATTTAGTTTTTTTATTAGGAGATAAAACATTTTTAAACCGAAAGCCAAAAAGATTCCCGTTGACGCCATCTGTTTATACGTGACAAAATGAATGATGATGAAAGCGTATAGCGATGTGAAAAATACCGCAAGTGTGGGCGTTAGGTTTTTCGAACAATAATACTCAGAAGTTACTTGTGTGAATTAGAAAGCAGGCTTGACTAAAAAAAAACTTGTGAAGATCCGCAGGCTCGAGCATCCCCTAAAGGATGATCAACTTTATTTTTCTTACTACCGTAGATGGAACAGGCACGTGTTCGTCTCTTGTCCACACAACGTACACTACTCTTTCCCATTCTTCACCAGTCACCACACAACACACCCAATTGCTTTTTAGCTAGCACACACAATTGGTGACATGAGAGCATCACGGCCGGACTTTGCAAATCCAGCTCCTCAAACGTCCGTAGATGCGCTTGGGCGCGTCCGCGTGCACGTCTCAAATTAGCCACTTTGCATTCGTCTCTCTCATATTTAATTTCCTAGATCCATACAAAGCATGTAAAAGGAATCCTACATACTACCTTACCTACTCTTCATCATCGGAGATGTCCATGACGACACTGTCGGGCGCCAGCTGGACGGGCGGGTAGGAGGGCTCCGACTCATCCTGCTCCTGCTCGACCTCATCCATGTAGGCGAACATCTCCGCCTCCTCCGCGGCCTCTTGCGCCTCCATCTCCTGCCGGCGATGGCGTCTTGCCTCCGCAACCGACTCCGACAGGAGGGAATCGAGGATGGCATGTTGCTCCGCTTAATTATAGATCCCTGTCGCCAATGTCCCCCACATCCTCCTTCTCCGGCTCATCCTCCTCCTCCTCAAAGTCCTTCTCCGTGTCCTTCTCTTCCTCCTCCTCCAATTCCTTCTCCAGATCCACTGCATCCGGAGGTAGCCCCGCGGTGATCCGGGCTTCGCGCCTAGCCCAGATCTGCTCAAGGAACTTGAGACGGCGCTCCGGCGTAAGAAAGGGCTCGCTCCTCAGCCGGCGGCTGGGGGCATGGCTACTAGGAAGACAGGTGGAGTGGAAAGTGGCGGCGGCGGCGGACAGGAGGAGGAAATTGTGGATGGATGACAGGGTTTCGATGCTGCCGACATACTTAAGTAGTCGGGCAAAGCCCTACTCGGCCCGCCGTAGCTTCGCCGCGTGGCGCCATTGGTCCGACAAAGGAGACGAGCTTCGGACCGCCGGGTTTGAGGGCGTTTCCGGCTAGGACCCCTTCATCAGTCCGACGTGGTGGGCGTGCCCGGGCGCGCCCGGGCGCCCCCATATCCTCCCCATATTTGGGTTGTATATTGGGGGTGCCGACCAGCCCGACTGTTTGAGGACCGTTTGAGAGACTCGTCTGGGTCAAAATATCGTGACCGGTTAGTGACCGGGCGGGCCTCCCGGGCGTATGAGGCGGTTTTGAGAGGTTCGACTATAGATGCTCTGACACTAAACAGAGTGTGGTACTTAAAAAAGGAGGTTACGACCCCCGGCCTCTGCATCAATTGATGCATACGACCATCTTTATTTATTATTCAACATAGGTCTAACAAAAACGTACATCAAGCCACCCGAAGCCACCACTCACACCTACAAAACTCGATAATATGGAGTGCTCTCACTCACATAACTAAAACCGGTGTCGTCGTCGATCCATCCAGATAACGTATCGAAACTCACAGCCAGTGCAGCACACGTAAAGCATACACCACATGCACATGTTTTAGACGCCGCCATCATCATCGAACCGCTGACCCATTCAGGAGAGATATCTGCATCATCCTTGCCAGTCCGTTCATCTGTCGACGCCACCACAGCGCCCAACAGCGCCACCACCCTGCGCTCGTCCATCCAGACGTGAAGATTTGGAAGATCTGTCGTACGTAGCACCTGCCAACCAGGCATGACACAATGTAGCACCTGTCCGCCAGGCATGACTTGACATCTCCACTGAAAGCTCCATGCAAGACGAAGCCGCTCCACCTCCTGCCTCTGTCTTCCAATTCTCCTTCACAAACGATGCTCCCAAGAGAGAAAACGACCCCGCAGTACCGCCATCGTCCAATCTGGAAGACCAGATCCTAGGGTTTCCCCCGGAGCAGGACGAGTGGGTCGACAATAGTTACACGACGATGCCTTAATCAAGGTAACGATGCAGAACGCCGCCATCGCCTGCCATCGGCTCGGTTTTCACCGGCAACTATGTCTTCCCGACTCGCAGCCTTAACTAGATGATGGATCTTGAGATCTGACCATCTAACCTTAGGCCGGCCACCTCCGGCGGATGGTACTGGCCGTTTATCATGGTCTACCGCCTGCTTTCTCTGTGATAGATTATATTAATCACCTCCTGTCTCTAAGTGTGTTGCCATTTGATCCTTATAATTAATCCGGGACATATATATGTACCATAGAACAGCTCTAGAGTAATTTTTACAAAGCCATCAAAGAAATAGCAAGTCTGCACAAGTTATATTCAGTCAGATCATAGAACATCTCCAGATTTTTTTTTTGAAGACTTTTGGTAAAGGTGTCATCGGTGGTTCTGTATTCTGACTCCAGGATCTGCCTCTTTCTGCGAAACCTCGTATTGGACGCACGTACGCGTCAAATGGTTGAGGCTTCTCACGGGTTCAAGAGTAATGGCCCGGTTCGCTCTGGTGATGGCTCATTTCAGTGATTTTTTTTTGTTTTTCTGTTCTAGTATTTTTTTTAAAACGTCTCAATTCTTTTTTTAAAAAAATTGGTTGTTGGATTTTCTTCTCTATGGTCCTTTCCCTTTCGTTTTTTATCAAAAATGTATGATGTGTGTTTTAAATAGGTATCAGGTATATTAAAAATGTTCAACATTTATTAAAAAGAATTTCACCATATATAAAAAATGTCCCTGTTTCTTGTAAAACAAATGTTAACTGTATGTGGAAAAATTTAAACGTACCTTAAAAAAATTCACTTTATATAAATTTTTTAGTGTATATTAAAAAAAGTTAAGCTGACATTAAAAAGTCCTGCTCGTATTAAAAAATGTTTATCATATATTAACGGCTGCGGAAGCGGTGGCACGCCGGCGGCCCATGATGGATGCAGGGATGGGTCGGTTCCCCAGGGACCTGGTTGCTGTTTGTTATTTTTTGGGGGTTATCTGTACAACTATTTGGTGATAATAATTTTTTAGGTTCTTTTTGCAAAAAGCAATTTTGTTATACATTAAATTTTTTCTAGTATATATAAAAATAATGTGAGTATATTATATTAGAAAATTAGTATAGAAAACTGAAAGTAAAAAAATATAAAAACAAGAAGAAAAAACCCAAAAAGGAAAAAAAATGTAAACAAACAAAACAGAAAATATGTAAGAAGAAAAGAGGCCGACACGATTGAAAGCTTCAACTGGGACGACTCTTGGCGCAGTGCTACGGCCATAGGCTCCCCTGGGTCAATAGGATTTGCTGAAATAACTAGTTAAGGGTTAACTCTTGCAATGGTCACTCCCCATCTTCTCATGTCCTAACAAGTGGCACACTACATGTTCGTCACTTGTTGCAACCTCGGAGTATTTTAATTTTTTTAGATTCTTTATTCAAAAGGTTTTATCTCTTGAACTGTGCATCCATATATCGAACCATTTTCACCGTGGATTTCTTCCATCGATATCTTCAAAAGTTGATCCCATTCTAGTAGGTTTCAACGAACCTTTTTTCACGAAAAGATGGAAGAAAAAACAAATACCAAATAATCCAAAAAAACACAAACCAAAAAAGTGAACGAGATTTGTAGAGGTATGTGAACATTAACCCAATCATGCACGAGATTTGTGGAGCCCCTGTCGAGGCTAACCGGAGGTGATCGCAGGGCGAATCTGCCCTGCTCGATCCTCTGCCGGTAGTTTCTGAGCCAAAGAGTGCATGAGATCATGGTGATGTGGATCAGAGCCATGCCAGAAAGGAAAATCCTCTAGGTTCGAGGGACTAATTGTGGATAAAACAAAATTGGTCTATGAACTTTCCTACATATCAATATCAAGTGATGCAGATTTGCCAAGTGCAAAGCATGGATTTAATACGTTGAGAGAATCGTTGTTATTCCAACACAACTAAAAAAAAGTGTTCTCATGCTAGATAATTATTATATCCATAAAGTATCAAACAATGAAAGGACAAATTAGCTTGCAATTCTAATGATTCACGTAGAAGTCCACCTACTAGACATTGTATATACTCTAGAATTATCTACTTATTCGCGCAGACTTGAGATAGATAACCATCCAATTTGAAAACCTCTATCAAGATATTTCTTGTAGCATATAGTTTAAAATCATCTATAAAATAGTGTCCTACCTAAAATGCATGCATACATATACATACAATGTATCTAGTTATCACAAATTAATATACAAAGTCATATGTTATGTCCTTTTTTATTTGTCTATGATGTAGGAGAACTCAATATGTTTATGCAAAGATTTATCACGGGGCATGTTCTCAACATAGCCCACAACTAACCCTGGCATCCTTATGATTTATATTTGCAAGGATGCTTAAAATGATAGACATCATATTGTATTGAAAACAGTAACAGATATGGAAACTGATGAAAATGAAGTTTCATACTATTAGTGTACAGTCGATCAGGAGATACATCGTGCACTAATCATGCCTACCAAAAGAATGATACAATTAAAATATGAGATTAAATCTGTAAACTACAATAATAAGCACAGAACTTACAACAACAAAACATCCATTCAACATTACAACAAACCTAAATATTAAGAAAGAAAGGTGGCCACATTTTACTACAGAACATAAGCAATTTTCATTGGACACCTAACAAAACTAATAGTAGCTAAGTTGTAAACTATTAGCTTAGAAATAACATAGATCATCATCATCATAACCATGATAAATTTTGGACGATGACAACCCTACAAGGCATGTAAAACTATCAGGGCAAATGCCAGACAAATACAACTTAATTAGAACCTATATGGCCTAATACAATAGAATATCTAACTAAACTATCTCTAGATCTCATCCATCGCGCTGACATGATTGTACCCCCAAACAAACTAGCACAACACCCGCCTAGCTACACAAGGGCACACATGTAGTCGTAGACGAACACAAGCACAAATAGTAAGTTACAAGCTTAAAGATACAAAATTCAACAAAGAACTTACATGTGCACCTAAGATGTGGTGGCATGAGTTAACAAACATACAAAATCAGATCCAGCTAGATCTAGAAAAAATGGATATCAAGGTTGAAAGCATGAGCTAGAGGAACCATCCACTGAAGAGTACGAGACAAACATACCAAGCACGCAGAGAGGGAGAACTCGGACTGGAAATATTCAAGCACATGGAGAGGGGGAGATGGGTGTGGAAATCTTCGTCGAGGATTCCATCTCACTCTTCTCTCCTACTTTTATTGTCTCTGCATGGACAATGCCTTGGCGAAAGAAGAAAGACAGAAGTAACTATAGCAAGTGGAATAGATAAATTCAAAATAGATAAAAATACATGGGTGCATGCATCAATGGGTGACCCGAAACTCGTTGCAGCCCAATAACAAAATAAAATGTACACCTCAAGCATGAATCGTTGCGCAAGATCAAATGGCTGAAAAATCCGATTGCAAGCAAATTGTTTTTAGCTGATTAGAAAAATAGCAAAACTGTTAGTTAAAGGGCAAATTTGGTTGAAATGAGAAGTGGAGGAAAATCATAGGTATATGAATTTTCCCTACAATGACACTATTCATGCGTTATGTACAAATGAATGGACCAATGAAATGGAGTATGTTTGGATTTGATCTCTATTTCAATGGAAAAACACCGGAATATTACTACTTTTCAAATTTCTATCCATGAAGAATGAGACTAAGATCCTTTATGGTATAATCATGTTTATCCATATTCATGTGTTTTTTCCTATTCTAGTGAAGCAAATTTCAATGCTTTCAAAATGCATGTGTTTTTGACCGTATGTTTTGTGCTTGCGTTACTATCATATTCCTGTGTATTTTTCATGTTCCTAAATTTTTACAATCCCACAAACAAAAGAGGCCCAAATAAGATGTAATATATGTCGACTAGCATAGTTTATATATGAACCACGTTCTTTAGATCTTACCAAATCTGACTTGGCTATAGAGTTTAGACCAGGTTCATAGAAAATTCTAACATGAAATTTGACTTGGAGCCCCAAACCCTATGATGCCGGGGGGGGGGGGGGGGCTTCTCTATAAAGGGGGAGGCGGCTTTTGTTCTTGTGCAATCACCCCACCTCCTCCACCTCCTTATGCACTATCTAACACATCTCCGCACAACTGACTTTGATCACGTTCGTGTGGAATCTTTAGAGGCATGAAGGCTGCAACACATTTTTATTTTGAGAAAGGAGGATTACCCCCGTCCTCTGCATCAGAGTGATGCATGCAGCCCGTTGAAGGCTGCAACACGTGGATAAAACATTTGTCGGATCTCGCAAGGAGGAGACTATAGACGTGAGTCACCTACTCTGCTTCCGCTGATGGGACTGCATGTCCAGTGGTAAAATCCAACCCTTCATCTCGTACTAGTTACTACAACATTTGCTTGGTTGTTCGCATTAAATGTTCTGTTCTGCACTATTATAGCATAAATCATTCTCCAATTATTATAGGACAAAAATCCAACCGTTGCCATGGAACAATTGCATACATTTCTATAAATTTTCCATGATGTAGAACACGAAGTTTTCTAAATTTTCCATGTGATAGAAAATATCTCAATTTGCCATGTTGTAAGAAAACGAAAAATTCTAACAACTGCCGCGCGACTAGTATAAAGCATGGCAAATCCCAATCTCAGGGAAAGGGAGGAAGATGGACATACCACATTAGGGCTCGATTCGTATCTCATCAATGTTGGTGCATCATGCAACCCTGATTCCCTCCGACTTTCAAGACAAAAGACGAAGTAGCTGCGGTGACTAAAAAGGCGGCATGGGGACATGAGTAATAGAGAAAACACCGGCGATGATGAGCAACCATGTCAAAGGTTGGGAGGCGATGTGAGTGAGAAGAGGATGTCATGGGTCCCATCGTGCCTTGCGCCCCCTTCAAGTGTGGCTTACTAGCACTGGAGCCTCGCTGGAGCGTCGAACCATGCGTCACAACATGCTAGATGTGGCAGCTTGGAAGAGCCAAGCCGGTGGTGGCGGTTGATACGTCTCCAATGTATCTATAATTTTTTATTGTCTCATGCTATTATATTACCCATTTTGGATGTTTATGGGCTTTAGTTTACACTTTTATATCATTTTTGGGACTAACCTACTAATCGGAGGCCCAGCCCGAATTGCTGTTTTTTGCCTATTTCAGTGTTTCGAAGAAAAGGAATATCAAACGGAGTCCAAACGGAATGAAACCTTCGGGAGCGATCTTTTTCGGAACAAACGCAATCCAGGAGACTTGGAGTGGACGTCAAGCTGTAAACGAGGTGGCCACGAGGGTGCCCAGCGTGCCCTAAGGGGGTGGGCGCGCCCCCTGCCTCGTGGGCCCCTCGTTGCTCCACCGACGTACTTCCTTCGCCTATATATACTCTCGTACCCTGAAAACATCCAGGAGCACCACGAAAAACTATTTCCACAGCCGCAACCTTCTATATCCGCTAGATCCCATCTTGGAGCCTTCGCCGGTGCTCCGCCAGAGGGGGAATCGACCACGGAGGGCCTCTACATCATCTCCAAGGCTTCTCTGATGAGTTGTGAGTAGTTTACCACAGACCTTCGGGTCCATAGTTATTAGCTAGATGGCTTCTTCTCTCTCTTTGAATCTAAATACAATGTTCTCCTCGATCTTCTTGGAGATTTATTTGGTGTAACTCTTTTTGCGGTGTGTTTGTCAAGATTCGATGAATTGTGGGTTTATGATCAAGTTTATCTATGAGAAATAATTGAATCTTCTTTGAATTCTTTTATGTGTGATTGGTTATCTTTGCAAGTCTCTTCGAATTATCAGTTTGGTTTGGCCTACTAGATTGATCTTTCTTGCAATGGGAGAAGTGCTTAGCTTTGTGTTCAATCTTGAGGAGTCCTTTCCCAAAGGATGCTAGGGCAGCAAGGCACGTATTGTATTGTTGACATCGAGGATAAAAAGATGGGGTTTATATCATATTGGTTGAGTTTATCCATTTACATCATGTCATCTTGCTTAATGTGTTACTCTGTTCTTCATGAACTTAATACTCTAGATGCAGGCAGGAGTCGGTCGATGTGTGGAGTAAGAGTAGTAGATGCAGGCAGGAGTCGGTCTACTTGTCACGGACGTGATGCCTATATACATGTTCATGCCTAGATAATCTCATAACTATGCACTTTTCTATCAATTGCTCGACAGTAATTTGTTCACCCACCGTAATACTTATGCTATCTTGAGAGAAGCCACCAGTGAAACCTATGGCCCCGGGTCTATCTTTTACCATATAAGTTTTCCATCTACTTTTAATTGCATCTTTTATTTTCCAATCTATATCATAAAAATACCAAAAATATTTATCTTATCTTATTATCTCTATCAGATCTCACTTTCGCAAGTTACCGTGAAGGGATTGACAACCCCTTTATCGCGTTGGTTGCGAGGTTCTTGTTTGTTTGTGTAGGTGCGTGGGACTTTTGAGGAGCCTCCTACTGGATTGATACCTTGGTTCTCAAAAACTGAGGGAAATACTTACGCTACTTCGATGCACCACCCTTTCCTCTTCAAGGGAAAAACCAACGCATGCTCAAGAGGTAGCAGCGGTAGCCTGTGTAGGGCAACAGATGGAGTTAGAGGTGGCTATGCGGGGTTCTGAGCTCGCAGCGGAGGCGGTCAAGCAGCATATCTCAAAGCTTCTAACAATGGCGCGACAGGGAGTGGAATGCAGTCGCTGGGAAGCGATGCCGAGTGACTCGTTGTTAGGGCAACCTCTCCCATCCATGTTTTATCGCCGAGCCCATGGATTCGCCTCCCTCTCCCTGTAGCTCCAATGTATGATGGTGGGCAAGTGAATCCCTGTGCCTTCACTCTGGCTAGTAGTTTAGGTTAGGGTTTTTCTCCTCTTAGGGTGGCACTCGGGAAGATGACAACGATTCTTCTTCGAGTTTATCTTTTGTCCATCCAGATGTAGTTGACTCAGCTCTAGCGTAGATTCCTGCCATCTCCTTGGGGTAGTGAGGTTACAGTTTCTCATCACGCTGCACGACAACGAGATTTGGTGTCTGTTGCTTCAAATCTATCAAGGGTTCAACAACGACAACCATGGCTCCAGGGCGCTGGTCCTTAGGGCACATGCATGAATACTTCCTGGGTGTCATCGACAAGGTCAAGCTACCTCTGCTAGGGAAGCGGCGACAACAGCAGCTCATTCTGATGGTGATAGTGATCGTTTGGTGATGTAGACACCTCGATGTAATTTTTAATATGTTTGATGTGCTTTGTACTTATGATGAACTTCTATAATACATCTTAATCTTTTTCACATAAAGGTTCAGCACCCACAGTTGTTTAACACTCTGTGTTTTCTTTTTAGAATTTCCACCCCTCTGTGCTAATGATAATCCACTGCTCACCTGGGCCTCGATGATGGAGCCCATGAAAAACAATCGCGAGTCGTTAATTTAATTAAGCCCACACGCATGGTCGAATTCGAACGGGCTGAACTTTTGCCTTCATCTTGTGAAGTTAAAAGCTTTTGCACTTCGGCTTAGAGAGGAAAAAACTAGCTGGATCTTTTTAGAACTGACGGTGCGGTGAAATGTGTAAAATAGACGAGGATATACATGCGGGTGGGGCGACTTGGACCGGTGAACATTTTTCAATTGTTAACATTTGTTAAACATTTTCATAATATAGGGTGAACATTTCTCAAATACAAATTGAATAATTTTACAATATATGGTGAACATTTTTGTAACATATGTTGAAATTTTCCAATATATATTGAATATTTTTGTAATATAAATTGCAAGAAAATTGACATATGCTGAACAATTTTATAATACACGGTCAACTTTTGTGTATTATACAGTTAATTTTTTTAATACAGTCAACAAATTAAACACATACTGATCACATTTTAATAAATGATGAACCTTTTTATTTTTCTTTTAAACTTTAATAGGCTCTTATATATTGAAAGTACTAACACATACTGAACACGGATTAAAAAACAAGTAGATGCATTTTAGTGACGGACGACCAGAAGCGTTCCGTGCTTTATTATTATGGAAAGATTTAGATACATTTGTATCTAGATAAATTCAAGACAATAATATTGGGACGGAGGAAGTATAAGATGTTCTAACTTTTTCTTAAATCAGTTATATATAGACGCGTATTAGTGTGTTTGTTCATTCTTTATGGATCCTCTTATGCATTATGTTCGATATCGAGGAAAGACAATTCTTGCATCAAAATCTTTAGAGGCATGAAGGCTGCAACACATTTTTATTTTGAGAAAAGGAGGATTACCCCCGGCCTCTGCATCAGAGTGATGCATGCAGCCCGTTGAAGGCTGCAACACATGGATAAAACATTTGTGGGATCTCGCAAGGAGGAGACTATAGACGTGAGTCACCTACTCTGCTTCCGCTGATGGGACTGCATGTCTAGTGGTAAAATCCAACCCTTCATCTCGTACTAGTTACTACAACATTTGCTTGGTTGTTCGCACTAATTGTTCTGTTCTGCACTACTATAGCATAAATCATTCTCCAATTATTATAGGACAAAAATCCAACCGTTGCCATGGAACAATTGCATACATTTCTATAAATTTTCCATGATGTAGCACACGGAGTTTTCTAAATTTTCCATGTGATAGAAAATATCTGAATTTTCCATGTTGTAAGAAAACGAAAAATTCTAACAACTGCCAAGCGACTAGTATAAAGCATGGCAAATCCCAATCTCAGGGAAAGGGAGGAAGATGGACATACCACATTAGGGCTCGATTCGTATCTCATCAATGTCGGTGCATCATGCAACCCTGATTCCCTCTGACTTTCAAGACAAAAGACGAAGTAGCTGCGGTGACTACAAAGGCGGCGTGGGGACATGAGCAATAGAGAAAACACCGGCGATGATGAGCAACCATGTCAAAGGTTGGAAGGCGATGTGAGTGAGAAAAGGATGTCATGGGTCCCATCATGCCTTGCGCCCCTTCAAGTGTGGCTTACTAGCACTGGAGCCTCGCTGGAGCGTCGAACCATGTGTCACAACATGCTAGATGTGGCAGCTTGGAAGAGCCAAGCCGATGGTGGCGGTTGATACGTCTCCAACGTATCTATAATTTTTGATTATTCCATGCTATTATATTACCTGTTTTGGATGTTTATGGGATTTATTTTACACTTTTATATAATTTTTGGGACTAACCTACAAACTGGAGGCCCGGCCCGAATTGCTGTTTTTTTTGCCTATTTCAGTGTTTCGAAGAAAAGGAATATCAAACGGAGTCCAAACGGAATGAAACCTTCGGGAGCGATATTTTCGGAACAAACGCAATCCAGGAGACTTGGAGTGGACGTCAAGCTGTAAACGAGGCGGCCACGAGGGTGCCTCGCGCCCTAAGGGGGTGGGCGCGCCCCCCTGCCTCGTGGGCCCCTTGTTGCTCCACCGACGTACTTCCTTCGCCTATATATACTCCCGTACCCTGAAAACATCCAGGAGCACCACGAAAAACTATTTCCACAGCCGCAACCTTCTATATCCGCGAGATCCCATCTTGGAGCCTTCGTCGGCGCTCCGCCGGAGGGGGAATCGACCACGGAGGGCCTCTACATCATCTCCAAGCCTTCTCCGATGAGTTGTGAGTAGTTTACCACAGACCTTCGGGTACATAGTTATTAGCTAGATGGCTTCTTCTCTCTCTTTGAATCTCAATACAATGTTCTCCTCGATCTTCTTGCAGATCTATTTGATGTAACTCTTTTTGTGGTGTGTTTGTCGAGATTCGATGAATTGTGGGTTTATGATCAAGTTTATCTATGAGAAATAATAGAATCTTGTCTGAATTCTTTTATGTGTGATTGGTTATCTTTGCAAGTCTCTTCGAATTATCAGTTTGGTTTGGCCTACTAGATTGATCTTTCTTGCAATGGGAGAAGTGCTTAGCTTTGGGTTCAATCTTGCGGTGTCCTTTCCCAGTGACAGCAGGGGCAGCAAGGCACGTATTGTATTGTTGCCATCGAGAATAAAAAGATGGGGTTTATATCATATTGGTTGAGTTTATCCCTCTACATCATGTCATCTTGCTTAATGCGTTACTCTGTTCTTCATGAACTTAATACTCTAGCTAGATCTTTTTAGAACTGACGGTGCGGTGAAATGTGGCAAATAGACGAGGATATACATGCGGATGGGGCGACTTGGACCGGTGAACATTTTTCAATTGTTAACATTTGTTAAACATTTTCATAATATAGGGTGAACATTTCTCAAATACAAATTGAACAATTTTACAATATATGGTGAACATTTTTGTAACATATGTTGAAATGTTTTCCAATATATATTGAATATTTTTGTAATATAAATTACAAGAAAATTGACATATGCTGAACAATTTTATAATACACGATCAACTTTTGTGTATTATATAGTTAATTTTTTTAATACAGTCAACAAATTAAACACATACTGATCACATTTTAATAAATGATGAACCTTTTTATTTTTCTTTTAAACTTTAATAGGCTCTTATATATTGAAAGTCCTAACATTAAAACATTAACCTTTTTTTTAAATCTCTCCATAATAATAAAGCACGGAACGCTTCTGGTCGTCCGTCACTAAAATGATCATAGTTCATAGCCTTGAGCTTAACCTACAAGAAATTAGGAGTAGATGGTATGTTAAAAATGTTGTTAATCCGAAAATTGCATATTTCCAGAGGATGGCATAATGTCCCACGCAAATTTGACCCTTGAACATATGATGAATTAGTACCATCCAACCAGTTTCCAAACAAATTTAAAATACTCGTTGGCAGTAATAAAAATTGTATGTAAAATGAATCATGCGCCAGATCGAGATAGTAAGTGGACAGACAAAAACTAATGATGTATTGTCTCCTCATGATCTAAAAAACAATATTTTTTGCTAGCAGGCCATTTACACTTAGCAAGGCTATGTTTGGTAAGAACTACCTCCTTCGGCAAAAACCACATGAAAGCTTTGATTTAGCAAGGAACCTCTGTCTTTCGGACATGTTTACTACGAAACAAGGTCCGGAATTCATAACATCCACATACATAGACTTCAAAGTGAAGACACCATAAGTGATTGATCTCCACTAGAACGAATCTGACATCTGTATTACATTAATAGACATAAATCTGGAAACCAAATGGATCCACTTAAACCGTTTGTGACCAAGTTAAGCCCTATGGAATTGGATGTTCAAAGAACTAGCCCGAAGAAAAAAAGTTATTGAATCCTCTTTTATAAACACAATATTTTACAGGGTAAAGAATTGTAGAGCTAATGGAGTGGCACCGCAACCACGTATCTTCCCAAAAGCTCATCGATTGGCCATCAGCAACCTTAAAATATCCTCTCCTAAAAAGGATGATTTGACCTTCATCAAAGCCGACCAAAATGGTGAATAGGTGGCTTATCATCTACTTGCGATAACATTTTGGAGCCAAGGTACAACATATCTTGCCAAACACCTTCATCATTACGTAGCTTATACAACTATTTGTTGACTAAGCACTTGTTTCTTATTTCAGGATTTTCAATGCCCAATCCACCTTGATCGTGAGGCCAACACAAAATGTCCAATTTATCAGGTCTGTACTTTAGCTTCTGATCGTCGCATTCCCAAAAGAACCTAGACCGATAAAAGTCTAGCCTTTTCAACACCCCTTTAGGTATCTCAAAAAAGGATAGCATGAACATCGAAAGGCTAGTAATGAAAACTTGATAAGGTTAAGTGGTCCTTCGTCTGACAAAAGCTTACCCTTCCAACTGTTGAGCTTCTTTTTGAATCGATCTTCAATAAATTTCCATTCGTCGGTGGTGAGCTTATGGTGTTGAATGGGAATCATGAGGTAGGTAAATGGAAGGGATCCCATCTCACAGCTGAATATTTGCCTGTACGGATCCTCCTCCTCTTTGGCCTTACCAAAACAGAAGAGCCCACTTTTGTGGCAATTAATTTTGAGACCTGAAATTTGTTCTAAAATACACATGGTCAACTTATCGCTTTTCAAAGGTCATGTTGCATAAAAATGACTATATCATCTGCATACTGGAGGATAGACAAACCTACCTCAACCAGAATAGCCAACAAATCTGCCAAATCATTAAATAAAATTTGTGACTTGGGGTCACCTCGCTTCATTACCTTCTAGGTTTGGAAATAATGACCGTCGTCATAATTGACCTTAACCCCAACACTCCCGCCCTGAACGTAAGATGCCACTTCTTGCCTCCATTCAGTCGCAAAACCTTTCATGCAAAAAGGGCTTGTGGAAGAAAATACCATTTTACTTTGTTGTAGGCCTTTTAAAGTCCACCTTAAAGATGAGTCCATTGAGTTTCTTAGTGTGGAGCTCATGGATTGGTTCATGAAGGACATCCACTCCCTCAAGAATATTACGACCAGGCATAAATGCAATCTACATTCAGTGCACGACCTTATGAGCAATAGTAGACAATCTATACGTTCATCAAGCAGATATGTCTAAATTATTCAATTCGAACAACATCTACTTTCTTAGGTAAAAGCATGGAAATTCCAAAAGTTGAGACAAAACAACCGAAGATCGTCATTGTGTAGGTCCTCAAGAACTGGAAGAAGATCACCCTTAATGATCCCCAACCTGTTAGATAGAACTTAGTGGGGAACTCATCTGGTCTCGACTCGATCTATTACGATCCATCTGAAATATGGCCTACAAACCTCATTTTACGGGGAAGGTGATGTCAACACATCATTTTCCTTGGTGGAGAGTTGAGCTTTATCATCAGTGGTATCTTCCACCAGGGATGTAAAATTGGATTGTGGAGAGCCAAAAAAACTCTATAAAAGTTAGTAATGTAAGCTTTCATATGGTCAAACCCACAATGGCCCTCATCTTGTTCAAGCTAAAATATTTTATTTTTCCACGTTTTCCATTTGTAATCAAGTGGAAGAACTTCGTATTAGCCTTCCCAGATAGATCTTACTTTTTCCTGTTGAGGCCAATTAATTTCTTCCTGACGCAAAAGGTTAGCCAAGAATTCGTCCGCCTCTGGCTTAGCCTCACAATGTGTTGTGGAGAGGGGCATGGATTCAACCTTAATGTCCAAAGTACTAACAATTGTGAGGAGACATTATTTTTCTAATACGCTTAGCACAACCCTGAAGGAATTTTCTAAGGTGCCGAATTTTCAATTGCCACTTCTCAATGTTAGTAACTTTTTCAGTCCCCTTTGACCATTCATGAGCTAGTATTAAGAAAACCTTACCTCTCAAACAAGGATGTTTCAAATGAAAAAGGAGCCTTGTTTCCTGGATGACCTGCCCACTAGAATCCAAAAAGAGAGAAGTGTGGTCGGAGGTACTTCTCTGGAGAGCACAACCCATCACCAAAGGACATGTCTGCTCCCACTCCACAATCATCAACACATGATCCATCAATTCATAAAATCGGCGAGGGTAGATTATTAACCCAAGTGAATTGGCGACACAAGGTCCAATTTCTTAATAATGGCATTGAACATAAATGGCCATCTCGCATCGAAATTATACTAAATTTGAGGTTCTGGATATGGAGGTTGGTGACTTTGTGGTCAAGTTTCATGTTCAAATTATCGATATTAGATAGGGTTCTCTCGGCTTATCCAAAAACAACAGTGTGCAATGGCAGAAAAATTAATGGCATGAGAGGGAATCATTCTCCCTCGCCTTCGGCGGCTGCTTGGTGCTGGGAAGTGGGGGATACCGGGATTTTAGATAGGGACTTTTGGCAGTGTCTCCTGGTGTTGGCGGTCATGTAGTGGCAATGCCGACACGTCGAAATAAGGTTTACTCTAGGCCTTTTCCCGACGGTGTTATGGGTCTTGGGAGGATACGTATCCTCTAAGCCAGTGTGTGGTTAGTGGAGGAGTGTGTAGGAGGTTTGGATCGAGATCCCAGTTCTATGATCTGGTCCCTGTGGTCGATCGCTAACACATGGGATCATGGTGGGCGAGGAGGTCAGAGCTGTTGCCTCTCTTCGATGGTGGCCGGAGTTCGTGGCATCTCGGAGGATAGGAAATCATGGGGTTTGTCCCCGGAACCCGCTCCTGGTTCACGTCCGTTGCGACAGGACCTTTATGCGCCTCACAAAGCCAAGTTATGGCGATGGTGCTCCTGATGCCCATGGTCTTTAGTCAGGTGGCTTCGCCTTGCTCCGAGGAGGTGTGTGTTCGTCCTGGCTAGAGGAGGGAAGATGAACAAGAGCTCAGGGACTTGTGCATGATTTCTGTTATTTGCAGGGTATTGTGTATGATTTGGTTGGACATTTGTTGGTTGTATCTATGGTTGATGTATGGCGTACAACATTTGTACTCGTGTTTGTATGGTGTACGTTGGTTTATGAATACGGGTACTTTATCAAAAAAAGGTTTCATTTTCAATCAAGAAGTGATGGCTTCTCATGGGCTCTATTGATTATTTATGGGGCAGCACGCCCGAGCTTAAATCTGACTTCCTTGCGAATCATAAGCTTGCTCGGATTTGTGGTTCGAAATCTCTTCCCATGTAGGTAGAGGATGATTTTAACGTTATGCGGCGATAGGTAGAAAAGAATAACCATGCATAGAAGTGAAACTAAAAAAAATGAACAGAAGAAATTCAGTCTTGGCTCACAGACAACTTCTCAGTCTCAAAGGGGTAACCTAGTACTCTGGTAGTAGTGATGAGATTGAATTGATGCTTAATCCAAAAGGCAGCATTCGAAGGCCACAAGGGCTGGCGCGCTCCTCCCATGGCTGGCCGGCCCTAAGGGGAAGGAAAGGGGAGGGGTGGCCCCTCCTGCCTTTTCCCTCCTTAGGAGAGAAAGGAAAAAGGGGGGGGGGGGGCACCTCCTCCTTCCTTCCTCCCGCGCTCCAAATAAGGAAGGGGGGGGGGGGGCTTGGGATAGACCCCAAGTAGGGTTCCCCCTACTTGGGCGCCCCCCTTGGCTGGTCCTCCCGCCCTCCCATCTAAAGATCCTATTTTAACGAATCACATGTAGAGATATTGCTAGCACACAAAAAGTTAATGGTATTTCATAACTAATGGATTGAGCAGCAGCTCGTAAACCGCCTGAAAAGGAATATTTATTATTTGAGCTATATCTTGCCATAAGAAGACCAATGGGAGCTATACTTGAAATGGCAATCCATAAAAAAACACCAATACTAAGATCGGCTACATCGTTTGTACTCGTGTTTGTATGGTGTACTTCTGGTTTATGAGTATGGGTACTTTCTCAAAAAAGGTTTCATTTTCAATCAAGAAGTGATGGCTTCTCATGGCTCTTTTGATGGCTTTCTCGCGCCCGAGCTTAAATTTGACTTCCTTACGAATCTTGCTCGCATTTATGGTTCGAAATCTCTTCCCATGTTGGTAGGGGATGATTTTAACATTATGCGTGGCAATAGGACGAGAAGAATAACCATGCATAAAAGTGAAACTAAAAAAATGAACAAAAGAAATTCATTCCTTTTGGCCCACGGGCAACTTGTCAGTCTCAAAGGGGTAACCTAGTACTCTGGTAGTAGTGATGAGACTGAATTGATGCTTAATTCAAAAGGCAGCATTCGAAGGCCATATCAAATGGCATGAACACAGGTGAGAGCACCAGATCTTTTGTAAATGGATGTGTGCATCATGTGATGCAAAGGCGGGTGAGGATAAACACTCCTTTTGAAAATAAAAGATTATCTCACATATTCCTTTTGGTTAACATCGTTGGGTTATTCACCTAAGGTGATCGGTCGGAGGTGGTGCTCAAAGCCTAGCTAACGTGCCTGAGCTTATTACTTATGTCGATCTTCTGGTAAGATGGCCCGTCAAAATTAGACACAAATGTTGGTTGACTGCACGCATATTCTTGTATTCTTAACAAAATTTAGGTGGCCAAGTATTCACCTTGCGGTTCAAGCTTTTGAACCATATACATGGCCAAAACCGTCGTGTTGCATGGTAGACGTTTGTGGTGTTAGCTTGGGCGTTTTGGAATTGTGGTACTAAAAAACTTGCTATCGAGGTAGTAGTTATTCCAAAGCACCCCGTTGACTACATATTTAAACAGTCAATCTTTTTTCAGTTGTGGCTGTCTCTCTGGGCAACAGGAAAGACATGGCGACGGCGAGCGTGATTCTGGGAGAGATTAAGACTATCCACAACTTAGGCATGTAACAACAGACTAATCTTCAGCAGCCGTGAGCTTACCTTTTGTTTTATCTGTAAACTTATTGCTCTCTGTTTGAGGCCTGGGATCCCTGAATTCTATTTAACTATAGTCCTAACAAAACTCTTGTTGTAGAAGAGGAATGCGATCTCAGATGAAGTTGGTCGCCCTCTGCCCCTGGACTGAAACTGAAAGCATGCAGGTCGCCATCCAAACGATGGAGACACACGAGCTTGTAATTTCAGAGGCAAATTTTGGAGACACCTTGGCATTTGTATTCAGACATCAGGTGCTCGACACGACACATCGCAGCACTGGGAAAATGATACAGTACGTATGAACATGCCTGGAACGCAGTCCCCTGCTTTGTAACCACATTAGCTAGCAGCAGCGCAAGCAAACAGATTCTCCATCAGAGATAATGTACGAGCTTACAATATGACATTGAGCAAAAGATAAACGACAAGTACCAACTGAACATAACACGCAAATACTAGCAGCATTGAAGAGTCTTGTACATTTGCAAGTTCTGATTCTAATCCTTGGTTAAGGCACAACCTCCTGGATCCTGATTTGCTCCAGAGTGGGTAGGGTAACAAAGCATTCCATTGCTCAAGTGAGTAGACCATTTTACAGATCATCACAAGGATGTGACAACACTAGACATACAAGCAAGGGCACAATCTAACAAACTTGGAGGATCCACACAAGGATCAATCAAAAGGATCATCCACTGACAAATCGTGAGTACGTACGTGGCGAGTGAATTTATTAACTTTTACTTCAATCCGTGCATCTTGAGAAGCTCTATTCCCCACCTGTAGCTGCCTACGTAGATAACACATCCAATCGTCAATGTTGCAGTTGGATTTGTAGCTGTAACGGGCCCCGATTTCCATTTTCCTCAGCACTTTCGCGTTCAAAAGAAAGAACTTGGCAAAGTCAATATATAGCCTATGACCACCACAGTAATTCTTCAACACCACTTCTTTTAGATGGAGCTCAAGGCATTCAATTGGATCAAGCTGATCATACTTCCCCGCAATATTCACATTCTTTCCTTCACTAAACTGGGGATAGAAAAAAAATGATATTAAGGCAGTTGATAACAAATTAGCACCTACTCCCTCCGTTCCTAAATATAAGTCTTCTCAGATATTTCAATACGGACAACATACAGAGCAAAATGAGTGAAACTACACTCTAAAATATGTCTATAACTCTATATACATCTGTATGTAGTTGCTATTGAAATCTCTAAAAAGACATATTTAGGAACAGAGGAAGTACATATTACTGTAGTTCACAGTCTGAAGTAGCGATGTTTTGACATTTCTAGCAACAAGTATCAACACTCACAATGACATAGAGCTTCTCCAAGCAGGGGAAGCACTTGAGGAAGTCAACAACAAACTCCAGATTAGCAGCACATTCAAGAACAAAAATCTTCAGTGCGCGCATTTTGGTTGTCATGCTGACAGCAATCATTCTCTGGAGAAAAGAAACCAAATGTGTGATATGAGAATAATACAGTAGGCTGCATATAAGGAAAGCTGAATGTGCTACTACCTGGAAGACTGTGGGTATGCCTTGAGACAAGAAACCAAGCACCTCCAGCTTAGGAGCCCGGATTACCCGTATGGTCACCGGCCCATCGTCTGGGTAAATCGGCAGCAACCTCTCCAGGCAAGGGGCGTCGTCGATGACCAGCTCCCGGAAGGTGACGGCGACAACTTCGATGCGAGGAGGATAGAAGGCGATGCTCCGGAGAGTCGGCGAGCGGATGCAAAGGCGACCAAAGCTCATGTTGTGCAGCGAGATGCTTTGGAGAACAGGGCAGCCGGAGATGACGCTCTGCAGAGAGTCCTCCGAGATGCCAACATTGAACAGCATGATCTGCTTGAGGTGTGGAAACCTCGGCTGCGGCGCGGCCGGGCCGGGGAAGCGGCAGCCGCCGAGCCTGAGCACGCATAGCGTGGGCGCGGCCGGGCCGGGTAGGGGCTCCCCCACTCCAGGTTGGTGACCTCGAGGTCCTGGAGGCCGGCGAGCGACGCGGAGCGGAACCAGCCGTCGGCCTCGCCCGGGCCGCGGGGGGAGAGGGCGAGGCGGAGCGAGAGGCGGCGGGCCGGGCCGGGGTGGCCGGAGAGGATCCTGGAGACGAGCGCGGCGCGCGAGTCGTCGTCGCCCGCGAGGTCGGGGGCCGCCGCGAGGTTGAGCGGCGCGTCGGCGGAGCGCCAGAGGGGGCGCCACCGGCGGGAGAGGGCCTGCGTGCGCGCGCCGTCCTTGGTGGGGAGGAGAGAGACGACGGTGCCGAGCACCGCGTCGGGGAGGCGGCTGATGAGGTCGAGGCCCCTCGGCGGCGACGGATCCTGCTGGTCGTCGGCTCGGACGGGTCTACGCCTCTTCCTGACTTGCATTTCGGGGGTAGCCGCCGCCGCCGCCGCCGCGTCCTCCGTGGCCGGCGGTTGCCGAGCCTCGCGGCACTGGGAGGGAGGGGAGGGGATTTGGAGTTTGACTTGTTGAGCAGTGAGTCGTAGGAGACGGAGGCAGCCGGCGAGCGGCGTCAGTACGCAGCCCAGGCCCAGTCCCAGCCCCAGCCCGTTACTTACTCTCTCCTCCGCAATGGACGGGCCCATTTTACAAACTTAATTTATATATAAGTAATATATCTTAAACTTTTATCGTGAGAAAAATATATTATTTTCTTCCAGAAGAAAATTTGAACTAAAGTCCTTTACAAATACCTATCTTATATATGTTCTGTTATGCATTAATGGTGTACATACTTTTTATGCATATATTGTAGTAATTGTATTATTTTATGATCGATCTTGTTGCATACTTTTTATGCATATACTGCATTAATTGTTTACTTTGACCCTTGAGTATGTAGCTCTCACAGGTTTCGTGTAGATATAGGTATATCTGCTCCATTAATACTTTTATGCAACTATTTTTGCACATGGACATTTGTTTGAGTAAAGCCAAGAGACCTACACATGACCAATGTTAATTGTGTAATTACGAATGTTATTATGTATGCAGTGTTGTCCATGTTACTTAAGAAAAGTTTTCTACAACTGTTGCCCATATTATACGTATGCAGCGTTAAATTATGTCTTTGCATGAAAATCACTACGAACTGAATCTTGTGTAAGCTCGTTGTATGAGCCCATAACATCCTTTCACCTAAGAAAACCACATTTGCTAGTAGATGATTGGCAATTAGGGAACCTCTCAGCACCGTCTTGGTCTACTTACCCAATCAAATTGAAACAAAAACATAAAATGGATGTTCTTGTTAAAATAAACTTTGTCCTCTATGGATTGCTGGTTTTCTGATGTCACAAGGCCATATTTTCCAGATTTAAGAGTTGAAATTCCCAGATAAATAGTTAGTCCCCAGATTTAAGAGTTGGCACTCTCAGATAAGAATTGATTGTTTCATGCAATTATATTATCATTTCAATATAATTTTTATATTATTTTTGATGGACTAACATATTAATTTAGTGCCAAGTGAGAGTTCCTATTTTCTGCGTGTTTTTGGTTTCACGGGAAATCAATACTTAGAAGGTTAAAATAAGTTGCCAATTTAATATGATTTTTTTGGCTAATATGTAGACTAGGAAGCTTCGAGAGACCTCAGAGGACCAGCCAGGGACCCACATAGCCACGTTGCGCGGCTTGGGGGCGCCACCTGCCTGTGTGGGGGGCCCTGAACCACACCTTAGTCCATTCCGGGTTCCCCCATGTTGCCCAAATATCATGCCAAACCGTCGGCGCATGCGGCCAGAATGTGGTCGATGTATTCCTACTCCCTATCATACAATGGACACCGCTCCTCGCGAGGCAAGCCTCGTTGAGCTAGACGATCCGATGTCCAACATTTGTCCTTGTAAGCGAGCCAGGCAAACAATCTACATCAAAGGGGTGCACGCCAATTGCATAGGACCGTCCTACTAGATCTTTCTCCCATCCAACATACCTTCTATTGTAAGTCGATTCACAGAGAATTTTCCTGGTGGCTCCCAGGCCCATCTAGCTACACCTTCCACCTTCAGCAGCAAGGTAATGATCGAAACACATTTCCAAAGGGCAAGGCACTGTAGCAGTTCGTTGCCGTTCATGTTAGGCCCAACATCCTGAGACCACGCACTATTGGTAAGGCCTTCCAGAACCGTCTGTGATGCTTGCACATGCGGTTCGACCCGATCATAAATTGCTGACGCGATGTCTTGCGCTCGCATGCCATCGATCCATTGATCACCCAGAAAAAGGAGGATCCACCATTCCCCACGTGAACAAACACTACAGATCTGTAAATTGCAAGGGATTCCGGTGGCACTTCTATGTCAAATTCCTTACACTAGTAGAAAAGGGGCCTATTGACCCGGTTGGTGAGGGCCTTTAGGGCATCTCCACCGCGCTTCAACAGGCCCCCAGTTACCTTTTTCGGGCGCCGGTAGAAAAAACAGGCCCAATCGCGCCCAGACGCCGAAAATCGCCGGTTCGGACCTTTCTTCCGCCCGGCGGTCACAGTTGAACTAAAGCGCTGGCCGGGAGCCGTTAGCTCCGGCGCTTAGGGAAAAGCACGCCGCCCACACCGGTGGGAAAAGTCAATGTTTTCTTCCCCGACTCGCCTCGCACTTCGCCCTCGGCCACCACTAGCTATATCTCGCAACGGCCGCCTACTTACTTCGCTAGATAGCCATTCCCGCCGGAAAATAGCAGCACTGCGCGGCAGCCCTCCCGCAGTTACTGGCTGCTTCCGCCGCTGCTTCGGCCGGAGGCGCGGTTTAACTGCGGGTACACGCCACCGAGCGCAAGGTGTTCGGCATTTTGACTGTCTCGGCGATGGACTCGGATGAGGAGGAAGAGCTCGCCGCTGCCGGAGGAGGAAGCCGCGGCCGACGCCCGTGAAGAAGAGCATCCGATGGTGTTTCGCCGCCGCCGCCACCGGGCCGGGCGAAGCAATGAAAAGCCGCCGAGGTGGCTCGGCGCGGGCGGGTGAAAGCAAAGAACCGCATCATCTGCAAGGCTATCGTGCATGCTCTACTCCGACTACTTCGCCGGTGCTCCACTTCATGGCGAGAAAACATTTCGGCGCCAAGTTATCGGATGAGCCGAAGCTCTTCCTCAGATTGTGAATTCCATCCGGAGTTCGACAACTACTTCAAGTGCAAGATGGATTGCACCGGGCGCTCTTGGATTCACCTCCATCCGTAAGTGCACGACAGCGATGAGGATGCTTGCATATGGAGCTCCCAAAGTGATTCACTCGACGACTATGGGCGATGGCCGAGTCCACCAAAGCATAGAGTGTTTCTAAAAGTTCGTCGGGCAAGGTGGCAGTGTTTGGGCCACAATACTTGAGAACACCCAATGCGGAAGACACCGCCGGATCCCAGCCCGTAATGCAGCAAGAGGATTTCCGGGATGCTTGGAAGCATCGATCGCATGCATTGAAATGGAAGAACTGCCCATTTGGTTGGCAGGGGATGTACAAAGGCGCCAAAGGCGGTTGCAGTGTGGTGCTTGAGGCGGTAGCCACACAGACCTCTGGATTTGGCACTCCTTCTTTGGTATGCCAGAACTCACAATGACATCAACGTGTCGCAAAGGTTTCTCCTGCTTTTTGCCAAGCTCGTTGAGGGCCATTCTCCTCGGTGAACTTCGAGATCAATGGGCACCAATACAACAAGGAGTACTATCTAGCCGACGGCATCTATCCGAGATTGTCGACATTTGTGAAGACGATCTCAAACCCTGTGGCAGGAGGCAAGAACGCTCGGTTTGCTAAGCTTCAGGAGGCTTGCAGGAAGGATGTCGAGCAGGCATTTGGTGTGCTCCAATCTCGATTCACCGTTGTTCGGTACCCGCCGCAGACCTGGTCGAAAGATCAAATGTGGGAGATCATGACTTGTTGTGTCATCTTGCACAACATGATCATCGAGAGCGAGCAAGAAGACCCAGTGTTTGACACCGAACCATACTACAGGCAGGGTCCTCTAGCCGAAGTTGATCACCAGCTACCGGCAACTTGGACTGCCTATCTCAGTATGCGTCAGGAGATCCGAGACCCACGGGTGCATCATCAACTGCAGAAAGATCTGATTGAGCACATATGGAGGCTCAAGGGGGACTCCGCGTGATGAAATACGAGTTTTTATTTGTTGAACTATATAATTTGTATTGAACTATTTGTTGTTGTAGTATTTTGTTGAAGTATTTGATTTTTCTGTGATGAAATATGTGATAAGGAATAATTGTGTTGATAATTGAACGCCGAGACACGGCGAAACCACGCCGAATATGGGCCTATTCTCGCCCATATAGGCCGTTTATTCGCCGAAATTGGGCTGCAAAGTGGGCCAATTTCGGCGCCTGGGTCGAGTCATGACGATCGGGTATAAAATCCGCCTCAGCCGAAAGTGTATCAGCTGCTCGCCTCTGGGGGCGATTTATATATGCCTGGGGGCCAACGGTCGAGATGTTTTAGTCTCGGTTCATGAACCGGGACTAAAGGGTCGGTACTAATACCTTGTTTTTAGTCCCGGGTTCAATCGAACTGGACCGATGGGCCTCCACGTGGCCTCTGCTGGCTGAGCCCAGTAGAGGGTTTTGGTCCCGCTGGTAGCACCAACCGGGACCAATAGGCATCCACGCGTCAGCATTTCTTTGGCTGGAGTTTTTGTTTTTTTTAAAGGGGGGGGTGGTTGGGGGGTTTTGGGGGGTTAACTTAGGTGTTTCATATATTGTGTTAGCTAGCTAACTAATAGAGAGAAGTGTCCTCTCTTTTGTCCGTGCTTGGTCGACGCTACGTATTATACATACGTATAGAGAGGACTAGCTAGACACGCTTAGCTAGCTAGTAAGCAAACGAAGGAAACAGTAAGATCGCCATATGAACATATATGCATACAGAGGGAAGTGATATCGACCACCTCTCCTTCTCCGAGAGATTGGTCGAACAACAAGTTCTCATATATCTATCCGACACTACCGGCTACATATATACAATAATTATCTTTTACAAAAATAATCTCCTAACATACGGACGCGTGGTCCACATAGTATTCTCCGTCTTCAGCGATCACATGGTCAAGAAAGAATGCCGCCAATTCCTCTTGAATTGCTCAGATGCGATCCGGTGCTAGTAGTTCATACCGCATCCAAACATCTAATTTTAAGAAGGGGTCAATATATATATATATATATATATATATATATATATATATATATATATATATATATATATGTGTGAGTGAAACTCAACACAAATGTTGGTAATAAAATAAATTTGTGTATATTGTTATTTACGCACTTCATATTGTTTGTCGAGTAGCCCGCTCACAGGTGTCGTGGTGGCGGATGGACTCGCAAATGTAGTATCCACAGAAATCATTCCCTTGTGCCTGCCACAACCACTTTACAAGAAACAGAGGTCAATCAAACTGATAATTAGCAAGCATGTTAAATGGTATTGATGAAACTAGCGCTTGAATCACTAGGAGATGCGTGGAATATGCTACTATATTACTTACTTTCGGGTGTCTAAATTGCAGCTTCTTCGGCAGTCCCGGAGCTTTTTTGGTGAATTTTCTCCAAACCCTGCCATACAAAGAAAACAATTACTTGATATCAGAAATGAACAAAGTTGCTGATATGGTGGATAATGATCGATTTAACTTACTTCTCGAGCATTTCAATCATGTCCGCATACTCCTTGGGATCTTTTTGTCTTGAGTCTAAGACAGTTACTACTCCCTGCTCAAGCTTAATCTCTAGGAGAATATAGTGGTAGCTGCGCACGCATGCATAACTCATCAATATTACATTACTATAACCTGGACTAATAAGGGAAACCGAATATACCACAAGACAGTAACACTCACTTGAAGTTGTAAGGAAAGAGTATTATATCCTTGTGTTCATTTATTATGAACGATTGTAGCAAGTTGGCCTCGGTATTTTCGGCATGAAATTCAACCTCAGTTGCATCTAGGAGATATGTGTTAATGAACCCAATGGAACCCACTTGTCTTTTCTTCAATTCGGCGATCTTCAATCTGCATAATATAGTGAGGATAATTATAAATACATGCAATGAAAGAGCTGAGTTATATAGAGAGACTTAATGATGTAAGTAGTACTACTTACAGACAAAGAGCAGGTGACCGCTGCTTTATCGAGGGCCAATTGATTGAAAAACTGATAGAACTCCTCAAATGGAATAGGCATCAGCTCAATTCCAACGAGGTCATGCTCCTTTTAACTCTCACATACAAAGTACTCCTCCCTCGAGACTCTCTGCAGGTTTTCATGTACCAATCATGCAATCTTCCCATCATCGCTGATAGAGAGCTTTCATCTTTGACGAGAGGCTTCTCATCAGATCTTTGTATCTGCACCTCCAAGAAATCATAATGTACATCGTCGGGCAGGTAATCTTCGTGATTGCCATAACCGGGCACCATCCTCGGATCGACGATGTCGCTAGCGTGCACCTTGAGCGGGGGGGCACGATTGTTGCGCTTATTCGCCGAGCTGGGCAATTTGTTTCCCAGCTCGTCGTTCTTTCATTCTTTGATCACTTTTAGTACTTCCCGACCTCTCCGCTTCGGCAAATGCCTTTCCAATAATGCGCTCATAGTTGCCTTTTCGGCGGAGACTTGGGTGGTTTTGTCGTGGCAGCCAGAGTGCGCTTCGCTTTCACCGGATGTACCTTCTTCCTCCGGAGGTGGATGTCTCTTTGCTTTCAACCCTTCAAACCAGTCATGCACTTCGTTTATGCGTGATCTTCGCTTTCCTCGTCGGTCCTCTCAGACGGTAACTTCTCCGGATTCTTCAGAGAAGGACCGAATCAGATCTCCTCCCGCCTTTGGCTGTAATTGCTAGACGCCAAAGCAGAAAGCAGATAGAGCGGATGTCTTCTTTCCTTGCTTACAAGGCGGAGGAGAAGGACTACGACGCGCCGGAGCAGCCGGAGCGGCAGCGGGTCTCTTCCGCCCTTGCTGAGGAGGCGGAGAAGGAGGAGGCTGGCTGCTCGGGTGCGCCGGTGCAGGCGGAGAAGGAGGCGGAGTGCCGCCACGCCGGAGAAGCAGCCGCCGAGTGCCCTGATCGTCACTCACGGGAGGAGGAGGCGGTGGAGGAGGCGGAGTGCCTGACTCACTGGAGGAGGAGGAGGAGGCGGAGGCATCCAGTTTGGAAGGTTGATTAGATCCTTCCGCCATAGGCATGGAGTCTTCAGAGCGTAACCCAGCCGATACTCCCTTCACCGGTAGGGTGGTCAAGCCGAGGTCCTCAAATCCCTCCGTTATTTCATCCACCATCACCTTAGCATATGCTTCAGAATCGGCCAAAGTGAAAAGTTGAGTCGGGTTTAGTAGGATAAACAGAGCCAACAGCCGCCTTGACCTTCAAATTGCTCCATTGCGCCATAAGGTGGCAATTTTGAGACTCCGTGATAGCATCCACGGGATAGCTGGCAGGAGCCGTTAAGGCATGCTCCGTCTGAAGCAGCTCGGTGGAAGCCACGCTGCTTCTCCGCTGAGATGGCGGGGTAGCTTCGGGGGAAGCTTCGGCAGGTCGTTTGCTGCGACCGCCGCTTCTCGCTCCTCTTCTCGTTCCTCTAGCCCCATTACCCTTCTTTCGCAGCGCCTTTGCATTTGGCTCTGCTCCGGTTTCTTCCTCCTCTCATGGGTTTTGTAACCCCTGCGTCCGAAATCCAGCCTTCCACGAAAGGGAGCTCGGGCGTGCCTCGTGGTCCGCCTGTGGTGCCGAGGATTCGAGGGCCATTGTGAGCTCGCCCTTCTCCTCGTCTGAACGAACTTCCCTTGTTGCGCTTGCTTCGTATATTGCTTTAGCCTCTTGACCGGTATGTCCAATTGCTCGTCGTCTGGCCCAAATGCACTTCCCCGATACAGGGTCCAAGGTTCCGCCAGCCTCAAGAACCAAGTCCGCAACGGTCTCTGCCAGTTCATTGTCTCTGGTTCGATCCCTTTATCAAGCAGATCATTCTCAGCCTTTGGCCCACTTAGGCTGTGCTATGAGGTAGCCACCGACCTGCGGCGATGGTGAAGCTTCTTCTTCGCAACATTTTGCTTGTTTGTCGCCGACATCTTTTTACTCTTTTCCGATGTCCTGTGGGCCACAAATGCGGGCCATCATCTCGATCTTCTCATATTTGCCCTTGAATTCTGGTGTCTCTTTTTATCGACAAACTTATTCAGGTCTTTCTTCCAATGCCTGAATAGGTCTCGCCATCTTCTTAAGAGCAAAAGACTTGATTAATGGCTCTATAACTGGCTTCTTCGGATCATCCTCTGGGCGGTAGGGTGAAATTTGACTTCAGCTCACCCAAAGATCATTTTTCTACAGATCATTGACATAAGACACCTCAGCTCTTCGTTCTAGGCTTATACCATTGTCGGATGCTGATCGATCTTGTCCCTAACCGTAACCCCACACCGAAAGCAACAAATGCCTTCTTTGTCCGGATGGGTTCAATCGATTGGCCGTCAAGGCGATTTCTAGGATCTCAAACCTTTCATCCGAGCTCAACTTTTTCTTCGGGCCTCGCCTCCTTACCGGGTTGTGCTCGATCCGAGGGCTAGAAAAAGGAACAAAGACGAGAGTTAATTAATATGTGTACATACCAAAACAATGAATGCATCAATTAGCTAGTCAAGACAGGCTTAACTAATATATATACCGGCCGGACTCAGTTCGGTGATCACCGAGCAGTCCTCACGGTCTACTTCTTCACCCTCTCCTTCTTCCACCGGCATTGGGTCATCGGAGCCATCATAAGCATAGCCAGCTGCTTCTTCACCCTCTCCTTCCAGACCATCGGTGTCGTTGAGAAACATCATCGAGTTGATGGCATCACTTCCTTCTGCGATTATGCGCCTCAACAACGCTTCTTGTGCTTCGTCTCGGGGCGGGATGTCCATAGGTTCTACAAATATTTACAACATGGCAATTATTATTTAAACATGACAGATATGGATATATTAGTGGCAAACGTAGAACTAGCTAGCTAATCACAATAAGGAATCATATTAATTAGTGGCCCCGACGCTGCTTCTCTAGGGTTTCTGGTGGCCTTGAGAACGCTTCAAGGGTCCGGGGGTGGCCTCGAGAACGCTTCACGCTTGGAGGGGGTATTATCGACCCCCCCCCCACGTGTTGAAGCTATCGAGGAGGGGTATATCGACAACAACAACGCATTTACACTACATCTATGTCCCACAAGTGACGTGGGCATCGACGCTGGCCACTTGTGGGACGTGGATGTAGTGTCCGACACCAACGGCCACATGTATCTCACACCGACGATACTTGCTATTTAATTAGGGTTTACTCTACTGCTCGGCGACCCTCGACGACCCTCGTTCTCGATAAAAAAAAGAGGAAGAAGAAGAAAAAAAAAGAGGATAATAAAGAATATAGGCGAAGCCTCCTCTTTCTTATCCTCTTTTTTCTTCTTCCTCTTCTTTTTTATCAAGGGTCGAGGATCGCCGAGGTCGAGGTCGAGGATCGAGCGGTCGAGGGTCAAGGGGTCGAGGATCGCCGAGGTCGGGAGGTTGCCTAGTGTCAAAGGATTCAACAAAACCATGTCTTCATCATTAGGTAGTAGGTGCATGATGGTATGAAGCTCTCAAAGTTATTTTGGAACGAGTTCTGTAGGATAATTCGCTTTTTGGTACAAAGTTCAGCAAGAACCTTCCGAATATCGTTATTTGGAAGGCCTTTGCTGAAATTGCATAAAAAGGCAAATTATCCTATCCGGACTCCATCTGTAATAACTTTGGAGGACTTCGCACCATCATGCCCTCGTTACTTCCTGGCTAATGATGAAGCCATGGATTTCTTCAATACTTTGACACTAGCTAGGAAACCTCTCGACCCTCTAACCTCGACGACCCTAGAACCTCGACCCTCAGACGACCCTAGAACCCTCGACCTCGATCCTCGACCCTATAGAACCCTCGAACCTCGACCTCAAACCCTCGACCCTTGACCCCTTAACGACCCTCGACCCTCTACCCTAGTTCCCACCCTCGACCCCTCGGCGGTCCTCGACACTCGCTCCCTATAAAATTAAGAAGAAGAAGAAGAAGAAGAAGAAGAAAAGGAGAAGAAGAAAGGAATAGCTAGAGGAGAAGATCGAAGAAAAAAGAAAAAAAGAGGAGAAGAAGAAAGGAATAGTGGAGAAGAAGAAAATAGAATATTCTATTTTCTCTTCCTCTCCACTATTCGTTTCTTCTTATACTATCTGTTTATTCTTTTTTCTTCTTCTTACTTATTTCTCCTCTTCTTTTCCTCTCCTCTTCTTCTTTCTTTCCTCTTCTTCTTTCTTTCCTCTTCTTATTTTCTTCTTTCCTATCCTTCTTTTTCTAAAATTGTAACTTTTGCATATATTTTTTTTTCTAAAATTGTAACTTTCTATATATGAACAAAAAACATTTTTAACATATATATTTAGCAAATTCTAGCCACATACATCACATACACATATACATTATAGCCACATACACAAATACATCACATATGAACAAAAAAATAATCTAATAAAAATAAAAAAACATATTGCAACATATGAACAGAAACATATAGCCACATACATACACATACATTATATATATATATATGAAGAAAAAAAATTAAACTAAGAAAAAAGTGGTGGCGCCAAGGGGCAGGGGGCATGGCGGCAGCGTGGCGCCTGGGCAGGGCAGGTGGCAGGGCGCGGGAGCGAGGCAAGGCAGGGCGCGAGGCGTGTGTGCTCACAGAGGTGTGTCGGGCACGGCGGGCGCGCTTGGGCGCTGGGAGCGGCGCCAAGGCCGGGCAGATGGGGTCGAGGGTCATGGCGACGAAGTTGAGCTCGACGCGTCGGAGGCGGTGGCGGCGATGACGAGGTGGAGCAGCCTGACGGCTCGGCGGGCGATGGCGACGAGGCAGAGCAACAAGGCCAGGCGGAGAAGAAAGGATGGATTTGGAGAAACTGCTAAGTGCTGCTTATATAGCAAACCCTTTAGTCCCGGTTCATGGCACCAACCGGGACTAGCAGGAGATTAGTCCTGTTGGTGCCACCAACCAGGACCAAAGGCCTCTTTCAAAGAGCCCAAAGGGCGGAAGCGGGCGGTTTTGCTCCCGGTTGGTGGCACCAACCGACTAAAGGGGGCATTAGTCCCGGGTCAGAGGCACCAATCGGGACTAATGCACTTTAGCCCTTGGTGCCACCAACCGGGACCAAAGGCCTGTGCTGCCCCGAACCCAAATATTTAGTCCCACCTCGCTAGTTGCGAGGGAGGTGCACCTGTTTATAAGGTGCGGTGCGCCTTCCCTCTCGAGCTCCTCTCCAAAGCAGGCTTTCAGGCCTAATCCTGCAATATGTGCCTGTGGGCCTACTAGGCCTCCTGCGGGCCTGAATCCTGGCCCATGGTAGGGTTTCTAGTCGTATTCAGGCCGTGGGGGCCCAGTAGGTGGCACTTTTTTTTGTTTTTTTGTTTTATTTGTTGCTTTATTTAGTTTATTTTATTTCTATTTACAACAAAATACTTATTGTTGCTATATTTTTTTCCAGCTTTTTTGTTTTGTTTTCTGCATTATTTATTTTCTTTTGTTTTTGCTTTATTTTTTATTTCTTTTTGCTTTTAGTTTTAGAAAAATTATAAACTTTCTGTTAGTGTGATTAGTTTTCAAATTTGAAAACACTTTTTTTGTTTTCTTTGTTGCTTTATACATTTTATTTTGTTTCTACTTACAACAAAATACTTATTGTTGCTATTTTTATTTTTATTCCAGTTTTTTGTTTTGTTTTCTGCATTATTTATTTTCTTTTGTTTTTGCTTTATTTTTAATTCTTTTTGCTTTTAGATTTAGAAATATTATAAACTTTCTATTAGTTCCATTAGTTTTCAAATTTGAAATCTCTTTTTTTGTTTTCTTTGTTGCTTTATTCATTTTATTGTGTTTCTACTTACAACAAAATACTTATTGTTGCTATTTTTATTTTTTCCAGTTTTTTGTTTTGTTTTCTGCATTAATTATTTTCTTTTGGTTTTTTGCTTTATTTTTTAATTCCTTTTGCTTTTAGGTCAGTAAAATTATAAACTTTCTGTTAGTGCCATTAGTTTTAGACTTTCTGTTTGTGCCATTAGTTTTCAAATTTGAATAGTTAAAATTTAAATTCTTTGAAATTCATAGCTTTCAAATGAACTCTGAAAAAGTTGGCATAGCATGTGCATGTACAAAACGGACAATGGTATCATACTCGTCTGTTACAAAGTTGGCATGGTATCATCATAATAGTTGCGGGAGAAAGTCTTCATTTTTTTCTTCGCTTGTGTCATTTGCTTATTGCGCCGTAACCATGGATAATCTTCATCGTTTATCAGGATGCTTGGGTCAGCCTTGACTTTGAAGGGAGGAATTTCATGAAACTTTTCATACTCTTCAGACATGTCTGTCTTTCCCTCCACTCCCAGGATGTCCCTTTTTCCTAAAAAGAACTATGTGGCGCTTTGGCTCATCGTATGATGTATTCGCTTCCTTATCTTTTCTTTTCCTCGGTCTGGTAGACATGTCCTTCACATAGATAACCTGTGCCACATCATTGGCTAGGACGAATGGTTCGTTAGTGTACCCAAGATTTTTCAGATCCACTGTTGTCATTCCGCATCGTGGGTCTACCTGCACTCGCCTCCTCGACAGATTGACCCACTTGCACTTAAACAAAGGGACCTTAAAATCTACTCCGTAGTCAAGTTCCCATATGTCTACTATGTAACCATAATATGTGTCATTTCCGTCGGGTTGCTGCATCAAAGGCACACCGCTGTTTTGGTTGGTGCTCTTTGATCTTGGTCAATCGTGTAAAATGTATTCCCATTGATCTTGTATCCTTTCCAAATCATTACAACAAAGATGGTCCCCTGGACAACAAGTACAGCTCATCACAAACAGTGATGTCACCTCCGAGACGTGTTTCCAACCAACCGCTGAAAGTCCCGATGTGTTCACATGTATTCCCGCCGTGACCGCTCCGAAAGTGTTTGCAGCGTAGACTGTTCTTGTGTTCATCGACATACGGGGTCACCAAGGTAGAGTTCTCAGAGAACTGTAGAGTGCTTGAGACCAAGAATATCCGGCCCTGCATATTATTGAGTCCTTCCAAGCGTGCCTTTTTCCAGCCGGGCCTCCCCTCATACCGCGATTTAGGGAGACCTATCTTCTTAAGGCCAGGAATGAAGTCAACACAAAACCCGATGACATCCTCTCGCTTTGATGGCCCATGGAGATGCTTCCTTCTGGCCTAGCGCGTTACTTAACATATTTCTTTAGGACTCCCATGAACCTCTCAAAGGGGTACATATTGTGTAGAACACGGGCCCCGTAATGACAATCTCACGACTAGATGAACTAGGACGCAAGGCCATGATATTGAAGAAGGATGGTGGGAACACTAGCTCTAAATCGACAAGACATTGCACCACATCACTCCTTAGCGTTGGTACGATTTCGGATTGATCACCTTCGAGATATTGCATTGAGGAATGCACATAGCTTAACAATGGCTAATCGGACGCTTTTCCCAGAGAAGCCCCCTCAATGCAACCTAAGCAGCTGCGCCATAATCACGTGGCGATCATGAGACTTTAGGTTCGGAACTTTCTCACGGCATATTTATTATTTCCTTTATATTCGACGAGAAGCTACCGGGACCTTCATAATCGAAAGGCATTCAAAGAAGATTTCTTTCTCTTCTTTCATAAGAGCGTAGGGCAGGACCTTCATATCGCTTCGGAGGCATGCCCTCTTTTTCGTGCAAGCGTTGCAGGTCCTCCGTGCCTCGTGTGTATCTTTTGTCTTCCCATACACGCCCAAGAAGCCTAGCAGGTTCATGCAAAGGTTCTTCGTCACGTGCATCACGTCGATCGAAGAGCAGACCTCTAGGTCTTTCTAGTAGGGTAGGTCCCAAAATATAGATTTCTTCTTCCACATGGGTGTGTGATTGTCAGCGTCATTCGGAACAGCTAGTCCGTCGGGACCCTTTCCAAAGATTACGTGTAAATCATTGACCATAGCAAGTACGTGATCACCGCACGCATGGTGGGCTTCTTCCGTGATCTCGCCTCGCTTTGAAATGCTTGCCTTTCTTTCGACATTGATGGTTGGTCGGAAGAAATCGACGATGGCCTGTGTACACATTCTTCCCGCAGCTTCCTGTATATACTATCGGTCTCAAGTAAACAGTGCGTGCATGCGTGGTATCCCTTGTTTGTCCGTCTCCGAAGGTTATCGAGAGCGGGCCAATCGCTGATGGTCACGAACAACAACGCCTTTAGGTGAAATTCCTCCTTTTGTTCTCATCCCACGACGCACACCATTTCCATTCCACAGCTGTAATAGTTCTTCAACTAATGGCCTTAGGTACACATCAATGTCGTTGCCGGGTTGCTTAGGGCCTTGGATGAGAACTCGCATCATAATGAACTTCCGCTTCATGCACATCCAAGGAGGAAGGTTATACATACATAGAATCACGGGCCGTGCTGTGATTGCTGCTCGCTCCCGAAAGGATTAATGCCATCCGCGCTTAAAGCAAACCATACGTTCCTTGGGTCCTTTGCAAACTCATCCCAGTATTTTCTCTCGATTTTTCTCCATCGCGACCCGTCACGGGGTGCTCTCAACTTCCCGCCTTTTCTTACGGTCCTCACTGTGCCATCGCATCAACTTGGCATGCTCTCCCTTTCTGAACAGATGTTTCAACCATGGTATTATAGGAGCATACCACATCACCTTCGCAGGAACCCTCTACCTGGGGGGCTCGCCGTCAACATCACCAGTGGTCATCTCGTTCGATCTTATACCACAATGCACCGTGATACCGGCATGCATTCAGATCCTTGTATGCACCACGGTAGAGGATGCAATCATTCGGCATGCATGTATCTTCTCCACCTCCAATCCTAGAGGGCATACAACCTTCTTTGTTGCGTATGTACCGTCGGGCAATTCGTTATCCTTGGAAGCTTCTTCTTCATTATTTTCAAGAGCTTCTCGAATCCTTTATCAGCACAACATTCTCTCGCCTTCCATCGCAGCAATTCCAAGACGGTACCGAGCTTTGTGTTGCCATCTTCGCAATTGGGGTACAACCCTTTTGTGATCCTCTAACATGCGATCGAACTTCAGCTTCTCCTTTTGACTTTCGTGATTATGCCCTTGCATCGACAATGACCCGGCGGAGATCATCACCATCGGGCACATCGTCTGGTTCCTCTTGATCTTCAGCAGCTTCGCCCATTGCAGCACCATCGTGCACATCGTCTGCTTCTCTTGATGTTCAAGAGCATCACCGTATTCAGGGAGCACATAGTTGTCATCGTACTCTTCTTCTTCGCCGTCTTCCATCATAACCCCTATTTCTCCGTGCCTCTTCCAAACATTATAGTGTGGCATGAAACCCTTGTAAAGTAGGTGGGTGTGAAGGATTTTCCGGTCAGAGTAAGACTTCGTATTCCCACATATAGGGCATTGTGACGCCCTCGATTCAATCGTACACTAATCATGCACGCAAATGTGTACGATCAAGATCAAGGACTCACGGGAAGATATCACAACACAACTCTACAAATAAAATAAGTCATACAAGCATCATAATACAAGCCAGGGCCTCGAGGGCTCGAATACAAGTGCTCGATCATAGACGAGTCGTGGAAGCAACAATATCTGAGTACAGACATAAGTTAAACAAGGTGCCATAAGATGGCTAGCACAAACTGGGATACTGATCGAAGAGGAGCAGGCCTCCGCCTCGGGATCCTCCTAGGTCACTCCCAGGTCGCTGCCGCCGGGCTGCACGTAGTAGTAGGCGCCTCGAGTAGTAGTCGCCATAGGCGGTGGCGCTCGCCTCGGGCTCCATCTGCAGTTGCAGCAATCGAGTAGAGGTAGGGGGAAAAAGGGGAACAAGGCAACCGTGAGTACTCATCCAAAGTACTCGCAAGCAAGGAGCTACACTACATATGCAACATTATCAAAGGAAGGCCAGATATGTGAACTGGGCTGCAGAAATGCCGTAATAGAGAGAAGGCCTAGTCCTATCGAAGACTAGCATCTTCCGAAATCACCATCTTGCAGCAAACAAGAGGGGTAGAGTAGCATATCTTAAAGTAGCAAGAGTGTTATCAACCTCGGCCAGAGATCCTTTCTCGACTCCCTGCGAGAAAGAAATCCCAGAGCCATACTATCCAGTTATCATCACAATCCAATACTCATCGCAATCCATTGCTCATATCCATGTCTCATCTCAAGTATCCAGTTCTAGTTGTATCGATCGGGATACAACTCCAAGTGTCCGCTATCGTAGGGCGGCTATCGATAGATGTTTTCTTCACCGCAGGGTGCACCAACTTACCCACCACGCCGCTTAACTCCGCCGGACACACTTTCTGTGGTCATGCCCGCCTCGCCAAACAATACGCCGCAACCCGACCTAGGCTTAATAGAGAGGCCAGCACGCCGGACTAAACCTAAGCCCCTCAGGGTCATGGGCCATCTCCCGAACTCCTGACGCTATGTGACGCTGGCCGGAAGCGCACCTAGCCCATCAGCGTTCCAGTCCAATCCGGTACGCGCCGCTCGTCGTGACGTCTAATAAGCTTCGGTGATGTATACGACGCAGAACGCCCATACTTAGCCCACGTGATGGTTAGTGCTATCGTGCCGAGGCCCTCGGATCAAATATCCAAATCGTAGTGGATTAGGAACGCGGTAACAAGCGGAGACTCACGAAAGATGTGACCCCGCTGCTCTGCCTCGAGGACTTGCGGCAAGGACCACGCCTCGTAATTATCTCGGGCACCCTCCAGTCAACCCGCTCTCCACATCACTCGCACAATTAAGCACGCTGCTGGTACCCCTCGTGGTCGACCCGTCTTTCCAAGTAACAGTGGTAAAAGTCCAAGTAACCGTGAGTCCAAACATCAAGGGGAAAACACGAGGAATCACCCCGCTGAATTCCACTCAATGTAGTCATCAAGGTGAACATAAGAGGATTCACCGAGGTCCACACTTGAGGGGTTGCACGACGTAGTCAGATCGGAAGTGGTTAAAGAGGAAATCACCCTCGATGACCACAACCGGATAGCTATACTACAGGGTTAATATCGGAAGTCTTGTAGAGGTTTCACCCTCGGACTCGATAGTAACCTAGTAGTGTCGAGCAACTAAGGGAAGTGATGTGCGTGTCGGGGCCTGGTCTTCGATCCCGTTGATCGGGTCTTCAATGATGAAGCAGGGCAACAAGGACAAGGTGGGGGTCACCGATGGGTCTCTAACCAACCTATACTAAGCAGTTTAGGATAAGGTGTAGGTAACAATAGCAGGTTACAATAAACAAGCTATGCATCGTAATAGGTGCAAACAATAACAGAGCAAAATCTAATGCAAGTATGAGAGAATGGAATGGGCGATATCGGGTGATCAAAGGGGGCTTGCCTGGTTGCTCGGGAAGAGAGAGGGGTCGTCAACACCGTAGTCGAATCGGCCACCGCAGCTGGGCTTGGTCTCGTAGTCTACCGGAGAGAAGAGGGGGAAGAAACAATGAATACAAAGTAAACAGATGCATATCGATGCATGACATGTCAAGAAGCGATGCTAGGCGTGCCCTAACGTGGTACGAGGGGGGTACTGGTTAGGGGGGAAAACATCCGGGAAAGTAATCCCGGTGTTTTGGTTTTTCTAGCGAGGAGCCGGAGGGGAAAAGTTGCAGGTCTGATAGGTTAGGGGGGGTGTGTGGCGACGAATCGGATCGCAGATCCGGATTCGCCTCGTCGCTGCTCGAAAGCAACTTTCATGTTGAAAATATTTTAATCCGGATTACGGATTAAAAGATATGATTTTAAAAGATTTTCTTAATTTCGAATTTAATTAATTATTTAATTAATTTCGAAAATGCATTTATGACATCAACATGATGTCAAGTCGACATCATCAGTCAACAGGGTTGACTTAGTCAACCCCGACAGTGGTTCCCGCATGCCATTCTTCTAATAACTAATTAACCTAATCAAGGTTAATTAACATTAGTTAATTAAGTTAATTAATGATTAGGGTTAATTAATCGAATTAATTAGATTAATTAATTAATTAATTAATTAATTAGTTAATTAGTTTTAATTTACTTTCATTCTATTTTTATTTCTGTTTTAATAAAACCGTTCCTTTTGGGGGTGGGGCCCCCATGTCATTGGCCCCGAGGGGCACGGCAGCAAGCCATGGCAAGGTATGGTTCGAACCCGAGGCCATCGGGGCCGGGCGCCCGAGGTTAAGACGGCGTTGGGGTCAGCCACGGCGCTGACCGGCCGGCTGGCAGCGGCGCCGGCAGGCGATTTGCGGGGGGGTGGGGTCTGCCCGACGGGAAGTGCACGGTTCGGGCCGAGCGACGGGCGCGAGGGGGGCGGAGTCACGACGGGAGGCCCTGGGCGCTAAGGGGCCGGCTCTGCTGGTCAGGGGGGGGTGGAAGGGCGCCGGCGAGGGTGGCGTCCGGCGGCCGGAGGCGTCGACGGAGGAGGAAGAAGAGAGGGAACGGGGAGGTTCGAGGCTGGGCGGCCAAGCCGGGCGACGAAGCCGGGCGATTTAGGCTACGGGCACGACGGGAGAGGAGAGGGGGGCGAGGGGAAGGCGGTGCGTGGTCATGGTGGACGGAGCCGACGGGGAGGGGAAGAGAGGGGAACAGGGGGGGGGGGTCATGAGCTCACCGAGCCACTGGGGTCTAAGCGAGCGGGCTCGGTGGAGGCGGTGACGACCGCGAGGAGGCGGTTGGGGGCGAGTTCACCGGCCGGGAGGCGGAGGGGTCGGGATCGATCTGCCACGGCGGGAGCTCGTGCTTGGGGGCGACGGAGGTCTCGGCTTGGAGTCTCCGCCCGATCCAGATCGGGCGAGGGAGAGGGTGGGGGTGGGGGGAAGTCGGGCGGCTAGGGTTTGCTGGGAGGAGGGTATGTGGCCGGGACGGCTGGGCCGATACGCCTGTGGGGGGAAGTTGGGCCAAGTCAGGGGTTTGGGCCAAGGGGTTTTCCTTCCACACTTTTTGTTTTAAATTTTGAAAAACTTTTATTTCTATGCCTATGTTTTCAATATGAAGTTGAACCGGTTTGAATCAACGAGAGTTTAGTCACTGAACCTGTGGTGACGTGGCATGATTAGCGTGGGATTATTGTAGCGTGATTATCCCAAGGCCACAATTCTCCTCCACTACAAGAAATCTCGTCCGAGATTTAAGAGGGGAGTAAGGGGAAGTTCTCGTTACGATATTCTAACGGATCTTCTCGAAGAAGTTAATCCCTTTCGTTGATGTCTTCAATTCTTTATTCCAAAGCATCATGATGAAGTTGTCGCCCTTTCTTCGGGGAACTCCATCGTATTTCATTTAATAGGTAAGGGCAGCTCTACAATGTTAGGATGTTATAAGGAAATTCATCCGGGGTATCCCAAGAATGAACATATGAGTATCTCTCGAGTTGAACAGATGACACACATCGAGAGTAAAGTAAGACGGTGCAATAAGAAGTTTCAAGCGGATAGGCAACTGCTCATTGCCTCAAGCAGAGTGCGAAAGGGGTTCGTGAGCAACGGAATAAGTATTGTGTCCGATACTGTAATAGGTCAACAGTCAAGTGGCGATGAATTGCATACAAAGTCAAGCATGAGGAATAACTCGACAACAGGTGTGCAGGAGAGTCGTTTCGATCATGTGGAATCAGGTTATGGGCCCACCATATGGGCTAAAAGTAGGAAAGGGCATTGACATCTTGCATGGTCATGTTAGCAAGCCATGTCGAGGATCAGCCTATCGCTTATGTCGGCAACAACATCGGTACCAAGGGCGAGGGTCAAGAGAACCATCTTGTCGCCGTTGAACGAGGCGGACCAATAGGCAAAGTTCTCGCCCATCGATGGCTACCGGAATGCCATCAACAATAGTAACAGTGGTCTTACCGACAAAGTTGTACCTCGAGGTGTTTACATAAGCAAGAGAATATTGCTGCTTAGATCATAAAGATCACAAGAAAGGTTCAAACAACCAATGGAAAGTAAAATATGATTATCATATTAAATGTATCAATGGAAAGGAAAATGTGTTTAAACACATATTTCGTGGATATATCCTTACCAAGGACAAGCAGAGCATGATATCCGTGGCAGGATATAATGTAGAAAACTCTTTAGGTAAGGGGGGGAGGAATCTCATGATATTATCCATACAACGGTGTTAGGATAAATGATAAATAAAATTTAGCATCGTGCTTCAAATGTTCCTGTTGAAAATCAGAGTACCATTGACATGCTTCGAGATAGCATTGACATGGTCTTCAGGTGAAGATCAGACTTTGGAAACACGAAGGATTCATCAGAAATAACTTGTAGAATAAGTCTTACAATTTCCTCATGGATGAACGGATAACCTTGCTGAAAAGGAATCTATAATGATAGGTCCTCCAGCCGGGGTGCTAGGCATGACATCATGTTACCGCCAACAAAGGATCAACGTCATAACTCTTGAAAGTTGTCCCAACCATCATATCCGACCGAGATTCAGATCCGATTGGTGTCGGATACCTCGGACTTAGGATACCCGAGAAGACAAGGTGCAACGCAAATTGGCAAGATGACAATGTAAGATTCTCGGGGAAAGGAACTATGAAGTGATTACCGCTAACAAGAGTCCATCATTAACCCAAGGAGAGGGCAAGGAGGTGTCCGTGAACTCAACGGCAATTAACCGAGATTCCCAAAAGATGGATTTCCGCAATTAAGTGAACAAGGAGATAACATTTGTCGATCAAATGATATAAGGAAGTATGCTCGAGGAAAACATACACAAGTAAACACTGGTTGAAAGGTGCGCCCAAATATGGGCCGGGTTGCACGACTAACGTTGGAATGGTGATTCAATAATCAATAGTCTAAGAATTTCACTTCAAAGCAAGAGGCTTGCTAGAAGTTTTGAATTCACACGCCATAGCTCCATTGTCGGTATTCGGTTGAAAACAATACGGGGCCAAGGAATGAACGAAGATGGCAAGAAGTATTATGATATCAAGAATTCTTAAGAGGTGGTGAAATTCTCACCACATCCTCGACAAAAAGGAGATGGTAATACTTCCGAGGTAAGGAAGATCTGAATCGCTGGGTAGCAGGGATCTCAAGGTTTACACAAAACACGAACAAGTTGTGTTGAACGGAAGGCAATAAAGTGGTCGATGAGAACAGGAATCATCGAGGGGCAAGGAAAGGTATTACCCATCATGAATTCAATTGAATTCCTGGAAGAGCTCATAAGGTTGATGATGATCACGACACAATTGTCGAGAGATTTCATGCAGATGTAATCGAGTAGCGCATTTACAACAAGTCAAAGTAATGATGAAGTGAAAGGTTATTGGAACCAAGGGTACGACACAAACTCGAAAACCAAGCTTGTTGTTCAAGGCGAAATGATAAGACGATGAGGATCGACGTAAGGTTAGTTCATCGTCGAAAATTGTGCTCCGAGAAGAAGGACCAGGTAGCACAGCTTAAAATCATCACGACAATGACATAGCCAAACAGGCTAGGAATGGCGTGGTCGGGTACAAACTGCACTTATAGAAGCTCATCAAGAGTTGTTGAACCGTGAAAAGCGGGCTCGGTTCGCTTATTGGTGTCTTTGAGTGTTTAATAACTCGTGAGCCCGTGAAGAATTGGAATCAGTGGGAAGGTAGCACTTGATGAAGAACTCCTAAGAAGTTATGCAGTTCCATGATAATCTCGAGATACCAGGGGTAATACTCGACACAAGATCAAAGTAAAGGTTGGACTGGTGTATTGATCCATAGGAGACAATTGATTTAACTTGCACAGGACATGATATTTAAAAGAGAACATGGTCGGAACCACGATTGCAAAAAAGGCCAGACCTCAGATATAAGATGAGCTTATACCAAAGGAAAAATTAATTTAAGAGAAGCTTTAATGATAAGATCTACATCGTGTCCATGGGCATGAACACAAAGTTCAAGGTCGTCTCCCACTTCTCCAATGCACAACCTTTCATTCACTTCTCACGCTCAATGAAGTTGCAAAGTGTTGAAAATTTTATCCGGCGAAGCACCGTAAGAGTATGATTCGCGAAAACTTTCGGGTTCACACGGTTTAGTGAAGGCATATGTTCAACCCATAGGGGCTTCTTGGAATCATATACCGTAATCTTTAGAAATAATTAACTCGAGCTCAAGGCGAGCATGGTTGAGAAAGCAGAGGATACAATTTACCAAAGGCATTATGTATCGGAGGAAAGGCTCACAAGGTTATTGAATATGAAGGGCGTTGTCGATAAAAAAATCCAACAAAGGATCCGGTGGTCCACAAGGAATCTGACGTGAGCATCGGTACTCAACTAGAGGAAGAAGAATGCAAGGAGATCAAATTATAGAAACAACTGACTAACTCAATTGTCAAATGTAAAGGAATTATGATTTCCAAATCAAGGGATCAAGAGCAATGCTCTGATTAGTGATGGATAAGTTGAATAGCCTTAGGGTACAATCAACGATAATTGGATTGGTCGAGAACCAATTCCATTTAAAAGAATGGCAGCTCAGCCGAGAAGTAATTTATAAGGATCAATGATGATTGCGTGTATTCAAGAAACATATTGAGTCAACAGACTCAAAATGATAATGACAAGGAATGTCAATATGACTACGAGACTTATGGGATTAACCATAATGCAAGCAAGCAAGAATTTCAAGAGCCAATGGCTCCAGAGGATTTTCGTAAGATCGAATAGTAATTTGAAGACTTTTGTGAAACACATGAACAACTGGGGTTGAGCGGATACTCGACAAGTGCGAGGATTTATTCAAGGGATATTCATGTGGCAAAGAACTGCTAGGCAAAGGGGCACAAAGTATTCTCGAACAATAGAGAAAACTTCGAGGTATCTTGTAGTAACAAGATCAATGGGGGATGATCGCATTTAATGGCAAGTGTAAGTAGTTATCCATACGGATTTATCGGGTGGTCGTGAATAGCAAAAGTGATGGGCACAAAGTCTCGAGAGAACATCCGAGAGTATCTTCGAATCTTCCGATTAGCGTATCATCATCTGAAGTGAGGGGCTCTCCGGAGAAAGTACTTGCGAGAACCTAAAGTTAGTTTTGTTTTTAGCAAATTCATTTAACCCGAATAGAAGAGAGTTCAGAGTCCCGCAGTAAAGGTCGAGGAGTAAAAGATCCTAGTACCACCCGATGGCGACGTGGGCCCGTAAGGCACACAGCCATGTTAGTAAAAGTTTTGCAATGACTAGACTCGACTTCGCCAAGGAGTGTGGAAGGGGATTCCTACAGCAAATGGCTCGATACTAACTTGTGACGCCCTCGATTCAATCGTACACTAATCATGCACGCAAATGTGTACGATCAAGATCAAGGACTCACGGAAGATATCACAACACAACTCTACAAATAAAATAAGTCATACAAGCATCATAATACAAGCCAGGGGCCTCGAGGGCTCGAATACAAGTGCTCGATCATAGACGAAGTCAGCGAAGCAACAATATCTCGAGTACGCATATAAGTTAAACAAGGTGCCATAAGATGGCTAGCACAAACTGGGATACAGATCGAAGAGGAGCAGGCCTCCCGCCTCGATCCTCCTAGGTCACTCCCGGTCGCCGCTGGCTGCACGTAGTAGTAGGCGCCTCGAGTAGTAGTCGCCATAGGCGGTGGCGTCTGCCCTGGCTCCATCGTCTGTTGCAGCAATCGAGTAGAGGTAGGGGAAAAGGGGAACAAGGCAACCGTGAGTACTCATCCAAAGTACTGCAAGCAAGGAGCTACACTACATATGCAACATTATCAAAGGAAGGCCAGATATGTGAACTGGGCTGCGTAAATGCCGTAATAGAGAGAAGGCCTAGTCCTATCAAGACTAGCATCTTCCGGAAATCACCATCTTGGCAGCAAACAAGAGGGGTAGAGTAGCATATCTTAAAGTAGCAAGAGTGTTATCAACCTCGGCGAGATCCTTTCTCGACTCCCTGCGAGAAAGAAATCCTGCAGCCATACTATCCAGCTTATCATCACAATCCAATACTCATCGCAATCCATTGCTCATATCCATGTCTCATCTCAAGTATCCAGTTCTAGTTGTATCGATCGGGATACAACTCCAAGTGTCCGCTATCAGAGGACAGGCTATCGATAGATGTTTTCACCGCAGGGTGCACCAACTTACCCACCACGCCGCTTAACTCCGCCGGACACACTTTCCGTGGTCATGCCCGCCTCGCCAAACAATACGCCGCAACCCGACCTAGGCTTAATAGAGAGGCCAAAGACGCCGGACTAAACCTAAGCCCCTGTGGGTCATGGGCCATCTCCCCGAACTCCTCGCACGCTATGTGACGCGGCCGAAGCAGACCTAGCCCATCAGCGTTCCAGTCCAATCCGGCGCGCCGCCCGTCACATCGACGCCTAATAAGCTTCTACCGATGTATACGACGCAGAACGCCCATACTTAGCCCACGTGATGGTTAGTGCTATCAGCCGAGGCCCTCGGATCAAATATCCAAATCGTAGTGGATTAGGAACGCAGCGGTAACAAGCAGAGACTCACGAAAGATGTGACCCGTTGCCCGTCTCGAGGACTTGCGGCAAGGACTAGGAATGCCCGCCACGCCTCGTAATTATCTCGCGGGCACCCTCCAGGTCAACCCGCTCCACATCACTCGCAATTAAGCACGCTGGTACCCTCGTGGTCGCACCTGCCTTTCCAAGTAATGGTAAAAGTCCAAGTAACCGTGAGTCCAAACATCAAGGGAAAACACGAGGAATCACCCCGCTGAATTCCACTCAATGTAGTCATCAAGGTGAACATAAGAGGATTCACCCTCGAGGTCCACACTTGAGGGGTTGCACGACAGTCGTATCGGAAGTGGTTAAAGAGGAAATCACCCTCGATGACCACAACCGGATAGCTATACTACTGTGGTTAATATCGGAAGTGTCAGAGAGGTTTCACCCTCGGTACTCGATAGTAACCTAGTAGTGTCGAGCAACTAAGGGAAGTGATGTGCGGTGTCGGGCTCGGTCTTCGATCCCGCTGATCGGGTCTTCAATGATGAAGCGGGGCAACAAGGACAAGGTGGGGGTCACCGATGGGTCTCTAACCAACCTATACTAAGCAGTTTAGGATAAGCGGTAGGTAACAATAGCAGGTTACAATAAGCAGTGCTATGCATCGTAATAGGTGCAAACAATAACTTGAGCAAAATCTAATGCAAGTATGAGAGAATGGAATGGGCGATATCGGGTGATCAAAGGGGGCTTGCTCGGTTGCTCGGGCAAGAGAGAGGGTCGCCAACACCGTAGTCGAACCGCCACCGCTTACGGTCTCGTAGTCTACCGGAGAGAAGAGGGGAAGAAACAATGAATACAAAGTAAACAGATGCATATCGATGCATGACATGTCAAGAAGCGATGCTAGGCGTGCCCTAACGTGGGTACGAGGGGGGTCTTGGTTAGGGGGAAAACATCCGGGAAAGTAATCCTTGTTTTGGTTTTTCGAGCAGGAGCCGAGGGGAAAAGTTGCAGGTTCGATAGGTTAGGGGTGTGTGGCGGACGAACGGATCGCGATCCGGATTCGCCTCGCCGCTCGAGCAACTTTCATGTTGAAAATATTTTAATCCGGATTACGGATTAAAAGATATGATTTTTAAAAGATTTTCTTAATTTCGAATTTAATTAATTATTTAATTAATTTCGAAAATGCATTTATGACATCAGCATGATGTCAAGCTGACATCATCAGTCAACAGGGTTGACTTAGTCAACCCTGACAGGTGGTTCCCGCATGCCATTCTCTAATAACTAATTAACCTAATCAAGGTTAATTAACATTAGTTAATTAAGTTAATTAATGATTAGGGTTAATTAATCAGAATTAATTAGATTAATTAATTAATTAATTAATTAATTAGTTAATTAGTTTTAATTTACTTTCATTCTATTTTTATTTCTGTTTTAATAAAACCGCTCCTTTTGGGGGTGGGGCCCCATGTCATTGGCCCCGAGGGGCAATAAGGCAAGCGGGCGCTGGGAAGGGTATGGTTCAACCCGAGGCCATCGGGGCCGGGCGCCGAGGTTAAGACGGCGGTCGGGGTCAGCCACGGCGATCGACCGGCGGCTGAAGCGGGCGCCATGAGGCGACGGTGGTGGTGGGGGTTCTGCCTGACGGGGAAGTGCTACGGGCCCGGGCCGAGCGACGGGCGCGAGGGGTCGGAGCCGCCGACGGGAGGCCCCTGGGCGCTTAAGGGGCCGGGTTTCGCGGCCGTGGTGGGGAAGGGCGCTGGCGAGGGTGGCGTCCGGCGGCCGGAGGCGCTGCCGACGGAGGGAAGAAGAGAGGGAACGGGGGGTTCGGGGCGAGCTGCTGGCGTCAAGCCGGGCGACGAAGCCGGGCGATTTAGGCTACTGGCACAGACGGGAGAGGAGAGGGGGCGAGGGAAGGCGGTGCGGTGGTGGCCGGAGGCTGGCCGACGGGAGGGGAAGAGAGGGAACCGGGGGGCGAGCTCACCGAGCCGTGGGTCTAAGCGAGCGGGCTCGGTGGAGGGCGGTGACGACCGGCGAGGAGGCGGTTGGGGCGAGTTCACCGCCGGGAGGCGGAGGGGTCGGGATCGACCAGCGGCGGGAGCTTCGTGCTTGGGGGGCGACGGAGGTCTCGGTGGAGTCTCCGCCCGATCCAGATCGGGCGAGGGAGAGGGGTGGTGGGGAAGTGCGGGCGGCTAGGGTTTGCTGCTGGGGGGTATGTGTCGGGACGGCTGGGCCGATGGGCCGCCCAGTGGGAAGTTGGGCCAAGTCGGGGTTTGGGCCAAGGGGTTTTCCTTCCACACTTTTTGTTTTAAATTTTTGAAAAACTTTTATTTCTATGCCTATGTTTTCAATATGAAGTTGAACCGGGTTTGAATCAACGAGAGTTTAGTCACAGTAACCCAGGTGACGTGGCATGATTAGCGTGGGATTACTGTAGCGTGATTATCTGGGCGTCACAGCATGGACAACACATAAAACCATTCTGCTTGTTTGCCTCAGCCACTTCGAAAAAATCATGCACGCCCTTAGTGTACTCGGAGGTGTGTCTGTCACCGTACATCCATTGCCGGTTCATCTGCGTGCATTATATATAATTAAGTGTGTCAAAAATCATTACAGAACATCATGAATAGATAATTAAGTGACCAAATTAATAGAAGTTCATCATCACATAAAAACCAAAGTACATACATAGTTCTCATCTAACAACATAAAGCTCAGAGAGCATCTAAATTAATTAAACCATACATTGAAACTATGTAAAACATTTCAATGCGAAACAAATGCGATCATAATCGCAACCAAGGTAACAACTGATCCAACGGCATAATGATACCAAGCCTCGGTATGAATGGCATATTTTCTAATCTTTCTAATCTTCAAGCCGCATTGCATCCATCTTGATCTTGTGATCATTGACAACATCCGCAACATGCAACTCCAATATCATCTTCTCCTCCTCAAGTTTTTTATTTTTCCTTCAAGAAATTGTTTTCTTCTTCAACTAAAGTTAACCTCTCGACAATAGGGTCGGTTGGAATTTCCGGTTCAACAACCTCCTAGATAAATAAAATCTATGTCACGTTGGTCGGCATAATTTTCATAAACAATAAATGAACCAATAGTTATGAAAAGATAATATATACAACATCCGAATCATAGACAGGACGAGGGCCGACGGGGGCGGATACCAAAACCATCGCACTATATAAGATGCAATAATAAAAGTAAGAAAATAATACAAGTATCTATCTAAACATACAAGTAAGAATATTTTTCCTTTCAGAAGAAGATAAGAACAAGAGGCTCACCACGGTGGTGCCGGGCGATGAGATCGGGCGCGGTGATCGACGGTGATGAGGACGGGGACGGAGCGTGACGGACCGCTAAACCTAGATAAATATTGAGGAAAATGGAGCTTGGCGGTCGAGCTTGGAGAGGAGAAACCTTAAGTAGTGTGGCTCGGGCCTTCCATCGAACACCTTATGTGCATAGGAGGTGAGCTAGAGCACCACCAAGCCCTCTCCGCCGTCAGAAAAACAGAAAGCAGTGTGCTCGCTTTCTGCGCGAGGGGCTATATATAGGCAGCACCATTAGCCTCCGTTGGTGGCATGAACCGGGACAAAAGGAAGCCTTTTGGTCCCGGCTCAAGCCACCAACCGACCAATAGTGGTGGGCCAGGAGCTGTGCCCATTGGTCCCGGTTCGTCCCATCAACCGGAACCAAAAGGTCCGGACGAACCGGGACCAATGGCCCACGTGGCCCGGCCGGCTCCCTGGGCTCACGAACCGGGACAAATAGCTTCATTGGTCCCGGTTCTGGATTGAACCGGGACTAATGGGCTGAACTGGCCTGGGCCATTGCCCCCTTTTCTACTAGTGTTACAAGGCCTCGCCCCATCAACACGCTTCAACCAGAGCCAGCTCACCTGCAGCGCGATGTTCAACCATCTCAAATTCGGTAGCCCAAGCCCGCCAGACCCCTTGTGCGTAGAGTACCTCCCAAGAGACAGCACGGCTCCACCCATTGGCCTAAGCAATTCCTACCCAGAAGAAGCTCCTGCAAATCTATGTGATACTAAACAAAGTTTCAGGCGGCACATCCATAGCCATCAATGAATTGGCATCGCACATACGACAGACTGAACTGGACCCAGCCGACCTGATTTGTCCATATAGGCTGCCTTCCAAGGGGGAACCTTTCACGCAATCCCATTGACAATTTCGTGAAACTGTGCAGAAGAGGGTTTTCGAAGGCAAAGGGACAAACCTAGGTAGCGGCAGGGAAAGGCTCCGATGGGGCACCCCAGGCCCTCCTGCAACATGTCAAGGTGCACACTCTTGCACCTACTAGGTAGCACAGCACACTTGAGCAAATTGATGCGCAACCCTGACACTTTCCCAAAGTCTTTGAGAATAGCAGAAAACATCTTGCTCAGTTGGGCGCCGTTTAGCTCCAAAAGATAGGTTTTTCTTTTATTTTATACCAGAGAGAGTTTAGGGCTAAAATAAATACGAATAAAATTCTAAAATTTGTAGACAAATTCACATAAAAACCTGGGCTCATACGTAACTCTGTGAACTTTTTTGTTCTAGCCTAATGCAATCTTTCGAAAATATTATTTTTGCAAAATAGTTAATTTGAGTATTAAATATTTCTCAATTAACTTCAAAAATTTCCTAATAGTATTCTAATAATTTTTCCAACTCTTTTATTTTGAAGAAGTCATGTTATCTTATCTCTTAATATTTTTCTTGAGTGGAAAAATTATTTGAATATTGGAAAAATAGAATAAAAATGCAAAGAAAATATGATATGCATATGAATGAGTAGTAAGACATTGAAATTTAAAATTGGCATGTTATATGCTTATGTATTATTCTGTCAATTTGGGTCAAACAATGTGCCGGCAGTTGCACCTGGAGTTGGGAAACCAAGCTGAATGACTACTCTCGATGTTCCCACTCTGAACACCAAAACCGTGTGAACTCCTAGTTATGTTGATGAGCTTTGTGCTTTCCTATGCATGCCATTTGTGCTTTTCTGAACTTGCTATGCTAGAGAATATTGTGTGCTTGAAAACATTGTGTTTGTGTGCTTGAGACATTGTGTTTGTGTATTTGAGACCATTGTTTTTTATGTATGTTGTGAAATGATGTTTGGCTATAATGTGGCAATAGTTGAGTGATTTGGGAAGTGATATTTGCGCTATATATATGCGGGATATTATTTGTATATGTGATTTGTTACACGGCTAATTAAAAAAATTAAAACAGCCCCTAACAAAGGCTCTGCAAAGTGCAATACTCTGCTAAACATTTTTATCGAGTGTATCACTCAGCAAAGGTGCCACATGGCGCCACCTGGTATCTTATTGGACTCTTTGCTGAGTTGGACGGGCCAGATCTCGACAAACATCACAATCTGGGATTTTACTGGAAATATCTTTGCCGAGGACAGAACTCGGCAAATATCAAGAACTTGAATTTTTTGCCTAGATACGGAGTGTGGACTCCGCAGACTATGCCAGCCTTTGCCGTGTGCAACAGAAAGAATGTTGGCGAAGCTGCCGTGCCACGCGTCGGTCACCCATAAGACACGTTTTGCCGAGTACGATGCCAACAATCTCGGCATAGTTTAGATCTCGGCACACATCGATGTCCACATGACATCTGCTCGTGCGTCTGTCTTTGCTGAGTATGTCCGCCATAGATACTCAGCGAAGATGATGCCTTGACACACTTTTTGCGCCATGTGTCGTGCTCCGGGGCTTCCGAATTCACCGAGTATCTATGGAAGGCTCTCAACAAAGTGGCCTGCCACTTGGCTGCCGACCTCTCCGTCCGACCCGTCAAGTGCGTTGGTGTATGGCATTTTGCTCAGTTGGGCGCCGTTTAGCTCCAAAAGATAGGTTTTTCTTCTATTTTATACCAGAGAGAGTTTAGGGCTAAAATAAATACAAATAAAATTCTAAAATTTGTAGACAAATTCACATAAATACCTGGGCCCATATGTAACCCCGTGAACTTTTTTGTTTTGGTCTAAATGCAATCTTTCAAAAATATTTTTTTTGCAAAATAATTAATTTGAGTATTAAAATATTTCTCAATTAACTTTAAAATTTCCAAATAGTATTCTAATAATTTTTTCAATTATTTTATTTTGAAGAAGTCATGTTATCTTGTCTCTTAATATTTTTCTTGAGTGGAAAACTATTTGAATATTGCAAAAATAGAATCCAAAAATGCAAAGAAAATATGATATGCATATGAATGAGTAGTAAGGCATCGAAATTGAAAATTGGGACGTTACGTGCTTATGGGTTATTCTGTCAATTTGGGTCAAACAATGTGCCGGTAGTTGCACCTGGAGTTGGGAAATCAAGCCGAATGACTACTCTCGATGTTCCCGCTCCGAACACCAAAACCGTGTGAACTCCTGGTTATGTTGATGAAATTTGTGCTTTCCTCTGCATGCAATTGTGCTTTTTTGAGCTTGCTATGCTAGAGAATATTGTGTGCTTCAGAACATTGTGTTTGTGTATTTGAGACCATAGTTTGTTATGTATGTTGTGCAATGGTGTTTGGCTATAATGTGGCAATAGTTGAGTCATTTGGGAAGTGATATTTGCGCTATATATATATGTACAGAATATTATTTGTATATGTGATTTGTTGTGGGGCTAATTTAAAAAATAATCCAAACAGCCCCTAACAGAGGCTTTGCAAAGTGCAATACTCGGCTAAACATTTTTATCGAGTGTAGCACTCGGGAAAGGTGCCACATGGTGCCACCTGGTATCTTAGTGGATTCTTTGCTGAGTTGGACGGGCCGGATCTCGACAAACATCACAACCTGGGACTTTACTGGACATATCTTTGCCGAGGACGGAACTCGACAAATGTCAAGAACTTGAAATTTTTGCCTAGATACGGAGTGTGTACTCTACGGACTGAGCCAGCCTTTGTCGTGTGCTACAGAAAGATGGTCGGCGAAGCTGCCATGCCACACGTCGGTCACCCATAAGACATGTTTTCCCGAGTACGATGCCGACAATCTCGACATACTTTAGATTTCGGCAAACATCGATGTCCATGTGTCATCTGCTCGTGCATCCGTCTTTGCTGAGTATGTCCGCTATAGATACTCAGCGAAGACGACGTCTCGAAACACTTTGGACGCCATGTGCCACGCTCCGCGGCCTCCGAATTCGCCGAGTATCTATGGAAGGCTCTCGGCAAAGTGGCTTGCCACGTGGCTGCCGCCCTCTCCGTCCGGCCCGTCAAGTGCCCCACCTAGGGCTTAGCAAAAGGTTTGTCGGAGTCCGCGATGGACGGCTCTTGGCGAAGTGACATTTACCGAAGGGTTCAGGCCAATTACCTTGAGCCGAGAACTATACTCGGCAAACACATTGCCGAGTGGGAATTGGCTTTCGCCAAGTTTTCCCGGAACTCGAGAAACTCGGAAATTCAAGTAGTTGCCCCCTGTCCATGTCTCTCGCATGTATTCCACCTGTATTTGTTCTGATTGAACTCTTGGTACTCCTTCTTTTCATATATGTAGGGCCTAATATATTTTTCGAGGTTGTTGTTGACTATTGATAAGATTAATAATATTTGATATATATAATGTGAAAATTAAATCATTAGAAGCTCTTTTCTTGTACGAATTTGATGGTGTGCTTTGTGTAACTTGCATGTCATATATTATTGCTCTACCGTGTGGTCAAAGTTAGCCTCGGAAACGCATTATGCCCTATATACATGGAAGGAGGGAGTAGTAAACATAATGGCAGAGATTCCAAGAACATGTTAATAACGGTGAAACAGTCCAAAGTATTTGTCGCCCTGGCCTGGACGTCGCTCTCCCTGCCTGGCCGGAGCAGCACCCCCGGGCACGGCATGACGTTCTTCGTCGCGCCCTACATGCCCGAACTGCCGCAGGACTCCTACGACGGCTGCCTTGGGCTCCTCGACGAGAAACATGCCCCGAAGAACGGGATGACGGCGATCTCCGCCAACGCCTCCGGCAGCGCCAGCTTCGTCGCCGTAGAGTTCGACACCCACCGTGACGCGTGGGACCCCAGCAGCCGGCACATCGGCGTAGACGTGAACAACGTTGACTCACGCGGCAACTTCAGGATCTTGCCAGAAGGCAGCTTCGTGGATGCCGGCGTGATGTCTTCGACGGTGAGCTACGATAACGGCACGGCGAGGCTGCACGTCGTCCTCCGCGTCAGCGGCGCCGAGTATGCCCTCGGTGCTACCGTCGACCTGCGAAGCTTGCTGCCGGAGCAGGTCGCGTTAGGCTTCTCGGCGGCCACCGGTGATGCCTTCGGCAGCAATCACACGTTATTCTCGTGGTCCTTCCACTCCACGCTCCCGACGAGGAACTACACGCCCCTCCCATCTACCTCGTGAACCAAGAAGGCCACCCTACAACTCAAAGCCGGGGTTGCTGCCGCAGCCGTGCTGGTGCTCCTGCTCGCGGTCGCCGTGGCGGTGCTGCTCCGGCGTGCGAGCACGAGAGACAGGCAAACAGACGACAAAGACATGCTCGCCGGCGACATGACTCCAGACTCCCTCGATGCCGACGGCGATGAGTTCGGTTCCAGCATGGGACCCCGGCCGATCCCGTACGCAAGCCTAGCGGCGGCAACGAGGAACTTCGCGGAGGAAGGGAAGCTGGGGCAGGGCGGATCCGGGTCGGTGTACCGGGGCCACATGAAAGAGCTCGGCGGCCGCGATGTCGCCGTCAAGGTATTCCTGCGAGGGGCGTCCTTAGAGGGGAGGAAGGAGTACAGGTCGGAGGTCACCATCATCAGCAGACTGCGTCACCGGAATCTTGTGCAGCTAATCGGCTGGTGCCATGGCCGCAGGCGGCTGCTGCTGGTCTACGAGCTCGTCCACAACGGCAGCCTCGATGGGTACCTCTACAGCAACAGCAAAAACGACGTTCTGACTTGGCAAGTTAGGTACGCATGCTTGGAGTTACACATGCATCCATGTCTGTCCACTCGTATTTTTTACTTACTTTTCTACCATGACTAGATCAGCCTAACTTTTGGCTAACACTTATTATGGACTAGAAAAATCGTTGTATTATTTGAACCTATTTGAACTGTCTTTTTCTAGCTTTGATCGAGTCCATTGATATATAAATTCTTGGTCGATGCTATTTCTTAGGCTTTTTTAGCAAAGAAGTATTACTTCTATTTTATTATGGGTTTTTTATATTTCTTAGGCTTTTCCAATAATAGCATGTCTTGCTTTTTTCACTACCAGAATTTGGCACTTTACCGATTACCCGGCAATGGGACAAATGCGAAAAGCTGCAAGATCTGCTTGGCCATCTTCCAGAGGAGACGTCCAGGTTAGAGGTTGAATTCTTGAGGGGGTTCAGAGAAAAACGCTTCGTCCCGTCCCGCCATCGAAAGCGGTTGGGCGAAGCCCTAGGCGCCGCCCTAGCCCTCCCTACCTCTCCTTCCTCGCTGTCGCCGGAGGGCGCGGCTGGCAAAGCCTGGTCCGCCGGGCGGCGGCGGGCTCTTCCTCCTGGCTTGGCGGCGCGCGCTGGACGCGTGGTCGGCGGGAGCGCCGTGCTTTCGGCGTGGGCGCGGCGGCGTAGGCGCGAAAGGCGCGTTGGCTGGCGTGGCTGGCGCGGTGGCTGCGCTGGCTAGCGGGCGTGCTCGCTGGCCGACGGCGGCGGGCTCGGCCTCTCGATCCAGATCCGGATCGGGTCCCTCCGGCGGGCTGCTCGTGGGCGGCGCGGTTTGGCCGCCGCTGCAGCGCTCCGGCGTGGTGGAGGCTCCGACGTGGTGGTGCTTCGGCGTGCTGGCTCGTGGTGGCTCGGTCCGGCGTGTTCGGGTAGCTGCGGGTGGCTCGCCGGAAGCGGGAGGTGCGTGTCCGGCGGCTCCGACGCTTGGAGCTCGGCGGGCGGCGCGAGTTGGGCAGTGGTCCGATGTGGCTGCTGCTCCGGCCGTGGATGGCTCCACGGCAGCTTGGCAGGTCTGGACCGTTTCACGACGGCGGTTGGTCTCCTCCGGCGTCGGCCGTCGGTGAGCGGCCTTTTTCGACCTTCGATTCCTCCCCTCGTCGTCCGGGCTCTACCCTCGTCATAGGGCTGGACCGCTCCCAGTTGCGGTCCATTGCTCGTCTCGTGCCCGTGGCTTCGAGACAGAGCTCGTCTCGCGCCCGGCAGCAGGACCGAGCTTGTCTTGCACCCGGTGCAGCAGGACGGGTGATGGAGGCCTTTTTTGGGCCGGCCCTTTGGGTCTCGGCGCCGGGGGCTGTCCAGGGGTGTGTAAAGGAACGACCTTTCCACTCGTCTCTTTGGTTGGGGTAGCGACGGGTCTCGGATGCGGTGGTGTCAGGGTCTTGGATGCCGGGGCGGCGGCCCTGGTGGTGGTAGCGCGGTGCTCATGGGCAGAGCCCGTGGCTTGGTGCTGCCCGGTGACCATGGCCGTGTGGGCGGCATGGTGGCAGGGGTGTGGCGTTCGGTGACGGTGAGTGTTTGCTGGGGTGAAAACCTGTTCTATCCTCGGACGGACCGGCGGCGGCGTAGCGTGTTACCTTCTTGAAGGCGTCGTCGCGGCTCTCACCGGTCATCGTGTCGCTCCAGGGGAAACTCTGACCCCCGGGTCAGGCGGTGGCGGCGCGCTAGCGTCGTAACCTTCTTGGAGACGCCGCCTTGGAGCTCACGGTGCGTCATATGTGGCTTCATCTCTTCACGGTGGCGTGTTCACGGTGGAGGTCCCCGATTGCTCTTGGAGTGTTGGGGGTGGTGTTGCTGCGCTCAGCGCCTATGTATCCCGCCTTGGTTGTGTGCGTGTGTTGTCGTGGGGGTGTGTTTGTACTTGGGCTGTGGTTGATCTGTGCTTTATATATAAAGCGGGGCGAAAGCCTTTTTCGGTAATGGGACAAATGCACCCGGCAAAAGGTTTGGTGAGTGTTAGACGCTTAGACTTGGCAGAGGGAACTTGGCTCGACTTCTGCTGGCAAACAAGTTTGCCGAGTCCTATTTGTCGGGCACTCGCAAACTCTTTTGCTGAGTGTAAAAGAAAGGAACTCGATAATCAAATAGTCTAGACGGAACAGAGTCGAATGGTGCCACCATCATGTGTCACATCGGTAGTTTGCCAAGTGTTGCACTTGGTAAAGTTGAGGGGGTTTGCCGAGTGTTACACTTGGTGAATCATTTTAGAGTAACTAAAGAAAACGCGGGCAACCTAAACCTAGCCCAACCATCCTACACAGGGTCGTCGGGATGTCTGGCGGATGGTTGGGAAGACCATCACGACAAAGATCCCCCCGTGCATGTTCGGTTGTGTGGCGCAAGCAGAGGGCGGCGGTCGCGGGGTAGCCATCGAGCTCAGTGGAAGCGGCTTCAAGCCCAGCAAAGCTCCATGTCCATTAGGACAAGGCCGTCGCCATGTAGTGCCCCTGGACGTGCCGGAGATGGCTGCTACCACCGCACATGTATTCACTGCCTCTAGCGTTGCTGGCCCCTGAGGAGGGAGCAACTGGCTCTAAGATGAGAGTGAATAGCAAGGTCAAGTGAGTGACACGACTGTCGGTGTCAAAACTGGCGGATCTCGGGTAGGGGGTCCCGAACTGTGCGTCTAAGGCTAATGGTAACAGGAGGCGGGGGACACAATGTTTACCCAGGTTTGGGCCCTCTCTATGGAGGTAATACCCTACTTCCTGCTTGATTGATCTTGATGAATATGAGTATTACAAGAATTGATCTACCATGAGATCATAATGGCTAAAACCCTAGAAGTCTAGCCTATGAGATTATGATTGTTGTCCTACGGACTAAACGCTCCGGTTTATATAGACACCGGAGGGGGCTAGGGTTACACAAAGTCGGTTACAGAGAAAGGAATCTACATATCCGAATCGCCAAGCTTGCCTTCCACGCAAAGGAGAGTCCCATCCAGACACGAGGAGAAGTCTTCTATCTTGTATCTTCATAGCCCAACAGTCCGGCACATGTATATAGTCCGGCTGTCCGAGGACCCCTTAATCCAGGACTCCCTCAACGACCGCAAGTGAAATTCTAGGAGGCGGCCCAAGATGTTTGGCCACAACCGCGGGTGAAATTCTAGAAAGCGGCCCTAGATGTTTGGTAGTGGTAATGACATCATGCCCGCATGGTCTTCGGCGACGTCGAATAGAGCGGCGATTGGGTGAAGGGAGAGAGAGTTAAAAGAGAGAGAGGGATTGATAGAGAAGAGAGCGAGAGAGAAGAAAGGAGGGAGAAGGGAGAGAGGAATAGGCAGCCATTGGATATGTGGGAATGAAACAATGGGGAGGTATGATCCATGGAAGGGTGTCTTTACGGAGTGTCTTTAGAAATGCACATGGAAACATGTTTGTTTTTTCTTTCTCCTCTTTTCTCTTGGAAACATGCCGGTGCTGCCACCCAAGATGCCGGTGGCCGTGTACCTGCAGCCTTTCGGAGATTCCACCATGGAGTACGGCGACAGCACCACCACGGTCGGGTCCGGGGTTACCACGCAGCAGTACTCGTCTACTAGCTGTACAACAGCGACGCAATCTTCAAATACTAGCATGCCATCGGCTGTGAGCGAGGAGTTGAACCCCAATATAGAGTAGTGGACTTCAGAATTCAGATCGTGGTGGGCGGAAAAGAAGAGTTCCGCTCCAGAATATTTGTACTGTCGAGTTATACAGGGATCAATGCAGTCACGTTGCTTGTAACTGCACTAATAGATTTTATAAACTAGATTATACCCCGCGTGCAGGTTGATGTTGGAATCGGTTGCAATATAATTTATTGAAATGTAGTTGTATGGCATATGAATATTTGAATTAAGATTGAGATGTGAACTGTTTGTTTTTTGGTAAGAGCCAAGGGGAAGAAAATAATTATAGACAACTGTTTGGCTATGATATTGGTTCTCTCCCGTTTAGTTATCTAGGGATACCGATTCATCCCCGTAAGCTAAGAAACAAAGATTGAATGTGCATTGGGGACAGATTTGAAAAAAGTTAGTTGTTGATAAGGGAAACTTATGTCGTATAGTGGTAGGCTAGTACTCGTGAACTCGGTGCTTACGAGTTCATCTATGTTCATGCTATCATCCTTCGAAGTAAACATAGGGGTGCGGTAAAGACTTGATTTCTATAGATCACATCTTTTTGGCGGAGTGGTGAGAATAAGACAAAATCTCCCCTAGCGAGGTGGGATATATTGTGTCGACCTAAGGATCAAGTTGGTCTGGGTATTGAGAATCTTGAAATAAAAAATACATGTTTGCTTAGTAAATGGCGTTACTGTTATGCACTGAGGAGGGTGGAGTGTGGATAAAGTTATTGTGTAACATCGAAGCCCCTCGCCTCGACGCACCCTTTTGGAAGGGTTTGATGGGGACTAAGGTTGCCTCCTTCAATAGGGGTAAATTCATTATTGATAATGGGCGCACTACGTGATTTTCATAGGATATTTGGCTAGCGAATAAACCTCTAGCCCTACAATACCCAACGCTTTATAGTACTGTGCAACATAAGGAGGCTTATGCTAGTACGACATTGGGGTCGGTCCCCTTAAATGTCCAGTACAGGCGGGCTCAGGTTGGGACAGATGGATTGTTTGGCTCCACTTAGTTAAAAGGTTCATGAAGGTCACCTTATCTAATGAGCATGATATGTTCCAATGGAGGTTGATGCTTCTAAAGTGTTTTCCGTTAAAGTTAAATCAATCTACATAGACTTGATTAATGTTGGGCCGGTTTTTGGTTCAATTCATATTTAGAAAACCAAAGTTCCTTTAAAGATTAAGATTTTCATGTGGTTTCTGCATAGAGGTGTGATTCTTACTAAAGAAAATTTAGCTAAGCGCATATGGCAGGGTAGTAAACAATGTTATTTCTATGATCAAGAGGAGACGGTTCATCATTCTTGGCATGCTTGTTTGCCCATTTTTTGTATCACAATTCACGTGTCATTTAATATACCTCCACCTACTAGCATGTCAAATATGTTTAGTAACTCGTTAATTGGGGTGGAGCCTGAGACTACGATGTGAATCCGTGTGAGAGTATGTGCATTGCTTTGTGCTATTTAGAACTGTAGAAATGATTATGTGTTTAACACAACAAAGATTCACATTCTTTTGCAGGTTATCTATAGAGCTTCATGATGGATCCGCATGTGGTACTTACTACACCATGAGGAAGCAAGGCGGTTTATGGTCTATTGGTGCAACAGTTGGGAGACAAAAGCATGGGCTACGCATAACCGGTTTGGATAGCGGCCGAATAGTATGATATGTGTGTACGAAAGTACTCTTCTAGTGCTGAGCTCAAATGAGCTCGGGTGAACAGTAAAATCGAAAAATATTATCAAAAATAAAAATTCTGATTTTTTTGTAACAAACACTGGCAAATGTTTTCAATGCTTGCAAAATTTCATCGTGAAATGACATTTATAGAAGCCGTGGCAAAAAAAATCAACACACAAAAATGCTGTTGGAAATGACATTTTTGGAGCATCGATTTTGTTGGTTGTGGCAGTTTTCATTGTAATAGTTTCTTTCAGTACATGATCTTAACACTTGTAACCTTTTAATAAATGGATGTGTGCATCAAAATGGCCGGGCGTATTCCTCTTTTTTCAATAAAATAAATATATATGACATTTTGTATTGTATTATTCAATACTTGTAAATTATTTATTGAATATTAGCATAACAAAATTGAAAGAATTTTCCTATGCATTATGGTATGCTGAGGTGGAAATTTGTCATGCATAATTGCATGTTGAGATGACATATTTGCATGTTGTTGGAATCGATTGTTTAAGAACTAGAGGCACTACTGGAATCTGGAACTTTGCCTAGTCTCGGGTTGTTTGCTGAGTGCATTACTTTCTTTTTACTCGGCAAATTAGTCTTTGTGAAAGTACATTCTCTTTTGTACTCGGCAAACAATGCCTGCTATCTCTTCTTACATTCCAGACATAACCGTTTATCGAGTACCTTTTTCTGTACTCGGCAAATACTTATTTATTTTTCTTTATCTTCTCCTTTCTCTTGTTTATTTTTTAGTTCTTCTAGTTCTAGTTCTAGTTGGTCTTAGTTGACAAATTAGAGCTAGATTAATCTTCTTGTCCTCATAATAGAAGCCCAGTGTGGTTCTAATCTTCTTCCTCTAATTTTCCGACGACGATTAGCTCTGGACGGCGAGGCGCTGTCGGATCGTGAAGGTTGCGCGCTTGCAACCAAGTAGAGAGGACGTGATTTCGGTCTTCAGTTCGAGGGACTGTTTGTGGGCGGTACGAGGGATCGTTAATCTAGGGTTTGAAGGACTTCAAGTACGATCTATACCGACACGTTCTTCTTCTGCTGCAACTCGGTGACGGTAATGATCGTGATCCCAACCTGTAATGCATTTTCATATTGATTTTGGTTGATCGCAAGTGCAATTTTTTTTTGTTTTCTACTACGTTTCCCGACAACTATACCAAATTTATGTCGTAATTGGTTGGGTGGTATTTATCATTCCTTGAAGGATCAAATCCATGTGGGAGTTTGTGCCTTGCATTGGGCAATGTGGAATTAACGGAATGAGTGCATTTTTAACAGATCATCTATTCCATATTTTTTGCAGCTTGTCTTCGAAACTACAACATCAATAAGTACATGGTCATCACGGCATCATGTGGACACATGAGGGCTTATGGCCGTTGGATCTAGCCGCATGGAAATGGTTAAATGGGGGGTCGTTCAACTAGTTTAGCTGGCGTGCTAGTAGCAGATTATGTGGATGAGCTATGTAATCTTGATTTTTCGACCGGTGTGGTCGTGTGTTGATGTAAACGCTTTGGTACTTGGTGATTCAGACTTTTTATTTTTAGTAAATGGTTGTGTGCATACATGATGAAGAGGCCGGGGTTATCCCTATTAAAGTTGATGTAAGACAACCAACAAATAAAGTACAAAACATGGACAACCATGCCAGATTGATTCAGAGTACTTCCATCGATCCCTCCACCTATCATGGACCCTCCAGCCAGGTTGTAGACGGCTCGCGGCATTCCCGAGAGGCTCTCGACGCAAGCCACAATGCGATGGACGGCCAGGAATCTCTCTCGGCCGCGAAGAGACCTAGGAGGTGGGTACGCTAGCATCCTTTATAGGAGTAATTGGCATACCTATGGACTAAATGTTTTGATCACGCAAATGTAACATGAAATCTTGGGGCTTGATCCAACACTTTTCCTTAGCATTTTAATGGGTACATCCTTTTGTACATACATTGAACTTTCCTGGAACATTCTTTCAATAGGCATTAGTTCAATGAGATATATATTGTTATGAATTACCAAAACCGTCCAAGGATTATATGCACTTTCATCAGCCCTAACATGTGCGTTCATTGAAGGTAATGGTAGGTCAAACTAATTCTGGACTAAGTCATGGAGTTTGAGACGTATCACGCCCCCGAGTAACACTGTTTTTAGCAACAAACTAGTTTCACTCAATGAGAGCCAAGATATCTATCTGGGAAGTTCTCCTACAAGCCAATTCTTAACCTTGCACTTAACGAACAAACTTTTAATTGGTCCCAAACACTTCTGGTGAAGTTGTCAATCTCACTAGCTTTGCCAGTTATAAGGATTAGCATATCCAGTGTTTTGAGTTGATCTTGTATGCAAGAAGAAGTAAAATTTTGAATATTAAATAATAGAATAGCAAGCAAAACGAGGTTGTATTCTTACGAATAAAGAAAGGGTAGGGATTCATAATTTCACTAGTGGCGTCTCTCCAGATAGCATGGGTGTGGTAATAATGGCAGCCGATCTATACAATTTTCACTAAGATGTTATGGAAATGGATGGGGAGATGGTGTTGATGGAGATGGTGAAGATGACTTAGCTGAATAGATTCCTATTTATTTAGTAGTGATGACGATGGAGATTTCTTTGAACTCACTAAACATAGGGGGAAATCATAGTAGAAGCACGCCATCGGGAAGCTACGGTTTCAGCGAGCGAAAGCAAAATACCACAGAGAGGGTACCACATGTGGGCCCCAGTCATCTTGTCCAGGCAGCTAAAGGGCCAAGGCACCTATGTCGGGTGGTTGGGCCTACCATAAACCTAGCTCCTTTTGGTGCAAACCATGCTCGCATATTTTTATTGATTTTTTCTCTGCGTCTAAAAAGAGAATTTATTGTGAACATTTTATCCCCCCCCCCTCGGACAGCTTTTCCAGCAGTCCTTTTGGCAATTCTCTGCAATATAAGAAGTTGAAGTTAAAATGAAGTAGTGGTGATCATATAAGAATGAAAGTAGAGTATTTATCTTTTGAAATTGTGATGGAAAATACATGTATCACAGTCCCATCCATCTGTCTGGTTTTATAAAAGATGGAGATATGTTATACAACATACCAACAACCAACATACTTGCTCCATAATATGTTTAGGAGTAAATGTTACAACTATGAAAAGTTTTTTGTGAGTTACGTAGAAGCAGTGGTGGTTGGCTCACAGTAAATAACTGAAGGGGGGATGGATATATAGCTCCTTATTATAAATCTATTTTATTTAAAAACATTCTATGGTTTCACTAATTAGGGAAAAAAATGAAAATCTCTGAAGGTATTTACTCAGTAATGGAATTTCTCCTATGGTGCCCCAAGGTATTGTGACGCCCTCGATTCAATCGTACACTAATCATGCACACAAATGTGTACGATCAAGATCAAGGACTCACGAGAAGATATCACAACACAACTCTAAAACATAAATAAGTCATACAAGCATCATAATACAAGCCAGGGGCCTCGAGGGCTCGAATACAAGTGCTCGATCATAGACGAGTCAGCGGAAGCAACAATATCTGAGTACAGACATAAGTTAAACAAGTTTGCCTTAAGAAGGCTAGCACAAACTGGGATACAATCGAAAGAGGCGCATGCCTCCTGCCTGGGATCCTCCTAACTACTCCTGGTCGTCGTCCGCGGTCTGCACGTAGTAGTAGGCGCCTCCAGTGTAGTAGTCGTCATCAACGATGGCGTCTGGCTCCTGGGCTCCATCGTATGGTCGCAGCAACCGGGTAAAGAAAGGGGAAAAAGGGGGAACAAGGCAACCGTGAGTACTCATCCAAAGTACTCGCAAGCAAGGAGCTACACTACATATGCATGGATATATGTGTAAAGGGCCATATCAGTGGACTGAACTGCAGAAAGCCAGAATGAGAGGGGGATAGCTAATCCTGTCGAAGACTACGCTTCTGGCAGCCTCCGTCTTGCAACATGTAGAAGAGAGTAGACTGAAGTCCTCCATGTAGCATCACATAGCAATAATCCTACCCGGCGATCCCCTCCTCGTAACCCTGAGAGAGAGCGACCACCGGGTTGTATCTGGCACTTGGAAGGTGTGTTTTATTAAGTATCTGGTTCTAGTTGTCATAAGGTCAAGGTACAACTCCAAGTCGCCCTGTTATCAAGATCACGGCTATTCGAATAGATTAAACTTCCCTGCAGGGTGCACCACATAACCCAACACGCTTGATCCCATTTGGCGGACACACTTTCCTGGGTCATGCCCGCCGCGGAAGATCAATACGCCGCAGCCCCATTTAGGCACAACAGAGAGGTCAGCACGCCGGTCTAAACCTAAGCGCACAGGGGTCTGGGCCCATTGCCAAATGCACACCTGCACGTTGCGTGGGCGGCCGGAAGCAGACCTAGCCTAACAGGCGTTCCAGTCCAATCCGGCGCGCGCCGCTCAGTCGCTGACGTCACGAAGTGCTTCGGCTGATACCACGACGTCGGGATACCCATAACTACTCCCACGTAGATGGTTAGTGCGTATAGACCAAATGGCCAGACTCAGATCAAATACCAAGATCTCGTTAAGCGTGTTAAGTATCCGCGAATGCCGACCAGGGCCAGGCCCACCTCTCACCCAGGTAGTCTCAACCTGCCCTGTCGCTCCGCCACAAAGTAACAGTCGGGGGCCATTGGGAACCCAGGCCCACCTCTACCGGGATGGAGCCACCTGTCCTTTCAGCCCCCATCTCCGAACAGTATCACAGGTAATGTAACAGTGTAAAGTATATAGTATATGCCCGTGATCACCTCCAGAAGTGATCACAGCCCAGTAGTATAGCATGGTAGACGGACAAGAATGTAGGGCCACTGATGGAACACTAGCATCCTATACTAAGCTGCAGGATAGCAGATAAAGGTAACAACAGTAGTAGCAAGGACAGGCTATGCAGCAGTATAGGATTAACTGAAAGCAATAACATGCTACACTACTCTAATGCAAGCAGTATAGAGAAGAGTAGGCGATATCTGGTGATCAAAGGGGGGGCTTGCCTGGTTGCTCTGGCAAGAGAAGGGTTCGTCGTCGATGTAGCCGTACTCGGTGGCATCAGCGCCGGTCTCGGGGTCTACCGGGGAAGAAGAGGGGGGGGGGGGACAGTAAATACGGAGCCAACAAAGTATCACAAACATAACGAGGCAATACGCGGTGCTAGGTGTGCCCTAACGCGGTAGTAGGTGATACCGACGAAGGGGGGAAACATCCGGGAAAGTATCCCCGGTGTTTCGCATTTTCGGACAGACGGACCGGAGGGGGAAAGTTCCATGTTCGATATGCTAGGGATGTGTGGTGGACGAACGGGTTGCGTATCTGGAATCGTCTCGTCGTTCTGAGCAACTTTCATGTTGAAAATATTTTAATCTGAGTTACGGATTGTTTTATATGATTTTCCGAAATTTAAACAATAATCTAAAATTTAATATTAATCCTAAATAAACCAGAATATACCTATTGTACCCACTATGCTCTAGCCCTAGTGGATGACAAGTGGGGTCCATGGGTCTAGTCAGCATGCACAGTCAGCATTTGACCAGTCAACATTGACTGGTCAACAGGGTCAGCGGGCCCCACACGTCATAGGCTAGGGTGAAGTTAACAAGTTTAGTCTATATAGGGGGGTGTCCACTGTCATAGGCTGTTAGGTCAGCTAAACTAGTCAATTTAGGAAAGTAGCAGGTTAATTAAGTTAAATACTTATTTAACTAACTAAATTTTTTTATTTTCGTTTTTGTATTTCTCCAAGGGCGTGGGGCCCCATGGTCAGTGGCCCAAAGGCCTTAGCGGAGCGGGCGAAACGGATGCGGGCGTGGGCGCCCGTGTGCGTCTGAGGCCACCAGGGGGCGGCGATGCCGGCCACGACAAAGGCCGGCCACGGCGCGGCCAGCGCGCAGGCGGGGCGGCAGCGGCACATGGGCGTAGTCGGGCTAGCAGCCAGAGCGGATGGGGGAGTGCGGCGGCCCAGTGGTGCAGGGCGAGGCCAAGGCAGGGGGCGAGCACGGCGGGAGGGCCGTGGACGCGCAGCAGAGCGCAGGTCGCTGTTGCAGACGGCGCGTCTGCTGCACGACGACGGACGACATGGGAGGGCAGAGAGCGGGAGGAGGGGGCGCAGCTCACATCGGAGCCGTAGGGGAGCGACAATGGGCTCAGGGAGGTCCGGCGAGGTAGGGGCGATGGCGGTGAGGTCCTGCGGCGGCGTCGGGGCGGCCTCCTCCCAATTCAGACGGGATCGAGCAGAGGAGGGACGGGGCGGTGCCGACGGTGACGGCGTCGGCGACGTTGGTGTCGGGGCGCAGTGGGGGTGGATGGCGTCCAAGTCGGGGAGAGAACGGGGAAGGCAACGAGGTTGGGGCGGTGGCGCGGGCTCCGAGCAGCGTCCGCGGGGCGACGAGGCGATGGGGGTCGGGGCACCATTTTCGGGGGCGAGCGCCCCCGATCCACATCCACGCGGGGAAGGGGAGAGAGATCGGGGGATCGTGGGGGGAGAAGTGGCAGCGGGTGGGGTGGGGTTCGATCTAGGGTTTCTGGGGGAGAGTGGATAAGGGAGTGGGGGTGGGCTGGTCTGTGTGGCCGAATGGGCCGGCCTGTTGGGTCGGCTGGCCCGGGGGGGTCCTTTTCCTTTTCTTCTTCTTTTTTTGTTTGTTTTCTCTTTTGTATTTTCTTTCTTTTATTTATTTTCTTTTCTGTTTTAAATCATTTTAAATTACTTAGGCATTTTATAAAAATGGGTTTGTTGCACCATAATTACCTTTGTAATATTTAGTACAATCCAAACATTTTTGTTTTAATTTTTGAAAACTTTTATTGTTATCATTAATTTGAATTTTGAATTTTGGACCTGTTTTGTCCTAACGATAGATTAGAAGCGATGAATCGTGGTGACGTGGCACCATTAGCGTGGGATCACTTTGTAAGCTTAATTATCCCAAGGCCACAATTCTCCTCCACTACAAGAAATCTCGTCCCGAGATTTAAGAGGGGAGTAAGGGGGAAAGTTCTGGTTACGATATTCTAACGGATCTTCTTGAAGAAGTTAACCCCTTTCGTTGATGTCTTGAATTCTTTATTCCAATGCATCATGATAAACTTGTCATCATTTCTTCGAGAACTCCATCGTACTTACGAAAAGATAAGGGGCAGCTCACTACGACATAATGCTTTTGAGGGAAACAAGGGTTAACCCATGAATGAGTATAAGATTATCTCTCGAGTTGAACATATGAAATACCTCGAGAGTAAGGTACGAAGGTACCATAAGAGGCTCCAAGCGGATAGATAGTTGCTCGAAGCCTGAACCAGAGTGAGAAAGGGGTTCAGAGTAGCGAGAGTAAGTATTGCATCTGATACCAGAGTAGATCACTAAGACGGTGGCCCGTGAATTACATACGAGGACACACACGAGGAATAACTTTGGGAATAGGGGGTGTACATGACAGTCAGGTTTCGATGCTGGGACCTGTGGGTTATGGGCCCACCATGTGGTTTTTTTTAATAGGAGCAGTGACATCTTGCACGGTCATGATAGCAAGGCATGTCAGAGAGTACCATGTCAGTTATGTCGGCAACAACGTTGGTACCAAGGGCGAGGGACGAAGAGAACCATTTTCCTGCTCGTTGCATCGAGGCGGGCCAATAGGCAAAGTTCTCGTCCATCGGTGGTTACCGAAATGTCATCAACAATAGAAACAGGGTCTTACTGACACGGTTTGTACACCAAGGTGTTTTACATATAGATCACAAGAAGGGTTAAGCAAACCAATGGAAAGGAAAATGATATTCTCAGATTAAACAGAATAATGGAAAGGAAAATGTGTTTAAACACATATTTCAGGGGTATATCCTTCCCAAGGATAAGCAGAGCATGATATCCATGACAGGATATAATGTAGAAAACTCTTTAGGTAGGGGAGAGAATTTTCATGACATTACCCATACATCGGTGTTTGGATAATTGAGCAAGAAACATTTAGCATTGGGCTTCAAATGTTCTTGTTGAAAATCGGAGTACCACACACATGCTTCAAGATAGCATTGACATGGTGTTTCAATCAAGGGCCAGACTTTGGATATAGGAAGGATCCATTAGGAACAACTTGTAGGATAAGTCTTACAATTTCCTCCAGGAAGAATGGTTATCTTGCAAAAGAAATTATAATGATAGGTCCTCCAGCCGGGGGGGCGGGGGGGGGGGTGCTAGGCATGACATCATGTTACCGGGTCATCAAAGGATCAGCATCATAACCCTTAGAAAGTTGTCCCAACCATCATATCTGACCGAGATTCATATCCAATTGGTGTCATAATACCTCAGACTCAGGGGGTCCGAGCGGAAAAGGTGCAACACAAATCGATTTAAATGACATTGCAAGATTCTCGGGAAATGAACTATGGGAGCGGGTTCCTGAAGCAATAGTTCATCATTAAACCAAGGTGAGGATGTGGAGGTGGCTGATGGGCTCGGCGACAATTCATTGAGAATTCCAAACGGATGGATTTCCACAATAATGTGAACAAGAAGATGACACTTGTTGATTGAAATGATATAATGTTGTATGCTCGAGGAAAACATACACCATCAATCATTAGTTGAAAGGTGCACCAATTATGGGCTTAGGTAGCAGGATCAATGTTAGAATGGTGATTTGATAACCAATGGTCTAAGAATGAAATATCGACCATTAACTTCAAAGCAATAGGGTTGCTAGAGGTTTTAGAATCCGAACAACACAGTTCACCTGTTGGTATCCCAGTTAGAATCAACACGGGAACCTAGGAATGAATGGAGATGGCAGAAGTATTACTATATCAGGAATTCTTAAGAGGTGGAGCAATCCTCACAACATCCTTTACATGAAGGACAGTAATACTTCAAGGTAGAACATAACATAAGCTAGATGGGAAGGAGCTCCATAACATGATCAAGTCTGAAATGGAAGGGGAGCAATAACGTTGCCGATGATAACACAAACCATCGAGGGGCAAGGAGGTATTTCTCATCAAGAATTTGATAGATATCTTGGAAGAGCTCAGAATGTTGATGATGACCACGACACAATTCTCGAGAGATTTCATGAAGATGTAATCGTTTGGTGATGACACCAAGTCAAAGAAATGATGAAGCGAAGGGTTATTGGAACCACGGGTATGGCAAAAACTCGAAATCAAGCTTGCTGTTCAAGGCGAGATGATATGACGAGGAAGATCGTCATAAGGTTATCTCATCGTCGAAAATTGTGCTCCGAGAAGAAGGACCAGGCAGCACGGTTAAAATTTAGCACATAATGATATAACCGATCAGGCTAGGAATGACGTGATGAAGTATTAAACTTCTCAACCACAAAGTACTAGAAGTACTGAATCACAGGGGTGATTCGATTCACTAATCGGTGTTCTCGGTTGACGACAACCCAGAACCCGTGGAGTGACTATGACGGGGAAAGGCACTACTTCTTCAGGAATGCATAAGATGTAGTGAAATCGGTTGATATCCTCAAGATACCAGGGGGGTAATACTCGAAGGTAGATCAAAATAGAGGTTAGACTAGGGTATTGCTCTGCAGAAGGCAAGTACTCTAACATGTCCAAGAAATGGAATCAAGAAGAAAATATGGTCGGAACCACGGTTGCAAAAGACCAATTCCCATATATAAGATGAACTTATACCAGAGAGCGTTTAAGAGAAGCATCCATGATAAGATCAGCATCGTGTCCATGGGCATGAACACAAAGTTCAAGGTCGACTCCCACTTCTCCAATGCATAACCTTTCATTCACTTCTCATTTTCGAAGAAGTTGTAGTGCTGAAATTTTATCTAGCGAAGCACCAGAAGAGTATGACTCGTGAAAACTTTCGAGTTCACACATTTTAAGGAAGGCATAGGTTCAACCCATCAGGGCATCTTACGAACATATCCCACAAACTTCGGGGTAAATAATACAAGCTCGAAAGTAGAGCATTGTTCTAAAGAAGATGATACAATTTACCAAAGGCATTATATACCCATGGAAAGGCTCTCAAGGTTATTCAATATGAAGGACACTGTCGGATAAAATCCAACAAAGGAACCGATGGTCCACAAGGGATCTGATGTGAGCATCGGTACTCAACCAGAGGAAGAAGAATGCACGGGCATCATATTATAGAACATCTGAATAATTCCATGCTTAGATAACAAAGGAATTTCGATTTAAAAAACAAAGGATCAGAAGCAGTCACTCTGATCAAGGATGGATAAGTTCAATAGACCTAAGGGTACAATCGACATCCAATAGATTGGTTGAGAACAAGCTCATGTTCAAAATGACATCTGAGCCGGAAAGATAATTTAAAAGGATCAACTGATGATTGCGGGCATTCGCACTCATGTTGAAACAATAGGATCAAAATGACGGTGTCTAAGGGTACTAACGAATATTGCCAGTCATGTGGAAAGCATCCATAATGTAAGTAGACAAGTATTGCAGAGCAATAAAGTTGCTAAGGATTTTCGGAGGATTGAATAGTATTTCAAAGACTTTTGTGAAACATCTGAACAACTGGGGATGAGCGGATACTCGGAAAGGGCGAGAATTTATTCTTAGGGGTATTCAGGTGGCAAAGAACTGCAAGGCAGTAGGCACAAAATATTCGGGGTATCTTGTAGTAACAAGATCGACTGGGAATAAAAGTAAGCACGACAGGTGTAAGTATTTATCCATAGGGGTATTTCAGTGGAAGGGAATTGCAAGAGCAACGGGCACAAGGTCTCGAGAGAAAATCGGAGAGTATCTTCGAAATCTTCTGGTGCAGCCAGCGATCATCTGGACTGAAGGGGCTCTCCAGGAGAAAGTATTATCGAGAACCTAGAGTCCAAGTTAGTAAAATCGTTTAACCTGAATAGAAGAGATGTCAGAGTCCCAGAGTATAGGTCGAGGAATAAAAGATCCTACTACCACCCAGTGGCGACGTGTGCCCGTAAGACACACAGCCATGTTAGTAAAAGTTTTTGCAACGTCTAGACTCGACTTCGGCCAAGGAGTGTGGAAGGGGGATTCCTACAGGCAGTCGGCTCTGATACCAACTTGTGACGCCCTCGATTCAATCATACACTAATCATACACGCAAATGTGTACGATCAAGATCAAGGACTCACAGGAAGATATCACAACACAACTCTAAAACATAAATAAGTCATACAAGCATCATAATACAAGCCAGGGGCCTCGAGGGCTCGAATACAAGTGCTCGATCATAGACGAGTCAGCGGAAGCAACAATATCTGAGTGCAGACATAAGTTAAACAAGTTGCCTTAAGAAGGCTAGCACAAACTGGGATACAATCGAAAGAGGCGCAGGCCTCCTGCCTGGGATCCTCCTAACTACTCCCGGTCGTCGTCCGCGGGCTGCACGTAGTAGTAGGCGGCTCCAGTGTAGTAGTCGTCATCAACGATGGCGTCTGACTCCTGGGCTCCATCGTCTGGTCGCAGCAACCGGGTAAATAAAGGGGGAAAAGGGGGAACAAGGCAACCGTGAGTACTCATCCAAAGTACTCGCAAGCAAGGAGCTACACTACATATGCATGGATATATGTGTAAAGGGCCATATCAGTGGACTGAACTGCAGAAAGCCAGAATGAGAAGGGGATAGCTAATCCCAGCCGAAGACTACGCTTCTGGCAGCCTCCGTCTTGCAACATGTAGAAGAGAGTAGACTGAAGTCCTCCATGTAGCATCACATAGCAATAATCCTACCCGGCGATCCCCTCCTCGTAACCCTGAGAGAGAGCGACCACCGGGTTGTATCTGGCACTTGGAAGGGTGTGTTTTATTAAGTATCCGGTTCTAGTTGTCATAAGGTCAAGGTACAACTCCAAGTCGTCACATTATCAAGATCACGGCTATTCAAATAGATTAAACTTCCCTGCAGGGGTGCACCACATAACCCAACACGCTTGATCCCATTTGGCCGGACACACTTTCCTGGGTCATGCCCGGCCGCGGAAGATCAACACGTCGCAGCCCCACCTAGGCACAACAGAGAGGCCAGCACGCCGGTCTAAACCTAAGCGCACAGGGGTCTGGGCCCATCGCCCAATGCACACCTGCACGTTGCGTGGGCGGCCGGAAGCAGACCTAGCCTAACAGGCGTTCCAGTCCAATCCGGCGCGCGCCGCTCAGTCGCTGACGTCACGAAGTGCTTCGGCTGATACCACGACGTCGGGATACCCATAACTACTCCCACGTAGATGGTTAGTGCGTATAGACCAAATGGCCAGACTCAGATCAAATACCAAGATCTCGTTAAGCATGTTAAGTATCCGTGAACGCCGACCAGGGCCAGGCCCACCTCTCACCCAGGTAGTCTCAACCTGCCCTGTCGCTCCGCCACAAAGTAACAGTCGGGGGCCGTCGGGAACCCAGGCCCACCTCTACCGGGATGGAGCCACGTCCTTTCGGCACCCATCTCTCAACGATTGCTGTGTAATGTAACAAAGGTAAAGTATATAGTATATGCCCGTGATCACCTCCAAGTGATCACAGCCCAGGAGTATAGCATGGCAGACGGACAAGAATGTAGGGCCACTGATGGAACACTAGCATCCTATACTAAGCAGTAGGATAGCAGATAAAGGTAACAACAGTAGTAGCAAGGACAGGCTATGCAGCAGTATAGGATTAACTGAAAGCAGTAACATGCTACACTACTCTAATGCAAGCAGTATAGAGAAGAGTAGGCGATATCTGGTGATCAAAGGGGCTCTTGCCTGGTTGCTCTGGCAAGAGAAGGGTTCGTCATCGATGTAGTCGCATTTCGGTGGCATCGGCGCCGATCGGGTCTACCGGGAAGAAGAGGGGGGAGAAACAGTAATTACGGAGCCAACAAAGTATCACAAACATAACGAGGCAATACGCGGTGCTAGGTGTGCCCTAACGCGGTAGTAGGTGATACCGACGAAGGGGGGAAACATCCGGGAAAGTATCCCCGGTGTTTCGCGTTTTCGGACAGACGGACCGGAGGGGGAAAGTTCCATGTTCGATATGCTAGGGAATTGTGGCGGACGAACGGGTTGCGTATCTAGAACCGTCTCGTCGTTCTGAGCAACTTTCATGTTGAAAATATTTTAATCTGAGTTACGGATTATTTTATATGATTTTCCGAAATTTAAACAATAATCTAAAATTTAATATTAATCCTAAATAAACCAGAATATACCTATTGTACCCACTATGCTCTAGCCCTAGTGGGTGACAAGTGGGGTCCATGGGTCTAGTCAGCATGCACAGTCAGCATTTGACCAGTCAACATTGACTGGTCAACAGGGTCAGCGGGCCCCACACGTCATAGGCTAGGGTGAAGTTAACAAGTTTAGCCTATATAGGGGGGTCCTTGTCATAGGCTGTTAGGTCAGCTAAACTAGTCAATTTAGGAAAGTAGCAGTTTAATTAAGTTAAATACTTATTTAACTAACTAATTATTATTGAATTATTTTTTTTATTTTCGTTTTTGTATTTCTCCAAGGGCGTGGGGCCCCATGGTCAGTGGCCCAAAGGCCTTAGCGGAGCGGGCGAAACGGATGCGGGCGTGGGCGCCCGTGTGCGTCTGAGGCCACCAGGGGGCGGCGATGCCGGCCACGACAAGAAGGCCGGCCACGGCGCGGCCAGCGCGCAGGCCGGGCGGCAGCGGCGCATGGGCGCAGGCGGGGCTAGCAGCCAGAGCGGATGGGGGAGTGCGGCGGCCCAGTGGTGCAGGGCGAGGCCAAGGCAGGGGGCGAGCACGGCGGGAGGGCCGTGGACGTGCAGCAGAGCGCAGGGCCGCGTCGTGCACGGCGCGTCCGCGTGCACGACGGACGACATGGGAGGGCAGAGAGCGGGAGGAGGGGGCGCAGCTCACATCGGAGCCGTAGGGGAGCGGCAATGGGCTCGGGGAGGTCCGGCGAGGTAGGGGCGACGGCGGTGAGGTCCTGCGGCGGCGTCGGGGCGGCCTCCTCCCGATTCAGACGGGATCGAGCAGAGGAGGGACGGGGCGGTGCCGACGGTGACGGCGTCGGGGACGTTGGTGTCGGGGCGCAGCGGGGGCGGATGGCGTCCAAGTCGGGGAGAGAACGGGGAAGGCAACGAGGTTGGGGCGGCGGCGCGGGCTCCGGGCAGCGTCCGCGGGGCGACGAGGCGATGGGGGTCGGGGCACCATTTTCGGGGGCGAGCGCCCCCGATCCACATCCACGCGGGGAAGGGGAGAGAGATCGGGGGATCGTGGGGGGAGAAGTGGCAGCGGGTGGGGTGGGGTTCGATCTAGGGTTTCTGGGGGAGAGTGGATAAGGGAGTGGGGGTGGGCTGGTCTGTGTGGCCGAATGGGCCGGCCTGTTGGGTCGGCTGGCCAGGGGGGGGTTCTTTTCCTTTTCTTCTTCCTTTTTTTGTTTGTTTTCTCTTTTGTATTTTCTTTCTTTTATTTATTTTCTTTTCTATTTTAAATCATTTTAAATTACTTAGGCATTTTATAAAAATGGGTTTGTTGCACCATAATTACCTTTGTAATATTTAGTACAATCCAAACATTTTTGTTTTATTTTTTGAAAAATTTTATTGTTATCATTAATTTGAATTTTGAATTTTGGACCGGTTTTGTCCTAACGATAGATTAGCAGCAGTAATCGTGGTGACGTGGCACCATTAGCGTGAGATCACTGTAGCTTAATTATCCGGGCGTCACAGGTATATATTGCCAATAACATATAGTAACAGACATGAGTCCAAAGAGATTGGATAAGGTATCTAACTCAATTTATATATGAGCTCCTTCCTAAAAAGAAAATGAAAATAATTATGATTTCTCACTAATACAGCCATTTATATGGCACAGATATAGATATTCATAACACATTATTCAAAACTAGTATCTCAGAAAGACAACATGGGCGGTGGACATTAATGTTGTAAGATATTAATAATCTTGAATAAAACTCTCAATAAATGTTCCTAGACGGCGCATGCTAGCAATAAACGTTCCCAAACGGCTATAAAAGTTGCATCATGTATACCACCGAACACATGAACGAGAGCACAGAAAAACAAACAAATGGATGGGAAAACTATGGGTTGTTTTTTTATTGTGCTTTTGCTCGTAGGAAATTACACTCAAGCTGGTACACTCTTTCACCCCCGCTCTCCCTCTCATCTCTCCTACTATCGGTGCTTGAGAAATCTATCATCTTTCTTACTGATGCTTTCCTTTTTTTTGTTCCTTTTCATAGACAACTGCCAAAACCATCGTATTGGAGACATGCTATGCAAGGATTTGTCATGCTTGGGGGATTGTGAAAGTTCTTATTTTCCAAAGAAAATTAAGGAAGCTTATTGCGTAGGCAAGTTCCTCGTCAAGAAATGTGTATGCGTCATATGTGACTAGAATTACAGTATGGTTATGGATGCATATAGCATCAAGTGACCGGAATAAAATTTATATATGAGCAAGAAAGTTCATAATATGTATTTATGCAACATCAAATTAAGCCATGGTGTTGTTTATGCAACATCAAATTAATCCCGAACTCTCGCCACCAAGGAGGCAATGCCCATGGTAGGCATCCATGGCTTGTTTGAATCACTTTTTACTCCGTTTCCACGTTGTGACACGTGTGACTATTAATTGCCTTTTTTCACTGAAATAATAATTTCAGAAAATACAAAACTTCTCGAAAATAAAACCACTTGGGCATGGTGCCATGAATTGGTCACTAGGTCATGGAGAAAGTTTGTGGTCATTTCTCAACGTGCTCACAAATCGCACCCTTCTAAGGTGGATGCCTCAGCCATGGGCCACCCAGGCCGGCCGGTAGCTATAGCATTGCACTGTGCCCTGTCTCTGCCTGTGGTCGCGCGGAGTACGTCTCTGGCGGCAGCTTCTCCGATGCACCGCGGCCTCTATTCCCGCGCGCCATCGCCGCCCGCCGATGAGGATGGGCAACGATCCCAGTGCGGCTTTCACCAGGAGGCCGAGGATTTGCTGGGTTCCGGGACGAAGGCGACCCGCGGTTCACCAGCTCTAATGCTTTGGTACCCATGCATCAACGCTTCAGTTCAGTTTACCCCCTTCTCTGATATCCGGCCCTGTAGTTTCATCAGCCTCATGCTACCAAATTGCGTTGATGTGGTTGCGAACCCGCTTGCAATTGCAGCCGAGGAAAATACTAGTAGACATGAACTTAATCTGCCAGAATGCAGTACTGAACAACATTCCATCTCACGAAGCAACCATACAGGTCAGCTACAAATTCTGAATCTGAATATGAAGGGAAAGTAGAATCTGAATCTAGTGAATGGTGTCCAGTGTTCACCACCGAATACATTACAAATTGTGCTGCAAAGAACATGGAGTAACAAGTCGCCACTGTGCACTGCCATTATCTGTTACGAATGGATGATAAATTTATTATTTCCCAACAAAATTGAATTGCAACAATCAAAGTAAAAGCAGCGGTTCAAGCGAGCTTTGGAACAAAACACCAAGCCCTTCCAGAATTGGATCACTCTACATAATAACTCCAATTGTCCTGATTGCGGAATGGAACAGCAAAACAAACAATCCACAAATTGTTTCCTTCTCATCCATCTTGTCACCATGTTTGTCTTTCTCCTGATCAATGGTCGTTTACGGATGTTCTTCTACAACCGACATGTCCTTTGGCTGTTCAACCATTTCTTTCAAAAGAATGTAGGCCTGACACTTGAGTACCTGTTCTAGTGATACCTGTGTCATGTTCTCGTCGGATATGTCAGTTGAAATTTGGAAACAATTCTTTTTATGGTATTTCGAGCAATATTTCAAATTTTTAAACAGGTTTAAAAAAGGATAATAAATTTCAAAAAGGACAAAAATGAATTAACAAGAGAAGAAAAATAGAAAAATATAAAAGACGCTGAGGCCTTGGCCCAACTGGCCGACACGCCGCTCCTATCGAACGCCTGTAAGAGTTTAGTCCCACCTCACCGAGCGAGGAGCGGCGCGACCGGCTTAATAGCCACGTCCGCCTAAGCCCCCGGACTCCTTAAAAAATGCTACTTTGTCGCTGCCCAATGGGGCCGCCATTGGGCTGTTAAGTGGCCTAAAGGCCGATCCCTTTCACCCTCGGGCTTTACCAGGACGGGCCGAGTAGGTGTCGCTCGGCTAGTGGCGTGGTGGGATTTTTTTCATTTTCTTTTTAGTTTCACAAATTTTAAATTTTATTCAGACAAATCATTTTTGGGAAAAAAATCATAATTTTTCAAATCAGTCATAATTAATCAACCAGCTAAAATCCATTCAAACTTAGTTAAATTTACATTAATTTTAAGCGAAATTTAAACTTCAAAAAAATATCATAAACTACGCCGTCATGGTCGCTCCCGGAGTCCCGGTGAGGTTGAAGACCTCACCCTTGTCGCCACCGCCTCCAACTCTGGCACCATTGTCGCAGCTGCTGAGGTCGTCGAGCCACCCGAGGTCGTCCTCGGTCACCATTGATGTCGCAGGCGCGCGGAGGGCCTTCATGTAGCTCGACTCATCCGCCGGGTCCTACGCGCCGCCGTCTAATTTTTGAGGGCGCACGTGGCAGGTGGGCACTGACAGATCGTCCATGTCCATCATCGACCTCACATCCACCGGCTCCGGCGACGGATAGGTAAAGACTCCTTCGAGGATGAGTAGGCCATGGGAGGCAGCAGGGCATTGTGTCCAAGGGGGCTGGTTTGTAACATATATAAATCAACAACCATACAAAGTACACGGCCGAACAATACAAGGTGATGAAATAGCCCTCTTACAAAGCCCATCCTAGGATATTCGGAAACGCAGGCCGCAGGAGACTATGAGACCGAAAGATAACACAAGAAGACCTGAGAACAGCGCTACACTACACCCTAGAAAACCTAAGCTCCACGACAAAGCCCTCAGGAGGGGGAACGCCGCCAGGCGTGTGGAGTCCATCGGACAGGGGTTTTCACCTAGAACTCAGGCACGAAGAAGAGCACCATGATGATGTCTTCAAGAAGATAACGGCGCCCACAAGCATTGCCGTCGTCGGCGACAAAGCGCAGAGCTTTCGCTCAGTAGCTCCCTCATGCCACCATGACGTCTTAGAGAGAGGCGTGGGGAGTCCAGATCCCCAGCTCCAGATCGGGGCGCCGTCACTACCAAAGACAAATGGTTTACCCGAGCCACCCGTCGCTACACTTCTTGACGCCCACACGACCAAGATTTATAGCCACCATCGCGGCCATGGTGCCTGCCGGAGAGCCAACCAAGCAGACCACCTTCCAGAACCGCCCCCGGCATCCAAGCCGCGAGACATCGCCCACCGTCCGTTTCACAATGCACAAACTGCGGCAGGATAAGCCCGGCATCAGCCACCGACCTAGGTCAGCGCCACCATCGTCGGGGCACCCACTCATGCAATCCCACCAATCCCAGTTGACCGAGGGGAGATGAATCTCTGGCTGCCGACGGCCATCGTTGAGCAACCACTCAGACGACGCCAAGTCCGCTGCTTAAGACACCGATCCAACCGCCGGCACAAGGATGCCCGAACAACCACTGCCACGGACCTCCACTAACGCTATAACGTGAGGACGTCTCTCCAACCAGACCGCAAGCACCCCTATTGACCTAGCCAGCGGTGACCCAACCGTGTGCAAGGAACAACAAACACCGGGCAGGAGGACCAAGTCAAACTCCTACCCGGCGGCTCGTCCACGTCGCCGACCTACTACGAGCCCACGTACCTAGTGAAGCCGGTCACCGGCCTACCCATGGGGGCTGCACATGGCGGTCGGCAACTCCGGCCATCTAGCAGCCGTTCTGGCAACCCCACCCCAGCTCAACTCCATCCGCAGGGTCTCGTCATTGCCGACCACACACAGAACACCACCGGAGACTGCACCGCCACAAACTGTTCACCAGAGCCATCCACCGGAGACCAAAGACGGCAGATGGAGGATGTGGTCGCCGATGCAGAATACGAAGGAACTGGATGAGGGCCGCTGTCGTAGGATAGGTTTAGAGTCAGACCTTTTTTTTGTTTTAAATGTAATTAATGAAAATCCGTGTGTCTCCGTGTTTACATGAAATTTTGTCCGGATAGTTCAAACTATGTTTAAAATGTAGCCGACAGCGCTGGATCATCGGCTCTTGTATCCGTGTCCGCGGGCGGATACTGGAGCACATTTACCAGTTAGCGTTTCAGATGCCACCGTAACAAGGAACCACGATCCTTGGAAGCAGGTGTTGCATACATCTGCTGACTAATATGAACCTCCATGACTGTTTCTGCCTCCGATGGCATGCTCGAGCTCTACATACCTGAACCACCACGATGGCTTCCCGAACATCGATGTCTTGTTTATGCTAAACGTCTTTACCTTTTACAGTTTACTTATTGTATCACAAATGTTCTGTCATTTCCTTATTGAGACATATTTAATACAATATTTTCATTATGTGTTTCTATTCCAAATAAATAAGATTCTTTAGGGCAACACTAATACTATTTGATGTGAACATTGAGGTCACACAAGAAACAAATAAATAACTAGGACCACAAAATAACTGTTCGTCATGACTGGTTGATTATTTCTTTTGGTTAAGTACATATTTTTAATCGATACTAGAATACTTTTCATTTGTACCATTATATCATTTTATTACTACAGATGCTCCTTTTGTGCTAAACTAAAGACATGTTCTCTATGGTGATTTTAGTATGGGGCATAAAGCAACCATTTCCCCCTAAATCTTATTAAAATTTAAATGTTCACATTCACCGATAATTAAGTTATATCACTTAATGAATTATAATGTTTCGTAAGAAATAAATTATGATGTTTTTATATGTAATGGCATCCAAATATATGATTCTTTTAGTAGAACATAACAATACAAATATCCTGATAGAGGATGCACGAGTATAGGACTGTTAAGCTTATGAACCACTCGACAGAAAATTCTAGAGCTTTTGAAGAGTCAGCGGGAAATAAAGATGAAAAGAATTCCGAATACTTTTGTTTGTAATAAATTACATAGAGTGGCATGGTTGAAAAGCATACAAACCAACTTGTAGAACAGCAAGAGTGGCATAGCAAGATCGTCCTAGTCATCTCCACATGTCTCTGCTTTAGCATGCCCACAATGAAGGTACTACTATGCCAATATTCTCGAAGGACCTTTCTTTTCAGTTTCGCATAAACAAGGAGCCAAGTGCCTTTTTCTGGACCCCCCAAAAAATGAAAGGGGATTGAAAGAGCCTCCACACCCATAGAACCCATAAGTCAGGGTTAACATTTGAGAAAGCATAGGCTTTCGTACACCCCCTTATCTAACCATTCATTTCTGCATCATGATTCGTGCGAGCACTTTTGTATTTTTTGTTTCTTCCAAATAAAACAACATATGACATTCAAACTTTGGAGGACAACAAAAAATTCTAACTAGAATGTGGGAAAAAACTTTCAAATTTTTTCGTGAGTCACATATACTAAAAATGATAATTTTTATCAAAACTAGAAAGATGCCCGTGCGTTGCATGGAACATCAAGATCTTGTGGGAGAAAAGGATGAACGAGGGAAGGCCTTATCTGCAAATGTGGAGAGGAGTGCGGGTAAATTGTCATAGTTTCCTTCCTGTCCGTTAGATATAGATCGGACGACCTATATTGCAGGATGGCAGGCACACCATCATCACCGACTATGCTTTTTATAAGAGTAGAGAAAAACTATTTTGAATATTTATGTCGGACCAAAAATCTGAAAGTTTTTCCTACATTGTAGTAAGAATGTTTTGTTGTCCTACAAAGTTTGAAGTTCAGATGTTGTTTCATTTTGAAGAAACAAAAAAGGGAAAATTTCATGCAGTAAGTTAGTTGTGTAGCACAGATCTGAAAGCAACATTGGAGGGTAAAGATAAGAGGTGTCTAGAAGCCCAAGCTTTATAAATCCATGTTCGTAAGTAAGTCACTAAAGTTGATACATCAGTTTTCACTCTCCATTCACCCTTTATGCGCCAATTATGTGTGCGAACTACTTTACATCATATTCGTTTCAAGACAAAATATATAGATGCATAATAAAATTGAAGGCAATTTCTTTAGATTAGCGACGCTTGAAAGCAACATTAGCACCTTCTGTCACATCACTGCTTCCAGCTAATTACTCTAACCTTAATGTCTGGTAAGTAGATGCACTAAACAACTTCATTATTAAAAAGGAAGTTATCATTATGTTAGTCATCTATGAGTATGTTTTGCAACTGAACTTGAATGCTTATAAATGGTCCATCCTCTAATAAACCCAAATATAGGGCTATGCCTTATAAATCTAAAAAATATTTACAACAAAAATGTCCTCTTGTCAGATTTCTAATGGCAAGATACTTGTACCCTACCTAATAGTTACATGTGAACAAAAATATTCAAACGAATGCATTCTCAGACAGCTATGAAAACACGGTGCTGTAGGGAATGACATGTGCACAAACCTAAATGTGTAATATTTTCAAGGGATAAGGCATACCTTCAGATGAGGTGCTATATTAATAAAATCTCCTACGATGAAGTCTATATGATAATTTATTCCATAAACACTTGCATTATGTTGTGCATAATCAATCTTCCATGGGTCAATATCAACTGCAACAACATTCTCACACCTGAAAAATAAAAGATGTCAGAGCAATGGAAGTCTACAGTTTCAGCACTGTAGAAGAAATAAGAGAATCGAGTGTCCACCTGATATCACCATTAACCATAAAAGGGCTCCCAGTTTCCAAATTAGATACACTCATGTGGCATGATAATTTATATGAATTCTAACAAAATCAGCTATAGCCCTAAATACTGCGAAGCAACTTAGAATCCATCCTTCTCATATGGTGTGTCATTTTACAGGGCACAAATACCTCAGGGAGAGTAACATGCATCCTTCTCATATGGTGTGTCAACTTACTCGGAGGGATGCCCCTTGCTTGAACATCTCCGAGGAGGGCTCTAGCTCTTGCAGAGTAATAGGCACCCCTGGTTTCAAGTAGAAGATGCCATCTAGCATGGGGAACTGATGAAACAAGAGATGAGGGGGTTATGTTTGAGCTCTGGTGGTAGTCTTCACAATCAAGGAAAGTACCGGTACTGGTTTTAACATTATACTACAAGGCTGTACACTATTAGTAATACTATACCAGCTACATGACCATGCAAAGCAATATGACAATGATGATGCGTGTCATAAAAACAGAACGGTGGAAGTTGCATGGCAATATATCTTAGAATGGTTATGAATATGCCATAATAGGTAGGTATGACAGCTGTTTTGAGAAAGATAAAAGGAGGCTTATGTGTGATAGAGTGTATCATACCATAGGGTTTGGATGCACCAACGACGTTTGCACCACATCTCGAGGTGAGGAAGGGCAATGCACGGTGCCGAAGAGGCTAGCAAATTGCGGAAAGATGAGAGTGCATATAATCCATGGACTCACATTAGTCATAAAGAACTCACATACTTATTGAAAATTTTTATTAGCCCTCGAAGCAAAGTACTACTACGCATGTCCCTAGGGGATAGACTGGTAGGAAAAGACTATCGCTCATCTCCGACCACCACTCATAAGGAAGACAATCAATAATAAATCATGCTCTAACTTCTTAGCATAAAAGAGACTATACGTGCATGCTTCTTACAAACCTTAACACCAATATTCTTACTAAACCACAATCATTCACTAGTATCTCCCACATATTATCATCTTTATATCGCAAAACTATTACAAGGAATCAGACTTATCATATTCAGTGATCTACGTGAAAGTTGTTATTATATCCCTCTTGAATACCTATTACATTAGGACCAATTTCATAAATTGTGCATATTGCCATTACTATGATCAACTCTCAAAGTGATATAAGTGAAGCATGAGAGTGCAACTTTTTTAAAATATAACCACCGCCGTGCTCTAAAAGATATAAGTGAAGCACTAGAGCAACTGCTTAACTCAAAAGATATAAGTGAAGCATAAAAAATGTTATAACAAATCACGATTAATGTGTGTCCCCCTCAAAAAGGTGTATCCAGCAGAGATTATTGTGGCAAATTAAAAAGCAAACAAAGCAAAGAATCATATAATACACGACGTTCCAAGCAAAACTTATATCATGTGATGAATAAAAATATAGCTCCAAGTATACCGATGTTTCGTAGACGAAAGAGGGGATGCCATCTGGGGCATCCCCAAGCTTAGATGCTTGGGCGTCCTCAAATATTACCTTGGGGTGCATCAGGCATCCCCAAGCTTAGCCTCTTGCCACTCCTTATTTCTTCATCCACATGATCTCACTCAAAACTTGAAAACTTCAGCACACAAAATTCAATAAAACCTTCGTGAGATCCATTAGTATAACAACCAAATCACAAACTTTAGGTACTGTTGTAAACTCATTCATATTTTATTATGGACACCGATAAGTGCAACACGTGTGGGCATTAGGGAGTCCGCCCACACATTTTGTGTGGTGTATGAAAGGAAGAGCCCACACCCACACACCTCTTTTTTTCCTTCCCGATCTCTCTCACACGCGTGCGTGTGGGCAAAGTTGATAACACCCACACGCCCGTATGTCAGGCCTCGTACCCTCCTGGCCCCGCACGCCACGCGTGACGGTCACCGCGCGCCCGTAGTTGCCATGGTCCAGACCCTCGTCCATGTTCGTTTAACTGCAGTTGCCATGTCGTTGAACTACGGTTGCCATGTCGGACAACTACAGTTGCCATGGTTGCTCAACTGCAGTTGCCATGTATGGTCTGATCTAATGTAGTTGCCATGATTTCATAACTTTAGGAGTTGCCACATACTAACACTAGGCAGTTGAGGGAGTTGCCATGTGCTCACAAGCATGCTAGGGCTGTTGCCATGTAAAAAGAAAGAGTTGCCATCTGCTTACGTGCACGTTAGGGCAGTTACCATGTACCATGCAAAAACACATGGCAACTCGGTAAAAGAGAGTTGCCATCTGCTTACGTGCACACTAGGCAGTTGCCGTGGACCCTGCAAAACACATGGCAACTCGGATGAAAAAGAGAGTTGCCACCTGCTTATAAAGCACACTAGGGGCAGTTGCCATGTGCGCTGCAAAACACATGGCAACTAGCAGCTTGAGTGTGGGAGAGGAGACGGGCGAGATGGCAAATGCCCACACACTAGCCCTTGTGTGTGCGTGCAAAGTGGCGTGTGGCGCGAACTGCTGAACGCCCACACACCAGCCCCTCCTGTGTGGTGAAACGGCCGTGTGGGCGACCGGATGAACGCCCACACACCAGGCCAATCCTACGTGGCACTAAAAACATGCCAAGATTCATGCGCTCACGAACGGACGCAGATCCACGCGTGTGGGCGGGATGCAAACGCCCACACGTATGGACGTTAACATTTCCGTTTATTATTGCATAATATGTACTGTATTCTAACTCAACCATGGGTTATACCCCCAATACAATTCATAGATTCATCAAAACAAGCAAATAATACAATGAAAACAGAATCTGTCAAAAACAGAACAATCTGTAGTAATCTGAAGAATGACTATACTTCTGTAAATCCAAAAATTCTGAAAACTTATGACAACATGGGACATTTGTATATAAATCATGTGTAAAAAATTCAGATCAAAAGGACGTTCCAGTGAATTTACAAAATTTCAGAACTAGGCGCAACAGTTTCTGTCTTTTTACAGAATGAAATCAACTATCATCCAAATCATCCCAAAGCCTTTACTTGGCACAAACACTAACTAAAACACAATTATAACAAAAGCATAATTGTAAGGATATGGTACGCATGCTAGTCCACTTGTCACTCTCCCTTGAACGTTCATGATGTACGCACATTATTATTGTTGTCCAGGTCCTAAGATGTCACTTACAGTGATTCAGACTTTTATGTCTATCTACATCTAGTTTGGAAAATGTACATTATTGGCTGGTCAATGTATTTTCCTCGCACAACTAGAAAGGGGGCATGTTAGCACGTGCGCCACTATTGCCAGTCGATCCCTCGATCAGAGCTCAGAGCAACGGCAATGGCTGAGCCTGAGCTGAAGCTATGCTTGTGCTCAAGTAGCCATCTCCTCTTCCTGTGCTTCTTGATCCTCTGCGTACATGTCCATCACGCGACCGCCATCTCGTTCAACTACAACTCCTTCAGCTCCGGTGATTTCAGAGAGGAGGATGACTCGATGGTCACCGACGGCAGGATTGAGCTCGTCGGCGACGAGGCGGGCGGTCGAGCAAGGGGCCGTGTTCTGTACAAGCAGCTGGTGCAGCTCTGGGACGGCGTCACGGGCGAGACGGCCGGCTTCACCACGAGCTTCAACTTCAGCATCCAGTCCCTGCCTGGCCGGAGCAGCACCCCCGGGCACGGCATGACGTTCTTCGTCGCGCCCTACATGCCCGAAATGCCGCAGGAGTCCTATGACGGCTGCCTTGGGCTCTTCGATGAGAAACATGCCCCGAATAACGGGATGACGGCGATCTCGGCTAATGCCTCCGGCAGCGCCAGCTTCGTCGCCGTGGAGTTCGACACCCACCGTGACGCGTGGGACCCGAGCAGCCGGCACATCGGCGTAGACGTGAACAACGTCGACTCACGCGGCAAGTACAGGATCTTGCCAGAAGGCAGCCTCGTGGACGCCGGCGTGATGTCTTCGACGGTGAGCTACGACAACGGCACGGCGAAGCTGGACGTCCTCCTTGTTGGGTCAACCATAGTCTTCGGTTGCATGCACGCAGCAGCAGTAGCTTCCTTGGCTTGAAAGGAAGTGGTATTTACCTAGTAGTTTACTGGTAGTTCACTTAGCATTGTAGGGAAGTTGACTAGGAGTAGACTAGAGCTGTACATACAAGTACTTGGTAATTTCCTAGTAGTAGTCACGAAATGGCCTTGCATGGCCATGGTAGTAGCCCGGTAATTTCTAGCGTGTGTGTGAGCTGTGCACATCACGGCCTATAAAAGGACCCCAGGTCCTTCAGTTGTAATCAGGCCGATCCAAAGCAAGTAGCAATCGGAAGTGTAGTAGTATTGCCACTACAACCAGCCTCCTCACTAGTAGCACTCCAGTTCAAGTATAGGTGTGTGCGTTTGTAGAATATTTATGCAGCAACACCTAGCTGATCGTGCATCTTTGGTTGATCCTCGGAGAACTAGCTAGTCCGTAGTTTTGGGCTAACAATTGGCATCAGAGCCTCAGGTTATGCCGAAGCATATGCCGAAAGGAGGCGTCGCCGACGACGGTTCCAAGACCGCCGAGCAGAGCTCGGCTGAGGACACCCGTGCGACGGACGCGCTCGCGCTGCGAGGCAGGCCGGGAGGTGAGCTGGGTGCGCCACGCTCCGTGCGAGACGTGGGCATGTCCAGTGCCTCCTTCCCTCTCCTCACGCGGAATAACTACCCCAGTTGGTCCGTCCTGATGAAAGTCATCATGCAGGCGCGGCATATGTGGAAAGCCGTGGAAACCGGCGATGTCGAGTACGAGGAGGACCGGCTGGCGATGGAGGCGATCTTGCGCTCCATCCCAGAGGAGATGGTGCTCACCCTTGGCGCCAAGGAGACGGCCAAGGAAGTATGGGACACCATCAAGACTCTGCGCATCGGCGTGGAGCGCGTACGGGAGTCAAAGGCCCAGACCTTGCGCCTCCAGTACGAGGAAATCCGGTTCAAGGCCGGTGAACAAGTCGACGACTTCGCCTTGCGGCTGCAAGGTCTCGTCAACGAGCTCGCAACGCTCGGAGATCCCATCGACAACAAGATGGTGATTCTCAAGTTTCTCCGCGTCGTCCCCAGGCAGTACAAGCAACTGGCCTGGTCCATCGAGAGCTTGGTGGATCTCTCCACCATGACGATCGAGGAGCTGGTAGGGCGACTCAAGGTCGTCGAGGAGCGCGGCGACGAAGCCGAAAATCGTGCTGGCGGTGAACTACTGCTCACCAGGGAGCAGTGGGACGTGCAACTTCAGCAGCGCGGCCGCGACGACTCTTCCAGCAGTGGGGGAGGCGCCCCCATGGGAAGCAGAGGTCGCGGCAGAGGAGGAGGCCACGCCCAGAGTGGCGGTGGCAACCGCGGTCGCAAGCCAAGCCAGGCAGGGCGAGGCACTGGCAACGGTGGCAAGTGCCGCTACTGCAACATGCCGGGTCACTGGATCCGGGATTGCCGCATGAGGAAAGCCGACGAGGCAGCCGCGGCAACGACAAACCTCGTCCAGGCTGACGTGGACGGCGGGCCGGCAATGATGCTGGCAAGACTCGAGCCCGTGCAGTAGAGCACATCGTCTCTCGCGACCACGGCTCCGACAACCACCGATTCTGTGCAGGAGGCACGGAACCCGTCCACGGGAACCATCACTCCAGTGACAGGCCACACCTCGACAACGACGTTTTCGGGGCCTGTCGACTGGGAGGCGATGAAGGCTCTGGTGTGGGGGAGCCACACCCCGACGACGGCGTCCCCGAACTCAGGACCCGACGAGATCGCACAAGTTGGCGCGTCAACGACGTATATGGCGGACCATGCTCCGACCATGATGCTGGCGACCATCGACTCCGTGCAGGAGCGCACGGAGACTCAGGTCAGCCACAACCCGACAACAAAGTGTTCGAGGTCCACCGTGTTGATGGGAGATGGCTCCCTGACAACGGCATGTGCGTGCGGCTACGTCTTCCTCAACGAGGAGAGAGCCGTGACCACACCCACGCTTGCAGGCAGCAAGCAAAGTGAGGGTTGGTTCCTCGACACCGGCGCCACAAACCACATGACTGGTCCGGGAAGGTGTGGTTCGCGGACGGATCCGTGGTGGAGATCCACGGGCGCGGGACCGTCGTCTTCGCCGACAAAGGGGGTGATCACAGGGCGTTCACGGTGGTCTACTTCATCCCGGCGCTCAAGAGCAGCGTCGTGAGTGTCGGACAGCTCGACGAGGGCTGGTTCGACACCGGCATCCGGCGCGGTGTTCTCACCGTGCGTGACCAGCAGAAGAGGCTGCTCATCAAGGTAACCCGCTCGTCAAACCGCCTCTACATGCTCTTCTCTCGACCCGTGCATCCTGTGTGCCTTGCCGTGGGCCATGTCTCCGACGCGTGGCGTTGGCATGCCCGGCTAGGACACCGGCACTTCGACGGATTAAGGAAGATGGCGCGAGGCAACCTCATTCATGGGCTACCTCACATCGAGCACGCCGACGAGTTGTACGATGTGTGTCTTGCCGGGAAGCAGCGGCGCCTGCCCTTTCCCGAAAAGGCATGCTATCGGGCGCAGAAACCCCTAGAGCTGGTTCATGGGGACCTCTGCGGCCCAATCACCCCGGCAACGCCAGGAGGGCGTCGCTACATCCTGCTGCTCGTTGATGACTACAACATGTTCACGTGGGTGCTGCTGCTCGCCTCGAAGGACGAGGCGGAGCAAGCCATCGTCAAGCAGCAAGCGGCAGCAGAGGTGGAGTGCGGCCACAAGCTGCGTGTGCTGCGCATGGACCGTGGCGGCGAGTTCACGTCAGCCACGTTCTACAAGCACTGCGACGACAAAGGGGTACAACGTCACCTGACGGCCCCCTACTCGCCGCAGCAGAACGGCGTCGTTGAGCGGAGGAACCAAATTGTGCTCGGGATGGCACGCTGCATGCTCAAGGCAAAGCAGGTGCCGAGCACGTATTGGGGGGAGGCCGTACTCACGGCCGTCTTCATCCTCAACCGCTCCTTCACAAGGAGCGTCGACGGCAAGACGCCTTACGAGGCGTGGTATGGGAGGAAGCCCGATGTACGCTTCCTTCGCACCTTTGGCTGCGTCGGGCATGTCAAGATGACGCGCCCACAGCTGAAGAAGCTCGACGACAGGAGCACCCCAATGGTGTTCATGGGCTATGAGACCGGCTCTAAGGCATACAAGATGTACGATCCCGTCTCGAAGCATGTGCATGTCTCGCGCGACGTCATCTTCGACGAAGACGCGCGATGGACTTGGGAGGCGTCGGGGGAGGCCCCGACAAGCAGCTCCTTCACTTTGGAGTACCCGATGTACTCTACAACCTGGGGAAGCAAGACCTCGGGAATTGCCACGCTGGGAAGCCCGGGAGGTGTGGATCCGGGAACTGCAACCCCGAGAACACCGTCCCCGGGTATGGTGTCCACAGACACCCCGACATCAAGCAAGGTGGTTCCCGGGAGGCTATTCGCGACCCCGCCAACAACAAGGTAGGAGCTGTTCGACGCCGACGACAGCGTTGGCGCCCCCCCCCCCCCACAGGTTTCGGCGCATGGGGGATCTCCTCGGCGAGGCTGCGGCAACACCACAACAGCCCGAGGATGAGGACGCTGATGATGACGAGGTCCTGCATCTGATGACCGGCGAGGAGCCGACCACGTTCGCGGAGGCCGAGCAAGAGGATTGCTGGCGCCACGCGATGCTGGACGAGCTGGCGTCGATCAACGACAACGCAACTTGGACACTCACCACACTGCCTACTAGGCACCGAGCCATCGGGCTCAAGTGGGTGTTCAAGGTCAAGAAGGACGAGCGCGGCGCCATTGTCAAGCACAAGGTGCGCCTCGTCGCAAAGGGCTACGTGCAGCGTGAGGCAGTGGACTTCGAGGAAGTCTTCGCTCCAGTGGCAAGGCTGGAGTCCGTGCGGCTCATCCTTGCCGTGGCTGCTCACCGCGGGTGGGAGGTACACCACATGGACGTCAAGTCGGCGTTTCTCAACGGCGACCTTAACGAGGAGGTGTACGTCTCCCAGCCTCCAGGGTTCGTTGCCAAGAGCCACGAGCAGGGCGTGTACAGGCTACACAAGGCCCTGTATGGTCTCCGGCAAGCCCCAAGGGCGTGGAACACCAAGCTTGATGCAAGCCTCGCATCCCTTGGGTTCTACGTCGACGACCTGGTCATTGCCAGGGCAGAGCCCGAAGAGGTTCGACGCTTCAAGGGAGAGATGCATCGTCTCTTCAGCATGAGCGACCTCGGGCTGCTCCGGTACTACCTCGGGCTGGAGGTGAACCAGGAGGGTGGTTGCATCACGATAACGCAGACGGCCTACGCCACCAAGATGCTTGAGCGAGCAGGCATGAAGGACTGCCATGTCGTGCACGCTCCAATGGAGGCACGGCTGAAGCTCAGCAAGGAGAGCTCCGAGAAGGCGGTGGATGCTACACTCTACCGTAGCATCATCGGGAGTCTCACGTACCTCGTGCACACTCGACCATACATCACATTCGTTGTTGGGTACCTGAGTAAGTTCATGAAGGCCCCGGCAAGCGATCACCTCGCTGCCGTCAAGCACCTGCTCCGGTACATCGCGGGTACGCTCACGCATGGGTGCGTGTATCGCCGAGGCGACGGCGAGAGCTTGGTCGGGTACAGCGATTCCGACCACGCTGGTGACGTGGACTCTCGGAAAAGCACCTCAGGCATACTATTCCTTCTCGGGAATAGTCACGTCAGCTGGCAATCGGTGAGGCAGAAGGTTGTCGCCGTATCTTCGTGCGAGGCGGAGTACATCGCGGCAGCTACAACGGCCTGTCAAGGCATTTGGCTTGCTCGCCTTCTCGGCGAGATGCTGAATCAGGACACCGCCCCTGCGCTCATCTTCGTCGACAACAAGTCGGTGATTTCCCTCTGCAAGAATCCAGTGCTTCATGACCGCAGGAAGCACATCGATCTTCGCTATCACTTCATACGTGACTGCGTCGAGAAAGGCACAATGATCGTGGAGTTCATCAGGACTGGTGAGCAAGGCGGACATCCTGACCAAGTCAATTGGTCGCGTCCGGTTCCAAAAACTGCGCGACAAAGTCGGGCTCATGGATATCAAGCTCCTTCGACAAGGTTGAGGGGGAGATTGTTGGGTCAACCATAGTCTTCGGTTGCATGCACGCAGCAGCAGTAGCTTCCTTGGATTGAAAGGAAGCGGTATTTACCTAGTAGTTTTCTGGTAGTTCACTTAGCATTGCAGGGAAGTTGACTAGGAGTAGACTAGAGCTGTACATGCAAGTACTTGGTAATTTCCTAGTAGTAGTCACGAAATGGCCTTGCATGGCCATGGTAGTAGCCCCGTAATTTCTAGCGTGTGTGTGAGCTGTGCACATCACGGCCTATAAAAGGATCCCAGGTCCTTCAGTTGTAATCAGGCCGATCCAAAGCAAGTAGCAATCGGAAGTGAAGTAGTATTGCCACCACAACCAGCCTCCTCACTAGTAGCACTCCAGTTTAAGTATAAGTGTGTGCGTTCGTAGAATATTTATGCAGCAACACCTAGCTGATCGTGCATCTTTGGTTGATCCTCGGAGAACTAGCTAGTCCGTAGTTTTGAGCTAACACTCCTCAGCGTCAGTGCCGCCGAGTATGCCCTCGGCGCTACCGTCGACCTGCGAAGCTTGCTGCCGGAGCAGGTCGCGTTAGGCTTCTCGGCGGCCACCGGTGATGCCTTCGGCAGCAATCACACGTTACTCTCGTGGTCCTTCCACTCCATGCTCCCGACAAGGAACTACACGCCCCTCCCATCTACCTCGTCAACCAAGAAGGCCACCCTACAACTCAAAGCCTGGGTTGCCGCCGCAGCCGTGCTAGTGCTCCTGCTCGCGGTCGCCGTGGCGGTGCTGCTCCGGCGTGCGAGCATGAGAAACAGGCAACCAGATGACAAAGACATGCTCGCCGGCGACATGACTCCGGACTCCCTCGATGCCGACGGCGATGAGTTCGGTTCCAGCACGGGACCCCGGCCGATCCCGTACGCAAGCCTAGCGGCGGCGACGAGGAACTTCACGGAAGAAGGGAAGCTGGGGCAGGGCGGATCCGGGTCGGTGTACCGGGGCCACATGAAAGAGCTCGGCGGCCGCGATGTCACCGTCAAGGTATTCCTGCGAGTGGCGTCCTTGGAGGGGAGGAAGGAGTACAGGTCGGAGGTCACCATCATCAGCAGACTGCGTCACCGGAATCTTGTGCAGCTAATCGGCTGGTGCCATGGCCGCAGGCGGCTGCTGCTGGTCTACGAGCTCGTCCACAACGGCAGCCTCGATGGGTACCTCTACAGCAACAGCAAAAACGACGTTCTGACTTGGCAAGTTAGGTACGCATGCTTGGAGTTACACATGCATCCATGTCTGTCCAGTCGTATTTTTTACTTACTTTTCTACCATGACTAGATCAGCCTAACTTTTGGCTAACACTTATTATGGACTGTTAGAAAGGAGAGAGAGGTTTGATGGAATAGTTGTTTTGTTGCTTGAGCCTCGTGGGCATATATATAGGAGTACAATGATCAAATTGGAGTACAAGACAAGCCAGAACTAATCCTAGTCTATCTAGTCTTTCCTAATAATCAATATACTCAACATCCCCCCGCAGTCACAACGGGAGCGACGCAGACGGTGAGACTGGAGAAGAATCCGAAGGCAAGCCGACGGACACCCCCCACAGTCGTAACGGTCGATGCATCGCGGAGTTGTGGCTGGAGTGAAAACCGACGAGGTTGCTCAAGCAGGCGGTAGCCGTTTGTGCCGTTTGTCGATGTAGCCGAGAGCGTGGGTGGTGGAGCCGTGGTCGAGGTAGCCGTGCGAATAATGCCGTGGTCGATGTCGAGTCTAGGTAGCCAGTGTCGAGAAAGTCGCCATGGAGCCGCGGGCGCAATGAGGCGCCGAGTTAGTCGTGGGCGCAGTGGTGTCGAAGTAGTGGTGCGCCAGGAAGTAGATGATGTTGACGACGCGTCGCACCGGGGTTGCCAACCCCGGGGACACATCGTAGACGAAGGCACGCGTCGGTGTTGCCAGCACCGGGCATGCGTAGACGGACGAAGAAGAAGTTGACGAAGCGCCGCACCAGGCTTGCCGGGCCAGGGGACACGTCGTGGACGAAGGCACGCGACGGTGTTGCCAGCACCAGGCATGCGTAGACTGGGACCTGCACGAGCTGTACGCCATGTCGAAGAAGTCGGAGAGGCTAGCAGAGAAGGACTCGACGACGGTTGCGGCGCCAATCGGCACGGGGCCAATGTCGCCCGCGGTTGTCGGAGTAGATGAAGCGGTCGAGGTAGATGATGGCGACTCCGGCGACGGGCTGGTGCTGGACGAAGACGAAGGAGGGGGACGGGCGGCTGCGGCGGCTACGGATGTAGCGGCGGCGGCGGCCAAAGAAGAGCGGCGTCGGCGGCCTGACGGTGGCGGTGGCGACTAGGTTAGGAGCGCAGCGGCGGTGCTCGAAGTAGGCGAAGAACCCAACAGCGTGACGAAGACCGGCGCGGACGGTGGCGTTCCCGCGCCAAGGGAGATGGCGCAGCGCATACCACGGGAGGTCGACGCGCGGTGACGGCAGAGTGGACCGCGGGCCGAGGCGCTACGGCCCGTAGGGGCGAGCAGCGGTGGCGGGCAGGTCCGGGCGACGGCAGAAAGACCTCGGGGCGGCGGCGGGGACGGCGGGCAGCGAGCGGCGGCTTTGAAGAAGCGGCGCGACGGCGGAGCGCGGGTTGGTGCAACCGCGGGGACGGCCTCGGGACGGCAGCGTGGACCGCGTCCACGCTCGCTACGGCCCGATGGGGAGACGCAGCGGTGACGCGGGTCGGTGCAGCCGGGAGGAGAACCACGGGGCGGTGGCGCTGCGGCCCGACTGGGCGACGCAACAGCAGCCCGATGCTCGATCGGTGGAGAGGCGCGCTGAACTCAGGGATGATCTTCACGGGACCTGCGGAGGCGCGCGTAACCGACGGGCCAGGTCGGTTGCGCGGCGTAGATGAGGCGGATCGCGGCGGCGGGCGGGTGATCAATCCGATCGCGCGCGAGGACGGGGACGCCGCTCGATGGATGCGTGGTGGCGGCGGAGTCTTGGATGAGGCCGGCGACAGCGGGCGACAGGGCGGCTATGATTGGCCGCCGCATGGCGCGAGGCCGCCGGGTCGGTGATGCAGGAGTCCCGGTCGGAGCAGGGCGGTGACGGCCGGCGCGCGGACGACGGCCTTGAGGGCTGCATGTCACGCGAGGCCGCCGGGTCGGTGAAGTAGCCGGCCGATCGCGCCGATGTCGGAGTAGAGGCGCGAGGTGTCGATGGCGGCGGTGGGCGACGCAAACCGATCCAGTGAATCGGAAAACCAAAAAGTAGACGCCGATCAAAGCGACCGGTGAGAGAGTGAAAAACCTGGATCAAAGGATCGGCAAAAAGACTCTCTAGGGCAGCCGGCTAACACGGCCGGCGGACGAACCTTAGGTACGGGCGGCGCGGCCCCCGGGGGCGGCGCGCAGGTGCGGAAGCGGCGGCGGCTAGGGTTTAGGATCGACTTGCGATAGATACCATGTTAGAAGGGAGAGAGAGGTTTGATGGAATAGTTGTTTTGTTGCTTGAGCCTCGTGGACATATATATAGGAGTACTATGATCAACTTGGAGTACAAGACAAGTCAAAACTAATCCTAGTCTATCTAGTCTTTCCTAATAATCAATATACTCAACATGGACTAGAAAAATCGTCGTATTATTTGAACCTATTTGAACTGTCTTTTTCTAGCTTTGATCGAGTCCATTGATATCTAAATTCTTGGTCGATGCTATTTCTTAGGCTTTTTTTAGCAAAGAAGTATTACTTCAATTTTATTATGGGGTTTTTATATTTCTTAGGCTTTTCCAATAATAGCATGTCTTGCTTTTTTCACTACCAGAATTTGGCACTTTACCGATTACTCGGCAATGGGACAAATGCACCCGGCAAAAGGTTTGGTGAGTGTTAGACGCTTAGACTCGGCAGAGGGAACTTGGCTCGACTTCTGCTGGCAAACAAGTTTGCCGAGTCCTATTTGTCGGGCACTCGCAAACTCTTTTGCTAAGTGTAAAAGAAAGGAACTCGATAATCAAATAGTCTAGACGGAACAGAGTCGAATGGTGCCACCATCATGTGTCACATCGGTAGTTTGCCAAGTGTTGCACTTGGTAAAAGTTGAGGGGGTTTGCCGAGTGTTACACTTGGTGAATCATTTTAGAGTAACTAAAGAAAACGCGGGCAACCTAAACCTAGCCCAGCCATCCTATACAGGGTCGTCGGGATGTCTGGCGGAGGGTTGGGAAGACCATCACGGCAAAGATCCCCTCGTGCATCTTCGGTTGTGCGACGCAAGCAGAGGGCGGCGGTCGCGGGGTAGCCATCGAGCTCAGTGGAAGCGGCTTCAAGCCCAGCAAAGCTCCATGTCCCTTAGGACAAGGCCGTCGCCATGTAGTGCCCTGGGCGTGCGGAGATGGCTGCTACCACCGCACATGTATTCGATGCCTCTAGCGTTGCTGGCCCTCGAGGAGGGAGCAACTGGCTCTAAGATGAGAGTGAATAGCAAGGTCAAGCGAGTGACACGACTGTCGGTGTCAAAACCGGCGGATCTCGGGTAGGGGGTCCCGAACTGTGCGTCTAAGGCTAACGGTAACAGAAGGCGGGGACACAATGTTTACCCAGGTTTGGGCCCTCTCTATGGAGGTAATACCCTACTTCCTGCTTGATAGATCTTGATGAATATGAGTATTACAAGAATTGATCTACCATGAGATCATAATGGCTAAAACCCTAGAAGTCTAGCCTATGAGATTATGATTGTTGTCATACGGACTAAACCCTCCGGTTTATATAGACACCGGAGGGGGCTAGGGTTACACAAAGTCGGTTACAGAGAAAGGAATTTACATATCCGAATCGCCAAGCTTGCCTTCCACGCAAAGGAGAGTCCCATCCGGACACGGGGAGAAGTCTTCTATCTTGTATCTTCATAGCCCAACAGTCCGGCACATGTATATAGTCCGGCTGTCCGAGGACCCCTTAATCCAGGACTCCCTCAACGACCGCAGGAAATTCTAGTTGGCGGCCCAAGATGTTTGGCCACAACCGCGGGTGAAATTCTAGAAGGCGGCCCTAGATGTTTGGTAGTGGTAGTGACATCATGCCCGCATGGTCTTCGGCGACGTCGAATAGAGCGGCGATTGGGTGAAAGGAGAGAGAGTTAAAAGAGAGAGAGGGATTGATAGAGAAGAGAGCGAGAGAGAGGAAAGGAGGGAGAAGGGAGAGAGGAATAGGCAGCCATTGGATATGTGGGAATGAAACAGTGGGGAGGTATGATCCATGGAAGGGTGTCTTTACGGAGTGTCTCTAGAAATGCACATGGAAACATGTTTGTTTTTCTTTCTCCTCTTTTCTCTTCTTTCTTTCCTTTTTTTCTTTCTTCGATTCCGTTTTTTGTGCAAGGCCTAAACATAGACTCACTAAATACAAATAGGAATTGATAAAACATTTTCTTGAACTGTTTCACGAACTTGCAGTTAAAATTTGAATTATATCAACCAAATCTCTAGAAAATTCACTTCATGACTTAAAATATAGCAAATGGATTCCAAAAATGCTAAATTTTCACATGTGTCATGTAATGGTGCATTTTGAATGTAGAAAAAAAAATCATGGGCAACAGATGAAGCAGGGATCGCTTCACCTTTAAACCTGATTTGTTCCCTTCTGAAACCACAATTCTTTCTAGGAGATGCAACTTTTATGAATCCTTCTCAAATATTTACCACAGTTTCTAGGGGTCATATAATGACACCTTCCCAAATTTGATGTTTTTTTAGAATTTGTTCATATTTTTGGAATAAAAAAACCAATAACCTCCATCTTTGTGGTCAAATGTTGGCACCCTAATGTTTGAAATTTCTTTACTTTTTCGGGGATGGCTTAAACATGCATAGACTCAAGAATAGAAATGGGATCTTTCAACCCTATTTTACCAACCTTTCATGCCCTTATAGTTCAAATTTTAATTATATTCACTAATACTTAGAAAATGCACTTGATTACTTCAATATAGCAAACAGACCCCAAATTTTTCTAATTTTGACATGGAACATCTCATGGTGTATATTGTGTAGCATTTTTTTCAAGGCCAATAGATGAAGCATCAATCACCTAGCCTTCAAATGTGATCCATTCCCTCTTGAAACTATGATTCTTCCTTGGAGATGGTTCGATTTCTCCAGAGTTTACGTCACAACTTTTATGAAAGTTTCTCAATTGTTTACCACCGCCTTTAGGGATCATATAATGACATAATGTCAAGTTTGATGTTTCTTAGACTCCGTTTGGACTTTTAATAAAAAAAAACCCAATAACCCTACATGTTTGGGACAAGTCTTGACACTTTCATGTTTGGAATTTCTTTTATTATTTTTGATTTGAGTATAGCCTAAACATAGACTCAAGAATACACATAGGATTTTTCATAGACGGTCCACACTCATACACGACTAAAAGCTATGAAAGCAAGTCAAGCAGTGCTAGATGATGATGAAACAGAGGCACATCCTTCTTTTGTAGAGTTAATTCTTAGATCAGACATTCTAGCGGCATTCGGAACTTAGTCAGACAATGACCGCCATGGCAGGTTGTGACGCCCGGATAATCACGCTACAGTAATCCCACGCTAATCATGCCACGTCACCTCGGTTACTGTGACTAAACTCTCGTTGATTCAAAACCGGTTCAACTTCATATTGAAAACATAGGCAAAGAAATAAAAGTTTTCAAAAATTAAAACAAAAAGTGTGGGGAGAAACCCCACTGGCCCAACAGGCCAGCCCCCCACTGACCCCCTCCCCGGCCGGCCCGGCCGCCACCATATCCACCCTCCCGGTCGGCTAACCCTAGCCGCCCAGCGCCGTCACTTCCCCCGATCCCTTTCTCCCTCCCGCCCGATCTAGATCGGGCGATCCACCTGTCGCGCCCCGACGCCGACGATCCCGCCGCCCGACCGCGTCGCCCCTCTCCCCCTGCGCCTCGCCGCTGCCGGATCCCCACCGTCGCCACGCGAGGTCCTCGCCGCTGGGTCGTCCCCGACCCCCGCCTCACCGGATCCGCCCGGCGCCGACGGCCGCCTCCCGCCCGCCTCCTCAGCAGTCGCCACCGGCGCCCGAGCCCGCCTCGTGAACCCACGAACCCCACCGTGAGCTCTCCCTCTCCTCCCTCGGACCCCTCGCTCCCTCTCCCTCCCGAACGCCGCCGTCGCCTGGGCCTCCCGTCGCCGGCTCGGCCGCCCGCCCATGATCACAGCAGCTCGCCGCCCGCCACGCCGTCCCCGCCTCCCTCTCCTCCTCCTCGCCCGGCGGCGCCTTTCCCCCCTCCGCACCGAATGCCCCTCCGCCGTGGATCCGTCGCTGGCGCCCCAGTGACCAAGCAGTCCACGGGCCGAGCCGATGTGGCTCGGCGCGCAGCCCTCCCGACCCCGTGGCGCCCCCGGAGAACCGAACCTCCTCGCCGCCTCCGCGCTCGCGGCGCGCCGTTCCGGCCGAGTCCGGCCGACCTTGCCCCCATCGGACGCGCCGCCTCTCCCCTTCGAGCAGCCGACCAGCGCCCGTTTAGCCACCGAAGCACGAAGTCCGTGAGCTCGGCGCCCTCCGCCCAGGTAGCCAGAGCCAACTCGGCCCCCCGACGTGGCATGGCACAGGGGCCCCGCTTTGGCACAGTGATGGGCCCAGGGGCCCCCCCTCGCTCTGTTGACTCGGTCGTGAGGTGACGATCCACCCCCTCTGCATCTGACAGTGAGGTCCCACCTGCGAGCAGTTTAAAAATAAAAAGAAAAAGGATAATGTAATTTAAATAAATAATAAATAAAAATGAATAAAACTAATTAATTAATTAATTAATTAAGTAATTAATTAATTTATTTAATCCTGATTAATTAAACCTAATGACTAATTAACCTAATTAACTACTGATAATTAAACTTAACTAAGTTAATTAGTTAACGGTGTATAATGAGCAGGACCCACATGTCAGGGTTGACTTAGTCAACCCTGTTGACTGCTGACGTCAGCATGACATCATGTTGACGTCATAAATACATTTTTTTCGAATTAATTAATTAATTAAATTCCAGAAATTATTAAAATCTTTTAAAAATCATATCTTTTAATCCGTAACTCGGATTAAAATATTTTCAACATGAAAGTTGCTCAGAACGACGAGACGAATCCGGATACGCTGTCCGTTCGTCCGCCACACACCCCTAACCTATCGAACCTGCAACTTTTCCTCCTCGGCTCCTCGCCTGAAAACCCAAAACACCGGGGATACTTTCCCGGATGTTTCCCCCTTAACCAGTACCCCCCTCATACCACGTTAGGGCACGCCTAGAATTACTTCTTGACATGTCATGCATCGATATGCATCTGTTTACTTGGTATTCATTGTTTCTTCCCCATCTTCTCTCCGGTAGACTACGAGACCGACGCTGCTGCTGGCCAGTTCGACTACGGTGTTGACGACCCCTCTCTCTTGCCGGAGCAACGGGCAAGCCCCCCTTTGATCATCCCGATATCGCCCATTCCATTCTCTCATACTTGCATTAGATTTTGCTCTTGTTATTGTTTGCACCTATTCTGATGCATAGCCTGCTTTTGTATCTGCTGTTGTACCTTACCTGCTTATCTTAAACTGCTTAGTATAGGTTGGTTAGAGACCCATCAGTGACCCCCCCTCACCTTGTCCTTGTTGCCCCTGCTTCATCATTGAAGACCCGATCAACGGGATCGAAGACCAGGCCCCGACACCGCACATCACTTCCCCTTAGTTGCTCGACACTACTGGGTTACTATCGAGTACCGAGGTGAAACCTCTACAGACTTCCGATATTAACCTGTAGTATAGCTATCCGGTTGTGGTCATCGAGGGTGATTTCCTCCTTAACCACTTCCGTCACGACTGTCGTGCAACCCCTCAAGTGTGGACCTCGAGGGTGAATCCTCTTATGTTCACCTTGATGACTACATTGAGTGGAATTCACCGGGGTGATTCCTCGGGTTTTCCCTTGATGTTTGGACACACGGTTACTTGGACTTTTACCACTTGTTACTTGGAAAGACGGGTCGACCACGAGGGGTACCAGGCGTGCTTAATTGCAGTGATGTGGAGACGGGTTGACCTGGAGGGTGCCCGCGAGATAATTACGGCGTGGCGGGCATTCCTAGCCCTTGCCGCAAGTCCTCGAGGCAGAACAGCGGGTCACATCTTCGTGAGTCTCTTCTTGTTACCGCGTTCCTAATCCACTACGATTTGGATATTTGATCAGGGGCCTCGGCCCGATAGCACTAACCATCACGTGCGCATAGTATGGGCGTTCTGCGTCGTATACATCAGAAGCTTAATAGGCGTCGTGACGGAGCGGCGCCGGGTTGGACCGGTAAGCTCCTCGCCTTTTTAGGTAGGTAGCTAGGTACGCTCACCGGCCGCCCTCGCATAGCGTGCAGGAGTTCAGGGAGATGGCCCATGACCCACAGGGGCATAGGTTTAGTCCGCGGGCTGGCCTCTCTATTAAGCCTAGGTCGGGTTGCGGCGTATTGTTTGGCGAAGCCGGGCATGACCACTGGAAAGTGTGTCGGCCGAAGTTAAGCGGCGTGGTGGGTAAGTTGGTGCACCCTGCAGGAAGAAAACATCTATCGATAGCATGTCCTCTGATAGCGGACACTTGGAGTTGTATACCGATCGATACAACTAGAACTGGATACTTGTGATGAGAATTGGATGGTGATGAGAACTGGATTGTGATGATAAGCTGGATAGTATGGCTTCGGGATTTCTTTCTCGCAGGAGTCGAGAAAGGATCTCTGGCTGAGGTTGATAACACTACTACTTTACTTTATGCTACTCTACTCCTTCCGGTTGCTGCAAGATGGTGGTTTCCAGAAGATGCTAGTCTTCGATAGGACTAGGCCTTCTCTCTATTCTGGCATTTCTGCAGCCCACTCCACATATACAGCCTTCCTTTGATAATGTTGCATATGTAGTGTAGATCCTTGCTTGCGAGTACTTTGGATGAGTACTCACGGTTGCCTTGTTCCCCCTTTTCCCCCTACCTCTACTCGATTGCTGCTACTGAACGATGGAGCCGAGGCAGACGCCACCGCCTATGATGACTACTACCACGGAGGTGCCTACTACTACGTGCAGCCGGCGGCGGCGACCGGGGAGTGACCTAGGAGGATCCTGGCGGGAGGCCTGCTCCTCTTCGATCTGTATCTCGGTTTGTGCTAGCCATCTTATGGCAACTGGTTTAACTTATGTACGTACTCAGATATTGTTGCTTCCGCTGACTCGTCTATGATCGAGCACTTGTATTCGAGCCCTCGAGGCCCTGGCTTGTATTATGATGCTTGTATGACTTATTTTATTTGTAGAGTTGTGTTGTGATATCTTCCCGTGAGTCCTTGATCTTGATCGTACACATTTGCGTGCATGATTAGTGTACAATTGAATCGAGGGCGTCACAAGTTGGTATCAGAGCCGACTGCCTGTAGGATTCCCCCTTCCAATTCCTTGGCCGAAGTCGAGTCTAGACATTGCAAAAACTTTTACTAACTTGGCTGTGTGCCTTACGGGCCCACGTCGCCATTGGGTGGTATTAGGATCTTTTACTCCTCGACCTTTACTCGGGACTCTGAACTCTCTTCTATTCGGGTTAAATGAATTTGCTAAAAACAAAACTAACTTTAGGTTCTCGCAAGTACTTTCTCCCGGAGAGCCCCTCACTTCAGATGATAAATGCGCTAATCGGAAGATTCAAGAAGATACTCTCTGATGTTCTCTCGAGACTTTGTGCTCATCACTTTTGCTATTCCTGACCACCGATAAATCCGTATGGATAACTACTTACACTTGCCATTCATACGATCATCCCCCATTGATCTTGTTATTACAAGATACCCCGAAGTTTTCTCTATTGTTCCGAGAATACTTTGTGCCTACTGCCTAGCAGTTCTTTGCTACATGAATACCCCTTCAAATAAACCCTCGCACTTGTCGAGTATCCGCTCAACCCCAGTTGTTCATGTGTTTCACAAAAGTCTTCAAAATATTATTCGATCTTCCGAAAACCCTCTAGAGCCTTTGGCTCTTGAAATTCTTGCTTGCTTGCATTATGGTTAATCCCATAAGTCTCGTAGTCATATTGACATTCCTTGTCATTATCATTTTGAGTCTGCTAATTCAATATGTTTGCGAACACCGCAATCATCATTGATCCTTATAAATTACCTTTCTGGCTGAGCTGCCATTCTTTTAAGCTGGAATTGGTTCTCGACCGGTCCAAGTGTCGATTGATTGTACCCTAAGGCTATTCAACTTATCCATCCCTAATCGTAGCATTGCTTGACCCCTTGATTGGGAATCATAATTCTTTTGCATTTGACAATTGAGTTAGTGATTGTTTCTATAGTTTGACCTCCTTGCATTCTTCTTCCTCTAGTTGAGTCACGATGCTCACGTCGGATCCCATGTGGACCACGGATCCTTTGTTGGATTTTATCCGACAACGCCCTTCATATTCAATAACCTTGTGAGCCTTTCCTCTCATACATAATGCCTTTGATAAATTGTATCCTCTGCTTTCTCAACCATGCTCGCCTTGAGCTTGAGTTAATTATTTCTAACGATTCCGGTATATGATTCCAAGAAGCCCCTATGGGTAGGACATATGCCTTCACTAAACCGTGTGAACCCGAAAGTTTTCACGAATCATACTCTTCGGTGCTTCGCGGATAAAATTTTCAACACTGCAACTTCATTGAACGTGAGAAGTGAATGAAAGGTTGTGCATTGGAGAAGTGGGAGACGACCTTGAACTTTGTGTTCATGCCCATGGACTCGATGTAGATCTTATCATTAAAGCTTCTCTTAAATTAATTTTTCCTTTGGTATAAGCTCATCTTATATCTGAGATCTGGCCTTTTTGCAATCGTGCTTCCGACCATGTTCTCTTTTAAATATCATGTCCTGTGCAAGTTAAATCAATTGTCTCCTATGGATCAATACACCAGTCCAACCTTTACTTTGATCTTGTGTCGAGTATTACCCCCTGGTATCTCGAGATTATCATGGAACTGCATAACTTCTTATGAGTTCTTCATCATGTGCTACCTTCCCACTGATTCCAATTCTTCACGGGCTCTGAGTTTTTAAACACTCAAAGACACCGATAACTGAACCGAGCCCGCACTATGGTTCAACAACTCTTCAGTAAGCTTCTATAAGTACGAGTTTGTACCCGACCACGCCATTCCTAGCCTGTTTGGCTATGTCATTGTCGTGATGATTTTAACTGTGCTACCTGGTCCTTCTTCTCGGAGCACAATTTTCGACGATGAACTAACCTTACGTCGATCCTCATCGTCTTATCATTTCGCCTTGAACAACAAGCTTGGTTTCGAGTTTGTGTCGTACCCTTGGTTCCAATAACCTTTCACTTCATCATTACTTTGACTTGTTGTCGTCATTTGCTCGATTACATCTGCATGAAATCTCTCGACAATTGTGTCGTGATCATCATCAACCTTATGAGCTCTTCCAGGAATTCAATTGAATTCATGATGGGTAATACCTTTCCTTGCCCCTCGATGATTCCTGTTCTCATCGACCACTTTATTGCCTTCCGTTCAACACAACTTGTTCGTGTTTTGTGTAAACCTTGAGATCCCTGCTACCCAGCAGTTGATCTTCCTTACCTCGGAAGTATTACCATCTCCTTTTTATCGAGGATGTGGTGAGAATTTCACCACCTCTTAAGAATTCTTGATATCATAATACTTCTTGCCATCTTCGTTCATTCCTTGGCCCCGTATTGTTTTCAACCGAATACCGACAATTGAGCTATGACGTGTGAATTCAAAACTTCTAGCAAGCCTCTTGCTTTGAAGTGAAATTCTTAGACTATTGATTATTGATTCACCATTCCAACGTTGGTCGTGCAACCCGGCCCATATTTCGGGCGCACCTTTCAACCAGTGTTTACTTGTGTATGTTTTCCTCGAGCATACTTCCTTATATCATTTGATATGACAAATGTTATCTCCTTGTTCACTTAATTGTGGAAATCCATCTTTTGGGAATCTCGGTGAATTGCCGTTGAGTTCACCAGACACCTCCTTGTCCTCTCCTTGGGTTAATGATGGACTCTTGTTAACGGAAATCACTTCATAGTCCATTTCCCCGAGAATCTTACAATGTCATCTCGTCAATTTGCGTTGCACCTTTTCTTCTCAGGTATCCTAAGTCTGAGGTATCCTGACACCAATCGGATCTGAATCTCGGTCAGATATGATGGTTGGGACAACTTCCAAGAGTTATGATGTTGATCCTTTGATGACCCGGTAGCATGATGTCATGCCTAGCACTTCCGGTGGAGGACCTATCATAATAGATTCCTTTTCAGCAGGGTTATCCATTCATCCATGAGGGAATTGTAATACTGGTTCTACAAGTTATTCCTGATGGATCCTTTGTGATTCCAAAGTCTGATCTTCACCTGAAGACCATTCAATGCTATCTCGAAGCATGTCTGTGGTACTCTGATTTTCAATAGGGACATTTGAAGCACGATGCTAAATTTTATTTATCATTTATCCTAACACCGTTGTATGGATAATATCATGAGATTCCTCCCCCCCTTACCTAAAGAGTTTTCTACATTATATCCTGCCACGGATATCATGCTCTGCTTGTCCTTGGTAATGGCATATCCCTGAAATATGTGTTTAAACACATTTTCCTTTCCATTGTTCTGTTTAATATGATAATCATATTTTACTTTCCATTGGTTGTTTGAACCTTTTTTTGTGATCTATATGATCTAAGCAGCAATATTCTACTGCTTATGTAAACACCTCGAGGTACAACTCTGTCAGTAAGACCCTGTTACTATTGTTGATGGCATTCCGGTAGCCACCGATGGACGAGAACTTTGCCTATTGGTCCGCCTCGTTCAACGAGCAGCAAGATGGTTCTCTTCGACCCTCGCCCTTGGTACCGATGTTGTTGCCGACATAACTGATAGGCTGATCCTCTGACATGGCTTGCTAACATGACCATGCAAGATGTCAATGCCCTTTCCTACTTTTAAACCCATATGGAGGGCCCATAACCCACAGTTCCACATGATCGAAACCTGACTCTCCTGTACACCCTGTTGTCAGAGTTATTCCTCGTGCTGGACTTTGTATGCAATTCACTGGCCACTTGCCTGTTGACCTATTCTGGTATCGGACACAATACTTATTCCCGTTGCTCTGAACCCCTTTCGCACTCTGCTTCAGGCAATGAACGATTGCCTATCCGCTTGAAACTTCTTATTGCACCGTCTTACTTTACTCTTGATGTGTGTCATTTGTTCAACTCGAGAGATACTCATATGTTCATTCTTGGGATACCCCCAGATGAATTTCCCTTATAACATCCTAACATTGTAGAGCTGCCCCTTACCTATTAAATGAAATGCGATGGAGTTCCCGAAGAAAGGGCGACAACTTCATCATGATGCTTTGGAATAAAGAATTGAAGACATCAACGAAAGGGATTAACTTCTTCTAGAAGATCCGTTAGAATATCGTAACGAACTTTCCCCTTACTCCCCTCTTAAATCTCGGACGAGATTTCTTGTAGTGGAGGAGAATTGTGACGCCTTGGGATAATCACGCCACAGTAATCCCACGCTAATCATGCCACGTCACCTCGATTCTCGTGACTAAACTCTCGTTGATTCAAACCCGGTTCAACTTCATATTGAAAACATAGGCAAAGAAATAAAAGTTTTCAAAAATTAAAACAAAAAGTGTGGGAGGAAACCCCATCGGCCCAACTGGCCAGCCCCCTCCCCTGGCCCGGCCCAGCCGGCCGACCACCTTATCCACCCCCTCCCCCGGTCGGCTAACCCTAGCCGCCCCAGCGCCCTCACTTCCCCGATCCCTTTCTCCCTCGCTTGATCTAGATCGGGCCGATCCACCGTCGCGCCCGACGCCGACGATCCCGCCGCCCGACCGCGTCGCCCCTCTCCCTGCGCCCCTCGCCGCCGCCGGATCCCCACCGTCGCCCCGCGAGGTCCCTCGCCGCTGGGTCGTCCCCGACCCCCGCCTCACCGGATCCGCCCGGCGCCGGACGGCCGCCTCCACGCCCGCCTCCTCAACGGTGCGCCACCGGCGCCCCGAGCCTCCAGAGACCCCACGAACCCCACCGTGAGCTCTCTCTCCTCCCTCGGACCCCTCGCTCCCTCTCCCCTCCCGAATACGCCCGTCGCCCGGGCCTCCCGTCGCCCGGCTCCGGCCTCCCGCCGCGATCACCGCAGCCACGCCGCCCAGCCACGCCGTCCCCGCCTCCTCTCCCTCCTCCTCGCCCGAGCGGCGCCTTTCCCCCTTCGCCGCACCCGAATGCCCCTCCCGCCGTGGATCCCGGCGCCGGCGCCCCCCCGGTGACCAAACGGTCACGGGGCCGAGCTCCCGTGTGGCTCGGCGCATATGACCCTCCCCGACCCACATGGCGCCCCAAGGAGACCGAACCTCCTCGCCGCCTCCGCCGCTTCGCGGCGCCGTTCGCCGAGTCCGGCCGACCCCTTGCCCCATCGGACGCGCCGCCCTCTCCCCTTCCGAGCAGCGCCGACCAGCGCCCGTTTATGCCGAGCACGAAGTCCAGTGAGCTCGGCGCCCCCTCGCGCGGTAGCCATCGGAGCTAACTCCGCCTCGCCGGCGTGGCATGGCACAGGGCCCGCTGGCCAGCATCGATGGGCGGGGCCCCCCCTCGCTCTGTTGACTCGGTCAGCAGGGCTGACCGGTCCACCCCCCCTCTCTGTCTATGACAGGCAGGTCCCACCTGCAGAACGGTTTTAAAAATAAAAAGGAAAAGGATAATGTAATTTAAATAAATAATAAATAAAAATGAATAAAACTAATTAATTAATTAATTAATTAATTAATTAATTAAGTAATTAATTTATTTATTTAATCCTGATTAATTAAACCTAATGACTAATTAACCTAATTAACTCATCGATAATTAAACTTAACTAAGTTAATTAGTTAACAGAGTATGATAACGGGACCCACATGTCGGGGTTGACTTGGTCAACCCTGTTGATCGCCGACGTCGGCATGACATCATCTCGACGTCATAAATACATTTTCGAATTAATTAATTAATTAATTAAATTCCGAAATTATTAAAATCTTTTAAAATCATATCTTTTAATCCGTAACTTTCGGATTAAAATATTGTCAACATGAAAGTTGCTCAGAACGACGTGACGAATCCGGATACGCAGTCAGTTCGTCCGCCACACACCCTAACCTATCGAACCTGCAACTTTTCCCCTCCGGCTCCTCTGCCCGAAAACCCAAAACACCGGGGATACTTTCCCGGATGTTTCCCCCTTAACCAGTACCCCCCTCATACCACGTTAGGGCACGCCTAGCATTACTTCTTGACATGTCATGCATCGATATGCATCTGTTTACTTGGTATTCATTGTTTCTTCCCCTCTTCTCTCCGGTAGACTACGAGGCCAAGCTGCTGCTTGGCCGGTTCGACTACGGTGTTGTGACCCTCTCTCTTGCCGTGAGCAACCAGGCAAGCCCCCTTTGATCATCCCGATATCGCCCATTCCATTCTCTCATACTTGCATTAGATTTTGCTCTGTTATTGTTTGCACCTATTACGATGCATAGCACCTTTGTATCTGTTGTTGTACCTTACACCTTATCCTAAACTGCTTAGTATAGGTTGGTTAGAGACCCATCAGTGACCCCCCCTCACCAAGTCCTTGTTGAACCTGCATCATCATTTAAGACCCGATCAAAGGGATCGAACACCAGGCACCGACACCCCACATCACTTCCCCTTAGTTGCTCGACACAACTGGGTTACTATCGAGTACCGAGGGTGAAACCTCTGACTTCCGATATTAACCCTGTAGTATAGCTATCCGGTTGTGGTCATCGAGGGTGATTTCCTCCTTAACCACTTCCGACACGACTGTCGTGCAACCCCTCAAGTGTGGACCTCGAGGGTGAATCCTCTTACGTTCACCTTGATGACTACATTGAGTGGAATTCACCGGGGGTGATTCCTCGGGTTTTCCCCTTGATGTTTGGACACACGGTTACTTGGACTTTTACCACTGTTACTTGGAAAGACGGGTCGACCCTGAGGGGTACCCGCGCGTGCTTAATTGCGAGTGATGTGGAGACGGGTTGACCTGGAGGGTGCCCGCGAGATAATTACGAGGCGTGGCGGCATTCCTAGCCCTTGCCGCAAGTCCTCGAGACGGGCAACGGGGTCACATCTTCGTGAGTCTCTGCTTGTTACCGCTGCGTTCCTAATCCACTCACGATTTGGATATTTGATCCGAGGGCCTTTGGCCCGATAACACTAACCATCACGTGGGCATAGTATGGGCGTTCTGCGTCGTATACATCAGCCGAAGCTTAATAGGCGTCGTGACGGGGCGGTAGCGCCGGGTTGGACCGGTAAGCTCCTGCCTTTTTAGGTAGGTAGCTAGGTCTGCTCACCGGCCGCCCTCATAGCGTCTTGAGGAGTTCGGGGAGATGGCCCATGACCCACAGGGGCATAGGTTTAGTCCGTGGCTGGCCTCTCTATTAAGCCTAGGTCGGGTTGCGGCGTATTGTTTGGCCGAGGCCGGGCATGACCACGGAAAGTGTGTCCGGCCGAAGTTAAGCGGCGTGGTGGGTAAGTTGGTGCACCCTGCAGGGAAGAAAACATCTATCGATAGCCTGTCCTACGGTAGCGGACACTTGGAGTTGTATCCCGATCGATACAACTAGAACTGGATACTTGTGATGAGAATTGGATGGTGATGAGAACTGGATTGTGATGATAACTGGATAGTATGGCTCTGGGATTTCTTTCTCGTAGGGCGTCGAGAAAGGATCTCTGGCTGAGGTTGATAACACTACTACTTTACTTTATGCTACTCTACTCCTTCCGGTTGCTGCAAGATGGTGGTTTCCGGAAGATGCTAGTCATCGATAGGACTAGGCCTTCTCTCTATTCTGGCATTTCTGCAGCATACTCCACATATACAGCCTTCCTTTGATAATGTTGCATATGTAGTGTAGATCCTTGCTTGCGAGTACTTTGGATGAGTACTCACGGTTGCCTTGTTCCCCCTTTTCCCCCTACCTCTACTCGATTGCTGCTACGGGACGATGAAGCCCAGGAGCCGACGCCACCGCCTATGGCGACTACTACCACGGAGGTGCCTACTACTACGTGCAGCCCGGCCACGGCGACCGGGAGTGACCTAGGAGGATCCCAGGCAGGAGGCCTGCTCCTCTTCGATCTGTATCTCAGTTTGTGCTAGCCATCTTATGGCAACTGGTTTAATTTATGTCTGTACTCAGATATTGTTGCTTCCGCTGACTCGTCTATGATCGAGCACTTGTATTCGAGCCCTCGAGGCACCTGGCTTGTATTATGATGCTTGTATGACTTATTTTCTTTGTAGAGTTGTGTTGTGATATCTTTCCGTGAGTCCTTGATCTTGATCGTACACATTTGCGTGCATGATTAGTGTACGATTGAATCGAGGGCGTCACAAGTTGGTATCAGAGCCGACTGCCTGTAGGATTCCCCCTTCCAACCCCGGGCTACCTCGACCCAGAGTGCGTCATCACCGGCAAGGCGTCCACCGAGTCCGACATGTACAGCTTCGGTGTCATGCTGCTGGAGATCGTGTGCGGGCGGCGACCGGCGCCGCCCACCGCCGGTGCGAGGGACGGCCAGGTGTTCCGGCTGCTGGAGTGGGTGTGGGACCTCTACGGCAGGCGCGCCCTCGACGCCGCTGACCAGCGCCTCGGCGGCGTGTTCGACCGCTGGGAGATGGAGCGGGTGGTGGCCGTTGGGCTGTGGTCTGCGCACCCGAACCCGAAGATGAGACCGGCGATAAGGCAGGCAGCTGAGGCGCTGCAGTCAAGGAAGTTCAGGATGCCGGTGCTGCCGCCCAAGATGCCGGTGGCCGTGTACCTGCAGCCTTTCGGAGATTCCACCATGGAGTACGGCGACAGCACCACCACGGTCGGGTCCGGGGTTACCACGCAGCAGTACTCGTCTACTAGCTGTACAACAGCGACGCAATCTTCAAATACTAGCATGCCATCGGCTGTGAGCGAGGAGTTGAACCCCAATATAGAGTAGTGGACTTCAGAATTCAGATCGTGGTGGGATATTTGTACTGTCGAGTTATACAGGGATCAAGCAGTCACGTTGCTTGTAACTGCACTAATATATTTTACTATATGTAAACTAGTCATCCGTCCCATAATGTAAGACGTTTTTTGACATACACTAACGTCTTACATTATGGGACGGAGTAATAGATTGTACCTGTGCGCTGGTTGGTGTTAGAATCGGTTGTAATATAATTTATTGAAATGCAGTTGTATGGCAATATGAATATTTGAATTAATATTGAGATGTGAACAGTTTTTTCTTTGGAAGAAGCAAAGGGGAAGAGAATAATTATAGACAGTTGTTTGACTCTGATATTGGTTCTCTCCCATTTAGTTATCTAGGGATACCGATTCGTCACCGTTATCTAACAAACAAAGAGTGAAAGTGCATTGGGGACAGATTTGAACAAAAGTTGGTTGTTGATAAGGGAAACTTATGTCGTATGGTGGTAGGCTAGTATTCTTGAACTCGGTGCTTACGAGTTCGTCTATGTTCATGCTATCATTCTTCGAAGTAAACATAAGGGTGCGGAAAAGACTTGATTTCTATAGATGTCATTTTTTGGCAGAGTGGTGAGAATAAGACAAAATATTGCCTAGCGAGGTGGGATATATTGTGTTGACCTAAGGATCAAGTTGGTCTGGGTATTGAGAATCTTGAAATAAAAAAAAATACATGTTTGCTTAGTAAATGGCTTTACTGTTTATGCACTGAGGAGGGTGGAGTGTGGATAAAGTTATTGTGTAACATCAGAAGTCGCTCCCCCAACCCCAAAAAAGTATTTACATTCTAAGACCTTATCACAATTAACGGCTCAATCAAATGACTCACCATTTTGGAAGGGTTTGATGGGGACTAAGGTTGCCTCCTTCAATAGGGGTAAACTCGTTACTGAAAATGGGCGCACGACGTGATTTTCAGAGGATATTTGGCTGGCGAATAAACCTCTAGCCATACAATGCCCAACGCTTTATAGTACTGTGCAACATAAGGAGGCTTATGTTAGTATGATATTGGGGCGGTCCCCTTAAATGTCCAGTACACGCGGGCTCAGGTTGGGGACAGATGGATTGCTTGGCTTCACTTAGTTAAAAGGCTGATGAAGGTCAGCTTATCTAATGAGCATGATATGCTCCAATGGAGGTTGATTGCTTCTAAAGTGTATTCCGTTAATCAATGTACATAGACTTGATTAATGTTGGGCCGGTTTTTCGTTCAATTCATATTTGAAAAACCAAAGTTCCTTTAAAGATTAAGATTTTCATATGGTTTTAGCATAGAAGTGTGATTCTTACTAAAGACAATTTAACTAAGCGCAGATGGCAGGGCAGTAAACAGTGTTATTTCTATGACAAAGAGGAGACAGTTCATCATTTTTCGCATGCTTGTCTGCCCACTTTTTGTGTCATTTAATATACCTCCACCTACTAGCATTTCAAATTTGTTTAGTACTAACTGGTTAGTTGGGGTAGAGCCTAAGACTACGATGTAAATCCGTGTGACAGCATGTGCATTGCTTTGTGCTATTTAGAACTATAGAAATGATTATGTGTTTAACACAACACAGATTCACGTTTTTTTTGCAAGTTATCTGTAGAGCTTCATGATGGATCCGCATGTGGTACTTACTACACCATGAGGAAGCGAGGCGGTTTATGGTCTATTGGTGCAACAGTTGGGAGAAAATAGCGGAGGCTACACATAACCGGTTTGCATAGTGGTCGAATAGTATGATATGTGTGTACGAAAGTACTCTTCTGGTCCTGAGCTCAAATTAGCTGGGGTGAACAGTAAAATAAAAAAATATTCAAAAAATTCTGAATTTTTGTAGTGACAAACACTCACAAAAGTTTCAATGCTTGCAAAATTTCATCGTGAAATGACATTTGTAGAAGTCGTGACAAAATAAAAACAAAATCAACACAGCAAAATGCTGTTGGAAATGATATTTTTGGAGAATTAATTTTGTTGGTTGTGGCAGTTTTCATTGTAATAATTTCTTTCAGTACATGATCTTAACACTTGTAACCTTTTAAAAAATGGTTGTGTGCATCAAAATGGCCGGGAGTATCCTCTTTTTTTTAAATAAAATAAATATATATGATATATTGTATTGCATTATTCAATAGTTGTAAATTATTTATTGAATATTAGCATAACAAAATTGAAAGAATTTTCCTATGCATTATGGTATGCTGAGGTGGAAATTTGTCATGCATAATTGCATGTTGAGATGACATATTTGCATGTTGTTGGAATCGATTGTTTAAGAACTAGATGCACTATTGGAATCTGGAACTTTACCTAGTCTCGGGTTGCTTGCTGAGTGCATTACTTTCTTTGCACTCGGCAAACAAGTCTTTGTGAAGTACATTCTCTTTTGCAATCGGCAAACAATTTTTGCCTAGTATCTTTTTTTACATTCCAGACATAACCGTTTATCGAGTACTTTTTTTTCTGTACTCAACAAATACTTATTTATTTTTTATCTTCTCCTATCTCTTGTTTATTTTCTAGTTCTTCTAGTTTTTGTTCTAGTTGGTCCTAGTTGACTAATTAGACCTAGATTAATCCTCTTGTCCTCATAATTAGAAGCCCAGGTGGTTCTAATCTCCTCTCTCTAATTCTCTGGCGATGATTAGCACTAGACGGCAAAGCGCTGCCGGATCATGAAGGTTGCACGCTTGCAACCAAGTAGAGAGGACGTGCTTCGGTCTTCAATTTGAGGGACTGTTCGTGGGCGATATGAGGGATCATTCATCTATGGTTCGAGGCGCTCCAAGTACGATTTACACCGACACGTTCTTCTTCCGCTGCAACTTCGTGATGTTAACGATCGTGATCCCAACCTGTAATGCATCTTCATATTGATCTTGGTTGATCGTAGGCGGTGCGATATTTTTTGTTTGCTACTACGTTTTTTGACAACTATACCAAATTTGTTTGGTAATTGGTTGGGTGGTATTCATCATTCCTTGAAGGGCCAAATCCATGTGGGATTTTGTGCCCTCCATTGGGTAATGTGGAATTGCTGGAATGAGTGCATTTTTAACAGATCATCTATTCCATATTTTTTGCAGCTTATCTTCGAAGCTACAGCGTCAATACGTACATGGGCATCACGACCTCATGTGGACACATGAGGGCATATGCATGTTGGGTGTAGCCGCATGGAAATGGTTAAAGGGGGATCGTTCAACTAGTTTGGTTGGCGTGCCAGTAGCAGATTATGTGGATGAGCTATGTAATCTTGCTTTTTCGACTGGTGTGGTCGTGTGTTGACGTAAACGCTTTGGTACTTGGTGATTTGGACTTTTTATGTTTAGTAAATGGTTGTGTGCATACATGATGAAGAGGCCGGGGTTATCCGTTTGTAATTATAGTTTTTATTAAAATAGATGTAAGACAACAAGATCAATAACATCAAATAAAGTACAAAACATGGACAACCATGGCAGATTGATTCAAATTACTTCGATCGATCACTCCACCTATCGTGGACCCTCCAGCCAGGTCGGATGGGTCTGAGCAATCCGGGCAGATTGGACGGCTCGCGGCACTCTCGAGAGGCTCTTGACGCAAGCCACAATGCGATGGACCGTCAGGAATCTCTCTCGGCCGCGAAGAGCCCTGGGAGGTGGGTACGCTAGCATCCTTTGTAGAAGTAATTGACATTAGGAAGATACGGTTTCAGTGAGCGAAAGCAAAATACCACAGAGAGGGTACCCACAGTGATATGCGGGCCCCAGTCATCTTGTGCAGGCAGCTAAAGGGCCGACTCACCTATGTTGGGTGCTTGGGCTACCAGACACCTAGCTGGTCGAAACCATGCTCGCATGTTTGTATTGTATTCTTCTCTGCGTCTAATAAGAGATTTTATTTGTGGAACTTTTACACCCCCCCACCCCGCAATATAAGAAGTTGAAGTTAAATGAAGTAGTGGTCATCATATAAGAATGAAAGTAGAGTTTTTATCTTTCGAAATTGTGATGGAAAATACATGTATCACAGTCCCATCCATCTGTCTGGTTTAACAAAAGATGGAGATATGTTATACAACATACCAAAAACCAACATACTTGCTCCATAATATGTTTAGGAGTAACTATTACTACTATGGAAAGTTTTTTGTGAGTTACGTACAGGCAGAGGTGGTTGGCTCACAATAAATAACTGAAGGGGGGGGGGGGGGGGGGTATATAGCTCCTTATTAAAAATAAATTTTATTTAAAAAACATTATATGGTTTCAATAATTAGAGAAAAATTGTAAATCTCTTAAGGTATTTATTTAATAATGGAATTTCACCTATGGTGCCCCAATGTATATACTCCCAACAACATATAGTAAGACACATGAGTCCAAAGAGATTGGATAAGGTATCTTACTCAAATTATATATGAGCTCCTTCCTAAAAAGAAAATAAAAATAATTATGATATGTCATTAATACACCCATTTATATGTCACATATATAGAAATTCATAACACATTGATTCAAAACTATCTCAGAAAGTCAACATGGGCGGTGGACATTAATGTTGTAAGATATTGTATCAATCTTGAACATAACTTTCAATAAATGTTCTTAGATGGCGCATGCTGGCAATAAACGTTCCCAGACGGCTATAAACGTTGCATCATGTATACCGCGGAACACATGAACAAGAGCACAGAAAAATAAACAAATGGGTGGGAAAACTATGGTTTGGTTTTTTATTGTGCTTTTGCTCGTAGGAAATTACACTCAAGCTGGTACACTCTTTCACTCCCGCTCCCCCTCTCATCTGTCCTAATATCGGTGCTTGAGAAATATATCATCTTTCTTACTGATGCTTTTCCTTTTTTTTGTTCCTTTTCACAGAGAACTGCCAAAACCATCATATTGGAGACATGCTATGCAAAGATTTGTCATGCTTGGGGGATTGTGAAAGTTCTTACTTTCCAAAGAAAATTAAGGAAGCTTATTGCGTAGGCAAGTTCCTCGCTCGCAAATGTGTATGCGTCATATGTGACTAGAATTACGGTATGGTTATGGATGCATATAGCATCAAGTGACCGGAATAAAATTTATATATGAGCAATAAAGTTTACAATATGTATTTATGCAACATCAAATTAAGCCATGGTGTTGTTTATGCAACATCAAATTAATCCCGAACTCTTGCCACCAAGGAGGCAATGCCCATGGCAGGCATCCATGGCTTGTTTGAACGACTTTTTATCCCGTTTGCACGTTGCGACACGTGTGACTATTAATTGGCTTTTTTCACTGGAATAATTCCAGAAAATACAAAACTTCTCGAGAATAAAACCACTTGGGCATGGTGCCATGAATTGGTCACTAGGTCATGGAGAAAGTTTGTGGTCATTTCTCAACGTGCTCACAAATCGCACCCTTTTAAGGTGGATGCCTCAGCCATGGGCCACCCAGGCCGGCCGGTAGCTATCGCATTGCACTGTGCCCTGTCTCTGCCTGTGGTCGCGCGGAGTACGTCTCTGGCGGCAGCATCGCCGACGCACCGCGGCCTCTATTCCCGCGCGCCATCGCCGCCCGCCGACGAGGATGGGCAACGATCCCAGTGCGGCTTTCACCAGGAGGCCGAGGATTTGCTGGGTTCCGGGACGAAGGCGACCCGCGGTTCACCAGCTCTGCTGCTTTGGTACCCATGCATCAACGCTTCAGTTCAGTTTACCCCCTTCTCTGATATCCGGCTCTGCAGTTTCATCAGCCTCATGCTACCAAATTGCGTTGATGTGGTCGCGAACCCGCTTGCAATTGCAGCCGAGGAAAATACTAGTAGACATGGACTTAATCTGCCAGAATGCAGTACTGAACAACATTCCATCTCACGAAGCAACCATACAGGTCAGCTACAAATTCTTATCTGAATCTGAAGGGAAAGTAGAATCTGAATCTAGTGAATGGTGTCCAGTGTTCACCACCGAATACATTACAAATTGTGCTGCAAAGAACATGGAGTAACAAGTCGCCACTGTGCATTGCCATTATCTGTTACGAATGGATGATAAATTTATTATTTCCCAACAAAATTGAATTGCAACAATCAAAGTAAAAGCAGCGGTTCAAGCGAGCTTTGGAACAAAACTCCAAGCCCTTCCAGAATTGGATCACTCTACATAATAACTCCAATTGTCCTGATTGCGGAATGGAACAGCAAAACAAACAATCCACAAATTGTTTCCTTCTCATCCATCTTGTCACCATGTTTGTCTTTCTCCTGATCAATGGTCGTTTGCGGATGTTCTTCTACAACCGACATGTCCTTCGGCTGTTCAACCATTTCTTTCAAAAGAATGTGGGCCTGACACTTGGGTACCTGTTCTAGTGATAGCTGTGTCATGTTCTCGTCGGATATGTCAGTTGAAATTTGGAAACAATTTTTTTATGGTATTTCGAGCAATATTTCAAATTTTTAAACAGGTTTATAAAAGGATAATAAATTTCAAAAAGGAGAAAAATGAATTAACAAGAGAAGAAAAACAGAAAAATATAAAAGACGCTGAGGCCTTGGCCCAACTGGCCGACACGTCGCTCCTATCGAACGCCTGTAAGAGTTTAGTCCCACCTCACCGAGCGAGGAGCGGCGCAACCGGCTTAATAGCCACGTCCGCCTAAGCCCTCGAACTCCTTAAAAAAATGCTACTTTGTCGCTGCCCAATGGGGCGGCCATTGGGCTGTTAAGTGGCCTAAAGGCCGGTCCCTTTCACCCTCGGGCTTTACCAGGACGGGCCGAGTAGGCGTCGCTCGGCTAGTGGCGTGGTGGGATTTTTTTCATTTTCTTTTTAGTTTCACAAATTTTAAATTTTATTCAGACAAATCATTTTTGTGAAAAAAATCATAATTTTTCAAATCAGTCATAATTAATCAACCAGCTAAAATCCATTCAAACTTAGTTAAATTTACATTAATTTTAAGCGAAATTTAAACTTCAAAAAAATATCATAAACTACGCCGTCATGGTCGCTCCCGGAGTCCCGGTGAGGTTGAAGACCTCAGCCTTGTCGCCACTGCCTCCAACTCTGGCACCATTGTCGCCGCTGCTGAGGTCGTCGAGCCACCCGAGGTCGTCCTCGGTCACCATTGATGTCGCAGGCGCGCGAAGGGCCTTCATGTAGCTCGACTCATCCGCCGGGTCCTACGCGCCGCCGTCTAATTTTTGAGGGCGCACGTGGCAGGTGGGCAGTGACGGATCGTCCATGTCCATCATCGACCTCACATCCACCGGCTCCGGCGACGGATAGGTAAGGACTCCTTCGAGGATGAGTAGGCCATGGGAGGCGGCAGGGCATTGTGTCCAAGGGGGCTGGTTTGTCACATATATAAATCAACAACCATACAAAGTACACGGCCGAACAATACAAGGTGATGAAATAGCCCTCTTACAAAGCCGATCCTAGGATATTCGGAAACGCAGGCCGCAGGAGACTATGAGACCGAAAGATAACACAAGAAGACCTGAGAACAGCGCTACACTACACCCTAGAACACCTAAGCTCCACGACAAAGCCCTCAGGAGGGGGAACGCCGCCAGGCGTGTGGAGTCCATCAGACAGGGTTTTCACTTGGAACTCAGGCACGAAGAAGAGCACCATGACGATGTCTTCAAGAAGATAACGGCGCCCACAAGCATTGCCGTCGTCGGCGACAAAGCGCAGAGCTTTCGCTCAGTAGCTCCCTCATGCCACCATGACGTCTTAGAGAGAGGCGTGGCGATTCCAGATCCCCAGCTCCAGATCGGGGCGCCGTCACTACCAAAGACAAATGGTTCACCCGAGCCACCTGTCGCTACACTTCTTGACGCCCACACGACCAAGATGTATAGCCACCATCGCGGCCATGGCGCCTGCCGGAGAGCCAACCAAGCAGACCACCTTCCAGGACCGCCCCCCCGGCATCCAAGCCGCGAGACATCGCCCACCGTCCGTTTCACAATGCACAAACTGCGGCAGGAGAAGCCCGGCATCAGCCACCGACCTAGGTCAGCGCCACCATCGTCGGGGCACCCACTCATGCAATCCCACCAATCCCAGTTGACCGAGGGGAGATGAATCCCTGGCTGCCGACGGCCATCGTTGAGCAACCACTCAGACAACGCCAAGTCCGCTGCTTGAGGCACCGATCCAACCGCCGGCACAAGGATGCCCGAACAACCACTGCCACGGACCTCCACTAACGCTATAACGTGAGGACGTCTCTCCAACCAGACCGCAAGCACCCCTGTTGACCTAGCAAGCGGTGACCCAACCGTGCGCAGGGAACAACAAACACCGGGCAGGAGGACCAGGTCAAACTCCTACCCGGCGGCTCGTCCACGTCGCCGACCTACTACGAGCCCACGTACCTAGTGAAGCCGGTCGCCGGCCTACCCATGGGGGATGCACATGGCGGTCGGCAACTCCGGCCACCTAGCAGCCGTTCTGGCAACCCCACCCCAGCTCAACTCCATCCGCAGGGTCTCGTCATCGCCGACCACACACAGAACACCACCGGAGACTGCACCGCCACAAACTGTTCACCCGAGCCATCCACCGGAGATCAAAGACGGCAGATGGAGGATGTGGTCGCCGATGCAGAATACGAAGGAATTGGATGAGGGCCGCTGTCGTAGGATAGGTTTAGAGTCAGGCCTTTTTTTGTTTTAAATGTAATTAATGAAAATCCGTGTGTCTCCATGTTTACATGAAATTTTGTCCGGATAGTTGAAACTATGTTTGAAATGTAGCCGACATCGCTGGATCATCGGCTCTTGTATCCGTGTCCGCAGGCGGATACTGGAGCACATTTACCAGTTAGCGTTTCAGATGCCACCGTAACAAGGAACCACGATCCTTGGAAGCAGGTGTTGCATACATCTGCTGACTAATATGAACCTCCATGGCTATTTCTGCCTCCGATGGCATGCTCGAGCTCTACATACCTGAACCACCACGATGGCTTCCCGAACATCGGTGTCTTGCTTATGCTAAACGTTTTTACCTTTTACAGTTTACTTATTGTATCACAAATGTTCTGTCATTTCCTTATTGAGACATATTTAATACAATATTTTCATTATGTGTTTCTATTCCAAATAAATAAGATTCTTTAGGGCAACACTAATACTATTTGATGTGAACATTGAGGTCACACAAGAAACAAATAAATAACTAGGACCACAAAATAACTGTTCGTCATGACTTGTTGATTATTTCTTTTGGTTAAGTACATATTTTTAATCGATACTAGAATACTTTTCATTTGTACCATTATATCATTTTATTACTACAGATGCTCCTTTTGTGCTAAACTAAAGACATGTTCTCTATGGTGATTTTAGTATGGGGCATAAAGCAACCATTTCCCCCTAAATCTTATTAAAATTTAAATGTTCACATTCACCGATAATTAAGTTATATCACTTAATGAATTATAATGTTTCGCAAGAAATAAATTATGATGTTTTTATATGTAATGGCATCCAAATATATGATTCTTTTAGTAGAATATAACAATACAAATATCCTGATAGAGGATGCACGAGTATAGGACCGTTAAGCTTATGAACCACTCGACAGAAAATTCTAGAGCTTTTGAAGAGTCAGCAGGAAATAAAGATGAAAAGAATTCCGAATACTTTTGTTTGTAATAAATTACATAGAGTGGCATGGTTGAAAAGCATACAAACCAACTTGTAGAACAGCAAAGAGTGGCATAGCAAGATCGTCCTAGTCATCTCCACATGTCTCTGCTTTAGCATGCCCACAATGAAGGTACTACTATGCCAATATTCTCGAAGGACCTTTCTTTTCAGTTTCGCATAAACAAGGAGCCAAGTGCCTTTTTCTGGACCCCCAAAAATGAAAGGGGATTGAAAGAGCCTCCACACCCATAGAACCCATAAGTAAGGGTTAACATTTGAGAAAGCATAGGCTTTCGTACACCCCTTATCTAACCATTCATTTCTGCATCACGATTCGTGCGAGCACTTTTGTATTTTTTGTTTCTTCCAAATAAAACAACATATGACATTCAAACTTTGGAGGACAACAAAAAATTCTAACTAGAATGTGGGAAAAAACTTCAAATTTTTTCGTAAGTCATATATACTAAAAATGATATTTTTATCAAAACTAGCAAGATGCCTGTGTGTTGCATGGAACATCAACATCTTGTGGGAGAAAAGGATGAACGAGGGAAGGCCTTATCTGCAAATGTGGACAGGAGTGCGGGTAATTGTCATAGTTTCCTTCCTGTCCGTTAGATATAGATCAGACGACCTATATTGCAGGATGGCAGGCACACCATCATCACCGATTATGCTTTTTATAAGAGTAGAGAAAAAAAATATTTTGAATATTTATGTCGGACCAAAAAATCTGAAAGTTTTTTCCTACATTGTAGTAAGAATGTTTTGTTGTCCTACAAAGTTTGAAGTTCAGATGTTGTTTCATTTTGAAGAAACAAAAAAGGGAAAATTCCATGCAGTAAGTTAGTTGTGTAGCACAGATCTGAAAGCAACATTGGAGGGTAAAGATAAGAGGTGTCTAGAAGCCCAAGCTTTATAAATCCATGTTCGTAAGTAAGTCACTAAAGTTGATACATCAGTTTTCACTCTCCATTCACCCTTTATGCGCCAATTATGTGTGCGAACTACTTTACATCATATTCGTTTCAAAAAAAAATATATAGATGCATAATAAAATTGAAGGCAATTTCTTCTGATTAGCGACGCTTGAAAGCAACATTAGCACCTTCTGTCACATCACTGCTTCCAGCTAATTACTCTAACCTTAATGTCTGGTAAGTAGATGCACTAAAAAACTTCATTATTAAAAAGGAAGTTATCATTATGTTAGTCATCTATGAGTATGTTTTGCAACTGAACTTGAATGCTTATAAATGGTCCATCCTAATAAACCCAAATATAGGGCTATGCCTTATAAATCTAAAAAATATTTACAAAAAAATGTCCTCTTGTCAGATTTCTAATGGCAAGATACTTGTACCCTACCTAATAGTTACATGTGAACAAAAATATTCAAACGAATGCATTCTCAGACAGCTATGAAAATACGGTGTTGTAGGGAATGACATGTGCACAAACATAAATGTGTAATATTTTCAAGGGATAAGGCATACCTTCAGATGAGGTGCTATATTAATAAAATCTCCTACGATGAAGTCTATATGATAATTTATTCCATAAACACTTGCATTATGTTGTGCATAATCAATCTTCCATGGGTCAATATCAACTGCAACAACATTCTTACACCTGAAAAATAAAAGATGTCAGAGCAATGGAAGTCTACAGTTTCAACATTGTAGAAGAAATAAGAGAATCGAGTGTCCACCTGATATCACCATTAACCATAAAAGGGCTCCCAGTTTCCAAATTAGATACACTCATGTGGCATGATAATTTATATGCATTCTAACAAAGTCAGCTATAGCCCTAAATACTGCGAAGCAACTTAGAATCCATCCTTCTCATATGGTGTGTCATTTTACAGGACACAAATACCTCAGGGAGAGTAACATGCATCCTTCTCATATGGTGTGTCAACTTACTCGGAGGGATGCCACTTGATTGAACATCTCCGAGGAGGGCTCTAGCTCTTGCAGAGTAAAAGGCACCCCTGGTTTCGGAGTAGAAGATGCCATCTAGCATGGGGAACTGATGAAACAAGAGATGAGGGGGTTATGTTTGAGCTCTGGTGGTAGTCTTCACAATCAAGGAAAGTACCGATACTGGTTTTAACATTACTACAAGGTTGTACACTATTAGTAATACTATACCAGCTACATGACCATGCAAAGCAATATGACAATGATGATGTGTGTCATAAAAACATAACGGTGGAAGTTGCATGGCAATATATCTTAGAATGGCTATGAATATGCCATAATAGGTAGGTATGACAGCTGTTTTGAGAAAGATATAAGGAGGCTTATGTGTGATAGAGTGTATCATACCACGGGGTTTGGATGCACCAACGACGTTTGCACCACATCTCGATGTGAGAAAGGGCACTGCACGGTGCCGAAGAGGCTAGCAAATTGCGGAAAGATGAGAGTGCATATAATCCATGGACTCACATTATTCATAAAGAACTCACATACTTATTGCAAAATTTTATTAGCCCTCGAAGCAAAGTACTACTACGCATGTCCCTACGGGATAGATTGGTAGGAAAAGACTATCGCTCATCCCCGACCACCACTCATAAGTAATACAATCAATAATAAATCATGCTCTAACTTCTTAGCATAACAAGAGACTATACGTGCATGCTTCTCACAAACCTTAACACCAATATTCTTACTAAACCACAATCATTCACTAGTATCTCCCATATATTATCATCTTTATATCGCAAAACTATTACAAGGAATCAGACTTATCATATTCAGTGATCTACATGAAAGTTGTTATTATATCCCTCTTGAATACCTATTATATTAGGACCAATTTCATAAATTGTGCATATTGCCATTACTATGATCAACTCTCAAAGTGATATAAGTGAAGCATGAGAGTGCAACTTTTTTGAAATATAACCACCGCCGTGCTCTAAAAGATATAAGTGAAGCACTAGAGCAACTGCTTAACTCAAAAGATATAAGTGAAGCATAAACAATGTTATAACAAATCACGATTAATGTGTGTCCCCCTCAAAAAGGTGTATCCAGCAAAGATTATTGTGGCAAATTAAAAAGCAAACAAAGCAAAGAATCATATAATACATGACGTTCGAAGCAAAACTTATATCATGTGACGAATAAAAATATAGCTCCAAGTATACCAATGGTTCGTAGACGAAAGAGGGGATGCCATCTGGGGCATCCCCAAGCTTAGATGCTTGGGCGTCCTCAAATATTACCTTGGGGTGCATCAGGCATCCCCAAGCTTAGTCTCTTGCCAGTCCTTATTTCTTCATCCACCGCGATCTCACTCAAAACTTGAAAACTTCAGCACACAAAATTCAATAAAAACCTTCGTGAGATCCATTAGTATAACAACCAAATCACAAACTTTAGGTACTGTTGTAAACTCATTCATATTTTATTATGGACACCGATAAGTGCAACACGTGTGGGCGTTAGGAAGTCCGCCCACACATTTTGTGTGGTGTATAAGTTCGCTCACACACCTACGTGTGGGCAAAACAAGTAATGCCCACACACCTCTTTTTTCCCACCCGATCCCTCTCACGCTGCGTGCGCAGGGCAACGCTGATAATGCCCACACGCCCGTATGTCAGGCCTCGTACCCTCCTGGTCCCGCACGCCACGCGTGACGGTCACCGCGCGCCCGCAGTAGCCATGGTCCAGACCCTCGTCCATGTTCTTTTAACTGCAGTTGCCATGTCGTTGAACTACGGTTGCCATGTCGGACAACTGCAGTTGTCATGGTTGCTCAACTGCAGTTGCCATGTATGGTCTGATCTAATGTAGTTGCCATGATTTCATAACTTTAGGAGTTGCCACATACTAACACTAGGCAGTTGAGGGAGTTGCCATGTGCTCACAAGCATGCTAGGGCAGTTGCCATGTAAAAAGGAAGAGTTGCCATCTGCTTACGTGCACGTTAGGGCAGTTGCCATGTACCATGCAAAAACACATGGCAACTCGGTAAAAGAGAGTTGCCATCTGCTTATGTGCACACTAGGCAGTTGCCGTGGACCCTGCAAAACACATGGCAACTCGGATGAAAAAGAGAGTTGCCACTTGCTTATAAAGCACACTAGGGGCAGTTGCCATGTGCGCTATAAAACACATGGCAACTAGCAGCTTGAGTGTGGGAGAGGAGACGGGCGTGTGGGCGAGATGGCAAATGCCCACACACTAGCCCTTGTATGTGCGTGCAAAGTGGCGTGTGGCGCGAACTGTTGAACGCCCACACACCAGCCCCTCATGTGTGGTAAAACGGCCGTGTGGGCGACCGGGTGAACGCCCACACACCAGGCCAGTCCTACGTGGCACTAAAAACATGTCAAGATTCGTGCGCTCACGAACGAACGCAGATCCACGCGTGTGGGCGGGATGCAAACGCCCACACGTGTGGGCGTTAACATTTCCGTTTATTATTGCATAATATGTACTGTATTCTAACTTCACCATGGGTTATACCCCCCAATACAATTCATAGATTCATCAAAGCAAGCAAATAATACAATGAAAACAGAATCTGTCAAAAACAGAACAATCTGTAGTAATATGAAGAATGACTATACTTCTGTAACTTCAAAAATTCTGAAAACCTATGACAACATGGGACATTTGTATATCAATCATGTGTAAAAAATTCAGATCAAAAGGACGTTCCAGTGAATTTACAAAATTTCAGAACTAGGCGCAACAGTTTCTTTCTTTTTACATAATGAAATCAACTATCATCCAAATCATCTCAAAGCCTTTACTTGGCACAAACACTAACTAAAACACAATTATAACAGAAGCATAATTGTAAGGATATGGTACGCATGCTAGTCCACTTGTCACTCTCCCTTGAACGTTCATGATGTACGCACATTATTATTGTTGTCCAGGTCCTAAGATGTCACTTACAGTGATTCAGACTTTTATGTCTATCTACATCTAGTTTGGAAAATGTACATTATTGGCTGGTCAATGTATTTTCCTCGCACAACTAGAAAGGGGGCATGTTAGCACGTGCGCCACTATTGCCAGTCGATCCCTCGATCAGAGCTCAGAGCAACAGCAATGGCTGAGCCTGAGCTGAAGCTATGCTTGTGCTCAAGTAGCCATCTCCTCTTCCTGTGCTTCTTGCTCCTCTGCGTACATGTCCATCATGCGACCGCCATCTCGTCAACTACAACTCCTTCAGCTCCGGTGATTCAGAGAGGAGGATGACGCGATGGTCACCGACGGCAGGATTGAGCTCGTTGGCGACGAGGCGGGCGGTCGAGCAAGGGGCCGTGTTCTGTACAAGCAGCCGGTGCAGCTCTGGGACGGCGTCACGGGCGAGACGGCCGGCTTCACCACGAGCTTCAACTTCAGCATCCAGTCCCTGCCTGGCCGGAGCAGCACCCCCGGGCACGGCATGACGTTCTTCGTCGCGCCCTACATGCCCGAAATGCCGCAGGAGTCCTATGACAGCTGCCTTGGGCTCTTCGACGAGAAACATGCCCCGAAGAACGGGACGACGGCGATCTCGGCTAACGCCTCCGGCAGCGCCAGCTTCGTCGCCGTGGAGTTCGACACCCACCGTGACGCGTGGGACCCGAGCAGCCGGCACATCGGCGTAGACGTGAACAACGTCGACTCACGCGGCAAGTTCAGGATCTTGCCAGAAGGCAGCCTCGTGGACGCCGGCGTGATGTCTTCGACGGTGAGCTACGACAACGGCACGGCGAGGCTGGACGTCCTCCTTGTTGGGTCAACCATAGTCTTCGGTTGCATGCACGCAGCAGCAGTAGCTTCCTTGGCTTGAAAGGAAGTGGTATTTACCTAGTAGTTTCCTGGTAGTTCAGTTAGCATTGTAGGGAAGTTAACTAGGAGTAGACTAGAGTTGTACATACAAGTACTTGGTAATTTCTTAGTAGTAGTCACGAAATGGCCTTGCATGGCCATGGTAGTAGCCCGGTAATTTCTAGCGTGTGTGTGAGCTGTGCACATCACGGCCTATAAAAGGACCCCAGGTCCTTCAGTTGTAATCAGGCCGATCTAAAGCAAGTAGCAATCGGAAGTGCAGTAGTATTGCCACTACAACCAGCCTCCTCACTAGTAGCACTCCAGTTCAAGTATAGGTGTGTGCGTTCGTACATCTTTGGTTGATCTTCGGAGAACTAGCTAGTCCGTAGTTTTGGGCTAACAATTGGCATCAGAGCCTCAGGTTATGCCGAAGCATATGCCGAAAGGAGGCGTCGCCAACAACGGTTCCAAGACCGCCAAGCAGAGGTCGGCTGAGGACACCCGTGTGGCGGACGCGCTCGCGCTGCGAGGCAGGTCGGGAGGTGAGCTGGGTGCGCCACGCTCCGTGAGAGACGTGGGCATGTCCAGTGCCTCCTTCCCTCTCCTCACGCGGACTAACTACCCCAGTTGGTCCGTCCTGATGAAAGTCATCATGCAGGCGCGGCATATGTGGAAAGCCGTGGAAACCGGTGATGTCGAGTACGAGGAGGACCGGCTGGAGATGGAGGCGATCTTGTGCTCCATCCCAGAGGAGATGGTGCTCACCCTTGGCGCCAAGGAGACGGCCAAGGAAGTATGGGACACCATCAAGACTCTGTGCATCGGCGTGGAGCGCGTACGGGAGTCAAAGGCCCAGACCTTGCGCCCAAAGACGAGGGAAATCCGGTTCAAGGCGGTGAACAAGTCGACGACTTCGCCTTTGCGGTTGCAAGGTCTCGTCAACGAGCTCAAGAACGCCGGAGATCCCATCGACAACAAGATGGTGATTCTCAAGTTTCTCCGCGTCGTCCCCAGGCAGTACAAGCAACTGGCCTGGTCCATCGAGAGCTTGGTGGATCTCTCGACCATGACGATCGAGGAGCTGGTAGGGCGACTCAAGGTCGTCGAGGAGCGCAGCGACGAAGCCGACAACCGTGCTGGCGGTGAACTACTGCTCACCAGGGAGCAGTGGGACGCGCAACTTCAGCAGCGCGGCCGCGACGGCTCTTCCAGCAGTGGGGGAGGCGCCCCCACGGGAAGCAGAGGTCGCGGCAGAGGAGGAGGCCGCGCCCAGAGTGGCGGCGGCAACCGCGGTCGCAAGCCAAGCCAGGCAGGGCGAGGCACTGGCAACGGTGGCAAGTGCCGCTACTGCAACATGCCGGGTCACTGGATCCGGGATTGCCGCAGGAGGAAAGCCGACGAGGCAGCCGCGGCAACGACAAACCTCGTCCAGGCTGACGTGGCCGGCGGGCCGGCAATGATGCTGGCAAGAGTCGAGCCCGTGCAGGAGAGCACATCGTCTCTCGCGGCTCCGACAACCACCGATTCTATGCAGGAGGCACGGAATCCGTCCACGGGAACCATCACTCCGGTGACAGGCCACACCTCGACAATGACGTTTTCGGGGCCTGTCGACTGGGAGGCGATGAAGGCTCGGGTGTGGGGGAGCCACACCCCGACGACGGCGTCCCCGAACTCGGGACCCGACGAGATCGCGCAAGTTGGCGCGGCAACGACGTATATGGCGGACCATACTCCGACCATGATGCTGGCGACCATCGACTCCGTGCAGGAGCGCACGGAGACTCAGGTCAGCCACAACCCGTCAACAAAGTGTTCGGGGTCCACCATGTTGATGGGAGATGGCTCCCTGACAACGGCATGTGCGTGCGGCTACGTCTTCCTCAACGAGGAGAGAGCCGTGACCACACCCACGTTTGCAGGCGGCAAGCAAAGTGAGGGTTGGTTCCTCGACACCGGCGCCACGAACCACATGACTGGTTCGGTCGACGCGTTCGCGGAGGTGGACCGCTCAATCACCGGGAAGGTGCGGTTCGTAGACGGATCCGTGGTGGAGATCCACGGGCGCGGGACCGTCGTCTTCCCTGACAAAGGGGTGATCACAGGGCGTTCACGGAGGTCTACTTCATCCCGGCGCTCAAGAGCAGCGTCGTGAGTGTCGGACAGCTCGACGAGGGCTGGTTCGACATCGGCATCCGGCGCGGTGTTCTCACCGTGCGTGACCAGCAGAAGAGGCTGCTCATCAAGGTAACCCGCTCGTCAAACCGCCTCTACAAGCTCTTCTTTCGACCCGTGCATCCTATGTGCCTTGCCGTGGGCCATGTCTCCGACGCGTGGCGTTGGCATGCCCGGCTAGGACACCAGCACTTCGATGGTTTAAGGAAGATGGCGCGAGGCAACCTCGTTCATGGGCTACCTCACATCGAGCACGCCGACGAGTTGTGCGATGCGTGTCTTGCTGGGAAGCAGCGGCGCCTGCCCTTTCCCGAAAAGGCAGTCTATCGGGCGCAGAAACCCCTAGAGCTGGTTCATGGGGACCTCTGCGGCCCAATCACCCCGGCAACGCCAGGAGGGCGTCGCTACATCCTGCTACTCGTTCATGACTATAGCAGGTTCATGTGGGTGCTGCTCCTCACCTCGAAGGACGAGGCGGAGCAAGCCATCGTCAAGCAGCAAGCGACAGCAGAGGTGGAGTGCGGCCACAAGCTGCGCGTGTTGCGCATGGACCGTGGCGGCGAGTTCACGTCAGCCACGTTCTACAAGCACTGCGACGACAAAGGGGTACAACGTCACCGACGCTTCTACCGCCGCAGCAGAACGGCGTCATCGAGCGGAGGAACCAAACTGTGCTCGGGATGGCACGCTGCATGCTCAAGGCAAAGCAGGTGCTGAGCACGTATTGGGGGGAGGTCGTACTCACGGCTGTCTTCATCCTCAACCGCTCCTTCACAAGGAGCGTCGACGGCAAGACGCCTTACGAGGCGTGGTATGGGAGGAAGCCCGATGTACGCTTCCTCCGCACCTTTGGCTGCGTCGGGCACGTCAAGATGACGCGCCCACAGCTGAAGAAGCTCGACGACAGGAGCACCCCAATGGTGTTCATGGGCTATGAGACCGGCTCTAAGGCGTACAAGATGTACGATCCCGTCTCGAAGCGTGTGCATGTCTCGCGCGACGTCATCTTCGACGAAGACGCGCGATGGACTTGGGAGGCGTTGGGGGAGGCCCCGGCAAGCAGCTCCGTCACTTTGGAGTACCCGATGTACTCTACAACCTCGGGAAGTAAGACCTCGGGAATTGCCACGCTGGGAAGCCTAGGAGGTGTGGATCCGGGAACCGCAACCCCGAGAACACCGTCCCCGGGTATGGTGTCCACAGACACCCCGACATCAAGCAAGGTGGTTCCCGGGAGGCTGTTCGCGACCCCGCCCACGGGTTTCGGCGCATGGGGGATCTCCTCGGCGAGGCTGCGGCAATACCGCAACAGCCCGAGGATAAGGACGCTGATGATGACGAGGTCCTGCATCTGATGGCCGGCGAGGAGCCGACCACGTTCGCGGAGGCCGAGCAAGAGGATTGTTGGCGCCACGCGATGCTGGACGAGCTGGCGTCGATCAACGACAACGCAACTTGGACACTCATCACACTGCCTGCTAGGCACCGAGCCATCGGGCTCAAGTGGGTGTTCAAGGTCAAGAAGGACGAGCACGGCGCCATTGTCAAGCACAAGGCGCGCCTCGTCGCAAAGGGCGCAGCGTGAGGGAGTGGACTTCGAGGAAGTCTTCGCTCGAGTGGCAAGGCTGGAGTCCGTGCGGCTCATCCTTGCCGTGGCTGCTCACCGCGGGTGGGAGGTACACCACATGGACGTCAAGTCGGCGTTTCTCAGCAGCGACCTTAATGAGGAGGTGTACGTCTCCCAGCCTCCAGGGTTCGTTGGCAAGAACCACGAGCAGGGCGTGTACAGGCTACACAAGGCCCTGTATGGTCTCCGGCAAGCCCCAAGGGCGTGGAACACCAAGCTTGATGCAAGCCTCGCATCCCTTGGGTTCTACGTCGACGACCTGGTCATTGCCGGGGCAGAGCCCGAAGAGGTTCGACGCTTCAAGGGAGAGATGCATCGTCTCTTCAACATGAGCGACCTCGGGCTGCTCCGGTACTACCTTGGGCTGGAGGTGAACCAGGAGGGTGGTCGCATCACGATCACGCAGACGGCCTACGCCACCAAGATGCTTGAGCGAGCAGGCATGAAGGACTGCCATGCCGTGCACGCTCCAATGGAGGAACGGCTGAAGCTCAACAAGGAGAGCTCCGAGAAGGAGGTGGATGCTACACTCTACCGTAGCATCATCGGGAGTCTCAGGTACCTCGTGCACACTCGACCAGACATCACATTCGTTGTTGGGTACCTGAGTAGGTTAATGGAGGCCCCGGCAAGCGATCACCTCGCTGCCGTCAAGCACCTGCTCCGGTACATCGCGGGTACGCTCACGCATGGATGCGTGTATCGCCGAGGCGACGGCGAGAGCTTGGTCGGGTACAGTGATTCCGACCACGCTGGTGACGTGGACTCTCGGAAGAGCACCTCAGGCATACTATTCCTTCTCGGGAATAGTCCCGTCAGCTCGCAATCGGTGAGGCAGAAGGTTGTCGTCGTATCTTCGTGCGAGCCGGAGTACATTGCGATAGCTACAACGGCCTGTCAAGGCATTTGGCTTCCTCGCCTTCTCGGCGAGATGCTGAATCAGAACACCGCCCCTGCGCTCATCTTCGTCGACAACAAGTCGATGATTTCCCTCTGCAAGAATCCAGTGCTTCATGACCACAGGAAGCACATCGATCTTCGCTATCACTTCATACGTGACTGCGTCAAGAAAGACACGTTGATCGTGGAGTTCATCAGGACTGGTGAGCAGAAGGCGGACATCCTGACCAAGTCACTTGGTCGCGTCCGGTTCCAAAAACTGCGCGACAAAGTCGGGCTCATGGATATCAAGCTCCTTCGACAAGGTTGAGGGGAAGATTGTTGGATCAACCATAGTCTTCGGTTGCATGCACGCAGCAGTAGCTTCCTTGGCTTGAAAGGAAGCGGTATTTACCTAGTAGTTTTCTGGTAGTTCACTTAGCATTGCAGGGAAGTTGACTAAGAGTAGACTAGAGCTGTACATGCAAGTACTTGGTAATTTCCTAGTAGTAGTCATGAAATGGCCTTGCATGGCTATGAGTAGCCCGGTAATTTCTAGCGTGTGTGTGAGCTGTGCACATCACGGCCTATAAAAGGATCCCAGGTCCTTCAGTTGTAATCAGGTCGATCCAAAGCAAGTAGCAATCGGAAGTGCAGTAGTATTGCCACTACAACCAGCCTCCTCACTAGTAGCACTCCACTTCAAGTATAAGTGTGTGCGTTTGTAGAATATTTATGCAGCAACACCTAGTTGATCGTGCATCTTTGGTTGATCCTCGGAGAACTAGCTAGGCCGTAGTTTTGAGCTAACACTCCTCAGCGTCAGCGGCGCCGAGTATGCTCTCGGCGCTACCGTCGACCTGCGAAGCTTGCTGCCGGAGCAGGTCGCGTTAGGCTTCTCGGCGGCCACCGGTGATGCCTTCGGCAGCAATCACACATTATTCTCGTGGTCCTTCCACTCCACGCTCCCAACGAGGAACTACACGCCCTCCCATCTACCTCGTCAACCAAGAAGGCCACCCTACAACTCAAAGCCGGGGTTGCCGCCGCAGCCGTGCTGGTGCTCCTGCTCGCGGTCGCCGTGGCGGTGCTGCTCCGGCGTGCGAGCACGAGAAACAGGCAACCAGACGACAAAGACATGCTCGCCGGCGACATGACTCCGGACTCCCTCGATGCCGACGGCGACGAGTTCGGTTCCAGCACGGGACCCCGGCCGATCCCGTACGCAAGCCTAGCGGCGGCGACGAGGAACTTCGCGGAGGAAGGGAAGCTGGGGCAGTGCGGATCCGGGTCGGTGTACCGGGGCCACATGAAAGAGCTCGGCGGCCGCGATGTCGCCGTCAAGGTATTCCTGCGAGGGGCGTCCTTGGAGGGGAGGAAGGAGTACAGGTCGGAGGTCACCATCATCAGCAGACTGCGTCACCGGAATTTTGTGCAGCTAATCGGCTGGTGCCATGGCTGCAGGCGGCTGCTGCTGGTCTACGAGCTCGTCCACAACGGCAGCCTCGATGGGTACCTCTACAGCAACAGCAAAAACGACGTTCTGACTTGGCAAGTTAGGTACGCATGCTTGGAGTTACACATGCATCCATGTCTGTCTAGTCGTATTTTTTACTTACTTTTCTACCATGACTAGATCAGCCTAACTTTTGGCTAACACTTATTATGGACTAGAAAAATCGTTGTATTATTTGAACCTATTTGAACTGTCTTTTTCTAGCTTTGATCAGTCCATTGATAAATAAATTCTTGGTCGATGCTATTTCTTAGGCTTTTTTAGCAAAGAAGTATTACTTCTATTTTATTATGGGGTTTTCATATTTCTTAGGCTTTTCCAATAATAGCATGTCTTGCTTTTTTCACTACCAGAATTTGGCACTTTACCGATTACCCGGCAATGGGACAAATGCAACCGGCAAAAGGTTTGGTGAGTGTTAGACGCTTAGACTCGACAGAGGGAACTTGGCTCGACTTCTGCTGGCAAACAAGTTTGCCGAGTCCTATTTGTCGGGCACTCGCAAACTCTTTTGCAGAGTGTAAAAGAAAGGAACTCGATAATCAAATAGTCTAGACGGAACAGAGTCGAATGGTTCCACCATCATGTGTCACATTGGTAGTTTGCCAAGTGTTGCACTTGGTAAAAGTTGAGGGGGTTTGCCGAGTGTTACACTTGGTGAATCATTTTAGAGTAACTAAAGAAAACGCGGGCAACCTAAACCTAGCCCAGCCATCCTACACAGGGTCGTCGGGATGTCTGGCGGAGGGTTGGGAAGACCATCACGGCAAAGATCCCCCCGTGCATCTTCGGTTGTGCGACGCATGCAGAGGGCGGCGGTCGCGGGGTAGCCATCGAGCTCAGTGGAAGCGGCTTCAAGCCCAGCAAAGCTCCATGTCCATTAGGACAAGGCCGTCGCCGTGTAGTGCCCCTGGATGTGCCGGAGATGGCTGCTACCACCGCACATGTATTCGCTGCCTCTAGCGTTGTTGGACCCTGAGGAGGGAGCAACTGGCTCTAAGATGAGAGTGAATAGCAAGGTTAAGCGAGTGACACGACTGTCGGTGTCAAAACCGGCGGATCTCGGGTAGGGGGTCCCGAACTGTGTGTCTAAGACTAATGGTAACAGGAGGCGGGGGACACAATGTTAACTAGGTTTGGGCCCTCTCTATGGAGGTAATACCCTACTTCATGCTTGATTGATCTTGATGAATATGAGTATTACAAGAATTGATCTACCACGAGATCATAATGGCTAAAACCCTAGAAGTCTAGCCTATGAGATTATGATTGTTGTCCTACGGACTAAACCCTCCAGTTTATATAGACACCGGAGGGGGCTAGGGTTACACAAAGTCGGTTACAGAGAAAGGAATCTACATATCCGAATCGCCAAGCTTGCCTTCCACGCAAAGGAGAGTCCCATCCGGACACGGGGAGAAGTCTTCTATCTTGTATCTTCATAGCCCAACAGTCCGGTACATGTACATAGTCCGGCTGTCCGAGGAACCCTTAATCCAGGACTCCCTCAACGACCGCAGGTGAAATTCTAGGAGGCGGCCCAAGATGTTTGGCCACAACCGCGGGTGAAATTCAAGAAGGCGGCCCTAGATGTTTGGTAGTGGTAGTGTCATCATGCCCGCATGGTCTTCGGCGACGTCGAATAGAGCGTCGATTGGGTGAAGGGAGAGAGAGTTAAAAGAGAGAGGGGGATTGATAGAGAAGAGATCGAGAGAGAAGAAAGGAGGGACAAGGGAGAGAGGAATAGGCAGCCATTGGATATGTGGGAATGAAACAGTGGGGAGGTATGATCCATGGAAGGGTGTCTTTACGGAGTGTCTCTAGAAATGCACATGGAAACATGTTTGTTTTTTCTTTCTCCTCTTTTCTCTTCTTTCTTTCCTTTTTTTCTTTCTTCTATTCCGTTTTTTGTGCAAGGCCTAAACATAGACTCACTAAATACAAATAGGAATTGATAAAACATTTTCTTGAACTGTTTCACGAACTTGCAGTTAAAAATTGAATTATATCAACCAAATCTCTAGAAAATTCACTTCATGACTTAAAATATAGCAAATGGATTCCAAAAATGCTAAATTATCACATGTGTCATGTAATGGTGCATTTTGAATGTAGAACAAAAATCATGGCTAACAGATGAAGCAGGGATCGCTTCACCTTTAAACCTGATTTGTTCCCTTCTGAAACCACAATTCTTTCTAGGAGATGCAACTTTTATGAATCCTTCTCAAATATTTACCACCGTTTCTAGGGGTCATATAATGACACCTTCCCAAATTTGATGTTTTTTAGAATTTGTTCATATTTTTGGAATTAAAAAACCAATAATCTCCATCTTTGTGGTCAAATGTTGGCACCCTATTGTTTGAAATTTCTTTACTTTTAAGGGGATGGCTTAAACATGCATAGACTCAAGAATAGAAATGGGATCTTTCAACCCTATTTTACCAACCTTTCATGCCCTTATAGTTCAAATTTTAATTATATTCACTAATACTTAGAAAATGCACTTGATTACTTAAATATAGCAAACAGACCCCAATTTTTTTCTAATTTTGACATGGAACATCTCATGGTGTATATTGTGTAGCATTTTTTTTCAAGGCCAACAGATGAAGCATCAATCACCTAGCCTTCAAATGTGATCCATTCCCTCTTGAAACTATGATTCTTCCTTGGAGATGGTTCGATTTCTCCAGAGTTTACGTCACAACTTTTACGAAAGTTTCTCAATTGTTTACCACCGCCTTTAGGGATCATATAATGACATAATGTCAAGTTTGATGTTTCTTAGTCTCCGTTTGCACTTTTAATAAAAAAACCCAATAACCTACATGTTTGGGACAAGTCTTGACACCTTCATGTTTGGAATTTCTTTTATTATTTTTGAGTATAGCCTAAACATAGACTCAAGAATACAAATAGGATTTTTCATAGACGGTCCACACTCATACACAACTAAAAGCTATGCAAGCAAGTCAAGCAGTGCTAGATGATGATGAAACAGAGGCACATCCTTCTTTTGTAGAGTTAATTCTTAGATTAGACATTCTAGCGGCATTCGGAACTTAGTCGGCCTGCTTGGATGAAATCTGATTTGGCTTGATTGTGCCCTTACTTTTGTTATTATCAGATACCAGATCATTCTTGGACTGGCATCTGCCGTGCTGTACCTCCACCAAGAATGGGATCAGTGCATCGTCCATGGTGACATTAAGCCGAGCAACATCATGCTGGATGAGTCCTTCAACACCAAGCTAGGCGACTTCGGCCTGTCGCGGCTCATCGACCACGGCATGAGCTTGCAGACAATGACCGCCATGGCAGGTACCCTGGCTACCTCGACCCGGAGTGCGTCATCACCGGCAAGGCGTCCACCGAGTCCGACATGTACAGCTTCGGTGTCACGCTGCTGGAGATCGTGTGCGGGCGGCGACCGATGGCGCCGCCCACCGCCGGTGCGAGGGACGGCCAGGTGTTCCGGCTGCTGGAGTGGGTGTGGGACCTCTACGGCAGGGGCGCCGCCCTCGACGCCGCTGACCAGCGCCTCGGCGGCGTGTTCGACCGCTGGGAGATGGAGCGGGTGGTGGCCGTTGGGCTGTGGTCCGCGCACCCGAACCCGAAGATGAGACCGGCGATAAGGCAGGCAGCCGAGGCGCTGCAGTCAAGGAAGTTCAGGATGCCGGTGCTGCCGCCCAAGATGCCGGTGGCCGTGTACCTGCAGCCTTTCGGAGATTCCACCATGGAGTACGGCGACAGAACCACCATGGTCGGGTCCGGGGTTACCACGCAGCAGTACTCGTCTACTAGCTGTACAACAGCGACGCAATCTTCAAATACTAGCATGCCATCGGCTGTGAGCGAGGAGTTGAACCCCAATATAGAGTAGTGGACTTCAGAATTCAGATCGTGGTGGGATATTTGTACTGTCGAGTTATACAGGGATCAATGCAGTCACGTTGCTTGTAACTGCACTAATATATTTTACTATAAACTAGTCATCCGTCCCATAATGTAAGACGTTTTTTGACATACACTAACGTCTTACATTATGGGACGGAGTAATAGATTGTACCTGTGCGCTGGTTGGTGTTAGAATCGGTTGTAATATAATTTATTGAAATGCAGTTGTATGGCAATATGAATATTTGAATTAATATTGAGAAGCGAACTGTTTTTTCTTTGGAAGAAGCAAAGGGGAAGAGAATAATTATAGACAGTTGTTTGACTCTGATATTGGTTCTCTCCCATTTAGTTATCTAGGGATACCGATTCATTACCGTTATCTAACAAACAAAGAGTGAAAGTGCATTGGGGACAGATTTGAACAATAGTTGGTTGTTGATAAGGGAAACTTATGTCGTATGGTGGTAGGCTAGTATTCTTGAACTCGGTGCTTACGAGTTCGTCTATGTTCATGCTATCATTCTTCGAAGTAAACATAGGGGTGCGGAAAAGACTTGATTTCTATAGATCTCATTTTTTTGGCAGAGTGGTGAGAATAAGACAAAATATCGCCTAGCGAGGTGGGATATATTGTGTCGACCTAAGGATCAAGTTGGTCTGGGTATTGAGAATCTTGAAATAAAAAATACATGTTTGCTTAGTAAATGGCTTTACTGTTTATGCACTGAGGAGGGTGGAGTGTGGATAAAGTTATTGTGTAACATCAGAAGTCGCTCCCCCAACCCCAAAAAAGTATTTACATTCTAAGACCTTATCACAATTAACGGCTCAATCAAATGACAGACCATTTTGGAAGGGTTTGATGGGGACTAAGGTTGCCTCCTTCAATAGGGGTAAACTCATTACTGAAAATGGGCGCACGACGTGATTTTCAGAGGATATTTGGCTGGCGAATAAACCTCTAGCCCTACAATGCCCAACGCTTTATAGTACTGTGCAACATAATGAGGCTTATGTTAGTATGATATTGGGGCGGTCCCCTTAAATGTCCAGTACACGCGGGCTCAGGTTGGGGACAGATGGATTGCTTGGCTTCACTTAGTTAAAAGGCTGATGAAGGTCAGCTTATCTAATCAGCATGATATGCTCTAATGGAGGTTGATTGCTTCTAAAGTGTATTCCGTTAATCAATGTACATAGACTTGATTAATGTTGGGCCGGTTTTTCGTTCAATTCATATTTGAAAAACCAAAGTTCCTTTAAAGATTAAGATTTTCATATGGTTTTTGCATAGAAGTGTGATTCTTACTAAAGACAATTTAACTAAGCGCAGATGGCAGGGCAGTAAACAGTGTTATTTCTATGATCAAGAGGAGACATTTCATCATTTTTCGCATGCTTGTCTACCCACTTTTTGTGTCATTTAATATACCTCCACCTACTAGCATTTCAAATTTGTTTAGTACTAACTGGTTAGTTGGGGTAGAGCCTGAGACTACGATGTAAATCCGTGTGACAGCATGTGCATTGCTTTATGCTATTTAAAAGTATAGAAATGATTATGTGTTTAACACAACACAGATTCACATTTTTTTTGCAAGTTATATGTAGAGCTTCATGATGGATCCGCATGTGGTACTTACTACACCATGAGGAAGCGAGGCGGTTTATGGTCTATTGGTGCAACAGTTGGGAGAAAATAGCGGAGGCTACACATAACCGGTTTGTATAGTGGTCGAATAGTATGGTATGTGTGTACGAAAGTACTCTTCTGGTCCTGAGCTCAAATTAGCTGGGGTGAACAGTAAAATCAAAAAATATTCCAAAAATTCTGAATTTTTGTAGTGACAAACACTCACAAAAGTTTCAATGCTTGCAAAATTTCATCGTGAAATGACATTTGTAGAAGTCGTGACAAAATAAAAACAAAATCAACACAGCAAAATGCTGTTGGAAATGATATTTTAGAGAATTAATTTTGTTGGTTGTGGCAGTTTTCATTGTAATAATTTCTTTCAGTACATGATCTTAACACTTGTAACCTTTTAAAAAATGGTTGTGTGCATCAAAATGGCCGGGAGTATCCTCTTTTTTTAAAATAAAATAAATATATATGATATATTGTATTGCATTATTCAATAGTTGTAAATTATTTATTGAATATTAGCATAACAAAAACGAAAGAATTTTCCTATGCATTATGGTATGCTGAGGTGGAAATTTGTCGTGCATAATTGCATGTTGAGATGACATATTTGCATGTTGTTGGAAGCGATTGTTTAAGAACTAGATGCACTATTGGAATCTGGAACTTTACCTAGTCTCGGGTTGCTTGCTGAGTGCATTACTTTCTTTGCACTCAGCAAACAAGTCTTTGTGAAGTACATTATCTTTTGCAATCGGCAAACAATTTTTGCCTAGTATCTTTTTTTTACATTCCAGACATAACCGTTTATCGAGTACTTTTTTTTCTGTACTCAACAAATACTTATTTATTTTTTATCTTCTCCTATCTCTTGTTTATTTTCTAGTTCTTCTAGTTTTTGTTCTAGTTGCTCCTAGTTGACTAATTAGACCTAGATTAATCCTCTTTTCCTCATAATTAGAAGCCCAGGTGGTTCTAATCTCCTCTCTCTAATTCTCTGGCGATGATTAGCACTAGACGGCAAAGCGCTGCCGGATCGTGAAGGTTGCACGCTTGCAACCAAGTAGAGAGGACGATGCTTCGTCTTCAATTTGAGGGACTGTTCGTGGGCGATACGAGGGATCATTCATCTATGGTTCGAGGCGCTCCAAGTACGATTTACACCGACACGTTCTTCTTCCGCTGCAACTTGGTGATGTTAACGATCGTGATCCCAACCTGTAATGCATCTTCATTTTGATCTTGGTTGATCGTAGGCGGTGCGATATTTTTTGTTTGCTACTACGTTTTTCGACAACTATACCAAATTTGTTTGGTAATTGGTTGGGTGGTATTCATCATTCCTTGAAGGGCCAAATCCATGTGGGATTTTGTGCCCTCCATTGGGTAATGTGGAATTGCTGGAATGAGTGCATTTTTAACAGATCATCTATTCCATATTTTTTGCAGCTTATCTTCGAAGCTACGGCGTCAATACGTACATGGGCATCACGACATCATGTGGACACATGAGGGCATATGGATGTTGGGTGTAGCCGCATGGAAATGGTTAAAGGGGGATCGTTCAACTAGTTTGGTTGGCGTGCCAGTAGCATATTATGTGGATGAGCTATGTAATCTTGCTTTTTCGACTGGTGTGGTCGTGTGTTGATGTAAACGCTTTGGTACTTGGTGATTTGGACTTTTAATGTTTAGTAAATGGTTGTGTGCATACATGATGAAGAGGCCGGGGTTATCCCTTTTTAATTATTGTTTTTATTAAAATTGATGTAAGACAACAAGATCAATAACAGCAAATAAAGTACAAAACACGGACAACCATGGCAGATTGATTCAAAGTACTTCCATCGATCACTCCACCTATGGTGGACCCTCCAGCCAGGTCGGATGGGTCTGAGCAATCCGGGCAGATTGGACGGCTCGCGGCACTCTCGAGAGGCTCTTGACGCAAGCCACAATGCGATGGACCGTCAGGAATCTCTCTCGGCTGCGAAGAGCCCTGGGAGGTGGGTACGCTAGCATCCTTTGTAGAAGTAATTGACATACCTATGGACTAAATGTTTTGATCACACAAATGTAATATGAAGTCTTGAGGCTTGATCCAACACTTGTACTTAGCATTTTTAGGGGTACATCCCTTGTCGTACCTATATTGAACTTCCCTAGAACATTCTTTCAATAGGCATTAGTTCAATGAGATATATGTAGTTATGAATTACCAAAAAAATGCCCAAGGATTAGATGCACTTTCATCAGCTCTAACATGTGCGTTCATTGAAGGTAATGGTAGGTCAAACTTTTTCTGGACTGAGTCATGGAGTTTGAGACGTATCACACCCCCGAGTAACACTGTTTTTAGCAACAAACTAGTTTCACTGAATGAGAGCCAAGATATCAATCTGGGAAGTTCTACTACAAGCTAATTCTTAACCTGGCACTTAACTACAAAACTTTTAATTGGTCCCAAACACTTCGGTGAAGTTGTCAATCTCACTAGCTTTGCTAGTTACAAGGATTAGCATATCCAGTGTTTGGAGTTGATCCCCTATGCAAGAAGAATTAAAATCTTGAATATTAAATAATAGAATAGCAAGCAAAATGAGGTTGTATTCTTATAAATAAAGAAAGGGTAGGGACTCATAATATCACTAGCGGCGTCTCCAGATAGCATGGGTATGGTAATAACGGCAGCCGATCTACACAATTTTCACTAAGATGTTATGGAAATGGATGGGGAGATGATGTTGATGGAGATGGTGAAGATGACTTAGCTGATGACATTCCTATTTATTTAGTAGTGATGATGATGTCGATTTCTTTGAATTCACCAAACGAAGGGGAAATCATTGTAGAAACACGGCATTAGGAAGATACGGTTTCAGTGAGCGAAAGCAAAATACCGCAGAGAGGGTACCCACAGTGGCATGTGGGCCCCAGTCATCTTGTGCAGGCAGCTAAAGGGCCGAGACACCTATGTTGGGTGCTTGGGCTACCAGAAACCTAGCTGGTCGAAACCATGCTCGCATGTTTGTATTGAATTCTTCTCTGCGTCTAAAAAGAGATTTTATTTGTGAAACTTTTACACCCCCCACCCATAATATAAGAAGTTGAAGTTAAATGAAGTAGTGGTCATCATATAAGAATGAAAGTAGAGTTTTATCTTTCGAAATTGTGATGGAAAATACATGTATCACAGTCCCATCCATCTGTCTGGTATAACAAAAGATGGAGATATGTTATACAACATACCAAAAACCAACATACTTGCTCCATGATATGTTTAGGAGTAACTATTACAACTATGGAAAGTTTTTTGTGAGTTACGTACAGGCAGAGGTGGTTGGCTCACAATAAATAACTGAAGGGGGGGGGGGGTATATAGCTCCTTATTATAAATCTATTTTATTTAAAAAACATTCTACGGTTTCACTAATTAGAGAAAAATTGAAAATCTCTTAAGGTATTTATTTAATAATGGAATTTCACCTATGGTGCCCCAATGTATATACTCCCAACAACATATAGTAAGACACATGAGTCCAAAGAGATTGGGTAAGGTATCTTACTCAAATTATATATGAGCTCCTTCCTAAAAAGAAAATAAAAATAATTATGATATGTCATTAATACACCCATTTATATGTCACATATATAGAAATTCATAACACATTGATTCAAAACTATCTCAGAAAGTCAACATGGGCGGTGGACATTAATGTTGTAATATATTGTATCAATCTTGAACATAACTTTCAATAAATGTTCTTAGATGGCGCATGCTGGCAATAAACGTTCCCGGACGGCTATAAACGTTGCATCATGTATACCGCGGAACACATGAACAAGAGCACAGAAAAATAAACAAATGGGTGGGAAAACTATGGTTTGGTTTTTTATTGTGCTTTTGCTCAGGGAAATTACACTCAAGCTGGTACACTCTTTCACTCCCGCTCCCCCTCTCATCTCTCCTACTATCGGTGCTTGAGAAATATATCATCTTTCTTACTGATGCTTTTCCTTTTTTTGTTCCTTTTCACAGAGAACTGCCAAAACCATCATATTGGAGACGTGCTATGCAAAGATTTGTCATGCGTCGAGAAAGGCACGGTGATCATGGAGTTCATCAGGACTGGTGAGCAGAAGGCGGACATCCTGACCAAGTCACTTGGTCGCGTCCGGTTCCAAAAACTGCGCGACAAAGTCGGGCTCATGGATATCAAGCTCCTTCGACAAGGTTGAGGGGGAGATTGTTGGGTCAACCATAGTCTTCGGTTGCATGCACGCAGCAGTAGCTTCCTTGGCTTGAAAGGAAGCGGTATTTACCTAGTAGTTTTCTGGTAGTTCACTTAGCATTGCAGGGAAGTTGACTAGGAGTAGACTAGAGCTGTACATGCAAGTACTTGGTAATTTCCTAGTAGTAGTCATGAAATGGCCTTGCATGGCTATGAGTAGCCCGGTAATTTCTAGTGTGTGTGTGAGCTGTGCACATCACGACCTATAAAAGGATCCCAGGTCCTTCAGTTGTAATCAGGTCGATCCAAAGCAAGTAGCAATCGGAAGTGCAGTAGTATTGCCACTACAACCAGCCTCCTCACTAGTAGCACTCCAGTTCAAGTATAAGTGTGTGCGTTTGTAGAATATTTATGCAGCAACACCTAGTTGATCGTGCATCTTTGGTTGATCCTCGGAGAACTAGCTAGTCCGTAGTTTTGAGCTAACACTCCTCAGCGTCAGCGGCGCCGAGTATGCCCTCGGCGCTACCGTCGACCTGCGAAGCTTGCTGCCGGAGCAGGTCGCGTTAGGCTTCTCGGCGGCCACCGGTGATGCCTTCGGCAGCAATCACACATTATTCTCGTGGTCCTTCCACTCCACGCTCCCAACGAGGAACTACACGCCCCTCCCATCTACCTCGTCAACCAAGAAGGCCACCCTACAACTCAAAGCCGGGGTTGCCGCCGCGGCCGTGCTGGTGCTCCTGCTCGCGGTCGCCGTGGCGGTGCTGCTCCGGCGTGCGAGCACGAGAAACAGGCAACCAGACGACAAAGACATGCTCGCCGGCGACATGACTCCGGACTCCCTCGATGCCGACGGCGACGAGTTCGGTTCCAGCACGGGACCCCGGCCGATCCCGTACGCAAGCCTAGCGGCGGCGACGAGGAACTTCGCGGAGGAAGGGAAGCTGGGGCAGGGTGGATCTGGGTCGGTGTACCGGGGCCACATGAAAGAGCTCGGCAGCCGCGATGTCGCCGTCAAGGTATTCCTGCGAGGGGCGTCCTTGGAGGGGAGGAAGGAGTACAGGTCGGAGGTCACCATCATCAGCAGACTGCATCACCGGAATCTTGTGCAGCTAATCGGCTGGTGCCATGGCCGCAGGCGGCTGCTGCTGGTCTACGAGCTCGTCCACAACGGCAGCCTCGATGGGTACCTGTACAGCAACAGCAAAAACGACATTCTGACTTGGCAAGTTAGGTACGCATGCTTGGAGTTACACATGCATCCATGTCTGTCCAGTCGTATTTTTTACTTACTTTTCTACCAATGACTAGATCAGCCTAACTTTTGGCTAACACTTATTATGGACTAGAAAAATCGTTGTATTATTTGAACCTATTTGAACTGTCTTTTTCTAGCTTTGATCGAGTCCATTGATAAATAAATTCTTGGTCGATGCTATTTCTTAGGCTTTTTTAGCAAAGAAGTATTACTTCTATTTTATTATGGGGTTTTTATATTTCTTAGGCTTTTCCAATAATAGCATGTCTTGCTTTTTTCACTACCAGAATTTGGCACTTTACCGATTACCCGGCAATGGGACAAATGCAACCTGCAAAAGGTTTGGTGAGTGTTAGACGCTTAGACTCGACAAAGGGAACTTGGCTCGACTTCTGCTGGCAAACAAGTTTGCCGAGTCCTATTTGTCGGGCACTCGCAAACTCTTTTGCTGAGTGTAAAAGAAAGGAACTCGATAATCAAATAGTCTAGACGGAACAGAGTCGAATGGTGCCACCATCATGTGTCACATCGGTAGTTTGCCAAGTGTTGCACTTGGTAAAAGTTGAGGGGGTTTGCCGAGTGTTACACTTGGTGAATCATTTTAGAGTAACTAAAGAAAACGCGGGCAACCTAAACCTAGCCCAGCCATCCTACACAGGGTCGTCGGGATGTCTGGCGGAGGGTTGGGAAGACCATCACGGCAAAGATCCCCCCATGCATCTTCGGTTGTGCGACGCATGCAGAGGGCGGCGGTCGCGGGGTAGCCATCAAGCTCAGTGGAAGCGGCTTCAAGCCCAGCAAAGCTCCATGTCCATTAGGACAAGGCCGTCGCCATGTAGTGCCCCTGGACGTGCCGGAGATGGCTGCTACCACCGCACATGTATTCGCTGCCTCTAGCGTTGCTGGCCCCTGAGGAGGGAGCAACTGGCTCTAAGATGAGAGTGAATAGCAAGGTTAAGCGAGTGACACGACTGTCGGTGTCAAAACCGGCGGATCTCGGGTTGGGGGTCCCGAACTGTGCGTCTAAGGCTAATGGTAACAGGAGGCGGGGGACACAATGTTTACCCAGGTTTGGGCCCTCTCTATGGAGGTAATACCCTACTTCCTGCTTGATTGATCTTGATGAATATGAGTATTACAAGAATTGATCTACCACGAGATCATAATGGCTAAAACCCTAGAAGTCTAGCCTATGAGATTATGATTGTTGTCCTACGGACTAAACCCTCCAGTTTATATAGACACCGGAGGGGGCTAGGGTTACACAAAGTCGGTTACAGAGAAAGGAATCTACATATCCGAATCGCCAAGCTTGCCTTCCACGCAAAGGAGAGTCCCATCCGGACACGGGGAGAAGTCTTCTATCTTGTATCTTCATAGCCCAACAGTCCGGCACATGTATATAGTCCGGCTATCCGAGGAACCCTTAATCCAGGACTCCCTCAATGACCGCAGGTGAAATTCTAGGAGGCGGCCCAAGATGTTTGGCCACAACCGCGGGTGAAATTCTAGAAGGCGGCCCTAGATGTTTGGTAGTGGTAGTGACATCATGCCCGCATGGTCTTCGGCGACGTCGAATAGAGCGGCGATTGGGTGAAGGGAGAGAGAGTTAAAAGAGAGAGAGGGATTGATAGAGAAGAGATCGAGAGAGAAGAAAGGAGGGAGAAGGGAGAGAGGAATAGGCAGCCATTGGATATGTGGGATTGAAACAGTGGGGAGGTATGATCCATGGAAGGGTGTCTTTACGGAGTGTCTCTAGAAATGCACATGGAAACATGTTTGTTTTTTCTTTCTCCTCTTTTCTCTTCTTCCTTTCCTTTTTTTCTTTCTTCTATTCTGTTTTTTGTGCAAGGCCTAAACATAGACTCACTAAATACAAATAGGAATTGATAAAACATTTTCTTGAACTGTTTCACGAACTTGCAGTTAAAAATTGAATTATATCAACCAAATCTCTAGAAAATTTACTTCATGACTTAAAATATAGCGAATGGATTCCAAAAATGCTAAATTTTCACATGTGTCATGTAATGGTGCATTTTGAATGTAGAAAAAATATCATGGCCAACAGATGAAGCAGGGATCGCTTCACCTGTAAACCTGATTTGTTCCCTTCTGAAACCACAATTCTTTCTAGGAGATGCAACTTTTATGAATCCTTCTCAAATATTTACCACAGTGTCTAGGGGTCATATAATGACACCTTCCCAAATTTGATGTTTCTTTAGAATTTGTTCATATTTTTGGAATTAAAAAACCAATAACCTCCATCTTTGTGGTCAAATGTTGGCACCCTAATGTTTGAAATTTCTTTACTTTTTCGGGGATGGCTTAAACATGCATAGACTCAAGAATAGAAATGGGATCTTTCAACCCTATTTTACCAACCTTTCATGCCCTTATAGTTCAAATTTTAATTATATTCACTAATACTTAGAAAATGCACTTGATTACTTCAATATAGCAAACAGACCCCAAATTTTTTCTAATTTTGACATGGAACATCTCATGGTGTATATTGTGTAGCATTTTTTTTCAAGGCCAACAGATGAAGCATCAATCACCTAGCCTTCAAATGTGATCCATTCCCTCTTGAAACTATGATTCTTCCTTGGAGATGGTTCAATTTCTCAGGAGTTTACGTCACAACTTTTACCAAAGTTTCTCAATTGTTTACCACCGCCTTTAGGGATCATATAATGACATAATGTCAAGTTTGATGTTTCTTAGACTCCGTTTGCACTTTTAATAAAAAAAAACCCAATAACCTACATGTTTGGGACAAGTCTTGACACCTTCATGTTTGGAATTTCTTTTATTATTTTTGATTTGAGTATAGCCTAAACATAGACTCAAGAATACAAATAGGATTTTTCATAGACGGTCCACACTCATACACGACTAAAAGCTATGAAAGCAAGTCAAGCAGTGCTAGATGATGATGAAACAGAGGCACATCCTTCTTTTGTAGAGTTAATTCTTAGATTAGACATTCTAGCGGCATTCGGAACTTAGTCGGACTGCTTGGATGAAATCTGATTTGGCTTGATTGTGCCCTTACTTTTGTTATTATCAGATACCAGATCATTCTTGGACTGGCATCTGCCGTGCTGTACCTCCACCAAGAATGGGATCAGTGCATCGTCCATGGTGATATTAAGCCGAGCAACATCATGCTGGATGAGTCCTTCAACACCAAGCTAGGCGACTTCGGCCTGTCGCGGCTCATCGACCACGGCATGAGCTTGCAGACAATGACCGCCATGGCAGGTACCCCGGGCTACCTCGACCCGGAGTGCGTCATCACCGGCAAGGCGTCCACCGAGTCCGACATGTACAGCTTCGGTGTCACGCTGCTGGAGATCGTGTGCGGCGGCGACCGATGGCGCCGCCCACCGCCGGTGCGAGGGACGGCCAGGTGTTCCGGCTGCTGGAGTGGGTGTGGGACCTCTACGGCAGGGGCGCCGCCCTCGACGCCGCTGACCAGCGCCTCGGCGGCGTGTTCGACCGCTGGGAGATGGAGCGGGTGGTGGCCGTTGGGCTGTGGTCCGCGCACCCGAACCCGAAGATGAGACCGGCGATAAGGCAGGCAGCCGAGGCGCTGCAGTCAAGGAAGTTCAGGATGCCGGTGCTGCCGCCCAAGATGCCGGTGGCCGTGTAACTGCAGCCTTTCGGAGATTCCACCATGGAGTACGGCGACAGCACCACCACGGTCGGGTCCGGGGTTACCACGCAGCAGTACTCGTCTACTAGCTGTACAACAGCGACGCAATCTTCAAATACTAGCATGCCATCGGCTGTGAGCGAGGAGTTGAACCCCAATATAGAGTAGTGGACTTCAGAATTCAGATCGTGGTGGGATATTTGTACTGTCGAGTTATACAGGGATCAATGCAGTCACGTTGCTTGTAACTGCACTAATATATTTTACTATAAACTAGTCATCCGTCCCATAATGTAAGACATTTTTTGACATACACTAACGTCTTACATTATGGGACGGAGTAATAGATTGTACCTGTGCGCTGGTTGGTGTTAGAATCGGTTGTAATATAATTTATTTGAATGCAGTTGTATGGCAATATGATAATTATAGACAGTTGTTTGACTCTGATATTGGTTCTCTCCCATTTAGTTATCTAGGGATACCGATTCATCACCGTTATCTAACAAACAAAGAGTGAAAGTGCATTGGGGACAGATTTGAACAAAAGTTGGTTGTTGATAAGGGAAACTTATGTCGTATGGTGGTAGGCTAGTATTCTTGAACTCGGTGCTTACGAGTTCGTCTATGTTCATGCTATCATTCTTCGAAGTAAACATAGGGGTGCGGAAAAGACTTGATTTCTATAGATCTCATTTTTTTGGCAGAGTGGTGAGAATAAGACAAAATATCGCCTAGCGAGGTGGGATATATTGTGTCGACCTAAGGATCAAGTTGGTCTGGGTATTGAGAATCTTGAAATAAAAAAATACATGTTTGCTTAGTAAATGGCTTTACTGTTTATGCACTGAGGAGGGTGGAGTGTGGATAAAGTTATTGTGTAACATCAGAAGTCGCTCCCCCAACCCCAAAAAAGTATTTACATTCTAAGACCTTATCACAATTAACGGCTCAATCAAATGACTCATCATTTTGGAAGGGTTTGATGGGGACTAAGGTTGCCTCCTTCAATAGGGGTAAACTCATTACTGAAAATGGGCGCACGACGTGATTTTCAGAGGATATTTGGCTGGCGAATAAACCTCTAGCCCTACAATGCCCAACGCTTTATAGTACTGTGCAACATAATGAGGCTTATGTTAGTATGATATTGGGGCGGTCCCCTTAAATGTCCAGTACACGCGGGCTCAGGTTGGGGACAGATGGATTGCTTGGCTTCACTTAGTTAAAAGGCTGATGAAGGTCAGCTTATCTAATGAGCATGATATGCTCCAATGGAGGTTGATTGCTTCTAAAGTGTATTCCGTTAATCAATGTACATAGACTTGATTAATGTTGGGCGATTTTCGTTCAATTCATATTTGAAAAACCAAAGTTCCTTTAAAGATTAAGATTTTCATATGGTTTTGCATAGAAGTGTGATTCTTACTAAAGACAATTTAACTAAGCGCAGATGGCAGGGCAGTAAACAGTGTTATTTCTATGATCAAGAGGAGACATTTCATCATTTTTCGCATGCTTGTCTACCCACTTTTGTGTCATTTAATATACCTCCACCTACTAGCATTTCAAATTTGTTTAGTACTAACTGGTTAGTTGGGGTAGAGCCTGAGACTACGATGTAAATCCGTGTGACAGCATGTGCATTGCTTTGTGCTATTTAAAACTATAGAAATGATTATGTGTTTAACACAACACAGATTCACATTTTTTTTGCAAGTTATATGTAGAGCTTCATGATGGATCCGCATATAGTACTTACTACACCATGAGGAAGCGAGGCGGTTTATGGTCTATTGGTGCAACAGTTGGGAGAAAATAGCGGAGGCTACGCATAACCGGTTTGCATAGTGGTCGAATAGTATGATATGTGTGTACGAAAGTACTCTTCTGGTCCTGAGCTCAAATTAGCTGGGGTGAACAGTAAAATCAAAAAATATTCCAAAAATTCTGAATTTTTGTAGTGACAAACACTCACAAAAGTTTCAATGCTTGCAAAATTTCATCGTGAAATGACATTTGTAGAAGTCGTGACAAAATAAAAACAAAATCAACATAGAAAAATGCTGTTGGAAATGATATTTTTGGAGAATTAATTTTGTTGGTTGTGGCAGTTTTCATTGTAATAATTTCTTTCAGTACATGATCTTAACACTTGTAACCTTTTAAAAAATGGTTGTGTGCATCAAAATGGCCGGGAGTATCCTCTTTTTTAAAATAAAATAAATATATATGATATATTGTATCGCATTATTCAATAGTTGTAAATTATTTATTGAATATTAGCATAACAAAATTGAAAGAATTTTCCTAGGCATTATGGTATGCTGAGGTAGAAATTTGTCGTGCATAATTGCATGTTGAGATGACATATTTGCATGTTGTTGGAAGCGATTGTTTAAGAACTAGATGCACTATTGGAATCTGGAACTTTACCTAGTCTCGGGTTGCTTGCTGAGTGCATTACTTTCTTTGCACTCGGCAAACAAGTCTTTGTGAAATACATTCTCTTTTGCAATCGGCAAACAATTTTTGCCTAGTATCTTTTTTTTACATTCCAGACATAACCGTTTATCGAGTACTTTTTTTTCTGTACTCAACAAATACTTATTTATTTTTTATCTTCTCCGATCTCTTGTTTATTTTCTAGTTCTTCTAGTTTTTGTTCTAGTTGGTCCTAGTTGACTAATTAGACCTAGATTAATCCTCTTGTCCTCATAATTAGAAGCCCAGGTGGTTCTAATCTCCTCTCTCTAATTCTCTGGCGATGATTAGCACTAGACGGCAAAGCGCTGCCGGATCGTGAAGGTTGCACGCGTGCAACCAAGTAGAGAGGACGTGCTTCGGTCTTCAATTTGAGGGACTGTTCATGGGCGTCTGAGGGATCATTCATCTATGGTTCGAGGCGCCCAAGTCTGATTTACACCGACCGTTCTTCTTCCGCTGCAACTTGGTGATGTTAACGATCGTGATCCCAACCTGTAATGCATCTTCATATTGATCTTGGTTGATCGTAGGCGGTGCGATATTTTTTGTTTGCTACTACGTTTTTCGACAACTATACCAAATTTGTTTGGTAATTGGTTGGGTGGTATTCATCATTCCTTGAAGGGCCAAATCCATGTGGGATTTTGTGCCCTCCATTGGGTAATGTGGAATTGCTGGAATGAGTGCATTTTTAACAGATCATCTATTCCATATTTTTTGCAGCTTATCTTCGAAGCTACGGCGTCAATACGCATATGGGCATCACGACATCATGTGGACACATGAGGGCATATGGATGTTGGGTGTAGCCGCATGGAAATGGTTAAAGGGGATCGTTCAACTAGTTTGGTTGGCGTGCCAGTAGCATATTATGTGGATGAGCTATGTAATCTTGCTTTTTCGACTGGTGTGGTCGTGTGTTGATGTAAACGCTTTGGTACTTGGTGATTTGGACTTTTAATGTTTAGTAAATGGTTGTGTGCATACATGATGAAGAGGCCGGGGTTATCCCTTTTTAATTATTGTTTTTATTAAAATTGATGTAAGACAACAAGATCAATAACAGCAAATAAAGTACAAAACATGGACAACCATGGCAGATTGATTCAAAGTACTTCCATCGATCACTCCACCTATCGTGGACCCTCCAGCCAGGTCGGATGGGTCTGAGCAATCCAGGCAGATTGGACGGCTCGCGGCACTCTCGAGAGGCTCTTGACGCAAGCCACAATGCGATGGACCGTCAGGAATCTCTCTCGACATGAAGAGCCCTGGGAGGTGGGATGCGCTAGCATCCTTTGTAGAAGTAATTGACATACCTATGGACTAAATGTTTTGATCACACAAATGTAACATGAAGTCTTGAGGCTTGATCCAACACTTGTACTTAGCATTTTAGGGGTACATCCCTTGTCGTACCTATATTGAACTTCCCTAGAACATTCTTTCAATAGGCATTAGTTCAATGAGATATATGTTGTTATGAATTACCAAAAAAATGCCCAAGGATTAGATGCACTTTCATCAGCTCTAACATGTGCGTTCATTGAAGGTAATGGTAGGTCAAACTTTTTCTGGACTGAGTCATGGAGTTTGAGACGTATCACACCCCCGAGTAACACTGTTTTTAGCAACAAACTAGTTTCACTTTATGAGAGCCAAGATATCAATCTGGGAAGTTCTACTACGAGCTAATTCTTAACCTGGCACTTAACTACAAAACTTTTAATTGGTCCCAAACACTTCTGGTGAAGTTGTCAATCTCACTAGCTTTGCTAGTTACAAGGATTAGCATATCCAGTGTTTGGAGTTGATCCCCTATGCAAGAAGAATTAAAATCTTGAATATTAAATAATAGAATAGCAAGCAAAATGAGGTTGTATTCTTATAAATAAAGAAAGGGTAGGGACTCATAATATCACTAGTGGCGTCTCCAGATAGCATGGGTATGGTAATAACGGCAGCCGATCTACACAATTTTCACTAAGATGTTATGGAAATGGATGGGGGAGATGATGTTGATGGAGATGGTGAAGATGACTTAGCTGATGACATTCCTATTTATTTAGTAGTGATGATGATGTCGATTTCTTTGAATTCACCAAACGAAGGGGGAAATCATTGTAGAAACACGGCATTAGGAAGATACGGTTTCAGTGAGCGAAAGCAAAATACCGCAGAGAGGGTACCCACAGTGGCATGTGGGCCCCAGTCATCTTGTGCAGGCAGCTAAAGGGCCGAGACACCTATGTTGGGTGCTTGGGCTACCAGAAACCTAGCTGGTCGAAACCATGCACGCATGTTTGTATTGAATTCTTCTCTGCGTCTAAAAAGAGATTTTATTTGTGAAACTTTTACACCCCCCCCCCCACCCCGCAATATAAGAAGTTGAAGTTAAATGAAGTAGTGGTCATCATATAAGAATGAAAGTAGAGTTTTTATCTTTCGAAATTGTGATGGAAAATACATGTATCACAGTCCCATCCATCTCTCTGGTTTAACAAAAGATGGAGATATGTTATATAACATACCAAAAACCAACATACTTGCTCCATGATATGTTTAGGAGTAACTATTACAACTATGGAAAGTTTTTTGTGAGTTACGTACAGGCAGAGGTGGTTGGCTCACAATAAATAACTGAAGGGGGGGGGGGGGTATATAGCTCCTTATTATAAATCTATTTTATTTAAAAAACATTCTATGGTTTCACTAATTAGAGAAAAATTGAAAATCTCTTAAGGTATTTATTTAATAATGGAATTTCACCTATGGTGCCCCAATGTATATACTCCCAACAACATATAGTAAGACACATGAGTCCAAAGAGATTGGATAAGGTATCTTACTCAAATTATATATGAGCTCCTTCCTAAAAAGAAAATAAAAATAATTATGATATGTCATTAATACACCCATTTATATGTCATATATATAGAAATTCATAACACATTGATTCAAAACTATCTCAGAAAGTCAACATGGGCGGTGGACATTAATGTTGTAAGATATTGTATCAATCTTGAACATAACTTTCAATAAATGTTCTTAGATGGCGCATGCTGGCAATAAACGTTCCCAGACGGCTATAAACGTTGCATCATGTATATACCGCGGAACACATGAACAAGAGCACAGAAAAATAAACAAATGGGTGGGAAAACTATGGTTTGGTTTTTTATTGTGCTTTTGCTCGTAGGAAATTACACTCAAGCTGGTACACTCTTTCACTCCCGCTCCCCCTCTCATCTCTCCTACTATCGGTGCTTGAGAAATATATCATCTTTCTTACTGATGCTTTTCCTTTTTTTGTTCCTTTTCACAGAGAACTGCCAAAACCATCATATTGGAGACATGCTATGCAAAGATTTGTCATGCTTGGGGGATTGTGAAAGTTCTTACTTTCCAAAGAAAATTAAGGAAGCTTATTGCGTAGGCTAGTTCCTCGTCAAGAAATGTGTATGCGTCATATGTGACTAGAATTACGGTATGGTTATGGATGCATATAGCATCAAGTGACCGGAATAAAATTTATATATGAGCAATAAAGTTTACAATATGTATTTATGCAACATCAAATTAAGCCATGGTGTTGTTTATGCAACATCAAATTAATCCCGAACTCTTGCCACCAAGGAGGCAATGCCCATGGCAGGCATCCATGGCTTGTTTGAACGACTTTTTATCCCGTTTGCACGTTGCGACACGTGTGACTATTAATTGACTTTTTTCACTGAAATAATTCCAGAAAATACAAAACTTCTCGAAAATAAAACCACTTGGGCATGGTGCCATGAATTGGTCACTAGGTCATGGAGAAAGTTTGTGGTCATTTCTCAACGTGCTCACAAATCGCACCCTTTTAAGGTGGATGCCTCAGCCATGGGCCACCCAGGCCGGCCGGTAGCTATAGCATTGCACTGTGCCCTGTCTCTGCCTGTGGTCGCGCGGAGTACGTCTCTGGCGGCAGCTTCGCCGACGCACCGCGGCCTCTATTCCCGCGCGCCATCGCCGCCCGCCGACGAGGATGGACAACGATCCCAGTGCGGCTTTCACCAGGAGGCCGAGGATTTGCTGGGTTCCGGGACGAAGGCGACCCGCGGTTCACCAGCTCTGCTGCTTTGGTACCCATGCATCAACGCTTCAGTTCAGGTTACCCCCTTCTCTGATATCCGGCTCTGCAGTTTCATCAGCCTCATGCTACCAAATTGCGTTGATGTGGTTGCGAACCCGCTTGCAATTGCAGCCGAGGAAAATACTAGTAGACATGAACTTAATCTGCCAGAATGCAGTACTGAACAACATTCCATCTCACGAAGCAACCATACAGGTCAGCTACAAATTCTGAATCTGAATCTGAAGGGAAAGTAGAATCTGAATCTAGTGAATGGTGTCCAGTGTTCACCACCGAATACATTACAAATTGTGCTGCAAAGAACATGGAGTAACAAGTCGCCACTGTGCACTGCCATTATCTATTACGAATGGATGATAAATTTATTATTTCCCAACAAAACTGAATTGCAACAATCAAAGTAAAAGCAGCGGTTCAAGCGAGCTTTGGAACAAAACTCCAAGCCCTTCCAGAATTGGATCACTCTACATAATAACTCCAATTGTCCTGATTGCGGAATGGAACAGCAAAACAAACAATCCACAAATTGTTTCCTTCTCATCCATCTTGTCACCATGTTTGTCTTTCTCCTGATCAATGGTCGTTTGCGGATGTTCTTCTACAACCGACATGTCCTTTGGCTGTTCAACCATTTCTTTCAAAACAATGTAGGCCTGACACTTGAGTAACTGTTCTAGTGATACCTGTGTCATGTTCTCGTTGGATATGTCAGTTGAAATTTGGAAACAATTTTTTTATGGTATTTCGAGCAATATTTCAAATTTTTAAACAGGTTTAAAAAAGGATAATAAATTTCAAAAAGGAGAAAAATGAATTAACAAGAGAAGAAAAACAGAAAAATATAAAAGACGCTGAGGCCTTGGCCCAACTGGCCGACACGCCGCCTCCTATCGAACGCCTGTAAGAGTTTAGTCCCACCTCACCCGAGCGAGGAGCGGCGCGACTGCCTTAATAGCCACGTCCGCCTAAGCCCCGAACTCCTTAAAAAATGCTACTTTGTCGCTGCCCAATGGGGCGGCCATTGGGCTGTTAAGTGGCCTAAAGGCCGGTCCCTTTCACCCTCGGGCTTTACCAGGACGGGCCGAGTAGGCGTCGCTCGGCTAGTGGCGTGGTGGGATTTTTTTCAATTTCTTTTTAGTTTCACAAATTTTAAATTTTATTCAGACAAATCATTTTTGTGAAAAAAATCATAATTTTTTAAATCAGTCATAATTAATCAACCAGCTAAAATCCATTCAAACTTAGTTAAATTTACATTAATTTTAAGAGAAATTTAAACTTCAAAAAAATATCATAAACTACGCCGTCATGGTCGCTCCTGGAGTCCCGGTGAGGTTGAAGACCTCAGCCTTGTCGCCACCGCCTCCAACTCTGGCACCATTGTCGCCGCTGCTGAGGTCGTCGAGCCACCCGAGGTCGTCCTCGGTCACCATTGATGTCGCAGGCGCGCGAAGGGCCTTCTTGTAGCTCGACTCATCCGCCGGGTCCTACGCGCCGCCGTCTAATTTTTGAGGGCGCACGTGGCAGGTGGGCAGTGACGGATCGTCCATGTCCATCATCGACCTCACATCCACCGGCTCGGCTGACGGATAGGTAAGGACTCCTTCGAGGATGAGTAGGCTATGGGAGGCGGCATGGCATTGTGTCCAAGGGGGCTGGTTTGTCACATATATAAATCAACAACCATACAAAGTACACGGCCGAACAATACAAGGTGATGAAATAGCCCTCTTACAAAGCCGATCCTAGGATATTCGGAAACGCAGGCCGCAGGAGACTATGAGACCGAAAGATAACACAAGAAGACCTGAGAACAACGCTACACTACACCCTAGAACACCTAAGCTCCACGACAAAGCCCTCAGGAGGGGGAACGCCGCCAGGCGTGTGGAGTCCATCGGACAGGGGTTTTCACTTGGAACTCAGGCACGAAGAAGAGCGCCATGACGATGTCTTCAAGAAGATAACGACGCCCACAAGCATTGCCGTCGTCGGCGACAAAGCGTAGAGCTTTCGCTCAGTAGCTCCCTCATGCCACCATGACGTCTTAGAGAGAGGCGTGGCGAGTCCAGATCCCCAGCTCCAGATCGGGGCGCCGTCACTACCAAAGACAAATGGTTCACCCGATCCACCTGTCGCTACACTTCTTGACGCCCACACAACCAAGATGTATAGCCACCATCGCGGCCATGGCGCCTGCCGGAGAGCCAACCAAGCAGACCACCTTCCAGGACCGCCCCCCCGGCATCCAAGCCGCGAGACATCGCCCACCGTCTGCTTTCACAATGCACAAACTGCGGCAGGAGAAGCCCGGCATCAGCCACCGACCTAGGTCAGCGCCACCATCGTCGGGGCACCCACTCATGCAATCCCACCAATCCCAGTTGACCGAGGGGAGATGAATCTCTGGCTGCCGACGGCCATCGTTGAGCAACCACTCAGATGACGCCAAGTCCGCTGCTTGAGGCACCGATCCAACCGCCGGCACAAGGATGCCCGAACAACCACTGCCACGGATCTCCACTAACGCTATAACGTGAGGACGTCTCTCCAACCAGACCGCAAGCACCCCTGTTGACCTAGCCAGCGGTGACCCAACCGTGCGCAGGGAACAACAAACACCGGGCAGGAGCACCAGGTCGAACTCCTACCCGGCGGCTCGTCCACGTCGCCGACCTACTACGAGCACACGTATCTAGTGAAGCCGGTCGCCGGCCTACCCATGGGGGCTGCACATGGCGATCGGCAACTCCGGCCACCTAGCAGCCGTTCTGGCAACCCCACCCTAGCTCAACTCCATCCGCAGGGTCTCGTCATCGCCGACCACACACAGAACACCACCGGAGACTGCACCGCCACAAACTATTCACCCGAGCCATCCACCGGAGACCAAAGACGGCAGATGGAGGATGTGGTCGCTGATGCAGAATACGAAGGAACTGGATGAGGGCCGCTGTCGTAGGATAGGTTTAGAGTCAGACCTTTTTTTTGTTTTAAATGTAATTAATGAAAATCCGTGTGTCTCCGTGTTTATATGAAATTTTGTCCGGATAGTAGAAACTATGTTTGAAATGTAGCCGACATCGCTGGATCCTCGGCTCTTGTATCCGTGTCCGCGGGCGGATACTAGATCACATTTACCAGTTAGCGTTTCAGATGCCACCGTAACAAGGAACCACGATCCTTGGAAGCAGGTGTTGCATACATCTGCTGACTAATATGAACCTCCATGGCTGTTTCTGCCTCCGATGGCATGCTCGAGCTCTACATACCTGAACCACCACGATGGCTTCCCGAACATCGGTGTCTTGTTTATGCTAAACGTTTTTACCTTTTACAGTTTACTTATTGTATCACAAATGTTCTGTCATTTCCTTATTGAGACATATTTAATACAATATTTTCATTATGTGTTTCTATTCCAAATAAATAAGATTCTTTAGGGCAACACTAATACTATTTGATGTGAACATTGAGGTCACACAAGAAACAAATAAATAACTAGGACCACAAAATAACTGTTCGTCATGACTGGTTGATTATTTCTTTTGGTTAAGTACATATTTTTAATCGATACTAGAATACTTTTCATTTGTACCATTATATCATTTTATTACTACAGATGCTCCTTTTGTGCTAAACTAAAGACATGTTCTCTATGGTGATTTTAGTATGGGGCATAAAGCAACCATTTCCCCCTAAATCTTATTAAAATTTAAATGTTCACATTCATCGATAATTAAGTTATATCACTTAATGAATTATAATGTTTCACAAGAAATAAATTATGATGTTTTTATATGTAATGGCATCCAAATATATGATTCTTTTAGTAGAATATAACAATACAAATATCATGATAGAGGATGCACAGTATAGGACCGTTAAGCTTATGAACCACTCGACAGAAAATTCTAGAGCTTTTGAAGAGTCAGCGGGAAATAAAGATGAAAAGAATTCCGAATACTTTTGTTTGTAATAAATTACATAGAGTGGCATGGTTGAAAAGCATACAAACCAACTTGTAGAACAGCAAGAGTGGCATAGCAAGATCGTCCTAGTCATCTCCACATGTCTCTGCTTTAGCATGCCCACAATGAAGGTACTACTATGCCAATATTCTCGAAGGACCTTTCTTTTCAGTTTCGCATAAACAAGGAGCCAAGTGCCTTTTTCTGGACCCCCCAAAAAATGAAAGGGGATTGAAAGAGCCTCCACACCCATAGAACCCATAAGTAAGGGTTAACATTTGAGAAAGCATAGGCTTTCGTACACCCCCTTATCTAACCATTCATTTCTGCATCACGATTCGTGCGAGCACTTTTGTATTTTTTGTTTCTTCCAACTAAAACAACATATGACATTCAAACTTTGGAGGATAACAAAAAATTCTAACTAGAATGTGGGAAAAAACTTTCAAATTTTTTCGTGAGTCATATATACTAAAAATGATATTTTTATCAAAACTAGCAAGATGCCCGTGTGTTGCATGGAACATCAACATCTTGAGGGAGAAAAGGATGAACGAGGGAAGGCCTTATCTGCAAATGTGGAGAGGAGTGCGGGTAAATTGTCATAGTTTCCTTCATGTCCGTTAGATATAGATCGGACGACCTATATTGTAGGATGGCAGGCACACCATCATCACCGACTATGCTTTTTATAAGAGTAGAGAAAAAAACTATTTTGAATATTTATGTCGGACCAAAAAATCTGAAAGTTTTTTCCTACATTGTAGTAAGAATGTTTTGTTGTCCTGCAAAGTTTGAAGTTCAGATGTTGTTTCATTTTGAAGAAACAAAAAAGGGAAAATTTCATGCAGTAAGTTAGTTGTGTAGCTCAGATCTGAAAGCAACATTGGAGGGTAAAGATAAGAGGTGTCTAGAAGCCCAAGCTTTATAAATCCATGTTCGTAAGTAAGTCACTAAAGTTGACACATCAGTTTTCACTCTCCATTCACCCTTTATGCGCCAATTATGTGTGCGAACTACTTTACATCATATTCGCTTTCAAGACAAAATATATAGATGCATAATAAAATTGAAGGCAATTTCTTCAGATTAGCGACGCTTGAAAGCAACATTAGCACCTTCTGTCACATCACTGCTTCCAGCTAATTACTCTAACCTTAATGTCTGGTAAGTAGATGCACTAAACAACTTCATTATTAAAAGGAAGTTATCATTATGTTAGTCATCTATGAGTATGTTTTGCAACTGAACTTGAATGCTTATAAATGGTCCATCCTAATAAACCCAAATGTAGGGCTATGCCTTATAAATCTAAAAAATATTTACAAAAAAAAGTCCTCTTGTCAGATTTCTAATGGCAAGATACTTGTACCCTACCTAATAGTTACATGTGAACAAAAATATTCAAACGAATGCATTCTCAGACAGCTAAGAAAATACAGTGCTGTAGGGAAGGACATGTGCACAAACCTAAATGTGTAATATTTTCAAGGGATAAGGCATACCTTCAGATGAGGTGGTATATTAATAAAATCTCCTACGATGAAGTCTATATGATAATTTATTCCATAAACACTTGCATTATGTTGTGCATAATCAATCTTCCATGGGTCAATATCAACTGCAACAACATTCTTACACCTGAAAAATAAAAGATGTCAGAGCAATGGAAGTCTACAGTTTCAGCACTGTAGAAGAAATAAGAGAATCGAGTGTCCAGCTGATATCACCATTAACCATAGAAGGGCTCCCAGTTTCCAAATTAGATACACTCATGTGGCATGATAATTTATATGCATTCTAACAAAGTCAGCTATAGCCCTAAATACTGCGAAGCAACTTAGAATCCATCCTTCTCATATGGTGTGTCATTTTACAGGACACAAATACCTCAGGGAGAGTAACATGCATCCTTCTCATATGGTGTGTCAACTTACTCGGAGGGATGCCACTTGATTGAACATCTCCGAGGAGGGCTCTAGCTCTTGCAGAGTAATAGGCACCCCTGGTTTCGGAGTAGAAAATGCCATCTAGCATGGGGAACTGATGAAACAAGAGATGAGGGGGTTATGTTTGAGCTCTGGTGGTAGTCTTCACAATCAAGGAAAGTACCGATACTGGTTTTAACATTACTACAAGGTTGTACACTATTAGTAATACTATACCAGCTACATGACCATGCAAAGCAATATGACAATGATGATGTGTGTCATAAAAACATAACGGTGGAAGTTGCATGGCAATATATCTTAGAATGGCTATGAATATGCCATAATAGGTATGTATGACAGCTGTTTTGAGAAAGATATAAGGAGGCTTATGTGTGATAGAGTGTATCATACCACGGGGTTTGGATGCACCAACGACGTTTGCACCACATCTCGAGGTGAGAAAGGGCAATGCACGGTGCCGAAGAGGCTAGCAAATTGCGGAAAGATGAGAGTGCATATAATCCATGGACTCACATTAGTCATAAAGAACTCACATACTTATTGCAAAATTTTATTAGCCCTCGAAGCAAAGTACTACTACGCATGTCCCTAGGGGATAGATTGGTAGGAAAAGACTATCGCTCATCCCCGACCACCACTCATAAGGAAGACAATCAATAATAAATCATGCTCTAACTTCTTAGCATAACAAGAGACTATACGTGCATGCTTCTCACAAACCTTAACACCAATATTCTTACTAAACCACAATCATTCACTAGTATCTCCCATATATTATCATCTTTATATCGCAAAACAATTACAAGGAATCAGACTTATCATATTCAGTGATCTACATGAAAGTTGTTATTATATCCTTCTTGAATACCTATTATATTAGGACCAATTTCATAAATTGTGCATATTGCCATTACTATGATCAACTCTCAAAGTGATATAAGTGAAGCATGAGAGTGCAACTTTTTTTAAATATAACCACCGCCGTGCTTTAAAAGATATAAGTGAAGCACTAGAGCAACTGCTTAACTCAAAAGATATAAGTGAAGCATAAACAATGTTATAACAAATCACGATTAATGTGTGTCCCCCTCAAAAAGGTGTATCCAGCAAAGATTATTGTGGCAAATTAAAAAGAAAACAAAGCAAAGAATCATATAATACACGACGTTCCAAGCAAAACTTATATCATGTGACGAATAAAAATATAGCTCCAAGTATACCGATGGTTCGTAGACGAAAGAGGGGATGCCATCTGGGGCATCCCCAAGCTTAGATGCTTGCGCCCTCAAATATTACCTTGGGGTGCATCATGCATCCCCAAACTTAGTCTCTTGCCACTCCTTATTTCTTCATCCACCGTGATCTCACTCAAAACTTGAAAACTTCAGCACACAAAATTCAATAAAAACCTTCGTGAGATCCATTAGTATAACAACCAAATCACAAACTTTAGGTACTGTTGTAAACTCATTCATATTTTATTATGGACACCGATAAGTGCAACACGTGTGGGAATTAGGGAGTCCGCCCACACATTTTGTGTGGTGTATAAGAGGAACAGCCCACACACCTACGTGTGGGCAAAACAAGTAATGCCCACACACCTCTTTTTTTCCCTCCCGATCCCTCTCACACGCGTGCGTGTGGGCGAAGTTGATAACGCCCACACGCCCGTATGTCAGGCCTCGTACCCTCCTGGTCCCGCACGCCACGCGTGACGGTCACCGCGCGCCCGCAGTTGCCATGGTCCAGACCCTCGTCCATGTTCGTTTAACTGCAGTTGCCATGTCGTTGAACTACGGTTGCCATGTCGGACGACTACAGTTGCCATGGTTACTCAACTGCAGTTGCCATGTATGGTCTGATCTAATGTAGTTGCCATGATTTCATAACTTTAGGAGTTGCCACATACTAACACTAGGCAGTTGAGGGAGTTGCCATGTGCTCACAAGCATGCTAGGGCAGTTGCCGTGTAAAAAGGAAGAGTTGCCATCTGCTTACGTGCACACTAGGCAGTTGCCGTGGACCTTGCAAAACACATGGCAACTCGGATGAAAAAGAGAGTTGCCACCTGCTTATAAAGCACACTAGGGGCAGTTGCCATGTGCGCTGCAAAACACATGGCAACTAGTAGCTTGAGTGTGGGAGAGGAGACGGGTGTGTGGGCGAGATGGCAAATGCCCACACACTAGCCCTTGTATGTGCGTGCAAAGTGGCGTGTGGCGCGAACTGCTGAACGCCCACACACTAGCCCCTCATGTGTGGTGAAACGGCCGTGTGGGCGATCGGGTGAATGCTCACACACCAGGCCAGTCCTACGTGGCACTAAAAACATGTCAAGATTCGTGCGCTCACGAACGAACGTAGATCCACGCGGGTGGGCGGGATGCAAACGCCCACACGTGTGGGCATTAACATTTCCGTTTATTATTGAATAATATGTACTGTATTCTAACTTCACCATGGGTTATACCCCCCAATACAATCCATAGATTCATCAAAACAAGCAAATAATACAATGAAAACAGAATCTGTCAAAAACAGAACAATCTGTAGTAATATGAAGAATGACTATACTTCGGTAACTCCAAAAATTCTTAAAACTTATGACAACATGGGACATTTGTATATCAATCATGTGTAAAAAATTCAGGTCAAAAGGACGTTCCAGTGAATTTACAAAATTTCAGAACTAGGCGCAACAGTTTCTTTTTTTTTACAGAATGAAATCAACTATCATCCAAATCATCTCAAAGCCTTTACTTGGCACAAACACTAACTAAAACACAATTATAACAGAAGCATAATTGTAAGGATATCGTACGCATGCTAGTCCACTTGTCACTCTCCCTTGAACGTTCATGATGTACGCACATTATTATTGTTGTCCAGGTTCTAAGATGTCACTTACAGTGATTCAGACTTTTATGTCTATCTACATCTAGTTTGGAAAATGTACATTATTGGCTGGTCAATGTATTTTCCTCGCACAACTAGAAAGGGGGCATGTTAGCACGTGCGCCACTATTGCCAGTCGATCCCTCGATCAGAGCTCAGAGCAACAGCAATGGCTGAGCCTGAGCTGAAGCTATGCTTGTGCTCAAGTAGCCATCTCCTCTTCCTTTGCTTCTTGCTCCTCTGCGTACATGTCCATTATGCGACCGCCATCTCGTTCAACTACAACTCCTTCAGCTCCGGTGATTTCAGAGAGGAGGATGACGCGATGATCACCGACGGCAGGATTGAGCTCGTCGGCGACGAGGCGGGCGGTCGAGCAAGGGGCCGCGTTCTGTACAAGCAGCCGGTGCAGCTCTGGGACGACGTCATGAGCGAGACGGCCGGCTTCACCACGAGCTTCAACTTCAGCATCCAGTCCCTGCACAAGAGGACCAAGCACATCAAGAGACGCTTCAATTCCATCCGGGACCAAGTCCAGGTGGGAGACATAGAGATTTGCAAGATACATACGGATCTGAATATTGCAGACCCGTTGACTAAGCCTCTTCCACGAGCAAAACATGATCAGCACCAAGACTCCATGGGTGTTAGAATCATTACTATGTAATCTAGATTATTGACTCTAGTGCAAGTGGGAGACTGAAGGAAATATGCCCTAGAGGCAATAATAAAGTTATTATTTATTTCCTCATATCATGATAAATGTTTATTATTCATGCTAGAATTGTATTAACCGGAAACATGATACATGTGTGAATACATAGACAAACATATAATCACTAGTATGCATCTACTTGACTAGCTCATTAATCAAAGATGGTTATGTTTCCTAACCATAGACATGTGTTGTTATTTGATTAATGGGATCACATCATTAGGAGAATGATGTGATTGACATGACCCATTCCGTTAGCCTAGCACTTGATCGCTTAGTATATTGCTATTGCTTTCTTCATGACCTATACATGTTCCTGTAACTATGAGATTATGCAACTCCTGCCATCGGAGGAACACTTTGGTGCTACCAAACGTCACAACGTAACTGGGTGATTATAAAGGAGTACTACAGGTGTCTCCAAAAGTACATGTTGGGTTGGCGATTTCGAGATTAGGTTTTGTCACCGCGATTGTCGGAGAGGTATCTTCGGGCCCTCTCGGTAATGCACATCACATAAGCCTTGCAAGCATTGCAACTAATAACTTAGTTGTGAGATGATGTATTACGGAACGAGTAAAGAGACTTGCCGGTTACGAGATTGAACTAGGTATTGGATACCGACGATCAAATCTCGGACAAGTAACATACCGATGAGAAAGGGAACAACGTCTGTCGTTATGCGGTTTGACCGATAAAGATCCTTCGTAGAATATGTAGGAACCAATATGGGCATCCAAGTTCCGCTATTGGTTATTGACCGAGAATAGTTCTAGGTCATGTCTACATAGTTCTCGAACCCGTAGGGTCCGCACGCTTAACGTTACGATGACAGTTTTATTATGAGTTTATAAGTTTTGATGTACCGAAGTTTGTTCGAGTCCCGGATGTGATCACGGACATGACGAGGAGTCTCGAAATGGTCGAGACATAAAGATTGATATATTGGAAGCCTATATTTGGATATCGGAATGGTTCCGGTGAAATCGGATTTTACCGAACACCGGGGTTACCGAAACCATCCCGGGGGATAATGGGCCTTAGTGGGCCATGAGGGAGAAGAGGAGGGCCGGCCAGGGCAGGCCGCGCGCCCCCTCCCCCCTAGTCCGAATAGGACAAGGAAGGGGGGGGGGGCGGCGCCCCCCTTTCCTCTTCCCCCTCCCCCCTTTCCTTCTCCAACAAGTCAAGAGGGAGGAGTCCTACTCCCGACTCCTCCAGGCGCACCCCTTGGGGCCCGGCCGCACCTCCCCCTCCCTCCTTTATATACGGGGCAGGGGGGCACCCCATGACACACAAGTTGATCTACGGATCGTTCCTTAGCCGTGTGCGGTGCCCCCTCCACCATATTCCATCTCGGTCATATCGTCGCGGAGTTTAGGTGAAGCCCTGCGCCGGTAGAGCATCATCATCGTCACCACGCCGTCGTGCTGACGGAGCTCATCCCCGACACTTTGCTGGATCGGAGTCCGGGGATCGTCATCGAGCTGAACGTGTGCTGAACTCGGAGGTGTCGTACGGTCGGTACTTGGATCGGTCGGATCGTGGAAGACGCGACTACATCAACCGCGTTGTCATAACGCTTCGCCACGGTCTCACGAGGGTACGTGGACAATACTCTCCTCTCGTTGCTATGCCATCACCATGATCTTGGCGTGTGCTTAGGAAATTTTTTGAAATTACTACGCTCCCCAACAGTGGCATCCGAGCCTGGTTTTATGCGTAGATGTCATATGCACGAGTAGGACACAAGTGAGTTGTGGGCGATATAAGTCATACTGCTTACCAGCATGTCATACTTTGGTTCTGCGGTATTGTGAGATGAAGCGGCCCGGACCGACATTACGCCAGACGCTTACGCGAGACTGGTTTCACTGCTATGCAGCACTCGTGCTTAAAGGTGACCGGGCGGTGTCTGTCTCTCTCACTTTAGTTGAACCGAGTGGCTACGCCCGTCCTTGCGAAGGTTAAAACAGCACTAACTTGACGAACTATCGTTGTGGTTTTAATGCGTAGGTAAGAACGGTTCTTGCTCAGCCCGTAGCAGCCACGTAAAATTTGCAACAACAAAGTAGAGGACGCCTAACTTGTTTTTGCAGGGGCATGTTGTGATGTGATATGGTCAAGACGTGATGCTATATTTTATTGTATGAGATGATCATGTTTTGTAACCGGGTTATCGGCAATCGGCAGGAGCCATATGGTTGTCGCTTATTGTATGAAATGCAACGCTTCTGTAATTGCTTTACTTTATCACTAAGCGGTAGCGATAGTCGTAGAAGCAATAGTTGGCGAGACAACAACGATGCTACGATGGAGATCAAGGTGTCGCGCCGGTGACGATGGTGATCACGACGGTGCTTCGGAGATGGAGATCACAAGCACAAGATGATGATGGCCATATCATATCACTTATATTGATTGCATGTGATGTTTATCCTTTATGCATCTTATCTTGCTTTCATTGACGGTAGCATTTTAAGATGATCTCTCACTAAAAATATCAAGAAGTGCTCTCCCTGAGTATGCACCATTGCGAAAGTTCTTCGTGCTGAGACACCACGTGATGATCGGGTGTGATAGGCTCTACATTCAAATACAACGGGTGCAAAACAGTTGCACACGCAGAATACTCAGATTAAACTTGACGACCCTAGCATATACAGATATGGCCTCGGAACACGGAGACCGAAAGGTCGAACGTGAATCATATAGTAGATATGATCAACATAGTGATGTTCACCATTGAAACTACTCCATCTCACGTGATGATCGGACATGGTTTAGTTGATTTGGATCACGTAATCACTTAGATGACTAGAGAGATGTCAGTCTAAGTGGGAGTTCTTAAATAATATGATTAATTGAACTTAAATTTATCATGAACTTAGTACCTGATAGTATTTTTGCTTGTCTATGTTTACTGTAGATAGATGGCTCGTGCTGTTGTTCCGTTGAATTTTAATGCGTTCCTTGAGAAAGCAAAGTTGAAAGATGATGGTAGCAATTACACGGACTGGGTCCGTAATCGAGGATTATCCTCATTGCTTACGTAAGAATTACGCCCTGGAAGCACCGCTGGTGCTGTGCCTGCAGCTGCTGATGCAACCGACGACGTTAAGAACGTCTCGCAGAGCAAAGCTGATGACTACTCGATAGTTCAGTGTGCCATGCTTTTACGGCTTAGAACCGGGCCTTCAACAACGCTTTTGAACGTCATGGAGCATATGAGATGTTCCAGGAGTTGAAGTTAATATTTCAAGCAAATGCCCGGATTGAGAGATATGAAGTCTTCAATAAGTTCTATAGCTGCAAGATGGAGGAGAATAGTTACAAGGTGAACACATACTCAAACTGTCTAGGTATAATAATCACTTGATTCAACCGGGAGTTAATCTTCACGATGATAGTGTCATTGATGTAATTCTTCAATCATCGCCACCAAGCTACAAGAGCTTCGTGATGAACTATAATATGCAAGGGATGGACAAGTCTATTCCCGAGCTCTTCGCAATGCTAAAAGCCGTTGGTAGAAATCAAAAGGAGCATCAAGTGTTGATGGTTAACAAGACCACCAGTTTCAAGAAAAGGGCAAACGGAAGAAGAAGGGGAACTTCAAGAAGAACAGCAAACAAGTTGCTGCTCAAGAGAAGATACCCAAGTCTGGACGTAAGCCTGAGACTGATTGCATATACTGCAAGCAGACTGGACACTGGAAGCGGAACTGCCCCAAATATTTGGCGGATAAGAAGGATGGCAAAGTAAACAAAGGTATATGTGATATACATGTTATTGATGTGTACCTTACTAATACTCGCAGTAGTACCTGGGTATTTGATACTGGTTCTGTTGCTAATATTTGCAACAGGAACTACGGATTAAGCGAAGATTGGCTAAGGACGAGGTGACGATGCGCGTGGGAAATGGTTCCAAAGTCGATGTGATCGCGGTCGGCACGCTACCTCTACATCTACCATCGGGATTAGTTTTAGACCTAAATAATTGTTATTTGGTGCTAGCGTTAAGCATGAACATTATATCTGGATCTTGTTTGATGCGAGACTGTTATTCATTTAAGTCAGAGAATAATGGTTGTTCTACTTATATGAATAATATCTTTTATGGTCATGCACCCTTGAAGAGTGGTCTATTTTTATTGAATCTCGATAGTAGTAATACACATATTCATAGTGTTGAAACCAAAAGATACAGAGTTGATAATGATAATGCAACTTATTTGTGGCACTCCCGTTTGGGTCATATCGGTCTAAAACGCATGAAGAATCTCCATACTGATGGGATTTTGGAATCACTTGATTATGAATCACTTGGTACTTGCGAACCGTGCCTCATGGGCAAGATGACTAAAACACCGTTCTCCGGAACTATGGAGCGAGCAACTGATTTGTTGGAAATCATACATACTGATGCTTGTGGTCCAATGAATGTTGAGGCATCGCCTTGGCGGGTATCGTTATTTTCTCACCTTCACAGATGATTTGAGCAGATATGGGTATATCTACTTAATGAAACACAAATCTGAAACATCTGAAAAGTTCAAAGAATTTCAGAGTGAAGTGGAAAATCATCGTAACAAGACAATAAAATTTCTACAATCTGATCGTGGAGGAGAATATTTGAGTTACGAGTTTGGTTTACATTTGAAACAATGCGGAATAGTTTCGCAACTCACGCCACCCGGAACACCACAACGAAATGGTGTGTCCGAACGTCAGAATCGCACTTTACTAGATATGGTGCGATCTATGATGTCTCTTACTGATTTACCGCTATCGCTTTTGGGGTTATGCTTTAGAGACGGCCGCATTCACGTTGAATAGGGCACCATCAAAATCCGCTGAAACGACGCCTTATGAACTATGGTTTGGCAAGAAACCGAAGTTGTCGTATCTTAAAGTTTGGGGCTGCGATGCTTATGTGAAGAAACTTCAACCAGATAAGCTCGAACCTAAATCGGAGAAATGTGTCTTCATAGGATACCCAAAAGAGACTATTGGGTACACCTTCTATCACAGATCTGAGGGCAAGATTTTCGTTGTTAAATTCGGATCCTTTCTAGAAAAGAGTTTCTCTCGAAAGAAGTGAGTGGGAGGAAAGTAGAACTTGATGAGATAATCAGATTCTGCTCCCTTATTGGAAAGTAGTTCATCACAAGAACCGGTTCCTGTGACAACTACACCAATTAGTGAGGAAGCTAATGATATTGATCATGAAACTTCAGATCAAGTATCTACTGAACTACGTAGGTCAACCAGAGTAAGATCCGCACCAGAGTGGTACGGTAATCCTATTCTGGAAGTCATGTTACTTAACCATGGCGAACCAACGAACTATGAAGAAGCGATGGTGAGCCCAGATTCCGCAAAATGGCTGGAAGCCATGAAATCTGAGATGGGATCCATGTATGAGAACAAAGTATGGACTTTGGTTGACTTGCCCGATGATCGGCAAGCCATTGAGAATAAATGGATCTTTAAGAAGAAGACAGACGCTGATGGTAATGTAACTGTCTATAAAGCTCGACTTGTTGCGAAAGGTTTTCGACAAGTTCAAGGGGTTGACTACGATGAGACTTTCTCACCCGTAGCGATGCTTAAGTCTATCCGAATCATGTTAGCAATTGCTGCATTTTATGATTATGAAATTTGGCAAATGGATGTGAAAACTGCATTCTTGAATGGATTTCTTGAAGAAGAGTTGTATATGATGCAACCAGAAGGTTTTGTTGATCCAAAAGGTGCTAACAAAGTGTGCAAGCTCCAGCGATCAATTTATGGTCTGGTGCAAGCCTCTCGGAGTTGGAATAAACGCTTTGATAGTGTGATCAAAGCATACGGTTTTATACAGACTTTTGGAGAAGCCTGTATTTACAAGAAAGTGAGTGGGAGCTCTGTAGCATTTCTGATATTATATGTGGACGACATATTATTGATTGGAAATGATATAGAATTTCTGGATAGCATAAAAGGATACTTGAATAAAAGTTTTTCAATGAAAGACCTCGGTGAAGCTGCTTACATATTGGGCATCAAGATCTATAGAGATAGATCAAGACGCTTGATTGGACTTTCACAAAGCACATACCTTGATAAAGTTTTGAAAAAGTTCAAAATGGATCAGGCAAAGAAAGGATTTGTACCTGTATTACAAGGTGTGAAATTGAGTCAGACTAAATGCCCGACCACAGCAGAAGATAGAGAGAAAATGAAAGATGTTCCCTATGCTTCAGCCATAGGCTCTATCATGTATGCAATGTTGTGTACCAGACCTGACGTATGCTTAGCAATAAGCTTGGCAGGAAGGTACCAAAGTAATCCAGGAGTGGATCACTGGACAGCGGTCAAGAACATCCTGAAATACCTGAAAAGGACTAAGGATATGTTTCTTGTATATGGAGGCGACAAAGAGCTAGCCGTAAATGGTTACGTCGATGCAAGCTTTGACACTGATCCGGACGATTCTAAATCGCAAACCGATACGTATTTTTATTAAACGGTGGAGCTGTTAGTTGGTGCAGTTCTAAACAAAGCGTCGTGGCGGGATCTACATGTGAAGCGGAGTACATAGCTGCTTCGGAAGCAGAAAATAAAGGAGTCTGGATGAAAGAGTTCATTTCCGATCTAGGTGGCATACCTAGTGCATCGGGACCAATGAAGATTTTCTGTGACAATACTGGTGCAGTTGCCTTGGCAAAGGAATCCAGATTTCACAAGAGGACCAAGCACATCAAGAGACGCTTCAATTCCATCCGGGACCAAGTCCAGGTGGGAGACATAGAGATTTGCAAGATACATACGGATCTGAATATTGCAGACCCGCTGACTAAGCCTCTTCCACGAGCAAAACATGATCAGCACCAAGACTCCATGGGTGTTAGAATCATTACTATGTAATCTAGATTATTGACTCTAGTGCAAGTGGGAGACTGAAGGAAATATGCCCTAGAGGCAATAATAAAGTTATTATTTATTTCCTCATATCATGATAAATGTTTATTATTCATGCTAGAATTGTATTAACCGGAAACATGATACATGTGTGAATACATAGACAAACATATAATCACTAGTATGCATCTACTTGACTAGCTCATTAATCAAAGATGGTTATGTTTCCTAACCATAGACATGTGTTGTTATTTGATTAATGGGATCACATCATTAGGAGAATGATGTGATTGACATGACCCATTCTGTCGGGGATATACCCCGCGGTGTAAAGCGGCCGGAAGTTAACCCGGCCGGTCTGGACGGCTCACTGGTAACCCGCCCGGAGCTTGGCGGTTCACGGGCTACCCGCCCGGTCTTGGCGGTTCATTAGTAACCCGGCCGGCGGATCAGAAGGCCGGTTCAACTATTGTGGGCCGGTTTAACAGGAAAGGCATGAGGAATATTTTACAAGGAGTTAATACCAGGACTTGTATCCGGTTTGTATTAGAGATAGACTAGTCCTAATCCTAATAGGACTCCACATGTAAACCGCCCTTTCAACATATATAAGGAGGGGCAGGGCTCCCCAGAGAGGAACAAGTTCCACAAGTTGGACAAGTTAGGTTTAGACAATGGCTCTCGAGTTAGAGCACTCTTGTAACCGTGATCATCATCATCAATATCAATGAAGCAGGACGTAGGCTTTTACCTCCACCGTGAGGGGCCGAACCTGGGTAAAACCTCGCGTCTCTCGTCCCGCTCAACCCCTCTCAAGCTACCACATAGATGCGTTGGCCTCGCGACTAAGTCCTAACACTAAGGACATCTGCCGTGACAATTCCACGACAGTTGGCGCCCACCGTGGGGCCTGCGCGCGGTGGTGAGTTCTTGGAGGCGCTTATTCCAGAAATTGAAAAGTTTAAGCCCAGCTGATTGAAAAGTTCCGACTGGCTCGTCGGAGAGTTCCCTCTTGGCTCGCCGAAAAGTTCCATCAGGCTCATCAAAAGGTTCCGTCGGCTCGTCGGAAAGTTCGGGCAGTTCATTGAAAAGTTCCGACCGTCTTGACGAAAGGTTCTATTCGGATCTCCTAAAGAGTTCCGATCGCCTCGACGAAAAGTTCGGTCCGAATCGCCGAAGGGTTCCAGCAGAATCGCCGAAAGGTTCCATCCGAGTCATCAAAGAGTTCCGACTTAGGCTACAGAAAAGTTCTGGCCGGGTTATCAAGAGATTTCGTTTTCAAAAGTTCCGGATTATCAAAAGTTCCGGCCGGATTATCAAAAGGTTCCAGTTCAAAGGTACCGGATTATCAAAGGTTCCGGCCGGATTATCAAGAGATTTCGTTTCAAAAGTTCCGGATTATCAAAGGTTCCGGCCGGATTATCAAGAAGTTCTGGTTTCAGAAATTCCGGCTCAAAAAAGTACCGGCCGCGTTATGTGGAGAGCTCAGGCACTAGAAGACAAAGAACCAATCAACTTTGCTGTCAAAAAAAAGCAGCACTATGCATTGTCCAGCGCCAGCACCCGGTCTACATCCACAAGCCGGGATTGCGCATGTGATTGACTCGCGCGTCCACCCCGGCTTACAACACAGAGGGCAGCTTGCTCGTTTGCACCGGCTTATAACGCCGCGGCCGGTTCATTCGTTTGCTCCCGCGACTGACTTGCCCGCGGTGATCATCAACTCCGCGGTGAATAAATTCCGGTTTAACATATCAGGTGATTTCCATCCAGTTTACTTTTATCAATACTTATTAATTATTCGAAAACAACCACTCTGCCCTATAGTGTTGTTATATACAGCCGTCGCCCTGCGGTCCGGTTTACATCAACGCCGACCGGCTCGCCCGTCGGCACCACCTTACAACGCCACGGATGACTCGCTTGTCCGCCTCGCAGCCGGTTCACGCGGCCCTGACCGCTTACAACGTGGAGGACAACTTGCTCGTCCGCACCAGCTTACAAACGCCGCGGCCGGTTCACCCGTAGGCGACTTCAAATACACCTAGCGATCATAACTTTCATGGCGGATTATTTCCGGCCTCGCACATCAGGTGATATCCATCTAAAATATATTTTATTAGTGCATGTTATTTTTTGTCAAAGAGCAGTTTATCTTTGCCTTGGTCTGCAATATTGTATGCAGGACAATTATTCATTATAAACGCGGTTTATACCATGGGTATGAAGCACGCGATGGCAGCGTCCTGCCCGGTGTTCGCCCATGCCACATTACACGGTGAATGGACGCTGCGTAAGACGCCGCCTTACGGCCCGGTTTACATCAGCTTGCCGGGACCGTGCCTGCGTTGACTTCGCCCGTCCGCATTCGGTTTACAATGCCACGGCCGATTCATCTATCCGAGCTGCCTTTGATGTTGCGGTCGTTTTGTCGTCCGTCTCTCGCGGCCTGGTCTACATCGACATACCGGCCGCACCTATCTCGCATGAGCTATATATTACGTATGAACAAGTCACAGCTTGGGTAGCCCGGTTTTCTTTCAGCAAATTGAGGCAAATTATCATCAAACCGCTGTTTGCCTTTGGATGGCTCAATAGGCAGGCGCACGATCGCCGTCACTACAGTTTGGTTAACTTCAAATCGCCGATTGGAAGGAACCATTGGCCGAAAGGTCTTGACACAGCTCATACGGGATCATTTATAACCCGCCATACCACCTCAACCTTCTGTGGATTCACGTCATGCTATCAACATCAATGATGTACAAGTTATGCCGGTTTATATCATGGTCAAACATGGAGAATCTCAAGCCAACTCCTCGAGTCACCTTTGAGACTCGGGGGCTACGATGACATAACTCAGCAAATCTTGCCAGTTTCAACAAAGTTAAAAACCTCAGGATGATGGAGGGAAAGATAACCCGGTCCCGGAGGTTACTGTTGTATTGATGAAAATTTAAAGGCTGTCGAAATTTCCGGCTTAGAAAGTATATAACAATTACAAAATCCCGGCTCAATGAAGAAGGTCCGGGTCGTCAGAAAGGATTCCAGTTTAGAATCCGGCTAAAGGGCAGTCAGTCTCACCGAAACTCTCAAATATCCGGTCTAAAATCCGGTTCAAGGGAAAGATGTCTCCCACAAAGCTTTGAAGCTCTCAATATCCGGTTTAACATCCGGTTCAAGAAGGATTAATCTCTTACAAAAGTTAAAGGTGCCAAAGAGGACCTGCTGCCATGACGCGCGGTTCAAACATGGGTATCATGCCTTGATGGTTTATCATATTATTGATCACTTGGGGGCTTAGTCGTATCCGAACCATAGTCACACCTCTTGATCTGAGCACTGCCACAATATAACTTGGGGGCTTGGTCGAGTCCGAACCAATGCAACACCTCTTGATAGGCGAAAGCCACCAGATCACTTGGGGACATGGTCATGTCTCGAACCGGCCACGCCTCTTGATCGGCCTAGTGCCACAAAGCATCACTTGGGGCTTTGGTCGAACCCGAACCATCGCTACACCTCTTGATCGGGCGTAATGCCAATGCATCATTTGGGGACCTGGCTGACTCGAACCATAGCTACGCCTTTTGGGGGCTTGGTCGTGTCCGACCATGGTAATGCCTCTTGATCGGCTCAAAGCCTCATTTGCAATGGTTTTATATTTGCCTTTGCTTGAATTTTGTTCTCTTTTAAATTATTTCTTTTGTTGTGTTTTCAAACCGACATTATTAATCCGGTTCAAACTGTCAATTACAAATTGGCGGAACACGGTCAAATCCTAATCCGGAGACTATTTGCCCGGTTTGATGTTACCATCTTATTATGGAGTAAACCGGTGTTCATTAACCCGGCTTGACTTTCAATTACAAGTCAAGACATGATCAACTCATAATCCGGAGACTATCAGCCCGGTCTGGTTTGACTACGAAGTCGCCAAGATATATATGGTTAAACCGGTGTTTATCACAACCCGGTACGGTTTATCATCAATCGACACAATATGAAAGGAGTTATTATTACTCAAGATTGGGGTTATCACTCTTACTACAAAAAGTTGGTAAAACCAGCAATGTGATTCAATATCACAGGTATGATATATTTCATATTTGATTATTCTTAAGTGCAACCTTGGTTATAAACCCAGGTTATATGTTGGGCATTGTGACCCGTCCGTGATAAACCGCCAGACACTTTAAACTTGTTGTATGCAGAAACAGGTTGAATAAAGCATGATTGTAAATCATCGACGTTTATTAAACCGCCTGGCTTTCGACTATGTGTCGCCAAAGATGATTATAAATTATCCGGTGTTTGTTAAACCGCCTGGCTTTGGATTATAAGTCGCCAGTACATATTTGGATTGCGCCATTGGAATCACGCGCTTATGAATCATTGGGTATATTATTCAAATAGCCAACATGGCTGGATTTCTATTATGGTTATCAATAACCAGTATTGTGATTACGGTTTTCAAATTGCTTTGGAGCAATGGCTATCATATTATCAATGGATATAATTTTTATTCTACAATTGAAGGAATAGTCCCGAGTTGTCGCAGGCTTACAACCCGGCACTTGGGGGCTACATTATTTAAGTTGAGATTACATCCAATATGCAAGTCCATGTCGCTGCAAGCATGCACCATGACACTTGGGGGCTAATGCAAAGTCATTCTTTGTTTATCTTATTGAAGACCCGACTCATCACATTATAATGAGCCGCCCTTGGGGGCTACCAATTGCTCTGTCAAACAATTCAAGGTACAAAGCTTTTATTCATTACATTGAAGGGTCCTTTGCTCAGTTGGTAGAACACAAGGCTCTTAACCTTGTGGACGTGGATTCAAGTCCCATGATGGGGGTTACATCATATGATGTTATTTTCATTGAAATATATATCAAGTCCCTGCTTATTAGTGCATAATGACCCGGCCCTTGGGAGCTACACTGGTTGAAGTTTTTATGAGCATCAGACAATTATAAGTCCCAGGTTGTTGCAAGCATGACAACCCGGCACTTGGGGCTACATATGTGGAATACTCAATTACGACTAGTGATTGAGATGAACAACCTGGATTTCTTCAAGATTGTGATATTTAAGCAAGTCTCAAGCTGTTGCTATGCTACCTTCTTAAGACTTGGAGGCTACAAGTGATAGGCATATAAGAGGTATATTTTCAAGCTGGATGTTAACTACAAGTATGACCGGTCTTTGTCAATATTTGTAAACCGGTGATCTTAGCAAGGATAAACCGGCAAGTTCTACGTCCTTAAACCGGCTGAAGATCGGATGAGTATTTCAAGGACCAATATTGTTTTTAAGCATTGGGAGCAGAATCAAAGGAATTATTCTTCACAATATATTTCCTATGAGAAACCAACATCAGCAAATCGGTTATAAAGCTGGTTATTGACCCGGATTTTCTAGAAGAAGGAAATGACAAGAACGATCAGGTGCCGGTCTACAAGAATTCTTAACCCGGAGTACAACCTGCCAAATTTGTTCTGGTGTTTATTTTGCAGCGTAAGTTTACCATGGATAAATCCAAGCTAAACTTGGGGGCTAATGTCGGGGATATACCTCATGGTGTAAACCGCCGGAAGTTAACCCGGCCGTCCGACGGCTCATCGTAACCCGCCGGAGCTTGGCGGTTCACGGGCTACCCGCCCGGTCTTGGCGGTTCATTAGTAACCCGGCCGCGATCGAAGGCCGGTTCAACTATTGTGGGCCGGTTTAACAGGAAAGGCATGAGGAATATTTTACAAGGAGTTAATACCAGGACTTGTATCCGGTTTGTATTAGAGATAGACTAGTCCTAATCCTAATAGGACTCCACATGTAAACCGCCCTTTCAACATATATAAGGAGGGGCAGGGCTCCCAGAGAGGAACAAGTTCCACAAGTTGGACAAGTTAGGTTTAGACAATGGCTCTCGAGTTAGAGCACTCTTGTAACCGTGATCATCATCATCAATATCAATGAAGCAGTGACGTAGGCTTTTACCTCCACCGTGAGGGGCCGAACCTGGGTAAAACCTCGCGTCTCTCGTCCCGCTCAACCCCTCTCAAGCTACCACATAGATGCGTTGGCCTCGCGACTAAGTCCTAACACTAAGGACATCTGCCGTGACAATTCCACGACACATTCCGTTAGCCTAGCACTTGATCGTTTAGTATATTGCTATTGCTTTCTTCATGACCTATACATGTTCCTGTAACTATGAGATTATGCAACTCCCGTTTACCGGAGGAACACTTTGGGTGCTACCAAACGTCACAACGAATCGGGTGATTATAAAGGAGTACTACAGGTGTCTCCAAAAGTACATGTTGGGTTGGCGTATTTCGAGATTAGGTTTTGTCACTGCGATTGTCGGAGAGGTATCTCTGGGCCCTCTCGGTAATGCACATCACATAAGCCTTGCAAGCATTGCAACTAATAACTTAGTTGTGAGATGATGTATTACGGAACGAGTAAAGAGACTTGCGATTCTGAGATTGAACTAGGTATTGGATACCGACGATCAAATCTCGGACAAGTAACATACCGATGAGAAAGGGAACAACGTCTGTCGTTATGCGGTTTGACCGATAAAGATCCTTCGTAGAATATGTAGGAACCAATATGGGCATCCAAGTTCCGCTATTGGTTATTGACCGAGAATAGTTCTAGGTCATGTCTACATAGTTCTCGAACCCGTAGGGTCCGCACGCTTAACGTTACGATGACAGCTTTTATTATGAGTTTATAAGTTTTGATGTGCGAAGTTTGTTCGAGTCCCGGATGTGATCACGGACATGACGAGGAGTCTCAAAATGGTCGAGACATAAAGATTGATATATTGGAAGCCTATATTTGGATATCGGAATGGTTCCGGTGAAATCGGGATTTTACCGAACACCGGGGTTACGGAACCCTCCCGGGGATAATGGGCCTTAGTGGGCCATGAGGGAGAAGAGGAGGGCCGGCCAGGCAGGCCGCGCCTCCCCCTAGTCCGAATAGGACAAGGAAGGGGGCGGCGCCCTCGTTTCCTCTTTCCCCCGTCCCCTGTCCTTCTTCAACAAGGCACGAGGGGGGAGTCCTACTCTGGTGGGAGTAGGACTCCTCCAGCGCACCCTTGGGCCCGGCCGCACCTCCCTCCCTCCTTTAGATACGGGCAGGGGGCACCCCATAACACACAAGTAGATCTACGTGATCGTTCCTTAGCCGTGTGCGGTGTCCCCCTCCACCATATTCCACCTCGGTCATATCGTCGCGGAGCTTAGGCGAAGCCCTGCGTAGGTGAAGCATCATCATCGTCACCATGCCGTCGTGCTGACGGAACTTATCCCCGACACTTTGCTGGATCGGAGTCCGGGGATCGTCATCGAGCTGAACGTGTGCTGAACTCGGAGGTGCCGTACGCTCGGTACTTGGATCGGTCGGATCGTGAAGACGTACGACTACATCAACCGCGTTGTCATAACGCTTCCGCTTACGGTCTACGAGGGTACGTGGACAATACTCTCCCCTCTCGTTGCTATGCCATCACCATGATCTTGCGTGTGCGTAGGAAAAAATTTGAAATTACTACATTCCCCAACACTACATGCCGCAGGAGTCCTATGACGGCTGCCTTGGGCTCTTCGACGAGAAACATGCCCTAAAGAACGGGACGACGGCGATCTCGGCTAACGCCTCCGGCAGCGCCAGCTTCGTCGCCGTGGAGTTCGACACCCACCGTGACGCGTGGGACCCGAGCAGCCGGCACATCGGCGTAGACGTGAACAACGTCGACTCACGCGGCAAGTTCAGGATCTTGCCAGAATGCAGCCTCGTGGACGCCGGCGTGATGTCTTCGACGGTGATCTTTGGTTGATCTTCGGAGAACTAGCTAGTCCATAGTTTTGGGCTAACAATTGGCACAAGATCCTCAGGTTATGCCGAAGCATATGCCGAAAGGAGGCGTCGCCGACAACGGTTCCAAGACCGGCGAGCAGAGCTCGGCTGAGGACACCCGTGTGGCGGACGCGCTCGCGCTGCGATGCAGGTCGGGAGGTGAGCTGGGTGCGCCACGCTCCGTGCGAGACCCAGTTGGTCCGTCCTGATGAAAGTCATCATGCAGGCGCGGCATATGTGGAAAACCGTGGAAACCGGCGATGTCGAGTATGAGGAGGACCGGCTCGCGATGGAGGCGATCTTGCGCTCCATCCCAGAGGAGATGGTGCTCACCCTTGGCGCCAAGGAGACGGCCAAGGAAGTATGGGACACCATCAAGACTCTGCGCATCGGCGTGGAGCGCGTGCGGGAGTCAAAGGCCCAGACCTTTGCGCCCAAAGACGAGGAAATCCGGTTCAAGGCCGGTGAACAAGTCGACGACTTCGCCTTGCGGCTGCAAGGTCTCACAACGAAGCTCGCAACGCCGGAGATCCCATCGACAACAAGATGGTGATTCTCAAGTTTCTCCGTCGCCCCTGTGCGGTACAAGCAATCGCCTGGCCCATCGAGAGCTTGGTGGATCTCTCCACCATGACGATCGAGGAGCTGGTAGGGCGACTCAAGGTCGCCGAGGAGCGCGGGCGACGAAGCCGACAACCGCGGTTGGCGGTGAACTACTGCTCACCAGGGGAGCGATGGGGACGCAACTTCAGCAGCTGCCGCTGACGACGGCTCTTCCAGCAGTGGGGGAGGCGCCCCCACGGGAAGCAGAGGTCGCGGCAGAGGAGGAGGCCGCGCCCAGAGTGGCGGCGGCAACTGCGGTCGCAAGCCAAGCCAGGCAGGGCGAGGCATTGGCAACGGTGGCAAGTGCCGCTACTGCAACATGCCGGGTCACTGGATCCGGGATTGCCGCATGAGGAAAGTCGAAGAGGCAGCCGCGGCAACGACAAACCTCGTCCAGGCTGACATGGACGGCGGGCCGGCAATGATGCTGGCAAGAGTCGAGCCCGCGCAGGAGAGCACATCGTCTCTCGCGACCACGGCTCCGACAACCACCGATTCTGTGCAGGAGGCACGGAACCCGTCCACGGGAACCATCACTCCAAAGGATGTGCCACACCTCGACAACGACGTTTTCGGGGCCTGTCGACTGGGAGGCGATGAAGGCTCGGGTGTGGGGGAGCCACACCCCGACGACGGCGTCCCCGAACTCGGGACCCGACGAGATCACGCAAGTTGGCGCGGCAACGACGTATATGGCGGACCATGCTCCGACCATGATGCTGGCGACCATCGACTCCGTGCAGGAGCGCACGGAGACTCAGGTCAGCCACAACCCGACAACAAAGTGTTCGGGGTCCACCGTTTTGATGGGAGATGGCTCCCTGACAACGGCATGTGCGTGCGGCTACGTCTTCCTCAACGAGGAGAGATCCGTGACCACACCCACGATTGCAGGCGGCAAGCAAAGTGAGGGTTGGTTCCTCGACATCGGCGCCAAGAACCACATGACTGGTTCGGTCGACGCGTTCGCGGAGCTGGACCGCTCAATCACTGGGAAGGTGCGGTTCGCGGACGGATCCGTGGTGGAGATCCACGGGCGCGGGACCCTCGTCTTCGCCGACAAAGGGGTGATCACAGGGCGTTCACAGAGGTCTACTTCATCCCGGCGCTCAAGAGCAGCGTCGTGAGTGTCGGACAGCTCGACGAGGGCTGGTTCGACATCGGCATCCGGCGCGGTGTTCTCACCGTGCGTGACCAGCAGAAGAGGCTGCTCATCAAGGTAACCCGCTTCGTCAAACCGCCTCTACAAGATCTTCTTTCGACCCGTGCATCCTGTGGTGCCTTGCCGTGGCCATGTCTCGGGGCAGCGTGGCGTTGGCATGCCCGCCAGGGACACCAGCACTTCGACGGGTTAAGGAAGATGGCGCGAGGCAACCTCGTTCATGGGCTACCTCACATCGAGTACGCCGACGAGTTGTGCGATGCGTGTCTTGCCGGGAAGCAGCGGCGCCTGCCCTTTCCCGAAAAGGCAGGCTATCGGGCGCAGAAACCCCTAGGGCTGGTTCATGGGGACCTCTGCCGCCCAATCACCCCGGCAACGCCAGGAGGGCGTCGCTACATCCTGCTGCTCGTTGATGACTACAACAGGTTCATGTGGGTGCTGCTCCTCGCCTCGAAGGACGAGGCGGAGCAAGCCATCGTCAAGCAGCAAGCGGCAGCAGAGGTGGAGTGCGGCCACAAGCTGCGCGTGCTGCGCATGGACCGTGGCGGCGAGTTCACGTCAGCCACGTTCTACAAGCACTGCGACGACAAAGGGGTACAACGTCACCTGACAGCCCCCTACTCGCCGCAGCAGAACGGCGTCGTCGAGCGGAGGAACCAAACTGTGCTCGGGATGGCACGCTGCATGCTCAAGGCAAACCAGGTGCCGAGCACGTATTGGGGGGAGGCCGTACTCACGGCTGTCTTCATCCTCAACCGCTCCTTCACAAGGAGCGTCGACGGCAAGACGCCTTACGAGGCGTGGTATGGGAGGAAGCCCGATGTACGCTTCCTCCGCACCTTTGAGCGCGTCCGGGCACGCCAAGATGACGCGCCACACCTGAAGAAGCTCGACGACAGTGAGCACCCCAATGGTGTTCATGGGCTATGAGACCGGCTCTAAGGCGTACAAGATGTACGATCCCGTCTCGAAGCGTGTGCATGTCTCGCGCGACGTCATCTTCGACGAAGACGCGCGATGGACTTGGGAGGCGTCGGAGGAGGCCCCGGGAAGCAGCTCCTTCACTTTGGAGTACCCGATGTACTCTACAACCTCGGGAAGCAAGACCTCGGGAATTGCCACGCTGGGAAGCCCGGGAGGTGTGGATCCGGGAACCGCAACCCCGAGAACACCGTCACCGGGTATGGTGTCCACAGACACCCCGACATCAAGCAAGGTGGTTCCCGGGAGGCTGTTCGCGACCCCGCCAACAGCATGGTAGGAGCTGTTTGACGCCGACGACAGCGTTGGCGCCTCCCACATGTTTCGGCGCATGGGGGATCTCCTCGGCGAGGCTGCGGCAATACCGCAATAGCCCGAGGATGAGGACGCTGATGATGACGAGGTCCTGCATCTGATGGCCGGCGAGGAGCGGACCACGTTCACGGAGGCCGAGCAAGAGGATTGCTGGCGCCACGCGATGCTGGACGAGCTGTCGTCGATCAACGACAACGCAACTTGGACACTCACCACACTGCCTGCTAGGCATCGAGCCATCGGGCTCAAGTGGGTGTTCAAGGTCAAGAAGGACGAGCACGGCGCCATTGTCAAGCACAAGGCGTGCCTCGTCGCAAAGGGCTACGTGCAGCGTGAGGGAGTGGACTTCGAGGAAGTCTTTGCTCCAAAGGGCAAGGCTGGAGTCCGCGGCTCATCCTTGCCGTGGCTGCTCACCGCGGGTGGGAGGTACACCACATGGACATCAAGTCGGCGTTTCTCAACGGCGACCTTAACGAGGAGGTGTACGTCTCCCAGCCTCCAGGGTTCGTTGCCAAGAACCACGAGCAGGGCGTGTACAGGCTACACAAGGCCCTGTATGGTCTCCGGCAAGCCCCAAGGGCGTGGAACACCAAGCTTGATGCAAGCCTCGCATCCCTTGGTTTCTACGTCGACGACCTGGTCATTGCCGGGGCAGAGCCCGAAGAGGTTCGACGCTTCAAGGGAGAGATGCATCGTCTCTTCAGCATGAGTGACCTCGGGCTGTTCCGGTACTACCTCGGGCTGGAGGTGAAACAGGAGGGTGGTCGCATCACGATCACGCAGACGGCCTACGCCACCAAGATGCTTGAGCGAGCAGGCATGAATGACTGCCATGCCGTGCACGCTCCAATGGAGGCACGGCTGAAGCTCAACAAGGAGAGCTCTGAGAAGGCGGTGGATGCTACACCCTACCGTAGCATCATCGGGAGTCTCAGGTACCTCGTGCACACTCGACCAGACATCACATTCGTTGTTGGGTACCTGAGTAGGTTCATGGAGGCCCCGGCAAGCGATCACCTCGCTGCCGCCAAGCACCTGCTCCGCACATCGCGGGTACGCCATGCATGGATGCGTATCGCCGAGGCGACGGCGAGAGCTTGGTCGGGTACAGCGATTCCGACCACGCTGGTGACGTGGACTCTCGGAAGAGCACCTCGGGCATACTGTTCCTTCTCGGGAATAGTCCCGTCAGCTGGCAATCGGTGAGGCAGAAGGTTGTCGCCGTATCTTCGTGCGAGGCGGAGTACATCGCGGCAGCTACAACGGCCTGTCAAGGCATTTGGCTTGCTCGCCTTCTCGGCGAGATGCTGAATCAGGACACCGCCCCTGCGCTCATCTTCGTCGACAACAAGTCGATGATTTCCCTCTGCAAGAATCCAGTGCTTCATGACCGCAGGAAGCACATCGATCTTCGCTATCACTTCATACGTGACTGCGTCGAGAAAGGCACGGTGATCGTGGAGTTCATCAGGACTGGTGAGCAGAAGGCGGACATCCTAACCAAGTCACTTGGTCGCGTCCGGTTCCAAAAACTGCGCGACAAAGTCAGGCTCATGGATATCAAGCTCCTTCGACAAGGTTGAGGGGGAGATTTTTGGGTCAACCATAGTCTTCGGTTGCATGCACGCAGCAGCAGTAGCTTCCTTGGCTTGAAAGGAAGCGGCATTGCAGGGAAGTTGACTAGGAGTAGACTAGAGCTGTACATGCAAGTACTTGGTAATTTCCTAGTAGTAGTCATGAAATGGCCTTGCATGGCCATGGTAGTAGCCCGGTAATTTCTAGCGTGTGTGTGAGCTGTGCACATCACGGCCTATAAAAGGATCCCAGGTCCTTCAGTTGTAATCAGGTCGATCCAAAGCAAGTAGCAATCGGAAGTGCAGTAGTATTGCCACTACAACCAGCCTCCTCACTAGTAGCACTCCAGTTCAAGTATAAGTGTGTGCGTTTGTAGAATATTTATGTAGCAACACCTAGTTGATCGTGCATCTTTGGTTGATCCTCGGAGAACTAGCTAGTCCGTAGTTTTGAGCTAACACTCCTCAGCGTCAGCGGCGCCGAGTATGCCCTCGGCACTACCGTCGACCTGCGAAGCTTGCTGCCGGAGCAGGTCGCGTTAGGCTTCTCGGCGGCCACCGGTGATGTCTTCGGCAGCAATCACACGTTATTCTAGTGGTCCTTCCACTCCACGCTCCCGACGAGGAACTACACGCCCCTCCCATCCACCTCGTCAACCAAGAAGGCCACCCTACAACTCGGAGCCGGGGTTGCCGCCGCAGCCGTGCTGGTGCTCCTGCTTTCATGTCGCCGTGGCGGTGCTGCTCCGGCGTGCGAGCAGGAGAGACAGGCAACCAGACGACAAAGACATGCTCGCCGGCGACATGACTCCGGACTCCCTCGATGCCGACGGCGATGAGTTCGGTTCCAGCACGGGACCCCGGCCGATCCCGTACGCAAGCCTAGCGGCGGCGACGAGGAACTTCGCGAAGGAAGGGAAGCTGGGGCAGGGCGGATCCGGGTCGGTGTACCGGGGCCACATGAAAGAGCTCGGCGGTCGCGATGTCGCCGTCAAGGTATTCCTGCGAGGGGCGTCCTTGGAGGGGAGGAAGGAGTACAGGTCGGAGGTCACTATCATCAGCAGACTGCGTCACCGGAATCTTGTGCAGCTAATCGGCTGGAGCCATGGCCGCAGGCGGCTGCTGCTGGTGGCAGCCTCGATGGGTACCTCTACAGCAACAGCAAAAACGACGTTCTGACTTGGCAAGTTAGGTACGCATGCTTGGAGTTACACATGCATCCATGTCTGTCCAGTCGTATTTTTTACTTACTTTTCTACCATGACTAGATCAGCCTAACTTTTGGCTAACACTTATTATGGACTAGAAAAATCATCGTATTATTTGAACCTATTTGAACTGTCTTTTTCTAGCTTTGATCGAGTCCATTGATATCTAAATTCTTGGTCGATGCTATTTCTTAGGCTTTTTAGCAAAGAAGTATTACTTCTATTTTATTATGGGGTTTTTATATTTCTTAGGCTTTTCCAATAATAGCATGTCTTGCTTTTTTCACTACCAGAATTTGGCACTTTACCGATTACCCGGCAATGGGACAAATGCACCCGGCAAAAGGTTTGGTGAGTGTTAGACACATAGACTCGGCAGAGGGAACTTGGCTCGACTTCAAGTTTGCCGAGTCCTATTTGTCGGGCACTCGCAAGCTCTTTTGCTGAGTGTAAAAGAAAGGAACTCGATAATCAAATAGTCTAGACGGAACAGAGTCGAATGGTGCCTCCATCATGTGTCACATGGGTAGTTTGCCAAGTGTTGCACTTGGTAAAAGTTGAGGGGGTTTGCCGAGTGTTACACTTGGTGAATCATTTTAGAGTAACTAAAGAAAACGCGGGCAACCTAAACCTAGCCCAGCCATCCTACACAGGGTCGTCGGGATGTCTGGCGGAGGGTTGGGAAGACCATCACGGCAAAGATCCCCCCGTGCATCTTCGGTTGTGCGACGCAGGCAGAGGGCGGCGGTCGCGGGGTAGCCATCGAGCTCAGTGGAAGCGGCTTCAAGCCCAGCAAAGCTCCATGTCCATTAGGACAAGGCCGTCGCCATGTAGTGCCCCTGGACGTGCCGGAGATGGCTGCTACCACCGCACATGTATTCGCTGCCTCTAGCGTTGCTGCCCCTGAGGAGGGAGCAACTGGCTCTAAGATGAGAGTGAATAGCAAGGTCAAGCGAGTGACACGACTGTCGGTGTCAAAACCGGCGGATCTCGGGTAGGGGTTCCTGAACTGTGCGTCTAAGGCTAATGGTAACAGGAGGCGGGGGACACAATGTTTACCCAGGTTTGGGCCCTCTCTATGGAGGTAATACCCTACTTCCTGCTTGATTGATCTTGAGGAATATGAGTATTACAAGAATTGATCTACCATGAGATCATAATGGCTAAAACCCTAGAAGTCTAGCCTATGAGATTATGATTGTTGTCCTACGGACTAAACCCTCCGGTTTATATAGACACGGAGGGGGCTAGGGTTACACAAAGTCGGTTACAGAGAAAGGATTCTACATATCTGAATCGCCAAGCTTTCCTTCCACACAAAGGAGAGTCCCATCCGGACAAGGGTAGAAGTCTTCTATCTTGTATCTTCATAGCCCAACCGTCCGGCACATGTATATAGTCCGGCTGTCCGAGGATCCCTTAATCCAGGACTCCCTCAACGACCGAAGGTGAAATTCTAGGAGGCGGCCCAAGATGTTTGGCCATAACCGCGGGTGAAATTCTAGAAGGCGGCCCTAGATGTTTGGTAGTGGTAGTGACATCATGCCCGCATGGTCTTCGGCGACGTCGAATAGAGCGGCGATTGGGTGAAGGGAGAGAGAGTTAAAAGAGAGAGAGGGATTGATAGAGAAGAGAGCGAGAGAGAAGAAAGGAGGGAGAAGGGAGAGAGGAATAGGCAGCCATTGGATATGTGGGAATGAAACAGTGGGGAGGTATGATCCATGGAAGGGTGTCTTTACGGAGTGTCTCTAGAAATGCACATGGAAACATGTTTGTTTTTTCTTTCTCCTCTTTTCTCTTCTTTCTTTCCTTTTTTTCTTTCTTCTATTCTTGTGCAAGGCCTAAACATAGACTCACTAAATACAAATAGGAATTGATAAAACATTTTCTTGAACTGTTTCACGAACTTGCAGTTAAAAATTGAATTATATCAACCAAATCTCTAGAAAATTCACTTCATGACTTAAAATATTGCGAATGGATTCCAAAACTGCTAAATTTTCACATGTGTCATGTAATGGTGCATTTTGAATGTAGAAAAAATATCATGGCCAACAGATGAAGCAGGGATCGCTTCACCTGTAAACCTGATTTGTTCCCTTCTGAAACCACAATTCTTTCTAGGAGATGCAACTTTTATGAATCCTTCTCAAATATTTACCACAGTTTCTAGGGGTCATATAATGACACCTTCCCAAATTTGATGTTTTTTAGAATTTGTTCATATTTTTGGAATTAAAAAACCAATAACCTCCATCTTTGTGGTCAAATGTTGGCACCCTAATGTTTGAAATTTCTTTACTTTTTCGGGGATGGCTTAAACATGCATAGACTCAAGAATAGAAATGGGATCTTTCAACCCTATTTTACCAACCTTTCATGCCCTTATAGTTCAAATTTTAATTATATTCACTAATACTTAGAAAATGCACTTGATTACTTCAATATAGCAAACAGACCCCAAATTTTTTCTAATTTTGACATGGAACATCTCATGGTGTATATTGTGTAGCATTTTTTTCAAGGCCAATAGATGAAGCATCAATCACCTAGCCTTCAAATGTGATCCATTCCCTCTTGAAACTATGATTCTTCCTTGGAGATGGTTCAATTTCTCAGGAGTTTACGTCACAACATTTACGAAATTTTCTCAATTGTTTACCACCGCCTTTAGGGATCATATAATGACATAATGTCAAGTTTGATGTTTCTTAGACTCCGTTTGCACTTTTAATAAAAAAACACAATAACCTACATGTTTGGGACAAGTCTTGACACCTTCATGTTTGGAATTTCTTTTATTATTTTTGAGTATAGCCTAAACATAGACTCAAGAATACAAATAGGATTTTTCATAGACGGTCCACACTCATACACAACTAAAAGCTATGCAAGCAAGTCAAGCAGTGCTAGATGATGATGAAACAGAGCCACATCCTTCTTTTGTAGAGTTAATTCTTAGATTAGACATTCTAGCGGCATTCGGAACTTAGTCGGACTGCTTGGATGAAATCTGATTTGGCTTGATTGTGCCCTTACTTTTGTTATTATCAGATACCAGATCATTCTTGGACTGGCATCTGCCGTGCTGTACCTCCACCAAGAATGGGATCAGTGCATCGTCCATGGTGACATTAAGCCGAGCAACATCATGCTGGATGAGTCCTTCAACACCAAGCTAGGCGACTTCGGCCTGTCGCGGCTCATCGACCACGGCATGAGCTTGCAGACAATGACCGCCATGGCAGGTACCCCGGGCTACCTCGACCCGGAGTGCGTCATCACCGGCAAGGCGTCCACCGAGTCCGACATGTACAGCTTCGGTGTCACGCTGCTGGAGATCGTGTGCGGGCGGCGACCGATGGCGCCGCCCACCGCCGGTGCGAGGGACGGCCAGGTGTTCCGGCTGCTGGAGTGGGTGTCGGACCTCTACGGCAGGGGCGCCGCCCTCGACGCCGCTGACCAGCGCCTCGGCGGCGTGTTCGACCGCTGGGAGATGGAGCGGGTGGTGGCCGTTGGGCTGTGGTCCGCGCACCCGAACCCGAAGATGAGACCGGCGATAAGGCAGGCAGCCGAGGCGCTGCAGTCAAGGAAGTTCAGGATGCCGGTGCTGCCGCCCAAGATGCCGGTGGCCGTGTACCTGCAGCCTTTCGGAGATTCCACCATGGAGTACGGCGACAGCACCACCACGGTCGGGTCCGGGGTTACCACGCAGCAGTACTCGTCTACTAGCTGTACAACAGCGACGCAATCTTCAAATACTAGCATGCCATCGGCTGTGAGCGAGGAGTTGAACCCCAATATAGAGTAGTGGACTTCAGAATTCAGATCGTGGTGGGATATTTGTACTGTCGAGTTATACAGGGATCAATGCAGTCACGTTGCTTGTAACTGCACTAATATATTTTACTATATGTAAACTAGTCATCCGTCCCATAATGTAAGATGTTTTTTGACATACACTAACATCTTACATTATGGGACGGAGTAATAGATTGTACCCAGCGCTGGTTGGTGTTAGAATCGGTTGTAATATAATTTATTGAAATGCAGTTGTATGGCAATATGAATATTTGAATTAATATTGAGATGTGAACTGTTTTTTCTTTGGAAGAAGCAAAGGGGAAGAGAATAATTATAGACAGTTGTTTGACTCTGATATTGGTTCTCTCCCATTTAGTTATCTAGGGATACCGATTCATCACCGTTATCTAACAAACAAAGAGTGAAAGTGCATTGGGGACAGATTTGAACAAAAGTTGGTTGTTGATAAGGGAAACTTATGTCGTATGGTGGTAGGCTAGTATTCTTGAACTCGGTGCTTACGAAGTTCGTCTATGTTCATGCTATCATTCTTGAAGTAAACATAGGGGTGCGGAAAAGACTTGATTTCTATAGATCTCATTTTTTTGGCAGAGTGGTGAGAATAAGACAAAATATCGCCTAGTGAGGTGGGATATATTGTGTCGACCTAAGGATCAAGTTGGTCTGGGTATTGAAAATCTTGAAATAAAAAAATACATGTTTGCTTAGTAAATGGCTTTACTGTTTATGCACTGAGGAGGGTGGAGTGTGGATAAAGTTATTGTGTAACATCAGAAGTCGCTCCCCCAACCCCAAAAAAGTATTTACATTCTAAGACCTTATCACAATTAACGGCTCAATCAAATGACTCACCATTTTGGAAGGGTTTGATGGGGACTAAGGTTGCCTCCTTCAATAGGGGTAAACTCATTACTGAAAATGGGCGCACGACGTGATTTTCAGAGGATATTTGGCTGGCGAATAAACCTCTAGCCCTACAATGCCCAACGCTTTATAGTACTGTGCAACATAATGAGGCTTATGTTAGTATGATATTGGGGCGGTCCCCTTAAATGTCCAGTACACGCGGGCTCAGGTTGGGGACAGATGGATTGCTTGGCTTCACTTAGTTAAAAGGCTGATGAAGGTCAGCTTATCTAATGAGCATGATATGCTCTAATGGAGGTTGATTGCTTCTAAAGTGTATTCCGTTAATCAATGTACATAGACTTGATTAATGTTGGGCGTTTTTCGTTCAATTCATATTTGAAAACCAAAGTTCCTTTAAAGATTAAGATTTTCATATGGTTTTTGCATAGAAGTGTGATTCTTACTAAAGACAATTTAACTAAGCGCAGATGGCAGGGCAGTAAACAGTGTTATTTCTATGATCAAGAGGAGACATTTCATCATTTTTCGCATGCTTGTCTACCCACTTTTTGTGTCATTTAATATACCTCCACCTACTAGCATTTCAAATTTGTTTAGTACTAACTGGTTAGTTGGGGTAGAGCCTGAGACTACGATGTAAATCCGTGTGACAGCATGTGCATTGCTTTGTGCTATTTAAAACTATAGAAATGATTATGTGTTTAACACAACACAGATTCACATTTTTTTGCAAGTTATATGTAGAGCTTCATGATGGATCCACATATGGTACTTACTACACCATGAGGAAGCGAGGCGGTTTATGGTCTATTGGTGCAACAGTTGGGAGAAAATAGCGGAGGCTACACATAACCGGTTTGCATAGTGGTCGAATAGTATGATATGTGTGTACGAAAGTACTCTTCTGGTCCTGAGCTCAAATTAGCTGGGGTGAACAGTAACAAAAAATATTCCAAAAATTCTGAATTTTTGTAGTGACAAACACTCACAAAAGTTTCAATGCTTGCAAAATTTCATCATGAAATGACATTTGTAGAAGTCGTGACAAAATAAAAACAAAATCAACACAGCAAAATGCTGTTGGAAATGATATTTTGGAGAATTAATTTTGTTGGTTGTGGCAGTTTTCATTGTAATAATTTCTTTCAGTACATGATCTTAACACTTGTAACCTTTTAAAAAATGGTTGTGTGCATCAAAATGGCCGGGAGTGTCCTCTTTTTTTTAAATAAAATAAATATATATGATATATTATATTGCATTATTCAATAGTTGTAAATTATTTATTGAATATTTGCACAACAAGATTGAAAGAATTTTCCTATGCATTATGGTATGCTGAGGTGGAAATTTGTCGTGCATAATTGCATGTTGAGATGACATATTTGCATGTTGTTGGAAGCGATTGTTTAAGAACTAGATGCACTATTGGAATCTGGAACTTTACCTAGTCTCGGGTTGCTTGCTGAGTGCATTACTTTCTTTGCACTCGGCAAACAAGTCTTTGTGAAGTACATTCTCTTTTGCAATCGGCAAACAATTTTTGCCTAGTATCTTTTTTTTACATTCCAGACATAACCGTTTATCGAGTACTTTTTTTCTGTACTCAACAAATACTTATTTATTTTTTATCTTCTCCTATCTCTTGTTTATTTTCTAGTTCTTCTAGTTTTTGTTCTAGTTGGTCCTAGTTGACTAATTAGACCTAGATTAATGCTCTTGTCCTCATAATTAGAAGCCCAGGTGGTTCTAATCTCCTCTCTCTAATTCTCTGGCGATGATTAGCACTAGACGGCAAAGCGCTGCCGGATCGTGAAGGTTGCACGCTTGCAACCAAGTAGAGAGGACGTGCTTCGGTCTTCAATTTGAGGGACTGTTCGTGGGCGATACGAGGGATCATTCATCTATGGTTCGAGGCGCTCCAAGTACGATTTACACCGACACGTTCTTCTTCCGCTGCAACTTGGTGATGTTAACGATCGTGATCCCAACCTGTAATGCATCTTCATATTGATCTTGGTTGACCGTAGGCGGTGCGATATTTTTTGTTTGCTACTACGTTTTTCGACTGGTGTGGTCGTGTGTTGATGTAAACGCTTTGGTACTTGGTGATTTGGACTTTTTATGTTTAGTAAATGGTTGTGTGCATACATGATGAAGAGGCCGGGGTTATCCCTTTTTAATTATTGTTTTTATTAAAATTGATGTAAGACAACAAGATCAATAACAGCAAATAAAGTACAAAACATGGACAACCATGGCAGATTGATTCAAAGTACTTCCATCGATCACTCCACCTATCGTGGACCCTCCAGCCAGGTCGGATGGGTCTGAGCAATCCGGGAAGATTGGACGGCTCGCGGCACTCTCGAGAGGGTCTTGACGCAAGCCACAATGCGATGGACCGTTAGGAATCTCTCTCGGCCGCGAAGAGCCCTGGGAGGTGGGTACGCTGGCATCCTTTGTAGAAGTAATTGACATACCTATGGACTAAATGTTTTGATCACACAAATGTAACATGAAGTCTTGAGGCTTGATCCAACACTTGTACTTAGCATTTTTAGGGGTACATCCCTTGTCGTACCTATATTGAACTTTCCTAGAACATTCTTTCAATAGGCATTAGTTCAATGAGATATATGTTGTTATGAATTACCAAAAAAATGCCCAAGGATTAGATGCACTTTCATCAGCTCTAACATGTGCGTTTATTGAAGGTAATGGTAGGTCAAACTTTTTCTGGACTGAGTCATGGAGTTTGAGACGTATCACACCCCCGAGTAACACTGTTTTTAGCAACAAACTAGTTTCACTGAATGAGAGCCAAGATATCAATCTGGGAAGTTCTACTACAAGCTAATTCTTAACCTGGCACTTAACTACAAAACTTTTAATTGGTCCCAAACACTTCTGGTGAAGTTGTCAATCTCACTAGCTTTGCTAGTTACAAGGATTAGCATATCCAGTGTTTGGAGTTGATCCCTATGCAAGAAGAATTAAAATTTTGAATATTAAATAATAGAATAGCAAGCAAAATGAGGTTGTATTCTTATAAATAAAGAAAGGGTAGGGACTCATAATATCACTAGTGGCGTCTCCAGATAGCATGGGTATGGTAATAACGGCAGCCGATCTACACAATTTTCACTAAGATGTTATGGAAATGGATGGGGAGATGATGTTGATGGAGATGGTGAAGATGACTTAGCTGATGACATTCCTATTTATTTAGTAGTGATGATGATGTCGATTTCTTTGAATTCACCAAACGAAGGGGGAAATCATTGTAGAAACACGGCATTAGGAAGATACGGTTTCAGTGAGCGAAAGAAAAATACCGTAGAGAGTGTACCCACAGTGGCATGTGGGCCCCAGTCATCTTGTGCAGGCAGCTAAAGGGCCGAGACACCTATGTTGGGTGCTTGGGCTACCAGAAACCTAGCTGGTCGAAACCATGCTCGCATGTTTGTATTGAATTCTTCTCTGCGTCTAAAAAGAGATTTTATTTCTGAAACTTTTACACCCCCCCCCCCCACCCCGCAATATAAGAAGTTGAAGTTAAATGAAGTAGTGGTCATCATATAAGAATGAAAGTAGAGTTTTTATCTTTCGAAATTGTGATGGAAAATACATGTATCACAGTCCCATCCATCTGTCTGGTTTAACAAAAGATGGAGATATGTTATACAACATACCAAAAACCAACATACTTGCTCCATGATATGTTTAGGAGTAACTATTACAACTATGGAAAGTTTTTGTGAGTTACATTACAGGCAGAGGTGGTTGGCTCAATAAATAACTGAAGGGGGGGGGGGGGTATATAGCTCCTTATTATAAATCTATTTTATTTAAAAAACATTCTATGGTTTCACTAATTAGAGAAAAATTGAAAATCTCTTAAGGTATTTATTTAATAATGGAATTTCACCTATGGTGCCCCAATGTATATACTCCCAACAACATATAGTAAGACACATGAGTCCAAAGAGATTGGATAAGGTATCTTACTCAAATTATATATGAGCTCCTTCCTAAAAAGAAAATAAAAATAATTATGATATGTCATTAATACACCCATTTATATGTCATATATATAGAAATTCATAACACATTGATTCAAAACTATCTCAGAAAGTCAACATGGGCGGTGGACATTAATGTTGTAAGATATTGTATCAATCTTGAACATAACTTTCAATAAATGTTCTTAGATGGCGCATGCTGGCAATAAACGTTCCCAGACGGCTATAAACGTTGCATCATGTATACCGCGGAACACATGAACAAGAGCACAGAAAAATAAACAAATGGGTGGGAAAACTATGGTTTGGTTTTTTATTGTGCTTTTGCTCGTAGGAAATTACACTCAAGCTGGTACACTCTTTCACTCCCGCTCCCCCTCTCATCTCTCCTACTATCGGTGCTTGAGAAATATATCATCTTTCTTACTGATGCTTTTCCTTTTTTTGTTCCTTTTCACAGAGAACTGCCAAAACCATCATATTGGAGACATGCTATGCAAAGATTTGTCATGCTTGGGGATTGTGAAAGTTCTTACTTTCCAAAGAAAATTAAGGAAGCTTATTGCGTAGGCAAGTTCCTCGTCAAGAAATGTGTATGCGTCATATGTGACTAGAATTACGGTATGATTATGGATGCATATAGCATCAAGTGACCGGAATAAAATTTATATATGAGCAATAAAGTTTACAATATGTATTTATGCAACATCAAATTAAGCCATGGTGTTGTTTATGCAACATCAAATTAATCCCGAACTCTTGCCACCAAGGAGGCAATGCCCATGGCAGGCATCCATGGCTTGTTTGAATGACTTTTTATCCCGTTTGCACGTTGCGACACGTGTGACTATTAATTGGCTTTTTTTCACTGAAATAATTCCAGAAAATACAAAACTTCTCGAAAATAAAACCACTTGGGCATGGTGCCATGAATTGGTCACTAGGTCATGGAGAAAGTTTGTGGTCATTTCTCAACGTGCTCACAAATCGCACCCTTTTAAGGTGGATGCCTCAGCCATGGGCCACCCAGGCCGGCCGGTAGCTATAGCATTGCACTGTGCCCTGTCTCTGCCTGTGGTCGCGCGGAGTACGTCTCTGGCGGCAGCTTCACCGACGCACCGCGGCCTCTATTCCCGCGCGCCATCGCCGCCCGCCGACGAGGATGGGCAACGATCCCAGTGCGGCTTTCACCAGGAGGCCGAGGATTTGCTGGGTTCCGGGACGAAGGCGACCCGCGGTTCACCAGCTCTGCTGCTTTGGTACCCATGCATCAACGCTTCAGTTCAGTTTACCCCCTTCTCTGATATCCGGCTCTGCAGTTTCATCAGCCTCATGCTACCAAATTGCGTTGATGTGGTTGCGAACCCGCTTGCAATTGCAGCCGAGGAAAATACTAGTAGACATGAACTTAATCTGCCAGAATGCAGTATTGAACAACATTCCATCTCACAAAGCAACCATACAGGTCAGCTACAAATTCTGAATCTGAATCTGAAGGGAAAGTAGAATCTGAATCTAGTGAATGGTGTCCAGTGTTCACCACCGAATACATTACAAATTGTGCTGCAAAGAACATGGAGTAACAAGTCGCCACTGTGCACTGCCATTATCTGTTACGAATGGATGATAAATTTATTCTTTCCCAACAAAATTGAATTGCAACAATCAAAGTAAAAGCAGCGGTTCAAGCGAGCTTTGGAACAAAACTCCAAGCCCTTCCAGAATTGGATCACTCTACATAATAACTCCAATTGTCCTGATTGCGGAATGGAACAGCAAAACAAACAATCCACAAATTGTTTCCTTCTCATCCATCTTGTCACCATGTTTGTCTTTCTCCTGATCAATGGTCGTTTGCGGATGTTCTTCTACAACCGACATGTCCTTTGGCTGTTCAACCATTTCTTTCAAAAGAATGTAGGCCTGACACTTGAGTACCTGTTCTAGTGATACCTGTGTCATGTTCTCGTCGGGTATGTCAGTTGAAATTTGGAAACAATTTTTTTATGGTATTTCGAGCAATATTTCAAATTTTTAAACAGGTTTAAAAAAGGATAAAAATTTCAAAAAGGAGAAAAGTGAATTAACAAGAGAAGAAAAACAGAAAAATATAAAAGACGCTGAGGCCTTGGCCCAACTGGCCGACACGTCGCTCCTATCGAACGCCTGTAAGAGTTTAGTCCCACCTCACCGAGCGAGGAGCGGCGCGACCGTCTTAATAGCCACGTCCGCCTAAGCCCCCGAACTCCTTAAAAAAATGCTACTTTGTCGCTGCCCAATGGGGCGGCCATTGGGCTGTTAAGTGGCCTAAAGGCCGGTCCCTTTCACCCTCGGGCTTTACCAGGACGGGCCGAGTAGGCGTCGCTCGGCTAGTGGCGTGGTGGGATTTTTTTCATTTTCTTTTTAGTTTCATAAATTTTAAATTTTATTCAGACAAATCATTTTTGTGAAAAAAATCATAATTTTTTAAATCAGTCATAATTAATCAACCAGCTAAAATCCATTCAAACTTAGTTAAATTTACATTAATTTTAAGAGAAATTTAAACTTCAAAAAATATCATAAACTACGCCCGTCATGGTCGCCTCCCGGAGTCCCGGTGAGGTTGAAGACCTCAGCCTTGTCGCCACCGCCTCCAACTCTGGCACCATTGTCGCCATTGCTGAGGTCGTCGAGCCACCCGAGGTTGTCCTCGGTCACCATTGATGTCGCAGCGCCAAGGGCCTTCATGTAGCTCGACTCATCCGTCGGGTCCCACGCTACCGCCGCCTAATTTTTGAGGGCGCACGTGGCAGGTGGGCAGTGACGGATCGTCCATGTCCATCATCGACCTCACATCCACCAGCTCCGGCGACGGATAGGTAAGGACTCCTTCGAGGATGAGTAGGCCATGGGAGGCGGCAGGGCATTGTGTGCAAGGGGGCTGGTTTGTCACATATATAAATCAACAACCATACAAAGTACACGGCCGAACAATACAAGGTGATGAAATAGCCCTCTTACAAAGCCGATCCTAGGATATTCGGAAACGCCGGCCGCAGGAGACTATGAGACCGAAAGATAACACAAGAAGACCTGAGAACAGCGCTACACTACACCCTAGAACACCTAAGCTCCACGACAAAGCCCTCAGGAGGGGGAACGCCGCCAGGCGTGTGGAGTCCATCGGACATGGGTTTTCACTTGGAACTCAGGCACGAAGAAGAGCGCCATGACGATGTCTTCAAGAAGATAACGACGCCCACAAGCATTGCCGCTGCCGGGCGACAAAGCGAGAGCTTGGCCAAGAGCTCCCTCATGCCACCATGACGTCTTAGAGAGAGGCGTGGCGAGTCCAGATCCCTAGCTCCAGATCGGGGCGCCGTCACTACCAAAGACAAATGGTTCACCCGATCCACCTGTCGCTACACTTCTTGACGCCCACACGACCAAGATGTATAGCCACTATCGCGGCCATGGCGCCTGCCGGAGAGCCAACCAAGCAGACCACATTCCAGGACCGCCCCCCGGCATCCAAGCCGCGAGACATCGCCCACCGTCCGTTTCACAATGCACAAACTTGTGACGCCCGGATAATCAAGCTACAGTAATCCCACGTTAACGATGCCACGTCACCACAGTTACTGTTGTTAATCTCGCGTTAGTTCAAAACCGATTCAAATTCAAAAATTGAATTAAAGGCAAACAACAAAAGTTTTCAAACATTAAAACTAAAATGTTCTAGAGGTGACAAATAATACATAGGTAATTGTGGTGGAGAAACCACACCTTTATAAAATGTTTAAACACTCTAAAATGAATAAAATAGTAGCAATAATAATTATTTAAAAGCTTTTAAAATGATAAACAATTTCAAAACTATTTTGTTTCAGTGCTAAGTTGTTTGTGGCTGTCGCATAAATTGTAACATCTATTTGGGTGCCACTTTAGTATTTTACCAAAACTAAAAATAAAAGAAAACTAAAAAGAAACAAAAGAGAAATAAACACAGAAACCCCCATGGCCAAATGGGCCTCGGCCCAGCCGGCTAACCACAGCCACCCCGCGCAGGCCGGCCCAGCCATGGCCTATATGGCCCCTCACCCTCACCCAAAAACCCTAGCCTCTCCCTCCCGATCCTCCCACTCCCCATCGGCCCTCGGATCTGGACGACGCCCATCCCGTCGCCTCGCACGATCCCCCCACTCCTCCCATACGAACCCCCCCACTCCTCACTCCCTTCCCCCCTCGATCTGGATCGAGACCGGGGGGCTCGCCCCTTCGCTCGGTGCTGAAGCCTCTCGCCGGCGCCGCCCGAAGACCACGCCGACGACGTGTCGCCTCCCCGCCGGCCTGCCTCCTCAACGCCCGTCGTCCCCGTCCCCCCACCTCGCGCCCCGTTGCCATGTCCCCTCCAGCTCCGATGTGAGAGCCTCCCCATGCTCCCTCTCCTCCTCTCTCCCCCTCGCCTCGGCGTCCACCCAGCCACACTCACCGTGGCGCGCTGCTGAAGCCAGCTAGCTCACCGCCCGCGACCCCCTTGCACCGACCGGCTCGGCCGCGCCACAGCTTGCGCTTGTGACCCGCGCCTGGCCTCGCCTCGCCTCATGCCACGCTGCTTCACCATGACTTGTCGCCGCCTCCATCGCCACTGCGCCCGTCGCCCGTGGCCAGGCTCCTCGCCACGAGGCCCGCCTGGCCTCCCTGCCTCCCCCCCCACTCGTGGCGCCTTCTTACGCCGCCACGGCAGCCTCGCTTCACCGCGTAAGACTACGGACTTTGGCGCCCACGATGCCCGTGTCCTCTCACGGGCGCCGCGATAATCAGCGCCCGATAGGCCCGGGCCTATGACAAGGCCCATACAAACGTTTTACAAAAAAAAAGTAAAGAAAAAATAATAATAAATATTAAATAAAAATAAAAATGAATTTAATTAATTAATTACCTAAATTAATTAATCGTGTTTAAATTAATCTAATTAACTTGTTAGGTTAATTAAACATTAATTAGATTAGTTAAATCCTAATTAAACTAAACAGTGTATGACAGGTGGGTCCCATTTGGACCCACTGGTCAGGTTGACCAGTCAACTCTGTTGAGTGCTGATGTCAGCATGACATCATGCTGATGTCATTAAATCATTTAGAATTAATTAAATAATTGATTAAATTCCAGGAATTAATAAAATCTTTAGAAAATCATATCTTTTAATCCGTAACTCGGATTAAAATATTTTCAACATGAAAGTTGCTCAGAACGACGAGACGAATCCGGATACGCAGTCCGTTCGTCCGCCACACACACCTAACCTATCGAACTCGCAACTTTCCCTCCGGCTCCTCGCTGAAAAACCCGAAACACCGGGATACTTTCCCGGATGTTTCTTAACAGTATCACCTCCTACCGCGTTAGGGCATACCTAGCACCGCGTATTACCTCGTTATGCTTTGTGATGCTTTGATTTCTCTGTTATTTATTGTGTTCCCCCTCCGATACTTCTTTCCGGTAGACCCCGAGGCTGCCGACGACCCCCAGTTCGACTACGGTGTTGACGACACGTCCTTCTTGCCAGACCAACCAGGCAAGCCCCCCCCCTTTGATCGCCAGATATCGCCTACTCTTCTCTATACTGCTTGCATTAGAGTAGTGTAGCATGTTACTGCTTTCAGTTAATCCTATACTGCTGCATAGCATGTCCTTGCTACTACTTTTGTTACCTTTACCTGCTATCCTACTGCTTAGTATAGGATGCTAGTGTTCAATCAGTGGCCCTACATTCTTGTCCGTCCGCCATGCTATACTACTGGGCTGTGATCACTTCGGGAGGTGATCACGGGCATATACTATATACTTTACACTATTACATTACCTGTGATAGTGTTAGGAGATGGGGGCTGAAAGGACAGGTGGCTCCATCCCAGTAGAGGTGGGCCTGGGTTCCCGACGGCCCCCGACTGTTTGTGGCGGAGCGGCAGGGCAGGTTGAGACCACCTAGGAGAGGGGTGGGCCTGGCCCTGGTCGGCGTTCGTGGATACTTAACACGTTTAACGAGATCTGGGTATTTGATCTGAGTCTGGCCATTTGGTCTATACGCACTAACCATCTACGTGGGAGTAGTTATGGGTATCCCAGCGTCGTGATATCAGCCGGCACTTCGTGACGCTGGCCGATCGAGTGGCGCGCTACCGGATTGGACCGAACGCTTGTAGGCTAGGTCTGCTTCGGTCACAGACGCATAGCGTCTTGGTGTGCTAAGGGCAATGGGCCTGCACTTCGGCGCTTAGGTTTAGACCGGCGTGCTGACCTCTCTGTTGAGCCTAGGTGGGGCTGCGACGTGTTGATCTTCCGCGGTCGGGCATGACCCAGAAAAGTGTGTCCGGCCAAATGGGATCAAGCGTGTTGGGTTATGTAGTGCACCCCTGCAGGGAAGTTTAATCTATTCGAATAGCCGTGATCCTCGGTAACAGGACGACTTGGAGTTGTACCTTGGCCTTATGACAACTAGAACTGGATGCTTAATAAAACACACCCTTCCAAGTGCCAGATACAACCCGGTGGTCGCTCTCTCTCAGGGTTACGAGGAGAGGATCACCGGGTAGGATTATTGCTATGTGGTGCTACTTGGAGGACTTCAGTCTACTCTCTTCTACATGTTGCAAGACGGAGGCTGCCAGAAGCGTAGTCTTCGACAGGATTAGATATCCCCCTCTTATTCTGGCATTCTGCAGTTCAGTCCACCGATATGGCCCTTTACACATATATCCATGCATATGTAGTGTAGCTCCTTGGTTGCAGTACTTTGGATGAGTACTCACGGTTGCCTTGTTCCCCTTTTCCCCCTATCTCTACTCGATTGCTGCGACTGCACGATGGAGCCTGTGGAGCACGCCACCGTCGATGGCGACTACTACACCGGAGGTGCCTACTTTCACGTGCAGCCCGGCCGACGACCGGGGAGTAGTTAGGAGGATCCTGGGCAGGAGGCCTGCGCCTCTTTCGATCTGTATCCCAGTTTGTGCTAGCCTTCTTAAGGCAAACTTATTTAACTTATGTCTGTACTCAGATATTGTTGCTTCCGCTGACTCGTCTATGATCGAGCACTTGTATTCGAGCCCTCGAGGCCCCTGGCTTGTATTATGATGCTTGTATGACTTATTTTATTTGTAGAGTTGTGTTGTGATATCTTCCCGTGAGTCCCTGATCTTGATCGTACACATTTGCGTGCATGATTAGTGTATGATTGAATCGGGGGCGTCACAAAACTGCGGCAGGAGAAGCCCGGCATCAGCCACCGACCTAGGTCAGCGCCACCATCGTCGGGGCACCCACTCATGCAATCCCAACAATCCCAGTTGACCGAGGGGAGATGAATCTCTGGCTGTCGACGGCCATCGTTGAGCAACCACTCAGACGACGTCAGGTCCGCTGCTTGAGGCACCGATCCAACCGTCGGCACAAGGATGCCCGAACAACCACTCCCACGGACCTCCACTAACACTATAACGTGAGGACGTCTCTCCAACCAGACCGCAAGCACCCCTGTTGACCTAGCCAGCGGTGACCCAACCGTGCACAGGGAACAACAAACACCGGGCAGGAGGACCAAGTCAAACTCCTACCCGGCGGCTCGTCCACGTCGACGACCTACTACGAGCCCACGTACCTAGTGAAGCCGGTCACCGGCCTACCCATGGGGGCTGCACATGGCGGTCGGCAACTCCGGCCATCTAGCAGCCGCTCGCAACCCCACCCCAGCTCAACTCCATCCGCAGGTCTCGTCATTGCCGACCACACACGTAACACCACCGGAGACTGCACCGCCACAAACTGTTCACCAGAGCCATCCACCGGAGACCAAAGACGGCAGATGGAGGATGTGGTCGCCGATGCAGAATACGAAGGAACTGGATGAGGGCCGCTGTCATAGGATAGGTTTAGAGTCAGACCTTTTTTTGTTTTAAATGTAATTAATGAAAATCCGTGTGTCTCCGTGTTTACATGAAATTTTGTCCGGATAGTTGAAACTATGTTTAAAATCTAGCTGACAGCGCTGGATCATCGGCTCTTGTATCCGTGTCCGCGGGCGGATACTGGAGCACATTTACCAGTTAGCGTTTCAGACGCCACCGTAACAAGGAACCACGATCCTTGGAAGCAGGTGTTGCATACATCTGCTGACTAATATGAACCTCCATGGCTGTTTCTGCCTCCGATGGCATGCTCGAGCTCTACATACCTGAACCACCACGATGGCTTCCCGAACATCGATGTCTTGTTTATGCTAAACGTCTTTACCTTTTACAGTTTACTTATTGTATCACAAATGTTCTGTCATTTCCTTATTGAGACATATTTAATACAATATTTTCATTATGTGTTTCTATTCCAAATAAATAAGATTCTTTAGGGCAACACTAATACTATTTGATGTGAACATTGAGGTCACACAAGAAACAAATAAATAACTAGGACCACAAAATAACTGTTCGTCATGACTGGTTGATTATTTATTTTGGTTAAGTACATATTTTTAATTGATACTAGAATACTTTTCATTTGTACCATTATATCATTTTATTACTACAGATGCTCCTTTTGTGCTAAACTAAAGACATGTTCTCTATGGTGATTTTAGTATGGGGCATAAAGCAACCATTTCCCCCTAAATCTTATTAAAATTTAAATGTTCACATTCACCGATAATTAAGTTATATCACTTAATGAATTATAATGTTTCACAAGAAATAAATTATGATGTTTTTATATGTAATGGCATCCAAATATATGATTCTTTTAGTAGAATATAACAATACAAATATCATGATAGAGGATGCACGAGTATAGGACCGTTAAGCTTATGAACCACTCGACAGAAAATTCTAGAGCTTTTGAAGAGTCAGCGGGAAATAAAGATGAAAAGAATTCGAATACTTTTGTTTGTAATAAATTACATAGAGTGGCATGGTTGAAAAGCATACAAACCAACTTGTAGAACAGCAAGAGTGGCATAGCAAGATCGTCCTAGTCATCTCCACATGTCTCTGCTTTAGCATGCCCACAATGAAGGTACTACTATGCCAATATTCTCGATGGACCTTTCTTTTCAGTTTCGCATAAACAAGGAGCCAAGTGCCTTTTTCTGGACCCCCCAAAAAATGAAAGGGGATTGAAAGAGCCTCCACACCCATAGAACCCATAAGTAAGGGTTAACATTTGAGAAAGCATAGGCTTTCGTACACCCCCTTATCTAACCATTCATTTCTGCATCACGATTCGTGCGAGCACTTTTGTATTTTTTGTTTCTTCCAAATAAAACAAAATATGACATTCAAACTTTGGAGAATAACAAAAAATTCTAACTAGAATGTGGGAAAAAACTTTCAATTTTTTTCGTGAGTCATATATACTAAAAATGATATTTTTATCAAAACTAGCAAGATGCCCGTGTGTTGCATGGAACATCAAGATCTTGAGGGAGAAAAGGATGAACGAGGGAAGGCCTTATCTGCAAATGTGGAGAGGAGTGCGGGTAAATTGTCATAGTTTCCTTCCTGTCCGTTAGATATAGATCGGACGACCTATATTGCAGGATGGCAGGCACACCATCATCACCGACTATGCTTTTTATAAGAGTAGAGAAAAAAACTATTTTGAATATTTATGTCGGACCAAAAAATCTGAAAGTTTTTTCCTACATTGTAGTAAGAATGTTTTGTTGTCCTGCAAAGTTTGAAGTTCAGATGTTGTTTCATTTTGAAGAAACAAAAAAGGGAAAATTTCATGCAGTAAGTTAGTTGTGTAGCACAGATCTGAAAGCAACATTTGAGGGTAAAGATAAGAGGTGTCTAGAAGCCCAAGCTTTATAAATCCATGTTCGTAAGTAAGTCACTAAAGTTGACACATCAGTTTTCACTCTCCATTCACCCTTTATGCGCCAATTATGTGTGCGAACTACTTTACATCATATTCGTTTCAAGAAAAAATATATAGATGCATAATAAAATTGAAGGCAATTTCTTCAGATTAGCGACGCTTGAAAGCAACATTAGCACCTTCTGTCACATCACTGCTTCCAGCTAATTACTCTAACCTTAATGTCTGGTAAGTAGATGCACTAAACAACTTCATTATTAAAAAGGAAGTTATCATTATGTTAGTCATCTATGAGTATGTTTTGCAACTGAACTTGAATGCTTATAAATGGTCCATCCTAATAAACCCAAATATAGGGCTATGCCTTATAAATCTAAAAAATATTTACAAAAAAATGTCCTCTTGTCAGATTTCTAATGGCAAGATACTTGTACCCTACCTAATAGTTACATGTGAACAAAAATATTCAAACGAATGCATTCTCAGACAGCTAAGAAAATACGTTGCTGTAGGGAATGACATGTGCACAAACCTAAATGTGTAATATTTTCAAGGGATAAGGCATACCTTCAGATGAGGTGCTATATTAATAAAATCTCCTACGATGAAGTCTATATGATAATTATTCCATAAACACTTGCATTATGTTGTGCATAATCAATCTTCCATGGGTCAATATCAACTGCAACAACATTCTTACACCTGAAAAATAAAAGATGTCAGAGCAATGGAAGTCTACAGTTTCAGCACTGTAGAAGAAATAAGAGAATCGAGTGTCCACCTGATATCACCATTAACAATAAAAGGGCTCCCAGTTTCCAAATTAGATACACTCATGTGGCATGATAATTTATATGCATTCTAACAAAGTCAGCTATAGCCCTAAATACCGCGAAGCAACTTAGAATCCATCCTTCTCATATGGTGTGTCATTTTACAGGACACAAATACCTCGGGGAGAGTAACATGCATCCTTCTCATATGGTGTGTCAACTTACTCGGAGGGATGCCACTTGATTGAACATCTCCGAGGAGGGCTCTAGCTCTTGCAGAGTAATAGGCACCCCTGGTTTCAGAGTAGAAGATGCCATATAGCATGGGAAACTGATGAAACAAGAGATGAGGGGGTTATGTTTGAGCTCTGGTGGTAGTCTTCACAATCAAGGAAAGTATCGATACTGGTTTTCACATTACTACAAGGTTGTACACCATTAGTAATACTATACCAGCTACATGACCATGCAAAGCAATATGACAATGATGATGTGTGTCATAAAAACATAACGGTGGAAGTTGCATGGCAATATATCTTAGAATGGCTATGAATATGCCATAATAGGTAGGTATGACAGCTGTTTTGAGAAAGATATAAGGAGGCTTATGTGTGATAGAGTGTATCATACCACGGGGTTTGGATGCACCAACGACTTTTGCACCACATCTCGAGGTGAGAAAGGGCAATGCGCGGTGCCAAAGAGGCTAGCAAATTGCGGAAAGATGAGAGTGCATATAATCCATGAACTCACATTAGTCATAAAGAACTCACATACTTATTGCAAAATTTTATTAGCCCTCGAAGCAAAGTACTACTACGCATGTCCCTAGGGGATAGATTGGTAGGAAAAGACTATCGCTCATCCCCGACCACCACTCATAAGGAAGACAATCAATAATAAATCATGCTCTAACTTCTTAGCATAACAAGAGACTATACGTGCATGCTTCTCACAAACCTTAACACCAATATTATTACTAAACCACAATCATTCACTAGTATCTCCCATATATTATAATCTTTATATCGCGAAACTATTACAAGGAATCAGACTTATCATATTCAGTGATCTACATGAAAGTTGTTATTATATCCCTCTTGAATACCTATTATATTAGGACCAATTTCATAAATTGTGCATATTGCCATTACTATGATTAACTCTCAAAGTGATATAAGTGAAGCATGAGAGTGCAACTTTTTTAAAATATAACCACCGCCGTTTCTAAAAGATATAAGTGAAGCACTAGAGCAACTGCTTAACTCAAAAGATATAAGTGAAGCATAAACAATGTTATAACAAATCACGATTAATGTGTGTCCCCTCAAAAGGTGTATCCAGCAAAAGATTATTGTGGCAAATTAAAAAGAAAACAAAGCAAAGAATCATATAATACACGACGTTCCAAGCAAAACTTATATCATGTGACGAATAAAAATATAGCTCCAAGTATACCGATGGTTCGTAGACGAAAGAGGGGATGCCATCTGGGGCATCCCCAAGCTTAGATGCTTGGGCGTCCTCAAATATTACCTTGGGGTGCATCATGCATCCCCAAACTTAGTCTCTTGCCACTCCTTATTTCTTCATCCACCGTGATCTCACTCAAAACTTGAAAACTTCAGCACACAAAATTCAATAAAAACCTTCGTGAGATCCATTAGTATAACAACCAAATCACAAACTTTAGGTACTGTTGTAAACTCATTCATATTTTATTATGGACACCGATAAGTGCAACACGTGTGGGCATTAGGGAGTCCGCCCACACATTTTGTGTGGTGTATAAAAGGAACAGCCCACACACCTACGTGTGGGCAAAACAAGTAATGCCCACACACCTCTTTTTTTCCTTCCCGATCCCTCTCACACGCCTGCGTGTGGGCAAAGTTGATAACGCCCACACGCCCGTATGTCAGGCCCCGTACCCTCCTGGTCCCGCACGCCACGCGTGACGGTCACCGCGCGCCCGCAGTTGCCATGGTCCAGACCCTCGTCCATGTTCGTTTAACTGCAGTTGCCATGTCGTTGAACTACGGTTGCCATGTCGGACGACTACAGTTGCCATGGTTGCTCAACTACAGTTGCCATGTATGGTCTGATCTAATGTAGTTGCCATGATTTCATAACTTTAGGAGTTGCCACATACTAACACTAGGCAGTTGAGGGAGTTGCCATGTGCTCACAAGCATGCTAGGGCAGTTGCCATGTAAAAAGGAAGAGTTGCCATCTGCTTACGTGCACGTTAGCGCAGTTGCCATGTACCATGCAAAAACACATGGCAACTCGGTAAAAGAGAGTTGCCATCTGCTTACGTGCACACTAGGCAGTTGCCGTGGACCCTGCAAAACACATGGCAACTCGGGTAAAAAGAGAGTTGTCACCTGCTTATAAAGCACACTAGGGGCAGTTGCCATGCGCTGCAAAACACATGGCAACTAGCAGCTTGAGTGTGGGAGAGGAGACGGGCGTGTGGGCGAGATGGCAAATGCCCACACACTAGCCCTTGTGTGTGCGTGCAAAGTGGCGTGTCCCATGGTGAAGTTAGAATACAGTACATATTATGCAATAATAAACGGAAATGTGCGCCCTGCGTGTGGGCGTTTGCATCCGCCCTGCACGCGTGGATCTGCGTTAGATTCGTGGCGCGCGAATCTTGACATGTTTTTAGTGCCACGTAGGACTGGCTTGGTATCTGGGCATTCACCCGGTCGCCCACATGGCCGTTTCACCACACATGAGGGGCGGGCGTGTGGCGCGAACTGCTGAACGCCCACACACCAGCCCCTCATGTGTGGTGAAACGGCCGTGTGGGCGACCGGGTGAATGCCCAGACACCAGTCCAGTCCTACGTGGCACTAAAAACATGTCAAGATTCGTGGCGCCACGAATCTAACGCAGATCCACGCGTGGGGATGCAAACGCCCACACGTGTGGCGCTAACATTTCCGTTTATTATTGCATAATATGTACTGTATTCTAACTTCACCATGGGTTATACCCCCCAATACAATTCATAGATTCATCAAAGCAAGCAAATAATACAATGAAAACAGAATCTGTCAAAAACAGAACAATCTGTAGTAATATGAAGAATGACTATACTTCGGTAACTCCAAAAATTCTTAAAACTTATGACAACATGGGACATTTGTATATCAATCATGTGTAAAAAATTCAGATCAAAAGGACGTTCCAGTGAATTTACAAAATTTCAGAACTAGGCGCAACAGTTTCTTTCTTTTTACAGAATGAAATCAACTATCATCCAAATCATCTCAAAGCCTTTACTTGGCACAAACACTAACTAAAACACAATTATAACAGAAGCATAATTGTAAGGATATCGTACGCATGCTAGTCCACTTGTCACTCTCCCTTGAACGTTCATGATGTACGCACATTATTATTGTTGTCCAGGTTCTAAGATGTCACTTACAGTGATTCAGACTTTTATGTCTATCTACATCTAGTTTGGAAAATGTACATTATTGGCTGGTCAATGTATTTTCCTCGCACAACTAGAAAGGGGGCATGTTAGCACGTGCACCACTATTGCCAGTCGATCCCTCGATCAGAGCTCAGAGCAACAGCAATGGCTGAGCCTGAGCTGAAGCTATGCTTGTGCTCAAGTAGCCATCTCCTCTTCCTGTGCTTCTTGCTCCTCTGCGTACATGTCCATTATGCGACCGCCATCTCGTTCAACTACAACTCCTTCAGCTCCGGTGATTTCAGAGAGGAGGATGACGCGATGGTCACCGACGGCAGGATTGAGCTCGTCGGCGACGAGGCGGGGGGTCGAGCAAGGGGCCGCGTTCTGTACAAGCAGCCGGTGCAGCTCTGGGACGACGTCACGGGCGAGACGGCCGGTTTCACCACGAGCTTCAACTTCAGCATCCAGTCCCTGCCTGGCCGGAGCAGCACCCCCGGGCACGGCATGACGTTCTTCGTCACGCCCTACATGCCCTACATGAAGGAAATATGCCCTAGAGGCAATAATAAAGTTATTATTTATTTCCTCATATCATGATAAATGTTTATTATTCATGCTAGAATTGTATTAACCGGAAACATGATACATGTGTGAATACATAGACAAACATATAGTCACTAGTATGCCTCTACTTGACTAGCTCATTAATCAAAGATGGTTATGTTTCCTAACCATAGACATGTGTTGTTATTTGATTAATGGGATCACATCATTAGGAGAATGATGTGATTGACATGACCCATTCCGTTAGCCTAGCACTTGATCGGTTAGTATATTGCTATTGCTTTCTTCATGACCTATACATGTTCCTGTAACTATGAGATTATGCAACTCCTGCCATCGGAGGAACACTTTGGTGCTACCAAACGTCACAACGAATTGGGTGATTATAAAGGAGTACTACAGGTGTCTCCAAAAGTACATGTTGGGTTGGCGTATTTCGAGATTAGGTTTTGTCACTCCGATTGTGGAGAGGTATCTCTGAGCCCTCTCGGTAATGCACATCACATAAGCCTTGCAAGCATTGCAACTAATAAGTTAGTTGTGAGATGATGTATTACGGAACGAGTAAAGAGACTTGCCGGTTACGAGATTGAACTAGGTATTGGATACCGACGATCAAATCTCGGACAAGTAACATACCGATGACAAAGGAAACAACGTATGTCGTTATGCGGTTTGACCGATAAAGATCTTCGTAGAATATGTAGGAACCAATATGGGCATCCAGGTTCCGCTATTGGTTCTTGGCCGAGAATAGTTCTAGGTCATGTCTACATAGTTCTCGAACCCGTAGGGTCCGCACGCTTAACGTTACGATGACAGTTTTATTATGAGTTTATAAGTTTGGATGTACTGAAGTTTGTTCGGAGTCCCGGATGTGATCACGGACATGACGAGGAGGCTTGAAATGGTCGAGACATAAAGATTGATATATTGGAAGCCTATATTTGGATATCGGAATGGTTCCGGGTGAAATCGGGATTTTACCGGAACACCGGGGGGTTACCGGAACCCTCCCGGGGATAATGGGCCTTAGTGGGCCATGAGGGAAAAGAGGAGGGCCGGCCAGGGGCAGGCGCGCCCCTCCCCTAGTCCGAATAGGACAAGGAAGGAGGGGGCGGCGCCCCCCTTTCCTCTTCTCCCTCCCCCCTTTCCTTCTCCAACAAGTCAAGAGGGGGGAGTCCTACTCCCGGTGGGAGTAGGACTCCTCCAGGCGCACCCCTTGGGGCCCGGCCGCACCTCCCCCTCCCTCCTTTATATACGGGGCAGGGGGGCACCCCATGACACACAAGTTGATCTACGGATCGTTCCTTAGCCGTGTGCGGTGCCCCCCTCCACCATATTCCACCTCGGTCATATCGTCGCAGAGTTTAGGCGAAGCCCTGCGCCGGTAGAGCATCATCATCGTCACCACGCCGTCGTGCTGACGGAACTCATCTCCAACACTTTGCTGGATTGGAGTCCGGGGATCGTCATCGAGCTGAACGTGTGCTGAACTCGGAGGTGCCGTACATCCGGTACTTGGATCGGTCGGATCGTGAAGACGTACGACTACATCAACCGCGTTGTCATAACGCTTCCGCTTACGGTCTACGAGGGTACGTGGACAATACTCTCCCCTCTCATTGCTATGCCATCACCATGATCTTGCGTGTGCGTAGGAAATTTTTTGAAATTACTACATTCCCCAACACTACATGCCGCAGGAGTCCTATGACGGCTGCCTTGGGCTCTTCGACGAGAAACATGCCCCGAAGAATGGGACGACGGCGATCTCGGCTAACGCCTCTAGCAGCGCCAGCTTCGTCGCTGTGGAGTTCGACACCCACCGTGACGCGTGGGACCCGAGCAGCCGGCACATCGACGTAGACGTGAACAACGTCGACTCACGCGGCAAGTACAGCATCTTGCCAGAAGGCAGCCTCGTGGACGCCGGTGTGATGTCTTCGACGGTGAGCTACGACAACGGCACGGCAAGGCTGGACGTCCTCCTTGTTGGGTCAACCATAGTCTTCGGTTGCATGCACGCAGCAGCAGTAGCTTCCTTGGCTTGAAAGGAAGTGGTATTTACCTAGTAGTTTCCTGGTAGTTCACTTAGCATTGTAGGGAAGTTAACTAGGAGTAGACTAGAGCTGTACATACAAGTACTTGGTAATTTCCTAGTAGTAGTCACGAAATGGCCTTGCATGGCCATGGTAGTAGCCAGTAATTTCTAGCGTGTGTGTGAGCTGTGCACATCACGGCCTATAAAAGGACCCCAGGTCCTTCAGTTGTAATCAGGCCGATCCAAAGCAAGTAGCAATCGGAAGTGCGGTAGTATTGCCACTACAACCAGCCTCCTCACTAGTAGCACTCCAGTTCAAGTATAGGTGTGTGCGTTTGTACATCTTTGGTTGATCTTCGGAGAACTAGCTAGTCCGTAGTTTTGGGCTAACAATTGGCATCAGAGCCTCAGGTTATGCCGAAGCATATGCCGAAATAAGGCGTCGCCGACAACGGTTCCAAGACCGCCGAGCAGAGCTCGGCTGAGGACACCCGTGTGGCGGACGCGATCGCGCTGCGAGGCAGGTCGGGAGGTGAGCTGGGTGCGCCACGCTCCGTGCGAGACGTAGGCATGTCCAGTGCCTCCTTCCCTCTCCTCACGCGGAATAACTACCCCAGTTGGTCCGTCCTGATGAAAGTCATCATGCGCAGCGGCATATGTGGAAAGCCGTGGAAACCGGCGATGTCGAGTCTGAGGAGGACCGGCTGGCGATGGAGGCGATCTTGCGCTCCATCCTGCAGGAGATGGTGCTCACCCTTGGTGCCAAGGAGACGGCCAAGGAAGTATGGGACACCATCAAGACTCTGCGCATCGGCGTGGAAGCGCGTCACGGAGTCAAAGGCCCAGACCTTGCGCCTCCAGTACGAGGAAATCCGGTTCAAGGCCGGTGAACAAGTCGACGACTTCGCCTTGCGGCTGCAAGGTCTCGTCAACGAGCTCGCAACACTCTGAGATCCCATCGACAACAAGATGGTGATTCTCAAGTTTCTCCGCGTCGTCCCCAGGCAGTACAAGCAACTGGCCTGGTCATGACGATCGAGGAGCTGGTAGAGCGACTCAAGGTCGTCGAGGAGCGCGGCGACGAAGCCGACAACCATGCTGGCGGTGAACTACTGCTCACCATAGAGCAGTGGGACGCGCAACTTCAGCAGCGCGGCCGCGACGGCTCTTCCAGCAGTGGGGGAGGCGCCCCCACGGGAAGCAGAGGTCGCGGCAGAGGAGGAGGCCGCGCCCAGAGTGGCGGCGGCAACCGCGGTCGCAAGACAAGCCAGGCAGGGCGAGGCATTGGCAACGGTGGCAAGTGCCGCTACTGCAACATGCCGGGTCACTGGATCCGGGATTGCCGCATGAGGAAAGTCGACGAGGCAGCCGCGGCAACGACAAACCCCGTCCAGGCTGACGTGGACGGTGGGCCGGCAATGATGCTGGCAAGAGTCGAGCCCGTGCAGGAGAGCACATCGTCTCTCGCGACCACGGCTCCGACAACCACCAATTCTGTGCAGGAGGCACGGAACCCGTCCACGGGAACGATCACTCCAGTGACAGGCCACACCTCGACAACGACATTTTCGGAGCCTGTCGACTGGGAGGCGATGAAGGCTCGGGTGGGGGGAGCCACACCCCGACGACGGCGTCCCCGAACTCGGGACCCGACGAGATCACGCAAGTTGGCGCGGCAACGACGTATATGGCGGACCATGCTCCGACCATGATGATGGCGACCATCGACTCCGTGCAGGAGCACACGGAGACTCAGGTCAGCCACAACCCGACAACAAAGTGTTCGGGGTCCACCGTGTTGATGGGAGATGGCTCCCTGACAACGGCATGTGCGTGCGGCTACGTCTTCCTCAACGAGGAGAGAGCCGTGACCACACCCACGCTTGCAGGCGGCAAGCAAAGTGAGGGTTGGTTCCTCGACACCGGCGCCAAGAACCACATGACTGGTTCGGTCGACACGTTCGCGGAGCTGGACCGCTCAATCACCGGGAAGGTGCGGTTCGTGGACGGATTCGTGGTGGAGATCCACGGGCGCGGGACCGTCGTCTTCGCCGACAAAGGGGTGATCACAGGGCGTTCATGGAGGTCTACTTCATTCTGGCGCTCAAGAGCAGCGTCGTGAGTGTCGGACAGCTCGACGAGGGCTGGTTCGACATCGGCATCTGGCCGGTGTTCTCACCGTGCGCGACCATCAGAAGAGGCTGCTCATCAAGGTAACCCGCTCGCCGAACCGCCTCTACAAGCTCTTCTTTCGACCCGTGCATCCTGTGTGCCTTGCCGTGGGCCATGTCTCAGACGCGTGGCGTTGGCATGCCCGGCTAGGACACCAGCACTTCGACGGGTTAAGGAAGATGGCGCGAGGCAACCTCGTTCATGGGCTACCTCACATCGAGCACGCCGACGAGTTGTGCGATGCGTGTCTTGCCGGGAAGCAGCGGCGCCTGCCCTTTCCCGAAAAGGCAGGCTATCGGGCGCAGAAACCCCTAGGGCTAGTTCATGGGGACCTCTGCCGCCCAATCACCCCGGCAATGCCAGGAGGGCGTCGCTACATCCTGCTGCTCGTTCATGACTACAGCAGGTTCATGTGGGTGCTGCTCCTCGCCTCGAAGGACGAGGCAGAGCAAGCCATCGTCAAGCGACAGCGGCGGCGAGAGGTGGAGGCGGCCACAAGCTGCGGCGTCTGCGCGCATGGACCGTGGCGGCGACGAGTTCACGTCAGCCACGTTCTACAAGCACTGCGACGACAAAGGGGTACAACGTCACCTGACGGCCCCCTACTCGCCGCAGCAGAACGGCGTCGTCGAGCGGAGGAACCAAACTGTGATCGGGATGGCACGCTGCATGCTCAAGGAAAAGCAGGTGCCGAGCACGTATTGGGGGGAGGCCGTACTCATGGCTGTCTTCATCCTCAACCGCTCCTTCACAAGGAGCGTCGACGGCAAGATGCCTTACGAGGCGTGGTATGGGAGGAAGCCCGATGTACGCTTCCTCCGCACCTTTGGCTGCGTCGGGCACGTCAAGATGACGCGCCCACAACTGAAGAAGCTCAACGACAGGAGCACCCCAATGGTGTTCATGGGCTATGAGACCGGCTCTAAGGCGTACAAGATGTACGATCCCGTCTCGAAGCGTGTGCATGTCTCGCGCGACCTCATCTTCGACGAAGATGCGCGATGGACTTGGGAGGCGTCGGAGGAGGCCCCGGCAAGCAGCTCCTTCACTTTGGAGTACCCGATGTACTCTACAACCTCGGGAAGCAAGACCTCGGGAATTGCCACGCTGGGAAGCCCGGGAGGTGTGGATCCGGGAACCGCAACCCCGAGAACACCGTCACCGGGTATGGTGTCCACAGACACCCCGACATCAAGCAAGGTGGTTCCTGGGAGGCTGTTCGCGACCCCGCCAACAGCAAGGTAGGAGCTGTTCGACGCCGACGACAGCGTTGGCGCCCCCCACATGTTTCGGCGCATGGGGGATCTCCTCGGCGAGGCTGCGGCAATACCGCAATAGCCCGAGGATGAGGACGCTGATGATGATGAGGTCCTGCATCTGATGGCCGGCGAGGAGCCGACCACGTTCACGGAGGCCGAGCAAGAGGATTGCTGGCGCCACGCGATGCTGGACGAGCTGGCGTCGATCAACGACAACGCAACTTGGACACTCACCACACTGCCTGCTAGGTATCGAGCCATCGGGCTCAAGTGGGTGTTCAAGGTCAAGAAGGACGAGCACGGCGCCATTGTCAAGCACAAGGCGCGCCTCGTCGCAAAGGGCTACGTGCAGCGTGAGGGAGTGGACTTCGAGGAAGTCTTCGCTCCAGTGGCAAGGCTGGAGTCCGTGCGGCTCATCCTTGTCGTGGTTGCTCACCGCGGGTGGGAGGTACACCACATGGACATCAAGTCGGCGTTTCTCAACGGCGACCTTAACGAGGAGGTGTACGTCTCCCAGCCTCCAGGGTTCGTTGCCAAGAACCACGAGCAGGGCGTGCAGGCTACACAAGGCCTGTATGGTCTCCGGCAAGCCCCAAGGGCGTGGAACACCAAGCTTGATGCAAGCCTCGCATCCCTTGGGTTCTACGTCGACGACCTGGTCATTGCAGGCAGAGCCGAAGAGGTTCGACGCTCAAGGAGAGATGCAGCGTCTCTTCAGCATGAGCGACCTCGGGCTGCTCTGGTACTACCTCGGGCTGGAGGTGAACCAGGAGGGTGGTCGCATCACGATCACGCAGACGGCCTACGCCACCAAGATGCTTGAGCGAGCAGGCATGAATGACTGCCATGCCGTGCACGCTCCAATGGAGGCACGGCTGAAGCTCAACAAGGATAGCTCCGAGAAGGCGGTGGATGCTACACTCTACCGTAGCATCATTGGGAGTCTCAGGTACCTCATGCACACTCGACCAGACATCACATTCGTTGTTGGGTACCTGAGTGAAGGAAATATGCCCTAGAGGCAATAATAAAGTTATTATTTATTTCCTTATATCATGATAAATGTTTATTATTTATGCTAGAATTGTATTAACCGGAAACATAATACATGTGTGAATACATAAGACAAACATATAGTCACTAGTATGCCTCTACTTGACTAGCTCATTAATCAAAGATGGTTATGTTTCCTAACCATAGACATATGTTGTCATTTGATTAATGGAATCACATCATTAGGAGAATGATATGATTGACTTGACCCATTCCGTTAGCTTAGCACTTGATCGTTTAGTATGTTGCTTATGCTATCTTAATTAATTATACAAAGTTCCTGCAACTATGAGATAATTCAACTCCCGTTAACCAGAGGAACACTATGAGTGCTACCAAACGACACAACATAACTGGGTGATTATAAAGGTACTCTACAGGTGTCTCCAAAAGTATATGTTGAGTTGGCATGAATCGAGATTAGGTTTTGTCACTCCGATTGCTCGGAGAGGTATCTCTGGCCTTCTCGGTAATACACATCACATAAGCCTTGCAAGCATTGCAACTAATGAGTTAGTTGTGAGATGATGTATTCTGAAAGCGAGTAAAGAGACTTACCGTAACGAGATTGAACTAGGTATTGGATACCGACGATCGAATCTCGGGTAAGTAACATACCGATGACAAAGGGAACAAAGTATGTTGTTATGCGGTTTGACCGATAAAGATCTTCAGAGAATATGTAGGAGCCAATATGGGCATCCAGGTTCCGCTATTGGTTATTGACCAAGAATAGTTCTAGGTCATGTCTACATAGTTCTCGAACCCGTAGGGTCCGCACGCTCAAGGTTTCGATGACAGTTATATTATGAGTTTATGAGTTTTGATGTACCGAAGGAGTTCGGAGTCCCGGATGAGATCGGGGACATGACGAGGAGTCTCGAAATGGTCGAGACATAAAGATCGATATATTGGAGGAATATATTCGGAGTTCGGAAAGGTTCCGAATGATTCGGGTATTTTTCGGAGTACCGGGTAGGTACGGGAGAAGCAATGGGCCTTGATGGGCTTTAGTGGAAAGAGGAGAAAGGGCCAAGGGGCTGCTGCGCCCCCCCCCCCTCCCCTCTGGTTCGAATTGGACTAGGGGAAAGGGGGGCGGCCACCTTTCCTTCTCCTCCACTTCCTTCTCCCTTCCTCCCCTCTTGGTGGACTCCTACTAGAACTTGGAATCCTAGTAGGACTCCACATCCTGGCCGCACCAATCCTTGGCCGGCCTCCTCCTCCTCCATCCTTTATATACGGGGGCAGGGGGGCACCCCATAACAACACAAGTTGATCTACGGATCGTTCCTTAGCCGTGTGCGGTGCCCCCCTCCATCATATTCCACTTCGGTCATATCGTCGCGGAGTTTAGGCGAAGCCCTGCGCCGGTGAAGTCATATCGTCGCGGAGCTTAGGCGAAGCCCTGCGTCGGTGGAGCATCATCATCTTCACCACGCCGTCGTGCAGACGGAACTCATCCCTGAAGCTTTGCTGGATCGGAGCCCGGGGATAGTCATCGAGCTGAACGTGTGCTGAACACGGAGGTGCCGTACGTTCGGTACTTGGATCGGTCGGATCGTGAAGACGTACGACTACATCAACCGCGTTGTTATAACGCTTCCGCTTTCGGTCTCACGATGCGTGGACAGACACTCTCCTCGCGTTGCTATGCCATCACCATGGTCTTGCGTGCACGTAGGGAAATTTTTTGAAATTACTACGTTCCCCAACAAAGGGCATCCGAGCCTGGTTTTATGCGTTGATGTCATATGCACGAGTAGAACACAAGTGAGTTGTGGGCGATATAAGTCATATTGCTTACCAGCATGTCATACTTTGGTTCAGCGGTATTGTGAGATGAAGCGCCCGGACCGACATTACGCCAGACGCTTACGCTGAGACTGGTTTCACCGCCCGAGCACTCGTTGCTTAAAGGTGACCGGCGGGTGTCTGTCTCTCTCACTTTAGTTGAACCGAGTGTGGCTACGTCCGGTCCTTGCGAAGGTTAAAACAGCACCAACTTGACAAACTATCGTTGTGGTTTTAATGCGTATGTAAAGAACGGTTCTTGCTCAGCCCGTAGCAGCCACGTAAAATTTGCAACAACAAAGTAGAGGACGTCTAACTTGTTTTTGCAGGGCATGTTGTGATGTGATGTGGTCAAGACGTGATGCTATATTTTATTGTATGAGATGATCATGTTTTGTAACCGAGTTATCGGCAATCGGCAGGAGCCATATGGTTGTCGCTTATTGTATGAAATGCAACGCCATGTAATTGCTTTACTTTATCACTAAGCAGTAGCGATAGTCGAGAAGCAATAGTTGGCGAGACAACAACGATGCTACGATGGAGATCAAGGTGTCGCGCCCGGTGACGATGGTGATCATGACGGTGCTTGGCGATGGAGATCACAAGCACAAGATGATGATGACCATATCATATCACTTATATTGATTGCATGTGATGTTTATCCTTTATGCATCTTATCTTGCTTTGATTGACGGTAGCATTATAAGATGATCTCTCACTAAAAATTATCAAGAAGTGTTCTCCCTGAGTATGCACCGTTGCTAAAAGTTCGTAGTACCCAGACACCACGTGATGATCGGGTGTGATAAGTTCTACGTCCATCTACAACGGGTGCAAGCCAGTTTTGCACACGCAGAATACTCGAGTTAAACTTGACGAGCCTAGCATATGCAGATATGGCCTCGGAACACGGAGACCGAAAGGTCGAGCGTGAATCATATAGTAGATATGATCAACATAGTGATGTTCACCATTGAAAACTACTCCATCTCACGTGATGATCGGTTATGGTTTAGTTGATTTGGATCATGTGATCACTTAGATGACTAGAGAGATGTCTGTCTAAGTGGGAGTTCTTAAGTAATATGATTAATTGAACTTAAATTTATCATGAACTTAGTCCTGGTAGAATTTTGCAAATTATGTTGTAGATCAATAGCTCGCGTTGTTGCTTCCCTAAGTTTTTATATGTGTTCCTAGAGAAAATTGTATTGAAAAATGTTAGTAGCAATGTTGCGGATTGGATCCGCGATCTGAGGTTTATCCTCATTGCTGCACAGAAGAATTATGTTCTTGATGCACCGCTAGGTGACAGACCTATTGCAGGAGCGGATGCACGTTATGAACGTTTGCCTAGCTCAATATGATGACTACTTGATAGTTTAGTGCACCATGCTTAAACGGCTTAGAATCGGGACTTCAAAGACGTTTTGAACGTCATGGACCATATGAGATGTTCCAGGAGTTGAAGTTAAAATTTCAGCAAATACCCGAGTTGAGAGCTATGAAAGACTCCAACAAGTTCTATAGCTAAAAGATGGAGGAGAATCGCTCAACTAGTGAGCATGTGCTCAGATTGTCTGGGTACTTCAATCGCTTGAATCAAGTGGGAGTTAATCTTCCAGATAAGATAGTGATTGACAGAATTCTCTAGTCACCATCACTAAGTTACTAGAACTTCGTGATGAACTATAGTATGCAAGGGATGACGAAAACGATTCCCGAGCTCTTCATGATGTTGAAATCGACGAAGGTAGAAATCAAGAAAGAGCATCAAGTGTTGATGATTGACAAGACCACTAGTTTCAAGAAAAGGGCAAAGGGAAAGAAAGGGAACTTTAAGTAGAATGACAAGCAAGTTGTCACTCCCACGAAGAAACCCAAAGCTGAACCAAAGCCTGAAACTGAGTGCTTACACTGCATAGGAAATGGTCACTGGAAACGGAAATACCCCAAATATTTGGTGGATAAGAAGGATGGAAATTTGAACAAAGGGTATATTTGATATACAGGTTATTAATGTGTGCTTTACTAGTGTTTATAGTAGCCCCTGAGTATTTGATACTTGTTCGGTTGCTAAGATTAGTAACTCGAAACAGGAGTTACAGAATAAACATAAACTAGTTGAAGGGGAAGTGATGATGAGTGTTGGAAGTAGTTCCAAGATTGATATGATCATCATCGCACACTCCCTATACTATCGAAATTAGTGTTGAACCTAAATAAATGTTATTTGGCGTTTGCGTTGAGCATGAATATGATTTGATCATGTTTATTGCAATACGGTTATTCATGTAAGTTAGAGAATAATTATTGTTCTGTTTACATGAATAAAACCTTCTATGGTCATACACCCAATGAAAATGGTTTGTTGGATCTCGATCGTGTGACACACATATTCATAATATTGAAACCAAAAGATGTAAAGTTAATAATGATAGTGCAATTTATTTGTGGCACTGCCGTTTGGGTCATATCGGTGTAAAACGCATGAAGAAACTCCATCTTGATGGGCTTTTGGAATCACTTGATTATGAATCACTTGGTAATTGCGTAACCGTGCCTCATGGGCAAGATGACTAAAACGCCGTTCTCCGGAACTATGGAGCGAGCAACTGATTTGTTGGAAATCATACATACCGATGTATGCGATGCGATGAGTGTTAAGGCTCATGGCGTGTATCATTATTTTTCGACCTTCACAGATGATCTGAGCAGATATGCGTATATCTTCTTGATGAAACATAAGTCTGAAATAGTTGAAAAGTTCAAAGTATTTCAGAGTGAAGTGAAGAATCATCGTAACCAGATAATAAAAGTTTCTACGATAAGCTCGCAGAGGTACAATATGTGAGTTCCGAGTTTGGCCTTCAGTTAAAACAATGTGAAATAGTTTCACTACCGACGCCCCCTGGAACACCACAGCATAATGGTGTGTCCGAACGTCAGAACCGCACTTTATTGGATATGGTGCGATCTATGATGTATCTTACCGATTTACCACTATCGTTTTGGGGTTATGCATTAGAGACTGCATTCACGTTTAATAGGGCACCATGTAAATCCGTTGAGATGACACCGTATGAACTATGGTTTAACAGTAAACCTAAGCTGTCGTTTCTTAAAGTTTGGAGTTGTGATGCTTATGTGAAAAAGTTTTCACCTGATAAGCTCGAACCCAAATCGGAGAAGTGTGTCTTCATAGAATACCCAAAGGTAACTATTGGGTACACCTTCTATCACAAGATCCGAAGGCAAGTTATTCGTTGCTAAGGTGGATCCTTTCTAGAGAAGAAGTTTCTCTCGAAAGAAGTGAGTGGGAGGAAAGTAGAACTTGATGAGGTAATTGTACCTTCTCCCTTCTTTGGAAAGTAGTTCATCACAGAAATCAGTTCGATGATTCCTACACCAATTAGTGAGGAAGTTAATGATGATGATCATGAAACTTCAGATCAAGTTGCTACCAAACCTCGTAGGTCTTCCAAAGTAAGATCCGCACCAGAGTGGTACGGTAATCATGTTCTGGAAGTCATGTTACTAGACCTTGATGAACCTACGAACTATGAGGAGGCGATGATGAGCCCAGATTCCGCAAAATGGCTTGAGGCCATGAAATCTGAGATAGGATCCATGTATAAGAACAAAGTGTGGACTTTGGTTGACTTGCCCGACGATCGCCAAGCCATAGAAAATAAATGGATCTTCAAGAGGAAGACGGACGCTGATAGTAGTGTTACTATCTACAAAGCTAGAATTGTCGCAAAAGGTTTTCGACAAGTTCAAGATGTTGATTACGATGAAAGTTTCTCACTCGTATCTATGCTTAAGTCTGTCCGAATCATGTTATCAATTGCCGCATTTTATGAAATCTGGCAAATGGATAAACAAAACTGCATTCCTTAATGGATTTATTAAAGAAGAGTTGTATATGATGCAACCAGAAGGTTTTGTAAATCCTAAAGGTGCTAACAAAATATGCAAGCTCCGGTGATCCATCTATGGACTGGTGCAAGCATCTCAGAGTTGGAATACACGCTTTGATAAGTTGATCATAGCATATAGTTTTATCTGAGACTTGCGGTGAAGCCTGTATTTACAAGAAAGTGAGTGGGAGCACTACAGCATTTCTGATAAGTATATGTGAATGACATATTGTTGATCGGAAATAATGTAGAATTATTCTGCAAAGCATAAAGGAGTATTTGAAAGCAGATTTCAAAGAAAGACCTCAGTAAAACTACTTACATATTGAGCATCAAGATCTATTGAGATCAAGACGCTTGATAAGTTTTTTCAATAAGTACATACCTTGTCAAGATTTTGAAGTAGTTCAAAATGGAACAGTCAAAGAAAAGTTCTTGCCTGTGTTGCAAACGTGTGAAATTGAGTAAGACTCAAATCCCGACCACGGCAGAAAATAGAAAAGAGAATGAAAGTCATTCCCTATGCCTTAGTCATAGGTTCTATAAAGTATGCTATGCTATGTACGGCACCTATTGTATACCTTGCTCTGAATTTGGCAAGGAGTACAATAGTGATCTAGGAGTAGATCATTGGACATTGGTCAAGAACATCCTTAGTGAGGACTAAGGAAATATTTCTCGATTATGGAAGTGATAAAAGAGCCCGTCAGAAAGAGTTACATCGATGCAAGCTTTTTACACTGATCCAGATGACTCTAAGTCTCAATCTGGATACATATTGAAAGTGGGAGCAATTAGCTAGAGTAGCTCCGTGCGAGCATTGTAGACATAGAATATTTGCAAAATACATACGGCTCTGAATGTGACAGACCCGTTGACTAAGCTTCTCTCACGAACAAAACATGATCATACCTTAGTACTCTTTGGGTGTTAATCACATAGCGATGTGAACTAGATTATTGACTCTAGTAAACCCTTTGGGTATTGGTCACATGACGATGTGAACTACGGGTATTAATCACATACAGATGTGAATATTAGTGTTGAATCACATGATGATGTGATCTAGATTATTGACTCTAGTGCAAGTGGGAGACTGAAGGAAATATGCCCTAGAGGCAATAATAAAGTTATTATTTATTTCCTTATATCATGATAAATGTTTATTATTTATGCTAGAATTGTATTAACCGGAAACATAATACATGTGTGAATACATAAGACAAACATATAGTCACTAGTATGCCTCTACTTGACTAGCTCATTAATCAAAGATGGTTATGTTTCCTAACCATAGACATATGTTGTCATTTGATTAATGGGATCACATCATTAGGAGAATGATATGATTGACTTGACCCATTCCGTTAGCTTAGCACTTGATCGCTTTAGTATGTTGCTTATGCTTTCTTCATGACTTATACAAAGTTCCCGCAACTATGAGATTATGCAACTCCGTTTACGGAGGAACACTTTGTGTGCTACCAAACGTCACAACGTAACTGGGTGATTATAAAGGTACTCTACAGGTGTCTCCAAAAGTATATGTTGAGTTGGCATGAATCGAGATTAGGTTTTGTCACTCCGATTGTCGGAGAGGTATCTCTGGGCCTTCTCGGTAATACACATCACATAAGCCTTGCAAGCATTGCAACTAATGAGTTAGTTGTGAGATGATGTATTACGGAACGAGTAAACAGACTTACCGGTAACGAGATTGAACTAGGTATTGGATACCGACGATCGAATCTCGGGTAAGTAACATACCGATGACAAAGGGAACAAAGTATGTTGTTATGCGGTTTGACCGATAAAGATCTTCAGAGAATATGTAGGAGCCAATATGGGCATCCAGGTTCCGCTATTGGTTATTGACCAAGAATAGTTCTAGGTCATGTCTACATAGTTCTCGAACCCGTAGGGTCCGTGACGCTTAAGGTTTCGATGATGCTTATATTATGAGTTTTGATGTACCGAAGGAGTTCGAGTCCCGGATGAGATCGGGGACATGACGAGGAGTCTCGAAATGGTCGAGACATAAAGATCGATATATTGACGAATATATTCGGAGTTCGGAAAGGTTCGAATGATTCGGTATTTTTCGAGTACCGGGTAGGTACGGAGAGAAGCAATGGGCCTTGATGGGCTTTAGTGGAAAGAGGAGAAAGGGCCAAGGGGCTGCTGCGCCTCCCCTCTGGTCCGAATTGGACTAGGGAAAAGGGGCCGCCACCTTCCTTCTCCTCCACTTCCTTCTCCCTTCCTCCCCTCTTGGTGGACTCCTACTAGGACTTGGAATCCTAGTAGGACTCCACATCCTGGCCGCACCAAGCCTTGGCCGGCCTCCTCCTCCTCCATCCTTTATATACGGGGGCAAGAGGGCACCCCATAACAACACAAGTTGATCTACGGATCGTTCCTTGGCCGTGTGCGGTGCCCCCCTCCACCATATTCCACTTCAGTCATATCGTCGCGGAGTTTAGGCGAAGCCCTGCGCCGGTGAAGTCATATCGTCGCGGAGCTTAGGCGAAGCCCTGCGTCGGTGGAGCATCATCATCGTCACCACGTCGTCGTGCTGACGGAACTCATCCCTGAAGCTTTGCTGGATCGGAGCCCGGGTGTCACAGCCCCAGATCAACCCTAGAGCTTGCTTGTAACTAGTAGCATTGCATCCATGCATCATGTTTAATTTCCATGAAATTTGAAATGGGGATGATCAAGCCCTAGCACTAAAGCAATTCAAATAAGTTCAACTTCAAAATATCTTCAAAGAACCCAAAGTGGTTTGCAAAAATGTTCATGATTAATGGAAAAGGTGAAAACCATATCCAGAGGTGATGGATATTTTTCCAAGACATTTTTGGATTTTTTGAATAAACCATATTGTATTTGAATTGGGGCATTTAAATACTATTAATATTTTAAATGCTCCAACAATTCTGAAAATAGTTAAGGGCCTCTGTAATAATTTAGTTAATGGCCACAATTATTTTCAGGATTTAATTAAATGGTTTAGTATTTTGCTAAACTAAAACAAAACAGAAAATTAGAAAACTAAAACAAATAAAAGAGAGAGAGAAGGGTTACTGGCTTACCTCTCGGCCCACACAGCCAACTCCACCGGCCCAGCCTCCTCCCCCTCCCCTCGCTGGCCCGGTTGGTGGCCCAGCCCACCAACCGCCACGCCGCTCGTCTCCTACCTCTGCCAGTAGGCAGAGGAGGGACACGGCGACCGCGCCGAGCTCGCCAGCTCCTCCCTGCTCGCCTGCCTGGCTCCCCCTCGACGCCTTGGGAGACGCCATGCGCCTCCCGAACCCCTCGTCCTCTTGCCTCTCTCCTGGACCCCATTTCCTCCTCTGCCTCCCTCTCGCAGACCACCAAAGGCGGGCTCGTCGCCGCCGCCGCCACCATCATGCCACAGGCCTCCCTCGCTCCCCCAACTAGCCTACCAGCTCCGCCTCGACCTCCTCTTCCTCCCCACCGAGCCGCGCCCCGCCAGACGCCTCGAAGCACCCTCCCCTACCCCTTCATCCTCGGTCGCCGGAGATCTCCATCGCCGCCCCGCTTGCTCCGGCCTCTCCCCGAGCCAGTGACCGCCCCTGCGGAACCGCGGTGAGCTCCTGCGCCCCTCGCCCCTCTCCCCGTCGGCGCGTTCGTCCTCTAGCCCCGATCCCCAACCTTGACCGAAGCGTCTCGCCGCCGGCCATGGCGTAGCTGTACAGCCGCCAAGAAGCTTCGCAATTGAGCGTGCCACCGTGCTCAAGACGTTTTAGGAGTCGACCGCGACCATCCGCGGCTCCCCGCTGCTCCCTACAACGCCAACCCGTAGGTGCCCGAGCTCCGGCCGCCGCTGCCCGCCGCCGTCGTTGTCTCCGGCCACCCCGCACCTCCCGTTAGCCTCCTTGGTGCGCATGGGCACGGGCTATCGGTGCCCTGGCGCATCGATCCGTCGACTCTGGCGAGTTAAAGTGAACTCCGCCGGTTTGAGGTCACCGCCGGCGAGATTCCGGCAAGTGCCGACGTGGCCACCTTGTTAGCACTAATTAACCCCCCCCCTCTCTTTGACATGTGGGCCCCAGTGTCTGGATTAATTAGTTTAATTTCTCTGTTAGATTAGTACTAATCTCAGGGGCCCGCCATCAAGATTGACTTTGCCACGCCATCGCTGACCGGACCCACTAGTCAGCCTCTGTCCCCGCCTGTTACATCGACGCAGGGTCCCACGCAGCGTCGAGTTTGACCTGGACCCGCGCCTTTGACCTGCTGACGTCACCCGATGTCATGTCGACGCAATTAACCTTTTTCTGGATTTATTTATATTCAGGAAATTCCAGAAAATACTCTAAACTTCAATAAATCATAGAAATTCAACCGTAACTCGGATTGAAATAATTTATATATGAAAAATGATCAGAAAAATATGAAGAATCTGTTTATGCCATGATCATGCATGTTTGAACAAGTTAACCTCACTGAATAGGATGAATCATGATTAGGGTAATTTATGAACTAGCATTTGGAGTTGGAGTTCAACCTTGTTTGAATTCCACTTCAACTAACTTGGATTATTATTGCACTAGGTAAATTCAGTTCCTTAACATGCTCATGCATCATATATGTGCATTGCATTGATTGTGTTCTTTCTCGCCATCGGTATTTGTCCCTCCCGGTAGAGCGATGTACCGACGATGAATTCGATGACACCGATGAAGAATTATATTATCTTCAGAAGTGCCAGGCAAGCAAAACCTCCTTGTTCATTCCGATACAATCCCACTCTCTCGCTCCTGCTCTATTTTACTGCATTAGGACAACAATGACTCATGTGTTACTTGCTGCGGTAGCTGAACCCCTTGATCCTTTGCATGACCTGTCATTCCACAAAGAATTAGATGAAACCCACTAGCATGAGTAGGAATTGTTTGAGCCATGTTGTGCCTACTCATTTATGCTTGTTTGTCATGCCTGCTACTGCTAGAGTTGAGTCGGGTCTGATTCATTGGGAATGAATTGGAATTGTTATGAACATGTCCTATTGTGTATGAGCTAAGTGTGTGAACACGATTTGGTAAAGGTAGCGGTGAGAGGCCATGTAGGAGTACATGGTGGGTTGTCTCATTGAAACCGTCCTCGTGAACTGAGATCTGTATTTGTGATCCATGAAACAGTTACTACCACGCATTGGGATCCTTAATTGACCCTCTCGGCTTCTTAACCACCCTTGTTCCTGGTCCGGAGTTGCAAGTAGTTTCGGTGTTTGTAGTATCTTTGGGGCCGCACGCATAACGCTGACCTTAGGGGTGGGTTGTGTTGCGGTAGGCACTGCGGGTCTGCAAAATTGAAAGTGCCCGCTTGGTATCTCGGGAACCCCGCACACATCGTTCGGGGCTGTATGGGAAACCTCGGCGGACTCCTACGGATGGAACCCGAATAGGCGATAAACCTGGACTAGGGACTTGAGTGTTTAGGTAGGTCGTGGCCGACACCCACGTTGGGCTTCCGCTTGAAGGTTGCCGAGTACATGTCGTGGTAAACGGGCGGTAAGTGGTGAGCGTGTGTGAAGAAGTACACCCTGCAGGGTTTAATATGATCTATTCGAATAGCCGTGTCCACGGAGAAGGACTTACGGGTTGCCTATATCAGTTCATAGACAAGTGAAAGTGGATACTCTAAAATGCGCAAGATAAGCGTGAGTGCTATGGATGGCGTTCTCGTAGGGAGACGGAGGCGGGTCCATAGTGGTGTATTGACATGGTGAATATGTGGACTCGTGTGCGCCACCTCAAAAGAGTTACTTGCGATCGTAGTTCAGGATAGCCACCGAGTCAAAGCTGGCTTGCTGCGGTCAAACTCCACCACCCCTTTTGATAATGATGCATATGTAGTTAGTTACGATGTAAGTCTTGCTGAGTACAATTGTACTCACGTTTGCTTATTTTATGTTTTGCGAGAGACGCGTCGGTCTCGCTTAGTAGTTCCACGTGGACTTGACGTTTAGCTTGTTACCTCAGCTACGATCTTGTGCCTTGGCAGGATCTGGTAGATAGTCGAGCTTCTCAGCCCTTTTCATTTATAGTTATGCGTACTCGGACATGATTAGCTTCCGCTTGTGCTTTGACTTGTATGCTTCGAGTGTTGGGTCATGAGACCCATGTTTGTAATATCTCGCTCTTCGAGCCTAATGAATAATATTTGAGTCAGAGAGTTATGTTGTGATGCCATGTTGTATCTACGCATATTGAGCATAATGTGTGTATGTTTGAAATGCTTGGTATGTGTGGGATCCGACAAACTAGTTGTTTATCCTTGGCAGCCTCTCATATGGGGAAATGTAGTCTCGTGATTCTCGAGCGATAGTAGTCCGCTACAGCGGTTCACCGGAGTCTCGCTAGCCCAAAGCACTACTGCTTGGACACTTGACTGGCGGCATGTGTTTCATTTCGTTCCTATGTCTCGTCCCCTCGGGAAATGTCACGCGGTGTTATTCGGAGTCCCGCCTTAGCCTGCTACAGCCCGGGATACCGGAGTCCTCATAGCCCAAAGGTTACAGCCCCGAATATATACGTTGATGACCGACATGCTCGATGTGATTCATGTATGCCTGTCCCCATAGGTTAGTGCCGCTTTGGGTTCACGACTAGCCATGTCGGCCCGGTTCTTTGTCATATGGATGCTAGCGACACTATCATATATGTGAGCCAAAAGGCATAAACGGTCCCGGGACATGGTAAGGCGACACCCGTGGGAATACCGTGCGTGAGGCCGCAAAGTGATATGATGGGTTACATGCTAGATCGGTGTGCCTTAGGATCGGGGTCTGACAGCGTTGGTATCGAGCTTTGTTGCTCAGAGGATTACCAAGCCAAACTGGTCGAAGTTGTGTCTAGAAATGCTTTAGTTATGTAAGGGAATTGATTGTGGAAGGGAACGTAAGGCTCTTCTTTTTACTCCTTATACCTCATGGCCTTCTGATCTGAGTCATCCTCTTCTCTTCTACGGGGTTTAAGAACTAGGCTTCTCATCTATCTATTAGGATGGCGTGTTACTAATCCCTAGACTTTTAAGATTGTTGGATTTAATCCCCGCTCAGTTCCTACTACTCTGTATGATAACCGTTGATCTCATAATCTTGTTATGATGTTGTTGAGTGGTTATGCCACCCTTTCTGCAGGATGTCTCAAATCATTTTGAGCATTTACAGCCGTTATGCTGTCCGAGTCATCCCAGGTCTCTAAATAGTCTGATGCATTTGCAAATTCTTTCCTTCCGTTCCCGATGACCTTTTGGTCAGAATAAGCACACCAATCGGTAAGTTGAGGTACTCTGTTGCCTCGACATATATGTTGGAACTATTATTATGACCCTAGGTGTTTAGGAAGTCACCTAGCAATTTAGCAATGCTTTTGTATCCCTAGTGTGATGATTCTGGCCAGGATTCTTGAAAGCATCCCGTGATGCCGTTTAGTAGTAGGTATTCTACTCCTGGGCTTCTGAACCCGAGATTCATCCTACTTCATGTTGTTAGTATTTGCTAGTGCCTTTAGGATATTAGTAACCTTTGCGATAGCCCTCGAGGTCCGTGGTATATCCTTCTTCCAAATACCATGAACCACTTATGGCAGAAGTTTGTTGAACCAAAAGATCACAACTAGAGTGCTCTTGAGGAGTTCTCCGTTCATAATTGTGACTCGCCAGTTCTACTTTTCTCGCATGGATTATCCGAAGAAATGTTGAGCTTCGTTCGACATACTAATCTGCATCCACAACTCAGGAAGTTATATGTTCCTCTCGAGTTGCTCTCTTGATTGTATTGACCTTCATCTATCAATTAATAGCCAAGGGTATGTGTGCATTTGTGTTCATCGATGCATTTTGTCCTTGTGGTCCGTCAAGCCATTCTATTCCGGAATGACTAGGAGAAACAAACTCCAGTACCTCATCCATACCCAGGATTGGGTCAAAGTAGTTGTATCCCGCAGATCAAAACGCCAATTCAGCTTTTGTTCTGTTCTACCTTGGAGTGTTACCATCTTTATGTCAAGAGTGTCATGGAAATTTCACAACCTCTTATGAATTCTTGGCGTAGTGATACTTCTCACCATCATCATTCATTCCTCGGTTCCGTGTTGTTGTAACCGGAATGCGGCAAGTGACTTGTGATGTGTGACATCAATACTCCGAGCAACTCATTGCTTGGTAGTGAATGGACAAAATTCTCATCCTTAGCGTGTTGGTTATTAAACCATCATCCTAAGATTGATCGTGCTACCTAGTCCTTATTTCTGGTGCACACCTCGATTGATGAGTTAGGATCTTGTCAAGTCCTCACTCATTTGATAATATCATCTTGCCCTGAAAAGCAAGATTGCTCTCGAGCTTAGTAACATACCGGTGGTTCGTGATTTTCCAAATATCTTCTTGGAAGTGTTACCGGGTTGCTTCCCCGATCGTTATGTTGGGCTCGTGATCAAGTTGGTTTCTGTGAACCACCCTTCTCCAAGAATCTGTGTTGGATACCTCGAGCTAGTTGGTCAAGCCAAACAACAACTTGGAGAGTTGGAAGATAAAAGCTTGCCTAATTTAGTTCGCTCCAAAGGGATATTCTTGTGTAGTGTGTGTTGAAGAAAGATGATATCTTCATCAATTGGTTCCTGTGATCAGTTGTTGGATCTATCGTCCTACCAATCCTTTGATTTGAGTATGGGCTATCGTCAAATCAAATCAGTACCAACGGTACTCGTAATGTTGTCTTACTCGTGGTTGATCCCTCGAGCATACACCATTATATTTTGGTCTGACCAATGCTAACACTGTGTTCACATGATGGTGGAAGTCCAGTGATATGGAAATTCCGATGAGTTGCTGTTGAGCCCATCAGTAGCATTTTGTCTCCCCCATGAGTCATGTTGAACATCAACCTAGTGTTGGAAACTTGTGTAAGCATTTCTTCATGTTTCGTTCATGAAGCATATGTTTGGATGAAAGTAGTGACTTCCTCTAATTCGTGTGCATCTGATGCAAGTTGCCGCCGTGGATTTGAGAGAGGTTTGTTTTGTTTCCTTTGGAATCATTCCAAGTCAGTCATGCACGTGCGAAGTATTCTATGGTCTGATAGACTGATCATCTTCATTCCATATGAATTCCATAGCACACCAAGCCACTGATTGATTTGTTCAAGGAGAAGAAGTTCCTTCTTAAGACCGCGGCTTATACAAGGACTTCGTTATCCTCGATGATGGTTCCCCACGAACTTCGGTAGTGTTTTATAATAAGACTACTATGTGGTCATTCTTGTCTTGGACAACATGTTCACATGTTAGTAGCAAAACCAGCTCATGTTTTGGAGCTTGCTATCATAGTTCATTCCGAGAATCTCGCAACATCTTCTCGTCGATTTGTGTTGCAAACTTTCATTTTTCTTCTAGACTCGATGAGTCTGGAATATCCTAACACCAACCAGATCTGAATCTCAGGCAGATATGATGGTTGGAACATTTCCAGCATTTGCATTTTGTTCCCATCTCGCATCCCATTGTGCCAATCTCCCTTGGGTTGCCTTCTCAGCAATTGTTGTCTAGGATCATCCTCAAAAGTGGACTTACCATGGGTCCCATCCATTTCCGGTGATAAGCAAAAGTCATCCATTGCGTTGTCTTCAACAAGGTAGTCCACATCATGCATTCTAGTCCGGTTGTACCTTTCCTCTGCATTCCATCTAATGATCTCTTGCTATTGCCTTAGGCTGGTATAAAGATTTGCAATGTTCTATGGATCTAAAGTAATTCTTTTTGCCACTTGAGGGAATAGTTCTTTGCGTCACCCTTTCCGAGGTGCCCGCTATGGATCATGATAAATATTCCTCGCCACCTTGACACCATCCACCATCTCCCTAAGCGTGGAATTGTTGCCACCAATCAAACCCGTCCTTTGTTCTTCCATCCCTCTCGATGTGTTTTGTGTCTCAACTCGAGATGTGTCACCGTCTCTCGATCCGTGAGTCGATCATGTTTACTTGATCTTCGTGAAGATCGAATCATATAGGGTTTCTCCCTTCTTTCTGTTGTCGTGTCGGGTGAAGATCTCAAGACGCCAAGACCAAGATGATGGAGTAAATCAACATTTTCGAGGAGGGCAAATGGATCATGAAGATTGTGATAGTTTGTGACTTCCCTTTTCCTCTTGCCTTCACGTCTTGAATCTCGGGCGAGATTCTTGTTTAGTGGGGTGAGCTGTCACAGCCCCAGATCAACCCTAGAGCTTGCTTGTAACTAGTAGCATTGCATCCATGCATCATGTTTAATTTCCATGAAATTTGAAATGGGGATGATCAAGCCCTAGCACTAAAGCAATTCAAATAAGTTCAACTTCAAAATATCTTCAAAGAACCCAAAGTGGTTTGCAAAAATGTTCATGATTAATGGAAAAAGGTGAAAACCATATCCAGAGGTGATGGATATTTTTCCAAGACATTTTTGGATTTTTGAATAAACCATATTGTATTTGAATTGGGGCATTTAAATACTATTAATATTTTAAATGCTCCAACAATTCTGAAAATAGTTAAGGGCCTCTGTAATAATTTAGTTAATGGCCACAATTATTTTCAGGATTTAATTAAATGGTTTAGTATTTTGCTAAACTAAAACAAAACAGAAAATTAGAAAAATAAAACAAATAAAAGAGAGAGAGAAGGGTTACCCGGCTTACCTCTCACCCCACTGCCAACTCCACCGGCCCAGCCTTTCTCCTCCCCTCGCTGGCCTGGGCCAGGCCCAGCCCACCAACCGCCACGCCATTGCCTCCTACCTCTGCCAGTAGGCAGAGGAGGGACACGGCGACCGCGCCGAGCTCGCCACCTCCTCCCTGCTCGCCTGCCTGGCTCCCCCTCGACGCCCGGAGACGCCATGCGCCTCCCCGAACCCCCTCGTCCTCTTGCCTCTCTCCCTGGACCCCATTTCCTCCTCTGCCTCCCTCTCGCGCGCACCACCGAGCGGGCTCGTCGCCGCCGCTCGCCACCACCGCGGCCACAGGGCCTCCCTCGCTCCCCCAACTAGCCTACCAGCTCCGCCTCGACCTCCTCTTCCTCCCCACCGAGCCGCGCCCCGCCAGACGCCTCGAAGCACCCTCCCCGACCCCGTCCTCCTCGGTCGCTGGAGATCTCCATCGCCGCCCGCTTGCTCCGGCCTCTCCCGAGCCGGTGACCGCCCTGCGGAACCGCGGTGAGCTCCTGCGCCCCTCGCCCCTCTCCCCGTCGACGCGTTCGTCCTCTCGCCCGATCCCCAACCTTGACCGAAGCATCTCGCCACCGGCCATGGCGTAGCCGTGGCCACAGCCGCGCAAGCTCGCAATTGAGCGTGCCACTGCGTTTCAAGACGTTCCTAGGAGTCGATCGCGACCATCCGCGGCTCCCGCTGCTCTACAACGCCAACCCGTAGGTGCCCGAGCTCCGGCCGCTGCCTTGCCGCTGCCGTCGTTGTCTCCGGCCACCCCGCACCTCCCGTTAGCCTCCTTGGTGCGCATGGCACGGGCTATCGGCTGGTGCCCTGGCGATCGATCCGTCGACTTCTGGCGAAGTTAAAGTGAACTCATGCGGTTTGAGGTCACCACGGCGAGATTCGGCAAGTGCCGACGTGGCCACCTTGTTAGCACTAATTAACCCCCCTCTCTTTGACATGTGGGCCCCAAAGGTTCGGATTAATTAGTTTAATTTCTCTGTTAGATTAGTACTAATCTCAGGGGGCCGGCCTATCAGCATTGACTTTGCCACGTCATCGTTGACCCGGACCCACCAGTCAGCCTCTGTCCCTGCCCTGTTACACTGACGTGCGGGTCCCACGCGTCAGGTTTGACCTGGACCCGGCGCCTTTGACCTGCTGATGTCACCCCGATGTCATGCTGACGCAATTAACCTTTTTCTGGATTTATTTATATTCAGGAAATTCCAGAAAATACTCTAAACTTCAATAAATCATAGAAATTCAACCGTAACTCGGATTGAAATAATTTATATATGAAAAATGATCAGAAAAATATGAAGAATCTGTTTATGCCATGATCATGCATGTTTGAACAAGTTAACCTCACTGAATAGGATGAATCATGATTAGGGTAATTTATGAACTAGCATTTGGAGTTGGAGTTCAACCTTGTTTGAATTCCACTTCAACTAACTTGGATTATTATTGCACTAGGTAAATTCAGTTCCTTAACATGCTCATGCATCATATATGTGCATTGCATTGATTGTGTTCTTTTCTCGCCATTCGGTATTTGTCCCTCCCGTGAGACGATGTACAAGCGATGAATTCGATGACACCGATGAAGAACTATATTATCTTCAAGTGCCAGGAAAGCAAAACCCCTTGTTCATTCCGATACAATCCCACTCTCGCTCCTGCTCTATTTTACTGCATTAGGACAACAACGACTCATGTGTTACTTGCTGCGGTAGCTGAACCCCTTGATCCTTTGCATGACCTGTCATTCCACAGTAATTAGATGAAACCCACTAGCATGAGTAGGAATTGTTTGAGCCATGTTGTGCCTACTCATTTATGCTTGTTTGTCATGCCTGCTACTGCTAGAGTTGAGTCGGGTCTGATTCATTGGGAATGAATTGGAATTGTTATGAACATGTCCTATTGTGTATGAGCTAAGTATGTGAACATGATTTGGTAAAGGTAGCGGTGAGAGGCCATGTAGGAGTACATGGTGGGTTGTCTCATTGAAACCGTCCTCAGGAACTGAGATCTGTATTTGTGATCCATGAAACAGTTACTACCACGCATTGGGATCCTTAATTGACCCTCTCGGCTTCTTAACCACCCTTGTTCCTGGTCCGGGAGTTGCAAGTAGTTTCTGGTGTTTGTAGTATGCTGGGGGCCGCACGCAACGCTGACCTTAGGGGTGGGTTGTGTTGCGGTAGGCACCGTGGGCCGGTGTACCGAGTGCCCGTTTGGTATCTCGGGAACCTGCACACATCGTTCGGGCTGTATGGGAAACCTCGGCGGACTCCTGCGGATGGAACCCGAATAGGCGATAAACCTGGACTAGGGACTTGAGTGTTTAGGTAGGTCGTGGCCGACACCCACGTTGGGCTTCCGCTTGAAGGTTGCCGAGTACATGTCGTGTAAACGGCGGTAAGTGGTGAGAGCGTGTGTGAAGAAGTACACCCCTGCAGGGTTTAATATGATCTCTTCGAATAGCCGTGTCCACGGAGAAGGACTTCTGGGTTGCCTATATCAGTTCATAGACAAGTGAAAGTGGATACTCTAAAATGCGCAAGATAAGCGTGAGTGCTATGGATGGCGTTCTCGTGAGGGAGACGGAGGCGGGTCCATAGTGGTGTATTGACATGGTGAATATGTGGACTCGTGTGCGCCACCTCAAAAGAGTTACTTGCAATCGTAGTTCAGGATAGCCACCGAGTCAAAGCTGGCTTGCTGGGTCAAACTCCACCACCCCTTTTGATAATGATGCATATGTAGTTAGTTACGATGTAAGTCTTGCTGAGTACAATTGTACTCACGTTTGCTTATTTTATGTTTTGCAGAGACGTCGGTCTCGCTTAGTAGTTCCACGTGGACTTCGACGTTTAGCTTGTTACCTCAGCTACGATCTTGTGCCTTGGCAGGATCTGTAGATAGTCGGGCTTCTCAGCCCTTTTCATTTATAGTTGTGCGTACTCGAGACATGATTAGCTTCCGCTTGTGCTTTGACTTGTATGCTCGAGTGTTGGGTCATGAGACCCATGTTTGTAATATCTCGCTCTTGAGCCTAATGAATAATATTTGAGTCGTAGAGTTATGTTGTGATGCCATGTTGTATCTACGCATATTGAGCATAATGTGTGTATGTTTGAAATGCTTGGTATGTGTGGGATCCGACAAACTAGTTGTTTATCCTTGGCAGCCTCTCATATGGGGAAATGTAGTCTCGTGATTACGAGCGATAGTAGTCCGCTACAGCCCGGTTCACCGGAGTCCTGCTAGCCCAAAGACTACTGCTTGGACACTTGACTGGCCGGCATGTGTTTCATTTCGTTCCTATGTCTGTCCCCTCGGGGAAATGTCACGCGGTGTTATTCGGAGTCCTGCCTAGCCTGCTACAGCCCGGGATACCGGAGTCCTGTTAGCCCAGTGCTACAGCCCGAATATATACGTTGATGACCGACATGCTCGATGTGATTCATGTATGCCTGTCCCCATAGGTTAGTGCCGCTTTGGGTTCACGACTAGCCATGTCGGCCCGGGTTCTTTGTCATATGGATGCTAGCGACACTATCATATACGTGAGCCAAAAGACGCAAACGGTCCGGGACATGGTAAGGCGACACCGTGGGAATACCGTGCGTGAGGCCGCAAAGTGATATGATGGGTTACATGCTAGATCGGTGTGACTTAGGATCGGGTCCGACACCGGGATCGCCATCGAGCTGAACGTGTGCTGAACACGGAGGTGCCGTGACGCTCGGTACTTGGATCGGTCGGATCGTGAAGACGCACGACTACATCAACCGCGTTGTTATAACGCTTCGCTTTCGGTCTCACGAGTGCGTGGACAGACACTCTCCCCTCTCGTTGCTATGCCATCACCATGGTCTTGCGTGTGCGTAGGAAATTTTTTTGAAATTACTACGTTCCCCAACACTGAGTAGGTTCATGGAGGCCCCGGCAAGTGATCACCTCGCTACCGTCAAGCACCTGCTCCGGTACATCGCGGGTACGCTCATGCATGGATGCGTGTATCGCCGAGGCGACGGCGAGAGCTTGGTCGGGTACAGCGATTCCGACCACGCTGGTGACGTGGACTCTCGGAAGAGCACCTCAGACATACTATTCCTTCTCGGGAATAGTCCCGTCAGCTGGCAATCGGTGAGGTAGAAGGTTGTCGCCGTATCTTCGTGCGAGGCGGAGTACATCGCGGCAGCTACAACGGCCTGTCAAGGCATTTGGCTTGCTCGCCTTCTCGGCGAGATGCTGAATCAGGAGACCGCCCCTGCGCTCATCTTCGTCGACAACAAGTCGATGATTTCCCTTTGCAAGAATCCAGTGCTTCATGACCGCAGGAAGCACATCGATCTTCGCTATCACTTCATACGTGACTGCGTCGAGAAAGGCACGGTGATCGTGGAGTTCATCAGGACTGGTGAGCAGAAGGCGGACATCCTGACCAAGTCACTTGGTCGCGTCCGGTTCCAAAAACTGCGCGACAAAGTCGGGCTCATGGATATCAAGATCCTTCGACAAGGTTGAGGGGGAGATTGTCGGGTCAACCATAGTCTTCGGTTGCATGCACGCAGCAGCAGTAGCTTCCTTGGCTTGAAAGGAAACGGTATTTACCTAGTAGTTTTTTGGTAGTTCACTTAGCATTGCAGGGAAGTTGACTAGGAGTAGACTAGAGCTGTACATGCAAGTACTTGGTAATTTCCTAGTAGTAGTCATGAAATGGCCTTGCATGGCCATGGTAGTAGCCCGGTAATTTCTAGCGTGTCTGTGAGTTGTGCACATCACGGCCTATAAAAGGATCCCAGGTCCTTCAGTTGTAATCAGGTCGATCCAAAGCAAGTAACAATCGAAAGTGCAGTAGTATTGCCACTACAACCAGCCTCCTCACTAGTAGCACTCCAGTTCAAGTATAAGTGTGTGCGTTTGTAGAATATTTATGCAGCAACACCTAGTTGATCGTGCATCTTTGGTTGATCCTCGGAGAACTAGCTAGTCCGTAGTTTTGAGCTAACACTCCTCAGCGTCAGCGGCGCCGAGTATGCCTCGGCGCTACCGTCGACCTGCGAAGCTTGCTGCCGGAGCAGGTCGCGTTAGGCTTCTCGGCGGCCACCGGTGATGCCTTCGGCAGCAATCACACGTTATTCTCGTGGTCCTTCCACTCCACGCTCCCGACGAGGAACTACACGGCCCTCCCATCCACCTCGTCAACCAAGAAGGCCACCCTACAACTCGGAGCCGGGGTTGCCGCCGCAGCTGTGCTGGTGCTCCTGCTCGCGGTCGCCGTGGCGGTGCTGCTCCGGCGTGCGAGCAGGAGAGACAGGCAACCAGACGACAAAGACATGCTCGCCGGCGACATGACTCCGGACTCCCTCGATGCCGACGGCGATGAGTTCGGTTCCAGCACGGGACCCCGGCCGATCCCAGACGCAAGCCTAGCGGCGGCGACGAGGAACTTCAGCGAAGGAAGGAAGCTGGGGCAGGGCGGATCCGGTCGGTGTACCGGGGCCACATGAAAGAGCTCGGCGGTCGCGATGTCGCCCGTCAAGGTATTCCTGCGAGGGGCGTCCTTGGAGGGGAGGAAGGAGTACAGGTCGGAGGTCACCATCATCAGCAGACTGCGTCACCGGAATCTTGTGCAGCTAATCGGCTGGAGCCATGGCCGCAGGCGGCTGCTGCTGGTGGCAGCCTCGATGGGTACCTCTACAGCAACAGCAAAAACGACGTTCTGACTTGGCAAGTTAGGTACGCATGCTTGGAGTTACACATGCATCCATGTCTGTCCAGTCGTATTTTTACTTACTTTTCTACCATGACTAGATCAGCCTAACTTTTGGCTAACACTTATTATGGACTAGAAAAATCATCGTATTATTTGAACCTATTTGAACTGTCTTTTTCTAGCTTTGATCGAGTCCATTGATATCTAAATTCTTGGTCGATGCTATTTCTTAGGCTTTTTTAGCAAAGAAGTATTACTTCTATTTTATTATGGGGTTTTTATATTTCTTAGGCTTTTCCAATAATAGCATGTCTTGCTTTTTTCACTACCAGAATTTGGCACTTTACCGATTACCCGGCAATGGGACAAATGCACCCGGCAAAAGGTTTGGTGAGTGTTAGACACTTAGACTCGGCAGAGGGAACTTGGCTCGACTTCAAGTTTGTCGAGTCCTATTTGTCGGGCACTCGCAAACTCTTTTGCTGAGTGTAAAAGAAAGGAACTCGATAATCAAATAGTCTAGACGGAACAGAGTCGAATGGTGCCACCATCATGTGTCACATGGGTAGTTTGCCAAGTGTTGCACTTGGTAAAAGTTGAGGGGGTTTGCCGAGTGTTACACTTGGTGAATCATTTTAGAGTAACTAAAGAAAACGCGGGCAACCTAAACCTAGCCCAGCCATCCTACACAGTGGTCGCCGGGATGTCCGGCGGAGGGTTGGGAAGACCATCACGGCAAAGATCCCCGTGCATCTTCGGTTGTGCAGCGACGAGCAGAGGGCGGCGGTGAGGTAGCCATCGAGCTCAGTGGAAGCGGCTTCAAGCCCAGCAAAGCTCCATGTCCATTAGGACAAGGCCGTCGCCATGTAGTGCCCCTGGGCGTGCGGAGATGGCTGCTACCACCGCACATGTATTCGCTGCCTCTAGCGTTGCTGGCCCCTGAGGAGGGAGCATCTGGCTCTAAGATGAGAGTGAATAGCAAGGTCAAGCGAGTGACACGACTGTCGGTGTCAAAACCGGCGGATCTCGGGTAGGGGGTCCTGAACTGTGCATCTAAGGCTAATGGTAACAGGAGGCGGGGGACACAATGTTTACCCAGGTTTGGGCCCTCTCTATGGAGGTAATACCCTACTTCCTGCTTGATTGATCTTGATGAATATGAGTATTACAAGAATTGATCTACCATGAGATCATAATGGCTAAAACCCTAGAAGTCTAGCCTATGAGATTATGATTGTTGTCCTACGGACTAAACCCTCCGGTTTATATAGACATCGGAGGGGGCTAGGGTTACACAAAGTCGGTTACAGAGAAATGAATCTACATATCTGAATCGCCAAGCTTGCCTTCCACGCAAAGGAGAGTCCCATCCGGACACGGGGAGAAGTCTTCTATCTTGTATCTTCATAGCCCAACAGTCCGGCACATGTATATAGTCCGGCTGTCCGAGGACCCCTTAATCCAGGACTCCCTCAACGACCGCAGGTGAAATTCTAGGAGGCGGCCCAAGATGTTTGGCCATAACCGCGGGTGAAATTCTAGAAGACGGCCCTAGATGTTTGGTAGTGGTAGTGACATCATGCCCGCATGGTCTTCCGCGACGTCGAATAGAGCGGCGATTGGGTGAAGGGAGAGAGAGTTAAAAGAGAGAGAGGGATTGATAGAGAAGAGAGCGAGAGAGAAGAAAGGAGGAGAAGGGAGAGAGGAATAGGCAGCCATTGGATATGTGGGAATGAAACAGTGGAGAGGTATGATCCATGGAAGGGTGTCTTTACGGAGTGTCTCTAGAAATGCACATGGAAACATGTTTGTTTTTTCTTTCTTCTCTTTTCTCTTCTTTCTTTCCCTTTTTTCTTTCTTCTATTCTGTTTTTTGTGCAAGGCCTAAACATACTCACTAAATACAAATAGGAATTGATAAAACATTTTCTTGAACTGTTTCACGAACTTGCAGTTAAAAATTGAATTATATCAACCAAATCTCTAGAAAATTCACTTCATGACTTAAAATATAGCGAATGGATTCCAAAAATGCTAAATTTTCACATGTGTCATGTAATGGTGCATTTGAATGTAGAAAAAATATCATGGCCAACAGATGAAGCAGGGATCGCTTCACCTTTAAACCTGATTTGTTCCCTTCTGAAACCACAATTCTTTCTAGGAGATGCAACTTTTATGAATCCTTCTCAAATATTTACCACAGTTTCTAGGGGTCATATAATGACACCTTCCCAAATTTGATGTTTTTTTAGAATTTGTTCATATTTTTGGAATTAAAAAACCAATAACCTCCATCTTTGTGGTCAAATTTGGCACCCTAATGTTTGAAATTTCTTTACTTTTTCGGGGATGGCTTAAACATGCATAGACTCAAGAATAGAAATGGGATCTTTCAACCCTATTTTACCAACCTTTCATGCCCTTATAGTTCAAATTTTAATTATATTCACTAATACTTAGAAAATGCACTTGATTACTTCAATATAGCAAACAGACCCCAAATTTTTTCTAATTTTGACATGGAGCATCTCATGGTGTATATTGTGTAGCATTTTTTTTCAAGGCCAACAGATGAAGCATCAATCACCTAGCCTTCAAATGTGATCCATTCCCTCTTGAAACTATGATTCTTCCTTGGAGATGGTTCGATTTCTCAGGAGTTTACGTCACAACTTTTACGAAAGTTTCTCAATTGTTTACCACCGCCTTTAGGGATCATATAATGACATAATGTCAAGTTTGATGTTTCTTAGTCTCCGTTTGCACTTTTAATAAAAACCCAATAACCTACATGTTTGGGACAAGTCTTGACACCTTCATGTTTGGAATTTCTTTTATTATTTTTGATTTGAGTATAGCCTAAACATAGACTCAAGAATACAAATAGGATTTTTCATAGACGGTCCACACTCATACACAACTAAAAGCTATGCAAGCAAGTCAAGCAGTGCTAGATGATGATGAAACAGAGGCGCATCCTTCTTTTGTAGAGTTAATTCTTAGATTAGACATTCTAGCGGCATTCGGAACTTAGTCGGACTGCTTGGATGAAATCTGATTTGGCTTGATTGTGCCCTTACTTTTGTTATTATCAGATACCAGATCATTCTTGGACTGGCATCTGCCGTGCTGTACCTCCACCAAGAATGGGATCAGTGCATCGTCCATGGTGACATTAAGCCGAGCAACATCATGCTGGATGAGTCCTTCAACACCAAGCTAGGCGACTTCAGCCTGTCGCGGCTCATCGACCACGGCATGAGCTTGCAGACAATGACCGCCATGGCTGGTACCCCGGGCTACCTCGACCCGGAGTGCGTCATCACCGGCAAGGCGTCCGCCAAGTCCGACATGTATAGCTTCGGTGTCATGCTGCTGGAGATCGTGTGCGGGCGGCGACCGATGGCGCCGCCCACCGCCGGTGCGAGGGACGGCCAGGTGTTCCGGCTGCTGGAGTGGGTGTGGGACCTCTACGGCAGGTGCGCCGCCCTTGACGCCGCTGACCAGCGCCTCGGCGGCGTGTTCGACCGCTGGGAGATGGAGCGGGTGGTGGCCGTTGGGCTGTGGTGCGCGCACCCGAACCCGAAGATGAGACCGGCGATAAGGCAGGCAGCCGAGGCGCTGCAGTCAAGGAAGTTCAGGATGCCGGTGCTGCCGCCCAAGATGCCGGTGGCCGTGTACCTGCAGCCTTTCGGAGATTCCACCATGGAGTACGGCGACAGCACCACCACGGTCGGGTCCGGGGTTACCACGCAGCAGTACTCGTCGACCAACTGTACAACAGCGACGCAATCTTCAAATACGAGCATGCCATCGGCTGTGAGTGAGGAGTTGAACCCGAATATAGAGTAGTGGACTTCAGAATTCAGATCGTGGTGGGCGGAAAAGAAGAGTTCCGCTCCAGAAGATTGAGACGTGAACTGTTTGTTTTTGGTAAGAGCCAAGGGAAGAAAATAATTATAGACAACTGTTTGGCTATGAGATTGGTTCTCTCCCGTTTAGTTATTTAGGGATACCGATTCATCCCCGTAAGCTAACAAACAAAGATTGAATGTGCATTGGGGACAGATTTGAAAAAGTTAGTTGTTGATAAGGGAAACTTATGTCGTATAGTGGTAGGCTAGTACTCGTGAACTCGGTGCTTACGAGTTCATCTATGTTCATGCTATCATTCTTCGAAGTAAACATAGGGGTGCGGTAGAGACTTGATTTCTATAGATCACATTTTTTTGGAGTGGTGAGAATAAGACAAAATCTCCCCTAGCGAGGTGGGATATATTGTGTCGACCTAAGGATCAAGTTGGTTTGGGTATTGAGAATCTTGAAATAAAAAATACATGTTTGCTTAGTAAATGGCGTTATTGTTATGCACTGAGGAGGGTGGAGTGTGGATAAAGTTATTGTATAACATCGAAGCCCCGTGCGGATAAAGTTATTGTGTAACAGCGAAGCCCCAGCGCACACTTTTGGAAGGGTTTGATGTGGTATAAGGTTGCCTCCTTCAATAGGGGTAAATTCATTATTGATAATGAGCGCACTACGTGATTTTCATAGGATATTTGGCTAGTGAATAAACCTCTAGCCCTACAATACCCAACGCTTTATAGTACTGTGCAACATAAGGAGGCTTATGCTAGTACGATATTGGGGTCGGTCCCCTTAAATGTCCAGTACAGGCGGGCTCAGGTTGGGACAGATGGATTGTTTGGCTCCACTTAGTTAAAAGGTTGATGAAGGTCACCTTATCTAATGAGCATGATATGTTCCAATGGAGGTTGATGCTTCTAAAGTGTTTTCCGTTAAAGTTAAATCAATCTACATAGACTTGATTAATGTTGGGCCGGTTTTTGGTTCAATTCATATTTAGAAAACCAAAGTTCCTTTAAAGATTAAGATTTTCATGTGGTTTCTGCATAGAGGTGTGATTCTTACTAAAGAAAATTTAGCTAAGCGCATATGGCAGGGTAGTAAACAATGTTATTTCTATGATCAAGAGGAGACGGTTCATCATTCTTGGCATGCTTGCTTGCCCATTTTTTGTATCACAATTCACGTGTCATTTAATATACCTCCACCTACTAGCATGTCAAATATGTTTAGTAACTCGTTAATTGGGGTGGAGCCTAAGACTACGATGTGAATCCGTGTGAGAGTATGTGCATTCCTTTGTGCTATTTACAACTGTAGAAATGATTATGTGTTTAACACAACAAAGATTCACATTTTTTTGCAGGTTATCTATAGAGCTTCATGATGGATCCGCGTGTGGTACTTACTACACCATGAGGAAGCGAGGCGGTTTATGGTCTATTGGTGCAACAGTTGGGAGACAAAAGCATGGGCTACGCATAACCAGTTTGGATAGCGGTTGAATAGTATGATATGTGTGTACGAAAGTACTCTTCTAGTCCTGAGCTCAAATGAGCTCGGGTGAACAGTAAAATTGAAAAATATTAACAAAAATAAAAATTCTGATTTTTTTGTAACAAACACTGGCAAATGTTTTCAATGCTTGCAAAATTTCATCATGAAATGACATTTATAGAAGCCGTGGCAAAAAAAAATCAACACACAAAAATGCTGTTGGAAATGACATTTTTGGAGCATCGATTTTGTTGGTTGTGGCAGTTTTCATTGTAATAGTTTCTTTCAGTACATGATCTTAACACTTGTAACCTTTTAATAAATGGATGTGTGCATCAAAATGGCCGGGCGTATTCCTCTTTTTTTCAATAAAATAAATATATATGACATTTTGTATTGTATTATTCAATACTTGTAAATTATTTATTGAATATTAGCATAACAAAATTGAAAGAATTTTCCTATGCATTATGGTACGCTGAGGTGGAAATTTGTCATGCATAATTGCATGTTGAGATGACATATTTGCATGTTGTTGGAATCGATTGTTTAAGAACTAGAGGCACTACTGGAATCTGGAACTTTGCCTAGTCTCGGGTTGTTTGCTGAGTGCATTACTTTCTTTTTACTCGGCAAACAAGTCTTTGTGAAAGTACATTCTCTTTTGCACTCGGCAAACAATGCCTAATATCTCTTTTTACATTCCAGACATAACCGTTTATCGAGTACCTTTTTTCTGTACTCGGCAAATACTTATTTATTTTTCTGTATCTTCTCCTTTCTCTTGTTTATTTTTAGTTCTTCTAGTTCTAGTTCTAGTTGGTCTTAGTTGACAAATTAGAGCTAGATTAATCTTCTTGTCCTCATAATTAGAAGCCCAGTGTGGTTCTAATCTTCTTCCTCTAATTTTCCGACGACGATTAGTTCTGGACGGCGAGGCGCTGTCGGATCGTGAAGGTTGCGCACTTGCAACCAAGTAGAGAGGACGTGATTTCGGTCTTCAGTTCGAGGGGCTGTTTGTCGGCGGTACGAGGGATCGTTAATCTAGGGTTTGAGGGACTTCAAGTACGATCTACACCGACACGTTCTTCTTCTGCTGCAACTCGGTGACGGTAATGATCGTGATCCCAACCTGTAATGCATTTTCATATTGATCTTGGTTGATCGCAAGTGCAATTTTTTTTGTTTTCTACTACGTTTCCCGACAACTATACCAAATTTATGTCGTAATTGGTTGGGTGGTATTTATCATTCCTTGAAGGATCAAATCCATGTGGGAGTTTGTGCCTTGCATTGGGCAATGTGGAATTAACGGAATGAGTGCATTTTTAACAGATCATCTATTCCATATTTTTTGCAGCTTGTCTTCGAAACTACAACATCAATAAGTACATGGTCATCACGGCATCATGTGGACACATGAGGGCTTATGGCCGTTGGATGTAGCCGCATGGAAATGGTTAAATGGGGGGTCGTTCAACTAGTTTAGCTGGCGTGCCAGTAGCAGATTATGTGGATGAGCTATGTAATCTTGATTTTTCGACCGGTGTGGTCGTGTGTTGATGTAAACGCTTTGGTACTTGGTGATTTGGACCTTTTATTTTTAGTAAATGGTTGTGTGCATACATGATGAAGAGGCCGGGGTTATCCCTATTAAAGTTGATGTAAGAAAACCAACAAATAAAGTACAAAACATGGACAACCATGGCAGATTGATTCAGAGTACTTCCATCGATCCCTCCACCTATCATGGACCCTCCAGCCAGGTTGTATGGGTCCGAGCCGTCCGGGCAGATCGGACGGCTCGCGGCACTCCCGAGAGGCTCTCGACGCAAGCCACAATGTGATGGACGGCCAGGAATCTCTCTCTGCTGCGAAGAGACCTAGGAGGTGGGTACGCTAGCATCCTTTATAGGAGTAATTGGCATACCTATGGACTAAATGTTTTGATCACGCAAATGTAACATGAAGTCTTGGGGCTTGATCCAACACTTTTCCTTAGCATTTTAATGGGTACATCCTTTTTGTACATACATTGAACTTTCCTGGAACATTCTTTCAATAGGCATTAGTTCAATGAGATATATATTGTTATGAATTACCAAAACCGTCTAAGGATTATATGCACTTTCATCAGCCCTAACATGTGCGTTCATTGAAGGTAATGGTAGGTCAAACTTTTCTGGACTAAGTCATGGAGTTTGAGACGTATCACGCCCCCGAGTAACACTGTTTTTAGCAACAAACTAGTTTCACTCAATGAGAGCCAAGATATCTATCTGGGAAGTTCTCCTACAAGCCAATTCTTAACCTTGCACTTAACGAACAAACTTTTAATTGATCCCAAACACTTCTAGTGAAGTTGTCAATCTCACTAGCTTTGTCAGTTATAAGGATTAGCATATCCAGTGTTTGGAGTTGATCTTGTATGCAAGAAGAAGTAAAATTTTGAATATTAAATAATAGAATAGCAAGCAAAACGAGGTTGTATTCTTACGAATAAAGAAAGGGTAGGGATTCATAATTTCACTAGTGGCGTCTCTCCAGATAGCATGGGTGTGGTAATAATGGCAGCCGATCTATACAATTTTCACTAAGATGTTATGGAAATGGATGGGGAGATGGTGTTGATGGAGATGGTGAAGATGACTTAGCTGACGAGATTCCTATTTATTTAGTAGTGATGACGATGGAGATTTCTTTGAACTCACTAAACGTAGGGGGAAATCATAGTAGAAGCACGCCATCGGGAAGCTACGGTTTCAGCGAGCGAAAGCAAAATACCACAGAGAGGGTACCACATGTGGGCCCCAGTCATCTTGTCCAGGCAGCTAAAGGGCCGAGGCACCTATGTCGGGTGCTTGGGCCTACCATAAACCTAGCTCTTTTTGGTGCAAACCATGCTCACATATTTTTATTGATTTTTTCTCTGCATCTAAAAAGAGAATTTATTGTGAACATTTTATCCCCCCTCTCGGACAGCTTTTCCAGCAGTCCTTTCGGCAATTCTCTGCAATATAAGAAGTTGAAGTTAAAATGAAGTAGTGGTGATCATATAAGAATGAAAGTAGAGTATTTATCTTTTGAAATTGTGATGGAAAATACATGTATCACAGTCCCATCCATCTGTCTGGTTTTATAAAAGATGGAGATATGTTATACAACATACCAACAACCAACATACTTGCTCCATAATATGTTTAGGAGTAAATGTTACAACTATGGAAAGTTTTTGTGGGTTACGTAGAAGCAGTGGTGGTTGGCTCACAGTAAATAACTGAAGGGGGAGGGTATATAGCTCCTTATTATAAATCTATTTTATTTAAAAACATTCTATGGTTTCACTAATTAGGGAAAAATTGAAAATCTCTGAAGGTATTTACTCAGTAATGGAATTTCTCCTATGGTGCCCCAAGGTATATATTGCCAATAACATATAGTAACAGACATGAGTCCAAAGAGATTGGATAAGGTATCTAACTCAAATTATATATGAGCTCCTTCCTAAAAAGATAATGAAAATAATTATGATTTCTCACTAATACAGCCATTTATATGGCACAGATATAGATATTCATAACACATTATTCAAAACTAGTATCTCAGAAAGACAACATGGGCGGTGGACATTAATGTTGTAAGATATTAATAATCTTGAATAAAACTCTCAATAAATGTTCCTAGACGGCGCATGCTAGCAATAAACGTTCCCAGACGGCTATAAAAGTTGCATCATGTATACCACCGAACACATGAACAAGAGCACAGAAAAACAAACAAATGGATGGGAAAACTATGGGTTGTTTTTTTATTGTGCTTTTGCTCGTAGGAAATTACACTCAAGCTGGTACACTCTTTCACCCCCGCTCTCCCTCTCATCTCTCCTACTATCGGTGCTTGAGAAATCTATCATCTTTCTTACTGATGCTTTCCTTTTTTTTGTTCCTTTTCATAGAGAACTGCCAAAACCATCGTATTGGAGACATGCTATGCAAGGATTTGTCATGCTTGGGGATTGTGAAAGTTCTTATTTTCCAAAGAAAATTAAGGAAGCTTATTGTGAGGCAAGTTCCTCGCTTCAAGAAATGTGTATGCGTCATATGTGACTAGAATTACAGTATGGTTATGGATGCATATAGCATCAAGTGACCGGAATAAAATTTATATATGAGCAAGAAAGTTTATAATATGTATTTATGCAACATCAAATTAAGCCATGGTGTTGTTTATGCAATATCAAATTAATCCCGAACTCTCGCCAACAAGGAGGCAATGCCCATGGTAGGCATCCATGGCTTGTTTGAATCACTTTTTACTCCGTTTCCACGTTGTGACACGTGTGACTATTAATTGCCTTTTTTCACTGAAATAATAATTTCAGAAAATACAAAACTTCTCGAAAATAAAACCACTTGGGCATGGTGCCATGAATTGGTCACTAGGTCATGGAGAAAGTTTGTGGTCATTTCTCAACGTGCTCACAAATCGCACCCTTCTAAGGTGGATGCCTCATCCATGGGCCGCCCAGGCCGGCCGGTAGCTATAGCATTGCACAGTGCCCTGTCTCTGCCTGTGGTCGTGCGGAGTACGTCTCTGGCGGCAGCTTCGCCGACGCACCGCGGCCTCTATTCCCACGAGCCATCGCCGGCGGCCGACGAGGATGGGCATGTCGGCGGCGGCCAACGATCCCAGCGCGGCTTTCACCACGAGGCCGAGCATTTCCTGGGTTCCCAGACGAAGGCGACCCGCGGTTCACCAGCTCTGCTGCTTTGCTGGGTACCCATTCATCAACGCTTCAGTTCAGTTTACGAACCCGCGACTGCAACCGATTTTACCCCAATTAGCAACTATGCATGGCTTTGCTTGCAGTTGCAGCCGAGGAAAACAGTAGATATGAACTTAGTCTGTCAGAGTTCAGCACAGAACAACACTCCATCTCACGAAGCAGCCATACGGCGTAAAGGCCTGTTAAAAATTCAGAACTATGCTTCTCCAAGAAGACAGACAAGAATCTGAATCTGGATTTAAGACATTAAACGGGGCATCAAGATTGATATCTAACAAAGTCAGCAGGCATATGGCCTGCTTAATACTCCTAAGACATTAAAAGTGGTGTCCCTTCCACAAGGAGAGATCGCTCTACATAGAAAGAAATTCACAATGTCCTGAAAGAAGCAGCAGAAACAACACAACAACACAACAATACGCAAATGTCTTCCCTTCTCATCCATCTGTCACGCTGTTTGTCTTTCTCCTCACCGGCGGTCGGTTGGGGGGTGCTCTTCTACAACCGACTGGGCCTTTGGCTGTTCAATCATTTTTTTCATAAAAAAGAATGTAGGCCTGACAGTCGAGGACCTCTTTTAGTGACACTTCTGTGATGCTCTCATCACTCGCACGAAGCGCTGTTAGAAAGTATTGTACATGTATATACGGTATAAGTATAAACCGTATTTTGGTCCCAACTTGATTTCTTGGAGTGCATGTAAACAGGTTACCGTTTATAGATCAAGTACTGAGGTTGAGTATAAATCTTTGGCTAATGCTACTGCTGAGATTATTTGGGTCCAAACTCTTCTGCGTGAACTTGGAGTTGCTCACTCACCAGTTGCTCGTCTTTGGTGTGACAACATTGATGCCACATATTTGTCAGCATACCCGGTGTTTCATGCAAGGACTAAACATATAGAAGTTGACTATCATTTTGTCCGAGAAAGGGTAGCTAGCAAGCTACTGGATATTCGTTTTATTCCCATAGGTGATCAAATTGCAGATGGTTTTACCAAGGCCTTATCATGGCGAAAATTGGAAGACTTTAAGGGCAATCTCAACTTGGTGAAGTTATGATTGAGGGAGCGTGTTAGAAAGTATTGTATACATGTATGTGTTAGAAAGTATTGTATACATGTATATACAGTATAAGTATAAACCGTATGTACTTCTGGTAGGATCAGGTGTTGCGTGAGTTGGTTTGTAATCAGGTGGTTCAAGTAGTTAGGATTTATCCTCATCTTTGTATAGCCTTTCTTGAGGACCAATCCAGCACTACCGAACTACCGTATCCTGTAACCTACCGATCTATATATCTATATAACACGCAGCGCGTCCCTGCCAGATGCATACGCTTCAACCAATCTTTCAAGCGCCACAGCTCCCATGCTGCTGGCATCCGATTTGGCTTGCTCTCACATAAGCGAAAATCGTCCTTCGTGCAGGGTTGGTCCATTGTGTACAATGGCAGCAACCAGACGATATTGTGTTCAATCTCAAGTGCGACAAAATTGTGTTGTTGTAGTCTATCAACTGAGAACATAAACTAATTGTTCAGCAGAAACTAGGAGACAGAAAGCTGTAGAACCATCTTCAGGTTCCTAGGCTATACTGTAATCAGACTAAATTCCAAGTAATATATGCAGGGTTCAGTTTAATCTGCAGGACTCATGAATTTCAGACAGGTAAACAGAACATTTTGTAGGTTTCAGTTTTATGTGGTCGTGGGCATGGAGGACACACTTATATGCCTAGATTTTTTTTCATGTCTTATATCTGGATACTTGGCCATTATCAATGGATCTAATGAGGATTCCACTGAGCATAAAATTCAAGCAGACCTGGAACGAAGCGTGAGCTATCCGACGAAATCTGTCCGAGCAGTGGCGATTTCTCCCCGGGCTTCGGTCGGCCATGAGCCGTGCCTCCCGTAGGACGTAGCAGCGGGCTGGGAGATCACCGTCGGACCTGTATTTACAAGAAATTGGTTTAGTTTGCTGTTTGCTTTTGTATCCCTCAGCCTCAGGTAGTTGCACTGCCTTGCTGATCAGCATGTAAAACGTAGTTGGACTAGTTGTTTCATTATTATTATTTTTCATCGACTAGTTGTTTCATTTGATTCAAGTACAACAGCTAAAGAGAGGAGAATACCGCCAGGTACCAGTCGATGGATCATCCATATTGGTTCCCCCACCAGTATAATTAATCAGGTCCTAGCTTATATATCTTCCTGCGACCAGTATAATCATGTCCTTTGCTCATATATCTTCCTGCAATGTGTGATGCCCATGCAGAAAACAAGCCTTGAGGACGGAATTCTAATGCTCCAGTATCTCAACTTGCCGGCATTTTTTATACAGTGATAAACAGAGCGCCTCAGCTGGCAAGTCTCTTGTGTAAATTCTACTCTTTTGATGCAGTGAAGGCGGCTTCGAATATAAATTCTACTCTTGTACTGGTGTGCATGCAGTCTGAGGCCCTGTTTGGATCGTCGTGTTCTTTTGAAATACACGTGTAAAGAATACAGGTCTCAGCTCGTCGTTTTATTTCCATTCGAGATTTGCTAAGCAGCCGGTAAGATACAGGTGTAAAATATACACCTCTGTATTTAAATACAACCAATCCAAGCGCGGCCTGAAGCTGCTTTCAGAAAGACCGGCTCTGGGCAGCTAGCTAACTGAGCTGCAACCATTTTCAGAATGTGAAAAATGCCAATGATATGAAATGCAAAAATGATACTACTGTCGTTATTATCGATATGTGCTCTGCCATGGCTCTTTCTTAAAGGAATACTATGTTAAAAATCATCAGGCCTCGGAAGATTTCACTACTTTTCCAAAACTATTGGGTATCCACTCTCATCAGGGCACCAACACTATTGACTTATACATTTTTAGCTGAAGTTAAAAATCACGGCTAAAAGGTACCATGGAACTCCATGAGAAACAGATCCCAAATACTACTTGAGCACTTTGAAAGAATCTTTTATGTTATTAGCTGTGCATGCAACAAATAACAACAAGGTAAGACATCTTAAAAATGAATAGATTATCTAGTACAGAACTGCATATTGTTGTCTCAACATCTAGCTTTGGGCACCCCCTCATCGGACGCGTCCATCTTCACATGCTTCTTTGAGCAATGTGGGTGAAATGTCGAAGCTTTGCAACCGGACAGCCGCATACACGTCCATTGCACGGGTACCAGCCAGCAACAAGCATGTGCGTGCACAATGAGTTTTGACAAAAATTCAAGCAAAAGAGGTGGCACAATTCGCCACCGACACACTAAAATATTATATGTTGAGGAGAATCAACAGCTCCTCCTTGAGCAACAACGTTGCCACCACACCTGTTTGAAGTTCATCCACACATTACACAAGCCTTGAAGGACTATTCTTCCTACTACCCTTATTTGGCCACACGCTACGAGTTACTGCACTTTGTATGAAACTTGAAACCAACCTTTGAATAACGGATAGTGTTGACAAAAAGCTGGAGGCTGAGAAAGGGCATCCAAGAATTGATCTCTCAACTTAAATGGGATATGGGAACAATTCATCCTACTGTGTCCTCGCAAATACACGGTCACAAGCTCACAGCACATGGGTTCTATAGTATCAACAACCAGTTTCATAATATTAGATTAGATACCCAGTATTCTAGTCCATCAAGGCACCAACTGACTATTATCGACAACTGAATACAAGTCACCTATAAACCAACACAAAGTTTGGGTATTGAACGTTTAGTTAAGCACTCAATACAAGCTAAATCATGGTATTCGGCTAGGCACATGCAGCAGGAACAACCAAACTTGAAGAAACACATGCTTAAAATCAAAAGCTTCTGCAATACAATAGTGACAATTCACAGTTCTTGCTAGTACATAATATGTGCACAAGGGGATTCCTATTGGAAGCACTGATGCGTATTAATAATTCCTTTTTAATCAAATTTTATTATAACTACTACTTTCAAGATTCTCTGATATCTCTTCAACCAAGGCATCAACTGCATAATGTTGCAAACTAGAATGCAAATTAATTAAAACAAGTCACAACTAAACCACCAGAAAACACAAGCATTACAAGACGAACACAAATAGGTTAAGCAGCATAGCAGTATTCAACAGAACGTATGCGGCACATGAAAATCCAAACTTATATAAAACACATTAGCTCCAGCAATTCGCACCACTAGTTTCAGTATATCTGAATACCTCTATGCGAATAACCATTACTGAAGACAGGATAAATAATCGTTCCAATTTTCAATGCCAGCTAGCCCTCCAAAAATATCTGCTAATACAATCCATACCCAATTGTTGCTCATTTCCTCATATGCGATGACAGCCAGCTGCATACTTCAGTACCAACCTTAGAGTTCAAGTTCATCATCACCAACTAAAGAAGGAGGCCATGCCATAATGTACGGATAGGCATGACCATCATACCTTCCCTCAAGCAGCAAGTCAAGCTTCATAGTCTCCAAGGAAAGGGAGAAAACCCAGCGGCAGGATGGACCAACAGGGCCCATCAGTCTTGCTGATAAGTAAATGCATCCATTGTTAACTTGCACAACTTTGAGGTCTGCCTGATAGCCCCACCCCTGCCACTGAGAAAGGCGATCAATTTCGGAACTCAAAGACAATTTCCTGTGCGGTGTCCAGCCCTGAATCCCATCACCGTCAACACTACGGATCCAAACATTGAGAAGGAAACCATCAGATGCACAAGCAATACAGAGTTCACCATCCTTGGTCTCCCCGACCTTGATACTGTCTGCCTGCATGTCCACTTCATCGGGTAGGTACAGAGTGGAGATATCCATTGTTGCAGTGTTAATCCTTATCATGCTTCCTTTGCCATGGGCAGGGCGAGGCCAGTAAATGGAACTAACCGCCATGCCAGCATTGGCCCCGTTGGTTTCCCCTTCCACCCACGGATGGATGACCCAGTCCCATGTCTCCGACGAGAAGACGGCAACACGAACCCTAGATTCATACCTAGATTCATTCTTGGAGACGCAGAACACACGGAATGAACGAGGGTTCTCCTCAGAGGACAAGATTTGAAAACCAAGGAAGGTGAACTTCCCTTGGTTGTCCGCCCTGATATCATCGGCGGGAGGCATCGGGAGGGAGTGGCCGGCCCAGGTGATGGGGTTGAGAGCAGCGAGCACCACCTCGGTCGTGTCCCAGAGGAGGATATACCCATCGCGGCAGTCGGCGACCTTCCACCTTAGGGATGCGGGGAGAGAGGTGAGGAAGAAGTCGCCCCGCCGGATGGCGGCGGTGACGTCGGGATCCAAGGGGCGCACGGGGAAGAAGGAGGGGGTGGGAGCGCCGTGGGTATCGAGGAAGAACCCGATGAGGGCGCCGGGTGGAGGTCCTGGAAGCGGCGGCGGAAGGGCGGGGAGGAGCGGACGGCGCCAAGCCACGAGCGGCAGGTGAACGCGGCGCGGACGAGCGCCGGCAGGTCCGGCAGGCGCAGGAAGATCTCAAGAAGTTCATCCTGGGGGAGGGAGGATATTGGTGGTAATGGAGGTGATGGTGGTGATGGTGGTGGTGGTGGGATTCGACTAAGGAGCCGCCGGGGGCGCCGCCGCCAGCAGCTCACTGTCACTGACCATTGTTTCTGCTAGGGTTCTACTGAGGTTCCGCCGCCGCCAGCAAGTAACTAGCAATCGTCTCTCTCTTTTATTAGGTATAAAAAGCAATCGTCTCTTGAAGTCTTTTTTTATTTTTAGGATGTCTCTTGAAAGTCTTGAGCCATGTTCTAGAGGGCACGGAGCCACGGCCCAGGATGCGCCAAGCCCAAACAAAACACATATTTGGGTTCACCTGCTATGGTGGGTGTTGTAAGAAGTGATAGATTTATTATAAGAACGTGTCTAGTGGGCGGCCGGTCGCCCTCGGAACGCTAGTCAGCGCCCACTAGAATAGGAAACCACTTGGTTCCCCCCGAACCTGAAAAAGGAAACGCACCCACCCGCCCGCGCGAAAACCATCCGAGACATCGGGCGCCCGCACGAAAACCGCCAGGGACCGCCCGCACGAACAGGAAAGCTCCAGAAAAACAGCCCACGAGGACAGCTGGCCGCGGGATCACGTGCACCCGCCACCAAACCCCACCCCTCCTCACCAAACCGCGCGAGGCCAACTGCCCCCAGGCCATCTTCTTCTTCCCCACGAAAGAAGGATCTGCCTAGGGGGCAAAATCCTTCACCGCCAGGAGAGAAGAACGAACATGGCGGCTCCCAGGAACAAATAAAGAGAAGAGAAGGGGGCTTAGAAATTAGAAAGAAGACCCCAGAAAGAAGCAGATCAAAGGAAGGAGGGCGGAAAAAGAACCTACCTGTAGATCCACAGGTGAGAAGACTTGCTCATCTTCTTCCCTGCTCCTCTCTTGCATACTTGCCCTTGTAATAATTTCCTTGCATGTGTATTTGACTCATGTATTTGATTGTCAAAAAACAAAGGAATCCAGCATAGTGTGTTTGCAGAAAAATTGTGCACCCAGTAGGTTGCTTTCATGCAACTAAACCAAATGAAGTAGTCAACTGAAAGGAGTTATGTGTGCCAATTCAGTAGATTGTGCAACTATAACGCTATTTTGTGCAACTAACCCAGTTGTGGCATCCAACTATAAGCACAAACTGTGCAATTGAAAAAAATCTTGGCAGAAAAACTGTGCAACCAGTAGGTTACTTCCGTGCAACTAAGCCAAGTAAAGTAGGCAACTGAAGGAGTGTTGTGTGCCAACTCAGCAGATTATGCAACTCTGAAACTATTTTGTGCAACTAACTCAGTTGTAGCATCCAACTATAAGCACAAATTGTGCAACTGGAAAAATAAAAAAGACGCATAACTGTGCAACATTGGCAGGAACTTCAAAGATCTTATAGAAAACAAACCAATATACGATGACGAGCAATATACGAACAATCTGCAAATATAGGTCTTAGGAAATAGGTTTCACACGCTGCCATCACAAATCTGAAACACACTGCCATCAAACTGTTATTCTAGCTATGCAAATCTAACTAAATATAGCTATAGACAAATATAGTTCAAATCTGAAATTCCTTCTATCTTTGAAGTTGATGTAGCAGACCTTGCTTGATATGTTCACTTGCATTGATCTGCAGTAAATCATGCCCTCCCTTTCATGTCAGACCTGCGCATTGTAGATACAAAAATTGTCAATAAAAATGTAGCTACATCAACTTCAAATACAATTTTTGTATCTACTGCCTGAAACATGTTCTTATATTGTCCAACTAGAATGATGCTTGTTCCAACTTTGATACTGCTTGTGTGCAACTGGTATGCTACATTTTTATCTAGCTTGTATCATTAAAAAATGTCAAAAAATGTGTTTGTGTGACTGGAAATGCTCACAATTATATTTGTGCAATTCTATGACACTTATGTGCAAATGTTGTGCTGCCTTTGTGCAACTACTATCAAAAAAGTTGTATCTGGAAATGCTCACAATTTGACCAACTGGTATGAAATATTTGTGCAATTATATGAAACTTTTGTGCAAATGTTGTGTTGCCTTTGTGCAACTACTATCAAAAAAACTGTATCTGGAAATGCTCACAAATTTGACCAACTGGTATGAAGTATTTGTGCAATTCTATGACACTTTTGTGCAAATGTTGTGCTGCCTTTGTGCAACTACTATCAAAAAACTATATCCGGAGAAAAACTTACTAAATTCTTTTACTAAGCCACTTGCATTGAACTGCAGAAAAATCATGCCCTCCTTTTCTTGTCAGAACTGCACATTGTAGATACAATAAACAAAAAAAGATGGTCAACTAGAATGATGAGTGTTCCAACTTTGATAGTACTTGTGTGCAACTGGCATGCTACATTTTTATCCAGCTTGTATCATTAAAAAATGTCAAAAAAAATGTGTTTGTGTGACTGGAAATGCTCAAAAGCTATGTAAAAATTGACTACTTGCAGTTTTCAAAATAATAAAAATGATTGTAACGTGTTAAATTCATGGCTTCAAATTACTAGCACCTATGCCCCAATACAGCTTATTAATGACTTTTTGTTTGGGACAATTCCATTTCTCCCCCTAACTTGAGCCACCACCTGGCATTTGCCCCTAATTTTCAAGTATGCTCAAAAATACCCTCTTCCGTCAAGTCACCTCACAGAAATGGCCTTCTGTGCCGTTACCGTCCGGTCAAAGGGGTTTGACTGCCTAGTGAACAGTAACATGGTGAACAGTAAATTTGAAAAAATAGCAAAAAAATCAAAAAAATCTGAAATTTTGTGGGATCGAAGATACTCAAGGGAGCAAGGTGCGTGCAAATTTTCGCGATGTTTGGACATTACAGCAGCTCGTGTCAAAGGAAAAACTTTAAAATGTACGCTGTGAATAGTAAATTCAAAAATAATAGCAAGAAAATTCAAAAAAATATGAAATTTTTTGGCATCAAAGAGGCTGGGAGTGAAGGTGCGTGCAAATTTTTGTTGTGTTTCGACACTGTAGGAGCTCGTGGAGAAAAAAACAAAATTTTGCGCAGAAAAAAAACTTTGAAAAAATGCAGTATTTTGTTTTTTTTGGCTAGAGCACCTCGCATGTCATTTGATCACAAAAATTTGTAAGCACCTTGCGCACCCAAGCTTCTTTGATGCCAAAAAAAATCATATTTTTAAAAAATTTCTTACTATTTTTTTGAATTTACTGTTCACAACGTATATATTTACATTTTTTCCTTTGCCATGAGTTCCCGGAATATCCAAACAGCACAGAAATTTGAACGCACCTTGCGCCCTTGAGTATCTTCGATCCCACGAAATTTTAGATTTTTTTAATTTTTTTTGCTATTGTTTTTTGAATTTACTGTTCACCACATTACTATTCACCAGACGGTCAAAGCCCTTTGACCAGACGGCAAGGGCATTTCTATAAGGTGACTTGACGGAAGAGGGGTATTTTTTAGCATACGTGAAAATTAGGGGCAAATGCCAGGTGGTGGCTCAAGTTAGGGGGAGAAATGGAATTGTCCCTTTTTGTTTTGAAACAAAATGCAGGTTGAAGTAGCTTTTAAGGATGATAGACCTCAATGTGTTGCCTCCCGATCTCAATGAGTTGCCAAATGATAATGTCGAGTTTGTACATTCAGGGGTTTTCACACAGCCAAATCAAGATCATGGCTTGATGAATGATGTTGATGTCAACATGCAATCGGAAAGCCATACACTTGAGGAAACAAATACCACAGTTGTAGGACCTATTGAAACAGAACTAAGGGCATGGGCAGTTGGAGTTGATCAAAATCCTATGGATGAAGATGAGGCTGGTTCTCTGCCAGTGGAGCCATTTGTTGGGATGAGATTTGATACTCTGCAGGGTGCTAAGGATCACTACAATGATTATGCCCTAAAGATGGGTTTCTTTATTAAGATGAACACTTCAAGGAGGAATTCTTATACCAACATATTGGAGAAACAACAATTTGCATGTAACAAGTTTAGGAAGCCAAAAGAGGATGATGCAGGAGCTGAATTGCCACCTGTGCTAGATCCTATACGGACCCCAAACCTTTGGGTGAAGAAGAAGAAATGGAAGAAGTGCCAATATTCGATGGAGAGGATAGTGGAAAAAAGAAGAATAATAAGAAGCGCAAGAGAGAAAGGATAAAGCAAACACAATGTAAGGCAAAAATGCTGGTTAAATTGAAGGATGGGCGGTGGGAAGTAACCCACTTTGTCCGTGTTGTTGTAACCGGAATGCCGGCAAGTGACTTGTGATGTGTGACATCAATACTCCGAGCAACTCATTGCTTGGTAGTGAATGGACAAAATTCTCATCCTTAGCGTGTTGGTTATTAAACCATCATCCTAAGATTGATCGTGCTACCTAGTCCTTATTTCTGGTGCACACCTCGATTGATGAGTTAGGATCTTGTCAAGTCCTCACTCATTTGATAATATCGTCTTGCCCTGAAAAGCAAGATTGCTCTCGAGCTTAGTAACATACCGGTGGTTCGTGATTTTCCAAATATCTTCTTGGAAGTGTTACCGGGTTGCTTCACGACTGTTATGTTGGGCTCGTGATCAAGTAGGTTTCTGTGAACCACCCTTCTCCAAGAATCTGTGTTGGATACCCCTGAGCTAGTTGGTCAAGCCAAACAACAACTTGGAGAGTTGGAAGATAAAAGCTTGCCTAATTTAGTTCGCTCCAAAGGGATATTCTTGTGTAGTGTGTGTTGAAGAAAGATGATATCTTCATCAATTGGTTCCTGTGATCAGTTGTTGGATCTATCGTCCTACCAATCCTTTGATTTGAGTATGGGCTATCGTCAAATCAAATCAGTACCAACGGTGCTCGTAGTGTTGTCTTACTCGTGGTTGATCCCTCGAGCATACACCATTATATTTTGGTCTAACCAATGCTAACACTGTGTTCACATGATGGTGGAAGTCCAGTGATATGGAAATTCCGATGAGTTGCTGTTGAGCCCATCAGTAGCATTTTGTCTCCCCCCATGAGTCATGTTGAACATCAACCTAGTGTTGGAAACTTGTGTAAGCATTTCTTCATGTTTCGTTCATGAAGCATATGTTTGGATGAAAGTAGTGACTTCCTCTAATTCGTGTGCATCTGATGCAAGTTGCCGCCGTGGATTTGAGAGAGGTTTGTTTTGTTTCCTTTGGAATCATTCCAAGTCAGTCATGCACGCGAAGTATTCTATGGTGCGATAGACTGATCATCTTCATTCCATATGAATTCCATAGCACACCAAGCCACCGATTGATTTGTTCAAGGAGAAGAAGTTCCTTCTTAAGACCGCGGCTTATACAAGGACTTCACGTTATCCTCGATGATGGTTCCCCACGAACTTCGGTAGTGTTTTATAATAAGACTACTATGTGGTCATTCTTGTCTTGGACAACATGTTCACATGTTAGTAGCAAAACCAGCTCATGTTTTGGAGCTTGCTATCATAGTTCATTCCCGAGAATCTCGCAACATCTTCTCGTCGATTTGTGTTGCAAACTTTCATTTTTCTTCTAGACTCGATGAGTCTGGAATATCCTAACACCAACCAGATCTGAATCTCAGGCAGATATGATGGTTGGAACATTTCCAAAGATTTGCATTTTGTTCCCAGCTCGCATCCCATTGTGCCAACCTCCCTTGGGTTGCCTTCTCAGCAATTGTTGTCTAGGATCATCCTCAAAAGTGGACTTACCATGGGTCCCATCCATTTCCGGTGATAAGCAAAAGTCATCCATTGTGTTGTCTTCAACAAGGTAGTCCACATCATCCATTCTAGTCCGGGTGTACCATTCCTTTGCATTCCACCACTTGATCGCTTGTGATTGCCTTAGGCTGGTATAAAGAGTTCCAATGATCTATGGATCAAAAGTAATTCTTTTTGCCACTTGAGGGAATAGTTCTTTGCGTCACCCTTTCCGAGGTGCCCGTTCTATGGGATCATGATAAATATTCCTCGCCACCTTGACACCATCCACCATCTCCCTAAGCGTGGAATTGTTGCCACCAATCAAACCCGTCCTTTGTTCTTCCATCCCTCTCGATGTGTTTTGTGTCTCAACTCGAGATGTGTCACCGTCTCAGTCCGTGAGTCGATCATGTTTACTTGATCTTCGTGAAGATCGAATCATATAGGGTTTCTCCCCTTCTTTCTGTTGTCGTGTCGGGTGAAGATCTCGAAGACGTCAAGACCAAGATGATGGAGTAAATCAACATTTTCGAGGAGGGCAAATGGATCATGAAGATTGTGATAGTTTGTGACTTCCCTTTTCCTCTTGCCTCACGTCTTGAATCTCGGGGCGAGATTCTTGTTTAGTGGGGTGAGCTATCACTGACCCAGATCAACCCTAGAGCTTGCTTGTAACTAGTAGCATTGCATCCATGCATCATGTTTAATTTCCATGAAATTTGAAATGGGGATGATCAAGCCCTAGCACTAAAGCAATTCAAATAAGTTCAACTTCAAAATATCTTCAAAGAACCCAAAGTGGTTTGCAAAATGTTCATGATTAATGGAAAAAGGTGAAAACCATATCCAGAGGTGATGGATATTTTTCCAAGACATTTTGGATTTTTGAATAAACCATATTGTATTTGAATTGGGGCATTTAAATACTATTAATATTTTAAATGCTCCAACAATTCTGAAAATAGTTAAGGGCCTCTGTAATAATTTAGTTAATGGCCACAATTATTTTCAGGATTTAATTAAATGGTTTAGTATTTTGCTAAACTAAAACAAAACAGAAAATTAGAAAACTAAAACAAATAAAAAGAGAGAGAAGGGTTACTGGCTTACCTCTCAGCCCACAGGCCAACTCCACCGGCCCAGCCTTCTCCCTCCTCCCTCGGCTGGCCCAGTTGGTGGCCCAGCCCACCAACCGCCACGCCGTCTCCTACCTCTGCCAAGAGGGCGAGAGGAGGGTTTCTGGCGATCAGCCGAGCTCGCCACCTCCTCCACCTTTCGCCTGGCTCCCCTCGACGCCCGGGAGACGCCACGCGCCTCCCGAACCCCTCGTCCTCTTGCCTCTCTCCTGGACCCCATTTCCTCCTCTGCCTCCCTCTCACAAGACCACCGAGCGGGCTCGTCGCCGCCGCTCGCCACCACCGCGGCCACAGGGCCTCCCTCGCTCCCCCAACTAGCCTACCAGCTCCGCCTCGACCTCCTCTTCCTCCCCACCGAGCCGCGCCCCGCCAGACGCCTCGAAGCACCCTCCCCTACCCCTTCATCCCCCTCGGGTCGCCGGAGATCTCCATCGCCGCCCCGCTTGCTCCCGCCTCTCCCGAGGCAGTGACCGCCCTGCGGAAGCGGTGAGCTCCTGCGCCTCGCCCCTCTCCCGTCGGGCGTTCGTCCTCTAGCCCGATCCCCAACCTTGACCGAAGCATCTCACCGCCGGCCATGGCGTAGCCGTGGCCACAGCCGCGCAAGCTCGCAATTGAGCGTGCCACCGTGCTCAGCACGTTCCTAGGAGTCGACCGCGACCATCCGCGGCTCCTGCCGTTCCCTACAACGCCAACCCGTAGGTGCCCGAGCTCCGGCCGCCGCTGCACTGCTCGCCGTCGTTGTCTCCGGCCACCCCCGCACCTCCCGTTAGCCTCCCTGGGTGCGCATGGGCACGGGCTATCCGCTGGTGCCCTGGCGCATCGATCCGTCGACTCTGGCGAGTTCCGAGTGAACTCCGCCGCGGTTTGAGGTCACCGCCGGCGAGATTCCGGCAAGTGCCGACGTGGCCACCTTGTTAGCACTAATTAACCCCCCCCCTCTCTTTGACATGTGGGCCCCAGTGCCTGGATTAATTAGTTTAATTTCTCTGTTAGATTAGTACTAATCTCGGGGGCGACCTATCGGCATTGACTTTGCCACGTCATCGCCGTTGACCCGGACCCACTAGTCACCTCTGTCTCGCCTGTTACACTGACGTGCGGGTCCCACGCGTCAGGTTTGACCTGGACCCGGCGCCTTTGACCTGCTGACGTCACCCCGATGTCATGCTGACGCAATTAACCTTTTTCTGGATTTATTTATATTCAGGAAATTCCAGAAAATACTCTAAACTTCAATAAATCATAGAAATTCAACCGTAACTCGGATTGAAATAATTTATATATGAAAAATGATCAGAAAAATATGAAGAATCTGTTTATGCCATGATCATGCATGTTTGAACAAGTTAACCTCACTGAATAGGATGAATTATGATTAGGGTAATTTATGAACTAGCATTTGGAGTTGGAGTTCAACCTTGTTTGAATTCCACTTCAACTAACTTGGATTATTATTGCACTAGGTAAATTCAGTTCCTTAACATGCTCATGCATCATATATGTGCATTGCATTGATTGTGTTCTTTCTCAGTTACTGGTATTTGTCCCCTCCCGGTAGACGATGTACCGACGATGAATTCGATGACACCGATGAAGAACTATATTATCTTGAAGTGCCGGGCAAGCAAAACCCCTTGTTCATTCCGATACAATCCCACTCTCTCGCTCCTGCTCTATTTTACTGCATTAGGACAACAACGACTCATGTGTTACTTGCTGCGGTAGCTGAACCCCTTGATCCTTTGCATGACTGTCATTCCATGAATTAGATGAAACCCACTAGCATGAGTAGGAATTGTTTGAGCCATGTTGTGCCTACTCATTTATGCTTGTTTGTCATGCCTGCTACTGCTAGAGTTGAGTCGGGTCTGATTCATTGGGAATGAATTGGAATTGTTATGAACATGTCCTATTGTGTATGAGCTAAGTGTGTGAACACGATTTGGTAAAGGTAGCGGTGAGAGGCCATGTAGGAGTACATGGTGGGTTGTCTCATTGAAACCGTCCTCAGGAACTGAGATCTGTATTTGTGATCCATGAAACAGTTACTACCACGCATTGGGATCCTTAATTGACCCTCTCGGCTTCTTAACCACCCTTGTTCCTGGTCCGGGAGTTGCAAGTAGTTTCTGGTGTTTGTAGTATCTGGGGGCACGCATAACGCTGACCTTAGGGGTGGGTTGTGTTGCGGTAGGCACCGTGGGTCTGTACCGAGTGCCCGTTTGGTATCTCGGGAACCCTGCACACATCGTTCGGGGCTGTATGGGAAACCTCGGCCGGACTCCCTGCGGATGGAACCCGAACAGGCGATAAACCTGGACTAGGGACTTGAGTGTTTAGGTAGGTCGTGGCCGACACCCACGTTGGGCTTCCGCTTGAAGGTTGCCGAGTACATGTCGTGTAAACGGCGGTAAGTGGTGAGAGCGTGTGAAGAAGTACACCCCTGCAGGGTTTAATATGATCTATTCGAATAGCCGTGTCCACGGAGAAGGACTTCTGGGTTGCCTATATCAGTTCATAGACAAGTGAAAGTGGATACTCTAAAATGCGCAAGATAAGCGTGAGTGCTATGGATGGCGTTCTCGTAGGGAGACGGGAGCGGGTCCATAGTGGTGTATTGACATGGTGAATATGTGGACTCGTGTGCGCCACCTCAAAAGAGTTACTTGCAGTCGTAGTTCCCTTCTGAAACCACAATTCTTTCTAGGAGATGCAACTTTTATGAATCCTTCTCAAATATTACCACAGTTTCTAGGGGTCATATAATGACACCTTCCCAAATTTGATGTTTTTTTAGAATTTGTTCATATTTTTGGAATTAAAAAACCAATAACCTCCATCTTTGTGGTCAAATTTGGCACCCTAATGTTTGAAATTTCTTTACTTTTTCGGGGATGGCTTAAACATGCATAGACTCAAGAATAGAAATGGGATCTTTCAACCCTATTTTACCAACCTTTCATGCCCTTATAGTTCAAATTTTAATTATATTCACTAATACTTAGAAAATGCACTTGATTACTTCAATATAGCAAACAGACCCCAAATTTTTCTAATTTTGACATGGAGCATCTCATGGTGTATATTGTGTAGCATTTTTTTCAAGGCCAACAGATGAAGCATCAATCACCTAGCCTTCAAATGTGATCCATTCCCTCTTGAAACTATGATTCTTCCTTGGAGATGGTTCGATTTCTCAGGAGTTTACGTCACAACTTTTACGAAAGTTTCTCAATTGTTTACCACCGCCTTTAGGGATCATATAATGACATAATGTCAAGTTTGATGTTTCTTAGTCTCCGTTTGCACTTTTAATAAAAAAAACCCAATAACCTACATGTTTGGGACAAGTCTTGACACCTTCATGTTTGGAATTTCTTTTATTATTTTTGATTTGAGTATAGCCTAAACATAGACTCAAGAATACAAATAGGATTTTTCATAGACGGTCCACACTCATACACAACTAAAAGCTATGCAAGCAAGTCAAGCAGTGCTAGATGATGATGAAACAGAGGCGCATCCTTCTTTTGTAGAGTTAATTCTTAGATTAGACATTCTAGCGGCATTCGGAACTTAGTCGGACTGCTTGGATGAAATCTGATTTGGCTTGATTGTGCCCTTACTTTTGTTATTATCAGATACCAGATCATTCTTGGACTGGCATCTGCCGTGCTGTACCTCCACCAAGAATGGGATCAGTGCATCGTCCATGGTGACATTAAGCCGAGCAACATCATGCTGGATGAGTCCTTCAACACCAAGCTAGGCGACTTCAGCCTGTCGCGGCTCATCGACCACGGCATGAGCTTGCAGACAATGACCGCCATGGCTGGTACCCCGGGCTACCTCGACCCGGAGTGCGTCATCACCGGCAAGGCGTCCGCCAAGTCCGACATGTATAGCTTCGGTGTCACGCTGCTGGAGATCGTGTGCGGGCGGCGACCGATGGCGCCGCCCACCGCCGGTGCGAGGGACGGCCAGGTGTTCCGGCTGCTGGAGTGGGTGTGGGACCTCTACGGCAGGTGCGCCGCCCTTGACGCCGCTGACCAGCGCCTCGGCGGCGTGTTCGACCGCTGGGAGATGGAGCGGGTGGTGGCCGTTGGGCTGTGGTGCGCGCACCCGAACCCGAAGATGAGACCGGCGATAAGGCAGGCAGCCGAGGCGCTGCAGTCAAGGAAGTTCAGGATGCCGGTGCTGCCGCCCAAGATGCCGGTGGCCGTGTACCTGCAGCCTTTCGGAGATTCCACCATGGAGTACGGCGACAGCACCACCACGGTCGGGTCCGGGGTTACCACGCAGCAGTACTCGTCGACCAACTGTACAACAGCGACGCAATCTTCAAATACGAGCATGCCATCGGCTGTGAGTGAGGAGTTGAACCCGAATATAGAGTAGTGGACTTCAGAATTCAGATCGTGGTGGGCGGAAAAGAAGAGTTCCGCTCCAGAAGATTGAGACGTGAACTGTTTGTTTTTTGGTAAGAGCCAAGGGGAAGAAAATAATTATAGACAACTGTTTGGCTATGAGATTGGTTCTCTCCCGTTTAGTTATTTAGGGATACCGATTCATCCCCGTAAGCTAACAAACAAAGATTGAATGTGCATTGGGGACAGATTTGAAAAAAGTTAGTTGTTGATAAGGGAAACTTATGTCGTATAGTGGTAGGCTAGTACTCGTGAACTCGGTGCTTACGAGTTCATCTATGTTCATGCTATCATTCTTCGAAGTAAACATAGGGGTGCGGTAGAGACTTGATTTCTATAGATCACATTTTTTTGGCGGAGTGGTGAGAATAAGACAAAATCTCCCCTAGCGAGGTGGGATATATTGTGTCGACCTAAGGATCAAGTTGGTTTGGGTATTGAGAATCTTGAAATAAAAAATACATGTTTGCTTAGTAAATGGCGTTATTGTTATGCACTGAGGAGGGTGGAGTGTGGATAAAGTTATTGTATAACATCGGAAGCCCCTGCGGCGGATAAAGTTATTGTGTAACAGCGGAAGCCCCCCCCCCGACGCACCCTTTTGGAAGGGTTTGATGGGGACTAAGGTTGCCTCCTTCAATAGGGGTAAATTCATTATTGATAATGAGCGCACTACGTGATTTTCATAGGATATTTGGCTAGTGAATAAACCTCTAGCCCTACAATACCCAACGCTTTATAGTACTGTGCAACATAAGGAGGCTTATGCTAGTACGATATTGGGGTCGGTCCCCTTAAATGTCCAGTACAGGCGGGCTCAGGTTGGGACAGATGGATTGTTTGGCTCCACTTAGTTAAAAGGTTGATGAAGGTCACCTTATGTAATTAGCATGATATGTTCCAATGGAGGTTGATGCTTCTAAAGTGTTTTCCGTTAAAGTTAAATCAATCTACATAGACTTGATTAATGTTGGGCCGGTTTTTGGTTCAATTCATATTTAGAAAACCAAAGTTCCTTTAAAGATTAAGATTTTCATGTGGTTTCTGCATAGAGGTGTGATTCTTACTAAAGAAAATTTAGCTAAGCGCATATGGCAGGGTAGTAAACAATGTTATTTCTATGATCAAGAGGAGACGGTTCATCATTCTTGGCATGCTTGCTTGCCCATTTTTTGTATCACAATTCACGTGTCATTTAATATACCTCCACCTACTAGCATGTCAAATATGTTTAGTAACTCGTTAATTGGGGTGGAGCCTAAGACTACGATGTGAATCCGTGTGAGAGTATGTGCATTCCTTTGTGCTATTTACAACTGTAGAAATGATTATGTGTTTAACACAACAAAGATTCACATTTTTTTGCAGGTTATCTATAGAGCTTCATGATGGATCCGCGTGTGGTACTTACTACACCATGAGGAAGCGAGGCGGTTTATGGTCTATTGGTGCAACAGTTGGGAGACAAAAGCATGGGCTACGCATAACCAGTTTGGATAGCGGTTGAATAGTATGATATGTGTGTACGAAAGTACTCTTCTAGTCCTGAGCTCAAATGAGCTCGGGTGAACAGTAAAATTGAAAAATATTAACAAAAATAAAAATTCTGATTTTTTTGTAACAAACACTGGCAAATGTTTTCAATGCTTGCAAAATTTCATCATGAAATGACATTTATAGAAGCCGTGGCAAAAAAAAATCAACACACAAAAATGCTGTTGGAAATGACATTTTTGGAGCATCGATTTTGTTGGTTGTGGCAGTTTTCATTGTAATAGTTTCTTTCAGTACATGATCTTAACACTTGTAACCTTTTAATAAATGGATGTGTGCATCAAAATGGCGGGCGTATTCTCTTTTTTTCAATAAAATAAATATATATGACATTTTGTATTGTATTATTCAATACTTGTAAATTATTTATTGAATATTAGCATAACAAAATTGAAAGAATTTTCCTATGCATTATGGTACGCTGAGGTGGAAATTTGTCATGCATAATTGCATGTTGAGATGACATATTTGCATGTTGTTGGAATCGATTGTTTAAGAACTAGAGGCACTACTGGAATCTGGAACTTTGCCTAGTCTCGGGTTGTTTGCTGAGTGCATTACTTTCTTTTTACTCGGCAAACAAGTCTTTGTGAAAGTACATTCTCTTTTGCACTCGGCAAACAATGCCTAATATCTCTTTTTACATTCCAGACATAACCGTTTATCGAGTACCTTTTTTCTGTACTCGGCAAATACTTATTTATTTTTCTGTATCTTCTCCTTTCTCTTGTTTATTTTTTAGTTCTTCTAGTTCTAGTTCTAGTTGGTCTTAGTTGACAAATTAGAGCTAGATTAATCTTCTTGTCCTCATAATTAGAAGCCCAGTGTGGTTCTAATCTTCTTCCTCTAATTTTCCGACGACGATTAGTTCTGGGCGGCGAGGCGCTGTCGGATCGTGAAGGTTGCGCACTTGCAACCAAGTAGAGAGGACGTGATTTCGGTCTTCAGTTCGAGGGGCTGTTTGTCGGCGGTACGAGGGATCGTTAATCTAGGGTTTGAGGGACTTCAAGTACGATCTACACCGACACGTTCTTCTTCTGCTGCAACTCGGTGACGGTAATGATCGTGATCCCAACCTGTAATGCATTTTCATATTGATCTTGGTTGATCGCAAGTGCAATTTTTTTTGTTTTCTACTACGTTTCCCGACAACTATACCAAATTTATGTCGTAATTGGTTGGGTGGTATTTATCATTCCTTGAAGGATCAAATCCATGTGGGAGTTTGTGCCTTGCATTGGGCAATGTGGAATTAACGGAATGAGTGCATTTTTAACAGATCATCTATTCCATATTTTTGCAGCTTGTCTTCGAAACTACAACATCAATAAGTACATGGTCATCACGGCATCATGTGGACACATGAGGGCTTATGGCCGTTGGATGTAGCCGCATGGAAATGGTTAAATGGGGGGTCGTTCAACTAGTTTAGCTGGCGTGCCAGTAGCAGATTATGTGGATGAGCTATGTAATCTTGATTTTTCGACCGGTGTGGTCGTGTGTTGATGTAAACGCTTTGGTACTTGGTGATTTGGACCTTTTATTTTTAGTAAATGGTTGTGTGCATACATGATGAAGAGGCCGGGGTTATCCCTATTAAAGTTGATGTAAGACAACCAACAAATAAAGTACAAAACATGGACAACCATGGCAGATTGATTCAGAGTACTTCCATCGATCCCTCCACCTATCATGGACCCTCCAGCCAGGTTGTATGGGTCCGAGCCGTCCGGGCAGATCGGACGGCTCGCGGCACTCCCGAGAGGCTCTCGACGCAAGCCACAATGTGATGGACGGCCAGGAATCTCTCTCTGCTGCGAAGAGACCTAGGAGGTGGGTACGCTAGCATCCTTTATAGGAGTAATTGGCATACCTATGGACTAAATGTTTTGATCACGCAAATGTAACATGAAGTCTTGGGGCTTGATCCAACACTTTTCCTTAGCATTTTAATGGGTACATCCCTTTTTGTACATACATTGAACTTTCCTGGAACATTCTTTCAATAGGCATTAGTTCAATGAGATATATATTGTTATGAATTACCAAAACCGTCTAAGGATTATATGCACTTTCATCAGCCCTAACATGTGCGTTCATTGAAGGTAATGGTAGGTCAAACTTTTTCTGGACTAAGTCATGGAGTTTGAGACGTATCACGCCCCCGAGTAACACTGTTTTTAGCAACAAACTAGTTTCACTCAATGAGAGCCAAGATATCTATCTGGGAAGTTCTCCTACAAGCCAATTCTTAACCTTGCACTTAACGAACAAACTTTTAATTGATCCCAAACACTTCTAGTGAAGTTGTCAATCTCACTAGCTTTGTCGATTATAAGGATTAGCATATCCAGTGTTTGGAGTTGATCTTGTATGCAAGAAGAAGTAAAATTTTGAATATTAAATAATAGAATAGCAAGCAAAAGCGAGGTTGTATTCTTACGAATAAAGAAAGGGTAGGGATTCATAATTTCACTAGTGGCGTCTCTCCAGATAGCATGGGTGTGGTAATAATGGCAGCCGATCTATACAATTTTCACTAAGATGTTATGGAAATGGATGGGGAGATGGTGTTGATGGAGATGGTGAAGATGACTTAGCTGACGAGATTCCTATTTATTTAGTAGTGATGACGATGGAGATTTCTTTGAACTCACTAAACGTAGGGGGAAATCATAGTAGAAGCACGCCATCGGGAAGCTACGGTTTCAGCGAGCGAAAGCAAAATACCACAGAGAGGGTACCACATGTGGGCCCCAGTCATCTTGTCCAGGCAGCTAAAGGGCCGAGGCACCTATGTCGGGTGCTTGGGCCTACCATAAACCTAGCTCTTTTGGTGCAAACCATGCTCACATATTTTTATTGATTTTTCTCTGCATCTAAAAGAGAATTTATTGTGAACATTTTATCCCCCCTCTCGGACAGCTTTTCCAGCAGTCCTTTCGGCAATTCTCTGCAATATAAGAAGTTGAAGTTAAAATGAAGTAGTGGTGATCATATAAGAATGAAAGTAGAGTATTTATCTTTTGAAATTGTGATGGAAAATACATGTATCACAGTCCCATCCATCTGTCTGGTTTTATAAAAGATGGAGATATGTTATACAACATACCAACAACCAACATACTTGCTCCATAATATGTTTAGGAGTAAATGTTACAACTATGGAAAGTTTTTTGTGAGTTACGTAGAAGCAGTGGTGGTTGGCTCACAGTAAATAACTGAAGGGGGGAGGGGTATATAGCTCCTTATTATAAATCTATTTTATTTAAAAACATTCTATGGTTTCACTAATTAGGGAAAAATTGAAAATCTCTGAAGGTATTTACTCAGTAATGGAATTTCTCCTATGGTGCCCCAAGGTATATATTGCCAATAACATATAGTAACAGACATGAGTCCAAAGAGATTGGATAAGGTATCTAACTCAAATTATATATGAGCTCCTTCCTAAAAAGATAATGAAAATAATTATGATTTCTCACTAATACAGCCATTTATATGGCACAGATATAGATATTCATAACACATTATTCAAAACTAGTATCTCAGAAAGACAACATGGGCGGTGGACATTAATGTTGTAAGATATTAATAATCTTGAATAAAACTCTCAATAAATGTTCCTAGACGGCGCATGCTAGCAATAAACGTTCCCAGACGGCTATAAAAGTTGCATCATGTATACCACCGAACACATGAACAAGAGCACAGAAAAACAAACAAATGGATGGGAAAACTATGGGTTGTTTTTTTATTGTGCTTTTGCTCGTGAGAAATTACACTCAAGCTGGTACACTCTTTCACCCCCGCTCTCCCTCTCATCTCTCCTACTATCGGTGCTTGAGAAATCTATCATCTTTCTTACTGATGCTTTCCTTTTTTTTGTTCCTTTTCATAGAGAACTGCCAAAACCATCGTATTGGAGACATGCTATGCAAGGATTTGTCATGCTTGGGGGATTGTGAAAGTTCTTATTTTCCAAAGAAAATTAAGGAAGCTTATTGCGTAGGCAAGTTCCTCGCTCGCAAATGTGTATGCGTCATATGTGACTAGAATTACAGTATGGTTATGGATGCATATAGCATCAAGTGACCGGAATAAAATTTATATATGAGCAAGAAAGTTTATAATATGTATTTATGCAACATCAAATTAAGCCATGGTGTTGTTTATGCAATATCAAATTAATCGAACTAAGCCAACAAGGAGGCAATGCCCATGGTAGGCATCCATGGCTTGTTTGAATCACTTTTACTCCGTTTCCACGTTGTGACACGTGTGACTATTAATTGCCTTTTTCACTGAAATAATAATTTCAGAAAATACAAAACTTCTCGAAAATAAAACCACTTGGGCATGGTGCCATGAATTGGTCACTAGGTCATGGAGAAAGTTTGTGGTCATTTCTCAACGTGCTCACAAATCGCACCCTTCTAAGGTGGATGCCTCATCCATGGGCCGCCCAGGCCGGCCGGTAGCTATAGCATTGCACAGTGCCCTGTCTCTGCCTGTGGTCGTGCGGAGTACGTCTCTGGCGGCAGCTTCGCCGACGCACCGCGGCCTCTATTCCCACGAGCCATCGCCGGTGGCCGACGAGGATGGGCATGTCGGCGGCGGCCAACGATCCCAGCGCGGCTTTCACCACGAGGCCGAGCATTTCCTGGGTTCCCAGACGAAGGCGACCCGCGGTTCACCAGCTCTGCTGCTTTGCTGGGTACCCATTCATCAACGCTTCAGTTCAGTTTACGAACCCGCGACTGCAACCGATTTTACCCCAATTAGCAACTATGCATGGCTTTGCTTGCAGTTGCAGCCGAGGAAAACAGTAGATATGAACTTAGTCTGTCAGAGTTCAGCACAGAACAACACTCCATCTCACGAAGCAGCCATACGGCGTAAAGGCCTGTTAAAATTCAGAACTATGCTTCTCCAAGAAGACAGACAAGAATCTGAATCTGGATTTAAGACATTAAACGGGGCATCAAGATTGATATCTAACAAAGTCAGCAGGCATATGGCCTGCTTAATACTCCTAAGACATTAAAAGTGGTGTCCCTTCCACAAGGAGAGATCGCTCTACATAGAAAGAAATTCACAATGTCCTGAAAGAAGCAGCAGAAACAACACAACAACACAACAATACGCAAATGTCTTCCCTTCTCATCCATCTGTCACGCTGTTTGTCTTTCTCCTCACCGGCGGTCGGTTGGGGGGTGCTCTTCTACAACCGACTGGGCCTTTGGCTGTTCAATCATTTTTTTCATAAAAAAGAATGTAGGCCTGACAGTCGAGGACCTCTTTTAGTGACACTTCTGTGATGCTCTCATCACTCGCACGAAGCGCTGTTAGAAAGTATTGTACATGTATATACGGTATAAGTATAAACCGTATTTTGGTCCCAACTTGATTTCTTGGAGTGCATGTAAACAGGTTACCGTTTATAGATCAAGTACTGAGGTTGAGTATAAATCTTTGGCTAATGCTACTGCTGAGATTATTTGGGTCCAAACTCTTCTGCGTGAACTTGGAGTTGCTCACTCACCAGTTGCTCGTCTTTGGTGTGACAACATTGATGCCACATATTTGTCAGCATACCCGGTGTTTCATGCAAGGACTAAACATATAGAAGTTGACTATCATTTTGTCCGAGAAAGGGTAGCTAGCAAGCTACTGGATATTCGTTTTATTCCCATAGGTGATCAAATTGCAGATGGTTTTACCAAGGCCTTATCATGGCGAAAATTGGAAGACTTTAAGGGCAATCTCAACTTGGTGAAGTTATGATTGAGGGAGCGTGTTAGAAAGTATTGTATACATGTATGTGTTAGAAAGTATTGTATACATGTATATACAGTATAAGTATAAACCGTATGTACTTCTGGTAGGATCAGGTGTTGCGTGAGTTGGTTTGTAATCAGGTGGTTCAAGTAGTTAGGATTTATCCTCATCTTTGTATAGCCTTTCTTGAGGACCAATCCAGCACTACCGAACTACCGTATCCTGTAACCTACCGATCTATATATCTATATAACACGCAGCGCGTCCCTGCCAGATGCATACGCTTCAACCAATCTTTCAAGCGCCACAGCTCCCATGCTGCTGGCATCCGATTTGGCTTGCTCTCACATAAGCGAAAATGCGTCCTTCGTGCAGGGTTGGTCCATTGTGTACAATGGCAGCAACCAGACGATATTGTGTTCAATCTCAAGTGCGACAAAATTGTGTTGTTGTAGTCTATCAACTGAGAACATAAACTAATTGTTCAGCAGAAACTAGGAGACAGAAAGCTGTAGAACCATCTTCAGGTTCCTAGGCTATACTGTAATCAGACTAAATTCCAAGTAATATATGCAGGGTTCAGTTTAATCTGCAGGACTCATGAATTTCAGACAGGTAAACAGAACATTTTGTAGGTTTCAGTTTTATGTGGTCGTGGGCATGGAGGACACACTTATATGCCTAGATTTTTTTTCATGTCTTATATCTGGATACTTGGCCATTATCAATGGATCTAATGAGGATTCCACTGAGCATAAAATTCAAGCAGACCTGGAACGAAGCGTGAGCTATCCGACGAAATCTGTCCGAGCAGTGGCGATTTCTCCCCGGGCTTCGGTCGGCCATGAGCCGTGCCTCCCCGTAGGACGTAGCAGCGGGCTGGGAGATCACCGTCGGACCTGTATTTACAAGAAATTGGTTTAGTTTGCTGTTTGCTTTTGTATCCCTCAGCCTCAGGTAGTTGCACTGCCTTGCTGATCAGCATGTAAAACGTAGTTGGACTAGTTGTTTCATTATTATTATTTTTCATCGACTAGTTGTTTCATTTGATTCAAGTACAACAGCTAAAGAGAGGAGAATACCGCCAGGTACCAGTCGATGGATCATCCATATTGGTTCCCCACCAGTATAATTAATCAGGTCCTAGCTTATATATCTTCCTGCGACCAGTATAATCATGTCCTTTGCTCATATATCTTCCTGCAATGTGTGATGCCCATGCAGAAAACAAGCCTTGAGGACGGAATTCTAATGCTCCAGTATCTCAACTTGCCGGCATTTTTTTTATACAGTGATAAACAGAGCGCCTCAGCTGGCAAGTCTCTTGTGTAAATTCTACTCTTTTGATGCAGTGAAGGCGGCTTCGGAATATAAATTCTACTCTTGTACTGGTGTGCATGCAGTCTGAGGCCCTGTTTGGATCGTCGTGTTCTTTTGAAATACACGTGTAAAGAATACAGGTCTCAGCTCGTCGTTTTATTTCCATTCGAGATTTGCTAAGCAGCCGGTAAGATACAGGTGTAAAATATACACCTCTGTATTTAAATACAACCAATCCAAGCGCGGCCTGAAGCTGCTTTCAGAAAGACCGGCTCTGGGCAGCTAGCTAACTGAGCTGCAACCATTTTCAGAATGTGAAAAATGCCAATGATATGAAATGCAAAATGATACTACTGTCGTTATTATCGATATGTGCTCTGCCATGGCTCTTTCTTAAAGGAATACTATGTTAAAAATCATCAGGCCTCGGAAGATTTCACTACTTTTCCAAAACTATTGGGTATCCACTCTCATCAGGGCACCAACACTATTGACTTATACATTTTAGCTGAAGTTAAAAATCACGGCTAAAAGGTACCATGGAACTCCATGAGAAACAGATCCCAAATACTACTTGAGCACTTTGAAAGAATCTTTTATGTTATTAGCTGTGCATGCAACAAATAACAACAAGGTAAGACATCTTAAAAATGAATAGATTATCTAGTACAGAACTGCATATTGTTGTCTCAACATCTAGCTTTGGGCACCCCCTCATCGGACGCGTCCATCTTCACATGCTTCTTTGAGCAATGTGGGTGAAATGTCGAAGCTTTGCAACCGGACAGCCGCATACACGTCCATTGCACGGGTACCAGCCAGCAACAAGCATGTGCGTGCACAATGAGTTTTGACAAAATTCAAGCAAAAGAGGTGGCACAATTCGCCACCGACACACTAAAATATTATATGTTGAGGAGAATCAACAGCTCCTCCTTGAGCAACAACGTTGCCACCACACCTGTTTGAAGTTCATCCACACATTACACAAGCCTTGAAGGACTATTCTTCCTACTACCCTTATTTGGCCACACGCTACGAGTTACTGCACTTTGTATGAAACTTGAAACCAACCTTTGAATAACGGATAGTGTTGACAAAAAGCTGGAGGCTGAGAAAGGGCATCCAAGAATTGATCTCTCAACTTAAATGGGATATGGGAACAATTCATCCTACTGTGTCCTCGCAAATACACCGGTCACAAGCTCACAGCACATGGGTTCTATAGTATCAACAACCAGTTTCATAATATTAGATTAGATACCCAGTATTCTAGTCCATCAAGGCACCAACTGACTATTATCGACAACTGAATACAAGTCACCTATAAACCAACACAAAGTTTGGGTATTGAACGTTTAGTTAAGCACTCAATACAAGCTAAATCATGGTATTCGGCTAGGCACATGCAGCAGGAACAACCAAACTTGAAGAAACACATGCTTAAAATCAAAAGCTTCTGCAATACAATAGTGACAATTCACAGTTCTTGCTAGTACATAATATGTGCACAAGGGGATTCCTATTGGAAGCACTGATGCGTATTAATAATTCCTTTTTAATCAAATTTTATTATAACTACTACTTTCAAGATTCTCTGATATCTCTTCAACCAAGGCATCAACTGCATAATGTTGCAAACTAGAATGCAAATTAATTAAAACAAGTCACAACTAAACCACCAGAAAACACAAGCATTACAAGGCGAACACAAATAGGTTAAGCAGCATAGCAGTATTCAACAGAACGTATGCGGCACATGAAAATCCAAACTTATATAAAACACATTAGCTCCAGCAATTCGCACCACTAGTTTCAGTATATCTGAATACCTCTATGCGAATAACCATTACTGAAGACAGGATAAATAATCATTCCAATTTTCAATGCCAGCTAGCCCTCCAAAAATATCTGCTAATACAATCCATACCCAATTGTTGCTCATTTCCTCATATGCGATGACAGCCAGCTGCATACTTCAGTACCAACCTTAGAGTTCAAGTTCATCATCACCAACTAAAGAAGGAGGCCATGCCATAATGTACGGATAGGCATGACCATCATACCTTCCCTCAAGCAGCAAGTCAAGCTTCATAGTCTCCAAGGAAAGGGAGAAAACCCAGCGGCAGGATGGACCAACAGGGCCCATCAGTCTTGCTGATAAGTAAATGCATCCATTGTTAACTTGCACAACTTTGAGGTCTGCCTGATAGCCCCACCCCTGCCACTGAGAAAGGCGATCAATTTGAACTCAAAGACAATTTCCTGCGGTGTCCAGCCCTGAATCCCATCACCGTCAACACTACGGATCCAAACATTGAGAAGGAAACCATCAGATGCACAAGCAATACAGAGTTCACCATCCTTGGTCTCCCGACCTTGATACTGTCTGCACTGCATGTCCACTTCATCGGGTAGGTACAGAGTGGAGATATCCATTGTTGCAGTGTTAATCCTTATCATGCTTCCTTTGCCATGGGCAGGGCGAGGCCAGTAGAATGGAACTAACCGCCATGCCAGCATTGGCCCGTTGGTTTGCCCTTCCACCCACGGATGGATGACCCAGTCCCATGTCTCCGACGAGAAGACGGCAACACGAACCCTAGATTCATACCTAGATTCATTCTTGGAGACGCAGAACACACGGAACGAACGAGGGTTCTCCTCAGAGGACAAGATTTGAAAACCAAGGAAGGTGAACTTCCCTTGGTTGTCCGCCTGATATCATCGGCGGGAGGCATCGGGAGGAGTGGCGGCCCAGGTGATGGGGTTGAGAGCAGCGAGCACCACCTCGGTCGTGTCCCGGAGGAGGATATACCCATCGCGGCGGTCGGCGACCTTCCACCTTAGGGATGCGGGAGAGAGGTGAGGAAGAAGTCGCCCGCGGATGGCGCGGTGTGTCCGGGATCAAAGGCGCCGCAGGGGAAGAAGGAGGGTGGGGCGCCGTGGGTATCGAGGAAGAACCCGATGAGGGCGCCGGGTGGAGGTCCTGGAAGCGGCGGCGGAAGGGCGGGGAGGAGCGGACGGCGCCAAGCCACGAGCGGTAGGTGAACGCGGCGCGGACGAGCGCCGGCAGGTCCGGCAGGCGCAGGAAGATCTCAAGAAGTTCATCCTGGGGGAGGGAGGATATTGGTGGTAATGGAGGTGATGGTGGTGATGGTGGTGGTGGTGGGATTCGACTAAGGAGCCGCCGGGGGCGCCGCCGCCAGCAGCTCACTGTCACTGACCATTGTTTCTGCTAGGGTTCTACTGAGGTTCCGCCGCCGCCAGCAAGTAACTAGCAATCGTCTCTCTCTTTTATTAGGTATAAAAGCAATCGTCTCTTGAAGTCTTTTTATTTTTAGGATGTCTCTTGAAAGTCTTGAGCCATGTTCTAGAGGGCACGGAGCCACGGCCCAGGATGCGCCAAGCCCAAACAAAACACATATTTGGGTTCACCTGCTATGGTGGGTGTTGTAAGAAGTGATAGATTTATTATAAGAACGTGTCTAGTGGGCGGCGGTCGCCCTCGGAACGCTAGTCAGCGCCCACTAGAATAGGAAACCACTTGGTTCCCCCCGAACCTGAAAAAGGAAACGCACCCACCCGCCCGCGCGAAAACCATCCGAGACATCGGGCGCCCGCACGAAAACCGCCAGGGACCGCCCGACCTGAACAGGAAAGCTCGGAAAAACAGCCCACGAGGACAGCTGGCAGCGGGATCACGTGCACCCGCCACCAAACCCCACCCTCCTCACCAAACCGCTGAGGCCAACTGCCCCAGGCCATCTTCTTCTTCCCCACGAAAGAAGGATCTGCCTAGGGGCAAAATCCTTCACCGCCAGGAGAGAAGAAACGAACATGGCGGCTCCAGAACAAATAAAGAGAAGAGAAGGGGCTTAGAAATTAGAAAGAAGACCCCAGAAGAAGCAGATCAAAGGAAGGAGGGCGGAAAAAGAACCTACCTGTAGATCCACAGGTGAGAAGACTTGCTCATCTTCTTCCCTGCTCCTCTCTTGCATACTTGCCCTTGTAATAATTTCCTTGCATGTGTATTTGACTCATGTATTTGATTGTCAAAAAACAAAGGAATCCAGCATAGTGTGTTTGCAGAAAAATTGTGCACCCAGTAGGTTGCTTTCATGCAACTAAACCAAATGAAGTAGTCAACTGAAAGGAGTTATGTGTGCCAATTCAGTAGATTGTGCAACTATAACGCTATTTTGTGCAACTAACCCAGTTGTGGCATCCAACTATAAGCACAAACTGTGCAATTGAAAAAAAAAATCTTGGCAGAAAAACTGTGCAACCAGTAGGTTACTTCCGTGCAACTAAGCCAAGTAAAGTAGGCAACTGAAGGAGTGTTGTGTGCCAACTCAGCAGATTATGCAACTCTGAAACTATTTTGTGCAACTAACTCAGTTGTAGCATCCAACTATAAGCACAAATTGTGCAACTGGAAAAATAAAAAGAGCGCATAACTGTGCAACATTGGCAGGAACTTCAAAGATCTTATAGAAAACAAACCAATATACGATGACGAGCAATATACGAACAATCTGCAAATATAGGTCTTAGGAAATAGGTTTCACACGCTGCCATCACAAATCTGAAACACACTGCCATCAAACTGTTATTCTAGCTATGCAAATCTAACTAAATATAGCTATAGACAAATATAGTTCAAATCTGAAATTCCTTCTATCTTTGAAGTTGATGTAGCAGACCTTGCTTGATATGTTCACTTGCATTGATCTGCAGTAAATCATGCCCTCCCTTTCATGTCAGACCTGCGCATTGTAGATACAAAAATTGTCAATAAAAATGTAGCTACATCAACTTCAAATACAATTTTTGTATCTACTGCCTGAAACATGTTCTTATATTGTCCAACTAGAATGATGCTTGTTCCAACTTTGATACTGCTTGTGTGCAACTGGTATGCTACATTTTTATCTAGCTTGTATCATTAAAAAATGTCAAAAAATGTGTTTGTGTGACTGGAAATGCTCACAATTATATTTGTGCAATTCTATGACACTTATGTGCAAATGTTGTGCTGCCTTTGTGCAACTACTATCAAAAAAGTTGTATCTGGAAATGCTCACAATTTGACCAACTGGTATGAAATATTTGTGCAATTATATGAAACTTTTGTGCAAATGTTGTGTTGCCTTTGTGCAACTACTATCAAAAAAACTGTATCTGGAAATGCTCACAAATTTGACCAACTGGTATGAAGTATTTGTGCAATTCTATGACACTTTTGTGCAAATGTTGTGCTGCCTTTGTGCAACTACTATCAAAAAACTATATCCGGAGAAAAACTTACTAAATTCTTTTACTAAGCCACTTGCATTGAACTGCAGAAAAATCATGCCCTCCTTTTCTTGTCAGAACTGCACATTGTAGATACAATAAACAAAAAAAGATGGTCAACTAGAATGATGAGTGTTCCAACTTTGATAGTACTTGTGTGCAACTGGCATGCTACATTTTATCCAGCTTGTATCATTAAAAAATGTCAAAAAAAATGTGTTTGTGTGACTGGAAATGCTCAAAAGCTATGTAAAAATTGACTACTTGCAGTTTTCAAAATAATAAAAATGATTGTAACGGTGTTAAATTCATGGCTTCAAATTACTAGCACCTATGCCCCAATACAGCTTATTAATGACTTTTTGTTTGGGACAATTCCATTTCTCCCCCTAACTTGAGCCACCACCTGGCATTTGCCCCTAATTTTCAAGTATGCTCAAAAATACACCTCACAGAAATGGCCTTCTGTGCCGTTACTGTTCGGTCAAAGGGGTTTGACCGTCTAGTGAACAGTAACATGGTGGACAGTAAATTCGAAAAAATAGCAAAAAATCAAAAAAAAATCTAAAAATTTGTGGGATCGAAGATACTCAAGAGATCAAGGTGCGTGCAAATTTTCGCGTAGTTTGGACATTCCAGCAGCTCGTGTCAAAGGAAAAACTTTAAAATGTACGCTGTGAATAGTAAATTCAAAAATAATAGCAAGAAAATTCAAAAAAATATGAAATTTTTTGGCATCAAAGAGGCTGGGGTGCGCAAGGTGCGTGCAAATTTTTGTTGTGTTTCGACACTGTAGGAGCTCGTGGAGAAAAAAACAAAATTTTGCGCAGAAAAAAAACTTTGAAAAAATGCAGTATTTTGTTTTTTTTTGGCTAGAGCACCTCGCATGTCATTTGATCACAAAAATTTGTAAGCACCTTTATGCACCCAAGCTTCTTTGATGCCAAAAAAAATCATATTTTTAAAAAATTTCTTACTATTTTTTTGAATTTACTGTTCACAACGTATATATTTACATTTTTTCCTTTGCCATGAGTTCCCGGAATGTCCAAACAGCACAGAAATTTGAACGCACCTTGCGCCCTTGAGTATCTTCGATCCCACGAAATTTTAGATTTTTTTAATTTTTTTTTGCTATTGTTTTTTGAATTTACTGTTCACCACATTACTATTCACCAGACGGTCAAAGCCCTTTGACCAGACGGCAAGGGCATTTCTATAAGGTGACTTGACGGAAGAGGGGTATTTTTTAGCATACGTGAAAATTAGGGGAAAATGCCAGGTGGTGGCTCAAGTTAGGGGGAGAAATGGAATTGTCCCTTTTTGTTTTGAAACAAAATGCAGGTTGAAGTAGCTTTTAAGGATGATAGACCTCAATGTGTTGCCTCCCGATCTCAATGAGTTGCCAAATGATAATGTCGAGTTTGTACATTCAGGGGTTTTCACACAGCCAAATCAAGATCATGGCTTGATGAATGATGTTGATGTCAACATGCAATCGGAAAGCCATACACTTGAGGAAACAAATACCACAGTTGTAGGACCTATTGAAACAGAACTAAGGGCATGGGCAGTTGGAGTTGATCAAAATCCTATGGATGAAGATGAGGCTGGTTCTCTGCCGATTGGAGCCATTTGTTGGGATGAGATTTGATACTCTGCAGGGTGCTAAGGATCACTACAATGATTATGCCCTAAAGATGGGTTTCTCTATTAAGATGAACACTTCAAGGAGGAATTCTTATACCAACATATTGGAGAAACAACAATTTGCATGTAACAAGTTTAGGAAGCCAAAAGAGGATGATGCAGGAGCTGAATTGCCACCTGTGCTAGATCCTATACCAGACCCCAAACCTTTGGGTGAAGAAGAAGAAATGGAAGAAGTGCCAATATTCGATGGAGAGGATAGTGGAAAAAAGAAGAATAATAAGAAGCGCAAGAGAGAAAGGATAAAGCAAACACAATGTAAGGCAAAAATGCTGGTTAAATTGAAGGATGGGCGGTGGGAAGTAACCCACTTTGTCCGTGATCATAATCATCCTTTGGTCGCCAAGCCTTCGCTGTCCAAATACTTGCGGTCTCACATGGGTATACCGCCGGAGGAAAATAAGTTCCTAGAGATAATCTACAATTGCAACCTGACTTCAGGTGTGTTCTCATTCACCTCCCAAAAACTCCAAACTTCATACTACATTGTTGTTTAATACTAATATGTCAAGTGTGCAACTAGCAGCAGACGGTTGTGCAGTTACATACACCGTGTTGTGCAACCAGGATTGAGTATTTCTAAAAAAAGCACTACCACAAACAAAACAAACAAGTTGAAACTACTTGTTGATTGAATAATGTGTCGATTTACAAAATGGTCATAGTTTTGATGGCAACTCCATAATATTTGTTCTGCAAACTAGTGTTCCTTATCGATGCAATTGGACCTTCTTTCCTGCAACTAGTGTTCATATCTCTGCAACTGATGGTAGACAAAAATTTCTAAATTGTTTTGCATCATGCAATAAAAAGGGGGAAAGAATGAAAAATAAGTTCTATGGCAACCACATGTCAACAGTTGTGCAACTATTGTTCTTTAGTCTGCAACTGTTATTTGTCAAGTGTGCAACTACCTAGCATCAACTTTGTTTCCCTGTAGGCCGTATGATGACTATCATGTCAGAGTTTTATGGCTCAGAGCTAAATGTACCATATGGACCTAAAGCAATAACAAACCTATGTGTTGGGTTCTCCAAGGACTCAACAAAAGAGGGGGACATTATTGAGACAATTGAACATTTTAAAGAGTTGCAAAAAGATGATCCAGACTTCTTCTATAAGATAAAATATGATCTCGAAGGGAGGGCGGAAAACATTTTTTGGGTGGATCGCTTGGCACGGAAAGCTTATACGGAGGCATATCATGATTGTGTCTCCTTTGACACAACCTACATGACCAATATGTACAAGATGCCTTTTGCTCCGTTCACTGGAATCAACCGTCATGGGCAATCTTTCATGTTGGGCTGCGCGTTTGTGAGGCAAGAAATGGAGACTAGTTTTGATTGGGTTTTTGGAGCTTTCCTAGAGGCTATGAATGGAAGGGCACCGGATAACATCATTACTGACCAGGATGTGGCAATGAAAGAGTCCATAAAGAACATATTTCCCACAAGTATGCACCGATGTTGTCGGTGGCACATCATGAAAAAATCTCAAGAGAAAGTTGGATGGTTGCTAGGCCGGAACCTGGGATTGTGTGAAGATTTCAACCTTTGCGTTGATTTCAGTTTCACACAAGATGAGTTTGAATAGAATTGGGCTGTGTTGATGATGAAATATGAGGCAATTACACACACCCATTTTGAGAAGCTATATGAATATAGGAACACTTGGGTGCCATATAGTTCAAGCATAGATTTTTCCCGTTCTTGTAGTCTACACAACGATGTGAGGGGTTCAATGCAATCTTGAAGCGGTATGTCAATCCTCACAAGTCAATTCTGAAATTGTGAAGCAATACCAAAAAATACAGACGCACATCCTCATCAAGGAAGGGTGCAATGACTACAGGACAAAACATCTGGATCTTGACATGTGGTCACAATTCCCAATAGAGAAGCAAGCATACAAGACATATACTAGAGATCTTTACTGCAAGTTCCGTGCTGAGTTTTCGATGATTGGACGCTACAATGCATTCCAAGTTGGTGTGGAAACGTTTGAGCTGAGACCAAATACAGATTGGGTTGTGAAGTATGGTTCCAGGAACTACTTGGTGTTGGCAAAAATACCCGAGGGACAATATTCATGTGAGTGTACCAAAATGAAGAGGGATGGCATCCTTTGTTGCCACATACTGAAAGTGTTCACACATATTGGGCTTGATGTCATCCCGGAGCAGTACATGTTGAAGCGTTGGACGCCAATTGCTGTCCCAAGTGTTCCAAGTGCCACTAGCCAGCAACCTGATGTAATGCCTCCTGCCTCTCGAAAGGAAATCAGGCATGCTAACATGACCCCAGATTTCCAAAAACTAGCAAAGTTTGCTTGTGGTTCTGATGCAGCAAAAGGCATTGTTGATAAACACATGCATGCAGCGCGGACAGAGATTGTGCAGCTGAACAAGTCTAGAAGGAAAAAAGGGCTGCAAGAGTGGCAGGTCCGTCCGCTGGTGATAACAACCAAGATCCTCCCGTGCCGCCTACATCTACAGGGCCTACTCCAGCAACTACCCCTACTGGACATGCTCCACCGCCTAGTCCCACGGGCCGTGGTGTTCGTGGTCCACAATGTCCTCCCATGGGTCGTGCTACTCATACTACAGCGCCTCCTCCCATGGGTCGTGCTGAACAGCCTCCTCCGATGGGTCATGGTGGGCCGCGTGTGAGTAATGCTTCAACAACTCTTCCTATGGGTAACACAACACAAGGCCATACTAACTGCACTGAGCAGATGTCGCCTACGAGCAACGACAATGAGGTTTAAACTCCTAGGGATCCGCCAAAATCAACTACAAAAGGGAGGGCAAGGAGTAGATGCTATCATTCAGCTCTTGAACTACACCCAAAAAGGAAAAACAGGTGCAGCTACTGCAACTCAGATAAGCACAATGCCACTAGCTGCTCTACGAAGTTGGCATGACAACTTGGTGACATATAAGCAATATATGAATGGGGGAACCATCAAAAAAATAGTTCTGGCTTTGCACTGTTAGGACATGGATGGAGCTATGAAGATCCAGCAACAAAAAACTGCTTTGAAAACTTCTTCTTTATGTTGTTTAAACTTAGCATCTGGCCCATTTGTATTTCATGTTAAAAAAGTGTTCTATACTATCACTTTGCTATTGTGTGAGGCTACCTATTTACCTATTTATGCCTCTGTTGGCAAGTTTAGACATTTACGCATGCAACATAGTGCAAAAGAAATGTTACTATGTGTGTTGTCCATTAGTGATTGATTGTTTGATGCTTTACCAGAACCGAATGGGACTGTGCAAGTTAATTAGTATCACTGTGCAAGTATCTTCCCTGAATGTGCAACTGTAACATCTCCAAGTACTATGCCCACGTAAAAAAGAAAAAAAGGAAAAGGAATAAAACTGTATCATTCTTAGGGTTAAAAAATAGCCACAAAAAAATACTTCAAGGAACAGAATTTGCAACCTGGGGGGAAAACCCAGGTAAAATTGTGCAACTGAACTTGTATTAGATGTGCAACTGAATGGGTACCATTGTGCAACTATCATGCAGACCTATGGTAGCAGATAAAAAGAAAGGAGCAAAAACAAAATTACACATTGTACCAAAGAATGTCCTTCCACGGGGCTTTGTTGAGAGGAGAGTCAACCATCTTGTAGGTCATTATCCTCCTCATGCTTAAGCACTCTTTTGGTTCGTAGTTTGGCAATTGTCTCCCATTACAAATGCTAGTATTGAACAACATGAACACACTACATTCATTGATGTGCAAAGAAAAAAGAAAAGAAAAAACACATTTGTTATTTCACGTGAATTGGGGCCATACTCGTAAAAAGAAAACTAACAGCCTTGCTTTTGCAAAACCATGTTCTTGACCATGCAACTTTCTCCCCCTAAAATGCTGTTGTTTCAAAATCCAAGAACAGGAAGGTGGCCAAACATACATTATAGATGCTCTTTGCATCATGCAACTAGCTCAAAAAAATTGTGCAACTACCCATTGATCTGTGTGCAACTGTATGAATACTTTGTGCAACTAGATGGTGTGGTTGGTGCCAAAAACAAAATCTGAGGTCCATGATCACAAGCCAAACTATAAAAAAACAAAAGAGGTAAAATGGTGTGCATGCATGACTTACTTCCCGAGTTGCTTGGGTACATCAATGTAGATGACCTGAAAGTGACTGATGTTATGCTTTGGGTAGTGCTGCTTCCATAAACACCTCACCGCCCCTGTTATAGTTGAAGCACAGTGCATTAAGTCAGGGTTGTCGAGCTTCCTCCAAGAATCTAGCACCTCAAAATGCTGATCCTTAAGTTGATTTTAAACACCCAGTAGTGTCTGCCTCCTTCTTGATCATTGGGATCTGCAAACTCGAGCACAGAGAGCATCACCTGCACATATTTGACAGCACAGGAAAAAAAGAAGGGTAAAAAGTTGTCAAGAACTGACCAGTGAAAAAACCAAGAGCTATGCAACAAGAAAAGTTGAAAAACACAAAGTTGTGTGGCCAGAAAAAACTGACCATATCTTGACGGTCTAGGTGATTAATCTTCTCAAATTTATAATGTATCTCAGCAGCGTTGTATATTCCTTGCTGCAAGCGTGTCTGCATTTGAAGATATGAGTCTTAGGAAACACATTGTAAAAAGGAAGGGACAAAAGGGATGATGTGTGAAACAGGAACAACAGTTCTCATTCAACTTACTGCAACCCTCAGTGGCATGATGACCTTCTTTGAGTCCTTAGGTAAGGTAGCCCTGATTTGGATAAGAGCAGCTTTGACAACACCATTAGATAACCATTTGGTAGGCTTCATTGAGTCAGCCAACTCCTTTAGGCTAACAAAGTACCCATCATAGTTAATGATTTCAGGGTTGTTCGAAAAACAAATACGAGGGCAAGAAAAAGAACAAAAATCAGGATTAACTGGTTGCCGTCAGGGCGTGAAAAAAGTGAATGAAAAAATGAGTAACTGATGTTAAGGTGTGCATGCATGATGTGCCAACTGTATAACTACTGTTGTGCAAGTGATGTTGAATGGAACTGCAAGTACAAAAGATATGTTGTGCAAGTGATGTGCCAACAAGAAAAGTTGAAAAACACAAAGATGTTGAATGGAACTGCAAGTGATGTTGTAGTGCTACTATTACATATGTCTATGACAACAATAAAAAGATGTTCAACTGTATTACCATTTTTGTGCAAAAATCAATAGACATGAAGATGCAACCATAAAAAAGACTGATTGGCAACTAAAGAGAGAAGAGGGGATGCAGATTTACCAAAAAAATGTATCAATTTTACCTTGTTTTTACGACGTTTGCTCTAGGTAGATTCCTCACATATATAAGAGAGGACTGCCGCATAAAGCCTGTTCACTTGTTCATTGCAAGTGAACGTCTTTGTTTTATTGTAGTCGATGTATGGAGACCTCTGGATAGCAGCTGGCTTGATTATCCTCCTTGTGCTTTTTTGCACTGTGGGCCAGATGTGGTACTGCCAGACCCACTTGCACCCCCTAGAACACCTGTCACATCTGGGGTGTGAAACTCATCTGCAGAATCCGAAAGGATGATATGAAGTGGTGCCTTCCCACTGACTGATACGTCTCCAACGTATCTATAATTTATGAAGTATTCATGCTATTATATTATCTATTTTGGATGTTTAATGGGCTTTATTACACACTTTTATATTATTTTTGGGACTAACCTATTAACTGGAGGCCCGGTCCAAATTGCTGTTTTTTGCCTATTTCAGTGTTTCGAAGAAAAGGAATATCAAACGGAGTCCAAACGGAATGAAACCTTCGGGTGAGTGATTTTTGGAACAAACGTGATCCAGAGGACTTGGAGTGGCCGCCAAGAAAGAAGCGAGGAGGCCACGAGGCGGGGAGGCGCGCCTGCCCCCTGGGCGCGCCCCCACCCTCGTGGGCCCCTCGCAGCTCCACCGACCTACTTCTTCCTCCTATATATACCCATATACCCGAAAACATCGAAAAACACAATAGATCGGGAGTTCCGCCGCCGGAAGCCTCTGTAGCCACCAAAAACCAATCGGGACCCTGTTCCGGCACCCTGCCGGAGGGGGATGCCTCATCGGTGGCCATCTTCATCATCCCGGCGCTCTCCATGACGAGGATGGAGTAGTTCACCCTCGGGGCTGAGGGTATGTACCAGTAGCTATGTGTTTGATCTCTCTCTCTCTCTCTCTCTCTCTCTCTCTCTCTCTCTCTCTCTCTCTCTCTCGTGTTCTTGATTTGGCACGATCTTGATGTATCACGAGCTTTGCTATTATAGTTGTATCTTATGATTTTTCTCCCCCTCTACTCTCTTGTAATTGATTGAGTTTTCCTTTGAAGTTATCTTATCGGATTGAGTATTTAAGGATTTGAGAACACTTGATGTATGTCTTGCATGTGCTTATCTGTGGTGACAATGGGATATCACGTGATCTACTTGATGTATGTTTTGGTGATCAACTTGCGGGTTCAGTGACCTTGTGAACTTATGCATAGGGGTTGGCACAAGTTTTCATCTTGACTCTCCGGTAGAAACTTTGGGGCACACTTTGGAGTTCTTTATGTTGGTTGAATAGATGAATCTGAGATTGTGTGATGCATATCGTATAATCATACCCACGGATACTTGAGGTGACATTGGAGTATCTAGGTGACATTAGGGTTTTGGTTGATTTGTGTCTTGAGGTGTTATTCTAGTACGAACTCTATGGTAGATTGAACGGAAAGAATAGCTTCGTGTTATTTTACTACGGACTCTTGAATAGATCGAGCAGAAAGAATAACTTTGTGGTGGTTTCGTACACTACAATAATCTCTTCATTTGTTCTCCGCTATTAGTGACTTTGGAGTGACTATTTGTTGCATGTTGAGGGATAGTTATATGATCCAATTATGTTATTATTGTTGAGAGAACTTGCACTAGTGAAAGTATGAACCCTAGGCCTTGTTTCTAAGCATTGCAATATCGTTTACGCTCACTTTTACCACTAGTTACCTTGCTGTTTTTATATTTTCAGATTACAAAAACCTATATCTACTATCTATATTGCACTTGTATCACCATCTCTTCACAGAACTAGTGCACCTATACAATTTACCATTGTATTGGGTGTGTTGGGGACACAAGAGACTCTTTATTATTTGGTTGCAGGGTTGTTTGAGAGAGACCATCTTCATCCTACACCTCCCACGGATTGATAAACCTTAGGTCATCCACTTGAGGGAAATTTGCTACTGTCCTACAAACCTCTGCACTTGGAGGCCCAACAACGTCTACAAGGAGAAGGTTGCGTAGTAGACATCAGTGACCACCTTATCTGCAGCAGCACAAACTTCTCTCACAGTTTTCGAATCCCAATCATCTAACTCGCTGCTCTTAGATAACCCTGCCTCTTGTGGTGTCACTTGTGGTTTGTTAGGCTCGTCCACTGTGGCGACTAGGGAGTCATCATCAATATCCAAACCCAAGTCAAATGGTGGAGCATCGCAGAACCCATCGCCGTGATATGATCTTGCTGACGATGCTCTACGAATGGGATGCACGCTGTTGTTCTCTCCTTGGACATCCTTGGGTGCATCACCTGCTGACTTGGTTCGTACAATTAGTCTTGGCGGCGGTCTTGGCGGTATACACCTGGAAACAAGGTTGTAAACTTGCTCTTCTGTAAGGGTGTCCTGTTGATCAAGAGCACGAAAAGTAGGCGAATGTTGTTTTTGAGCCTGCAAAACATTACTGACAGCTGAGGGTTCCATCATGACTGAATGGGTTGGGGTTGGAGTTGGCACACTGACTGTTGTGGTTGGCATAGTGACTGCTTGAGTTGGCAATGTAGTTTCTGGGATTGGCACACTGACAACTTGGGGTTTTGTGGTGACTGATGGGGGTAGGACAGACACAACTCTAGATGCCTCACTTCCTCTTGCTGTTGGCATAGTGGTGGTTTCACTTTCCTTGATTGTTGATGTACTGTGCGCAGTTGATGCTGTAGTTGTCCTATTTGGACAAACAGATGACTCACTTGAAGCTGGAGTTGCCACATCAGCTGTTGGGTTGCCGACTTCCTACACGGCATACTGACAACTTTCTCTTGACTGTTGATGCACACTTAACAGCATGGCTTGGCACCTCTATTCCCATTTCTGCAAACTTTGTGTCCTTGGCAAAAGACATTGTTTTGTTGCTTTTTTGCCAGGGAGTTGGCATGTTGTAGAGATGCGCTTGGCATCTACATGCGCAATGGTTGGCACCTGTATAACAGTGCTTGCCTTCTTGGGCTCTGGAGTTGGCACCTCCTTTCACTTTGATTTATTTTTGTTCTTCGACTTATTCTCTCCCACACCAGGAATCTTATCTTTTGGTTGACCCAACACCAGGTTCTTGCTAAGTGTGATGAGCTTCTTGCGCTTTGGGACAGTGGGTGGGCGCGGTGGGGATGCTGCCATCCTCTTGCTACCACCCGACGATGAAGCATCTTCAAATGCAGCACCTTCCTTCATTATCTTGTGAAGCATGGTTTTTGAGCTAATACATTCCAAACCCTTTCATGCTTCTCCCATTTCTTCCTCAGTGCTTTGTAGTCCCTCGTTTATGATTTTTTGAATGCTATTATCCTTCTCTTTCATGTCAAAGATTGCATGAGTTTCTAGCAAAGGGATATCAAATCTGTTGGGAATTTCTAGCTCTGATCTACACAAGTCAAACAATGCGACACTTTCCTATGGCACAACTGCTTTGGTTCCAACTGATTTCGGATCTTCACCCTTCCGACGCATGTCCTTCTGGATGAAAAACTTTAGAGTTACACTATCGTCAATTGAGCTGCTGCTGCTATTTCCTCCATCTCTAGAAGTGTTTGCCCTCTTTGAACTGCTGTCACCGCCACCCATACCATCTTCATCATCATCATCCTTCCCACTGTCACTACCTCCATCAAAGGCCCCCCGTCATCGTCGCGTGTTTCCTCGCTATCATCATCACTGTCCCCATCCTTTCCTTCCTCATCTCTGTCAACCTTCTCGACATCCTCACCTTCCCCCTTGCCTGTTTCATCTTTTCCCTCTTCCTCTTCCACATCATCATTACCAAATTCTTCTTTGTCTTCGTTGTTGTCAACATTATCGTCATTGTCATCATCAGCATCATCGTTGTCGTTGTCATCATCACGTTCTTCATCATCCCTTCCCTCATCTTTTTCCTCTTCCTCTTCCACATCATCCTTACCGGATTTTTCTTTGTCTTCATTGTTGTCTGCATTATCGTCATTGTCATCATCAGCATCATCGTTGTCGCTGTCATCGTCACGTTCTTCATCATCCCTTCCCTCTTGATCCTCCTCTTCTTCTTCGAACTCATCACTTTCTTCAGAATCATTGCCAACTCCTGGGTCAACATCTTCTTCCTCTGACTCACTTTCCAATGCAAATTCTTCTTCTTCACTTCCCTCCACCTCTTCTGTTTGCTTGGCAGTAGATTGACGCTTCCGTCGCCTAGTGTGTGAGCTTTTAGCCTTTGTTTGATCACTTAACGGACCCTTTAGAGGAGACAAATCTGGTTCCTCTTCATCAAGCTTGGCAAAACCTTCGATGAAGTTGCCAAAATTTTCTGATATTCCTTTACATAGGTCATGAACCATACTTGCTAACTTGAACTTCTTCTGCATAACATTAGAAAAAAACTAAAATTTAAAAAGGAAAAATTGAGATAATGAAAGTATATTTCTCTGTAACTGCAGCCCTAAGTTTGGTGCAAGTATATCAAAGTAGTGTGCAACTAAGATGCTGAAATTGTGCAGCTGAAGAGGGGTAAGTTAGCAGGAAGTAAAAAGAAGCATAATTTGTAGCTGGGAGTTGTGGAACATATGTAAGTGAAAGCATAAGTTTGATTCGATTAGAAAAAAAAGGTGACATAATAACTTTGTGCAACTCATGCATGCATTGGGCATGGAAAATAAAAAACAACAAAAGATGATTAGTACAAGTAACACATAAAGTAGAAATAAAAAAATCATGATTTTTGTACTAATAAAAAAAAGTGGGTCAGCAAAAATGATAACTCACATGGGGATTGTAACTCATTGGAACCTTTGACGCCACAAACGCTTCTGCCTGCAGTAATCCTTCGAAGAGTGTTGAATCCTATTTGCTTCTATACTGCTCCTTGAGCTGTTCACATAAAGAAAGGATCAGTTTACAACAATAACTTCAACAAATAACAAAGTTATTGTGGATCTAAAAAGGAAAAAGACTTCATATATGAGCAACTACCACATGCCCTAGAAGCAAAAAAAAGTAAGTGAAATTACTATGTGAAGTCCCAATGAAAAGTGGGACTGTAAAAAGGAAAAAAAATGAATTGATCATGTGTGCAACTGCGACAAGTCATTGTGCCAATGTAGCGATCCGACTTCAGACGGTCAAATCTCTGTGTATAAGTGTCATCCCTGGATCGGTAATGCTGACACACACAGTACTTGAAGGATATATAACGGAGTTCAATCACACACTTATTACATCGAATGTCACAAAAGAGAACTTATTACAATAAATATGGCTTAAGGCCATCTAAGATAACAACGGAAGGCTTGGAAGATAAAGTGAGTCCATCAACTCCAACGGCATAGCTGAGTGCACGACAACGACCTAGCGCACCTTACTCTTCGTCTGAAAAGTCTACAACATGATATGTTGCGGCCCGAAACGGGTCAGCACATGGAATATGCTGGCAAGATAACACAGTAGAGCAATGAACAAGTAAAAGCTATCACTACATGCATATGAGGCTGGTGGAGGCTCTACGGTTATAATGTTTCGTGAAAAGACAATTTTTCCCTACAACAAAGGAATATATTTTGTTTAACTATCATGGTAGTTGTTAAACATTGAGAAGGTTCCTCCAACTCAATCCCGATTAAGCAGTATTAATAACCCAACAAATTAATATAGAGTGATGAGATCAACATGATAATCCAAGAACCAGATACTCAAGACGTCCATAACCGGGGACACGGCTAACCATGATTAGTTTGTATACTCTGCAGAGGTTTGCACACTTTTCTCCACAAGACTCGATCTCCTTCGTTGGATTTCTCGCACTACATGGTGTTTAAGAAACGGATGACCGAGACACAGTCTTTCAGAAACATTGACTCTAACCCTGGGTAGACAGTACCAACCTACATCCCCTACATCTGCTAGCCTACCACTGGAAGAGGTCATGCAACATACTCAACTATGCTAGAGCCCATAATAGCTTGTGGCTGCACACATAAGTTTCTAGCATGAATAATCTTATGATCCCTTTGAGCGTGGGTGGCGAACCATAGGATGATCACACGGGTACTCCGGGATATCCTAGGACAACACTGGATTCTCCAGGTGCCCGCAACCAATCCACCCAGATGTGTATTTAAGTAGCCACCTTAAGTTAACCATTAAATAAATAATCTCACATCTGTCATGGATACACTCAAACCCAATCCACATCTACGAGCATAGCATGGCAATATAAGCATAGCGTAGAAGTAACTCCCAAGGTTTGATAATAAAGGGCAATAGGTTCTACCTCATCATGTACTTCCCAAAACCCACATGTTAAGAGATCCTACTCATGCAATGTTTGAGGGTTATAACTAATGCATAAAAACTGGGTATGAAAAGAGTATGATCAATGTGTTACTTGCCTTGCTGACGATCTGCAGACCCTAGAGACTCATAGTAGCACGCTTCACACTCCGGGAATTCTATCGCAAACAAACAATAGCATACATAAGCACTCAATCATTGATACACGGGTAAAACTCAAATAAGAAGATCAAATCTGAAAGTGCAATTGAAGAGCTTCGATCTGCAAAAAGAATCAATCGAATCGGAGCTACGGAACTGAAACTACGGTAAAAAAACTTCAAATTCAAATCTGCTTGAAACCAAATTTTAAATTGTCAAAACCTTGTTCAAGTTGATTAAATAGAAAGAGGGGCTCGATATGAAGATTTTAGCGTTGGTTTCACTGGATTTAGACAAACGGTTTAGAAACGGCGAGGGTTTGAAGATCAGGGGCTAATCTGCGATAAAAATAGTCACGGATAGGTCCCTGGCCAAAAAAGAAAATAATAGAAAGAAAAAACTACGGAGCGAACGTTCGTTAATCAGAGACGAACGCGCGAATTCGTCCGTTAAAATGAACGAACGTTCGCAAACGAACTAAACTGAAAAAAACCGAATCTAAAAAAACCAAACTAGGGTTTTAAAAAACCCGGCGGTTTTACCTAAAACCGAGAAAAAAAACCGGGACGACGAGATCCAACGGCGGCGGCTTGGATTCGGGCGAGGCGGGGACGTGCGGCGGCGGCTCCGGCGGCTAGGGTGGCGCAGGGTGAGGCGAGGTGCGGCACGGCTCGATGCGGTCTGGCGGTGGCGGCGGCGGCTGCGGCTTCTATGGCGGGCGAGGTGGTGGGGAGGCGGCGGCAGGTATACATAGGAGGGGGTGGGCGGAGCTGGCTTGGGGAAGGGGGCGACGGCGGTAGTGGCCGACTCGGCCACGGCGGCGGCGTCGTGCACAGGCGGCAGTCCCGCTCGGGGTCGGGGACGCGCGAGGTGGGCCAGCTGGGCTTCGGCCCAGTCGGTCCGAAACATTTTTTTAACAATTCCACCGAGAAAAATCCTAATAAATATTAAAAAATTCTAAAAAAATGCCAAACACAATTTTCACGGTCTAAATAAAATATTTAGAACTAAGTGAACATTTTCTTGGCCTAAAATGCAATTTTTAAAAATGCATATGTTTTTATTAATTCAAGTAAAATAGCAATAAAATCCAAATAAAATTATTTATTTGATTTTAATATTTTTCCTCCAATATTTGTTTTATTTTGGAGAAGTCATATTATCTCCTCTCATATATTTTGACTTTTGAAATATTTGGAGAGAAAAATAAATAAAACCAAAATGATCCTTGTTTTGATATTTGAGAAAATTCAAATATGTAAACGGTGAAATCCCCAACTGTTTCCGTGGGTCCTTGAGTTGCTTAGAATTTCTAGGATCGCAAAGCAAAAAAGGCAATAAAATATGATATGCATATGATGACTTATGTATAACATTCCAAATTGGAAATTTGGGATGTTACAAACCTACCCCCCCTTAAGATGAATCTCGTCCTCGAGATTCGGGTTGCTAGAAAATAGGTGTGGCTAGTCTTTGCGTAGGTCTTCCTCTTGTTCCCAGGTGGCTTCATCCTCGGTATGGTGGCTCCACTGAACTTTGCAAAACTTGATAACCTTGCTACATGTGACTCGGATGGCAAACTCGAGAATCTTGACTGGTTTCTCCTCATAGGTCATATCACTATCCAACTGAATTGCTTCCAGGGGCACTGTATTTATCAAAGGGATATCGGCCATCTCAGCATGACACTTATTCAACTGGGAAATGTGAAATACATCATGAACTCCTGATAGTCGTTCGGGTAACTCTAACTTGTAGGCTACTTCTCCCATACGTTCCAAAACTCGGTATGGTCCTACAAATCTTGGGGCTAGCTTTCCCTTAACTCCAAAATGTTTAACTCCTCGCAGAGGCGACACAGGAAGATATGCTCTGTCTCCGATTTCATAGACTACCTCCTTGCGTTTTAAGTCTGCATAACACTTTTGCCTGGACTGAGCTACCTTTAGTCTATCCCGGATCAGCTTAACCTTCTCTTCGGACTCTTTGATCAAATCTGGTCCAAACAACTGACGGTCTCCAACTTCATCCCACATTAACAGTGTTCTGCACATCCTTCCATACAAATCTTCGAAAGGTGCCATCTTTAAGCTGGCCTGGTAGCTGTTATTGTATGAGAACTCCGCGTAAGGAAAATTATCATCCCAACTAGATCCATAATCTAGCGCACAAGCTCTCAACATGTCCTCCAGAATCTGATTAACTCTCTCGGTCTGTCCATCTTTCTGCGGATGAAATGTCGTACTAAACTCTAGCCTAGTCCCCAAAGTCTGGTGCAGCTGGTGCCAAAACTTTGAAGTGAACTGTGCTCCTCTATCTGATATAATGATCCTCAGAACTCCATGCAGACATACGATCCTGGTCATATATATCTTGGCCAACTTCGCACTTGTATAGGTGGTCTTTACTGGGATAAAGTGAGCCACCTTGGTCAAGCGATCAACTACTACCCAAATAGAATCATATCCCGATCGGGTCCCGGGTAATCCGGTGATAAAATCCATGCCAAGCTTGTCCCACTTCCATTCGGGTATCGGCATAGGTTGCAGTAATCCTGTTGGCTTCTGATTTTCTGCCTTCACTCTCTGACATACATCACGTACGGCTACATACTCGGCAATATCCTTCTTCATACTAGTCCACCAGAAACGCTCCTTTAAATCCAAATACATGTTGGTGTTTTCAGGGTGTATCGAGTATGGCGAGTCATGAGCCTCATGTAGTATCAACTTCCTGATCTCTGCATTATTGGGCACATAAACACGGTCCTCAAACCACAAGGTGTCGTGCTCATCCTCACGAAAACATTTGGCTTTTCCCTTGCTCATCCTCTCCTTTATCTCGGCAATTTCTTTGTCATCCTTCTGAGCTTCCCGAATCTTTCCCAATAATGTCGACTGAACTTCTAATGCTGCAACAAAACCTCTAGGGACTATCTCCAAACGAAGCTCCCTGAGATCTTCGGCTAACTCCTTTGGCAATCCTCCGCTTACGAGGGTATTGGCATAATTCTTTCCGGCTCAAAGCGTCTGCTACGACATTGGCCTTGCCTGGATGATAGTGCAGCTTCATATCATAGTCCTTTATAAGCTCCAACCATCTCCTTTGCCTGAGATTCAGCTCCTTCTGTGTGAAATTTACTTCAAACTCTTATGATCCGTGTACACATCACAACGATTTCTGATAAGAAAATGTCTCCAGGTTTTGAGCGCATGCACTACGGCTGCTAACTCCAAATCATGCGTGGCATAATTCAGCTCATGCGGTCGAAGCTGACGTGAGGCATATAAAACAACTCTTCCATCTTGCATAAGTACACCTCCAAGTCCTAAGCGAGATGCATCGCAATACACTTTTAAATCCTTGCATATATCCAACAGAATCAGCACTAGGGCTGTAACCAAACGTTTCTTAAACTCCTGGAAACTTGCCTCACATTCATCTGTCCATTTGAACTTGGTGTCCTTCTTCAACAACTCCGTCATAGGCTTTGAAATCTTGGAGAAATTCTCAATGAATCTCCGGTAATATCCTGCAAGTCCCAGAAAACTGCGGATCTCTCCTACTGAGGTGGGTGCTAGCCAGTCAGTGACTGACTTAACCTTGGTAGGGTCTACTGCTATACCTTCTCCTGATATAACATGTCCAAGAAATCCAACTTCCTTCAACCAAAACTCACATTTGCTGAACTTGGCATATAACTGATGTTCCTTGAGCTTCTCGAGAACTAAACGCAAATGCTCCTTGTATTCCTCTTCATTCTTTGAGTATACCAAGATATCATCAATGAACACCACAACAAACTTGTCCAAGAACTCCATGAACACCTTATTCATCATACTCATGAAATAGGCAGGGGCATTAGTCAATCTAAATGACATAACCGTGTACTCATATAGCCCGTACCTTGTGGTGAAGGCTATCTTAGGTATATCCTGTTCTCGGATCTTCAGCTGGTGGTATCCTGATCGCAGATCGATCTTGGAGAATACTTTAGCTCCTTGCAGCTAGTCAAACAAATCATTAATCATCGGTAGTGGGTACTTGTTCTTGATCGTCACTTCATTCAATGCCCGATAATCAACAACCATTCTCAAGGATCCATCCTTCTTCTCAACCAAAAGCACTGGGGCTCCCCACAGTGACGAACTTCGACGAATGTAAGCTTTCTCCAATAACTCCTTAATCTATTTCTTAATCTCCTCTAGATCATTTGCGGGCATTCGGTATGGTCTCTTCGATATTGGTCCGGTGCCTAACAACAGTTCTATCAGAAACTCAATGTCTCGATCCGGCGGCATGTCTGGTAATTCCTCTGGAAATACATCCGGGTAATTCTTCACTACAGGCACTTCCTCTTGAACAACTCCGGAGAGAGAATTTACTTGGGTCCTCTTTGCTGCATGCCTGGACACATACTTAATCCTTTTTCCCTCCGGGGTGGTGAGCAGAATTGACCTACTAGCACAGTCAATGTTTCCTCCATACTTCGATAGCCAATCCATTCCTAATATCACATCCAATCCTTGTGACTCCAAAATTATTAGGTCCGAGGGGAAAACATGGCTACCAATGGTTAAGGGTAACCGATCGCACCATTGGCTGGCCATATACTCTGCACCTGGTGAGCTTACTAACAAGGGTGTCCTAAGGGCTAAGGTGGGTAACTTAAACTTGTCCACAAATCCCCTTGAAATGTATGAATGCGATGCACCAGTATCAAAAAGAACGAGAGCGGTAAATGACTTAACCAAAAACTTACCAATAACTACATTTGGCTGCTCTTCAACCTCCTCCACGTCACGTGGTTCACTTGTCCCCTGTTGAAAGGGTTGGGCTTCTTCCCAGAGCTTCAATTGCCATTTCCATTCTTTGCTTCAGAACACTCGGTGGCATAGTGTCCAGTCTTCCCGCACTTGAAACAAGTAATGTGACTTAGATCCTTCTTGGCGGGCGTGGCTGGGTTAGAGTGGTTCTGATTACTGCCTGCTCCATTCTTGGGGCCACTGTTGTTATGCGAACTTCCTCCATTGTGGGTATGGCCTCCATGGTTATGGGTATATACACCTGAGTTCGGGGTGAAACGAGGCTTCTACTGAGCTCCTGAATTGTACTTCCCTTGTCCGTACTTCCTTTTGCGGCTCTCAATCTGCTGCTGCTTCCCTTCCATCATAAGAGCCTTATCTACCAACTCCTGGTAGTTGTTAAATGTTGCCACCATTAACTGCATACTCATCTCATCATTCAGCCCTTCCATAAACTTCTCCTGCTTCGCGGCATCTGTGGCCACATCATCTGGGGCATAGCGAGCTAACTTGCTGAACGCATCCATGTACTGCCCCACAGTACGGTTTCCTTGACGTAAGTTGCGAAACTCACGCTTCTTCATGCTCATAGCTCCAGTTGAGACATGAGCAGTGCGGAATGCTTGCTGAAACTGCTCCCAAGTGACATTGGCTATAGGGAAAGTGGTTGTGTAATTCTCCCGCCATGAGGCTGCGGGTCCATCCAATTGATGTGCGGCAAAACACACCTTCTCAGTCTCTATGCAACCTGCGGTGGTCAACTCCCTTCCAATCCTGTGTAGCCAGTCATCAGCAACTATTGGCTCGGTGCTACTAGAAAACACCGGCGGATGCAACCTCAGAAAATGGGCTAAGTTGTCAACTGGAGGTGGTGGCGGTGGGTTGTTGTCGTTGTTGTTGCCTTGGTTCTAGACTAGTAGCTGCATCAAGGCATTCTGCTGTTGGATGAACTGAGTGAGCTCCGGTGGGAAAACAAATCTGGGGTCACGTCTCGGAGGCATCTGATGGGTATAGAGGGGAGAGATTAGAATAGAATGAGGTCTAGTGAGAAAGCACTACCCATATGCACATGAGACAAACACATTCATATCACACCAAAGTCAATTCAAACAAGGGCATACAATCGATCTCACTATCGTTACAGTGCTCGGACTACTACATATACATGGGGGAATACTTCTGATAATATGGTGGTCTACTAGAAATTTTGATCCGTGGAAGACTCCATGATATCCGCTCCAGCTTCGTCTTCATAGTCATCATCACTACTGTTGGGGTCGGAGTCGGTGTCGTCGATGATGATGTAGTCCTTAGAACGGATGTCATCGCGATGGTCGTCATCTCCTCCTGGCGCGGGGTCTCCCTTGAATACTCCTAGCTTCCTTGTCAGGTCATCATTCTTCTCCACTAGTATTGAGATTTCCTCCTCGTATCCGTCGCGTGTAGACTTGAGTTCCTCTTCTAGCTCCATGTTCCTGGTCATCACCTTCTTCAGGTCTATCATGCTTGCACACATCTAGTTCTCCTGTCGACAAATGTGTTGGTTTAACTCCTGGATGAAAGCTGCAATGGACCTATCCCTCCTGGTGCTGATCATCTCCCATTGCTCATCTCGGCGCCCACATATCTGGTAGATGGTGTCCTTAAGATCCTTGTGGTAAACTTCACCGATGCGTCCCATGGCGATGTGGGCTGCCATGCTCTTACCTAGACTCTGTGTTGGTGCATCAAAGGAAAACTCTATGGGCTCAAAGGATCGCCATGAATGTCCTTCCTGGAACTTGAACTCGAATCATCCAACGCTCCTCTTCTGGTAAAGTGGCGGTGTAGGTCCCGGTGAAGCTTGGTATTCTGATGTTCAGGTACCTAGTGACTTCCTTCAAGTGTCATCCAAAGGGTGTGTCTTCATCCGGTTGTGCAAACTTGTTCCTTGAGTCCGCCATCCTATAGAGTAGAAACTGGAGAGGAGTCAGAAATGAGTAGAGAAGAGTGACCTATGGCTCATCTTAGTGGTCGTGTCCTACATTCAGCATGTGCTCTGATACCATCTTGTAGCGATCCGACCTCAGACGATCAAATCTCTGTTTATAAGTGTCATCCCTGTATCGGTAATGCTGACACACACAATGCTTGAAGGATTTATAACAGAGTTCAATCACACACTTATTACATCGAATATCTCAAAAGAGAACTTATTACAATAAATATGGCTTAAGGCCATCTAATAAGATAACAACGAAAGGCTTGGAAGATAAAGTGAGTCCATCAACTCCAACGGCATAGTTGAGTGCACGACAACGACCTAGCGCACCTTACTCTTCGTCTGAAAAGTCTACAACATGATATGTTGCAGCCCGAAACGGGTCAGCACATGGAATATGCTGGCAAGATAACACAGTAGAGCAATGAACAAGTAAAAGCTATCACTACATGCATATGAGGCTGGTGGAGGCTCTACGGTTATAATGTTTTGCGAAAAGCCAATTTTTCCCTACAACAAAGGAAAATATATTTTGTTTAACTATCATGGTAGTTGTTAAACATCGAGAAGGTTCCTCCAACTCAATCCCGATTAAGCAGTATTAATAACCCAACAAATCAATATAGAGTGATGAGATCAACATGATAATCCAAGAACCAGATACTCAAGACATCCATAACCGGGGACACGGCTAATCATGATTAGTTTGTACACTCTGCAGAGGTTTGCGCACTTTTCACCACAAGACTCGATCTCCTCCGTTGGATTTCTCGCACTACATGGTGTTTGAGAAACGGATGACCGAGACACAGTCTTTCAGAAACATTAACTCTAACCCTGGATAGACAGTACCAACCTACATCCCCTACATCTGCTAGCTGATATGTCTCCAACGTATCTATAATTTTTTATTGTTCCATGCTATTATATTACCCGTTTTGGATGTTTATGGGCTTTACTCTACACTTTTATATCATTTTCGGGACCAACCTACTAACTGGAGGCCCAGCCCAAATTGATGTTTTTTTGTCTATTTCAGTGTTTGGAAGGAAAGGAATATCAAACGGAATGAAACCTTCGGGAGCGATCTTTTTGGAACAAACTCAATCCAGGGGACTTGGAGTGGACGTCAAGCAACGAACAAGGCGGCCACGAGGGTGCCCGTTGCGCCCCCTGGGGTTGGGCGCGCCCCCATCCTCGTGGGCCCCTTGAGCGTCCACCGACCTACTTCTTCCTCCTATATATATCCACTTACCCCGAAAACATCCAAGAGCAACACGAAAACCTAGTTCCACCGCCGCGACCTTCTGTATCCGCGAGATCCCATCTTGGAGCCTTCCACCATTGCTAGCCTCTCTTGTGCCGCGCAACTTTCGCCGGTACCATACACCCACCATATACCTTCCTCAAAACAGCCACCATACCTACCTATTATGTCATTTCCATAGCCATTGCGAGATATATTTCCATGCAACTTTCCACCGTTCCGTTTATTATGACACGCATCATCATTGTCATATTGCTCTTTGCATGATCATGTAGTTGACATCGTATTTGTGGCAAAGCCACCTTCATAATTCCATACATGTCGGTCTTGATTCATTGCATATCCTGGTACACCGCCGGAGGCATTCATATAGAGTCATATTTTTTTCTAAGTATCGAGTTGTAATCATGAGTTGTAAGTAAATAAAAGTGTGATGATCTTCATTATTAGAGCATTGTCCCAAGTGAGGAAAGGATGATGGAGACTATGATTCCCCCACAAGTCGGGATGAGACTTCGGACTTTACAAAAAGAAAAGAAAAGAGAAAGGTCAAATAAAGAAAAAGAGAAAGGCCAAATAAAAAATGAGAGAAAAAGAGAGAAGGGACAATGCTACTATCCTTTTTACCACACTTGTGCTTCAAAGTAGCACCATGATCTTCATGATAGAAAGTATCCTATGTTGTCACTTTCATATACTAGTGGGAATTTTTCATTATAGAACTTGGCTTGTATATTCCAACAATGGGCCTCCTCAAGTGCCCTAGGTCTTCGTGAGCAAGCAAGTTGGATGCACACCCACTTAGTTTCTTTTGTTGAGCTTTCATACATTTATAGCTCTAGTGCATCCATTGCATGGCAATCCCTACTCACTCACATTGATATCTATTAATGGGCATCTCCATATCCCGTTGATACGCATAGTTGTTGTGAGACTATCTTCTCCTTTTTTGTCTTCTCCACAACCACCATTCTATTCCACATATAGTGCTATGTCCATAGCTCACGCTCATGTATTGCGTGAAAGTTGAAAAAATTTGAGAATACTAAAGTATGAAACAATTGCTTGGCTTGTCATCGGGGTTGTGCATGATTAAATACTTTATGTGATGAAGATAGAGCAACAACCAGACTATATGATTTTGTAGGGATAACTTTCTTTAGCCATGTTATTTTGAGAAGACATGATTGCTTTGTCAGTATGCTTGAAGTATTACTATTTCTTATGTCAATATGAACTTTTATTTTGAATCATTTGGATCTGAACATTCATGCCACAATAAAGAAAATTACATTGAGAATTATGCTAGGTTGCATTCCACATCAAAAATTATGTTTTTATCATTTACCTACTCGAGGATGAGCAGGAATTAAGCTTGGGGATGCTTGATATGTCTCCAACGTACCTATAATTTTTTATTGTTCCATGCTATTATATTACCCGTTTTGGATGTTTATGGGCTTTACTCTACACTTTTATATCATTTTTGGGACTAACCTACTAACCGGAGGCCCAGCCCGAATTGCTGTTTTTTTTGCCTATTTCAGCGTTTTGAAGGAAAGGATTATCAAACGGAGTCCAAACGGAATGAAACCTTCGGGAGCTATTTTTTGGAACAAACGCAATCCAGGAGACTTGGAGTGGACATCAAGCTATGAACGAGGCAGCCACGAGGGTGCCCGGCGTGCCCCCCTGGGGGTGGGCGCGCCCCCCCCCCACACTCGTGGGCCCCTCGAGCGTCCACCGACCTACTTCTTCCTCCTATGTATATATCCACGTACCCCGAAAACATCCAAGAGCACCACGAAAACCTAATTCCACTGCCGCAACCTTCTGTATCCGCAAGATCCCATCTTGGAGCCTTCGTCGGCGCTCCACCGGATGGGGAATCGACCACGGAGGGCCTCTACATCATCTCCAAGGCCTCTCCGATGACTTGTGAGTAGTTTACCATAGACCTTTGGGTCCATAGTTATTAGCTAGATGGCTTCTTCTCTCTCTTTGAATCTCAATACAAAGTTCTCCTCGATCTTCTTGGAGATCTATTTGATGTAACTCTTTTTGCGGTGTGTTGTCGAGATCCGATGAATTGTGGGTTTATGATCAAGTTTATCTATGAGAAATATTTGAATCTCCTCTGAATTCTTTTATGTGTGATTAAGTTATCTTTGCAAGTCTCTTCGAATTATCAGTTTGGTTTGCCCTACTAGGTTGATCTTTCTTGCAATGGGAGAAGTGCTTAGCTTTGGGTTCAATCTTGCGGTGTCCTTTCCCAAAGGATGTGAGGGCAGCAAGGCACGTATTGTATTGTTGCCATCGAGGATAAAAGATGGGGTTTATATCATATTGCATGAGTTTATCCCTCTACATCATGTCATCTTTCTTAATGCGTTACTCTGTTCTTCGTGAACTTAATACTCTAGATGCGAGTGAGTCGGTCGATGTGTGGAGTAATAGTAGTAGATGCAGAATCGTTTCGATCTACTTGTCACGGACGTGATGCCTATATACATGATCATGCCTAGATAATCTCATAACTATGTGCTTTTCTATCAATTGCTCGACAGTAATTTGTTGACCCGCCGTAATACTTATGCTATCTTGAGAGACGCCACTAGTGAAACCTATGGCCCCCGGGTCTATCTTTTATCATATAAGTTTTTATCTATCTTTTATTTGCATCTTTTACTTTCCAATCTATATCATAAAAATACCAAAAATATTATCTTATTATATTTTCTCTATCAGATCTCACTTTTGCAATTTACCGTGAAGGGATTGACAACCCCTTTATTGCGTTGGTTGCGAGGTTCTTGTTTGTTTGTGTAGGTGCGTGGGACTTTTGAGGAGCCTCCTACTGGATTGATACCTTGGTTCTCAAAAACTGAGGGAAATACTTACGCTACTTTGTTGCATCACCCTTTCCTCTTCAATGAAAACCAACGCAGTGCTCAAGAGGTAGCAAGAAGGATTTCTGGCGCCGTTGCCGGGGAGGTCTTCGCTCAAGTCAAGACATACAAAGTACCCATCACAAACTCATCTCCCTCGCATTACATTATTTGCCATTTGCCTCTCGTTTTCCTCTCCCCCACTTCACCCTTGCCGTTTTATTCGCCCTCTCTTTCCCAATCTTCTCTCTCTTTTTCTTGTCTTCTTGTGTGCCTGTTCGCCCTTATGGCTTTGCCTAAGAACACCGACCTTCATCTTAGAAGGTTGGAAGAGATTGTATTAAACATTAGAAGCTTTATGACTTTACAATTTGAGCATGATAGTTTCTTTAGAAAAGAGCTTAAAGAACAAAAAAGCTTTATGGAGTACATGAATAAAGAGCTTGATGATATGTCTAAGGAATTTTATGGTTTGAATTCTCAGATTGCTCGTCTTGAAAAATCAATAGCCCAAATTTCTGATAAGCAAGCCACCTTGGTCAATAAGATGGCTGCCAAACCAGAATGGTTAGGGGAAAATAATGATGAAGATCTAAAAGTTATTGATGTATCCCCTATTAAATCTTTGTTTTGCAATATGAATCTTGATAATGATGGGACTGGAGATGAGTCAACTTTAGTTAAAAGGCGTCCCAATAATTCAGAGTTTTTAGATCTTGATGTTAAATTTGGTAAAAGTGGGATTGGAGAGGTCAAAACTTTAAATAGCATTGAACCCACTATTATGGATTTCAAGGAATTTAATTAAGATAATTGGTCTTTAATAGATTGTATTTCCTTGTTGCAATCCGTGTTGAATTCTCCTCATGCTTATAGTCAAAATAAAGCTTTTAACAAACATATTGTTGATGCCTTGATGCAATCTTATGAGGAAAAACTTAATTTGGAAGTTTCTATACCTAGAAAACTTTATGATGAGTGGGAACCTAAAGATCATGAGTGCTATGCTTTATGTGATTTGGGTGCTAGTGTTTCCATGATTACGAAAACTTTATGTGCTATTCTAGGTTTCCATGATTTTGATGATTGCTCTTTAAACTTGCACCTTGCGGATTCCACCATTAAGAAACCTATGGGAAGGATCAATGATGTTCTTATTGTTGCAAATAGGAATTATGTGCCCGTAGATTTTATCGTTCTTGATATAGATTGCAATCTTTCATGTCCTATTATTCTTGGTAGACCTTTTATTAGTACGATTGGTGCAATTATTGATATGAAGGAAGTGTCGGAGTAAACGACCACGGGTAGCCTAGCCGGCTCCCCTTGGCTCTTCAAAAAATAACAGGCCGATCGAGCCTTCAAGCACCCAAGGCATAGGGCCGCCTTCCCCTGGCCGGCTACCACGCAGGCCGACTACCGGAAGGCGGCCCGACCCTAAACTCTCATGAAGAAAGACAACGGGAGGCCGACTCCAATAAGCCGGCCACGAGAAGACCGACTCCAAGAAGCCGACCCCCGGCATGCGGCCAAGATCATGCCCTCAAAGTCTGCACCCCCATAACGGTGATGAGACGGGGCATGGCAACAGTGAAGCCTGCCACCCCCGAATCCCGGAGCACGCATGGCCACAGTACGCCGTATGGGGCAGCCATGACCCGTCCGGCGTGGCACTGTTGCCATGCTGATCATGACGCACCAACGACAGGCTGTCAGTACGGCCCACAGGCGGCGGGCCCCTTCGGTCAGAGAGACACCCGAAGGCGGCAATGCCTCCCTCAGTCGGCCTGGGATGCAGCCGGCCCCCAACAGCCGGCTCGCTCCCTCCCTCGAAGTATGCGCACCATTAAGGAGACAGTACGAGGTAAGGCTACAGTGAGAGCCCGCCAGATGGCGGCACTGTAGCCATGCTTACCTCGACAAAGCCCTCGTCATCAAGAGTGAGGCAACAGTAACCAGCCCCCGACAGAACCCCCAAGCGGTGGGACCAGCCTGTCGACCAAGGAGCCGGCAGCCGGCGGGACCCACCAGTCGGCGGGCCCCAGCGGCCGGTGGAGAAGCCGGTGAGCATAGACACTGATGGCTAGGGCCCACGCCCAGCCGGATTACCATTGTACCCCTGGGGGGTAGGCCTATATAAACCCCCCAGGGCACCCATGCAAAGGGTTGGACTCTGATAGTTTTGAACACTACATTGAGGGGAGAAGTGAGCTAGCCTTGCCCTTCTTCTTCCTCTCGCCAAACAGCTCAAGGAGCCTCTTGTAGCCACTTGTTGATCTAGTGATCATGCGGAGACCCCGCAGAGCAGGACTAGGGGTGTTATCTCCACGGAGAGCCCCGAACCTGGGTAAGATCCGCCGGCGTGCATGTCTTCGCCTCATCCCGTTTCCACGCACCGACGATGTCTTATTGGCTCCCACAATGATAAGCCACCCGTTGGCATATGTCGCACCTACCACCTGACATTTGGCGCCCACCGTGGGGCCAGGTACACCGTCGTCCGGAGACCTGCTCTGGACGGGAACCCTTTTCCTCCCCAGTGAGCGTAGCCAGCCCGGCACGCCCGATGGCGCTTGCCCCGACACGCTGCAAGGTGTCGATGACGCCTGCGCGGCGAGCTGCCTCGCCGATCTTATTGGCGAGGCCCGCATCTCCGACGAGCCCGCGTCCGACGCGGGCACCGGCTGCCCCGAGAGCCGCCTCGTCAGCCTCCTCGACCAACTCCACGTCTCCAGCAAGCCTGCTGTGGATTTGGAGTCGGTTGGCTCCACCGACCCGATGCTTGTCGACTCCGACACGACATCGCTTGACGCTTTCCCCACCAACGTAGTGATCTTCGACGACCCTCTTCCTCGAGCCGACAGCGGCGGCAGCACCGTCACTGAGGTGCTTGTCATCAGCCATGGCGTCGCCTCTGGCGAGAACACCCACGACGCCCTGCAAGCGGCGCTGCACGACTTGTCCGCCCCCATCCCGGCCGATGCCGACGCCGAGATGCTGGAGGCACGCCACCTTGCCCTCATTGCGGAGGGCCGGAAGATAGCCACCATGAGACGCCTCACTGAGGCTCACCAGCGCGAAGTCGACCGCGCCGCCTTTGGTACGCCGCCTCCCGACGGGCCAAGCCGGGTCGGCGTCGTCAAGAAGCATGGCACGGCCATCGCTGACATGCTGGGAGCAGACCGCCCAGTCTACGCCATGCCTCTCGAGAACCTACGCGCCGCCCAGTCGGTCGTAGACGAGCTGAATGGACTGGGAGCCGATGAGCTCCCCTACATGACCAGACGCATCCAGCAGTTAATCAACGCGACCGCAGAGCGGCATGAAGCCGGCGTCCGCGCTGGAAGCCCTACCCCCACGCTGAGAGCACGGCGCGACGTCACGGACGCCGACTACGGGCGGCGCCCGCACAAGGCAAGAAAAGGAGTCGGCTGCTAGCCGCAGTCGGACTCGAATCACCATCGAGCGTGATGCAGAAGGCCGCCCTCAAGCTGTGGAATGACGAGGCGATCCGCCTCCTCCTCCGCCTCGTGGGGAGAGATACCCCACCCCGCCGCCTGTCAAACATCCGACTCTCAGCGGCCGACTAGGCCGCCGCGAAGGAGTCGGCGAGAATGACGCCAACCATCGGATCGACCGCCTAGCGCGATCCCTGGCGCTAGAAGAAGAAGATGATGTCGGCCGGCCCTGCTTTGGCCCCCGCATCCACGACGAGCCCTTCCCCAAAGTGTTCTTGCTCCCGAGAGACACGCCCAAGTACAACGGCTCCGTGAAGCCGGAAGATTGGTTGATCGATTACTTCACCGCAGTTTGCATAGCAAAAGGCAACAGGCGTGTTGCCGTGAAATATGTCCCCCTCATGCTCCAGGGCACGGCGCGCACCTGGCTCAACAGCCTCAAGCCTTACAGCGTCAACAGCTAGCTAGACTTCACAGAAGCCTTCATCCGCAACTTCACCAAAGACTCTACAAACGGGCTCCCAAGCCCCGACAGCTCTCCTTGTGTGTTCAAGGGTCCAATGAATCGACTCACGACTACCTCACGCGTTGGGCCGAGCTCCGCAACTCCTGCGAGGGGGTGCACGAAGTTCAAGCCATAGAGTACTTCATCGCTGGGTGCCGAGAAGGCACCCTCCTCAAGCACCGGTTCCTCTGCTACAAGCCGACTACCCTCGACGAGCTGCTGATCATAGCAGACAAGTACACCACGGCCGACTCTTCGATGAAGACCGAGCTCCGAGTAGACGCCTCCGGGAAGGTGCTCACTCCGGCTCCCAAGACGCCGGCTGGAGACTCCAACCGGCGCCCGTACCAGAATGATAACAAGCGCAAGGCCCCTATGCCGCCTTCCACCAGTCGGCAAGTGGCCACAGTCAAAGACGAACAACCCGAAGGGTGGCCCGCACCCAAGAAGCAGAAGGGCGGCAGGCCGGCTTGGCAACCGGCTTTCTCCTACGAGCAAGCCCTTGATGCCCCTGCAAGTTCCACAGCGGCGCGAAGGCGTCCAACCACACGACTCGGAAGTGCCATTGGCTCACGCGAATCTCCAAGGGCGAAGGGCTGGTGCCACCTCCGCCCGCTGGCCAGCCGCCTCCAGCCCCTCAGCAGCTGGCCGCTCAGCCAGCGGTCGGGGATGTTCAAGATGAGTTCCCTGACGAGCATGCCGCCTACGTCATCTTTACAAGCCAAACCAAAGAACAGCGCAGCCGGCGCCGACTGCACCAAGAAGTCAACACGGTCGCCTCCAACAACCCCGAGTTCATGCACTGGTCGGAGAAGCCTATCAGCTGGAGCCGGGCCGATCACCCAGAGGTGATGCCGTCCCCCGGCTCTTACGCATTGGTTTTGGACGCCACCCTAATGTGAAAGGTGAGCTGCCCGTTTCTCCCGCTGCGGCCGATAGATGGCGGAGCAGCATCAACATATCTTGCATCGCGTGACACCATGGAGAAGCTGAACATCAAGACGAAGCAGCTCATGCCTAGTCGGACTGTGTTCCACGGCATCGTACCCGGCCTGTCCTGCTCACCAATCGGCAAGATCAAGATAGATGTTCTCTTTGGGGACAAGGATCATTTCCACCGAGAAGTAATATGGTTTGAAGTAGTGGATCTAGAGAGCCCTTACCACGCATTGCTTGGCCGACCTGCTCTGGCTAAGTTCATGGCCGTGCCCCACTACGCCTACCTCAAGATGAAGATGCCGAGTTCCAAGGGCATCATCACCGTAGCCGGAGACTACAAGAAATCCTCTGAGTGTGCGGCAGCCAGCAGCCGACTGGCCGAGTCCCTCGTGATTGCTGAAGAGAAAAAGATGCCGGATCGAGTCGTGGCCATGGCCGGCAAGCAGCCGGCCCTGTCCCCCAACCCCAAGGAATATGATGCTCAAGGTTCTTTCCAGCCGGCCAAAGAAACAAAGAAGATACCTCTGGACCCGGAGCACCCGGAGAGGCACGCTGTCGTAGGCACCGGCCTTGACAGCAAATAGGAAAGCGAGCTCGTCGATTTCTTCCGTGAGAATTGGGACATCTTTGCATGGTCTCCCAAAGACATGCCGGGTGTTCCGACGGATTTCGCCGAGCACAAACTACATGTCCGATCCGACGCCAAGCCGGTCAAGCAGCCCTTGCGCAGCCTGTCGGAAGAGAAGAGAAGAGTTGTTGGAGAAGAAATAGCCCGGCTTCTAGCAGTCGGCTTCATTATGGAGGTGTTCTTCCTAGAGTGGCTTGCCAACCCGGTCCTGGTGTTGAAGAAAAACAAGCAGTGGCGCATGTGCATTGACTACACCAGCCTCAACAAAGCCTGCCCCAAAGATCCCTTTGCTCTGCCAAGGATTGATCAAGTGATAGACTCCACAACCGGATGCGAGCTGTTGAGCTTCTTGGATGCTTACTCAGGCTACCACCAGATAAAGTTGGATCTGGCTGACCGACTGAAGACCGCCTTCATCACACCATTCGGAGCTTTCTGCTACCTGACTATGACATTCGGCTTGAGAAATGTCGGTGCCACTTTTCAGTGTTGCATGCAGAAATGCCTCCTCAAGCAGCTCGGCAGAAATGCCCACGTCTATGTAGACGATATTGTGGTGAAGACGGAGAAGCGCGGCACCTTGCTGGAAGACCTCAGAGAGACATTCAAAAACTTGGGCCGGTTTCAGATCAAGATCAACCCCGAGAAATGCGTGTTCATAGTGCCAGCCGGATAGCTTCTAGGCTTCCTGGTCTCCGAACGCGGCATCGAATGCAACCTGGTGAAGATCAAGGCCATAGAGAGAACGGAGATTCCTACCAAGCTACGAGACGTCCAAAAATTTACCGGATGCCTGGCCTCCCTGAACCGCTTCATCAGCCGGCTTGTCTCCCCCTCTACCGACTCATGAAGTGTTAGACTAAGTATATAGTAGATATACGTGTTGTAACATAACCTGTATTTGTACGGTTCCCTCTTATAAATATATGACAGCCGTGCCCACCAAGGGCATCGAGCATTGTTCCAAACCCTAGTTTGTCTAACATGGTATCAGACGACGCGTTCGATCCGCGCCGTGCTTCCGCCTCCTCTGCGCCGCGTAAATCGGCCTCCGGCCGTGCCGCCTCCGTCAACCCTCGCGATAGATTCGCCGTTCATGGCGTCCGCACCCTCGCCTAGGCTCGCCCGGGTGCCTCGGGTCGCACCGCTGCGCCCGATCGCCCGTGCCCGATCGCCAGCCGATCCAATCCGCCCCGATGCATCAGTGCTCTGCATGGCCGGCCCGCTGGCGCGTCTGAGTCCTCGCATGGCCGCCTCACGATTCGTGATGGTGTAGCTGCATGGCCGCCTCGTGATCCATCTACTACACTAGCGAATCCATCCGCCCCAATACATCCGGCGTCTCTGCATGGCCGTCTCGCGATTCCTCTGGCGCTCTGCGCGACCGATCCACGCCGGAATCAGCCTCATTGTGTCGCCCTACATCGAGACTCAAGCGCATCTGCGGCGCCCGCCTCCGCTTCGGTGCTCCCGTTCAGGTCCCCTACGGCGGGTCGTATCCAGCACCGTACGTCGCGCCGTCGCCGTCGCCGTACGTCGCGCCAGTGCCGTATGCTTCGTCCTCCGTGGTGCCCTACGAGGCGTCGTACGGCGTTCCCTCACTACAAGAAATATGTCAACTTATGACCTTCTGCCAGTGGCCCTCGAAGAATTGGTCATAAATTTATGACCATTTCAGACCAATTGGTCAAAAGCTGTTCGGGGGGCTCCAAACCCTAAACCATTGCGACCATTTTGGTCAGAAAGGTCGTAATTTCCTCACACGAAAAGGTCATAAAGCAAATAGCGCTAGTCTGCCGCCTTATTTCTAGTTGTTAACGACCAATATAGATGGTCATAGCCTTGTAAATTGTGGTGGGTTGCTATGACTAGGCGCCACCTCATCGGGCTTTTGCCTATGTGTCATGTCCATGTGGCAGTTTTTGCCCTAGGTTGTGAAGCAACCTATATTTCTGTCATTCCCAAAATTCCCAAAAAAATCTCATAAATTTTTTGGGTCATATCTTCGTCAAATATGTAAAAACCTTCCTTGCCTAGTTCAAAAATAATTCAAAATTATTCATTTTCCTATTCTGTTCAGAGTAACAGTTTGTGAAGGAAGTACCACTTTGGCATGTCCAAATAGTATCCATTTTCTACAGTGCTTTCCTATGCCCAAATAACCATCCTCCACCAAATGCCAGCTCAATACATTCATTATTTTGAGCCGAGCTTCAACATTTGTATTTATGTCCAGGTGTGGTGGTTTGCAAAGCAAGTACCACCTAGGCTCCTCCTTTTGAGCTGAAAATTTGTGAAGACGGTCTTCTTAGTAACTAATCATCCTCAGCCAAAACTCACGCCCATTAGCCATGTACATTTCCCGTATCGCTAATCAAACACTTGGCTGCTTATTCATGTTTGAGCATCGATCGGTCTCCTCGTGAGAATCTTATGTTGTGATTTTCTTCCTAGCACCTACCTGGGGAGTGCCCAACCCACTAGACATGCCTAGGCCGCCCAGAACACATGGCAACGCCACGGTCACGCGGTGACCACGCGGCGGGCATGCGAGCTTACGCGCTCTAGAGTTGGGGCCCTCGGCCACCGTCCAAACCTTGATGCCTTGCCATCAAACCATGTATTTCTGATTAAATAGATACTTATTTACCTAGAAATGATTTTTGGAAAAATAAAGAGCAAACTATGAGGCAGCTGCAGTTCAAATTTGACCTGCTTCCACAGAATTCCATGGCAATTTGTCTTTTCACCAGAGGTGCATCAAAACTTTTTCACCCAACCATTTTGTCATTTGTGCATTATATATGGCCTAGTATTTTATAAAATTTATTTGGTCCATTTTGCAACAATTATTTGGTAGTTCCTTCACAAAAAACCTCCTTTTGGGCACTTTCGGAAAATGGAAAATGGTTTTTCGTCCAAAGAAAATGAAAACTTCCTTAGGCAACATTGTTTGGAATTCCAATATGTACCCTTGTGCACAATATGAGATCATTTGAACAAACTATGCCATAAATGTGGCCATAAGATTGATCATTTGGCTTGAAAGCCATTGATCTCCACACGTGATAGCTCGTTTCTGAGAACACTTTTTAAAAATAATTGTCGTATTACAAGTTTGTTATTTTTCCTAGGAACTTGGCCATATATAATGACAAAATGCGAAGGTTTCCCAATTTTTTGATTTTTATTGAATTTTTTACGCCCGTTTCAAAATGCGGTCAAAATGGCGGTAATGACCGTTCCTAGCAAGTGGTTGAATCTTGGAATTTTTTTGGTGTTTCTATGATTAAATAGATACTTATGTACCTAGAAATGATTTTTGGAAAAATAAATAGCAAACTATGAGGCACCTACAGTTCAAATTTGACCCGCTTCCAACTGAATCGGCAGGAATTTGTCTTTTTAACCAGAGGTGGATCAAAACTTTTGACACCCAACCATTTTGTAAATTGTGCATTAAATATGGCCTAGTATTTTAGAAAAATTATTTGGTCCAATTTTGTAACAATTATTTGGGAGGTCCTTCACAAAAAAACCTCCTTTCGGGCACTCGAAAAATGAAAAATGGTTTTTTCGTCCAAAGAAAATGAAAACTTCCTTAGGCAACATTGTTTGCCATTCCAATATGCACTCTTGTGCACAGTATGAGATCATTTGAACAAACTATGCCATGGATGTGGCCACAAGATTGATCATTTGGCTTGAAAGCCATTGATCTCCACACATGATAGCTCGTTTCTGAGAACACTTTTTTATAATAATTGCCATATTACAAGTTTGTTATTTTTCCTAGGAACTTGGCCACATATGATGACACAATGCGAAGGTTTCCCAATTTTTTGATTTTTTTGAATTTTTTATGCCCGTTTCAAAATGCGGTCAAAACGGCGGGAATGACCGTTCCTAGCTAGTGGTTGAATCTTGGAATTTTTTTGGTGTTCCTCTGATTAAATAGGTACTTATGTACCTAGAAATGATTTTCGGAAAAAATAAATAGCAAACTATGAGGCACCTACAGTTCAAATTTGACCCGCTTCCATCTGAATCGACAGGAATTTGTCTTTTTAACCAGAGGTGGATCAAAACTTTTGACACCCAACCATTTTGTCAATTGTGCATTAAATATGGCCTAGTATTTTAGAAAAATGATTTGGTCCAATTTTGTAACAATTATTTGGGAGGTCCTTCACAAAAAAACCTCCTTTCGGGCACTCGAAAAATGAAAAATGGTTTTTTCGTCCAAAGAAAATGAAAACTTCCTTTGGCAACATTGTTTGACATTCCAATATGCACTCTTGTGCACAGTATGAGATCATTTGAACAAACTATGCCATGAATGTGGCCATAAGATTGATCATTTGGCTTGAAAGCCATTGATCTCCACACATGATAGCTCGTTTCTGAGAACACTTTTTTATAATAATTGTCGTATTACAAGTTTGTTATTTTTCCTAGGAACTTGACCACATATGATGACACAATGCGAAGGTTTCCCAATTTTTTGATTTTTTTTGAATTTTTTATGCCCGTTTCAAAATGCGGTCAAAACGGCGGGAATGACCGTTCCTAGCTAGTGGTTGAATCTTGGAATTTTTTGGTGTTTCTCTGATTAAATAGGTACTTATGTAACTAGAAATGATTTTGGAAAAATAAATAGCAAACTATGAGGCACCTACAGTTCAAATTTGACCCGCTTCCAGCTGAATCGGCAGAATTTTGTCTTTTTCACGAGAGGTGGATAAAAGATTTTGACACCCTTCCATTTGGTTAATTGTGAATTAAATATGGTATACTATTTTAGAAAAAAAATTTGGTCCAGTTTTGCAACAATTATTTGGTAGGTTCTTCACAAAAAAACTGCATTTTGGGCATTCGAAAAATGGAAAATGATTTTTTCGTGCAAAGAAAATGAAAAATTCCTTACTCAACATTTTTGGTCATTCAAGATACAAACTTGTTCACAATGTGAGACCATTTTTTTTTATTTTTCATGTGCAGAAGTAGAAGAAAAACAAAATAAAATACACAAATCACATATACTTCATTCCCATTGGTGGAGTTGGTTTGACACGGATTGATGACATGGCGCCCATCCATCCATCCATCATCCCACATCCATCCATCCATTTATCTATAGAGAACAAAAAAGAAAAAAGAAAATGAAAAGGGGAACCCCATGCACTCCACCCACCCCAATCCCACCCTCCCACACCCCTCTCGCCTCCCACCCACCCCGATCCCATCCCTCCCAAACCCTAACCCAAGACTCCTCCTTCCCGGCTCCTCGCCGCCACCTCCTCCTCCCCAGCAGCCGGGCGCCCACCCAGATCCGTGTTCTCCTCCCAGATCCAATCCGGCCTCCCGCCTCCCGCCCATCCACCTTGCCCTCCCGCCCCGGCCCACTCCATTCCTGCGCGTGTAAGCCACCTCCCTCCGGCGGAGTTCGACCCCCCTCTCCCGCGCCCATCCACAGGCCTCGCGATGGATGTTGCTCTGCAGACGCCAAGGCCACCACCGCGTGCTCGCGCGCAAGCAATTCGTGCTCGAGGTCATCCACCCGAGCACCAAATCCTAACCACCCGTGCTCGAGGTCAAACACGTGGTCCTGCTCTGCAAGGTTCGTCGAGCGCATCTCCGCCAGGAGGGAGGCGCCTCGCCGTCTCCTCGCCCCGACCGCCCGGCCGCCGGTAAGTAGTCCCTCCCGATCCGCCCCGCTCGCCTCCTAGCGGCCCGCGTCTCCGCGCTTGGGCCGGTCAGATCGCGGCCTGCTTGGCGCGCCTCCCGATTTGGATCTGCCCGATCCCTCGGCGTGGCTCGTCGGGCGCCTCCTTGCACGGGGCCCATCCCCGTCGGATTCGGCCGCCGGCCTGCCTACCTGCCTGCCCGTGCCTACGCTGCTGCTGACGGTTTAGTCAAGCCTAGGTGCATGTCTTCGTCGGAGTCGCTGCGCTGTCGGTGCTCCGGCCCAGTCCTGCCTCCGCGTGCTGCTGGGTGGCCGAGCTCCAGATCTCGTAGCCGGCGTGTCCCTGCCCAAAAGGGGAGGGCTGGGGATATTTTTTTTTAATGCGTCGAGTAGATTCGCGTTGCTACTTCTGCAGTTCTGCTAGTCGCTCTCATTCATTCCTTGTTTGAGCTTCCGCATGCGCAACTGCTTGCTTATTGCTGACACGAATTTACGGAGAAATCCGGCTCTAATCCTGTACATGTAGATAGATTTGTCAGGGATTCGATCCTTGCTTGAGAAGATAGCACCACATCTGGCTAGTCTTACTTTTAAGGCACGTTTTCCCTTTGAGATATGCTGCAATTTACTACTTACAAGTTGTTGGTTGCTCTGCCTTGTCGAGTTGCTGATGACCATAACCATTTGCAGCTCGTCGTTGGTGGTTCCTGGCAAGCAAGTGAAGCCCAGCTGGCATGGCGGCCAACCTGCCCTTCTGCCCGAACGCGTGCAGCTCTCTAGTTCTCTCATGTCTGCAGACGCACGCACGCCATACGCCCTCTGGTGACTTGCTACGCACACACTGCAACAACAGGTAGAGATGCCTTTCATCTCCATTTGTACTGTTGGTCATGGGGTGGTGCTGCTCCTCTCCCTTTCTCGGATCAGTAGCTGCATTATTCCCAAATAAATTTGTGCTTCTATTTAGATTCTGCCCATAACATGTTTGATGTTATGCTTATGAGGAGTTGAACTTCATTTTTTCCAGGTTCTTCTTTGGTGTATCAGGTAAGGTGTAATTTGTTTTCAAAACTGAGATTGATGTACAGTCCAATACATCAGGTAAAATTAACTTAATGGAGAGTTCTTCGTGATGTTGCTTGCATATATTTCTTTTGTCTAACAAACTGGATGCTTAAATTTTGGATATAAACATTGAGTAGGTGCTAAAATGTTTTGCTAATAATAGTTTCCAACTTGCTTTTAGCAGAACTACATAACTATAGAAACACATCAAAACTATTATAGCTCAATCAATTTGCATATTTTAATTATGTGTACTCAAAATTGAAACTGTTATCAGAATTGTGATATTGTGCATTGGCTTGCTGAACCCTTGCTGAACCCTTGTGCTGGCTAGAAATGCAGAATTGTGATATTGTGCTGGGAGCACTCTTGCTACAGTCATTAGCTCATAAGCATCAGACCATATGTTTTCTTATAAGCAAACTATATTGATGGTTGCAAGATAAGTTAAAATATACTAGTGCTACCTTGAAATGTCAAATACATGTTCGCTCTCAGCTGGGATATTGGATTGTACTTAGTTATGTGACTCGTTCATGTTCGCGCTGCTTGTTAAGTGATTACCTTTATGTACTTGCTACAAGTAAGATGGTCAATACATGCTTGTTTTGTATCTATCCAGAACAGTTTGCTTGGTCGCCTGATGCTTGATGCATGCATAATGTGACTCACACATCATGAAATCTGAATAACTTTGACATAGTTGCTCTGTTATCTTGCCTTCGGGTTGATACTTGTCATTTTCCTTCCCAAATATATCTTAGTTTTGCTGTTATGAGAATGTTATATGCATAGTTTCTTATTAGATCTCAAATTCTGCAGCTATTTTTCATTGTTAGGAGAATGTTGTATGCACGGCTTCACTTGATTATATTGCTAACTTTTCTGATATATAACTCACAGATTTTGGCCTTAATTCGTCAAAAGTTGTTGTACCAGGAGAAGAATCCTAAAGAAAACTTGCACCCAACAATGTGTTTTAGCTCCCTGGAGCAGGACATGTTAATATTTAGCTGTATTTTATATTTCAATACCTGATTTGTACCGCTGTGATTGTAAAGTACCTGCCATGATTTGAATCAAGTTATTGAAAATTTATGTGTTATTGGCTCTGTTTGAATCAAGTTATTGGTTGTTGCACAAATTGAGAATTGACGTGTGGCACCTAAACAACACACCTGGTCCCATTTCACTAGTGGATCCTTTAAAATAGGAAAGAAACAAAAGAAAACCCGACATGTGGGACCTAATTGGATGACCTGGACCTGGTTGAAAATGGATTGTAAAAAGGCCCAAATAAGAAATGGAAGCAAAAGGCGAACGCCTAGAAAATAAAAGGCCACAATATTGGGCTTGGCCCATGAACCCAACCAAAAATTGACAGACAGAAAAAAAACACAAATAGGCCGAATTGTTGGGCTAGGCCCATGTAGAAAATCGAATTGGACCGGGCTGAATCTTGTGCCACATCAGCTTGCCACGCTGGATGCCTACGTGGCCTGGGGAGGTTGCTAGTGACCAAAACGCCACAGTAGGAATATTTTGGTAAATAGCGTCTTTGACCATTCCGGAAGAAAGGTCGCTATAGTCGATTTCTGACGGCCAGCTTTTGACCTTCTGTTTTTGGTCACAAAAAGGTCGTAAATGGAAATTTGTGACCTTTCAGTGACCAATAGTGGTGGTCACAAGTTGACATATTTCTTGTAGTGCTATGCGGCCTCTGTGCCGTATGTCGCGTCGCTGCAGCCCTACGACGTACCTCTTACGGCGTCCTATGGTCATCACCAACACTATCGTGCGCCTCCGTCGGCCGATGTGCTGATTCCGTATAGTGCTCCTCCGACGCTCGACTCGCAGCTCTCCGCACCGGTGGCTGAACCAGGACCGTTCCACTTCGCTCATCTGGTGACGGTGAAGCTCTCTTCTGATAACTACCTCCTGTGGCGCGGTCAGGTGTTGCCACTGATGCGTAGTCACTACCTTGAGGGGTATGTCGACGGTACGCTGCCGTGTCCCCCGGCCATGGTTCCGGTGCCCTCGGTCGATGGTGGCTCCGTCATGGTGACCAACCCTGCTCATCGTCGGTGGATCGCTCAGGATCAGGCTATTCTGGGTGCCATTTAGTCCTCACTCACTCCTTCCGTGGCTGGCATGGTGGTCTTTGCCGCGACGTCAAGGGATGCATGGGCCACCCTCGATTCCAGCTTCTCATCGCGGTCGCTGGCACGTTCTTCTGCCATTCAGAACCACCGGGTGAGGTCAAGAAAAATGATCTCTCCGTCACGACCTTCTTCAACAAGGTCAAAAGTCTGGCTGATACACTGTCATCTATTGGGAAGCCTCTTCGTGATGAGGAGTTTACTTCGTTCATTCTCAACGGGCTTGATGAGGACTATGATTCTCTTGTTGAAAACATCAACGGACGTGACACCCCAATGCCGCCTCGCGATCTCTACGCGCGCCTCCTCAACACCGAACAACGGCTTGCTGCCCGTCGCTCCGTCGGCGTCTACACGGAGGGTCCCTCTGCGAATGCTGCTCTCCGCGGGGGTGCCCGTGGTGCCAAGCAGAAGGCGCCGCCGTCCACGGGCAACCAGCCCCGTCTCCCGCTCCACCTCCTCCGACGGCTGGCCGCAAGCGGCTACACTGTGAGGCATGTGGGGGTGGGGTTGAGTGTCAGCTTTGTGGCATTGAGGGGCACTTGGCGTCTCGCTGTCATCGTCGCTTCAAACGTGATTTCCTTGGCATTGGGAACAATGGGAAGGGTAACGAGAAGCAAGCTGCTCTCGCCACACAGGAGCCTGGGTTCACTCCTTCGTACTCGGTGGACCCTGCATGGTATATGGACACAGGCGCCACGGACCATTTGACGAGCCAGCTTGACAAGCTGGCCACTCGCCAGGCCTACACCGGTCATGATCAGGTCCAGACCGCCAATGGATCGGTATGCCCATCTCACATGTTGGTCAGGCATCTCTTCTTTCACGTACCACTAAAACCTTGCGTCTTCTTGATGTCCTTCGTGTTCCTTCAGTCACACATAGTTTACTCTCGGTTCCTAAGTTAACTCGTGACAACAATGTGTTTGTTGAGTTTCACCCTTTCCATTTTTTTGTTAAGGACCAGGACACGAGGGACGTTCTACTTAGTGGTCGAGCTCGCGATGGATTATATGCGCTTGATGTGCCACGAGTCCATGCACGAGTTCCTCAAGTTTTCAGTGGTGTCCGGGTGTCATCGTCGCAGTGGCATTCTCGCCTTGGTCATCCCATGCACGGGGGGCCTGCTTCAGACCATAAAGAGCTTTGACAAGATGACATAAATGATGTGGCTGAGCAGGATCAACAAAACCGGGCGGCTGACGCATATAAACCTCTTCTTCCAGAACTCCATGGAGAAAAGCATTCTGAACATCAAGCTGTCAAAGCGACCATCCTCGAGTAATGTGACCAAGGAGAGAAGAACACGAATAGTGGTTGGTTTAATAACAGGACTGAATGTGTACGCATAATCAATACCATACCGTTGCTTGAATCCCTTGGCAACCAGACGTGCCTTGTATCTCCCAATGGAACCATCAGCATGTTTCTTCACCTTGAATACCCATTTAGAGTCAATGACATTGACACCAGATGGAGGTGGAACCAGGCGCCAAGTGTTGTTTCGTTGAAGAGCATGAATCTCTGCTCCATCGCAGCACGCCAAAGGTGGAATGCCAAGTGCTTCCTGAAAATGTCGTGGTTCGATCGTAGGGTCGGCCTCGATATCGCCATACTGAGCCGCAAGCCATCTATGATGCCGTCCAAGGCGCTTCTTCGGTTGGAAGATGCCACTCTTGCTGCGAGTATGAGGACGCAGGACGACAGGCGGAGGTGGCGGTGGAGCAGCCACCACAGAGGAGCCACTGTCCATCAGCGGCGAAGAAGACGTGCCTGGAGTGGTTGGTGAAGACGAGCCGCTCGAAGCAACGATCGGCGAAGCCATCCGCTCAGGCGACTGTGCCGCGGGAGCAGCCAGCCCAGGGAGCAATGCTGCAGGGTCAGCCGGCCCAGGCGACCCAGGCGACAGCGCCGCGGCCGGTGTAGGCAACAACGAGGCCACAGACCCAGGCGACGTGGGTGCCTCGTCGGATCCACGTGCATGTCCCATGCACGCGCGATTGTCGTCGTGAGCAGCCGGCGTAGCAGCAGGCACAGCCGGTGTAGCAGCAGGCGCAGCCGGCGTAGCGGCGGCTGGTGCATGTGAGGCCTCATTATCATCCTCAAGAAGCTCAAGTCGTGCACCTCGCCCAGTCCCTGCACCATGGTTAGGCAACAACAGAGGAGAATATGTAGCATCCACAAACTGATCAGGCAAAACTGGAAAATAGTGCAACTCGGTGATGGGAGTATCAGTGGAAGATGTGAGCGTGGAAAAAGGAAAGACAGTCTCATCGAACACAACATCACGGGAAATGTAAACACGATTCGTTGGAATGTGGAGACACTTGTACCTTTGTGGAGAGGACTGTACCCAAGGAACACACATTTTTTTGATCGATACTCAAGTTTATGCTTGTTGTACGGACGAAGATGTGGCCAACACGCACAACCAAACACTTTGAGGAAGGAGTAATCTGGAGTTTCATGAAGCAACACCTCAAGAGGAGACTTCATATGAAGAAGTCGTGTCGGAGTCCTGTTTATCAAAAAACAAGCAGTGAAAAAAGCATCGCTCCAGAACCTAAAAGGAACAGAGGCATGTGCAAGAAGGGTTAGACCAGTTTCAACTATGTGACGGTGCTTGCGCCAGCTGCACTGCTCGCTGATGTGTATGAGGACAAGACACATGGTGTGAGATGCCAAGCTTACGAAAGAAGGTGTTGAGATTACGATATTCACCCCCCAAATCGGATTGAACATTGATAATTTTGTGCTTAAGCAACCGCTCAACATGCGCTTGAAATTGCATAAAGACATGAAACACATCAGATTTGCGCTTAATAAGATAAATCCAAGTAAAGCGACTGAAAGCATCAATGAAACTGACATAATAGTTGTGACCACTGACAGAAGTTTGGGCATAGCCCCACACATCTAAAAACACAAGTTCGAGAGGAGTCTTGACAACACGACTCGATACAGAAAAAGGCAACTGATGACTCTTGCCTTGTTGACAGGCATCACACACGAAACTCCTTATTACTCGACTCGACAGGAAGACTATGACGATGAAGCACATGGCGCACAATGGGAGTGGCATGCACGTCTTGGCGCTGCTCTTCGTGCTCATGGGTTTGTGCCTTCTGCAGCGGACACGTCTTTGTTTATCCTTCAGCGACCGGAGGTGATTATGTACATTCTGGTCTATGTTGATGACATCATCGTTGTTAGCTCGTCTGCTGCTGCTACGAATTGGCTGGTGTCCTCTCTTGGTGATGAGTTTGCTGTTAAGGATCTTGGGAGACTGCATTATTTTCTGGGTCTCGAGGTTCTTCATTCTGATGGTGGCTTGACTCTTACTCAGAAGAAGTACTCCCAGGATCTCCTCCGTCGTGCAGGGTATGTTGCGGTGCAAGCCTGCTTTCGACTCCCATGTCCGCCACGGACAAACTAATCGCTCTTGCTGGTGACTTGCTTTCTCCTGAGGATGCCACTGAGTATCGCAGCATTGTTGGTGGACTGCAATACTTGCTCATCACTCGACCAGACATATCGTTTGCAGTGAACCGTGTGTGCCAGTATCTTCATGCGCCGCGTGATTCTCACTGGTCCGCTATTAAGCGCATCTTGCGCTATATGTTAAATCCTGCTTGGTTCATATGGTCTTCATCTTCAGTCGGTGCCTTCTGGACTAATCTCCGCATTTTCTGATGCCGACTGGGCTGGTAGTCCTGATGACAGGCGATCCACGGGGGGACATGTTGTATTCTTTGGACCTAATTTGATCGCCTGGCAAGCTCGCAAGGAAGCTACGGTGTCCCGGAGTAGTACTGAAGCTGAGTACAAAGCGGATGCTAATGCCACAGCTGAGATCATGTGGGTGCAGTCGTTGCTTCGGGAGTTGAAGGTCTCTCCAACTCAGCCGCCTGTCCTTTGGTGTGATAACATCGGTGCTACATACCTTTCATCCAAAACAGAATTTCATGCCCGAACGAAGCACATAGAAGTTGACTATCACTTTGTGAGGGAACGTGTTGCTCGTAAGCTTCTTGAGATCAAGTTTGTTTCTTCTAAGGATCAACTTGCGATATTTTCACTACGCCCTTGCCCTTGCCTTCTTTTGAGGGATGTCGACGCAATCTTAACCTTCTGAGTGTTTCAGGACATAGTTAAGATTGAGGGAGGGTGTTAGACTAAGTATATAGTAGATATATGTGTTGTAACATAACCTGTATTTGTACGGTTCCCTCTTATAAATATATGACAGCCGTACCCACCAAGGGCATCGAGCATTGTTCCAAACCCTAGTTTGTCTAACATGAAGAAGTCCACTCACTTCGAGTGGAACGACCAAGCAGACCAAGCTTTCCACGAGCTAAAGAAGATGCTGACCATGCCGCCTGTCTTGGCGGCACCGACTGAGAAAAAGCCCATGCTCCTTTACATTGCCGCCACTAGCCGGGTGGTCGTCAAGTTATCGTGGGTTCAGCGCCTTGAAGAAGGCCGAGCTCAGTTAGTCCAGAGGCCGGTATATTATCTGAGTGAAGTGATGTCCACCTCGAAGCAGAACTACCCACACTATCAGAAGATGTGCTATGGTGTATACTTCGCCGCCAAGAAGCTCAAGCCCTACTTTCAAGAGCACCCCATCACGGTCGTATGTACTGCCCCGCTCGCCGAGATCATAGGCAGCCGGGATGCATCTGGCCAGAGGCAAAATGGGCCATTGCGCTGGCTCCTTACACGATCTTCTACCAACCCCGCACCGCCATCAAGTCCCAGGCATTGGCCGACTTCCTTGTCGACTGGGCCGAGACCTAGTCCCTGCCGCCGGCCCCCGACTCCACTCATTGGCGGATGCACTTCGACGGATCCAAGATGCGCACCGGCTTGGGAGCCGACATCATCCTCACCTCTCCCAAGGGCGACAAGCTAAGATACACATTGAAAATTCATTTTGCCGCCTCCAACAATGTGGCCGAGTATGAGGTGCTCATACACGGGCTCCGGCTAGCCAAAGAACTCGGCATCCACCGGATCCTGTGCTATGGCGAGTCGGATTTGGTAGTCCAGCAATCATCTGGCGACTGGGACGCCAAGGACGCAAACATGGCGAGCTACCGCTTCCTCGTTCAGCAACTCAGCGGATATTTTGAAGGATGCGAGTTCTTCCACGTGCCACGGGCCGACAACGAGCAAGCAGATGCCCTGGCACGAATAGGCTCCACCCGACAAGCTATACCAACCGGCATCTCTCTCCAACGCCTCCTCAAGCCGTCTGTCAAGACATCTCCAGAATCTGATTCCATCTTCGTGCCGCCTGACCCCGACACAGTCAGATCCGGCTCGGGGACTTCGACAGGCGGCTCGGGGACTGCTATAGTCGCACCCGGCCTGGGGACTGATACGTCTGCAACGTATCTACTTTTCCAAACACTTTTGCCCTTGTTTTGGACTCTAACTTGCATGATTTGAATGAAACTAACCCGGACTGACGCTGTTTTCAGCAGAACTACCATGATTTTGTTTTATGTGTAGAAAAGAAAAGTTCTCGGAATGTCCTGGAAATCCACGGAGGCACTTTTTGGAATTAATAAGAATTTTTGGCGAAAGAATTAATGCCAGGGGGCCCACAGCCTGTCCACGAGACAGGGGGCGCCCCCTAGGGCGCGGCCTCCTATCTCGTGGACCCCCTGGACCTCCTCCGACCTCAACTTCAACTCCATATATTCATGTTCGGGGAGAAAAAAATCAGACAAAAAGTTTCATCGCGTTTTACGACATGGTGCCGCCGCCAAGCCCTAATCTCTCTCGGGAGGGCTGATCTGGAGTCCGTTCGGGGCTCCGGAGAGGGGGATTCGTCGCCGTCGTCATCATCAACCATCCTCCATCACCAATTTCATGATGCTCACCGCTGTGCATGAGTAATTCCATCGTAGGCTTGCTGGACGGTGATGGGTTGGATGAGATTTACCATGTAATCAAGTTAGTTTTGTTAGGGTTTGATCCCTAGTATCTACTATGTTCTGAGATTGATGTTGCTATGACTTTGCTATGCTTAATGCTTGTCACTAGGGCCCGAAAGTGCCATGATTTCAGATCTGAACCTATTATGTTTTCATGAATATATGTGTGTTCTTGATCCTATCTTGCAAGTCTATAGTCACCTATTATGTGTTATGATCTGACAACCCCAAAGTGACAATAATCGGGATACTTCTCGATGATGACCGTAGTTTGAGGAGTTCATGTATTCACTATGTGCTAATGCTTTGTTCCGGTTCTCTATTAAAAGGAGGCCTTAATATCCCTTAGTTTCAGTAAGGACCCCGCTGCAACGGGAGGGTAGGACAAAAGATGTCATGCAAGTTCTTTTCCATAAGCACGTATGAATATTTACGGAATACATGCTTACATTACATTGATGAATTGAAGCTAGTTTTATATCACCCTATGTTATAACTATTGCATGAGGAATCGCATCCGGCATAATTATCATCACTGATCCATTGCCTACGAGCTTTTCATATATTGTTCTTCGCTTATTTACTTTTCCCTTGCTACTGTTACAACTACTACAAAAACCCAAAAACATTTATCTTTACTTTTGCTACAGTTACTATTATTATCATACCACTTTTGCTACTAAATACTTTGCTGCAGATACTAAGTTATCCAGGTGTGGTTACATATTTTTTATGGTAAATGTTTATATTTTTATATAAACTTGGTCAAACTTTAGGAAGTTTGACTTCGGTCAAACCTAATATGCAGAGTTTACTACTACTACTCGCTAGTTGCTTAGCCGAATCACTCAACACGACACACGGGAGTCCGGTGTCACAAAATTTTGAGGTCGGCGGAAAATCTCCCGCGACCACTGATTCGAAAGCAAAGGAAGTTACCATCATAGCCTTCGGAACAGGCCTACGGACGACGCTTGGTAGGGGCTGTTTTTGTAACTTCAGTTCACCCAACCCAGCCAACCCCACCCCAAAGACCCGTGAGTAGTACACCTGAATACTCCCCATTTTCTATCCCCACCGCAAAATAGACTTCTTCACGGCACCGCAGCCTTCGTGCTCCTCCCTTTACATCGGGCGCACTCGTCCACCGCAGAAAGATCTGCCTCATCGACGACCTCATACGCCGCACTGGAGCCGGTCCACCGTCGTTGTCGTAGACGGAGCCTCTTCCCCGGCATCGTCTTCCACGGTCTCGGATCTGCTTCCGGAAGTCGACGTAAGCGCAGTAAGTACCATCGTCGTGGACAATGAATCGACTCCGTTGACGACCATGACTCACAGAGGCCGCCGCGACCATCGTTCTCCTCCTCGATTGGTAATGTGTGTATTGAATCACTTAGCAGTACATGTGCAGTTCCAATTTTGTTCATACCTACCCTTCAATTTTCCTGGGTGCTATGTTCCCGTAAAAGTAATTGGTTATAGCCTCCAATGTCCAACAGAATATCAGCTGGTAATTGTGCGTCGCTCCTGTATCTCGCTGTGCTTGGGTAGGTTTTTCATCTGCAACCTGTAGTGTGGAAAATGATGGAAAGGTTTTTAGAACTAGCAAGATGCCCATGCGTTGCACGCATCAAGATGCATTTGTATGAGTAGTTTATCTTGTGGGAGAAAAGGATGAATGAGGGAAGGCCTTATTTGCAAATCTGGAGAGGGGTATGGGTATCTTTCTACAAAATTCCCATTTGTTTCTTTCCTATCTGTCAGATATAAATCAGACGGCCTATATTGCAAGAAAAAAAGTATAGAGAAAAAAAGTAGACAGTAAAGGAAGTAGAGATAAATATTAAATATTAAATATAAAATAAATACAACCGTAGAGAAGAGAGTAGAGATAGCAGAGACGTCTTGAAAGGATCGCTGCTGAAAAAGCGGTCGGGCGTGCTTATTTTTGGCGCGGCGTCCGGGCGCGCTTATAAATCCAACGCCCTCCCACCGCTCTGTGCCTTGCCACCGCTCTCTCCTGCTCTTTTCGCCTCGCCGCCAAGGCCACCATGCCGCCGCCGGGAAACTTGGGGATACCGCGGCATCCGCGCGCGCCCCTTCGGCGGCTTCTCCGCCGAGATCCAGTTCCGCGGGATGCGCCTCGGCCTCGGCAATTTCGACACCGCCAATGAGGCCACCCGCGCGTACGACGCAGCGGCGTGGCGCCTCCGGTGGCCTCATAGAACATTGAACTTCCCCAACGTGCCGACATGGGAGCGGGCGCGGGAGCTCGCGCCTCTGCCGCGGCTTAGCACCGACGAGGATCGTCGCGACAACCGGAGGCGAGAGCACCGTCTCGGCGTCGCCGAGATGGACGAGGAAGCCATGGCGCTGTGGCGCCAACACTTCCCGCAAGACATCATCAACGAGCACGAGTTCTACGCGCAAAGAAGGGCGGAGAGGGATAAGAGGAGGGCGGAGCGAGCCGCCTATCGCGAGGACAAGCGTAGGCAAAAAGCGGACGCTCAATTCAACATGAGGCTAGGAGCAGCGTCGCCCTGGGAATCCGACGACGATCGGTATCTTCACGCCTACAATCGACGCCGGAGGAGGACATCACCAAGGAGGAGTCGGACGACGAGGAGTTGAATTATCTTTTTTATCTATCTATGCCGAGAACTATCCTCTACTCTCTAGTATCTACTTCTCGATCTCAAAGACTGTAAATGCTTTTTAAAGCTCCGGCGTTGCGATTCTGTTGGAGATGCTCTAACATGGCGTATTTAGTGCTTTAATGTTGCCCACAAGATGCGCGAGTATTACTAGTAGTATTTTTCTTGCCATGTTGAGATTTTAAAACCACGAGTGTGAACATGCAGAGGAGCAATGAAGACCAAACACGGGATATTCGGGACATCTTCAAGGAGTGTGGCAAGTTAAAGAGGAGCTGCACCGAACCTATAAAACGAGCTTTGGTAAGTAACACCCTTTCAATTACTTTCGTTTAGCCTCGTGTTCTTCGATGTGTATATGTTGTAGTTTCCGTTTCTCTTAAGCATGGTGTTCTTCGATGTGTAACAAGAAGAGTCTTAATCGTCCTAATTCTTTCGTTTTTAACTTGATGTAGGAAGTGGGTGTTCTCACCTTGTAGTCTGTTTTTATATTTCTTTTCCTTTTGAATTCACTTCTCCGAGTTACATTTATCCGCTTCTACTAAATGGATCTAGGTTTCTCTGAGTATTGATCTAAAAAATAAGTAACTTCATGTCAGGATGCAGTTCTTGCGAGGAGGGAAGTATGGTCAACCTCGAGATCATGTTTTCAAAATGAGGCTGGATTACACACAAGGTGCCAGTTCCCTAATGATGCTGGATTATACACAAGGTGCAAATTCTGAGATGATCTTTGGATTACACACAAGCCAGGTGGAGTCATCAGTTGTTCGTGTCCTCGTGGCATTAGTAAAGGCTGAAAGAAAGCGTGCAGCAGCCCTTGAGAATGTAGTTGAGTTCCTGAAGAAGCGAAAAGAGCAATCAGATGCTCTCTTCACCCAAGCCAAAGAAGAGATGGAAGAAGCCAGAATTAAGCTAGCAGAGGCAGGGCAGGCTAGGCGTCTCCTGCTATCTAAAACTGTTGTCAATACAAAATTTCCTTCATAATAGCTAGGTTCAAATGTTTATCCGATCGGCATGCATGTTGTGATGTCTGTGCATCTACTGATGTGGCACAAAATGTTTTATTTTGGGTCATGTAATAACAACAATTACTTTCCAAACAATAACAGACGAAGCATTGGACATGGTACAGTTCACGCGCAAGCCCGACATTCCAAGTTCAACTTCCACATCAAACTCATGTTCACAGATATCTGCACATTCATACATAATGTCCACAACCATGATTCACTACAAAGCCAAAAAATGTGAGGAGAGTTATAAATAAAGAAAAACCTCTACTAGTTCACGCTACCGGTCACGAGAACAACAAGTCAAGACCATGCGTAAATTAATTACTCCCTCCGTCCCATAATATAAGACGCTTTTTGACACTAGTATAGTGTCAAAAAACGTCTTACATTATGAGACGGAGGGAGTATATTTTAGTCATGTTTTCTGTTCTAAAATGCCTGCCGGCTCACGGAAGGACGTGTTGCCGGCACACGCGCGGATTCAATGAAGGCAGGCAGGGCAGTCTTAAGCTGGTTGCACGTGGCGAGGAGGCGTGCTCACCGAACTGCGGAGTGCGGCCCTCTTGAATGACGCCACGGTTCAATGCCTGCGCTTATGAGAGGTCGCGTCCGTGTCGAGCAATCACTCCCTCCAGTCCTTTTTGTTTGGGTATAACAAAATCTGCTTTTCCATTCACATTTTACAAGTAAAATTCGTGGACAAACTTTGACCCAAAGTACGATGGGGACTAGTAAACCGTAATGGAGGTAGTAGTTTTTTTAATCAAAGAAGGGTTTCCTTCCGACATCGAAAACCAGCATCTAAATCTAAACCATATTATTTTCCCTAGAACTACCAGGTTCAACATCTTGCAACATAAACCCATACAACCATACGCCAAGGAGGTACGTAGTACTATGAATTCCATTTTCGCTCCATACCAATCGTTCTAAAAACTACTTACTACTTATAACGTGCCATTGAAAATCAGAACTCTTAACCCCGCTAAAAAAGCGATATTTTAAACGTGGCTACTCGATCTGTGGCAACTGGCAAGCCACCGCGCTCCAAGTCGTTCACCTGTGGTCCCGACCATCAACTCCTACAAAGGTGCTCCACCACGTTCCTGGTACCCGCGAATGCAGCAATCGTGCGCCTAGGGTTTTAGGGTTTATTTGTTAACGTCGCCTTTACGTAACACTCATGTGTGCGAGACAGCGAGAGGCCGACTGCGTGCGTGCGCCTCTTCTCTTCATATATGTACTTCACCGTTTGTCTGGTGTCCAAAAAATTATAATAACTACTAGCAATGTGCCTATGCGTTTCCACACGATCAAAGTAGATTAATACATATTCACTGATTTGATAGGAAAAAAAGTCTAGTTTTGAAATACGTATATCACTAAAAATATGTTATGTTTCACTCAAAATATATTCCTTTGGCGGTTTTGATGAGATAAGGGAGGAATGTTGTTGGTTTCAAGATTCGAGAAGTGGTATATGTCTAATTTCTACTCTTACTAGCAAGATGCCCATGCGTTGCATGGAACATCAAGATCTTTGGGAGAAAAGGATGAACAAGGGAAGGCCTTATCTGCAAATGTGGTGAAGAGTGCGGGTAAATTGCCATATTTTCCTTCCTATCCGTCAGATATAAATCAGACGACCTACATTGCAGGATGGCAGGCCCACCATCATCACCAACTCTATTTTTTATCCCTACTCTTATAAAAAGCATTGTCGGTGATGATCGTGTGCCTGCCATCCTGCAATATAGGCCGTCCGATCTATATCTGACGGATAGGAAGGAAACTATGGCAATTTTGCAAAAAGATACCCACACCCCTCTCCACATTTGCAAATAAGGCCTTCCCTCATTCATCCTTTTCCCCACAAGATAAACTACTCATAGAAATGCATCTTGATGTTCAGGTAACGCATGGGCATCTTGCTAGTTGTTGCAAAAGGCCCATGTGTGTGTGAGAGAGAGGGAGAGTGGAGGAGGACGGAGTGCATGTGTGACAAAGACACAAGTAGTGTGTGTGCGATAGGTATCAGCTTAAAATGAGGCGATAGTGTGTGTGTGCACGATCGAGAGGGCGTGTCTCAAGAAGGAAAGAAAAAGCTACATAGATACAAGGAGCGGGAGAGAGACATGTATGCGATGGTGGAAGCACGAGTGTGCGGGTGCATAAACCTATCTAGAGGCTAGCCAGTCGATAAATGTTTGTGAGAGAAATACGAGTCGGGGTGCGAAAGCGAGAGTTTTGTGTGTGAGAGAGAGAGACGGTAGTCGGGAAGGGGAGTGGAAGCAGGAGTTGTGTGTGTGTGTGTGTGTGTGTGAGAGAGAGAGAGAGAGGAGACGGTAGTCGGGGTTGTCTGATCGGTAAACAAATGAATAATGTCAGACTTGGATGGAGATTTAAAAGGAGACCGCAACAAATGTTGTGTCTACAGGAGAGAGAGAGAGTAATTTTAGTGGTATGAGTCATATGTAGAGACATATAGGGTGTGTGAGAGAATCCCATAGAGAGAAAGACAAAGTGAAAGGCAGTGGAGACTGTGTGTGGGGGTGAAAAAGAAATCTTAGGTACCGAGTGATACCAGAGAACAGTAGAGATGTGAGAGATAATGAAAACCGTGTAATGTATAATGATAGGGAGAGTGTGACACTTCTCAAGGGAGACGTCGAGAGACCATGTTTGCGAGGATAGGAGAAACATGAAGTGAGCGTCTTGGTGAGCTGGAGAAAAGAGAGTGATAGCTACCTGAAGGAGCATGCATGCGAGAGAGATGGGCGTGAAAGGAGTGAACAAAAAGGATTCAAATATTTGAATTCGAGATGATGATACATGTAATCCATACTCGAACCAAAATTGATCTATCAAACATGCATACTCATATGAATTCACGCACATCTATGTTATTTAATATGTAGATATTCTTGATCCATACATTTTAGTAGAACATAATTTGGTTAAATTTTTGAATTCAACCTTAAGATTTCGAGATCGTTGTATTTGTAAATCATATTATACATATAAAGGAGCAGAATTCTTTGTTGTGCTTTTGAAAGTATATATAAAAAAATTGATGTATATAGAATGTATTCCAATTGAAAATGGATCCCGCCCGAAAAAAAAAGTAGAATACAAACGGGATTCGAATTGAGTTGGCACGGTAAACGTGCACTGTGCAAAGTTTGAACGAAGCGGGGAAAGTCGCAGTAACCCCGCCCGAAACCAAAATCTGCGAGATGGAAATCACTACTGCCTATCCCTGCCATGCAAAGCCTATCTGCTGGATTTCTATAGATTTTGATAGGGGTAGGTTTGTAATTTCACCCAAACGTGACGTAACCGCCTCTCACCCGGATTCATACACGGTGGGCGTAAAACACAGTGTGCCCTCGGCGAAATCAACTCCTCCCGATTCATATTCATACGGTGGGCGCCAAAAACAAACTCTCGTCGGCAAATATTCTTTGTATGCGAGATTACTGTCCTATCCCCAACCGACTAATGTTGCTGTGATGTAGTAGAAATTTGAAACGGGGGCTAAGTTTGTAAATTTCCTTGCATTTGAGACAAGTGCGCCCTGAATACATGGTTCCCCCTTCCTCTCTACCTCCCTTTTCCCCATTCAGACTCGTGGCGCCAAAACACCCTCTCCACCCCACCCTCCTCCGTCCGCTGCCATCCGCCACCCCATCCACCGCCGTCCTCCTCCACCATGCCGGAGCTGATACCCCGACGCCACCGTCCATTACAAGAGATCAACCTCTCTCATCCACGCCTTTGGACCGGGATCCTTGCATCTCGTCCTCTCGCTTCATCCCCGCCGTCGTCCACCTTGCCGGCGCCGCTCCTACGACCGTCTCGTCCATCGCGCCCCGCCGCCACCGTCTACCCTCCTAGATCTGCTTCCACGCCGCCGACAGCCATCGCTATCGCATCACCGTCAAATTCTCAGCAGATGCGTACACGGCGCCGCACTGCAGGCGGTACTTTTCAGATCTGCTCAACTTATTTATCGCAGCAAGAAAATAGATCGCCATTGCTTTACTCTGATTTCTTGTCTTGCTTGCGAAGTTGCCTTTATCCGGTTGACCTTCAGATCCGCCATGGCGCGCTCAACACTATACTCCCAATGCTTATGGTTTTCCCCTTTTATATTCCACACTAGTTAAATCACAGTAGACTAAATTTCAAAATTGGGTCAGTCGATTTTTCAGAGCTCGCCGGAGTTCGCCGGTGCGATCCAAGGGGCTCAGGTGGTTGTGGGGCCTCGCCGAACGAAGAAAACTCGACGCGGGTGGGGTGTGGGGTGGCGGAGGAACACAGGCGGTGGGGTCGGTGGTCCGGCCGGCGGCCCGTGCAGTGTTCTGTATGGGAAGAATTAAGAGACAAGGAAGAAGAAGGGTTAGGAGACGTAGGATCTTCATCCAACCGCCTGAAATGGTCGAGAGACAGCTGGGAGTTGCATTCTTAATGCGCTCTGGTTCATCTTGTGTGGGCACTGCGCAAGAACCAACATTTTATTATCCAAAATCTGCTTGCTCTTCTTTACCATGTTCCTCTTCCGTTCTTCTTTAATATGTACTCTCTCCGTTCCTAAATACAAGTCTTTGTATAGATTCCACCATGGACTACATATGGAGCAAAATGAGTGAATCTACACTCTAAAATGTATCTGGATACATCTATATGTGATCCATGGTGGAAATCTCTACCAAGACCTATATTTTGGAACGGAGGGAGTATGCTAGTAGTACATTATGTTCCTTGTATTGAAGATGAGCAGGGACATTTGCAGTGTAGAGGTCTATACGGTCGGTTGTGATGGACACTTTGAGCCTCTTTGATTCATAGGATCTTGTAAACATAGGAATAGGATTTGTAGTGGCCTGCCCACTTGAATCCTATAAGAATAGCAAGGAAATGCGCGAGCTGTGTCGCCTTTGAGAGTTACATCGATATTAACGATCGCACCTTCACTTGAAGAGAGCTGGTATCCAAGCCTTTCTAGACGCATCGGCAATACTAGCACATATATTCCAGCAAGTTCCACTTTGCTGATTTTACTCTGATGCTTAAGGTTTTCCCCTGATATCTACACTATGATCTGTGTAGCTGCTTTGTGTCGCACTAGCAGCAGTCCACTCTTGAAGCTAAACACTACAATGACTTACAAAATTGGCACCAAGGCATTGAGTGCCATTCTGGATGCAATGGAACTCATACGCTCCCCACCTGTTGACTCTTGTTCAGAATATGATCCTAATGACTATTCTAACCTCGAGGAGTCAAAGGCAGATGGCCTGTCCTGTTCACCCATCAAGGTGCCTGTTCTAATTTAGCAATGTTTTATTGATTGCGGGTATCTTGCATATGTTGTCTTGCATTTCTTCTACTTTGTTGCACCGCCATCCGCTTAGTTTACTCATCATATATGTCGAGATGCCATGCCCATCCATTATCAATACATATTCCATCTGTCATCATACCATGTTTTTTCACTCAAATGTTGTTCGTGTGGATCAGACATCAAAAAGGAAGAGGGTGATTGCCGAACCTGAAGGAGCACCAGCAAAGTCCTTGAAAAACATGGTGGTGCCGGAGAAATCAGACAACACCCCACTTATATTGGTTGTACAACCAGTGACACAAAACGTAGGACCGACTCCAGCAGATTGTACCCATACTTCACTGGCCACACCACTAGCCACACCACACAGGACCTGCACTCCAGCAAAAGGTATACCGATTTCATTTGCCATAGCACCACTGTACCTACGTAAAAATCCCACTCCAAAGAAAAAAGTACAAAGCAAGTCCACCGCCGAAGACCTATCCCAAGCTGCAGAGACGGCCAATTCTCGCAGATTGGAACCCCATTCCATTTATTCCCAGTTTAAATGACAATGCTTTCAATGTTGTTAGGGACTACGTGCATATATTCCCATCATGGGAAGATTATTGTGAAGACAAACACCATTTTCACATCTTCTGTCCAACTTACGTGTAAGTGCTATTATTCATGGTTATTATTTTCCTGTTTTACGCTGATTGAACACATCAATGATTTACATTACATTGTTGTAACTAGGCGAGGGTCAATCTGGATAGTCATGACGAGCAAAGCTTGCTTGTGCTTTTCAAGGAAACATTGCAGCAGTATCGGTGTTACCTGAGGAAATCACACTTTGGTGGCAAGTCTATAATCGAATTTCCGGTGAAGTCTCCTGTGCTAAATTTAGAAGACATTGAATGGAAAAACCTTGTTATGCACTGGTCTCATTCCCAAGATGAGGTACTGTCTATGAAATCACATGACAATTTGAACTTCTACTTTTCCGCATGTGCCTTACGGATCTTTTTTGCAGGAAATCTGCTCGAAGAAGAATTCCGGTTTGAAAAGAACGACAGGATATTGCAAATATGATGCCCGCTGCTTTGCTCTTGTTAGTACCTGTTGTCCTGTATTACTGTACTTGCATACATACCTGGTTCATTATGTGACAGCAGTATGCATGATAGCTTGCTTATCAATTGTTCGCTCCAAATTATCTGATCTGTATGAATGGTTACATTAGTGTAGAATATATCCAATGCCAATGTTTATTTAGCTCTGCATTGTTCTCGTAAGTACATGATGTCCTTTATCAGTGTACTTATAATGACAGGTAGTTGTTCATGTACCATCACTCTGCAGCTTATTTTCTTTTACCCTCCATTTTCTACACATCAGATCTATATTTACTCTTACCATAAGGTTGGTACTGAAGAAGTTTAGCTGTGCATTGCTTTTGGCTGTACCTTTTGCATGTATCGCTGCACTTACATTTATAGCTACTTGGTTATGTAGCATCACTCTTCATCTTATCTTAAATATTCTCCATTTTTTCATATATTATCACATCTATATTTACTCTTAACAAAATGTAGGATAAAGGCAATGCTTTTGAAGAAGATTCTGTGGTAAACTTCTTGAATTGGCCCCCCATCGGCATGGACAAGGCCTTTATAGAGCCTGTCTTCACCAATAATGTAAGTTTGTCCATCTCAAGCCTTCAAACTTTGTTGTATATATTTGGTTAGGCATGACTGCAACAGCTGTTTTTTTTTGTGTTTGCATCAAATTGCTTATTTAAAGTTTATTATGTAGTTCATAAACAAAAGTTTGTCCTTCCTCAATTTAAGTTTTCAGTTGTACAACCAAGTTCCTTCTTCATACCATGTAAATTAAACTATACTGAGCAAGTGATCTTCTTTTGCCTTTGCATGTATGCTTCTGTTCTTCATCTGTAATCCAGTGGTATGGTGAACCTACCCACTACAGCACAATGTCATATTCTGCAATGTCTTAACTATGAACAACGTCATATCATTCTACTATTATTTCAATCGTCTCTTTATTTGCCAATTTGAAATGGTATAAATTGACATCACACTAACCATTGATACTTATGAGTTCTTGATCTGTAATCCAGTGTTGTCGTGAAGCTGCCAACTCATTCACAATGTCATTTCCTGCCATGTCTTGACTGAACAATACCATATTGTGTTAATGCAATTTTAAACTGTCTCACTTTATTCACAAGAAGAAATGTGATGAATTGTCAAAGACTTGGTACCTTTACGTGCAAAACACATCATCCGTCTTCGCTTGTTTATCTTTCAGAGTGAGGAAGATATAAGTGTTGAACAAGCCTTGATCTCATCATCTTGCTCACCGCTTGCGCTCTGACTCCGGCAGGCTAACCTTTCTTGAACTCTATTGAAGTCGTCGGTTTTGTATATTATTTTGTCGGCGTGTTTATTTGCAATCGGTGGCGATCTTTGATGCCCAAAGGTATGTAATCTATTGTCTGCTTGTGCTTTATTATCATAGTGGCGAACTTTGATGCCCAGTGGATGTAATATGCCGTAATTTCTTTATTGTATAGTCTAGGTTTTTTCTTATTCACGATGCTGCAGTTATTTTACTGTATATGTATCCTGTCTTCGCAGTAAATCGGCCAAACCGTAAAATTGCGGTACATAATCGGGCCGTCATGCAATCACGATGTAGGTTGGGCCTGAAACGTGTCGAACAGCTCACGGGCCGGCAAAGAAGAAATGAACCCCGGCCCATGATTGTGCGAATCAAATCACGGGCTTTTAACAGACCAAAATTGTCTCGGTCCTTGTTTGGCCCAATCAGATATCGGCTGTGAGCAGGCCGGATGCAAATCGGGTCGTAGTTAGGCCCAACTATATGACGGGCTTTTAACAGCCGAAATTAATATAGGGCCGAAATGTTAAACGGGCCTTTAACAGGCCAAAACTAATATCAGGCCGAATTACTAAGTGGGCCTTTAGGGCCCAAAAGCATAGTGTCCAGCTGTCGTCAATTTGATATGGGCCATAATTGAGCCCAAAGCCTCTTAAAGGGTCGGACCTGATCCGGGCCGTAATTTGCCCGTAACGTGGTAGGCTTATAACGGGCGGATCTCATATGGGCCACTTTTAGGCCGGAACGTGGCAGGCCATTAATGGACGGATCGAGGATATGGGTCGGCATTTGGCCCAAAACATGGCAGCAGTTAATGGGCCACCTACTAGGGTCCTCAAAATCTTATGGGCCTACAATTTGGGCGGCCCATTAATGTCGGTGAAATCTCATGGGCCTTTAGTTGGGCGGCCCATTATGATCCGCAAGAATCTTGTGGGCCTTTACCGGCCGCCCATTATAGCACACAAAAATCTTGTGGGCCTTTTCTTTGGACCGGCCCATTATGGCCCGCAAAATCTTGTGGGTTTTACTCGACCGCCCATTATGGCATAAAATCTCGTGGGCCTTTAGCTGGGCCGGCCTATTATGGTCCGCAAAATATTGTGGGCCTTTAGCTGGGCCGGCCCATTCTGGTCCACAAAACTTGTGGACCTTTAATTGGGCCGGCCCAATTAAACTTGTTGGGCCGTGCCACGTGTCGACGTATCATAGGCGCCTTCTGTCCAATGACTGGATGACATCTGTCCCAGCGGTGAGCCAACACGTGTTTCCTCCAACCAATGATGATTTTACACGTGGAAAATCCCCATTGGTCGGGGCTATTAACGGGTTATCGGATCCAAAACCCGACCCGATAGCTTAACGGCATTCCGTTACGGTGGATGCCACGTGTCGGTCACCCTTGACCAGGGGCGGAGCCAGCGTATAGTCATTAGGTTCAGCTGAACCCAATGACTTTTGACTGCCACGTCTATACGTACAGGTATTTAGTGGTTTGAACCCATTAAAATATCTACGCTGACCCCATCGAAAGGCCCAGAAGCCCACAAACTAATTGTGTCCGTGCCCATTAATCTTCTTAACGTGGTTAGCCCATTCTAACGTATTAAAGCTGAATCGCAAGATTTACTCGATTCCATCTATAATGGACAGAATGCAATACGCACATAAACGCACCACGCAGCACGCCTCCAGAATTGAAGCGATCTGTTACTCCGGCCCTATCGGCAGACACTTCTCTCTTCCATTCCGCCGCTCCCTTCACCCATCTGCAGATCGCCGCCGCTCGGCAAGCCGGCTAGGGCAAGCAACTACAGTCCAAATTCAAGGTACGTGATCACATCAATACATGTTCTTCCCAAATTCGTGTTGTGCATGTCCAATCTAACCTATAGTAGTAATATACTCCCTTTGTCCCATATTAAGTGTAGTTCAAACAGATGTATCTGACCGCAATGCTAGATACATCTATTTTATTGCTTTTTCAGAAACTTTAATCTAGTCTATGGACTATTATTTGTCAAAAATAAACCAATCGCAACATTTAGATAATGGTTCAGAGCCACCCGTTTACATACCAGTAAAGCGCAAGCAATCCCTCGGAGCCTTCCATTCACAGAGAAAATAATTTAGATGTTCTCACTAAGAAGTAAGATGAAATTAGGTGAAGATATTTAACCCGGGGACCTTTCGTGTGACAACCTGACTTTAGTTATCCGTTGAGGATCATTGGGGATGCTGCACGAAGATTTAATACGAAATTCTCTATACTCCGCTTTATACAATATGTGAAGTGGTTTTATAATTATCCAGCCAGTATGCCTATAGTTGGTATTATATTTCTTTCTGTTATGTTGTCTTTGCGTGATATACTATTGTCGTTCGATGGTCTAAAACTAGACTTTATAGTTCATTAATTCATCATAATTCCTTACACTAATTCAATGAGCGAACCCAATGGCTAAATTTTCTGGCTCCGCCCCTGCCCTTGAAGAAAGCACTTCTGAAAGTGGACACTTCCGTGATGATAATTTTCGTAATGTCATGGAACACTTCTACGACAGCACAGGTATGACTATCTTGATTCTGTCATAAATTTGTCATGGATGTACATGCATGACAAAAAATGCGACCTACTGTGACAAACACGTATCATCACGGAAGTGTATTTTTTTGTAGTGTCTGGGGCAGGTGGACCCTCCCGGTGGACCCCCGGAACCCCTTTGGTGGTCCCGGTACAATACTAGCACACCCCCGAACACTTCTGGCGACCGAATAAGGACTTCCCATATATAAATCTTTATCCCCGGACAATTTCGGAACTCCTCGTGACGTCCGGGATCTCATCCGGGACTCCGAACAACATTCAGTAACCACGAACAAACTTTCCCTATAACCCTAGCGTCATCGAACCTTAAGTGTGTAGACCCTACGGGTTCGCGAGGCATGTAGACATGACCGAGACATCTCTCCGGCCAATAACCAACAGCGGGATCTGGATACCCATGTTGGCTCCCACATGTTCCACGATGATCTCATCGGATGAACCACGATGTCGGGGATTCAATCAATCCCGCACTCAATTCCCTTTGTCTACCCGTATGATACTTGCCCGAGATTCGATCGTCGGTACCCCTATACCTTGTTCAATCTCGTTACCGGCAAGTCTCTTTACTGTTTGTAGCACATCATCCCGTGATCAACTCCTTGATCACATTGAGCTCATTATGATGATGTCCTACCGAGTGGGCCCAGAGATACCTCTCCGTCACACTGAGTGACAAATCCCAGTCTCGATTTGTGCCAACCCAACAGCACTTTCGGAGATACCCATAGTGCACCTTTATAACCACCCAGTTATGTTGTGATGTTTGGCACACCCAAAGCATTCCTACGGTATCCGGGAGTTGCACAATGTCATGGTCTAAGGAAATGATACTTGACATTAGAAAAGCTTTAGCAGACGAACTACATGATCTTGTGCTATGCTTAGGAATGGGTCTTGTCCATCACACCATTCTCCTAATGATGTGATCCCGTTATCAACGACATCCAATGTCCATGGTCAGGAAACCGTAACCATCTATTGATCAACGAGCTAGTCAACTATAGGCTCACTAGGGACATGTTGTGGTCTATGTATTACGATTTCTGGATAACAAAATTATAGCATGAACAATAGACAATTATCATGAACAAGGAAATATAATAATAACCATTTTATTATTGCCTCTAGGGCATATTTCCAACAAGCTCTCCACGGGACATGCAAGAACTCATCATGGCACATAAAGAAAAGGTGGCGCTCATCATCAGAGCCGAAGTGGACTGTAGCATAGAACTAATGGATGAGCTGCACATCGAAGTCACGGTTCACGGTCATGAGCTTGATCAAATCAAACTCCTCACAGATCTCTAGAGTTTCTCCAAAGTAATCAAGGTTGTTCCTCCAGTGATCGATGTCAATGGACCACATTCGGGTGACTTGTTCTTGTGACGCTCGAAAATTTCTGACACAATCCTTATCTTTAACTCATTCCGGAACTGAGGGTTTCTCCAACGAGGATTGGGTGCCGCAATGTAGGGATCCTGGAAAGAAAACTTTTGCCAGTCCGGCATCTTCCATTTGTGCATTGGCAATGCAGCACATTGCTTGGCAGCAGCAGACTTCTCCCGACGAGTGGCTTTGGTAGGGATCACCACCTCGTGAGTGTCCTCATTGTCATCCAAAGGTTTGCCCCTACGGGCCCTCTTCTTGGTGTTCTGAGGCTTGCGAGCAGCACGAGAGCTAGAGCCACCTGCAAACGCACATAGAGAGCACACAGAAACCCCAACAAAGATGAGAGGAATGTACACAAGATCAGAAGAATACATCTCATGTTTGTAAATAGAAGAATAATAGTGCAGATGGGTTCAGAGAAAGCGGTTGTTCCGGTTGTTCGACTGGTAGAACCGCCCGAGCAGTAGTACCGCTTGCAAGGAGCGGTAGTACCGCCGGGAGCGGATCTGCGGAGTGGAAGAACATGGACAGCCCTATCTCGAATCTAGATGCAATATTCCTACTTCTAACTACGCACAGGAAACAGGAGGAGATTAAACGGATCTCTCCCACCAAACATTTGGCCAAAAATGCGGGAGTACAACCAATGCCCTAGAGAAAGGATTCAACAAGAGGAACCATAAGAACGAGAAGAAACGGGGCATTACCGGTATCCATGGGAGGAGATCAAAGAGGAGGCGACCTCCACGGAGCGGATACGATGAAGGGCCGACCGATCCGGAGGGCCTGAGGGCGCTCCGGGGCAATGGGCGAAGCAATCGGCGGCTAGGGTTCAGATGAGGGACGGGCGCGAAGGGGAAATAGAAAACCCCTTCAGCCCGCGCCCTTTATATATGCGCCCAGATGTCAGTCGGTAGTACCGCTCTAAAGAGCGGTAGTACCGCTCCTGTAGCTAGCCAGGTGTTTGAGAGCGGTACTTCCGCTCCAGAAGCAGCGGTAGTACCGCTTCCAGATACCGGTAGTACCGGCCAGTGGTACAGGTGCAGGTAGGAGTGGTAGAACCGCTCGTGCAAGACCGGAAGTACCGTTGGGACTACACAACTTAGTGGAAGAACGGTAGAACCGCTCTGACCACCGGTTGTACCGCCAAGTTGCATCAGATGCACAGAGAGATCAAACTTGTGTACATTTGGAAAAGATGGCTTGGGATGAGAAGGCTTAGGATGGAAGCAAGACACTGTATTATGATGATGAAGACTCCCAAGAGTGCAATAAGCAAACAATAAAAGCCACTCTTTAGAGAACTCAAACATCTAGGCGAACCAAAGGAGTAAGGAAAAAGGAAACACACAACCAAGAAAAACACCCTAGCACAAGGGCGGTGGCTGGAGCCACCTATGTTTGAGTCAAATGGTATGGCGCCGCGAAGAAATTTATCCTTGGGCCCATGACCAAAACTCGTCTTTGAAGCACAAGTACCATAAAAAATGGCTAATGTGAAAGAGTTGATCAATTTATGCATAATGGGGGGAGGAAGAGTTCATTGAGAGAACAATACTCCCCCTATGTCCATGCCTACACCTAGAACAAGACATCAAGATAAGTATGGTGGGGTGTGCAAGGGTTCAAGCCACATTTCTCGAATCAATGATATTTAGCTCATGTCTTAACTCGCGAAATCTTGCTTCATCCAAGGGCTTCGTGAAGATATCTGCAAGGTTATCATGAGTGTTGGCATAGTTGAGCTTGATCTCCCCTCGCCTAATATGATCTCGGATGAAGTGATACTGAATCTCAATATGCTTCGTCTTGAAGTGTTGCACCGGATTGAGAGAAATCTTGATGGCACTTTCATTGTCACACCAAAGAGGCACTTTGTCACAAATGACACCGTAATCCTTTAAAGTTTGCCTCATCCATAGAAGTTGTGCACAACAACTACCGGCAGCCACATACTCTGCTTCCATGGATGAGACAGACACACAACTTTGCTTCTTAGAAGACCAACTCACCAAAGAGCAACCAAGGAATTGGCACCCTCCGGAAGTTAACTTCCTATCCTCTTTGTATCCCACCCAATCGGAATCCGAATAGCCTACAAGGTTGAAGTTTGCTCCTCTTGGGTACCATAAGCCAAAGTTTGGGGTATGAGCCAGATATCGAAAGATTCGCTTGACCGCCACAAAGTGGCTTTCCTTAGGTGCGGCTTGAAACCGTGCACAAATTTCCACACTGAACATGATATCCGGTCTAGATGCACAAAGGTAAAGCAAGGAGCCAATCATGGAGTGATATACCTTTTGATCCACCGCTTTACCATTAGGATCTATGTCAAGTTGGCATTTGACGGGCATTGGAGTGGAAGCCGGCTTGACATCACTTAGCTTGAATCTCTTGAGCATGTCTTGAGTGTATTTGGCTTGGTTGATGAAGGTTCCTTCTCTTCGTTGCTTGACTTTGAACCCGAGAAAGAACTTCAACTCTCCCATCATGGACATCTTGAACTTTGAGGTCATGAGAGCGGCAAATTCCTCATTGAAAGCTTTGTTAGGAGAACCAAAGATAATGCCATCAACATATAGTTGGTACACAAACAACTCCCCTTTGACCTTCTTAGTAAAAAGAGTGGGGTCGATTTTCCCAATTTCAAACCCACGATATTGCAACAACTCGGTAAGGTGGTCATACCACGCACGTGGGCTTGTTTAAGGCCATAGAGTGCCTTATCGAGTTGGTACACATGATCGGGGAAATAGGGGTCCTCCAACCCGGGGGGTTGTTTGACATACACCAACTCATTAATAGGACCATTAAGAAAATCACTCTTCACATCCATTTGGTACAACTTGAAGTTATGATGAGTGATACGTCTCCAACGTATCTATAATTTTTTATTGCTCCATGCTATATTATCTTCTGTTTTGGACATTATTGGGCTTTATTATTCACTTTTATATTATTTTTGGGACTACCTATTAACCGGAGGCCCAAATTAATTGCTGTTTTTTGCCTATTTCAGAGTTTCGCAGGAAAAGAATATCAAACGGAGTCCAAACGGAATGAAACCTTCGGGAACGTGATTTTTGGAACGAACATGATCCAGGAGACTTGGACCCTAAGTCAAGGAAGCTTCGCGTAAGCCACGAGGTAGGGGGCGCGCCCTCCACCCTCATGGGCCCCATGTTGCTCCACCGACGTACTTCTTCCTCCTATATATACCTACGTACCCCCAAACGATCAGATACGGAGCCAAAAACCTAATTCCACCGCCGCAACCTTCTATACCTACGAGATCCCATCTTGGGCCTGTTCCGGAGCTCCGCCGAAGGGGCATCGATCACGGAGGGCTTCTACATCAACACCATAGCCCCTCCGACGAAGTGTGAGTAGTTTACCTCAGACCTTCGGGTCCATAGTTATTAGCTAGATGGCTTCTTCTCTCTTTTTGGATCTCAATACAATGTTCTCCCCCTCTCTCATGGAGATCTATTCGATGTAATCTTCTTTTGCGGTGTGTTTGTTGAGACCGATGAATTGTGGGTTTATGATCAAGTTTATCTATGAACAATATTTGAATCTTCTGAATTATTTTATGTATGATTGGTTATCTTTGCAAGTCTCTTCGAATTATCAGTTTGGTTTGGCCTACTAGATTGGTCTTTCTTGCAATGGGAGAAGTGCTTAGCTTTGGGTTCAATCTTGCGGTGTCCTTTCCCAATGACAGTAGGGGCAGCAACGCACGTATTGTATTGTTGCCATCAAGGATAACAAGATGGGGTTTATATCATATTGCATGAATTTATCCCTCTACATCATGTCATCTTGCTTAAGGCGTTACTCTGTTCTTATGAACTTAATACTCTAGATGCATGCTGGATAGCGGTCGATGTGTGGAGTAATAGTAGTAGATGCGAGGCAGAGTCGGTCTACTTGTCTCGGACGTGATGCCTATATACATGATCATACCTAGATATTCTCATAACTATGCTCAATTACATCAATTGCTCAACAAGAATTTGTTCACCCACCGTAAAATACTTATGCTCTCGAGAGAAGCCACTAGTGAAACCTATGGCCCCCGGGTCTATCTCCATCATATTAATCTTCCAATACTTAGTTATTTCCGTTGCTTTTTACTTTACCTTTTATTTTACTTTGCATCTTTATCACAAAAATACCAAAAATATTATCCTATCATATCTATCAAATCTCACTCTCGTAAGTGACCGTGTAGGGATTGACAACCCCTTATCGCGTTGGTTGCAAGGATTTTTTTGTTTTGTGTAGGTGTGAGGGACTCGCACGTAGCCTCCTACTGGATTGATACCTTGGTTCTCAAAAACTGAGGGAAATACTTACGCTACTTTGTTGCATCACCCTTTCCTCTTCAAGGGAAAACCAATGCAGTGCTCAAGAGGTAGCAAGAAGGATTTCTGGCGCCGTTGCCGGGGAGGTCTACGCAAAAGTCAACATACCAAGTACCCATCACAAACCCTTATCTCCCGCATTACATTATTCACCATTTGCCTCTCGTTTTCCTCTCCCCCACTTCACCCTTGTGGTTTTATTCGCCCTCTCTTTTTCGTTTGCCTCTTTTTTGCTTGCTTTTTGTTTGCTCGTGTGTTGGATTGCTTGTTTGTCTCGATGGCTCAAGATAATACCAAATTGTGTGACTTTACCAATACCAACAATAATGATTTCCTTAGCACTCCGATTGCTCCTCTTACCGATACTGAATCTTGTGAAATCAATGCTGCTTTGTTGAATCTTGTCACGAAAGATCAACTCGCCGGCCTTCCTAGTGAAGATGCCGCTACTCATCTAAATAGCTTCATTGATTTGTGTGATATGCAAAAGAAGAAAGATGTTGATAATGATACTGTTAAATTGAAGCTATTTCCTTTTTCGCTTAGAGATCGTGCTAAAGCTTGGTTTTCGTCTTTGCCTAAAAATAGTATTGATTCATGGAATAAGTGCAAAGATGCTTTTATCTCTAAGTATTTTCCTCCCGCTAAGATCATCTCGCTTAGAAACGATATTATGAATTTTAAGCAACTTGATCATGAACATGTTGCACAAGCTTGGGATAGGATGAAATTAATGATACGTAATTGCCCAACTCATGGTTTGAATTTGTGGATGATTATACAAAAAAATTATGCCGGATTGAATTTTGCTTCTAGAAATCTTTTAGATTCGGCCGCGGGAGGCACTTTTATGGAAATCACTTTAGGAGAAGCTATTAAACTCCTAGATAATATTATGGTTATTCTCAATGGCACACTGAAAGATCTACTAATAGAAAGTGCATGCGATAGAAGAAATTAATGTATTGAATGGAAAGATGGATGAACTTATGAAATTGTTTGCTACTAAGAGCGTTTCTTCTGATCCTAATGATATGCCTTTGTCTACTTTGATTGAGAATAATAATGAATCTATGGATGTGAATTTTGTTGGTAGGAATAATTTTGGTAACAACGCCAGATAGAGGAAACTTTAATCATAGGCCTTATCCTAGCAATTCCTCTAATAATTATGGTAATTCCTACAACAATTCTTATGGAAATTTTAATAATATTCCCTCTGAATTTGAGACTAGTGTTAAAGACTTTATGAATTCGCAAAAGAATTTCAATGCTTTGCTTGAAGAGAAATTGCTTAAAGTTGATGAATTGGCTAGGAATGTTGATAGAATTTCTCTTGATGTTGATTCTTTGAAACTGAGATCTATTCCTCCTAAGCATGATATCAATGAGTCTCTCAAAGCCATGAGAATTTACATTGATGAGTGCAAAGAAAGAACCGCTAGGATGCGTGCTAAGAAAGATTGCTTTATGAAAGCGTGTTCTTCAAATTTCTATGAAAATAAAGATGAAGATCTAAAAGTAATTGATGTGTCCCCTATTAAATCTTTGTTTTGCAATATGAATCTTGATAATGATGGGACTGAATACGATCCACCTTTACCTAGAAGGCATTCCAAAAATTCGGAGTTTTTAGATCTTGATGCTAAAATTGATAAAAGTGGGATTGAAGAGAATGAAACGTTAGATGTTAATAAACCCACTATTTTGGATTTCAAGTAATTTAATTATGATAATTGCTCTTTGATAAATTGTATTTCCTTGTTGCAATCCGTGCTAAATTCTCCTCATGCTTATAGTCAAAATAAAGCCTTTACCAAACATATCGTTGATGCTTTGATGCAATCTTATGAAGAAAAACTTGAGTTGGAAGTTTCTATGCCTAGAAAACTTTATGATGAGTGGGAACCTACTATTAAAATTAATATTAAAGATCATGAATGCTATGCTTTGTGTGATTTGGGTGCTAGTGTTTCCACGATTCCAAAAACTTTGTGTGATTTGCTAGGTTTCCGTGATTTTGATGATTGCTCTTTAAACTTGCACCTTGCGAATTCCACTATTAAGAAACCTATGGGAAGAATTAATGATGTTCTTATTGTTGCAAATAGGAACTATGTGATCATAGATTTTATCGTTCTTGACATAGATTGCTATCCTTCATGTCCTATTATTCTTGGTAGACCTTTGGTGCAATTATTGATATGAAGGAAGGGAATATTAGATTCCAATTTCCATTAAATAAAAAGGCATGGAACACTTCCCTAGGAAGAAAATAAAATTACCATATGAATCTATCATGAGAGCCACTTATGGATTGCCTACCAAAGATGGCAATGCCTAGATCTATCCTTGCTTTTATGCCTAGCTAGGGGCGTTAAACGATAGCGCTTGTTGGGAGGCAATCCAATTTTATTTTTAGTTTCTTTTACTTTTTGCTACTGTTTAGGAATAAATATCTGTTCTGGCCTCTGGTTAGATGTGTTTTTATGTTTTAATTCGTGTTTGTGCCAAGTTAAACCTATAGGATCTTCTTGTATGATAGTTATTTGATCTTGCAGAAATTTCTAGAAACTTTCTGCTCACGAAAATAATTGTTAAAAATCACCAGAACGTGATAAAATATTGATTCCAATTGCTTCTAATCAATAAACAAATTGCCTAGGCCTTCCTATTTTGGCTGATGTTTTGGAGTTCCAGAAGTTTGCGTTAGTTACAGATTGTTCTGTTTTGGCAGATTCTGTTTTCCGTGTGTTGTTCGCTTATTTTGATGAATCTATGGCTAGTAAAAGAGTTTATAAACCATAGAGAAGTTGGAATGCAGTAGGTTTAGCACCAATATAAATAAAGAATGAGTTCATTATAGTACCTTGAAGTGGTCTTTTGTTTTCTTTCGCTAACGGAGCTCACGAGATTTTCTGCTGAGTTTTGTGTTGTGAAGTTTTCAAGTTTTGGGTGAAAGGAGTGGCAAGAGCCTAAGATTGGGGATTATGGAACAAGGAGTGGCAAGAGCCTAAGCTTGGGGATGCCCATGGCACCCCAAGATAATATAAGGACACCAAAAAGCCAAAGCTTGGGGATGCCCCGGAAGGCATCCCCTCTTTCGTCTACTTCCATCGGTAACTTTACTTGGAACTATATTTTTATTCACCACATGATATGTGTTTTGCTTGGAGCATCTTGTATGATTTGAGTCTTTGCTTTTTAGTTTACCACATTCATCCTTGCTGTACACACCTTTTGAGAGAGACACACATGACTCGGAAATTATTAGAATACTCTATGTGCTTCACTTATATCTTTTGAGTTATATAGTTTTGCTCTAGTACTTCACTTATATCTTTTAGAGCACGGTGGTGGATTTTTTTTATAGAAACTTTTGATCTATCATGCTTCACTTAGATTATTTTGAGAGACTTAAATAGCATGGTGATTTGCTTAAATAATCCTAATATGCTAGGTATTCAAGATTAGTAAAAAACTTTCTTATGAGTAAGTTGAATACTAAGAGAAGTTTGATGCTTGATGATTGTTTTGAGATATGGAGGTAGTGATATTAAAGTTGTGCTAGTTGAGTAGTTGTGAATTTGAGAAATACTTGTGTTGAAGTTTGCAAGTCCTGTAGCATGCACGTATGGTAAACGTTATGTAACAAATTTGAAACATGAGGTGTTCTTTGATTGTCCTCCTTATGAGTGGTGGTCGGGACGAGCGATGGTCTTTTCCTACCAATCTATCCCCCTAGGAGCATCGGCGTAGTGCTTGGTTTTTGATGACTTGTAGATTTTTGCAATAAGTATGTGAGTTCTTTATGACTAATGTTGAGTCCATGGATTATATGCACTCTCACCTTTCCATCATTGCTAGCCTCTTCATACTGTGCATTGCACTTTCTCACATTGAGAGTTGGTGCAAACTTCGCCGGTGCATCCAAACCCGTGATATGATACGCTCTTTCACACATAAACCTCCTTATATCTTCCTCAAAACAGCCACCATACCTACCTATTATGGCATTTCCATAGCCATTCCGAGATATATTGCCATGCAACTTTCCACCATGCCGTTTATCATGACACGTTCATCATTGTCATATTGCTTAGCATGATCATGTAGTTGACATAGTATTTGTGGCAAAGCCACCATTCATAATTCTTCCATACATGTCACTCTTGGTTCATTGCATACCCCAAAGACATCACGGAGGCATTCATATAGAGTCATACTTTGTTCTAGTATCGAGTTGTAATCATTGAGTTGTAAATAAATAAAAGTTTGATGATCATCATACTCTAGAGCATTGTCCCAAGTGAGGAATAAAAAAGAGAAAGGCCATAAAAAAAGAGAAGGCCCAAAAAAGGAAATGAGAGAAAAAGGGAGAAGGGACAATGTTACTATCCTTTACCACACTTGTGCTTCAAAGTAGCACCATAATCTTCATGATAGAGAGTCTCTTATTTTGTCACTTTTATATACTAGTGGGAATTTTTCATTATAGAACTTGGCTTGTATATTCCAACAATGGGCCTCCTCAAGTGCCCTAGGTCTTCGTGAGCAAGCAAGTTGGATGCACACCCACTTAGTTTCTTTTGTTGAGCTTTCATACATTTATAGCTCTAGTGCATCCGTTGCATGGCAATCCCTACTCCTTGCATTAACATCAATCGATGGGCATCTCCATAGCTCATTGATTAGCCTCGTTGATGTGAGACTTTCTCCTTTTTTTGTCTTCTCCACAAAACCCCCATTATCATATTCTATTCCACCCATAGTGTTATGTCCATGGCTCGCGCTCATGTATTGTGTGAAGGTTTATAAGTTTGAGATTACTAAAGTATGAAACAATTTCTTGGCTTGTCATCGGGGTTGTGCATGATGAGAGCATTTGTGTGTGAAGAAAATGGAGCATGACTAAACTATATGATTTTGTAGGGATGAACTTTCTTTGGCCATGTTATTTTGAGAGGACATAATTACTTAGTTAGTATGCTTGAAGTATTATTATTTTTATGTCAATATGAACTTTTATCTTGAATCTTTCGGATCTGAATATTCATACCACAAGTAAGAAGAATTACATTGAAATTATGCCTAGTAGCACTCCGCATCAAAAATTTTGTTTTTATCATTTACCTACTCGAGGACGAGCAGGAATTAAGCTTGGGGACGCTTGATACGTCTCCAACATATCTATAATTTTTTATTGCTCCATGCTATATTATCTTTTGTTTGGACATTAATGGGCTTTATTATTCACTTTTATATTATTTTTGGGACTAACCTATTAAGCGGAGGCCCAACCCAGAATTGCTGTTTTTTTGCCTATTTCAGAGTTTCGCAGAAAAAGAATATCAAACGGAGTCCAAACGGAATGAAACCTTTGGGAACGTGATTTTTGGAACGAACATGATCCAGGAGACTTGGACCCTAAGTCAAGGAAGCTTCAAGGAAGCCACGAGGTAGGGGGCGCGCCTACCCCCCTGGGCGTGCCCTCCACCCTCGTGGGCCCATGTTGCTCCACCGACGTACTTCTTCCTCCTATATATACCTACTGATAGATCGAGGATGTCTCCTAGAGGGGGGCTGAATAGGCGCTTTAAAATAATTACGGTTTAGGCTTGAACAAATGCAGAATAAACCTAGCGGTTAATTTGTCAAGAACAAAACCTAAAACAACTAGGCTCGCCTATGTGCACCAACAACTTATGCTAAGCAAGATAATCAACTATGTGATAGCAAGATATATGAAAAAGAACAATATGGCTATCACAAAGTAAAGTGCATAAGTAAAGGGCTCGGGTAAGAGATAACCGAGGCACGCGGAGACAACGATGTATCCCGAAGTTCACACCCTTGCGGATGCTAATCTGCTTGGAGCGGTGTGGAGGCACAAGGTGCTCCCAAGAAGCCACTAGGGCCACCGTAATCTCCTCACGCCTCGCACAATGCAAGATGTTGTGATTCCACTAAGGGACCCTTTGGGGCGGTCACCGAACCTGCATACAAATGGCGACCCTTGGGGGCAGTCACCGAACCCGTACACTTTGGCAACCCTTGGGGCGGTCACGGTGCATCAAATTGCCCGGGCGATCTCCACAACCTAATTAGAGACCCTCGACGCTTGCCGGAGCTTTACACCATAATGATTGAGCTCAGAACAACACCAACTGCCTAGGGCGCCAAGGCACCTAAGAGGAACAAGCTCTAGGGTGTCCAGACACCCAAGAGTAACAAGCTCAAGGGTACCAAGCACCCAAGAGTAATAAGCTTCTCAACTTGTAACTTCCACGTATCACGTGGAGAACTCAAACCGGTGCACCAAATGCAATGGCAAGGGCACACGGAGTGCCCAAGTCCTTCTCTCTCAAATCCCAATCAAGCAACTAATGCTAGGGAGGAAGATGAGAGGAAGAACAAGAAGGAGAACACCAAGAACTCCAAGATCTAGATCCAAGGGGTTCCCCTCACATAGAGGAGAAAGTGATTGGTGGAAATGTGGATCTAGATCTCCTCTCTTTTCCCTCAAAAACTAGCAAGAATCCATGCAGGGATTGAGAGTTAGCAAGCTCTAAGAAGGTCAACAATGGGGAAGAACACGAGCTCAAAGGATAAGGTTGAATGGGGAAGAAGACCCCCTTTTATAGGAGGGGGAAAATCCAACCGTTATGTGCTCAGCCCGCACACAAGCGCTACTACCGCTCCACAAGTGGTACTACCGCTCGGGCGCGGAAGAAGCAGGGAAAAGGAGCAACAAAACATGAACCTTGGGGTGGTAGTATCACGATAAGCAAGATTACCGCTCACCTCAATGATACTACATTTGGAGGAGCAGAACTCTTGGACAAAAGAGGCAAGGCAGGCAGTAGTACGGCGGAAGTAATGCAAGAGCAGATTACCGCCCGACCAGGCAAAGATTACTGCTAGGGCGGTACTACCGTGCCTTTTATCGCTGCAGTAACCATCGCTAAACCCGACACGAAAAGTGTAGGACCCAAAATCGAGGCGGTAGTAGAGCGGTACTGGAGCGGTACTACCGCTTGACGCATAATGGGATATATAGGATTGTGAGGTGCACAAAGCACATCACTCCCCCATAATGGGATATTTCATTAATCTCTCACAAGAGCCAACTAAGAAATGAACAAGATGCAAAAGGCTCAACGCATGACACACACGTACATGATGTGCAAACAAACACACACATACTTGATTGCTCAAGATAATCAAGTTGGAAGCACAACATATACAAACACATGCAAGTAACAAAACCAAACATGCAAAGGGGTAAGTAACTATCAATCTAAACACTTTAAGCACGAGTTACCGCAAGGAGGAACATTGGATATAAGATAGAAACTTGATAATCCGAATAACTTGGCTTGAGACAATTAGAATGATGAAGTCCCCTTAATTCTTCATAAGGTAGCCAAGTCTCCAATGCCCTCCAACAACACCTATTGATCAAGTTTGAGCTAGTTGGTCCCCAACCAAGTTGGGTCCTAAGAGGTTAGTCACAATAGGCTTGGCTACCCGAATGGTTCTTTGCTTCAAACCGCTTTGAGTACCAACAAACTTGGCAACCACATTGCCAACCTTATCCTTCCCAAGAGAATAGACATCATCAATAATAATTGGGTTGGATAAGTTACCACTAGTGCATGAAGAAGCGAGGTGACCTTTCTCACGACATATGTAGCAACGTCTACTCTTCACTTTCTTCTCACTTGATTTCTCAACTTGAGAAGCATTAGCTTGAGTCTTCTTGGGAAGAGGCATTTCTTCAACTTGAGGTTGAGCATGAGATGCACTTGTAGCCGCTTCCCTTGTTGCTTGTCACTAATGGCCTTCTTCTTCAATGGGCAAGATCTAACATGATGCCCTTCAATTTTGCACTTGAAGCAAATAATCTTGGCCGAATTGTTGACGTGTTCTTGGCCCTTCTTCTTGTTCATCTTGGACTTCTTCTTCTTGTTGGAGTTGAATCCAAGTCCACCTTTGTCATTGGGGGATTTTTGTACACTCAAGATATTGTTGAGTGTGGCCTTCCCCTCATGACACTTTTCCAAGTCTTTCTTCAAAGAAGTGACTTGGGCCTTGAGTTCTTTGATTTCCGCTACATGGTTAGTCTCAACACAAGCACTAGAGGAGGTATAAGCTTCATCATTAGAGCAACAAGGCAAGGAAAGTAATTCATCACAAGAAGTAGCAACATTGTGATTAGATGAATTACGAGGACTAGCACATGGCAAAATAGCATTTTGACTAGAAGTAGTGCTAGTATCCACATGAGGCTCACTAGATGTTACCTTAGCAGGCATGGCCTCATGAGCTATCGTTAGCACATTATGGGATACTAGAAGATCATCATGAGAGCTTGTGAGCTTCACATGATTTTCTTCCAACATCCCATAATTGCTAGATAGCAAGTCAAGTTGAGCCCTTAGCTCAACATTCTCCTTCAATATGGATGCTTCACAAGAAATAGAGTTAGTAGCACAAGCATCATCATTAACAACAGGAAGAGAAGGCAACTTGGCAAGCTCTTTTAAATAAGAAGCTACAAGTTGAGCATGAGACTCGGTGAGTTTGATGAGCTCACCCTTGATGACCCTTGAGCCATTTTCGAGGTGCTCAAAATCCTCAAGGATTCTAGCATGAGCAACTTCAAGCTTAGCATTTTTAGTTTCAAAAACATTGGCCACCTCAAGAGCTCTATCATGAGATTCCTTCACTCTAGATAACTCTAGTGTCGGACTAATTGGACACGGATACCGCAAAGACGGCGAGAAAATAATTCAAGACATCGGGGCTAGCAAAGCCCCTCAGTCCGGCTGCCCGGCTGCTCGCCGCTCCCGTCCGGCCTCGCCTGCCGGCTGTTGCCGATGTAACCAATGGTCATTGATCGCCAACCAGCCGGTCGCCGACCCGACCGACACCGACAAGACACCGACGGACGGCCGTATCACAAGGCGTCATCTGATGTACCGTGTCCCTGGTCTTGATTTATAAAGTACCCAGGGGACAAGCATGACATGCACCATGCCTAGGCCATGCCACTACATAGCTTGGTTTGTAAGCTACCCAAGGTAGCTTACAACCAACGCTACCACCACATAGCTTACATGCTAAGGTAGCCTCACACTATATAAAGGGGCACACATCCATCCATATAGGTGATGGATTCTCACACATGCTCACATGCATGCATACATGCCCAGGCACACCCATTCGGCCAAGAGCAACGGCCACCATACTACATACATGCATATACGAAACCAGATGCCTGTGGCACTGTTTCTAAATACAGCTCCAGGAGTAACTCTGTACTAGATATATCAGATACACTCAGACATGCAGCAGTAGGAGTATTATCTCTCCGGAGAGCTCCGAAGCTGGGTAAACCACCGCGTGCTACTCGCATACCCGCTCCCGGTCCTATCAGCAGCAGTCTTACCCACACACTAAGCCCTTGTGGCATCTGTCGACTCGCAAGCCCCCCGTGAGAATACCACGACAGTTGGCGCCCACCGTGGTGTGGTACTACTATTATGCTACCACGCTGCTGCTGGTTTCGCTGTCCGGGCGGGACCATCTTCGTCTTCCCCGCCGCGGCGTCGCGCCGTCTCTCCGGTAGCGCTCGGGGGCTCGACTTCGACCCGCCCCCGGAGCGGCCGTGCGGGACGGCGCGCCCTCGTCGTCGGCCTCTTCGTCATCACCGTTGCGACGCCGGCTATCCGTCCGCGCGCGCGCCGCTCGCGGGGCCTTGTTTCGGTCGACCGTGGCCATCCACGCGCCACTTACGTTTGCTTCCCTCCGCGTTACGCCTTGCTTTGGCCGGCACACGAGCGCTCGCTCCTCCATTTATCGCATGTACAAGCTAGCTAGCTGCTAAGTCAAACAATCAAACCATTGGCCACACTAGCAAAATACTACCCAGACTACCCCATGCACCCGTGCATAGTCCAGATGCAAGTCAGATACTAGTCGGATAGTCTAAACATTGGTGAGATGATATCCGGACAATTGGTCAGATAATTGCCCATACGCTGCTCGCCTCGGCTCTTCTTAAATCCGTCGCGCGTGCATCCTCGCCGGCGCTCCCCGCCTCCTGGCGCTCCGCTTGCGCGGTGCGGACCCTCCGCGCCAGCGCTCCTCTGGCGCGCTCTTGGCAGCTGAGCTTGGCTCCTCCTCGTCGCCTCCCCAGCTCCGCGCTGCTTCGTCCGTCGCCTGCGGCCAGTTTGCCGCCCACCACCCGCTTGCTCCTTTGCCCACGGTCGCGTGCCCGCGTTGGCCGAGTCGTCCGCATCATCGCGCTCCTCTCCACATCCAGTGGGTGGGCCGGCCTCCCGCGGCAGCGAGGTCGCCGCGCCGTCCGCGCCGCCGCTGGTCCTCTGCGGGTTCGCGCACACCGGCCCGCTGGTCGGGCTCCTCCGTTCTCGTGACCGTGTGGCGCGGCCCCGCGACCAGCTCCGCCTTCACCCTCGCCGGCCCGCCCGCGTTAGCCCTCCTCCGGCTCCGCCCGCCCCATAACCGCTGCTGACTTGGCCAGCCTCCCGCGCCGGCTGCTTGCCGCATATTCCGGCCCGGCCGCCTTCGCGACTTCGGCCGCCTCGGCTCGCCTCGCCGCCTTAGCCACGCCGCCGGCCGACTCTGTCGCGGATCCACCTCTCGGGCCTCCGGCTGTTCGTGCGGCCGGCGCGCGTGGCCGACTCCCGCCTTGGCTGCTCCGCCACGCAGTTCGGCGCGTCGCCCGCTTTATTCGCGCCGACTCGGCCTCCTCGAGCCCGTCCGGGTTGCGAGCTCCGGCGCGCCCGGCTCAAACTCTGCCGCTGCCGTCTCCGCCAGCGGCCGGACGGTCGGCCTGGCCGGCTGCCAAGCCCTTCCAGCGTCTCGCGGCAGCTCCATCTGCACCGGCCTCCGGCCTACCGGCGAATGCCCCAGACGCCCGTGGCCAGCTTGCCGCGTGCCAGCCGCCTGCCGGCTCCGCCTCCCCCGATCCGGCTGCCCGCTTTGGCCGACTGCTCCACGCGAAGGCAAAGAAACAAAGAAAAAGAGAGGAGAAGTTCGACTGAAAGGTCAAAGAGCCGACTGCCGGCTGCCCAAGAAAAGAAACGGGGTAGGGTGGAAAAGAGAGGCCGACTGCTCAAGAGAAGCAAAGAAAAAGAAGAGTCCGGCTGCTAGAAAAGTCAAGGGTCTAGTTGGCGGGTTGGCCAAAGGAAAGAAAGTGGCCGGCTGCCAGAGAAGAAAAGTCAAGCCGGCTTGTGAGAAAAAAAGAGTTGCTGAAGCCAGCTGAAAAAAAAAAGAGAGAAAGAAAATGCACGAAGGGTGGGTCGCGCCCGCTACCCGGAAGTCCTGGTTGCTCCTGCTACCCGGCTGGACACAAAGAAGAAATGTCCGTCCGCGTATGGCGGACAAAAAAGAAGAAACAACGTCCGTCTATCCGTCACCGCTTCGTCACTTGACGACCGGACGCGACCCGCATGCCTTCCCGCCGCCACCGTCAGCGCCATGCCAACTCGGCCAAGGCCCCCGCTCCACCGTATGGACGGTCAGGCCTGATCGGCGGGCCCCACCGAGCACCGGGGCTCAAGGCTACACCTGGTGTGCCGGCCATTCATGAGTGCCGAGTCGCGCCGGTTGTCTTCGACGACCGCGACTGCACGAAAATCAATGTGAGCTCCTCACCCGCATATTTTTGCATCACGCAAGCACGAATAATCCCGAGCGATGCTCGGGGGCTATCTTCGCATTTCATTACAGTTGCATCACTGTTCGCCCCGGCGCCAGCCAGAGTTGGCCCGGGGGCTGGCCGCTTGGCCTGAGACGTTTGTTCCCGCAGACGGCTTAGTAGCGTGCGCAGTACCAAAGGCTCACTCTTAGTCACAGACCGCAGAGCGGCTGTCCGGCTAGCAAGGGTGAACGCTGGAGGCCACCCACGCGAAAAACGTCCGGAAAAAAAATGGTTCGGGTGACCCGGCCGCTTTCCTTTATGAGTATCTGCTTTCGGTTAAATTCGCTCCCAGTCCGAGTATTGTACACTCCACTCCATGGTCCACTCTCGACCACTGCATCGCAGAGCGGTTGTCCGGCAAGCGAGAGCACAAGCCAAAGGATGGAGGGAACATGAAAAAATTTGAAGGGGGCTAGGACGAAACCGAGTCGGCACCCTCCGCATAAAACTTGCAATGCTGAAAGCAAACATTTGATATATCTGCGTGGACTAACTTTGTATTTTTCATGATCATTTCCATGAACACTTGCCAAAAAAACCTCCGCCCAACTTTGCCAAGTTGCCCGGAGGCTTGGGGGCTATTGTCGGAGTAATTGGACACGGATACCTCAAGACGGCGAGACAATAATTCAAGACATCGGGCTAGCAAAGCCCTCAACCGATCGCCCGGCCATCATCGCCGGCTCCCGTCTCGATCGCTTGCCCGGCGGTCAGCCGATCGCGCCAACCAGCCGGTCGCCGATCGCAGCCCTAATTCGACACCGATAAGACACCAACGGACGGCCGCATCATGATGTCATCTACAGTGTACCGTGTCCCCTGGGTACTGATTTATAAAGTACCCCAGGGGACAAACATGACATGCACCATGCCTAGGCCATGCCACTACATAGCTTGGTTTCTAAGCTACCCAAGGTAGCTTACAACCAACACTACCACCACATAGCTTACATGCTAAGGTAGCCTCACACTATATAAAGGGGCACACATCCATCCATCCAGGTGATGGATTCTCACACATGCTCACCCGCATGCATACATGCCCAGGCACACCCATTCGGCCAAGAGCAACGACCACCATACTACATACATGCATATACGAAACCAGATGCCTGTGGCACTGTTTCTAGATACAGCTCCAGGAGCAACTCTATACTAGATATATCAGATACACTCAGACATGCAGCAGTAGGAGTATTATCTCTCCGGAGAGCTCCGAAGCTGGGTAAACCACCGCGTGCTACTCGCATACCCGCTCCCGGTCCTATCAACAGCAGTCTTACCCACACACTAAGCCCTTGTGGCATCTGTCGACTCGCAAGCCCCCCCGCGAGAGTACCACGACATCTAGAGCAAAAGTCTCCTCAAGAGATTCCTTGGTGGTTTGTTCAAGTTCAAGAGCTTGAGAGAGGTCTGCAATCTCATTAGCGTAATCACGCTCACCCTGTTCAAGAATTCATCCGATTAACCAGTTAACTTGCCGATTAATCCCTACTCGTAGGGTCACCGAGTAGCCTATAAACCGATAAATTGTCCGATTAGTTGATTAAATGGCCGATTAACTTGCCGATTAGCCGATTAATCCCCTATTCACCAGCCAACCGAGCAGCTACCAGTTAACGATTTCCTCAACAATGCACGCTCACGACCTTCCATTTTATCAATGGCGACCTCATGCTCGTCAAGACGAGATTCCAACTCATAAATATATTTCTTGCCCTCAATAGCAATAGACATGATTTCCATGAAGTTGGAACGAGCAATTTTATTTTTATGAAGAGCTTTAAAAACCATTCCCCCCTTAATTTTAAGGAGGCAACATTATCATTCTCTTCATCATTATCCTCATCATCATTAGCATTAACATCATCATCAAGAGACATATTGGGGTTCAAAGTGGGAGATACCTTTGAAGCCTTAGCCATAAGGCATAAAGCAATAGATGATGATGCAGGATCCCTTGAAGCACCATTTGAGACCACATCTTGTTCCATGGAGTGTTGGGTTTCCTCTACATTGTTAGCACAACAACTAGAGGAAATACATGCATTTTTATCATGGCAACAAGATATAGCAAGCATATCATCATGGGATTTAGTCAAGAAATTTCTACATGATATGCATGGACTATCAACACAAGCATGTGAAACATGTAAGATGCACGAGGTGTTGAAGTCCAAAGATGAAGCGTTGCAATAAGATAGTGATGAAGAGTCTTCAACAATTAGTGCACTATCATCATTGCAATGACCAACACTACTCACCATATCATTACCTTGTGGCAATCCACATGTAGGTGAAGTAGAAGAAGTTGAGAAGGCAGCACGGCCGGAGGTGGAGGGAGAACAGTCATCCCCACAAAATTTGGACACGCCATATTTATCTTGAAGCTTTGTCCACAACTCATGAGCATCCCGGAACGGCATGAGTTGAAACATAAATACATTACTCAAAGCATCGAAAAGCACATTAGAAGCTTGAGCATTGAGATAAGAGTTTTTCTCATCCTCTAAAGATAATCTTTGGGGATCCTTTGGAGGAGAAAACCCCATATCTACAATTCGCTCTAGATTTGGGTCCATGACCCTAAAGAGATTAAGCATGTGAATTACCCAAACATCAAAATTTGTGCCATCGAAACTAAGAGTGTCAGAGAATCCTAAACCCCTAGTAGATATCCTTACTCTCTAGGCGGTTAAGCCTAACAAAGAGAGACGAGGCTCTGATACCAATTGAAAGATCGAGGATGTCGCCTAGAGGGGGGTGAATAGGCGCTTTAAAATAATTACGGTTTAGGCTTGAACAAATGCGGAATAAACCTAGCGTTAATTTGTCAAGCACAAAACCTAAAACAACTAGGCTCACCTATGTGCACCAACAACTTATGCTAAGCAAGATAATCAACTATGTGATAGCAAGATATATGACACAGAACAATATGGCTATCACAAAGTAAAGTGCATAAGTAAAGGGCTCGGGTAAGAGATAACCAAGGCACGTGGAGACGACGATGTATCCCGAAGTTCACACCCTTGCGGATGCTAATCTCCGTTTGGAGTGGTGTGGAGGCACAGTGCTTCCCAAGAAGCCACTAGGGCCACCGTAATCTCCTCACGCCCTCGCACAATGCAAGATGTCGTGATTCCACTAAGGGACCCTTGAGGGCGGTCACCGAACCCGTACAAATGGCGACCCTTGGGGGCGGTCACCGAACCAGACGCTTTGGCAACCCTTGGGGCGGTCACGGTACCATCAAATTGCCCGGGGCAATCTCCACAACCTAATTGGAGACCCCGACGCTTGCCCGGAGCTTTACACCACAATGATTGAGCTTCGAACAACACCAACCGTCTAGGGCGCCAAGGCACCCAAGAGGAACAAGCTCTAGGGTGTCCAGACACCCAAGAGTAACAAGCTCAAGGGTACCAAGCACCCAAGAGTAATAAGCTTCTCAACTTGTAACTTCCACGTATCACGTGGAGAACTCAAACCGATGCACCAAATACAATGGCAAGGGCACAGGGAGTGCCCAAGTCCTTCTCTCTCAAATCCCACCGAAGCAACTAATGCTAGGGAGGAAGATGAGAGGAAGAACAAGAAGGAGAACACCAAGAACTCCAAGATCTAGATCCAAGGGGTTCCCCTCACATAGAGGAGAAAGTGATTGGTGGAAATGTGGATCTAGATCTCCTCTCTCTTTTCCCTCAAAAACTAGCAAGAATCCATGGAGGGATTGAGAGTTAGCAAGCTCGAAGAAGGTCAACAATGGGGAAGAACACGAGCTTAAAGGATAAGGTTCAATGGGGAAGAAGACCCCCTTTTATAGGAGGGGGAAAATCCAACCGTTATGTGCTCAGCCCGCACACGAGCGGTACTACCGCTCCACGAGCGGTACTACCGCTCGGGCGGAAGAAGCAGGGAAAAGGAGCAACAAAACATGAACCTTGGGGCGGTAGTACCGCTTGTGATTATCACCTCACCCCAGCAGTACTACTACTGGAGGAGCGTAACAGGGGACAAAAGAGGCAAGGCAGAAAGCAGTACTGGCGGCAATAATGCAAGAGCGGTACTACCGCCCGACCGAGCGGGTACTACCGCTTAGGCGGTTCTACTGCGTTTTCATCGCTGCGTTACTATCGCTAAACCCGACACGAAAAGTGCAAGACCCAAAATCGAGGCGGTAGTTGAGCGGTACTGGAGCGGTACTACCGCTTGACGCTATAAGCGGTACTACCGCTGACGACCACGGTACTACCGCAGGGAGAAAACCAGAACTGCCATAACTTCTTCATAAGAACTCCGAATTGAGCAAACTCAAGCTTGTTGGATACAAGACGGCGAGTAGCATCAAAACAGCCTAACAAAAAGAGGAGAGAGACCTCCAACAGAGAAGAACCGGCTGAACCTCCAACATCGAAAACATCATAGAAGATGCATGTGAACTCCATTTTTGATGAACTCGAGCTTGCCATCAAGATGACCATAAGCTCTAAGACTCACAAAGAGAACCAAACAAGAACCAAGAAGGATGACGCAAGGATGCAATGGTTTGAGCTCTCTACGAACGATATGATCAAGTTACTCATCGAGAGCCCCCCTTTATAGTACGGCAATCGATCCTATAACCCGGTCTCCCAACTACCACTATGAGACCGGTAAAATAGAAAACCTATCAAGGGCAAACCTTTGCCTTGCACATGGTCCACTTGAGCTAGATGATGACGATCTTGACTCCCTCAAGTTGGACCACCTTCCTTGATTGTGTTGGCTCGATGAAGACTATATGATTGCTCCCCCATAGTCCACTATGGGTGAGCCACTCTTTGGCTCATCTTCACAAGTCCATTGTGACCACAATGGACGGCAAGCTTCAAGCACTTGATCTCTTCGTGATGCATCACTTGAACTTGCACACCGCATCCTAACCCCACAAAGAACTCTCACGAGGACCATGGGTTAGTACACAAAGTGTAATTGACAATGCTTACCATACCATGGGATCACTTGATCCCTCTCGGTATATCTTCTACGCTTTGTGGGTTGATCAACTTGATTCATTCTTGACTTAATCATGATCAACCTTGAATCTTTCCAATTCTCTTCATTTGGATATGAATGATCACACAATCTTCTTCTTCAAGACATGCTTGCAATAAGCTCAACACTCACATGACCAATCTTTGGATAATTCCTTGAATAGCACCTTGGTCGATACAACCTTGAAACCAACACATGTACTCCAAGAAGAGCCTATGGACAAAACCTTCAAATATAAATCAAGGTAACCATTAGTCCATAGAGATTGTCATCAATTACCAAAACCAAACATGGGGGCACCGCATGTTCTTTCAATCTCCTCCATTTTGGTAATTGATGACAATCACTTTCAAGAGAGTTTATACAAGGAATTGTGCATCACCATGCAATGCAACAACCAATAATGCATGCGTATGAGATGCAAATGCTTAGGAACAAAACCAAAGCAAGGAGAGGACTCTAAAGACTTCTCCAAAACTCTCTGAAACTTCTCCCCCATTGGCATTGATTGCCAAAATGGGCGAAAAGCTTAGAAGGCCAATATAAAAGGTGTTCCTCCAAAAGTTGTGTATTTCTCAACAAGAAAGTGGAATGCCATACACATATACAAAGGTAAGACTTGGAGGAAGACCAACTACATTGAGGCACCAAGATTGCTAAAGGAAGATATGCCACAAAGGCATAACCGAGAGAGACACAAGCAATCAAGCAATCAAAAGATACTAATTTGGCTGTAGTGCATGAATTTACATTTTTAACTGGAAAGTCAAATGGGTCTGAAACTTTTTTCACATTACTTCTGTACAAATTATTCAAATTTTAAAATTTATTTCATAATTTTAGGAGCTACAGAAGTTTGCCAAACTTCCAGATTACTACAGACTATTCTGTTTTTAACAGATTCTGTTTTGCGTGTGTTGTTTGCCTATTTCGATGAATCTATGGCTAGTATCGGAGGGTATGAACCATAGAGAAGTTGGAATACAGTAGGTTTAACACCAATATAAATAAATAATGAGTTCATTACAGTACCTTAAAGTAGTAGTTTGCTTTATTACACTAACGGATCTCACAAGTTTTTGTTAAAGTTTTGTGTGGATGAAGTGTCCGAAGGTCGAGGAGCTATCAATATGAGAAGAATAAAGAGAGGCAAGAGTTCAAGCTTGGGGATGCCCAAGGCACCCCAAGTAAACATTTCAAAGGATACTAAAGCATCTAAGATTGGGGATGCCCCGGTTGGCATCCCATCTTTCTTCTTCAACAAATATCGGTATACCTCGGTTTTTGTTTTGTTCACATGATTTGTGTCCTTTGTATTTTTGTTTTTCCTTTAAGAACCATGCTAGCATGGGATAGCCCTTCATTGATTTATAGAATACTTCATGTGTTTCACTTAAATCTTTTAAGTATGATCTTATAGAATTGCTCTTTGTGCTTCACTTAAATCTTTTGAGTATGGTTTTATAGAATGCTTCATGTGCTTCACTTATACATTTTGAGCTTGGATATTAGTTAGTCTATATTAATGGTAGAATGCTCCATGAACTTCATTTATATCTTTTGGAGTATGAATAATATTATCATTTAAAGTGGGTTTGGAAGAGTGTCAACTTTAGGAATTAGTGATCCCACTATTTTGGAGGGTGTTGAATCTTAGTGTGATATTTATGAAAGTGGATTTGGAAGAGTGTCAACTTTAGCTAGTAATGATTCCACTATTTCGGAAGAGGTTCCAATTAAGTATGAGAACAAAGTTACTATCCATGATGCTACTGAAAATTATTATGAGGGAGGAATACATGCTTGTAGGAGTTGCAATAATATCAAGTTTCCTCTCTATGTGCTTAAAGTTTTGAAGTTATACTTGTTTTGCCTTCCTATGCTAGTTGATTCTTGTTCCCATAAGTTGTGTACTCACAAAATCCCTAGGCATAGGAAGTGGGTTAGATTTAAATGTGCTAGTCATATTCTTCAAGATGCTCTTCTTGTGCTTCAATTCCTATCTTTTATGAAAGCATCATTGAAATCATTATGCCTAGCTAAAAGGCATTAAAGAAAAGCGCTTGTTGGGAGACAACCCAATATTTACCCTTACTGTTTTTTGTGTGTTTACATGATTAAGCTACTGTAGTAATCATGTTTTATAGCTTTTGTTTCAATAAAGTGCCAAGTAAGACCTTTGGGAAGACTTGGGTGAAAGCTAATGTGATCTTGCTGTAAAAAACAGAAACTTTGCGCTCACGAGAATAGATGTCATTTTTTACAGAAGAGTGCTATTGAGTTGATTCTTTTTGCAGAAGATTAATAGACAAATTCCTCACGTCCACCAATTTATTTCATAATTTTGGAGTATCAGAAGTATGGTTATTGTTCACATCATTACAGACTGTTCTGTTTCTGACAGATTCTGTTTTTATTGCATAGTTTGCTTGTTTTCTAGTTTCTATGACTTATATTCCTCAATATAAATTGTAGAAATGATATGGTACAGTAGGCATTGTGTGAGAACAATTATGAACCTTGTCTTTGACAGTACCAAAGTGAATGGTTTGCTCTTTATCATACTAACCTATCTCACGAAGTTTGGTTAAGTTTTGTGTGGTTGAAGTTTTCAAGTTTTCGGTGAGATATCGATATGAGGAGAATAAGGAGTGGAAAGACCCTAAGCTTGGGGATGCCCAAGGCACCCCAAGGTAATATTCAAGGAAGACTCAAGCGCCTAAGCTTGGGGATGCCCCGGAAGGCATCCCCTCTTTCGTCTTCAAAACTATCTGTATACCTTACTCAGAGCTATATTTTTTATTCACCACATGATATGTGTTTTGCTTGGAGCGTATTTTAAATTTTACTTGCTGTTTGAATAAAATCATTCGATCTGAAATATTGAATGAAACATAATCCTCCCATAGCTAGTTAATTATTTGACTACTCAGCGTTCTTCACTCGTATCTTTTTGGAGTAGTTTGTCATTTGCTCACGTGCTTCATGTATATCCTATGAGTAAATCGTTGAATGAATCGAATGTCATAAATCTGAATTTATATATGTTTCATATACTTATAACATGGGGAGTAATGACTTCACACATAATAAGTATAGGTAGTAAACTTATTGAAAGTTAGCAAATGTAGAATTGGTCACTTGAACAATTCATGAAAGAATATTGAAGGAAGAGAGGTTTCACATACAAATATACTATCTTGGACATCTTTATGATTGGGAGCACTCATTAAAATATGACATGCTAAAGAGTTGATGTTGGACAAGGAAGACAACGTAATGGGTTATGTTTTCTTATATCTGAAATAAAGTATATTGTCATGGATCATCCAACATGTTGAGCTTGCCTTTCCCCTCATGCTAGCCAAATTCTCTGCACCAAGTAGAGATACTACTTGTGCTTCCCAAAACCCTTAAACCAGTTTTGCCATGAGAGTCCACCATATCTACCTATGGATTGAGTAAGATCCTTCAAGTAAGTTGTCATCGGTGCAAGCAATAAAAATTGCTCTCTAAATATGTATGATTGATTGGTGTGGATGAAATGAGCTTTATACGATCTTGTGATGTGGAAGAAATAAAAGCGACGGACTGCATAATAAAGGTTCATATCACAAGGGGCAATATAAAGTGACGTTCTTTCGCATTAAGATTTTGTGCATCCAATCCTGAAAGCGCATGGCAACCTCTGCTTCCCTCTGCGAAGGGCCTATCTTTTATTATTATCTTCTACCTTATGCAAGAGTCATGGTGATCTTCACCTTTCCTTTTTACATTTTATCCTTTGGCAAGCACAGGGTGTTGGATAGATCCTGATATATATATATATATATATATATATATATATATATATATATATATATATATATATATATAATTGGATGTAAGTTAGCATGAGCTATTATTGTTGACATTACCCTTGAGGTAAAAGGTTGGGAGGCGAAACTATAAGCCCCTATCTTTCTCTGTGTCCGACTAAAACTCCATAACCACAAGTATTGTGTGAGTGTTAGCAATTGTGAAAGACTAAATGATAGTTGAGTATGTGGAGTTTGCTAAATCAAAGCTCTGACATAGACTCTTCCTGAAAATAGGATGAATTGCAATTGTTTGATGACTGAAAATATTGTTTTTTAGTTTTGAAGAAAGTTTATGATCTATACTTTAACATGTGATTAGCTTGTTACTTTATCATGAGAAGTTTTATGAGATGAGCTACTGTTATGACATGTAATGATGCTAGAAAAAGTGATTGGAATTATCATTGATCAAACTTAAGCACTTGCTAGCATTCACACTTCATAAATTATTTCTTTTATCATTTACCTACTCGAGGACGAGCAGGAATTAAGCTTGGGGATGCTGATACATCTCCAACGTATCTATAATTTATGAAGTATTCATGCTATTATACTATCCCTCTAGGATGTTTTATATGCATTTATATGATATATTATATGATTTTTTGGGACTAACCTATTAATCTAGAGCCCAGTGCCAGTTTATGTTTTCTCCTTGTTTTAGAGTATCGCAGAAAAGGAAAACTAAACGGAATCCAATTGATGTGCCACTTGACGGAGATCATTTTTGGACCAGAAGAAGCCCATCGAGTACCGTAGCGGGCGGAAGAGTCTGGGCTGCCCACGAGGGTGGGGGCGCCCACCCCCCTAGGGCGCGCCCCCCTACCTCGTGGACAGCCCGGAGACCCCCCCCCCCCCCTTTGACGTGAAATCAACGCAAAACTCTTCTATATATACCCAAACTTCCAGAAAGAAACCTAGATCGAAATTTTCGCCGCCGCAAGCCTCTGTAGCCACGAGAAGTCAATCTAGGCCCTCTCCCAAGACTCTCACGGAGGGGGGGCATCATCACCGATGGCCATGGAGGAGTATCCTGGAGGGCCATCATCACCATGAAGGCCAAGGACCAGAGGGTGGAGGCCATGGAGGAGGAAGCACAAGCGGAGAACCTCTCCTCCTCTCTTGGTGGTGGCCAGGAGTGCCATCGAGGGGAATCATCGCCACGGTGATCGTCTTCATCAACATCACCATCATCATCACCATCCTCATCTCTTTTACGCTGGTCCACTCTCCCGCACCCGCTGTAATCCCTACTTGAACATGGTGCTTTATGCCACATATTATGATCCAATGATGTGTTGCCATCCTATGATGTTTTGAGTAGATATCTTTTGTCTTTGGGTTGATTGATGATCTAGATTGGTATGAGTTGTATGTTTTATTTTGGTGCTGTTCTATGGTGCCCTCCGTGTCGTGCAAGCGTGAGGGATTCCCTCTGTACGGTGTTGCAATACGTTCATGATTCGCTTATAGTGGGTTGGTGAGTGTCCGAAACACAAACCCGAGTAAAAGGGATTGTTGCGTATGGGAATAAAGAGGACTTGATGCTTTAGTGCTATGGTTGGGTTTTACCTTAATGATCTTTAGTAGTTGCGGATGCTTGCTAGAGTTCCAATCATAAGTGCATATGATCCAAGTAGTAGCTTATGCCTCTCCCTCATATGAAACTGCAATAGTGATCACCGGTCTTGTCAATGGTTGCCTAGGACAATTCCGCACACCGATCCACCATTATTCCACACTCGCTATTTATAATATTTAGTAATATATTCTAACTTTATGGTAACAACACCTACTTTTATATTTTAGCTCTCAGATATCATACAAAGTTATCATCTTCATACCCACAACATAGTTTTATTTCTCGTTGCTAGTTGGAAGCAAACGTTCGGTGTACATAGAGTCGTATCAGTGGCAGATAGGGCTTGAGAGAATATTGATCTTACCTTTAGCTCCTTGTGGGTTCGACACTCCATACTTATCACTTCCACCTTTGGAAATTGCTACGATGATTCCTTGCACTTGGGGATTATCAACCTACAAGAGATCAATGCTTGGTTTTAGGTACCCATGTTGTAATGGGTCCTTTGATGTTAGTAACAAGGGTCTTAGGAACCCAAATAGACCATTCAATGTACTCATAAGGAGAACCAACAAATTTGGCATAGACATGCCCATCACTAGCACGGCACAACACATAAGAAGGGTTAAAGTCGCTGGCTTTGTTGGATGGAGTGGCATTGCCCTTCTTGACATCACCACCCTTCACATTATTCTTCGTCTCCTTGGAAGCACCCTCTCCCTCCTTTACAAAAGTTTGCTTTGAGAAGAGGAGGTCGTTTGGCCTTGTCATTCTTCTTCTTGTTCTTGGACTTGGGTGCGAACCCAATTCCCTCCTTAGCCACAACTTCCTTTTGATTGCTCAAAAGGTCATTGAGGTTTTTCTCACCTTGTATGCATGACACAAGGCCTTTCTCAAGTTGCTTCTTCAACTTAGCATTCTCCTCCACAAGATGTGCATGCTCACAACATGGGTTAGTAGCATTTGCATTATCAATTAAAACCATATGAGGAAAAGTGGCTTTCTCCTTGGTTAGCTTCACTTGGAGTTTATCATGAGACTCTTTAAGGCTAGCATGATTACCCTTCAAGGCATTGTGAGCCTTGTCAAGTATATCAAACTCTTCCTTGAGTCTAGCAAGATCAACCCCAAGTTTAGCCTTCTCGGAATTTAGCACACGAGATATAACAAGTGCATGATCAAGATCTTTCCTTAATTTAGCATGCTCACTACAAGAAATATGCTATCTTGTGACCTCCACTATTGGTCACTAAAAGGTCATAGTTTTTTATTTGTGACCTTTTTGTGACCAAAAACAGAAGGTCAAAAGCTGAGGGTCGAATCGACTATTGCGACCTTCTCTGTGAGAAGGTCGTGGACGTTTACGACCAAAATATTCCTACTGTGGTGTTTTGGTCACTAGCAGCCTCCCCAGTCCACGTAGGCATCCAGCATGGCAAGCTGATGTGGCACAAGAATCAGCCCGGTCCAATTCGGTTTTCTACATGGGCCTAGCCCATTAATTCTGCCCATTTATGTTTTTTCTATGTGTCAATTTTTGGTTGGGTTCATGGGCCAAGCCCTATATTGCGGCCTTTTTTATTGTTGGGTTGTGGCCTTTTTGTCTAAATGAATATAATTTTTCTTTTTTTTCCAAAAGAAGGGTCCACTAGTCAGATGGGTCCCAATTGTCAGGTTCTAGTAATGGGGTCCCATTTGTCATGTTTTGGTAAGCGGGTCCCATCTATCAGGCTCATATTCTTCATATTTCAAGCATTATTTTGTTTGGCAGAGACAAAAACACACGTGATACTTAAATAAGAGCAACCAGATCACATAATACAAGCTCTATCTGTTCCAATACAGAGGACCATACTACTTTACAAGCTCTACAAGTGTAACAAGCTCTACATGTAATACAGTACTGCTTTACAAGCTCCTTCCATGTGATCACAAACTACTTGCTCCTGTCATGAACATACTGGACTCGCTGGATGAACATAGTCGATGAACAACATGCCGGACTCGCTCGAAGACCATAGTCAGGGCTGGGAACAAACAAAACAACAACATGGCTTCCACTGTCATCCTGTTACATGAATCAGAGAAGAATTAGAAAAACTAGGGGAAATATATGTTGTAGCTAACAAAGTAAGAAACAATAGTGAGACGAGCTGCGTTGGTACAAACAAATGTGTTCTCGCTTGGCCGAGCATGATAAATAGTTCATTTGATGAGATAGGTAGCCTTGAGGCTGCTGTCTGAATAAGGTCCTAGAGGGGAGAAAAGAAGCTTACATATGATACTACGACACCAAATGCATATGAATACAAGTTGGGTCAACAAAGCCTTACCAGGAGTTCATTGCGGCTCTGGCATATGGCAGTGACAATGAAGGAGCACCTATGTCAAGAGAAATCACACATGTCCCGAACCACAGGCATCATTTTAACTTACAAACTGCATCACCAAATAATACTACCAGGTTAGTGACAACCTTAAAATGGAATCAGGCAGTCTCACGTTTTGAGCCACTTGTAAGATCAATTCCAATTTTCTTTAACTCGGATGTGAAAGCAAAAAACTTGCCAGAATTAGCAAGGATTCCTCTGCCTAACTAGATTCAGTCAGATACAAGGCGGGCACCTTATGCTCTGCACCTAGCACGGCAAGCTTTGCAATAAAATAAACTAGCACATCAAGGTTGTCACATGAAAACTGACATAACAGTCAGGTTCAGAGCAAACAAAAATGCTCTACAAGGATTAAGGGATCACTATGTCAAAATCCACAAGTAAACTAACAACTTAAACAGGTTGCCAATTCCATACCAAACCAAGTTTTATGCATCAAGATTACCATGCGGAATCACACACGAGACCACCATGACAATGCAAAGGCCTAACTTAGGTTCGAGTTTGTGTACATATAAAAGCAGGAAACAGGATGGCTAGTACAAAATGCTAATACGACTTAACCCATTTGTTGGACACCTTGTTCTGCGGCGGCCACAGACACCCTCACCGACGCCCAGCCTCGCCTGCTCAGCTCTCGACTTGCACAAAAAATGATACACTTGAACTTGCAATTTCAGAGAATATCTTGAATAAATATGCCGCCCAATTCGATTGAGCGAGCCACATGAATTGTTGCTTGAGTTGACTTGAGAAAGCGATAGTATTTGAAGGAATAATCTATAGTCCCGGTCAATCAGCGATGACCCATGAGGCCAATACTGATGAGAGCATAGGCACAAATCGTATGCTCGTTGCTCATGTATATCTTGCTAGTACCGACATGCACACAACACAAGACAACTACCAAGCATCCAACATCGGTGGCTTATCTCCTCTAAAAGTGCAACCTTATTTTGCATCTACACTAGCCCCTAATCGTGCAACAATTTACGATAATTTGAGGAGTATTTGCTAGGATCATGATGACAATTTTAGATTAAATTGCAAGTGTTTGTCATCCACAGTTGTATGGTTCTATCTAGGATTACATAAAAACAGAGAAAACAGGAGCTACCCGCATCCACGACTAGAGCTAGTAGTAGGAACACATGGTACAGTAGTAGAGCCGCATCACAACCATCATCGGCCGCAAGGCATGCGTTGTGCTACCTACTCATGGTTCAAAGAGCCATCTCATTGAACCTGAACACGAAACTAAACTACCCATGTCTTGAGCGTTCAACTGACCCTAGGCCAAGCTACAAAGGGAGATGTACTTCACATGCTATTCGGAACAACTAAGAATACTTCACATGCTATTCGGAACAACTAAGAATACTTCACATGCTATTCTCAGCAACTAAGAACAGTTCACATGCTATTACGATACAAGTAATAACAATTCACATGTTATTCGATACAACTAATAATATTTCACGTTTCCCTCTGTTCTTGAAGAAACAACCAATATGTTAGGAGTAGATTAATAGAACAAAAGTAGGCCTGATTTCTCAAAGAACTACGTTCGGAGATACAGCCTCCTTCTTCTATTTGGATCTCTTTTGCTTCTGGATTCATGAACACATATAATAATCAATCAATGTTGTTACTTTGTAGTATCATCAATCATTAAGAGTAAGTGCGATTGTGATTGGTAAAGAATAATAATTAAGAAGGATGGATACCGCCGTTCGCCAGCTTAAGCGAGGTTGGATGTGTGCGAAGCAAAGCAAAGCATGCATGTGTAGCGAACGAGTAACAGAACCTCGATCCGCGTTTTGACACAAACATCACGGTGCGGCGGAGGGAGTAAATAATACTAGCAAGTGCAGGAAGCAGAAGTACATGTCGCAGCTTAATAAATTGATAAAGGGATGAGCAAAAATTCATGATGCTCGGATCAGCCAGGACAATATGATTTGCAAGCGGCAGTAGGTTGAGGTCAGGATAAACAAGTATGAGGATGATAAGCAAGTGATTTTGCTCTTATTTCTTCTACTACTTAGTACAGTAGCTAATACAAGAAGATAGAGACACATGCATGTTGTTGTTTTGATTGCACAGAATTCGATCATTGTTGGCTACAATCGTGAGATGATTTGTGAAATGTCGTCCTGATTTTGGTTAAGATACCTCGGTGGAGAGGTGGCGGGAGCGCATGAGCCTCCTTGGCACGAGCCGGCGTCGCTCCTCCGCCTGCGCTCGCTGGAGCAGGGAGCCACCGAGCCTCCTCGCCGCGCATCGAACCGCCGCCATCGTCGCCGGCCTGCCAACAGTTGCTTAGGGATTTGGAAGAAGAAAATGAAAAGGGGAGGAGATGATTGGGGGTCTGACCTTGATGGCGTTAGGGTAGCAGTGAAGCTGCATCATTCATGCCTTCGGGACAGGGGAGGAGGAAGACGTCCCGTCGATGGCGTCCCGGTGCTCAAGCAACGACAGCGTGTTGGATCTACAAGGGAGACAAGATTAGGTGAGGAAGAGAGGGAGGGATGTGACGAGGACAAATGGAGGGACTCACTGAGTCGCCGAGCAACGCCGAGCCACGCCGGGCGAGGTGCCGTAACGCAAGAGGCAGATCTGGTGGGGAAAGGGAGCAACAGAGGCGGTGGAGCCTGGATCATCTGCATGGATCTGCTGCCGGAGGTGGAGGGAGGGAGGAAGAGAAGGGGTCGCCGGCGGTGGAGGAGGCCGGGGTTGGGGGAGGTCTGAGGCGGCGGCTGGGTTGGAGGGGATCGATCTAGAGAGGGGGAAGAGGTGGGTTGGAGGGGATCGATCCAGAGAGGAGGAGGAGGAGGAGTCGTGGGGATCCATGCCATTTCGTTGCCGCGCGCGCGCCGGATCTCGCCGGTCGTCGATTCCCGCCTGAGGTCGCCGGAGGTGGCGGCAACAAGGGAGTGGTGGAGCGCTAGGGTTCGGTTCGAGAGAGAGAGAGAGAGGAGGGCACGACGGGTTGGGTGGGGCTCGCGAGAGAGAGGGGGGGTTGCTGTGGTTGGTTGGATGGACCGACGGACGGATGGATGTGTATGGATGGACAGATGTTTGCCATGTCATCAATCCATGCCATGATTGGTTGCACCAATCAGAATTAAGCTTATGTATTATTATTTTTTCCTTTTGTTTCTGTTTTTTTTAACCACTTATTCCGGATAACATTCAACACTAAAAGAGGAGGTAGCCTGTGTTTCGGCCGCAGCAGAGAGGAGTTTTCATTTACTAAGGGAGTTTTTATTTTCTTTGGACGAAAAAACCATTTTCCATTTTTCGAGTGCCCAAAAGGAGGTTTTTGTGAAGGACCTACCATATTTTTGTTGCAAAATTGGACCAAATCAATTTTATAAAATATTAGGCCATGTTTAATGCACAATTTACCAAATGGTTGGGTGTCAAAAGTTTTGATCCACCTCTGGTGAAAAAGACAAATTTCCGCCGATTCAGTTGGAAGCGGGTCAAATTTGAACTGTAGCTGCCTTGTAGTTTGCTCTTTATTTTTTCTAAAAATCATTTCTAGGTACAAAAGTATCTTTTTAATAAGAGAAACACTAAAAAAAATCCAAGATTCAACCACTAGCTAGGAACGGTCAAGCCCGCCGTTTTGACCGCATTTTGAAACGGGCGTAAAAAATTCAGAAAAAATCAAAAATTGGAAAACCTTCGCATTGTGTCATTATATGTGGCCAAGTTCACAAGAAAAATAACAAACTTGTAATATGGCAATTATTTTAAAAAAGTGTTATTAGAAATGAGCTATCACGTGTGGAGATCAATGGATTTCAAGCCAAATGATCAATCTTATGGCCACATTCATGGCATAGTTTGTTCAAATGATCTCATATTGTGCACAAGGGTGCATATTGGAATGGCAAACAATGTTGCCTAAGGAAGTTTTCATTTTCTTTGGACGAAAAAACCATTTTTTATTTTTCGAGTGCCCAAAAGGAGGTTTTTTTGTGAAGGGCCTCCCAAATAATTGTTGCAAAATTGGACCAAATTATTTTTATAAAATACTAGGACATATTTAATGCACAATTGACCAAATAGTTGGGTTCGAAAAGTTTTGATCCACCTCTCGTGAAAAAGACAAATTTCCGCCGATTCAGCTGGAAGCGGGTCAAATTTAAATTTGAACTGCAGCTGCCTCATAGTTTGCTATTTATTTTTTCCAAAAATCATTTCTAGGTACATAAGTATCTATTTAATCATAGAAACACCAAAAAAATCCAAGATTCAACCACTAGCTAGGAACGGTCATTCCCGCCATTTTGATCGCATTTTGAAACGGGCATAAAAAATTCAAACAAAATCAAAAAATTGGGAAACATTCGCATTGTGTCATTATATGTGGCCAAGTTCCCAGGAAAAATAACAAACTTGTAATACGACAATTATTTTAAAAAAGTGTTCTCAGAAATGAGCTATCATTTGTGAAGATTCATGGCTTTCAAGCCAAATGATCAATCTTATGGCCACATTCGTGGCATAGTTTGTTCAAATGATCTCATATTGTGCACAAGGGTGCATATTGGAATGGCAAACAATGTTGGCTAAGGAAGTTTTCATTTTCTTTGGACGAAAAACCATTTTCATTTTCCGAGTGCCCTAAAGGAGGGTTTTTGTGAAGGACCTCCAAAATAATTGTTGCAAAATTGGACCAAATCAATTTTATAAAATACTAGGACATATTTAATGCACAATTGACAAAATGGTAGGGTGAAAAAAGTTTTGATCCACCTCTCGTGAAAAAGACAAATTTCCGCCGATTCAGTTGGAAGCGGGTCAAAATTGAACTGCAGCTGCCTCATAGTTTGCTCTTTATTTTTTCCAAAAATCATTTCTAGGTAAATAAGTATCTATTTAATCATAGAAACACCAAAAAAAATCCAAGATTCAACCACTAGCTAGGAACGGTCAAGCCCGCCGTTTGACCGCATTTTGAAACCAGGCATAAAAAATTCAAAAAATCAAAAATTGGAAAACCTTCGCATTGTGTCATTATATGTGACCAAGTTTCCAGGAAAAATAATAAACTTGTAATACGGTAATTATTTTAAAAAAGTGTTCTCAGAAATGAGCTATCATGCGTGAAGATTCATGGCTTTCAACCCAAATGATCAATCTTATGGCCACATTCAAATGATCTCATATTGTGCACAAGGGTACATCTTGGAATTCCAAACAATGTTTCCTAAGGAAGTTTTCATTTTCTTTGCACGGAAATTTCATTTTTCATTTTCCGAGTGCCCAAAAGGAGGTTTTTTTGTGAAAGAACTACCAAATAATTGTTGCAGAAATGGACCAAATCAATTTTATAAAATACTAGGCCATATATAATGCACAATTGACAAAATGGTTGGGTGAAAAAAGTTTTGATCCACCTCTGGTGAAAAAGACAAATTGTCGTCGATTCAGGTGGAAACGGGTCAAATTTGAACTGCAGCTGCCTCATAGTTTGCTCTTTATTTTTTCCAAAAATCATTTCTAGGTAAATAAGTATCTATTTAATCATAAATACATGGTTTGATGACGAGACATCGAGGTTTGGACGGTGGCCGAGGGCCCCAACTCTAGAGCGCGTGAAGCTCAAGATGCCGTCGCATGATGGTCACTGTGACCGTGGCGTTGCCATGTGTTCTGGGCGGCCTAGGCATGTCTAGTGGGTTGGGCACTCCCGGTAGGTGCTAGGAAGAATATCACAACATAAGATTCTCACGAGGAGACCGATCGATGCTCAAACATGAATTAGCACCAAGTGTTTGATTTGCGATGCACGGAAATGCACATGGCTAATGGGCGTGAGTTTTGGCTGAGGATGATCAGTTACTAAGAAGACCGTCTTCACAAATTTTCACCTCAAAAGGAGGAGCCTAGGTGGTACTTTCTTTACAAACTACCACATTGGACATAAATACGAATGTTGAAGCTGGGCTCAAAATAATGAATGGATTGAGCTGGCATTTGGTGGAGGATGGTTATTTGGGCATAGGAAAGCATCAGAGAAAATGGATACCATTTGGACATGCCAAAGTGGTACTTCCTTCACAAAGTGCTGCTCTGATCAGAATAGGAAAATGAATATTTTTGAATTATTTTTGAACTAGGCAAGGAAGGTTTTTACATATTTGACGAAGATATGACCCAAAGAATTTATGAGATTTTTTTGGAAATTTTGTGAATAACAGAAATATAGGTTGCTTCACAACCTAGGGCAAAAACCGCCACATGGACATGACACATAGGCAAAACTGATGAGATGGAGCCTAGTCATCACAACCCACCACAATCTACAAGGCTATGACCATCTATATTGGTCATTAACAACTAGAAATAAGGTAGCGGACTAGCAATCGCTTGCTTTGTGACCTTTTCGTAAGGAAATTACGACCTTTCGACCAAAATGGTCGCAATGGTTTAGGGTTTGGAGCCCCTCGAACGGCTTTTGACCAATTGGTCTGAAATGGTCATAGATCTATGACCAATTCTTCCAGGGTCACTGACAAAAGGTCACTAGTTGACATATTTCTTGTAGTGGCTCATCGTTGTGTGACTCCTCAAGAGCCAAACGATGACCACGCTATTCTTCAAGAGCATTAGAGAGATCCGATATCTCATCGGCATAGTCACGACTATGTCCTTGTCTTGGTGAGCCTCGATCATGTCATTGGCTTCACCAAGTTGTTCCAAGAGAGCAACAAAGTGCTTCTTGGATTTACCCTTGAGCTTACTCATAAAAAACTCAAATTCATTTTCTTCTTCATTAGACCCCTCACTTTCATCAATGCAATCCGTCAAAGAGGGATTAGTAGTGATGGTAGTTTTTATGTTGGGGGTTACCTTGTTGGTGGCTTTGGCCATGAGGCACTTGGCGGTGATGTTCTCGTTGGGGGAGTCGAAGAGGGACACCCGTGGTGTTGTTGCAATGGTGACGGAGGCCATGGCAACCGTCTCACCGTCTTCATCATCATCATCATCCTCATTGTACTCTTCTTGTGCCACCAACCCCTTGGGAGGAGTCTTCTTGGTGAAGTTGCTCTTGTTGGGGAAGGACTTGGCCTTATCTTTTCGGATGAGCTTGGCACCATTGTCTTCCCTCTTCTCGTATGGGCATTCCGCAACAAAGTGGCTCACATTGCCACAATTATAGCAAGTCCTTAGATGTTGCTTGCCCTTCGTGCCACTTGAGTTGTTCTTGTTGAAGAGGGGCCTTGTGTTCTTCTTGCTCCAAAATTGCCTTGAAGCAAGAGCCATGTGCTCATGATAAGCATACTTTGTATCTTCGGGGTTGCTCTCCTCTTCTTCCTCTTCGTCCTCTTCTTCCACACTCGCCTTGGCCTTCAAAGCAAGGTTGGGCTTCTTTGCTCTTTGAGAACGCAACACGACATTGTCGGCAGTCTTGTCCAAGATACTCATTGCCACAAACTCATCCAACACTTCACTTGAGGACAAGGTGTGGAAGTTCGGCCTCTGACCGATGACGGATGACATGGCCTTATGGTAAGGCATCATGGCTTTAAGAAACTTCCGCTTGATCCAATTGTCATTTGTATCCTTGCTCCCATGATCTCGGAGTGAGACCGCAAGAGTGGTTAATCTCCGGTAAAGCTCACAAGGTTCTTCACCTTCATTCATTGCAAATTCATCGGCTTCATCTTGCACCACTTCATAGTTGGAGCGTTGAATGCTTGCGCTTCCCTTTTAAAGAGAGATAACATGGTGCCAAGCTTATGCCACCTCTTGAGCACTGCGTTGGATTTCCTTGAAGAGGAAAGGGTGATGCAGCACAGTAGTGTAAGTATTTCCCTCAGTTTTTGACAACCAAGGTATCAATCCAGTAGGAGGCTACGCGCGAGTCCCTCGCACCTGCACAATACAAATAACTCCACGCAACCAACGCGATAAGGGGTTGTCAATCCCTTCATGGTCACTTACGAGAGTGAGATCTGATAGATATGATAGGATAATATTTTTGGTATTTTTGTGATAAAGATGCAAAGTAAAATAAAAGCAAAGGAAATAACTAAGTGTTGGAGGATTAATATGATGAAGATAGACCCGGGGCCATAGGTTTCACTAGTGGCTTCTCTCAAAAGCATAAGTATTTTACGGTGGGTGGACGTAATTCTTGTTGAGCAATTGATGTAATTGAGCATAGTTATGAGAATATCTATGTATGATCATGTATATAGGCATCACGTCCGAGACAAGTAGACCGACTCCTACCGCATCTACTACCGTTACTCCACTCATCGACCGCTATCCAAAGATGCATCTAGAGTATTAAGTTCATGAAAACAGAGTAACGCCTTAAGCAAGATGACATGATGTAGAGGGATAAATTCATGCAATATGATAAAACCCCATCTTGTTATCCTCGATGGCAACAATACAATACATGCCTTGCTGCCCTCACATCCTTTGGGAAAGGACACCGCAAGATTGAACCCAAAGCTAAGCACTTCTCCCATTGCAAGAAAAACCAATCTAGTAGGCCAAACCAAACCGATAATTCAAGAGACTTGCAAAGATAACCAATCATACATAAAAGAATTCAGAGAAGATTCAAATATTGTTCATAGATAATCTTGATCATAAACCCACAATTCATCGATCTCAACAAACACACCACAAAAGAAGATTACACCGAATAGATCTCCACGAGAGAGGGGAGAACATTGTATTGAGATCCAAAAAGAGAGAAGAAGCCATCTAGCTACTAACTATGGACCCGAAGGTCTGAGGTAAACTACTCACACTTCATCGGAGAGGCTATGGTGTTGATGTAGAAGCCCTCTGTGACGAGTTCCTCCTCCGGCGGAGGTCCGCAACAGGCCCCAAGATGGGATCTCGTGGGTACAGAAGGTTGCAGCGGCGGAATTAGGTTTTTGGCTCAGATTCGATCGCTTGGGGGTAATGAGGTATATATAGGAGGAAGGAGTACGTCGGTGGAGCAACAGGGGGCCCACGAGGGTGGAGGGCGCGCCCTGGGGAGGTGGGCGCGCCGCCCTACCTCGTTCCTTCCTCCTTCGTTTCGTGACGTAGGGTCCAAGTCTACTGGATCATGTCCGGTGAGAAAATCACGTTCCCGAAGGTTTCATTCCGTTTGGACTCCGTTTGATATTCCTTTTCTTGAAACTCAAATAGGCAAAAAAACAACAATTCAGGGTTGGGACTCCGGTTAATAGGTTAGTCCCAAAAATAATATAAAAGTGGATAATAAAGCCCAATAATGTCCAAAACAAAAGATAATATAGCATGGAGCAATCAAAAATTATAGATACGTTGGAGACGTATCAAGCATCCCAAGCTTAATTCCTGCTAGTCGTCGAGTAGGTAAATGATAAAAAAAGATAATTTTTGATGCGGAGTGCTACTTGGCATAATTTCAATGTAATTCTTCTTAATTGTGGCATGAATATTCAGATTCGAAAGATTCAAGACATAAGTTCATATTGACATAAAAATGATAATACTTCAAGCATACTAACTAAGCAATTATGTCTTCTCAAAATAACATGGCCAAAGAAAGTTCATCCCTACAAAATCATATAGTTTAGTCATGCTCCATTTTCGTCACACAAGAATATTCTCATCATGTGCAACCCCGATGACAAGCCAAGCAATTGTTTCATACTTTAGTAATCTCAAACCTATAAACTTTCACGCAATATATGAGCGCGAGCCATGGACATAGCACTATGGGTGGAATAGAATATGATGATGGGGGTTATGTGGAGAAGACAAAAAAGGAGAAAGTCTACACCAACGAGGCTAATCAATGAGCTATGGAGATGCCCATCGATCGATGTTGATGCAAGGAGTAGGGATTGCCATGCAACAGATGCACTAGAGCTATAAATGTATGAAAGCTCAACAAAAGAAACTAAGTGGGTGTGCATCCAACTTGCTTGCTCACGAAGACCTAGGGCACTTGAGGAGGCCCATTGTTGGAATATACAAGCCAAGTTCTATAATGAAAAATTCCCACTAGTATATGAAAGTGATAAAACAAGATACTCTCTATCATGAAGATTATGGTGCTACTTTGAAGCATAAGTGTGGCAAAGGATAGTAGCATTGTCCCTTCTCTCTTTTTCTCTCATTTTTTGGGCCTTCTCTTTTTTTTATTCCTCACTTGGGACAATGCTCTAGAAAGTGATGATCATCACACTTCTATTTATTTACAACTCAATGATTACAACTCGATACTAGAACAAAGTATGACTCTATATGAATGCCTCGTGATGTACCGGGGTATGCAATGAACCAAGAGTGACATGTATGAAAGAATTATGAATGGTGGCTTTACCACAAATACTATGTCAACTACATGATCATGCTAGCAATATGACAATGATGAATATGTCATGATGAACGGAATGGTGGAAAGTTGCATGGCAATATATCTCGGAGTGGCTATGGAAATGCCATAATAGGTAGGTATGGTGGCTGTTTTGAGGAAGATATAAGGAGGTTTATGTGTGAAAGAGCGTATCATATCACGGGGTTTGGATGCACCGGCGAATTTTGCATCAACTCTCAATGTGAGAAAGGGCAATGCACTGCATCAAGAGGCTAGCAATGATGGAAGGGTGAGAGTGCGTATAATCCATGGACTCAACATTAGTCATAAAGAACTCACATACTTATTGCAAAAATCTACAAGTCATCAAAAACCAAGCATTACTCGCATGCTCCTAGGGGGATAGATTGGTAGGAAAAGACCATTGCTCGTCCCCGACCACCACTCATAAGGAGGACAATCAAAGAACACCTCACGTTTCAAATTTGTTACATAACGTTTACCATACGTGCATGCTACGGGACTTGCAAACTTCAACACAAGCATTTCTCAAATTCATAACTACTCAACTAGCACGACTTCGATATTATTACCTCCATATCTCAAAACAATCATCAAGCATCAAACTTCTCTTAGTATTCAAAACACTCATAAGAAGGTTTTACTATTCTTGCATACCTAGCATATTAAGATTATTTAAGCAAATTACCATGCTATTTAAGACTCTCAAAATAATCTAAGTGAAGCATGAGAGATCAATAGTTTCTATAAAACAAATCCACCACCGTGCTCTAAAAGATACTAGATAATGTCCCGCGCGTTGCTGCGGAAATTTATAGCAAAAACATGTAGTAAATAAATTAGGATACAACCTTTGGAATTTATAAACAGGCCATAGATCTTAACATACGTATAAAGTGGGCATGAAGGCTTAGCTCGATAATTAAAACTTAAGTGTAAGGGTAATGGAATATTGGTAGTAAAAATAGTAACATGTGCAACGCTAACCGGCAGAATGCAAAGATTATACTCTTTCCGTCCCAAATTGTAAGACCATTTTTTACATTACATTTTGAGACAGAGGGAGTACATATTAAGATTTAAAACAATTACATATCTAGGAGGCAGATCATCTCATTTGTAGATTCAGCATCCTCTGAACGCCAAGGACATACAGAGGATTGAAACAATTACAAAGTGTTGAATTGCTATTAGCAAGGTCTTTTACCTACTTAGTCGTCCAAAGGCAAATATTCGCAGTGAATTTTCAACTGCAAGTCTGACAGGTCTTTCCTCCAAAGCAGCGACACTTGATAACATGAGAATTCAGAAGGTCACCATGAAACTACTCCCTTTTTTTAGAAAGAAGTACAACGGCCCTTCTTTTATACTATTGATTTGAACAGCTAACTGATCATTGCTGGAATTACCCAGCTATAAAGTAGGGCATGGAAAACAGGAAAACACATGCACACCTGATCTTGTGATACCAGGAAGTCACAGAGAGCCGACACATGGTGAGATAAAACCAAGTTCTTGCAATAGCAGTTTGTGGGTAAGAGTGTACAGCCAAAGGGATGCAAAAATATGAAAATAGTTAGAGATTTGTTTATTCTGATTTTTTTTAAATACCTGCCTCCCTCCTTAAGATCTACATGAGCATTCCCAGATTTCCCAACTCTCATATGTGTGATGGGTTATCCAATATACACCAAAATTTGAATTTATGATTTCTAATCAGTGAAAAATCACACACTTTATATGTAGCGACCTGCAAGGATACGGACGAAAGCAAGTCCATTAAAACAGACCTAGAAAGGGAAGAGTACTTCCCTAGTCCAAACTTGTACACATCATAGGAGAATCATCAGCTCGAAAGGAGGACTTGTACTGATATATATATGCAGCAGCAGATTTCCCTAAGTTTGGAGCCGAACCTCTGATTCCACAATAAAACAGAACAAATAGAACACATAGAGAATTATAGTCAATCTTGCCAACCCTCGATCTGCACAACTGAAATTGGACAAAACAAAATCAAGGTGGAAATCAATCTCCCAACTTACAGAATCGTCCAAATATTAGCCACTCCAAGCACAATGAAAAAAAGTCGCTCAGATCTGAGGAGATAGAGAGGAAGGAGAGCCCCCTGCCTTCAGTACAATTGATGTTGGAGGAGGACGCCGACATTGGATCGGGATATGGGCCAGCGAGGCTCGATTCACCGACAACGGGGTGCGGGGGCTAAGGTTAACCATGGTGACTACAGGGGCCCGGGTCGGCAACATCGCGCGGGTCTTTGGCGGCGACGAACTACGAAGGCTTCTCCGGCACAGCACCGCGCCATGAATACAACCATCGTTTTTCAAGGGAATGAGCACTACCTTCGTTGGTAAATGTGAGGGGCTTCAGTCTAATGTGGGGAACCGGATGGAGGATACGAAGAGAAAGCAAGGATTGTGAGGAGACCAAAAGTACATGGAGAAAATAAATGAGGGGGAGATCAATCGTGTATGGCGGAGACGGTAGCGCACTGGGAAAAAAGATGCCAGGAATAAATGGTCAACGTGGTGTTAAACTTGTTGATGTGGCAGATGCTGAGGTGGAGATGTTGCATGTTGAGATAAATCAAGTAGTGGGGGTGAACTTCTTAAGTATATAGGATAAGTGAAGCACTAGAGCAAAACTATATAACTCAAAAGATATAAGTGAAGCACAAAGAGTATTCTATAATTTCCAAATCATGTATGGCTCTCTCAAAAGGTGTGTACAGCAAGGATGATTGTGGTAAAATAAAAATCAAAGACTCAAATCATACAAGACGCTCCAAGCAAAACACATATCATATGGTGAATAAAAATATAGCTCCAAGTAAAGTTACCGATGGAAGTAGACGAAAGAGGGGATGCCTTCCGGGGCATCCCCAAGCTTTCGCTTTTTGGTGTCCTTAGATTATCTTGGGGGTGCCATGGGCATCCCCAAGCTTAGGCTCTTGGCACTCCTTGTTCCATAATCCATCAAAATCTTTCACCCAAAACTTGAAAACTTCACAACACAAAACTCAACAGAAATCTCGTGAGCTACGTTAGCGAAAGAAAACAAAAGACCACTTCAAGGTACTGTAATGAACTCATTATTTATTTATATTGGTGTTAAACCTACTGTATTCCAACTTCTCTATGGTTTATAGATTCATCAAAATAAGCAAACAACACACGAAAAACAGAATCTGTCAAAAACAGAACAGTCTGTAGTAATCTGTAACTAACGCAAACTTCTGGAACTCCAAAAAATAAGCCAAAATAGTACGAACTAGTAAATTTGTTTATTGATCAGCAGCAATTGGAATCACTATTTTATCACGTTCTGGTGATTTTTAACAATTGTTTTCGTGAACATAAAGTTTCTGGAAATTAGCAAGATCAAATAACTATCATCCAAAAAGATCCTATAGGTTTAACTTGGCACAAACACTAATTAAAACATAAAAACACATCTAACCAGAGGCTAGAACAAATATTTATTCCTAAACAGAAACAAAATGCAAAAAAAACTAGAATAAAAATTGGGTTGCCTCCCAACAAGCGCTATCGTTTAACGCCCCTAGCTAGGCATAAAAGCAAGGATAGATCTAGGTATTGCCATCTTTGGTAGGCAATTTTTCAATGAGACATCTATCTTCCTTAGAAATGTCTTTCTTTTTAGTAATGATCAACCTTTTAGGCACAAGATCGAAAAATTCATTCGTAGCAAATGGTTCCTTAATGATAGCAAAAAGATCGGGATGAATACTTATAGATTTAAGATCCGCAGTTTCCTTACTAGAGGATTCACCCTTATTTTTAGGAACATACATAAGCTTGGAAATTTTAGTAGGAGGATTTGGAGTATTCTTTACGGAAGAAAAAGCGGTTCCCAAATTGCTAATGCTACCCTCGAGTTTATCGATTCTAGTGGAATCTTGATTAATTCTCTTATTAACTATGGGTTCCTTCTCCTTAATATTTTTCGAAGTTACTCCTACCTTAGATCCATTGTATAATTTGGTTGTGGATCTTTTTATCAAGATTTTCAATTAACTCAACGGTAGCAACTTTATTCTCAATAATTTCAAGTCTTTGCATTATATGCTCCAAAGTTAACATAGTTCCATTAACCAAAAGAGGGGGTGAGCCAAACAGATCTATCAAAGCATTATAAGAATCAAAAGTATGGCTACCTAAGAAATTCCTCCTAATGGTATCAAGGATATATCTATACCAAGGATTAGCACCTACATAAAAATTGCGGAGAAGAACGGAAGTAGATTGCTTCCTGGTAGATCTATTTTGAGCATTGCAAATTCTATACCAAGCGTCTTTTAAATTTTCTCCCTCCCTTTGCTTAAAATTAAGAACTTCATTCTCGGGAGACAAGGAGAAGACAGAAGACTGGCCATAATGGCGAGCAAAGGCAAGCGGAAAAGAGAGGACGAATAAAACGGCAAGGGTGAAGTGGGGGAGAGGAAAACAAGAGGCAAATGGCAAATAATGTAATGCGGGAGATAAGGGATTGTGATAGGTACTTGGTATGTTGACTTTTGCGAAGACTCCAAGAACGGCGCCGTAAATCTTCTCTGCTACCTCTTGAGCATGCGTTGGATTTCCTTGAAGAGGAAAGGGTGATGCAAAGACAAGAGTGTAAGTATTTCCCTCGGTTTTGACAACCAAGGTATCAATCCAAAGAGGAGGCTACGCATGAGTCCCTCGTGACCAAGACAATACAAATAACTCCACGCAACCAACGCGATAAGGGGTTGTCAATCCCTTCATGGTCACTTACGAGAGTGAGATCTGATAGATATGATAGGATAATATTTTTGGTATTTTTGTGATAAAGATGCAAAGTAAAATAAAAGCAAAGGAAATAACTAAGTGTTGGAGGATTAATATGATGAAGATAGACCCGGGGGCCATAGGTTTCACTAGTGGCTTCTCTCAAAAGCATAAGTATTTTACGGTGGGTGGACGAATTACTGTTGAGCAATTGATGTAATTGAGCATAGTTATGAGAATATCTATGTATGATCATGTATATAGGCATCACGTCCGAGACAAGTAGACCGACTCCTACCGCATCTACTACTATTACTCCACTCATCAACCGCTATCCAAAGATGCATCTAGAGTATTAAGTTCATGAAAACAGTAACGCATTAAGCAAGATGACATGATGTAGAGGGATAAATTCATGCAATATGATAAAAAACCCCATCTTGTTATCCTCGATGGCAACAATACAATACATGCCTTGCTGCCCTGTCACTGGGAAAGGACACCGCAAGATTGAACCCAAAGCTAAGCACTTCTCCCATTGCAAGAAAAACCAATCTAGTAGGCCAAACCAAACTGATAATTCGAAGAGACTTGCAAAGATAACCAATCATACATAAAAGAATTCAGAGAAGATTCAAATATTGTTCATAGATAATCTTGATCACAAACCCACAATTCATCGATCTCAACAAACACACCACAAAAAGAAGATTACATCGAATAGATCTCCACGAGAGAGGGGAGAACATTGTATTGAGATCCAAAAGAGAGAAGAAGCCATCTAGCTACTAACTATGGACCCGAAGGTCCGAGGTAAACTACTCACACTTCATCGGAGAGGCTATGGTGTTGATGTAGAAGCCCTCCGTGTGAGTTCCTCCTCGTGAGCTCCTAACAGCCCCAAGATGGGATCTCGTGGGTACAGAAGGTTGCAGCGGCGGAATTAGGTTTTTGGCTCTGTATCTGATCGTTTGGGGGTACGTAGGTATATATAGGAGGAAGGAGTACGTCGGTGGAGCAACAGGGGGCCCACGAGGGTGGAGGGCGCGCCCTGGGGAGGTGGGCGCGCCCCCTACCTCGTGCCTTCCTCCTTCATTTCTTGACGTAGGGTCCAAGTCTCCTGGATCATGTTTGGTGAGAAAATCACGTTCCCAAAGGTTTCATTCCGTTTGGACTCCATTTGATATTCCTTTTCTTCGAAACTCTGAAATAGGCAAAAAAAAACTGCAATTCTGGGCTGGGCCTCCGGTTAATAGGTTAGTCCAAAAAAATGGATAATAAAGCCCAATAATGTCCAAATCAGTAGATAATATAGCATGGAGCAATCAAAAATTATAGATACATTGGAGACGTATCAGCTTCCTTTGCCACGGTGAAAGGTTGGAGATGCGCAATATGTTCGGAAGGGATTGCATCTTGGATGATGAAGAAAGCATTCTCGTTGAATTGATGATCCGCGGCTTCCCGAGGGGCGAAGTTGCTTTGGTCATGTGGATAGAAACCTTGCTCAATGATTCTCCAAAGATTAGTATTGACATGATTTAAATGACGTTTAAAACGATAGACCCAAGAGCCAAAATCCTCATTTTCACAATCTTAGGAGCAGAGCCGGCATGATTTAAATGTGTGGAGGGAGCCGGTCCTCCATAAGTAAGAGGTGGTTCAACATGGGCATAGGTGCCGTTTCCACTCTTACTGCTTGACAAAGGAACTTTCTCACTAGTAGCTTCCCCCTTGTCGGAGTTAGCATCCGTCACCTTGTTAGTGGGATCGACCACTTCCAAAGGTGCGGTGGATAGTTTAAGACCATCAAGAAAGTTCTTAAGCATGCCTTTGACCTCGGCTGTCATGGAGGTTTTCAATGTGTCCAAAGCCACATTGAACTCCTCACGTGAGACCGAGGTTTCCCCATCGGCCGTAGATGAGGACGGAATCACACCGGGGTGCCCCTCCTCACCGTCTACGGTGTCAACCATATTCTTTGGACGACAAAGTCCTTAATGAAGAGACGAGGCTCTAATACCAATTGAAAGGATCGATATCATTGACTAGAAGGGGGGTTGAATAGGCAACTAATAATTTTAGCTTTTCTTTACCAATTTAAACTTTGCATCAAGGTAGGTTGTCTAGATGTGCAACTAGGTGAGCAACCTATATGATGCAACAACAACAAGTACACAAACAAGCAAGGGATACAACACAATATAAGCTTGCACAAGTAAAGGTACGAGATAACCAAGAGTGGAGCCGGTGAAGACGAGGATGTGTTACCGAAGTTCCTTCCTTTTGAAGGGAAGTACGTCTCCGTCGGAGCGGTGTGGAGGCACAATGCTCCCCAAGAAGCTACTAGGGCCACCGTATTCTCCTCACGCCCTCACACAATGCAAGATGTCGTGATTCCACTATTGGTGCCCTTGAAGGCGGCAACCGGACCTTTACAAACAAGGTTGAGGCTCTCTCCACAACTTAATTGGAGGCTCCCAACGAAACCCAGGAGCTTCACCACAATGGAATGTGGCTCCGAAGTGACCTCTTCCGTCTAGGGCGCCCAAGCACCCAAGAGTAACAAAAACCACACAAGAAAGTATGGGGGAATCAAATATCCTTTGGTGGAAGTGTAGATCTAGGTCTCCTCCTTCAATCCCTAGCAAATCAACAAGTTTGAGTGGCTAGAGAGAGAGAGAGAGATCGGGCAAGAAAGCTTCAAGGGCATTAATGGAGGAGAGAGAGGCAAGAGATAGATGGGAGGTGGGAGAAGCACCTCCTTAAATAGGGTCCCCTCAGATCCAACCGTTATGCGCAGAAATGCATAGGAGCGGTACTTCTGCAAAAGACACCGGTACAACCGGTGAATGCGGGAAACCCCTGCTAGGGCACCAGGGTGGTACTTCCGGTGAGGCAACCGGTAGTACCGGTATATCGGAACATACCGGAACTACCGTCCCACCACCACCCGACTACCGCTTCACAACCAAAAGGAAATAACCCTAGGCCGGTAGTTAGAGCGGTGGTTGGGCCGAAGCTACCGCTGGGCCAGCAGTCCCTGGGTGGTGGAGTCTGAGGCGGTACTACCACCCTGAACACCGGTAGTACTGGTTTGTCAAGACAAACCGGAACTTCCGTTCCACCACCAGTCTACCACCCTACCCGGTACAGAAGGGAGTCACCCCTAAGTGGTACTCGGAGCGGTGGTATGACCGGAACTACCGGCCAGCAGTACAACCGCTCAATGGAGCGGTACTACCGCCATGGGCAGAACTGCACAGTGACAGAGGACTTTGGGGAACCTCTCTCTCCTCGAACGGAGGGTATATGGTGGGTGCAGAGAATGTGTACGTGAAGTGATTCACCCAATACCTTCCGATGTGGATTCCCTCTTAATAGTACGGATATCCTACGACCAAATGAATAAAAACGTCGGAATCTCCGCCTTTGATCTTTTCCGCATAGAGGGAGGCCTAACCGTCTTGGGCCACACAATGTGTACCTGAGAGAAAACTAGAACGCATGATTAGTCCACACGTGTGTTGTTATGATGTCTACTACGCAACCTTCTTCTTGTAGACGTTGTTGGGCCTCCAAGTGCAGAGGTTTGTAGGACAATAGAAAATTTCCCTCGAGTGGATGACCTAAGGTTTATCAATCCGTGGGAGGCGTAGGATGAAGATGGTCTCTCTCAAGCAACCCTGCAACCAAATAACAAAGAGTCTCTTGTGTCCCCAACACACCCAATACAATGGTAAATTGTATAGGTGCACTAGCTAGTTCGGCGAAGAGATGGTGATACAAGTGCAATATGGATGGTAGATATAGGTTTTTGTAATCTGAAAATATAAAAACAGCAAGGTAACTAATGATAAAAGTGAGCACAAACGGTATTGCAATGCTAGGAAACAAGGCCTAGGGTTCATACTTTCACTAATGCAAGTTCTCTCAACAATAATAACATAATTGGATCATATAACTATCCCTCAACATGCAACAAAGAGTCACTCCAAAGTCACTAATAACAGAGAACAAACAAAGAGATTATTGTAGGGTACGAAACCACCTCAAAGTTATCCTTTCTGATCGATCTATTCAAGAGTCTGTATTAAAATAACACGGAACTATTCTTTCCGTTCGATCTATCATAGAGTTCGTACTAGAATAACACCTTAAGATACAAATCAACCAAAACCCTAATGTCACCTAGATACTCCAATGTCACCTCAAGTATCCGTGGGTATGATTATATGATATGCATCACACAATCTCAGATTCATCTATTCAACCAACACAAAGAACTTCAAAGAGGGCCCCAAAGTTTCTACCGGAGAGTCAAGACGAAAACGTGTGCCAACCCCTATGCATAAGTTCACAAGGTCACTAAACCCGCAAGTTGATCACCAAAACATACATCAAGTACATCACGTGAATATCCCATTGTCACCACAGATAAGCACATGCAAGACATACATCAAGTGTTCTCAAATCCTTAAAGACTCAATCCGATAAGATAACTTCAAAGGGAAAACTCAATCCATTACAAGAGAGTAGAGGGAGAAACATCATAAGATCCAACTATAATAGCAAAGCTCATGATACATCAAGATCGTGCCACATCAAGAACACGAGAGAGAGAGAGAGAGATCAAACACATAGCTATCGGTACATACCCTCAGCCCCGAGGGTGAACTACTCCCTCCTCGTCATGGAGAGCGCCGGATGATGAAGATGGCCACCGGTGAGGGATCCCTCCCAGAGGGTGCCTAACAGGGGCCTGATTGGTTTTTGGTGGCTACAGAGGCTTGCGGCGGCGGAACTCCCGATCTAGGTTATGTTCTGGAAGTTTGGGTATATATGAGGTGTTGGCGTCGGGAACAAGTCAGGGGGGTCTCCGAGGCGGCCACGAGGTAGGAGGGCACGCCCCCCACCCTCGTGGGTGCCTCGGTACTCTTCTGGCCCATCTCCGATACTCCGTGGGCTTCTTCTGGTCCAAAAATAATCTCCGCCAATTTTCAGGTCAACTGGACTCCGTTTGGTTTTCCTTTTCTGCGATACTCAAAAACAAGGAAAAAACATAAATTGACACTGGGCTCTAGGTTAATAGGTTAGTCCCAAAAATCATATAAAACATCATATAAATGCATATAAAACATCCAAGATTGATAATATAATAGCATGGAACAATCAAAAATTATAGATACGTTGGAGACGTATCATGTCATCATCACCAAAACTCTAAGGCAGAAGATGCCCTTACACCGTCACCACATGTTATGGCACGCTCTATGGTAGCATCGTGTGAAGCTACACTAACTCGAGTGTCGCGTGAACTTGACTTCGCATGGCAAGTCATGTGTTGTCAAAGCTTTAGGAACTATTTTAGTGTCCAATACCATGCCTTCTGTTTTTGTAGTAGTTGTTGGTGGTCAATTGTCTCCACAATTAATGCATTCACTTAATTTATTAATCGGTTCCAAGCATGTTTTCTATGTTCTTGTCATTCTGAGTTGTCCACCTAGACATCACTTTGTAATGCCGTTATTTCGTGACTTTTACTGCCACAAGTACATCACGTTGTCGTGATATATTATTAAAGAAACATTCTGTTATGATATAGAATGTGATATTACCTTTTTGTCAAGATGGACACTATTACTTGCTTGAAACATAGCGAAACAAAAGAATGATCACATTCATCCATTGTCAACATAACTTATATAAAACATCTTCAAACCTTTGAGGCACATAGTGACTTCAATGCCCAAATCAACAATCATCCCTCGGGCATAGTGGATCACACGATCAACCTAGTTTACATAAGATGTGATCAATATGATGGCATCTGAGTTGTCGGAAGACGTACAAATTTGAGGGAAGTTGCTCCATTTTGTGGAAAGTTTACAATATCTTAGGTGAATTGAAGCCATCATTACAACACAAATTGCATAGAGTTCTATATTTTCTTGCAAGATTCGGTTAAATGGTAGGACGTCAAATTTGAAACCCTAGTTAGTAAGAGCAAAGGCAACTCCAACATGGTGCATCAAAACAGACACACCCAATGCCCACTGGCACGTAGTCATCAAATCCGGGCGACGGGTGTGAGTGAGGCAAACCTAGAGGAAAAAACATGTGTCATGAGGACATGTAGTCCAACTGACAGCAGGTCAATTGGATTGTCCGGACTCCCTCAAAGCTTCCCCGGGTTTGCTTATGGCTTACGGGATTTTTGTGTTCCATAATGGTCCAATGGTCGAAGGACATTTGATGTCTCTCATTAGATGGCAAAAAGTGCCCGAACATTGGCGGGCATTTTGATGAACAACATTGGAGTTTTCTTTTTGTAAGGCTTAGAGGATTTTTGTGGTCCAAACTGGTCCGAGGACATTTTATGTCTCTCACTAGATGGTAAAAGGTGTCAGGACATTGGCGGGCATTCTGATGAACAACGTTGGAGTTTTCTTTTTGCAAGGCTTAGAGGATTTTTGTGGTCCAAACTGGCCCGAGGACATTTTATGTCTCTCATTAGATGGTAAAAGGTATATGGATATTGGCGAGCATTTTGTTGAACAACGTTGGAGTGTTTTTTTTCAGGGCAACAACGTTGGAGTTGCCTTATGCACAATGGAGTGTTAGCTCCAATGTTTTGAAAATAAGTCCAGAATTCCATGCGAATTTCCAAACCCACTCGGGGGCCCATCTTATAGCTCCACGCACATCGGGGGTGCAAAATGCAAAATGCGCCCACCTCACCTTATTATACCTCGAGGCTAGGGTCTTAGTCGCTCTCTATCCGCCTCCTCGCCCGCCGCCCAACCCCCACTCTCCCTAGGGCTTCGCTCCGTTTCTTTATCTCGATATTAAATGGGAATGCATGTGTGCTTCTTGTGGATGGGTGCTTGAGTTGTCCTAGTCATTTGTTCCATATGTGGTCTGCTTTGAGATCCGTAGAAGTAAAAATGCGACCAATCTTCTATACATTTATGTGGTAAGAAAATTTGAGTTTCTGACAAGACACAACCTAAGATGGTCTATAAAGACTTAAATGATTTGTTTGTTTTTGAGAGAATCTTAGTTTGTAAATAACATCTTCAAAATGAATAGTATACATGTGTACTCCTCCTCCCGTCCACACACATTATGGCACGCTCTATGGCAGCATCGTGTCAAGCTACACTAACTCGAGTGTCTCATGAACTTGACTTCGTATGGCAAGTCATGTGTTGTCAATGCTTTAGAAACTATTTTAGTGTTCAATATCGTGCCTTCTGTTTTTGTAGTTGTTGATGGTGGTCAATTGTCTCCACAATTAATGCATTCACCTAATTTATTAATCGGTTCCAAATATGTCTCCTATGTTCTTGTGTTCTAAGTTGTCCACCTAGACATCATTTTGTAATGTGGTTGCTTTATAATTTTTACTACTACAAGTACATCACGTTGTTGTGATATATTGTTAAAAAACATTCTGTTGTGATGTAGAATGTGATATTACCTTTTTGTCAAGATGGACACTACTACTTGCTTGAAACATAGTGAAACAAAAGAACGATCACATTCATCCTTTGTCAACATAACTTATAAAAACCATCTTAAAACCTTTGGGACACGTAGCGACTTCAACGCCCAAACCAAAAATCTAACACTCATCCCTTGGGCATAGCGGATCACACAATCAACCTAGTTTACATAAGATGTGATCAATACGATGGCATCTGAGGTGTAGAAAGATGTACAAATTCGAGGGAAGCTGCTCCATTTGTGGCGTTCGTGGAAAGTTTACAATATCTTAGGTGAATTGAAGCCATCATTACAACACATATTGCAAAGAGTTCTACATTTTCTTGCAATATTCGATTAAAAGGGTAGGACGTCAAATTTGAAAACCTACTCGGTAAAAGCAAGGGGCAACTCCAATGTGGTGTATCAAAACAGATACCCCCAATGCCCGCTGGCACGTAGTCATCAAATCGGGACAACGAGAGTGACTGAGGTGAACCTAGAGGAAAAAATACATGTGTCGTGAGGACATGTAGTCCAACTGACAGCATATCAACTGGATTGTCGGGACTCCCTCAAAGCTTCCGCGGTTTTGCTTATGGCTTACGTGGTTTTTGTGGTCCAGAATGGTCCAAGGACATTTGATGTCTCTCAGTAGACGACAGAAAGTGTCCGAACATTGACGGGCATTTAGAGGAACAACAATAGAGTTTTCCTTTTTTAGGGCTTAGAGGATTTGTGTGGTCCACACTAGTCCAAGGATATTTGACGTCTCTCGTTAGATGCTAAAAAGTGTCCGGACATTGGCGGGCATTTTGATGAACAGCGTTGGAGTTGCCTTAAGCACAGTGGAGTGTTAGCTCTAATGTTTTGCAAATAAGTCCCAGAAATTCCATGCGAATTTCCGAACTCTATCCGCGGCCCGTCTTCTAGCTGCAGACACACCCGGGGTGCAAAACGCAAAACGCACCCACCTCCCCCTTCTTATACCCCGAGGCTAGGGTTTTACTCGCTCTCTCCTCGCCGCCCAACTCCCGCTCTCCCTAGGGCTTCCTCCCTCCTCTCCTCGGCGGCGCGGCGGCGAAGTCCAACCAGGCCCCCACCGGAGCTCCGACCATGGGCGGCGAGAAGGAGAACCTCGACCTCTCCGACCTCAACAGCTCCCTCCCCGCCGCCGCCGCCGGTAACCCCCGCTTCCCCTGAGTCGCCCCCTTGCCCTTCCCTTCGCCGTTCCGCCCCCCTAACCGATCCGCCCTCCGGCGTGCTTTTTTCCCTGCAGCCCTCAGCGCCGAGGACCGCGTCGGCCTCGTCAATGCCCTGAAGGTACGGTTACTCGTTATTCGGCCCAGAGGCGTGCCCATTTCCCGTTCGATTCCGGCGCGCTTGGTCGTTTTGCGCGTGGGATGCCATGGTTGGTGGCGTGTTTTGGTTCCAGTTACCGCGGTTGCTCATTTCTCCGATCTGATTTGACTGCAGGACAAGCTGCAGAGCTTGGCGGGGCAGCACGCGGACGTGCTCGAGTCGCTCTCGCCCAATGTCAGGACGCGTGTTGAGTTTCTGAGGGGCATTCAGGTTGAGATGGATTTCTTTACCCTGCCTTAAATTTTAGCATTCCTGTTGCGATTGGTTTGCTGATGCTCCTGTGCGAGAGTACTTCATGTGGTGAAGTGCTGATCTGAAATGAATATAGGGATTTTATTTGTATTAGGTGCGATTGAGTGATTTGTAAGGACTAAATTCCTTTGTTCTATTGTGCTAGATGATTCATTTTTAGTCTCTGTACTTTTTTTACGGGATCATGATTACTTGTTGATTGTGTTGGTCAAGTTCTGATATGGAAACAATACTATCCGGTTCCTTGCCATTTGCTTACAAAGATAGATTTTATTCTTTGGCCGAATAAATATGTCGCTTTGTAGATTAGGCGTACTTATGTGTTGATGAGTGAGGCAAGGAATGTGAACGCTAAGTCATTAGGACGGTAAACACAGAATGAGCCAGGATATGAATTATGAACTGAAAAAGTACTTGTTGAGTTCAATACCGAATAGATACATTATGTCCTATTCCGCTGCCATGAGTATATACTTTAAGAATATCGCGTTGCCTACAGCCTAGAATTAGCTTCATGGAACTTTTTGTTTGACCCAAACAACAATCTGAATCTGCCATTCAAATCTCAGTGCTGAGCTGAAGAACCTAATGCAATGTTTTGCCTCATGGTAAAGTGACCCAAGCTTTTGTATCTTATATGAGGCCTTCTAGGAGTTTGTTTTATGTTTGCAGGTTTGGAACTATAAATATTTGCTAGGTTAAGATGCAGGATCAAATGATTCAAACTATGTTAGCATTTTTTGCTGCTAGCATGTAAAACGACATTGGTTGCACCAACTTTAGACAAGCTACATCATTTGTATTGTTCCCATTTCCTAGCGTTTTCGTGTGTGCAGTCAACCTTATTGCTTCCAGTTTATCCTGTATCATATCAGTTATCCATGGTGAATCTTTGAAAAGTTCCATTTCTATGCATATTTGTTGGATCGGAGTAGATCAATGTCTTGAGTAAATTTGCTATTTCATTGTATGATATTTGGTTGCCCCAGAGAACTAACATTTATCCGTGTAATACTTCAGAGCCAACATGATGAGATTGAGACGAAGTTTTTTGAGGAACGGGCTGCCCTTGAAGCCAAGTACCAGAAGCTGTATGAACCATTGTATGCTAAGGTATGCTTACTCCATGTTTATAACATTTCAGGCGAATATATGAAGCGATATAACTTCTGTCCATTTCCTTATGTGCAAATTGTTCCATTGTTTTGTGTTTTTTCAGAGGTATGACATTGTAAATGGAGTTGTGGAGGTTGATGGTGTTGCTAAAGAACCTACCAGTGAAAATGCTGCCGAGGGGGGAGATTCAGATGGTATGAAATCAAAGTTTGCACTTCCTCTTAGAGATCACCATTCTGATGTGGTGTTAACCTCTTTTTCAGCTAAAGGAGTCCCAGATTTTTGGCTCACTGCTTTAAAAACAAATGATGTGCTGACTGAGGAGGTAATTCATAGTGTGCTGTATTTTTAGGTATTCTTTTAGCTCCCTTAATGCATTTCTGACTGTATACTTTTAATTCTAGATCCAAGAGCGTGATGAGCCTGTTTTGAAATATCTAAAGGATATCAAGTGGTCTAGAATTGATGACCCTAAGGGTTTCAAGCTTGAGTTTTTCTTTGATACAAACCCTTTCTTCAAGAACTCTGTCCTAACAAAATCCTATCATATGGTTGATGAGGATGACCCAATTTTGGAGAAAGCAATCGGGTTGGTATTTCTTTACCTATTAGTTGTTGTTTTCATGTATAGGGTTCTCATGTTCCATTATAAATGATAATTGTGTGTGCATCCATTATTAGCTCACACATCATGTGTACTGCAGGACTGAAATTGAGTGGTATCCTGGGAAAAATGTGACACAGAAGATTCTAAAGAAGAAACCCAAGAAAGGTTCAAAGAACACCAAGCCTATTACTAAAACTGAAGAGTGCGAGAGCTTCTTCAACTTTTTCAGCCCCCCACAAGTACCTGATGATGATGAGGACATTGATGAAGAAGCCGTATGTTCAAGATTTATTGCTTAATTCACAGAGAGCACACTATGCATTGTTCACAATTCATAACTGAACTTTTTCTTTCAATCTGTGATGTAGGCTGATGAGCTTCAGGGTCAAATGGAGCATGATTATGACATTGGGTAAGTGCTGTTCATCATCAGCTGCATTTTCTAATGGGAACCAGAGATCATTGCCCTGCATATAGTTCCATTTCTGCACATTGAGCTGTATATTATGGTCTTAGCATAGTGCCTCTCTTTGCTGATTTCGTGCTGCTGTTGGAATTTGACTTCCAGGTCTACCATAAGGGACAAGATCATCCCTCATGCTGTTTCTTGGTTTACTGGCGAGGCTGTGCAAGCTGAGGATTTTGATGATATGGAAGATGGTGACGAGGATGATGATGATGAGGATGATGATGATGATGAAGAGGATGATGATGAGGAGGAGGATGATGACGAGGATGAAGATGAGGAAGAGCTAAGCAAGCCAACGAAGAAGGTAATCGTATCTTGCAGCCGTAGAAGTACCTGTTTCTGCTCTCTGCAACATTACTGTGATCAGCTGGCCTTGCTAACGCATTTCTTTTGTATTTGACTGAGCAGGTGGCTGGCAAACCGAAGGTACAAACTCTACACTAATAATCCCAAACACTTGCCTGGTTCCAGTTTAGCAATGATAGCATCATCTTACAATGCATGGTACATCGTCCGCCACAGGGGTCTGCAAAGGGTGGCGCACAAGGGAACGCCGAGCAACCGACGGAGTGCAAGCAGCAGTAGAACTTTGTGGATGCAGTTGTTGCAGTATTTTCCATTGAACTGCCCAGGGGGAAGGAGCTTTTATGCTGGTTGTGTTGTGCGCGGGTGAGACATTTGGTGTGGATATTACCGTAGGCATGGTTCTGTATCTGGTGGCGAGGTGATTGTGCTGGTGTGGATGGATGGTTTGGGAGTTTGGGACGGTCATGTTAGCGTATCATTCTTATTATGGTCTCTAGCTATATGCAGTCGAAGGACACCCTAAGATTGTGTAATTATATTTGAACTCGTAATAGAGCCTTTTAGTATTATTTTTTGTGCCATCATCTCGTGTTCATTGTGATAGTGTTCTACAGTATGCAGAACATTCATAGATGCATTTTTGATAACTCCGTCCGAGAGAAGCACTTTGATCTTGTCGGTTCATAATTCATTTCCTAAGGTGTATTTGCTGGCGCTGATTTTTTATGTTCCCCCTTGTAGTGGTTTGCTAGATTCATAACTTGACAGACATGTCGCACTGAAAATTCATAGGAAAATTGAGTAAATCGCCTTTTCACCTGAAAGCATCACGTATTCTTAGGCTGAAAAAGGGCATGACCTCTCTTACCACGAGATTACTGGTGTACTTGCCACACCCCAAGGTTCAATTTCATCGCAGATGTAAACCAATTTAGTTAAACCACTTTAACCAATCTGGCTACTCCTTCGTCCCAAAATGTAAGACTTTTGACTTTATTGATACTGGGATAGAGAGGGAGTATTTCGCAAGCCGCGCCCGTTTGCGTCTCGTCATAAGATTAGTACGGTGCACCTGCATAAACACGTTCTTTTGTTACCACTTTCAACTTTCAAATCGGCTGGCCTCCTGAAGCAGTCAGCAACATGCCAACATCTGCGATCTCGGCCACCGATCGTGTCAACATGGGCTATACAGGCCACAACCCATGAGTTCGAGCAGCGGTACGAGAGAGAACACGCGAGCAGTACGAGCCGTCCGCCGGATCTCCAGGCCCAAGTGCTTCCACGAGGCCCAGACGGAGCGAACGAACGGCAGCCCACCGAAACCAGCCACCCACGCCACCGCGCTCCCGTGCCTGCCGTTCCGCTCGCACGCGGCTGCTGCGCTTCGCTGGTTTTTAGTCCCACCTCGCCCAGCGGAGGGGCGTCGGGTGGGAGAGCCGGCTATAAAGGCAGAGGCAGGTGCGCCGTGGTTCCATACTTACCTGGACGGGGTCGACGGGCGATCAACAAGGCCCGTGGCCTAAGCCAATGGCCCACATTGCACCTGGTGGGCGCGTTGACTTATCATCTCCCCAAGTGGGAGAGTGAACGTCATAATTTGTGTTAGAGGGGGTACGCGTTCGCGCGGCCCCTGCCAATTCTTGAAAATTAAACTTTGGTCCCTGGCTTGAATGTTACCACCACGTGCAAGCCCTTCTCGCTGAAATTAAGAGTTGGTCCTTGTATGCCATGCTAAAACAGCATGCATACAACATATTTTGTACTCTGGTCCTTTGCCTGTTTGTTGCACAGCGCGATTTCCAAAAATTATTTTTCTTGAAATTAGACGTTGTGTCCAGGCACTTGTATATCTCGATGATTAAAAGTTTATAGATAGAAAATACTAGCGAGTAGTGCGCGGCGTGATAGTTAGTTTTGTAATATTTGATAAGTTGTCCCAAGACTTTATTTATGGCAAAGGTTCATAAAAAGAGAGTGATGAGGTTTTCTTTTCAGTAGTCCATTATAGGAATTGAGGTGTTACATCGTTATTCATACTAAAAAGGAACACATTTAACTTATACATGCAAAGGAAGCCTACAGTACAGAAAGTTCTAAGCTTTTGTTTTTTTACATAACTGAAACAAAGAAAACAATGTATAGGCATGTTGTTAAGTCAATCATGTCTACCTGCTATCTGCCATTTAAACAACAATAGAACGAAAAGGTTATTAATCTGACGCCAGACCTCGAGAGCGTACAATGTTACGACCGTTTGATCACACGCAAATCTTCATCCTTGCTGGTTGACACATCAGCTCGTAAAAACATTCGCGGCCTACAACCAACCACGGGGACGCCCGTTTTCTATCCAGCTCCCCTCGCCCACTCGTCCCCAACCCACTCTTATCCATCCTGGTAACACAGAGGCAAAGGAGATGCGGCAGCAGCACTCTGCTCGTGGAGGCCATGGTGGGTCTCATGACGGGCAGCTGCTCCCGGCGGCCGACGGCCGCGCGCATCCTGCCCCGAGCCCGAACTGCTCCACTTCGCCTGCTCCTACAATGGCGGCCGCGGAGGACCAGTGGTAGCTATACTTGGTCTCGATTGGAAGCGCAGCGGCAGGGCTAGGTGCGTGTAAGCCGCTCGACATGAGCGGCCGACAGCGCGCGTCTGCGGAAGGAGGTTCTCCTCACCGCCGCAGCCACGCGACGCAGCCCATACCTGATGGACATTAGTGAGTCCCTTGGAACATCTCCGTCGTCATTGCCAGTTTCCTGTAAAAACAGCTGAATTTGGCTTGTCAGTTGGCTTCTAGGGATGTCGCCGTCGTCCTCGTTGATTATTCCGTACAAGAACCACGAAGTGTGTAAGCTCGCTCGAATTTCACTTGTCCGGGGTGCTCGGGAAGTTCACCCGGAGCGAGCACAGCCGGTCGGTCAGCTGGCGCCGTGGCGGGAGCTCCTGCTGCTCCTCACCAGGAACAACACCATGTCCTCAGGTGGCGGCCCGTCGAGGGCGGTTGGACCTACGGCTGAGATGCACCCCAAGCACAAGGGCCTTGGGAACATCCAGATGCTCCTACACTACAAGGTTTGCCTCCTCGTCACATCCTAATGTGCTTCCTTTTATTTTCATCTGCCATCCAGCGTCCTGCAGATTGTAATTTTTTTGTAGCAATCCTTTTGTTATGTATGTGCTCAAGTGTCTACTCATCCCTCGTCGCGAATCCTAGTAAACTTTGTGTGTTTCCATTTATACATGCCCGATCTGGAGCTTGACCGGTGCATGGCAAATTTTGATAGACATGATTGGTTAAAGTTTGCCATGTGTACCTCTGATTTCTTATACAAGTTTGCCATGTTGTCTATAACACATGGAAAAATTATTAAAATGTTAGTAGTAGGCCATTTAATAACTAAGAGAAATGCTCTAAATAACGTGGTAATTTTTTTGGAAAATCATATGGAAAAATTCAGAATTTTGTGTCTGCTCAAACATGACATTTTTTTAGAGAAATTTGCATTTGCGGACATGACATTTTGAAAGCACAAGTGCTCCCTAGGTGGTTTTGGTAATTAATGACAACATATCTCTTGTTGGACTAACACTTTTATCTAGTATGTTTCAGATAAGTTCAACAATGGAGTGGCATGGACTAAAGGATGTGGGAACTCCTTCAAGATGCTAAGGACAAAGGATTGGCTCAAGCTTCAAGCTCAAGACTCTTCATTTTATATTTTAGTGATCCAAGATCACATTGAGTCTATAGGAAAAGCCAATACTATCAAGGAGGGATGAGGTGTTGCTTAATGAGCCTCTTGCTTCATGTGCTTAGTGATATGCTCCAAAACCCTCAACTACTTTCCCACTTCCACACATATGACCTAAACCTAAAGTCAAACTCGGCCCTACCGATTCTTTCTATCCGGCGCCACCGAGTTCAGATGTCATAGCCACTGCCACAAACCCTAGGCAAATCGGTTTCACCGATAGGGATCTCGGTCTCACCGAGATGGGATTGTAATCTCTCTGTGTATGTCCATCACCAGATTCGGTCTCACCGAGTTTGTGTAGTCGGTACTACCGAGATTACAATGCAAACTCTCTGGTTAACTTATTACCAAAATCGGTCTCACCGAGTTTGAGTAATCGGTCTCACCGAGTTTGCCTGACCAACTCTCCGGTTAGCTAATTACCAAAATCGGTCTCACCGAAGTTTGTATGTCGGTCTCACCGAGACTACGTTATGCCATAACCCTAATCATATCGGTCCTACCGAGTTGCATTCCGGTCCCACCGAAAACCCTTACGGTCACTAGCTTTACTAAATCGGTCTGACCGAGTTTTATGATTCGGTCCCATCGAGTTTGGTAAATTGTGTGTAACGGTTAGATTTTGTGTGGAGGCTATATATACCCCTCCACCTCCTCTTCATTCGTGGAGAGAGCCATCGAACAAGCCTACACTTCCGGCATCCTATTTACGAGAGAGAACTACCTACTCATGTGTTGAGGCCAAGACATTCCATTCCAACCATATGAATCTTGATCTCTAGCCTTCCCCAAGTTGCTTTCCACTCAAATCTTCTTTCCACGGATCCAAATCCTATGAGAGAGAGTTGAGTGTTGGGAGACTATCATTTGAAGCACAAGAGCAAGGAGTTCATCATCAACACACCATTTGTTACTTCTTGGAGAGTGGTGTCTCCTAGATTGGCTAGGTGTCACTTGGGAGCCTCCGACAAGATTGTGGAGTTGAACCAAGGAGTTTGTAAGGGCAAGGAGATCGCCTACCCGTGAAGATCTACCGCTAGTGAGGCAAGTCCTTCGTGGGCGACGGCCATGGTGGGATAGACAAGGTTGCTTCTTCGTGGACCCTTCGTGGGTGGAGCCCTCGTGGACTCGGCAGAACCGTTACCCTACGTGGGTTGAAGTCTCCATCAACGTGGATGTACGATAGCACCACCTATCGGAACCACGACAAAAACATCCGTGTTTCCAATTGCGTTTGAATTCTCCAAACCCTTCCCTTTACATTCTTGCAAGTTGCATGCTTTACTTTCCGCTGCCTACATCCTCTTTGCATGCTTGCTTGTTATGTATTGAGAATGTTAAACTTGTGCCTAAACTCCACTTAAACCTAAAAGAAGTTAAAAACTGCAACTTTGGTACTTAGTGTCTAATCACCCCCCCTCTAGACACCTCTTCTCAAGATCCTACAAGTGGTATCAGTTCATTGGTCTCCATTGCCTTGGTTTAATCACCATTGGAGGAAGATGGATGAGTCTACTTCGGGGAGTCTTAGACATAGAGTGCCTATTCTTGGTGGAGAGTATTTTCATGAGTGGAAAAATGAGATGCTTGTAATCTTCAATCAATATCATTTGAACAAGTACATTGCTAGTCCTTGTGCACCTCATGTTGATCCTATGCATCCTACCCTTGATGAATCTATTGACATGACTAGAAATCTTAGAACTGTTAATATTATCACTAGAGGCTTGCCTAGAAACTTAATTAGAATCTTGCCTACTTTTGAATGTGCCTACTCTATATGGAAATTTCTTGAGGAAGGCTTTCCAAATTATTCCTTGAAAAATCTAGATGAAATTCTCTATAAGTCTATTGCCTTGAGTAAGATGAATACTAGTGATCCTATGTTTGGTGATCGTCTATTTGAACTTACCGACCTTATGCGTGCCAAAGGAGATGTTGGAATTATTGGTGATATTATTTCCAAAGCTATAAGAATTCATAAGAAAGATCTTTGTCAAACTCACTCTAATGAATTACCCTCTCTAGGACTTGATCCACCACATGACGATGTTGAACATGGATACTATGATGAGGATGATGATAGTGACTTCGATCTTGATGATGCAATGAGACATTTTGGTCTTATGGCAAATCTTGAGGATATGTGTCGGGAGGAAAGGAATGGGTTCTTGACAGTGGATGTACCGATCACATGACCGGAGATAAAGACATGTTTCGTGAGCTTGCTGAAAATGATAGTCCTCGAAAGTATGTCACTTTCGGTGACAACTCAAAGGGTAAGGTGGTTGGCCTTGGTAAGGTGGCCATCTCACATGATAGCTCCATTCAAAATGTCATGCTCGTTGAATCTCTTGGCTACAACTTACTTTCAGTATCTAGACTTGCTGATTTCGGTTTAAATGTCCTATTTACCGAAGTAGATTGTCAAGTGTTTCGCCGAGACAATCATAAAATGATCTTTACCGGTATACGTAGAGGTGATCTTTACATTGTTGATTTCTCTAAAAAGGCACAACCTAAAACTTGCTTCATTGCTAAATCCTCAAAAGGTTGGTTATGGCATAGACGACTAGGTCACGTTGGCATGAGAAATCTTGACAAGCTTATTAAAGGAAATCATATCCTTGGAGTTAACGATGTCATATTTGATAAGGATAGACCGTGCGGTGCTTGTCAAGCAGGTAAACAGGTTGGAGGAAGGCATCCCGTGAAGAACATCATGACCACAAGGAGGCCACTCGAGCTACTTCATATGGATCTCTTTGGTCCCAACGCTTACAAAAGCCTCGGTGGAAATTCTTTTGGTCTAGTTATAGTTGATGATTTTTCAAGATTTACGTGGGTGTTCTTTCTCGATGATAAATCGCAGGTCCAAAAGATCTTCAAAAACTTCGCTAGGAAGGCCCAAAATCAGTTTCAAGTGAAGATTAAGAAGGTTCTCAGCGACAACATAACGGAGTTCAAGAACGCAAATGTGGACACCTTTCTTGACGAAGAAGGGATTTCACACGAGTTCTCGGCTACGTACACACCTCAACAAAATGGAGTTGTTGAGAGAAAGAACCGGACACTCATCGAAATGGTGAGAACGATGCTTGATGAGTACAAGACGCCGAAGCACTTTTGGGCAGAAGCGGTTGAGACAGCTTGTCATGCAACAAATCGCTTGTATCTTCACAAGCTACTCGGCAAGACGGCATATGAGCTCCTCATCGGTAACAAACCCCAAGTTGGATACTTTCGAGTATTCGGCTCAAAGTGCTACATTCTTGATAAGCATCGTCGTTCAAAGTTTGCTCCTAAGTCTCATGAAGGTTTCCTACTAGGTTATGGCTCAAACTCTCACACTTACCGTGTCTACAAAAATTTCACCCGAAAGGTTGAAGAGACGGTAGATGTGAAGTTTGATGAATCTAACGGCTCGCATAAGTAGAGCAATTGCCAATTGATGTAGGAGACAAAGACCCTTGAAGCAATCCAAGACTTGTCTATTGGCAAGGTCCGTCCAACGGAGGTGAAGGAGAGTACCTCGTCTGTCCAAGTGGAAGCTTCTACTTCACGACAAGGTGAACCAAGAGTTGATACGGAAGCATCAACAAGTGGAACACACCAAGATGAAGAAAACAAGGAAGAACATCACGAACGTCAACAACCTCCTTATCCACCACGACAAGAAAACGACAACGCCAACAATGAAGATGATCAAGAAGAAGAAGAAGAACAAGATGAAGAAGATGTTCAACCGAGACCCAAGCAAAAGCTTTCACGAGTTCGAGCAAGAATTGCTAAAGACCATCCCGTCGAGCAAATCTACAACGATACTCAAACCGGGAGAATCACTCGCTCTAAAACTCGTTTAGCTAACTTTTGTGAAAACTATTCTTTCATCTCTAGCATTGAACCTATGAAGGTCGAAGAAGCATTGGAAGATCCGGATTGGATAAATGCTATGCATGAAGAGCTACACAACTTTGAGAGAAACCAAGTTTGGACATTGGTTGAGAAGCCCGACAACAACCACAACATCATCGGTACCAAATGGGTGTTTCGCAACAAGCAAGATGAAGATGGACAAGTAGTCCGTAACAAAGCACGTCTAAATCGCCCAAGGCTACACACAAGTCGAAGGTATGGACTATGGTGAGACTTATGCTCCCGTTGCTAGACTTGAGTCCATTCGCATCTTACTTGCCTATGCTAATCACCATAATATCACCTTGTACCAAATGGACATTAAAAGTGCTTTTCTAAATGGTGAAATAGAGGAGGAAGTTCATGTTAAACAACCTCCCGGCTTTGTTAATCCTAAGAAACCAAACCATGTTTACAAACTTCACAAAGCCCTTTATGGTCTAAAACAAGCTCCTAGAGCTTGGTATAAATGCTTGACCAAGTTCCTTCTTGAGAAAGGCTTTGAAATTGGGAAAACTGATTCCACACTTTTTACTAAAAGGGTTAATGGAGAACTATTTGTGTGCCAAATCTATGTTGATGATATTATATTTGGATCAACTAACCCTCATTTTAGTGAAAAGTTTGGGAAGCTAATGTCGGAGAAGTTTGAGATGTCAATGATGAGTGAACTCAAATTCTTTCTTGGGTTGCAAATCAAGCAAACTAACGAAGGTACTTTTGTCTTTCAAACGAAGTACACTAAGGACTTATTCAAAAAGTTCAATATGCAAGAGTGCAAAGGTATGTCTACACCCATGCCTACTAGTGGACATCTTGATTTGACCAAAGATGGTAAACCGGTTGATCAAAAGGTTTATCGCTCTATGATTGGATCATTGTTATATCTATGTGCTTCACGTCCCGATATTATGCTAAGTGTGTGCATGTGTGCAAGATATCAAGCTGCTCCTAAAGAATGTCATCTTAAGGCCGTGAAAAGGATAGTGAGATACTTAATTCATACACCAAATTTTGGCATTTGGTATCCTAAGAGGGCCTCTTCGATCTTGTTGGCTACTCCGACTCGGACTATGCCGGAGACAAGGTTGATAGAAAGTCCACTTCGGGTACTTGTCAATTTCTTGGTAGATCTCTTGTGTCTTGGTCCTCCAAGAAACAAAACTCGGTATCCTTATCTACCGCTGAAGCGGAGTACATTGCCGCTGGTTCATGTTGTGCTCAATTACTTTGGATGACCCAAACTCTTAAAGATTATGGGATATATGTGAAACATGTTCCATTGCTTTGTGACAATGAAAGTGCTATCAAAATTGGTCATAATCCCGTACAACATTCTCGAACTAAGCATGTTGAAGTTCGTCATCACTTCATTCGAGATCATGTTGCTAAGGGTGACATTAATCTTAAGCATGTTCGCACCAAAAAGCAATTAGCGGATATATTTACTAAACCTCTTGATGAGAAAGTGTTTTGCAGGTTGAGAGGAGAATTTAACATCATAGATGCTTCAAACTTGGAGTAGATACTCCATTGGATACATGCAAGACATGAGCTTATGACTAATCCATGATATCTCTCTTATGTTGAAAATATTATATCTTGGATATATTTGCATCTTGCATGTTATCTAACCCATGTAGGTACTTGGTGGAATCGAATTCTATGAGATTGTAATCTACTCACATCTTGAGCAATCTCTACATCACCAAGTCTCTACACTATGGTGGTCAAATACAAGGAAGCACGGAATCATTCAAACATATCCTTTGACAAACTCTGTGTTGAGCTTCATGATTATCATTTTTGGATATACAAGTGCTACTCCTTGCAAGAACTAACCCATGTAGGTAGATGGACTCAAATTCCAAGTGGTGCTCCCAACTCTTGATGAGCTACATCAACCTTGAGCAATCCACACAAGTTCAACTACATGGTCAACACCACCAACCAAGGTATGTTATTCCATCTTAGAGAAGCTTTACTCCGAGTCATGAGCTAAAGCAACTTGACAAGATGTGAATACATCAAGATGCTTAAACGAAAAATGGTAACCCCATTTTGAGCTTAAATGATGAGTATGACCTATGATCGAGTGATCTCACTTGACTCCTAAGTCAATATACTCTAACATAGGTGACTTTGTCACCGACCATCTCTAGATGAAGTTCTCTCGTGTTCTTATCTGTGTTTTTGCATTTGTCTCATGCATATTTGTTTCCCCTTTCAAAAAAAAACTTCATCTAGATTTCTTTCTTTTCTTTTCAGTTGTTCTGCATTTTCTGCATCCAATTCATTGCACATCATTCAGTTAATTCCTTGCAAATCTTTGTGAGATCTTTCTAGTCTAGTGAGCTGAGGTGACAAGAGTTTTCTCTGTGATGGACTCGGTTTCACCGATTTGTTGTTTTCGGTCCAACCGAATCCTTTCGGTACAACCGAAGCATACCACTCGGTGCCACCGACTTCACAACAGGAAAAACCGTTTGCCACTTATTATGTGTTTCTTCTGATCTAGCTCCACTCAATGAATCTTGTCCTCTACAAGCATCACAAATTTTATCCAGTACTTTGTGTTGTGACTCAAGGACCAAACCCATTCACAACAAATTCCAGAAGATCCTTCTTGGAAATTGATGTCAAAGGGGGAGAGAGAGATCACATCAAAGCTTATCACTTAGAGAGATCACATCAGAGAGAGAGAGAGAGAGAGTATTAAGGGGGAGAAAGAGATCTCCAGGGGGAGAGAATACTCAAATTGAAAGTATTTCTCAAGGATCCCAGATGCTTGGTGTTCAAGAGGAGAGATGCCACATGTCTTTTTGGGGGAAAGACATGTTCATGTGTGCTTATTTGCATTAAGCTCTGTTCATTTATATTTTTCAGCTCTGATTTTCTGTTCCCTATCTTCTCCCAGTATCCCATGCTAGATTCAGGGGAGCAAGACATCTAAGGGAAAGGAATCATTTAAATTCATTGCATATCTTTACTCTTGGGGACATGTCTAATCCAATGTGGTACTTAGTACTCACTCTCTACATGTCATCCCAGTCTTGGTATTCTTGTGGTTTCTTTTGTTTGCTCTGGCTAGTAGATGTACCTGTGTTATCTAACCTTGTTTGTGCAGGTTCATTTCACCCTAAGCCAACTCAAGACTACAAGGTAAGTATATGCATCACACTCATGTGTATGAGGAATTCTTCTTGATGTACATACTGTTTGCAAGAAGGACTCATGAGCATGAAGGTACTTTCTTTAATATTCTTTGCTCGATGCATATGGCCAAGATACATGTAACACATTGCCTACTCTATCATGGTTATGCTCTCACATGTTTCTATATTCCATACTCACATGATTGCATACATATAGGGGGAGCCTATGCTTGTTACATGTCTTTTTGAAGCTTTACTTGCTATTCTTTATATCCTTATCTAAAGCTTTGATGTATGTTGCCATCAATTACCAAAAAGGGGGAGATTGAAAGCACAAGTGCTCCCTAGGTGGTTTTGGTAATTAATGACAACATATCTCTTGTTGGACTAACACTTTTTTCTAGTATGTTTCAGATAAGTTCAACAATGGAGTGGCATGGACTAAAGGATGTGGGAACTCCTTCAAGATTCTAAGGACAAAGGATTGGCTCAAGCTTCAAGCTCAAGACTCTTCATTTTATATTTTAGTGATCCAAGATCACATTGAGTCTATAGGAAAAGCCAATACTACCAAGGAGGGATGAGGTGTTGCTTAATGAGCCTCTTGCTTCATGTGCTTAGTGATATGCTCCAAAACCCTCAACTACTTTCCCACTTCCACACATATGACCTAAACCTAAAGTCAAACTCGGCCCTACCGATTCTTTCTATCCGCGCCACCGAGTTCAGATGTCATAGCCACTACCACAAACCCTAGGCAAATCGGTTTCACCGATAGGGATCTCGGTCTCACCGAGATGGGATTGTAATCTCTCTGTGTATGTCCATCACCAGATTCGGTCTCACCGAGTTTGTGTAATCGGTACTACCGAGATTACAATGCTAACTCTCTGGTTAACTTATTACCAAAATCGGTCTCACCGAGTTTGAGTAATCGGTCTCACCGAGTTTGCCTGACCAACTCTCTGGTTAGCTAATTACCAAAATCGGTCTCACCGAGTTTGTGAATCGGTCTCACCGAGACTACGTTATGCCCTAACGCTAATCATATCGGTCCTACCGAGTTGCATTCCGGTCCCACCAAAATCCTAACGGTCACTAGGTTTACTAAATCGGTCTGATCGAGTTTTATGATTCGGTCCCACCGAGTTTGGTAAATTGTGTGTAACGGTTAGATTTTGTGTGGAGGCTATATATACCCCTCCACCTCCTCTTCATTCGTGGAGAGAGCCATCAGAACAAGCCTACACTTCCAGCATCCTATTTCTGAGAGAGAACTACCTACTTGTTGAGGCCAAGACATTCCATTCCAACCATATGAATCTTGATCTCTAGCCTTCCCCAAGTTGCTTTCCACTCAAATCTTCTTTCCACCAGATCCAAATCCTATGAGAGAGAGTTGAGTGTTGGGTAGACTATCATTTGAAGCACAAGAGCAAGGAGTTCATCATCAACACACCATTTGTTACTTCTTGGAGAGTGGTGTCTCCTAGATTGGCTAGGTGTCACTTGGGAGCCTCCCACAAGATTGTGGAGTTGAACCAAGGAGTTTGTAAGGGCAAGGAGATCGCCTACTTCGTGAAGATCTACCGCTAGTGAGGCAAGTCCTTCGTTGGCGACGACCATGGTGGGATAGACAAGGTTGCTTCTTTGTGGACCCTTCGTGGGTGGAGCCCTCCGTGGACTCACGCAACCGTTACCCTACGTGGGTTGAAGTATCCATCAACGTGGATGTACGATAGCACCACCTACCGGAACCACGACAAAAACATCCGTGTCTCCAATTGCGTTTGAATTCTCCAAACTCTTCCCTTTACATTCTTGCAAGTTGCATGCTTTACTTTCCGCTGCCTACATCCTCTTTGCATGCTTGCTTGTTATGTATTGAGAATGTTAAACTTGTGCCTAAACTCCACTTAAACCTAAAAGAAGTTAAAAACTGTAACTTTGGTACTTAGTGTCTAATCATCCCCCCTCTAGACACCTCTTCTCAAGATCCTACACATTTTTGTAAAGTGACATGACACATGTTTGACACATTATCATGGCAAAATTCATAAAAGTCGCTTACTCAAACATGACATATTAGGTAGTGACCTTGCCATGACCCTAGCATGTAGACAATGTCAAATTTATTTAACATCCCATGGCAGTCTCTTTCTTCAAATAGCATGGCAAATTTACTGTGTTTACAATCAAATAAGCACAAGAAGACAAATTCAAATTGCTACAGAGAAGACATGATGCTCAATGGAAAATTTATTGGAGTTGATAGACATGATGCTTAATGGAAAATTTATTTGAGTTGATGGAATCACATCCGCTATTAGCTTTCACATTACATTACATATTCCAGCCAACATAGATTCTATTTGTCAACATTATGCAAAAAAAACCCACAGCTATCTATCCATCTAGTGACGCACAACCACTATTTGTTTAGTTTCTTTTGTTGGCCTTTAGAACATTATACTGGTAGATGTTAACAGAACAACATTTAGTGACTGGGAAAGCTTCTGGTCCTTCACTACCACCATTTGGAATGAGAGTTCTGAACTTAGTTTTTAATATTTATTGGCCCTTCTAATTTGAATAAACTGCAATTAATTTGAAGAAAAATCAGTAGAAAGTAACTGTGTATATAAAAGATTAACATGAACAATTTAAACAATTGGTTTGGATCCTAACTAATGACAAAGTGATCATCTCAGACTCAGGGTTCAAATGTGGGTATTTCTGCATCAGAACCATTTCCTCGACATGTAAGACTGGGCATTGTACTCCTGTAGGTATCCTCCTCTTTCTTCTCCTTCATATACTTGATGCAGCTCTCCACTTCAGATTTGACATGCAAATAGAGGTGCTGAGCCTTCTCTTTCTCTTAATTCCTTGTCCCTCCCTATGCAAACAAGTAAACCAGTCGAACACACAAGAAGCAAACCTAATCAAACATGGCCTCTCCAAAATACGTCTGCATGCATTTTTTATTATTGAAAAAGGATAACAGGGTAGCGTACGTTGACTTACCATGAGAGCATCTAGATATCTTTTCAGATTACTACTTGCTAGTGCAACTGGTTATACCTTTTGTTTCATTATGCTTCCAAAAGATGAAGTAAAACCTTCATGGCATTTTGGCATAAGCACTACTGGATGCCTAACTTTATTCATTATCTCTCCCATAGAATTAGTCCTTTGGAACAACAATGCAAATCAAGATCACTGATTCTCATGGACAAAGTATTTGCGAGACTACAAAACTATTATTATTTTTCTTCTAAAGTGAAACCAAAATATACCTTAGTTTTAGGCCCTCTTTATTTAGCTTCTTGTTAAGGATATCATAAAATGGGAGGCAAATCAAGAGACATGCCATCTACGTAATTGTAAAATAACAAAAAGGAATAAATGACAAACCAAACAGAAAGTGAAATGAACACTACAAAGAACGCCCACCATCATGAAGTAATCATGACACCTTCCTACCGGCAAGAGTGAGCTTTGTCTGGATCCAAATAAGATGGAGAAACCAGAAGACCTGCAAATAACCACAACAAACAAATAAAAACAAGAAATCACAAAACAACACAAAGACACTGAAACCATATTTAGAGATAAATAGGAACAGCAGGATCTAGTATTCTAGAGCCTGGGGGTATATAAAAAAGAATCCAGGCAAATAACAAGAACAAAAATAAGCATGCTAAATACCCACCAAACAATGAATCTACATGACGTTTCCCGCGACGAATATCTTGTCGTTCCTGGTGTCGCCGCCACGCCTCATCAGCCCTCGAACCTAAAAACACACAACATCATGAACACAATCAAAAAGACTACAAAAAAAATCAGCAAACCAAACCCTACAAATGAAAGAACAATACTCACCAAGATTAGAACCACCCTCAGCAGCCAACCTCCCATCAGAAGCACCAACGGAAGAAGAAGAGCCCAAGGACGTCGAAGGAACGCGTTGAGAACCATGTGCAACAACACGAACCATAATAGAGACCAAGCAAACAAGAAGTACACAGGAGAGAAGAACACAACAAGGAGCTACTTATAGGCAAGCAAAGAAGGATCCAGAACACAAATGTGTGCAAACGTGGAACTACAAACATGCAAACGTGGACACATGCATGCATGCATGAGTCATGCAAAGAAGACACGCACACCATCCCATACAACAGCTCATGCAGCTAATATATTTTTTCTCACATGAGACAAAATCAGCCCATGCAGTCAAACCATCTTTTCACATGGGACACATGAGACAAGAGAAGCCCATGCACCTCTAGAAGTGATTAACCACTTCAGAAAAGCCACCGTGCACACGTGTCGCTCAATCGGTAGGGTTAAAAAATATTCTGAAAAAACCAGAAAAATCGAACCCTTACGGGCCTAGTATTCTTAGTATATACTCAACATCATAACAGAAAAGGTGGAGATTTTATAATGCATGGCCATGGAGACCAGTGTCTTTACTACTACTGCTCTCGCCATCGTCTCATGTGTCTCCGCTCTCGGCATCGTCTCATGTGTCTCCATGTTGTACTCAGCTACCGATGTCTGCCTTTGCCGCTTCTGTGGACTCCACCCACTCAGCGACATCACTATGGGAATGGACGCCTTCTTCATGTCATCGCGGGCCATCAAATTGCTCCACACGATGCCTATTGTCGTTGCTCACCCTGTCTCCGTGTACGGATTCTTTACCTGCCAAAATATTTTGAATGAATTGCTTCATTGTATTGAGCTCACGGGTTTTTACCCTCTATATGCCAACTCAGTTTTTCTTCCGCGAAGGGCCCATGGGGGGGAGGGGGGCCGATAACTATCAAAAAGTATAGACTGAGAAAAAGACCTCGGCACTCGCCGCCCCAAATGTACCAAGTCCATTTGACTTTAAATATGCGGAAAAAATCTAGGTCAGTTTTTTTTATGAGATGGAGTCAGATAATGTGTAGGAGCAGACATATGCACATGGTGTGGAGGAATTGTCGACGGAGGTAATGACCTGTGAAGACATTCACTTGAAGACTATGGAGTGCGAAGACATAGTTGTTTCATAGTTTCCTTTTCTTCTTTATTGAGTCATAGGAACCACCGTACTGCTTAGTGGGGTCCAAGTGAACAAAGCCAGATGACTGATGTGATGCTCAACCAAAATCCTATGTCTTTGAGCGAAGACAATGAGAGCAAATCTTATCCAGAGTTGGATGAGTCAGCTATGCTTGTAGCCCAAGCCAAGCTGCCACATGTGTTTGAAATCCGACCATTGGACACGTGTCGGTTCCATAGTGACCCAGGGTCATTTCGGACATATCATGTCGGATTGCCTCCAGGCTATAAATAGCCCACCCCCTACACCATAATTTAGTGTCTGCTCAGAGTTAGTGCATGGCTTTTGTCGTTTGAGAGCAACCCACCTCCGAAGCCTTTGAGAGAGAGATCCTTGAGAGGACAAAGCCCAAAACACCTAGAGCCAAAGAGTGTTAGGCATCACTGAAGTCCTTCTATCCGCGTGACCTGAAGAGTTGTTACACTTGAGGACTGTGTAGGCGTCGCATTCTGAGCATCCAAGAGCCATTGTGGATCGCCGGTGAACGAAGTCTGTGAAGGTTTGGAAGTCTACCTTGAAGACTTACCAGAGTGATTGGGCGAGGACTGGTTGTCCTTAGCTCAAGGAGAATAAGGTGAAGACACAGTCTTCTGAGTTCAATCTCAGCCTCCCTAATCAGACGTACAGTTGTCACAACAACTATAACTGGTCTACCAAATCCTTGTATTCACCAAGCAACTGGTTCTATCCCCTACCTCCTTATATTTCAGTTTGTCTTTGTGAAGTCATTACTTCCTTATCTGATCTGATTGATTTCACTGCTTGAAGACTATATCCTGTTTGGCTTCATATCATCTTCCATTCTGATCCATACTATCTAGCTGCTGTTAGTCTTTGTACTTTCACTGTATTGCTTACTTGACTATGGTTTGTCTAGTGTAGTTTATCTTCCGCTGCATATCATATAGGCCCATATCGACTGTTTGTCTTCAAAGACCTCATCCTTTGAAGACTTTCATATAAATCGCCTATTCACCCCCCTCTAGTCGATAACAAGCACTTTCAATTGGTATCAGAGCAAGGTGCTCCCTTGTTTTGTGTGATTCGGTTTAACCACCTGGAGTTTTAGCTATGTCGACTGCAGGGATAATCAAAGTCTTCGCTGCGTGTCCAGTGTTCGATGGCACTGATTACCCCTACTGGAAGAATAATATGCGCATGGATCTTTAAGCCATTGATATTGACCTCTGGTATGTCATCAAGACATGCGTTCCCAAGGTCGGTAAAGGTGTCACCGCTGCTGATGTCAAGAGGTTCGCGCAACTGGACTCAACCGCCAAGAACATCATCTGTGGTCATCTGACCAAAGGACGGTATGGCCGTGTGAGTGCACTGGAAACTGCGAAGCTAGTCTGGGAGTGGCCATCCAAGGTCAACGAAGGCGTCTCAACCCAGAGAGACTCAAGGATTGATGTTCTTCGCAACCTCTTCAACCGCTTCAAGAGAAACGACAATGAGAATGTCCAGATCACGTTCGATCGCCTCACTGATATCACAAATGAGCTTCGCGCACTTGGCGCCACTGAGATCACCAAGCATGAAATTGTGAAGAAGCTCCTGAGATCACTTGACAGCTCATTTGACACCTTGGCCCTGATGATTCAAGAACGTCCTGACTTCAGAGATCTCGATCCATCGGACATACTTGAGAGGCTCGACACACATGAGTACCAGCTATTTGAGAAAAGAGACATCTATGGCCCCAACTATGGCCGAACCCGTGCTTTGAAGGCAAAGGCCGTTTCCTCTTCTGAAGAAGAATTTGACTACAATTCTGAGGATCCTGAAGACATTGGAAAGGAGCTAGCAATGCTCATGAAGAAGTTCCAGAAGTTTTCCAAAAAGAATTGCTTCGGAAATTCTTCAAGATCCAGCTCAAGAAATGATGAGGCTTCCTCTCATGACCACAAGAAGAGAACATGCCACAAGTGCAAGAAGCCAGGCCACTACATCTTTGAGTGTCCACAAAGGGACAAGGAAACTAAGAAGAAGAAGAAGAGCAAGGAATATGATTCTGACGACAAGAAGAAGAAGAAATCCTCAAAGCTTCTTCAAAGTCTTCGTCAAAGTCATCATCTCACAAGAAGAGCTCATCCGGCAAGGCTCGTGTGTTCATTGGCAAGGAAATGGATTCTGAGGAGGAATCTGCTTCTGAGGAGGCGGAGGTGGAGTCTGAGGAGGAGTCTGATTCAGGTGTGGCAAGCCTGGCTCTAGCTTCGGCATTCGTCGCCAAGTCCATCTTCAACATTGAAGACAATGGTCACGTCGTCGATGCTGAAGCAGATGATGAGGACGACTCTGCTCCGACCTACTGTTTCATGGCACGAGGTGCCAAGGTAAACTCACGCGATGCTTACTTCCAAACATCCAGTGAAGATGAGTTTGAGTGTGAATCCAAAAATAGCTATAAGACTCTTGCTAAAATTGCAACTGAACAACAAACTGCTATGGAACATATTCAAAAGTTGCTAGACAAAAGCGATGACCTGTTGGATGAGGAAATGAATCGAACTCAGTCCTTAATCAAAGACATTAAAAATCTTCGTGTTAAGTACGAGGAACTTGAAAGTCGCCATCAAACACTCTCAGCTACTCATGAGAAGCTTTCCTACGATTATCTTAAAAGGAAGCGAGATCTAGAGAAACTGAGAGCGTCTCATGAAGATCTTCAAAAGGAGAACGATTCACTACTCGCTCAACAGATCAGTTCCGCTCAGGAAGACTTTGTGCCACCATGTTTAAAATGTCTTGAGCATGATAATGTTGTGTCTGTTGGTGAATGTTCCACTGCTTCTGATATTGCAATATCTTCAACTGTTGATGTGGTAACTAACCCCTCTACTGAGGATGCGACTACTATTGCTGATGAGAATGCTAGGTTGAAGACATTGCTTGAAGCAGGCATGTACAAGAGCGACAAAGGGCATCAAACACTATGTGATGTCCTCAAGAAACAGATTCTGAACCGAAACCCTTGGAAAGAGGGTGTTGGGTTCGAGATGAAAATAAACGTTGATGGTTCTTATTGGAAGCCTGAGCAGTACCCCAAAACCACATGGGTTGCTGCAAATGGTCCTTCAGTTGACCCATCCACCTTATCTGGATTCACTTGTGCTAACCCCATTATCATTGATGATTCCTTTGACGCCAATTATAAGCTGTTTAAGAATCAGAATGGTGAAGTGTTTGCCAGATTTATTGGTACTAACTGCAGGAACGGACCACCTTTGAAGAAGATCTGGGTACCCAAAAGTTGTCTTGAGAAGCTTCCTGTGAATGTCATCATGACACCATCTGGGAAGAAGACAAACCCCAGATCAAAGGTGTCATATGGTCCAAAGGCTTCATATATACATAGGACCTCTCAAGGTCACCCTAACGCCAATGTTTTGCAGGAAAACCATACTCAGACTTATGAATATGAGCAAGTTTCTTCAAACCGCTATGTTCATAAAACAAAGAACTTTTTTGCATATTCTTATGAGTTTTATTCACCTCCTGCAAGGCTGTTTGCTAGGGCTCCAAAGCCAAAGTTCTCAGATGATGCACTTAGACTCATTGCTTCTAAGCCACCCCTGAAGATGTGGGTGGTTAAGAAGAATTAACTTTCTTTTGTAGGGAAAGGTCTCCAGTCGGAAATCAAAGACTCCTGACGCCAATGTTGGGGACCTAAAACATCTTGTGGGACGCAAGATAAAATGCCAGAATGGTCTTACCATTTATTCCGTCCCAGGGTTTCTTGACAAGCATCCTATATTACCCAACAAGAACCTTAACTTTGATAGTATGCTTGTTTGACAAATCTTTATGTTTCACAATACTCTTGGTGAAGCCTATCCCGCTAACTGCACTGTAGGGTACAACTTCGAAGACTACTGAGTGGATTATGGACAGTGGATGCACTAACCACATGACTGGTGATCGAAGTCTTCTTATGGATTCAACCCTACGCCCGTCTGACAAAAGTCACATCACGTTCGCTGACACGGGTAAAAGCAAGGTATTGGGCCTAGGTAGAGTTGCAATCTCAAAGGATCAGCACATGGATAAAGTGATGCTTGTTGAATCCCTTGGATTCAACTTAATGGCTGTCTCAATCCTTTGTGATCTGAACATGATTGTGATATTTGGAAAATATTGTTGCCTTGTGCTCATGGAATCTGACAAATCTCTAGTCTTTGAAGGGTATCAAAGAGACGATCTGTATATGGTAGATTTCTCCGCAGGACCACAACTTGCCGTATGTCTTCTAGCAAAAGCTTCAGAGCGCTGGCTCTGGCATCGGAGGCTAGGACATGCAGATATGAGGAACTTGCACACTCTCATGAAGAAGAAGCATATTGTCGGTGTCAAAACCGGCGGATCTCGGGTAGGGGGTCCCGAACTGTGCGTCTAGGCGGATGGTAACAAGAGACAAGGGACACGATGTTTTTACCCAGGTTCGGGCCCTCTCGATGGAGGTAATACCCTACTCCGCTTGATTAATATTGATGATATGGGTAGTACAAGAGTAGATCTACCACGAGATCAAGGAGGCTAAACCCTAGAAGCTAGCCTATGGTATGATTGTTGTTCGTCCCCACGGACTAAAACCCTCCGGTTTATATAGACACCGGATAGGTTAGGGTTACATGTAGTCGGTTACAATGGTAGGAGATCTACATATCCGTATCGCCAAGCTTGCCTTCCACGCCAAGGAAAGTCCCATCCGGACACGGACGAAGTCTTCAATCTTGTATCTTCATAGTCTTGGAGTCCGGCCGTGACGATAGTCCGGCTATCCGGACACCCCTAGTCCGGGACTCCTCAAGAGCTCCTGAACCAGGCTTCAATGACGATGAGTCTGGCGCGTTGATTGTCTTCGGCATTGCGAGGCGGGTTCCTCCTCCGAATACTTCATAGAAGATTTTGGACACAAGGATAGTGTCCGGCTCTGCAAAACAAGTTCCACATAACACCGTAGAGAGAATAATTTTTGCACAGATCTACTGACGTATTCCGCGGCATGACATCACACCATGGCCAGGCCTTTATATGAATCTTTTTTTATTGTTCCACCTCAGCGTGTTAGCGAGGCGGTTTCCTTGGCACGTCTTATCAAAGCATAGATTGTGCCCCCTTATTCCGGGGTTCTCATCAATACAGACGTGGGTAACCCATCCGCGCCATTGATTACGGCGCTTGGGAAATAAGCGAGTTTTACCAGGCTGGTGGGGGACGCATAGCTTCATCCGTCTATATAAGGGGATAAGGATCCACCTTTTCACCCACGCCTTCTTCCTCCTTTGCTTATCCATTTCACAAGACTCGAGCTCCAGCGCCCAAGTTCGCACATCCCACCTCAACCTTCTCCAACCATGTCGAGGCGGGAGGCGGTGGATGGCCTCCTCCGTCCACGGAGGGGCACATCAAAGACTGCGGGAGGCCGGATACTTGTCGGCAACATCGCACACAGGCTTCCCGACGAGGGGCAGCTCATTCCGACCCTGGCCCCATGAGAGGGTGGTGTTTCTCCCCACTTCCTCCATGGACTAGGTTTTCCACTTCACCCATTTGTCCGGGGCTCATGTTCTACTACGGCCTGGACTTCCACGACCTGGCCTCAATTTCATTCTCAACATCTCGGCGTTTATCATCGTGGTGCGAGGCTTTCCTCTCCATCCAGCCCCACTTCGCTTATGGCTGAAGATCTTCAACGTCCGGCCCGAAGATAGTGGGCGGCCGCTGCCGGAGTGCGAAGGCGCCATGGTTGGCAAGATGGCCAGAGTCCCATGGCTCGAAGGCGCCTTCGTGGAGACAATAAAGGGGTGGCAATCGGGGTGGTTCTACATCACCGAGCCCCGCAACACCAAATGGGCGGCGGCCCCCGAGTTCAGATCTGGCTTCCCCACATGGCTCTCGTCATGGAAAGAGACCGGCCTGACGTGGGGGAGTTCGGACAAGACATCCGGATTTCAAACATGCGTCCGAAACCTGGTGGCCAAGAATCTTAGGCTTGTCGACGTAATCCAGGTGATGCTCATCCGCCGGATTCTCCCATGCCAACAACGGGCCTTCAATTTGTGGGAGTTCGATCCGGCGCAGCACCAAACCTTGAGCCGGCTCTTCGACACTACGTACGAAGATGCCTGGAAGGTGCTGTTCAAGGGCGTCGAAGCCCCAACATCCGCTACCAAAGATCACGGATACAGCTCGCAGTGTCAAGCCGGCGAGGTGAGTTATTTTACCCTTTACGGGACTCTTTTTTCATAGATTGACTCTACGTGGGATCTAAAACTCCCTAATCTTTGACAGGACTGGTTGAAGACGTCCGGACAGATTAACTGTCCGGCTCCTTTGCCAGAAGACCCAGCGGACGCCCGATTGACGGGGCTGCTGGCTCCGGCACCCCATGTGGTGCCGGAGAAGAAGGCCAAGAAGGAGGCCACGGGAACTCGAAGGAGCTCCCGACGCCAGGTGCTATCAGATTCCGAAGCGGAATCTTCTCCTGAAGATGAGGAGGAAGAAGAAGCTCCTCCCCCAGCGGGGGAGGAGAAGAAAAGGAAGGCCGCCCCGGCTGGGGAGGCCGGAGGGTCCAAGAAGGGAAGAACCCTTCCTCCGGACTTCTCCACCAACGTCGACGACGAGGAGGAGGATTGGCCTACGAGGGCCAAGCTCCTGGCGAGATCGTAAGTGTCCAGATACCCATGGCTTTTTATTATTGCAGAGTGTTCTCTAATGTCGAACAACCGTGCAGCCCACCCAAGGGCGAGTTCGTCGATTCATCGAGCGGGTCCCTGGGCTCGTCGGAAATGGAGAGTACCTCGCTTCCGACCGCCTCCTTGCCTCATGCTGCGGGTGACGCTGCGGCTGGGCCCCAAGAGGGGCTTGGTCAAGAGGAGGTAGCACAGGAGGTGCCACAAGGCAACCTCCCGGACTCCAGGCGCGCGGGGGGCAAGACCCCCAGGGGCTCTAGGCCCGACCCTTGTCCGGTCTCCATGCCGGAACCTTCAGTGGTTCCGGAGTCCGGCAAGCGGACCCTTCGGAAGAAGGGTAAGACGCCGGTGTCCTCCGTCCAACCGGAGGCACCGGATAGCTTACTGGAGGCGCTTAACGGCGCTTCCATCGAGGAGGAGCACCACACTGTTATGAGTGTGGTGATCCGGACAGTTCAGTCCGCCAAGAGCGGATCGATCAAGCCTGCATCACCTTTCTAATGTGCTTTGAGGTAAGTTTTAGAATATGTAAAAATATAACCGCATAGACAGTAGCCCCTGATGCTTAGTTCGGTGTTCGGAAAGAAAAGCTGGACTGAGGATCTAGAAAGATATACGCATGAGTCTAACATAAGTATGTCAATATGGGAATGCAGGCGCCGCCGACCTCTGCCAGACCGATCATGGAGGTCAATGCATTAAAGCAGAACCTCGAGCGGTCCGAGAACGAGCTCGGACAAGCCAAGAAGCAGCTCGAGGACAAGGAAGGTAAGTAATACCTTATTAAAGAAATACCTATAGAAAAGGTTTTGGTTGCAAAAAATAACATGAATAACATGGGTAGTGCAGGGGCCACGAACGAGGTGGCGACCCTGAAGGAAGCGGTGTCCGTGGCCGAAAACAAAGCGGCTGCGGAACACACCGAGCGAGAGAAGGGGGAGGTGCAGCTGGCTACAGAGCGGCAAGAGCTCCAAGCTCTCGTGGAAAAACACGAGAGTTTGGAGCGTGACTCGAAGACTCGAGAGTCCGAGCTCGCCTCGGCTCTTGAGAGTGCCAAAGCTGCTAAGACCGAGGCCCAAAAAGCCCTCCAAGAAATTGAGTTCTTAAAGAAGATAGCGGCGGGTAAGGCATTATTTATGCAAAGCAAGCATGTGAAAGTGAATTACCTATTACTTACCCGGATTCGGAGCTCTCCAGGAGCATTCGCAGATTTGCCCCGTAGTGTGTCCGATGCTGCTGCATTCTACCGCACCAAGGAGGGGAGCTTGACGGAAAAGGTGTTCTGGTCTCAGTATCGAGGCCGACCATCCGGTGTTTCGAGCGACCAGCTGAAGCAGCTGGTCGAGCTCCATAAGGTCGCCGAACAGGCCATGAAGGGCCTTATAGCGTGGCTGTGGCCATTGGAGGCCATGCCCGGGAGCTACTTCGGCTTGGTGCAGCGGCTGGTGGATGCCTGTCCGCGGCTTGAAGTCATCAAGCGCTCCGTCTGCATTGAAGGTGTCCGTCGGGCCCTTGCCCGTGCTAAAGTGCATTGGGGCAAGCTGGATGCGGAGAGGCTTGTGACGGACGGGCCACCGAAGGGCCATGAGCATCGCACGCCCGAAATGTACTATGAGGGCGTCCTGAAGGGTGCCCGCCGAATAGCGGATGAGTGCTCCAAAGATGTAATTTTGAATAAACTCGCATTTGTTATCCTGTAAGCTGAAAAATTTGTTCATATGCGCTAAGCAACGCTTATTAATTTAAAATATTACCTTCAGGCGGCCGTTTATAAAATTTGAGAGATGGCAAGTCGTTGGCTTCAGCCCCATGTCATGAAAGTCTTTGGGTGTTCGGGATAAACTTGAGCACTCTTGTTCCCATTCTTGGGTCCATCTAGGAGGTGCTCAACACAACGAACAAGGCAACCGGACTTATAATGCTTGAACACTCTCACTTAGCCATAGAATTCTATAATTTTAAATTTCGTGAAGCCCCTAGTATTCGGAAGACCGAGTTCGGGCGCTATCCACGCCTTTGGCCGGACAATTCGGTTCCTCGATCTAAGCGGCATAAGTCTTTAGGGACTCGAAAAAACCTCTCGAACAGCGATCGGCTCTCGCCTTATCATGACGGTCAGTTTTAGCTTTCTCCAATCGAGGTGCTCGACCCAAAGATAACTAGGGCACACTCGCAGTTGGTTCTCCCGGTGCTACCTTAGCCGATATAGCGAAACGTAAGGTACCAAAACACGGAGCCGGCAAACCCAACTATTGACCCAAGACATGATTCGGAGCCAATTCATATAATGCTATAAGTTCGGGTGCCGCACTTGTGAAAGTGTTCGGACTTATCACACCATAATTTTGGGATACTTAAGCCCTCGGTGTATTGGCCGTACCAAAGTGTACGGTTGCAACATGTCGTGAAATGAACATATGTATATATAGAGGAAGTAGAGCAATAATAAGCAAAAGCTATGTATTGTTTATTCAAAAAGGTACTGCAATGGAAGCGAGCGATACAAATAGTGCGATAAGCAAGGGATGGGACTATCTAACATGTCCCCCTCCAGGGGTAAGCTGCTGGATGATATTTAAAACAGGTATAATGCTCGCAATAGAGACCACCTGAACACTCGACGTGGTTTTCCGCGTCCCTGGCTGTTGCATCGTGAGTTCGGTGATTCAAGTGCCGGACAGGACTTCTCAAAGACGGAGTCCTGAAAGTAAAAAAAAGGAAGAAAAAGGAAAAAGAAAAAGAAATGACACAAATGGGAGCCCCTGGTGCGGTCAAGCCTCATTCTTGGCGTGCCGTTGTCTTGCCCCTCCCCATATGCCCATGGTATCTCCAGAGCGTAATTATGTACGCGTAATACTAGCTTCGCAATTTCGCGAGGGCTGGGGTTGGGGCCGGATTGCTACTCGTGCTTGAATCGTGCCAGGTGGTCTTGTTGCAGGTTACTCCGGGCGCGCTTGGCGGTGTCCGGACGCTTAGTGGCCGGACTCGAGAATTGCCGTGAGAGGCTGCTTTGCACCTCCGCCGCGAGGGCCGCCATATGCTCCTCCGTCGAAGAGAGCGTTCGGTGTTTCCATTGACCGTGATTACTCCTCGAGGGCCTGGCATCTTGAGCTTGAGGTATGCGTAGTGCGGCACCGCATTGAACTTTGCAAATGCGGTTCGTCCGAGCGGTGCATGATAGCCGCTGCGGAATGGGACGATGTCAAAGATTAACTCTTCGCTTCGGAAGTTATCCGGAGATCCGAAGACCACTTCGAGTGTGGTGAGCCTATACAATTGGCCTCTACACCGGTATGACGCCTTTGAAGGTCGTCTTTGTAGGTTTAATCCTTGAGGGTCTATGCCCATTTTGCGACCGTATCCCGATAAAGCAGGTTCAGGCTGCTACCGCCGTCCATCAGGACTCTGGTGAGGTGTAATACGTCAATAATTGGGTCAAGAACCAATGCGGCGAAGCCGCCGTGACGGATGCTATTGGGTGGTCCCTTCGATCGAAGGTGATCGGGCAGGAAGACCATGGGTTGAACTTTGGGGCGACTGGCTCCATCGCATATACGTCCCGTAGTGCACGCTTCCGCTCCCTTTTGGGTATGTGGGTTGCGTATATCATGTTCACCGTCCGCACTTGTGTGGGAAAACCTTTTTGTCCTCTATTGTTCGGCGGCCGGGGCTCTTCCTCGTCATCGCTATGCGGCCCCTTGTCATTGAGTTCGCACTTAACTTGCTCGCTTGCTTGAACACCCAACAATCCCTGTTGGTGTGATTGGCTGGTTTTTCGGGTGCCATGTATTTGGCACAAGCGATCGAGTATGCGGTCCAAGTTGGACGGGCCACGGGTATTTCTTTTAAATGGCTTCTTCCGCTGACCGGTTTAGAGTCTCCGAATCCGGCATTGACGGCCGTATCTTGATGATTATCACCGTTAACGCGGCGCTTGTTTTTGTTGCGACGCCGACTTGCCATTGTTGTCCTTGGTATCCGGACTATCAGGATGTTTGGCCAAGTTGTTGCTTCGAGCTAGCCAGCTGTCCTATCCCGCACAAAAGCGAGTCATGGGGGTTGTGAGGGCTGCCATAGATTTCGTCTTTTCCTGTCCTAGGTGCCGGGCAAGCCACTCGTCATGGATGTTATGTTTGAAGGCTGTGAGGGCCTCTCGTGATCCGGATAGTCAACGATTTGATTTTTCTTTGTTAGGAACCGAGTCCGAATTGTCCGCCGATTCTTCTGGCTGCTGAATTATGTGGCTAAGGTCATCGGCGTCTGGTGGTCGCACATATTGCCCTGGAAGTTATCAAGGAATATGGCTTCCAGGTCCTCCCAACAACCAATTGATTCTGCTGGCAAGCTATTGAGCCAATGTCGAGCTGGTCCTTTAAGCTTGAGTGGGAGGTATTTCATGGCATGTAGGTCATCACCGCGGGCCATGTGGATATGGAGGAGATAATCCTCGATCCAGACCGCAGGATCTATGGTACCATCGTATGATTCGATGTTTACGGGCTTGAAGCCCTCGGGGATTTGATGATCCATTACTTCATCTGTGAAGCATAGTAGGGTGTCGGCGCCTCATGTATTGGGCTATATCACGGCGTAGCTCATATGAGCTTTGTCTCATCGTGTTCGGCCCAGCCGGTTTTGCTGTATCCGGCGCGACGGTAATCATCCCGCGTTGTTGGGCGCCCACGCGATCCGTAGATTGATCTTGTATGTTTTGCCTTATCCTCCAATATATCTCGCAAGTCCGGCGCGTTTTCCCGTGCCTTGGTACTTTTTGAGCGGCGTCGGGGTGTGGCTTGAGCGGAGGGCCGAGAGGCTTCTCTATCGCGGCCACGGGGTGGCCGGTCTGCCATGTCATGCGCTGGTGACTTGGGTGCTTCCTCCTCTAGTCGAGGCAACGGCCTGCATTTGGGGTAGCTTTTGGAGGGGCGTTCGAGTTCATACTCTTCGGCTACAAGGACTTCAGTCCATCTGTCGCCTAGCGGTGTCTTGATCAGCTCTAAGCTGTTGCTGCTTTTTCTTGAGGCTGCTTGCCGTGGCTATAAGCCTGCGTCAAACGCAGCTCCTATTCGGCGGGATCCTCAGGCACGACAAATTCGTCGTCGTCGAGGCTTGCCTCATCTTCGGAGGGAGGCGCATAATTATCATCCTCGACCTCTCTTTCTGCCGCACTGTCGTGCAGACTTGCTTCTCCCTCCTCCTACATTGAGTCCTGCTGGAGGGGGTTCTCTTCGGCACTGTCCGGGGTGTTATTATCTCCCGTGCCGGAATCACCGTTTTTATTGTGGCGGGATTTAGAGCGGCGCTGACGCCGGGCGCTCGGCTGTTTCTTGAGGGGTCATCCTCCGTTGTTCCATCGCCGTTCCCATCTTTTGGGATGTTCACCATATATATGTCATATGACGAGGTGGCCTTCCGGTGCCTGTGGGCGCTGGTCTTGGTCGCCTCCGCATCGTCGTCCATACCGTCGATGTCTTCGGAGTCGTAGTCTAGCATGTCGGTTAAATCATCGATAGTGGCTACAAAGTGGGTGGTGGGTGGGCGTTGAATTTCTTCGTCGTCCGCATCCCAACCTTCCTGTCCGTAATCCGGCCGGGCTCTCCGGATAAAGAGAGAGACTTTAGTGAATTCAGGATGTCGCCAAAGGGCGAGTGCTGAAAGATGTCCGCGGCAGTGAACTCCATGACCGGCGCCCAATTGGATTCGATTGGCAGGGGCACAGAGGGTTCGGACTCCGGAGAGGAGTCCGGCACCCTGGGGTCAAGGTCTTCGCAAAGGACAGGGATGGAGTTCGGCTCAATCGCCGTAGAGATTGTAGCCCCCGAGGCGGTGTCCAGCCACTCGTCCTCGATCGGGGAATCCGGCTCCGGATTAAGGGTCGGAGCGGATCTCGTGTGGCCTCTGTGGCACCGCTCGGCTGCAGAGCTAGATCATGCCCATCGAGACAAGCGGGTGCGCTTATTGCGGCTCGAATCCGTCGAAGATCAAGTCTCCGCGGATATCAGCCGTATAGTTCAAACTTCCAAATCTGACCTGACGGCCAGGGGCGTAGCTTTCGATCTGCTCCAGATGGCCAAGGAATTGGCCCGCAGTGCAAAGCCGCCGAACACGAAGATCTGTCCGGGAGAAAAGTCTCACCTGGACCGCGTCGTTGTTGATGATTGAAGGAGCCATCGGGCCTATCGGTGACGACATAGAGGAACTCTCAATGAAAGCACCAATGTCGGTGTCAAACCGCGGATCTCGGTAGGGGGTCCCGAATCGTGCGTCTAGGCGGATGGTAACAGGAGACAAGGGACACGATGTTTTTACCCAGGTTCGGGCCCTCTCGATGGAGGTAATACCCTACTCCCGCTTGATTAATATTGATGATATGGGTAGTACAAGAGTAGATCTACCACGAGATCAAGGAGGCTAAACCCTACAAGCTAGCCAATGGTATTATTGTTGTTCGTCCTACGGACTAAAACCCTCCGGTTTATATAGACACCGGATAGGGTAGGGTTACACAGAGTCGGTTACAATGGTAGGAGATCTACATATCCGTATCGCCAAGCATGCCTTCCACGCCAAGGAAAGTCCCATACGGACACGGGACGAAGTCTTCAATCTTGTATCTTCATAGTCTTGGAGTCCGGCCGTGACGATAGTCCGGCTATCCGGACACCGAGGGCGTCAAGTTCAAGAAGGATCATCTGTGTGGTGCTTGTGAAGCCGGGAAGATGACAAGGGCCAAGCATCCCTCGAAGACAATCATGACTACATCACGCCCCTTCGAGCTGCTACACATGGACCTATTTGGCCCTACTCATTACTCTACCCTTACTACCACTGCACATCTTTATGGCTTCGTTATTGTTGATGATTATTCAAGATACACATGGGTACACATAATTCTCTACAAGACTGAAGTGCGGGATGTCTTCAGACAATTAGCCAATCGTGCCATGACCAACTATGGCATCAAGATCAAGCACATCAGAAGTGACAACGGCAGATAATACAAGAACACCGGCCTCGACACTTATCTTGATACATTGGGCATCACACATGAGTTCTCTGCTCCATACACACCACAGAACGGCATCGTGGAGCGCAAGAACAGAACCCTCATTGAGATGGCACGTACGAGGCTTGATGAGTACAAGACTCCAAGAAAGTTCTGGCCTGAAGTTATTGATACTGCTTGCCACATCATCAACAGAGTTTATCTTCATAAGTTCTTCAAGAAGACATCCTATGAACTTCTGACTGGTAAGAGCTATTTCAAAGTCTTTGGTGCTAGGTGTTGTATCAAGGATCTGCACCACGCTTCAAAATTTGCACCGAAAGCACATGAAGGTTTTATGCTTGGTTACTGTTGGGGATATAACTGTTGGGTATGACCCGCCCAGGAGGGGCCGGGTTATACCAATGGCGGTTCATCAAGACAAAGCCCATGAAGATGTTGAAGATGGCGGTTCATAAAGCAGACTTGCTAAGGGCCCGAAGCCCAAAGGCAACTTAAGGCCCATAGGTGTAAACCGCCATGTATGTATAATTTGTATTGTAAGGCAAGTGTAGATAGTCACCGAGCCGGATACGTATGTATGAGCCGACCGGGACTCCGTGAGCCGACGGGCGTCAACCTGTGTATATATAGGGATGACCCGGCGGCGGGTTAGGGCAAGAAACAAGAGATCGAAAGCTAGGTCAAGCGTATTTGCTCCCTTTTAATCGAAACCTAAGCAATACCACCTCAAAATGGATTAGGCCTTTACCTTCACCGCAAGGGGCCGAACCAGTATAAACTCCTTGTGTCCTTTGTCCCGTTTAACCCCTTTAAGCTAACCTAGTTGCGATGGCTCCACGACTAAGTCCTCACACTAGGACAACTCCCGTGACAATTCCACGACAGTTGGCGCCCACCATGGGGCCAGCGCACGGTGGTTTCAAGTTCTTGAAGGGCAGCTTCGAAGGGATCAAGGGATACACTGTGGGCTAGATGGCCAAAAGTCGTCGCGATAAGCTCTACATCGATGATGCAGGCTGGGGCCCCGAGGCCGGCTCAATTGAGTACGGGTACCGGGTCCCCTTCGACGGAATCCAAGTCTTCATCGGCAAGATCGGCGAACCGGGCCCTGAGCCGGGCATCTGCACCGACATCATTGAGATGGCTCAGCGTGCGCGACCCACCCGAGTTTAGCCCGCCGTCAAACGCGCCTTCGTTGGATTCATCCATGGGGCGGAATTTTAGGATAGATCTGTATCTGGTGGTGATACGGTCATCTACTCTGATGGTGAGTCGTCCACCGGCGAAACTGAGTCGTTGTATCAACTGCAAGACGGCCGGCTTGGGGGCTATTCCGATGGCGACAGTATTACGGACCCTATGAGCCGCCTAATAGGGTCGCGATTTTTCATGGCCGGTACACAGCCTGGGCAGAATTCTACGACTGCAGCAGCAATGATCTCCGGGTCAGCAACGGCAACGGCTGCTAGGGCAGGAGGCCCTGTGCACCCGCCGACTCAGGTCTTGTCCAACTTGTTGGATAATCTGACAACATTGTTAACAACGGAGGTTAACCCGGCAAATCAAGCTCAGCATAACGCGGAGGTTGCAAAGTTGCGTGACGAGATAGCACATGCCAAGGAGGAGCTGAACGCAGAGAACGCCAGGATGGCCACGGAGTGGGCTGCTTTAGATGCTCAGGCACAGCGGATTCACTCAGAGTCTTTCCGGCTCACGATGGACCAAAACGCTTCAAATGAAATCATGAGGAGGAATCAGACTCGTTTACCTTCAGTTTACGAGGCGAGAAACCTTTTCAACACGCCTGGAGCGGGGACCAGTGACCCACCGGAGATAAACCGGGTTGATGCGCCTGGGGCTGGAGCGCCGGCTCAGCCGCGCACGACGGAGCCACCCCGTTTGAATACTACTCCACCTCATTATGTACCGACGCTGCCGGGTCATTATTCTAACCCTTTGGATAATATGATTGCTGCGGCGACGCGGCTGGCGGCTCTACCAGTTGAAGGCGAATCGCCGGCAGCAATGGAAATACGACGAGCTGGAGAACCGCTCCAGACGGCTGTGGCCCAATAGGCGGCTTATTCTTACAGCCGTGAGAGGATTCACTCAACCCCTCGCCCGAGTCGGAGTTATAGCAGACGCATTGATTCACCAGCAGTTTCAAGCAGTGACAGGCGCCGTAACCAGCCTCGTGGACATGACCCGACGTGTGATGGTGCTCAGACTTTGGTGGATTAGGGCAGAGCACGTCGGGAGGCTGAGCTGGTGGCTTAGCAAGCGGCTCATTGATAACCCACAAGTATAGGGGATCGCAACAGTTTTCGAGGGTAGAGTATTCAACCAAAATGAAAGAACATGTGGTGCCCCCATGTTTGGTAATTGATGACAATCTCTATGGACTAATGGTTACCTTGAGTTATATTTGGAGGTTTTGTCCATAGGATTTTCTTGGAGTACATGTGTTGGTTTCAAGGAGAGTTTGTGTCGACCAAGGTGCTATTCAAGGAATTATCCAAAGATTGGTCATGTGAGTGTTGAGCTTATTGCAAGCATGTCTTGAAGAAGAAGATTGTGTGATCATTCATGTCTACCTTCAAGACATCATCCAAATGAAGAGAATTGGAAAGATTCAAGGTTGATCAAGATTAAATCAAGAATGAATCAAGTTGATCAACTCACAAAGTGCAGAAGATGTACCGAGAGGGATCAAGTGATCCCATGGTATGGTAAGCATGGTCAATTTTGCTTTGTGTACTAACCCATGGTCTTCGTGAGAGTTCTTTGTGGGGTTAGGTTGCGGTGTGCAAGTTCGAGTGGAGCATCACGAAGAGACCAAATGCTTGAAGCTTGTCGTACTTTTTGGTGACAATGGACTTGTGAAGATGTGCAGAAGAGTGGCTCACCCATAATGGAGTATGGGAGAGCAATCAACTAATCTTCATCGAGTCAACACAATCAAGAAAGGTGGTTCAACTTGAGGGAGTCAAGATCGTCATCATCTAGCTCAAGTGGACCATGTGCAAGGAAAAGGTTTGCCCTTGGTAGGTTTTCTATCTTACCGGTCTCATGATGGTAGTTGGGAGACCGGGTTATAGGATCGATTGCCGTACTATCAAGGGGGGCTCTCGATGAGTAGCTTGATCGTATCATTCGTAGAGAGCTCAAACCATTGCATCCTTGCATCATCTTTCTTGGTTCTTGTTTGGTTCTCTTTGTGTGTCTTAGAGCTTATGGTCATCTTGATGACAAGCTCGAGTTCATCGAAAACGGAGTTCACATGCATCTTCTATGATGTTTTCGATGTTGGAGGTTATGCTTTGATGCTACTCATCGTCTTGTATCCAACAAGCTTGAGTTTGCTCAATTTGGAGTTCTTATGAAGAAGTTATGGTAGTTCTGGTTTTCTCCCTGCGGTAGTACCGCGGTCGTCAGTGGTAGTGCCGCTTATAGCATCAAGCGGTAGTACCGCTCCAGTACCGCTCTACTACCGCCTCGATTTTGGGTCCTGCTCTTTTCGTGTCGGGTTTAGCAGTAGTTGCACGGCAGTAAGGCACGGTAGTTCCGCCTAAGCGGTAGTACCGCTCCGGTCGGGCGGTAGTACCGCTACTGCATTACTGTCGCCATACTCTGCTCTGCCTTGCCTCTTTTGTCCCGTGTTCTGCTCCTCCAGCAGTAGTACCGCTGAGGTGAGCGGTAGTACCGCTTATCGGCGGTACTACCGCCCCAAGGTTCATGTTTTGTTGCTCCTTTTCCCTGCTTCTTCCGCCCGAGCGGTAGTACCGTTCGTGTGCGGGCTGAGCACATAACGGTTGGATTTTTCCCCTCCTATGAAAGGGGGTCTTCTTCCCCAATGAACCTTATCCTTTGAGCTCGTGTTCTTCTCCCATTGTAGACCTTCTCCGAGCTTGCTAACTCTCAATCCCTCCATGGATTCTTGCTAGTTTTTGAGGGAAAAGAGAGAGGAGATCTAGATCCACATTTCCACCAATCACTTTCTCCTCTATGTGAGGGGAACCCCTTGGATCTAGATCTTGGAGTTCTTGGTGTTCTCCTTCTTGTTATTCCTCTCATTTTCCTCCCTAGCATTAGTTGCTTCGGTGGGATTTGAGAGAGAAGGACTTGGGCACTCCGTGTGCCCTTGCCGTTGCATTTGGTGCATCGGTTTGAGTTCTCCACTATGATACGTGGAAGTTACAAGTTGATAAGCTTATTACTCTTGGGTGCTTGGTACCCTTGAGCTTGTTCCTCTTGGGTGCTTGGGCGCCCTAGACGGTTGGTGGTGTTCGGAGCTCAATCATTGTGGTGCAAAGCTCCGGGCAAGCGTCGGGGTCTCCAATTAGGTTGTGGAGATCGCCTGAGCAATTTGACAGTACCGTGACCGCCCCAAGGGTTGCCAAAGTGTACGGGTTCGGTGACCGCCCCAAGGGTTGCCATTTGTACGGGTTCGGTGACCGCCCTCAAGGGTCCCTTAGTGGAATCACGACATCTTGCATTGTGCGAGGCGTGAGGATATTACGGTGGCCCTAGTGGCTTCTTGGGAGCATTGTGCCTCCACACCGCTCCAAACGGAGATTAGCATCCGCAAGGGTGTGAACTTCGGGATACATCATCGTCTCCGCGTGCCTCGGTTATCTCTTACCCGAGCCCTTTACTTATGCACTTTACTTTGTGATAGCCATATTGTTTCTTGTCATATATCTTGCTATCACTTAGTTGTTTATCTTGCTTAGCATAAGTTGTTGGTGCACATAGGTGAGCCTAGTTGTTGTAGGTTTTGTGCTTGACAAATTAACCGCTAGGTTTATTCCGCATTTGTTCAAGCCTCAATCGTAATTATTTTAAATCGCCTATTCACCCCCCTCCCTCTAGGCAACATCCACGATCTTTCACAAAATTTATTGATTCGACACAAGGGGAGCCAAAGAATATTCTCAAGTATTAGCAGTTGAGTTGTCAATTCAACCACACCTAAAATACTTAATATCTGCAACAAAGTATTTAGTAGCAAGGTGGTATGGAAGTAACGGTAACGGTGGCAAAATTAACAGTAGCAGTTTTTGTAGTAATCGTAACAATGGCAACGGAAAAGTAACTAAGCAAAGATCAATATGTGAAAAGCTCGTAGGAAATGAATCAATGATGGATAATTATGTCGGATTTGATTCCTCAGGCAACAATTATAACATAGGGTGACACAGAACTAGCTCCAGTTCATCAATGTAATGTAGGCATGTATTCCAAATATAGTCATACGTGCTTATGGAAAAGAACTTGCATGACATCTTTTGTCCTACCCTCCCGTGGCAGCGGGTCCTATTGGAAACTAAGGGATATTAAGGCCTCCTTTTAATAGAGTATCGGACCAAAGCATTAACACTTAGTGAAGACATGAACTCCTCAAACTACGGTCATCACCGGAGTGGTCCCGATTATTGTCACTTCGGGGTTGCCGGATCATAACACATAGTAGGTGACTATTGACTTGCAAGATAGGATCAAGAACTCACATATATTCATGAAAACATAATAGGTTCAGATATGAAATCATGGCACTCGGACCCTAGTGACAAGCATTAAGCATAGCAAAGTCATAGCAACATCAATCTTAGAACATAATGGATACTAGGGATCAAACCCTAACAAAACTAACACGATTACATGGTAAATCTCATCCAACCCATCACCGTCCAGCAAGCCTACGATGGGATTACTCACGCACGACGGTGAGCATCAATGAAATTGGTGATGGAGGATGGTTGATGATGACGATGGCGACGGATTTCCCTCTCCGGAGCCCCGAACGGACTCCAGATCAGCCCTCCCGAGGAAGATTAGGGCTTGGCGGCGGCTCCGTATCGTAAAACGCGATGAATCCTTCTCTCTGATTTTTCTCCCCAAACATGAATATATGGAGTTGGAGTTGAGGTCGGTGGAGCTCCAGGGGGCCCACGAGGCAGGGGGCGCGCCCAGGGGGTAGGGCGCGCCCCCACCCTCGTGGCCAGGGTGTGGGCCCCCTTCGGTTGATTCTTTCGCCAGTATTTTTTATTAATTCCAAAAAGTGGCTCCGTGAAGTTTCAGGTCATTCCGAGAACTTTTATTTCTGCACAAAAATAACACCATGGCAATTCTGCTGAAAACAGCGTCAGTCCGGGTTAGTTCCATTCAAATGATGCAAGTTAGAGTCCAAAACAAGGGAAAAAGTGTTTGGAAAAGTAGATACGTTGGAGACATATCACTCATCAGCATTCTCCAGTTTATCCGACCACTTCGGTGGAGACGGGCGTGATCTCTAGAACCTTGGGTGTGCCATGTTTAGTGCCGGTTCTGCGTAATGAGCGTTTGGCCAAGGATTTCAAGGGTCCTCGTAAGGTGCCTAACTGTACAACTAACTTACACCTTGAAGCATGGATTGAGAGTTATGAGATGGCCATGGAACTCCTGGACGTTGGCGATGATGCGCGTGCTAAATATTTCACTATGATGTTGGATGGGATGGCCCGTACTTGGTTGAAAGGGCTGCCTGCCAACTCCATTGGATCATGGGCCGAGTTAAAAGCCCGGTTTATCCAGAATTTTAAAGATACGTGCAAGCAGCCTATGTCAATTGTGGATTTGGACGCCTGTGTCCGAGAGAAGGGCGAGTCAACAACCCATTGGGTGCGCCGGGTCTCAACTATCCTGCACTCATCGGATCGTATCAATGCCGGCTCAGCAGTCTTGATGTTAGAGAAGAATTGCCGTTTTATGCCCCTTAAGCAGAAGCTAGGGTGGCTCAAGCGCCACTGCAGTGACATGGGGGAACTGATGGCGGCTTTGGTTAAGTATGCTGACTCTCATAGTACCAAGGACCCCGAGTCTGATGATGAAAAGCCAGGAAAGGGAAGAAGAGTAGCAACACCAAAGGACAGCAGCATAACCCGGCGAGTCAGGGAGGCAACAGTAAGCGCAAGGCTGATAATAGTTTGGATTTTGTGGCTAACACCAATACGCAGAAAAATGGACAACGTCGTAAAGGAAAGCCACCTCCTCGGGTTGGGGGGCCAAGTTTCAATCTTGAGCAACTGTTGAATCAGCCCTGCCCGAAGCATGGTACACGGGAAAGGCCATCCACTCACCTCTGGAAGGATTGCTTCATTATGAAGGAGTACAAAAATTCTGATCTTTTTCAGAACAATCATGGGCCGGCGGCGGCTCAGGTTCCGGCTCTCATGGTCCAGGTTACGGTGGTGGCGGTTCTAATTCCGGTTTCCAGAGCCAAGGCAATCAAGGTGGTTTTAATCAGCAACCTGGTCAGGGGAATCAGCAGCAGCAATCTGGCTATCAAAGTAATCCGAAGTAGCTGAATAGTGGGCAGTACCACGTCTTCACCACGAGTTTATGCAAGCGGGATCAGAAGCTCCATAAAAGGGCTGTGAACACCGTTGAGCCAGCGGTTCCCCGTTACTTGCGATGGTCTGAGCAGCCCATTGTGTGGAGTCGTGAGGATCACCCGCCCCGGGATGACAATCCGGGTCACTTGGCGCTAGTGGTGGCGCCTCAGGTTGGAGAGCACAAGTTTACTAAGGTACTCATGGATGCAGGATCAAATGATTCAAACTATGTCAGCATTTTTTGGTGCTAGCATGTATGACGACATTGGTTGGACCAACTATAGACAAGCTACATCATTTGTATTGTTCCCATTTCCTAGCGTTTTTGTGTGTGCAGTCAACCTTATTGCTTCCAGTTTGTATTGTATCATATCAATTATCCATGGTGAATCTTTGAAAAGTTCCATTTCTATGCATATTTGTTGGATCAGAGTAGATCAATGTCTCGAGTAAATTGCCTATTTTATTGTATGATATTTGGTTGCCCCAGAGAACTAACATTTATTCGTGTAATACTTCAGAGCCAACATGATGAGATTGAGGTGAAGTTTTTTGAAGAACGGGCTGCCCTTGAAGCCAAGTACCAGAAGCTGTATGAACCATTGTATGCTAAGGTACGCTTACTCCATGTTAATAACATTTCAGGCGAATATATGAAAAGATATAACTTCTGTCCATTTCCTTATGTACAAATTGTTCCATTGTTTTGCGTTGTTTCAGAGGTATGACATTTTAAATGGAGTTGTGGAGGTTGATGGTGTTGCTAAAGAACCTACCAGTGAAAATGCTGCCGAGGGGGGAGATTTAGATGGTATGAAATCAAAGTTTGCACTTCCTCTTAGAGATCACCATTACGATGTCTTGTTAACCTCTTTTCAGCTAAAGGAGTCCTAGATTTTTGGCTCACTGCTTTGAAAACAAATGACGTCTTGTTGAGGAGGTAATTCATAGTGTGTTGTATTTTAGGTGTTCTTTAGCTCCCTTAATGCATTTACATTGTATACTTACTTAATTCTAGATCCAAGAGCGTGATGAGCCTGTTTTGAAATATCTAAAGGATATCAAGTGGTCTAGAATTGATGACCCCAAGGGTTTCAAGCATGAGTTTTTCTTTGATACAAACCCTTTCTTCAAGAACTCTGTCCTAACAAAATCCTATCATATGGTTGATGAGGATGACCCAATTTTGGAGAAAGCAATCGGGTTGGTATTTCTTTACCTATTAGTGGTTGTTTTCATGTATAGGGTTCTCATGTTCCATTATAAATGATAACTGTGTGTGCATCCATTATTAGCCTCACACATCATGTGTACTGCAGGACTGAAATTGAGTGGTATCCTGGGAAAAATGTGACACAAAAGATTCTAAAGAAGAAACCCAAGAAAGGTTCAAAGAACACCAAGCCTATTACTAAAACTGAAGAGTGCGAGAGCTTCTTCAACTTTTTCAGCCCCCCACAAGTACCTGATGATGATGAGGACATTGATGAAGAAGCCGTATGTTCAAGATTTATTGCTTAATTCACAGAGAGCACATTATGCATTGTTCACAATTCGTACTGAACTTTTTCTTTCAATCTGAGATGTAGGCTGATGAGCTTCAGGGTCGAATGGAGCATGATTAGGACATTGGGTAAGTGTTGTTCATCATCAGCTGCATTTTCTAATGGGAACCAGAGATCATCATGCTGCATATAGTTCCATTTCTGCACATTGAGCTGTATATTATGGTCTTAGCATAGTGCCTCTCTTGCTGATTTCGTGCTGCTGTTGGAATTTGACTTGTAGGTCTACCATAAGGGACAAGATCATCCCTCATGTTGTTTCTTGGTTTACTGGCGAGGCTGTGCAAGCTGAGGATTTTGATGATATGGAAGATGGTGACGAGGATGACGACGATGAGGATGATAATGATGAAGAAGATGATGACGAGGATGAGGATGAGGACGAAGACGATGATGAACACGAGGAAGAGCTAAGCAAGACAACGCAGAAGGTAATCTTATCTTGCAGCCATATAAGTACCTATCTCTGCTCTCTACAACATCACTCTGTTCAACTGGCCTTGCTAACGCATTTCTTTTGTATTTGATCAAGGTGTGGCGGGCAAACCGAAGGTACAAACTCTACACTAATAATCTCAAACACTTGCCTGGTTCCAGTTTAGCAATGATATCATCATCTTACAATGCATGATACATCGTCCGCCAGGGACCTGCGAAGGGTGGCGCACAACGGAACGCTGAGCAACCGACCGAGTGCAAGCAGCAGTAGAACTTTGTGGATGTAGTTGTTGCAGTATTTTCCATTGAACTGCCCGGGGAAAGGAGCTTTTATGCTGGTTGTGTTGTGCATGGGTGAGACATTTGGTGTGGATATTACCGTAGGCATGGTTTTGTATCAGGTGGCATGGTGATTGTGCTGGTGTGGGATGGTTTGGGACGGTCATGTTAGTGTATTATTCTTATTATGGTCTCTAGCTATATGCAGTCGAAGGATACCCTAAGATTGTGTAATTATATTTGAACTCGTAATAGAGCCTTTTAGTGTTATATTTATGCCATTATCTTGTGTTTATCGTGTTATCTAAGTTTACGATCTATTACACGGTCAGTAGAATGTTCATAGATTGCATCCGAGGTAACTCGATCGGAGGGAAGCACCTTGATTATGTCAGCCCCTACCAAGGTGTATTTGCTGGTGTTGATTTTTTTATGCTTCCCCTTGTAGTGGTTTTTTCGACATACACTGGCATCACTCATTTGGCCTTGCAAATCTAAAAAGCTGTGATTTAATTTCACTCTTATTGACATCAGCTTACTAGAAAAATTTCCGAGAGAAACTGAGTAAATCTCCTCTTCACCTGAAAGCATCATGTATTCTTAGGTTAAAAGAAAAACATGACCTCTCTTACCACGACATTACTGGTGTACTTGCCACACCAAGGTTCATTTTCATCGTTTGCTTCTCGTCATCAGATTAGTACGATGCACCTGCATAGCCACGATCTTTGTTAGCACTTTCAAGTTTCAAATCGTCCGGCCTCCTGAAGCAGTCAGCAACATGGCAACATGGGCATTTCTCTCAGCTCTACAGGCCACGACCTCCCCTGTGTGATCTCGGCCGTCGATCGTGTCAACATGGGCACCTCCATCAGCTCTACACGCCACAACCCATGAGTTTGAGCAGCAGTATCAGATAGGGAGCAATACGAGTAAAAAGTTTTGTTTTTTAATGAGGGAACGAACACTCAAAGACTGTGCCGTCCGCCTGTTCTCAAGGCCCAAGTCATCCTGCCCTCCTGCGTCCATGAGGCCCAGATGGAGCGAACACCAGCCCACCGAAACCAGCTGCTGCAGCACCGCGCCTGCGTGAATGCTGCTCCGGCGACGCTGTCAGCAAGGCCGATGGTTTTAGTCCCACCTCGCCAATGGAGGGGCGTCGGGTGGGAGAGCCGACTATAAAGGCAGAGGAAGGTGCGCCGTGGTTCCATACTTACCTGGACGGGGTCGACGGCCGATCAACAAGGCCCGTGGCCTAAGCCAATGGCCCACATTGCACTTGGTGGGTGTGTTGACTTCGAAGGAAATATGCCCTAGAGGCAATAATAAAGTTATTATTTATTTCTTTATTTTATGATAAATGTTTATTATTTATGCTAGAATTGTATTAACTGGAAACATGATACATGTGTGAATACATAGATAAATTGAGTGTCACTAGTATGCCTCTACTTGACTAGCTCATTAATTAAAGATGGTTATCTTTAATCAAAGATGGAGATGGTTATGTTTCCTAGCCATGGACAAAGAGTTGTCATTTGATTAACGGGATCACATCAAGTTAACTATGAGACTTCATACACCTTAAAGTTCATAGAACGAGGCTCATTACGCCTAGCATTTAGTGGGCTGGATATTTACCTTATCAACTAGCAAATCCATAAGGGTTCTATTTGATTAGGCACCTGAATTGGCACCTGAATCGGACTGAACCGATCGCTTGTCGTGCCATCGTTCTCCTATTCTCTCGAATCTATGAACTAAGACATTGATTTTGCAATAAGATCGATTATGTTCATTGCATAATAAGCTCCGATTAACGGGATCACATCATTAGGAGAATGATGAGATTGACTTGACCCATTCTGTTAGCTTAGCACTTGATCGTTTAGTATGTTGCTATGTTGTTATTTCTTTCTTCATGACTTATACATGTTCCTATGACTATGAGATTATGCAACTCCCGTTTATTGGAGGAACACTTTGTGTGCTACCAAACGTCACAACGTAACTGGGTGATTATAAAGGAGCTCTGGTGTGTCTCTAAAGGTACATGTTGGGTTGGCGTATTTCGAGATTAGGATTTGTCACTCCGATTGTCGGAAAGGTATCTCTGGGCCCTCTCGGTAATGCACATCACTATAAGCCTTGCAAGCAATGTGACTAATGAGTTAGTTGCAGGATGATGCATTACGTAACGAATAAAGAGACTTGCCGGTAACGAGACTGAACTAGGTATTGGATACCGACGATCGAATCTCGGGCAAGTAACATACCGATGACAAAGGGAACAACGTATGTTGTTATGCGGTTTGACCGATAAAGATCTTCGTAGTATATGTAGGAGCCAATATGAGCATCCAGGTTCCGCTATTGGTTATTGACCGGAAACGTGTCTCGGTCATGTCTACATAGTTCTCGAACCCGTAGGGTCCGCACGCTTAAGGTTTCGGCGATGCTTATATTATGAGTTTATGAGTTTTGATGTACCGAAGGAGTTCGGAGTCCCGAATGAGATCGGGGACATGACGAGGAGTCTCGAAATGGTCGAGACGTAAAGATCGATATATTGGACGACTATATTCGGACATCGGAAAGGTTGCGAGTGATTCGGGTATTTTTCGGAGTACCGGAGAGTTACGGAAATACGTACTGGGCCTTATTGGGCCATACGGGAAAGAAGGAAAAGGGCCTCAAGGGTGGCCGCACCCCTCCCCTTGATCTGGTCCGAATTGGACTAGGGAAGGGGGGCGCCCCCTTCCTTCCTTCTCTTTTTCCCTTCCTCTTTTCCTATTCCATATGGGAGGGGAATCCTACTAGGACTAGGGAGTCCTAGTAGGACTCCACACTTGGTGCGCCCCCTTCCTTCCTTCTCTTTTTCCCTTCCTCTTTTCCTATTCCATATGGGAGGTGGAATCCTACTAGGACTAGGGAGTCCTAGTAGGACTCCACACTTGGTGCGCCCCTCCTAGGCCGGGCCGCCTCCCTTGCTCCTTTATATCTGAGGCGGGGGCACCCCATAGACACACAAGTTGATCTTCGTGATCGTTCCTTAGCCGCAGCGGTGTCCCCTCCACCATATTCCACCTCGGTCGTATCGTTGCGGTGCTTAGGCGAAGCCCTGCGTCGGTAGAACTTCATCATCGCCACCACGCCTGCCTTGCGTCGACGAAACTCATCCCGACACCCCGCTGGATCGGAGTCCGGGATCGTCATCGAGCTGAACGTGTGCTGAACTCGGAGGTGTCGACGCTCGGTACTTGGATCGGTCGGATCGTGAAGACGCACGACTACATCAACCGCGTTGTCATAACGCTTCCACTTACGGTCTCACGAGGGTACGTGGACAACACTCTCCCTCTCGTTGCTATGCATCACCATGATCTTGCGTGTGCGTGGGAAATTTTGAAATTACTACGTTCCCCAACAATGGTATCGAGCCTAGGTTTTATGCGTTGATGTTATATGCACGAGTAGAACACAAGTGAGTTGTGGGCGATATAAGTCATACCGCTTACCGGCATGTCATACTTTGGTTCGGGCGGTATTGTTGGATGAAGCGGCCGGACCGACATTACGCCAGACGCTTACGCAAGACGGGTTCTACCGACGTGCTTTGCACACAGTGGCTGGCGGTGTCTGCTTTCTCCAACTTTAGTTGAACCGAGTGCATACGCCCGTCCTTGTAAGTTTAAAACATCACCAACTTGACAAACTATCGTTGTGGTTTTGATGCTTAGGTAAGAACGGTTCTTGCTCAGCCCGTAGCAGCCACGTAAAACTTGCAACAACAAAGTAGAGGACGTCTAACTTGTTTTTGCAGGGCATGTTGTGATGTGATATGGTCAAGACGTGATGCTATATTTTATTGTATGAGATGATCATGTTTTGTAACCGAGTTATCGGCAACTGGCAGGAGCCATATGGTTGTCGCTTTAGTGTATGAAATGCAAACGCCCTGTAATTGCTTTACTTTATCACTAAGAGGTAGCGATAGTCGTAGAAGCAATAGTTGGCGAGACGACAACGATGCTACGATGGCGATCAAGGTGTCGCGCCGGTGACAATGGTGATCATGACGGTGCTTCGGAGATGGAGATCACAAGCACAAGATGATGATGGCCATATCATATCACTTATATTGATTTCATGTGATGTTTATCCTTTATGCATCTTATCTTGCTTTGATTGACGGTAGCATTTTAAGATGATCTCTCATTAAAAATTATCAAGAAGTGTTCTCCCTGAGTATGCACCATTGCGAAAATTCTTCGTGCTGAGACACCACGTGATGATCGGGTGTGATAGACTCTACGTTCAAATAAAACGGGTGCAAAACAGTTGCACACGCGGAATACTCAGGTTAAATTTGACGAGCCTAGCATATAACAGATATGGCCTCGGAACACGGAGACCGAAAGGTCGGCGTGAATCATATAGTAGATATGATCAACATAGTGATGTTCACCATTGAAAACTACTCCATCTCACGTGATGATCGGACATGGTTTAGTTGATTTGGATCACGTGGTCACTTAGATGACTAGAGAGATGTCTGTCTAAGTGGGAGTTCTTAAGTAATATGATTAATTGAACTTTAATTTATCATGAACTTAGTCATGGTAGTATTTTACAAATTATGTTGTAGATCAATAGCTCGCGTTGTTGTTTTCATATGTTTATTTTGATATGTTCCTAGAGAAAACTGTGTTGAAAGATGTTAGTAGCAATGATGCGGACTTGGCCCGTGATCTGAGGTTTCCTCATTGTTGCACAGAAGAATTATGTCCTTAATGCACCGCTAGGTGACAGACCTATTGCAGGAGCAAACGCAGACGTTATGAACGTTTGGCTAGCTCAATATGATGACTACTTGATAGTTTAGTGCACCATGCTTAACGGCTTAGAATCGGGACTTCAAAGACGTTTTGAACGTCATGGACCATATGAGATGTTCCAGGAATTGAAGTTAATATTTCAAGCAAATACCCGAGTTGAGAGATATGAAGTCTCCAACAAGTTCTATAGCTAAAAGATGGAGGAGAATCGCTCAACTAGTGAGCATGTGCTCAGATTGTCTGGGTACTACAATCGCTTGAATCAAGTGGGAGTTAATCTTCCAGATAAAATAGTGATTGACAGAATTCTCTAGTAACCATCACCAAGTTAGTAGAACTTCGTGATGAACTATAATATGCAAGGGATGACGAAAGTAATTCCCAAGCTCTTCATGATGCTGAAATCGACGAAGGTAGAATCAAGAAAAACATCAAGTGTTGATGGTTAACAAGACCACTAGTTTCAAGAAAAGGGATAGAAGGGGAACTTCAAGAAGAACGGCAAGCAAGTTGCTGCTCAAAGTGAAGAAGCCCAAGTCTGGACCTAAGCCTGAGACTAAGTGCTTATACTGCAAAGGGACTGGTCACTAGAAGCGGAACCACCCCAAGTATTTGGCGGATAAGAAGGATGGCAAAGTGAACAAAGGTATATTGCATATACATGTTATTGATGTGTACTTTACTAGTGTTTATAGCAACCCCTCGGCTTTTTTAGTTGCTAAGAGTAGTAACTCGAAACAGGAGTTGCAGAATAAACAGAGACTAGTTGAAGGGGAAGTGACGATGAGTGTTGGAAGTAGTTCCAAGAATGATATGATCATCATCGCACACTCCCTATACATTCGGGATTAGTGTTGAACCTAAATATATGTTATTTGGCGTTTGCGTTGAGCATGAATATGATTTGATCATGTTTATTACAATACGGTTATTCATGTAAGTTAGAGAATAATTATTGTTACATTTACCTGAATAAAACCTTCTATGGTCATACACCCAATGAAAATGGTTTGTTGGATCTCGATCGTGTGATACACATATTCATAATATTGAAACCAAAAGATGTAAAGTTAATAATGATAGTGCAACTTATTTGTGGCACTGCCGTTTAGGTCATATTGGTGTAAAGCGCATGAAGAAACTCCATACTGATGGGCTTTTGGAATCACTTGATTATGAATCACTTGGTACTTGCAAACCGTGCCTCATGGGCAAGATGACTAAAACGCCGTTCTCTGGAACTATGGAGCGAGCAACTGATTTGTTGGAAATCATACATACTAATGTTTGTGGTCCAATGAATGTTGAGGTTCGCGGCGGGTATCGTTATTTTCTCACCTTCACAGATGATTTGAGCAGATATGGGTATATCTACTTGATGAAACATAAGTCTGAAACATTTGAAAAGTTCAAAGAATTTCAGAGTGAAGTGGAAAATCATCGTAACAAGAAAAATAAAGTTTCTACGATCTGATCGTGGAGATGAATATTTGAGTTACGAGTTTGGTCTTCATCTGAAACAATATGAAATAGTTTCGCAACTCACGCCATATGGAACACCACATCATAATGGTGTGTCCGAAAGTCGTAACCGCACTTTATTGGATATGGTGCGATCTATGATGTCTCTTATCGGTTTACCACTATCATTTTGGGGTTATGCATTAGAGACAGCTGCATTCACGTTTAATAGGGCACCATCTAAATCCGTTGAGACGACACCGTATGAACTATGGTTTAACAAAGAAACCTAAGTCATCATTTCTTAAAAGTTTGGAGTTGTGATGCTTATGTGAAAAAGTTTTCACCTGATAAGCTCAGACCCAAATCGGAGAAGTGCGTCTTCATAGAATACCCAAAGGTAACTATTGGGTACACCTTCTATCACAGATCCGAAGGCAAGTTATTCGTTGCTAAGATGGATCCTTTCTAGAGAAGAAGTTTCTCTCGAAAGAAGTGAGTGGGAGGAAAGTAAGAGCTTGATAAGGTAATTTGTACCTTCTCCCAAATTGGAAAGTAGTTCATCACAGAAATCAGTTCCAGTGATTCCTACACCAATTAGTGAGGAAGCTAATGATGATGATCATGAAACTTCAGATCAAGTTACTACCGAACCTCGTAGGTCAAATAGAGTAAGATCAGCACCAAAGTGGTACGGTAATCCTATTCTAGAAGTCATGTTACTAGACCACGATGAACCTACGAACTATGAGGAAGCGATGATGAGCCCAGATTCCACGAAATGGCTTGAGGCCATGAAATCTGAGATAGGATCCATGTATCAGAACAAAGTATGGACTTTGATTGACTTGCTCAATGATCAGCAAGCCATGTTAAATAAATGGATCTTCAAGAGGAAGACGGACACTGATAGTAGTGTTACTATCTACAAAGCTCGACTTGTCACAAAAAGGTTTTCGACAAGTTCAAGGTGTTGACTACAATGAGATTTTCTCAACTGTAGCGATGCTTAAGTTTGTCCGAATCATGTTAGCAATTGCCACATTTTATGAAATCTAGCAAATGGATGTCAAAACTACATTCTTTAATGGATTTATTAAAGAAGAGTTGTATATGATGCAACCAAAAGGTCTTGTCGATCCTAAAGGAGCTAACAAAATGTGCAAGCTCCAGCGATCCATCTATGGACTGGTGCAAGCATCTCAGAGTTGGAATACACGCTTTGATAAGTTGATCAAAGCATATAGTTTTATACAGACTTGCGGTGAAGCCTGTGCATCACCATGATCTTGCGTGTGCGTAGGAAATTTTTGAAATTACTACGTTCCCCAACAGACTTATCATCTCCCCAAGTGGAAGAGTGAACGCCGTAATTTGTGGAAGAGAGAGTATGCGTTCGCGCGGCCCCTGCCAATTCTTAAAAATTGAACTTTGGTCCCTGGCTTGAATGTTGCACCACGTGCAAGCCCTTCTCGCTGAAATTAAGAGTTGGTCCTTGTATGCTATGCTAAAACAGCATTCATTCAACATATTTTGTACGCTGGTCCTTTGCTTGTTTGTTGCACAGCGCGAGTCCCAAAAATTATTTTTCTTGAAATTAGACGTTGTGTCCAGGCACTTATATATCTTGATGATTAAAAGTTTATAGATAGAAAATACTAGCGGGTAGTGCGCGGCCGAGTGATAGTTAGTTTTGTAATATTTGGTAAGTTCTCCCAAGACTTTATTTATGGCAAAGGTTCATAAAAAGAGAGTGATGAGGTTTTCTTTTCAGTAGTCCATTATAGGAATTGAGGTGTTACATAGTTATTCATACTAAAAAGGAACACATTTAACTTATACATGCAAAGGAAGCCTACAGTACAGAAAGTTCTAAGCTTTTGTTGTTTTACATAACTGAAACAAAGAAAACAATGTATAGGCATGTTGTTAAGTCAATCATGTCTACCTGCTAACTTTCATTTAAACAACAATAGAACGAAAAGGTTATTAATCTAACGCCAGAGCTCGAGAGCGTACAATGTTACGACCGTCTGATCACACGCAAATCTTCATCCTCGCTGGTTGACACATCAGCTCGTAAAAACATTCGCGGCCTACAACCAACCACGCGGACGCCCGTTTTCTATCCAGCTCCCCTCGCCCACTCGTCCCCAACCCACTCTTATCCATCCTGGTAACACAGAGGCAAAGGAGATGCGGCAGCAGCACTCTGCTCGTGGCGGCCATGGCGGGTCTCGCGGCACGGGGCAGCTGCTCCCGGCGGCCGACGGCCGCGCGCATCCTGCCCCGAGCCCGAACTGCTCCACTTCGCCTGCTCCTACAACGGCGGCCGCGGAGGACCAGTGGTAGCCATACTTGGTCTCGATTGGAAGCGCAGCGGCAGGGCTAGGCGTGTGTAAGCCGCTCGGCATGAGCGGCCGACAGCGCACGTCTGCGGAAGGAGGTTCTCCTCACCGCGGCAGCCACGCGACGCAGCCCATACCTCATGGACATTGGTGAGTCCCTTGGAACATCTCTGTCGTCATTGCCTATTTCCTGTAAAAACAGTTGAATTTGGCTTGTCAGTTGGCTTCTAGGAATGTTGCCGTCGTCCTCGTTGATTATTCCGTACAAGAACCACGAAGTGTGTAAGCTCGCTCGAATTTCACTTGTCCTAGGTGCTCGGGAAGTTCACCCGGAGCGAGCACAGCCGGTCGGTCAGCTGGCATTGTGGCGGGAGCTCCTGCTGCTCCTCACCAGGAACAACACCATGTCCTCAGGTGGCGGCCCGCCGAGGGCGGTTGGACCTACGGCTGAGATGCACCCCAAGCACAAGGGCCTTGGGAACATCCAGATGCTCCTACACTACAAGGTTTGCCTCCTCGTCACATCCTAATGTGCTTCCCTTTATTTTCATCTGCCATCCAGCATCCTGCAGATTGTAATTTTTTTGTAGCAATCCTTTTGTTATGTATGTGCTCAAGTGTCTACTCATCCCTCGTCGTGAATCCTAGTAAACTTTGTGTGTTTCCATTTATACATGCCCGATCTGGAGCTTGACCGGTGCATGGCAAATTTTGATAGACATGATTGGTTAAAGTTTGCCATGTGTATCTCTAATTTCTTATACAAGTTTGCCATGTTGTCTATAACACATGGAAAAATTATGAAAATGTTAGTAGTAGGCCATTTAATAATAAAGAGAAATACTCTAAATAACATGGTAAGTTTTTTGGAAAATCATATGGAAAAAATCAGAATTTTGTGCTGCTCAAACATGACATTTTTTTGAGAGAAATTTGCATTTGCGGACCTGACATTTTTGTAAAGTGACATGACACATGTTTGACACATTATCATGGCAAAATTCATAAAAGTCGCTTACTCAAACATGACATATTAGGTAGTGACCTTGCCATGACCCTAGCATGTAGACCATGTCAAATTTGTTTAACATTCCATGGCAGTCTATTTCTTCAAATAGCATGGCAAATTTACCGTGTTTACAATCAAATAAGCACAAGAAGACAAATTCAGATTGCTACAGAGAAGACATGATGCTCAATGCAAAATTTACTGGAGTTGATAGACATGATGCTTAATGGAAAATTTATTTGAGTTGATGGAATCGCATCTGATGTTAGCTTTCACATTACATTACACATTCCAGCCAACAGAGATTCTATTTGTCAACATTATGCAAAAAAAACCCACAACTATCTATCCATCTAGTGACGCACAACCACTATTTGTTTAGTTTCTTTTGTTGGCCTTTAGAACAATATACTGGTAGATGTTAACAGAAGAACATTTAGTGACTGGGAAAGCTTCTGGTCCTTCACTCAGTCACCATTTGGAATGAGAGTTCTGAACTTAGTTTTTAATATTTATTGGCCCTTCTAATTTGAATAAACTGCAATTAATTTGAAGAAAAATCAGTAGAAAGTAACTGTGTATATAAAAGATAAACATGAACAATTTAAAAAATTGGTTTGGATCCTACTAATGACAAAGTGATCATCTCAGACTCAGGGTTCAAATGTGGGTATTTCTGCATCAGAGCCATTTGCTGCCTGATATAGAAGACTGGGCATTGTACTCCTGTAGGTATCCTCCTTTTTCCTCTCCTTCAGATACTTGATGAAGCTCTCCACTTCAGATTTGACATGCAAATAGAGGTGTTGAGCCTTCTCTTTCTCTTAATTCCTTGTCCCTCCCTATGCAAACAAGTAAACCAGTCGAAAACACAAGAAGCAAACCTAATCAAACATGGGCTCTCCGAAATAAAGTTTGCATGCATTTTTTATTATTGAAAAAGGATAACAGGGTAGCGTACGTTGACTTACCATGAGAGCATCTATATATCTTTTCAGATTACTACTTGCTAGTGCAACTGGTTATACATATTGTTTCATTATGCTTCCAAAAGATGAAGTAAAACCTTCATGGCATTTTGGCATAAGCACTACTGGATGCCTATCTTTATTCTTTATCTCTCCCATAGAATTAGTCCTTTGGAACAACAATGTAAATCAAGATCACTGATTCTCATGGACAAAGTATTTGCGAGACTACAAAACTATTATTATTTTGCTTCTAAAGTGAAACCAAAATATACCTTAGCTTTAGGCCCTCTTTATTTAGCTTCTTGTTAAGGATATCATAAAATGGGAGGCAAATCAAGATACATGCCATCTACGTAATTGTAAAAGAACAAAAAAGGAATAAATGACAAACCAAACAGAAAGTGAAATGAACAATACAAAGAACGCCCACCATCATGAAGTAAACAGGACACCTTCCTGCCGGCAAGAGTGAGCTTTGTCTGGATCCAAATAAGATGGAGAAACCAGAGGACCTGCATATAACCACAACAAACAAATAAAAACAAGAAATCACAAAACAACACAAAAACACTGAAACCGGATTTAGAGATAAATAGGAACAACATGATCTAGTATTCTAGAGCCTGGGGGTATATAAAAAAGAATTCATGCAAATAACAAGAACAAAAAGAAGCATGCTAAATACCCACCAAACAATGAATCTACAGGACGTTTCCCACGGCGAATATCTTGTCGTTCCTGGTGTGGCCGCCACGCCTCATCAACCCTCGAACCTAAAAACACACAACATCATGAACACAATCAAAAAGACTACAAAAAATCAGCAAACCAAACCCTACAAATGAAAGAACAATACTCACCAAGATTAGAAATACCCTCAGCAGCCAACCTCCCATCAGAAGCACCAACGGAAGAAGAAGAGCCCAAGGACGTCGAAGGAACGCGTTGAGAACCATGTGCAACAACACGAACCATAATAGAGACCAAGCAAACAATAAGAGCACAGGAGAGAAGAACACAACAAGGAGCTACTTATAGGCAAGCAAAGAAGGATCCAGAACACAAATGTGTGCAAACGTGGAACTACAAACATGCAAACGTGGACACATGCATGCATGCATGAGCCATGCAGCAGCACACACACACCAGCCCATACAACAGCTCATGCAGCTAATATATTTTCTCACATGAGACAAAATCAGCCCATGCAGTCAAACCATCTTTTCACATGTGACACATGAGACAAGAGAAGCCCATGCACCTCTAGAAGTGATTAACCACTTCAGAAAAGCCACCGTGCACACGTGTCGCTCAATCGGTAGGGGTAAAAAAAATTCTGAAAAAACCAGAAAAATCGAACCCTTACGGGCCTAGTATTCTTAGTATATACTCAACATCATAACAGAAAAGGTGGAGGTTTTATAATGCATGGCCATGGAGACCATTGTCTGTACTACTACTGCTCTCGGCATCGTCTCATGTGTCTCCGCTCTCGGCATCGTCTCATGTGTATTCATGTTGTACTCAGCTACCGATGTCTGCCGTTGCCGCTTCTGTGGACTACACCCACCCAGCGGCATTGCTATGGGAATGGACGCCTTCTTCATGTCATCGCGGGCCATCAAATTGCTCCATACGATGCCTATTGTCGTTGCTCACCCTGTCTCCGTGTACGGATTATTTACCTGCCAAAATATTTCGAATGAATTGCTTCATTGTATTGAGCTCATGGGTTTTTACCCTCTATATGCCAACTCAGTTTTCTTCCGCGAAGGACCATGGGGGGGCAGGGGGGCCGATAACTACCAAAAAGTATAGACTGAGAAAAAGACCTCGGCACTCGCCGCCCCAAATGTACCAAGTCCATTTGACTTTAAATATGCAGCAAAAATCTAGGTCAGTTTCTTTCATGAGATGGAGTCGGATAATGTGTAGGAGCAGACATATGCACATGGTGTGGAGGAATTGTCGACGGACGCCATATATGGCGTCACCATGGAGGCGAGCTTCTTGCTAGTAGACACCATCCTCCCGTAAGATCTCCCGTAAGCCCCATCCCCTCCCCACCTGTTTGTGACATTTGGGGGTAATGTATTTTAGCTCAATTTCACCTTCGTAGTCACTTGAACAACCAATTTTAGGGTAGAGTTGAAACTGCTACTTCAATGCATCATGGATATGCCGTAGTTTTGTGTTGTCCACGGTGTCGACGAGGATAACCATGTGAAATTAGGGTTGTGGTATTAGGCATCATATATTGGATTGTAAGGACAATGGCACACACTTTAACAAGTATTCACTTATGCTTGCACAACTATCACCATAACATGTATGATAATTTTCTCCCATCAAAAAAGGTAACATTAACTTTCCATGTTAATATATATGTGATACTTGTGAATAAAATAGTATGTAAGTGCATCTAGTGCCACCCCTAGTTGGTTTTAGAGTATTAACGACAAACTTGGTTGAGGGACTAATGTGTTTGTGAGAATTGCAGGATAACACAGGTAGTAGTCCCTCATTGATTCGGTTTACCTACTAGAGATGACCCCTAAAAATGTATGAAGACATTGAAGACAATGGTGGTTCGTGAAGACATTCACGACGAAGATAATGACCTGTGAAGACATTCACTTGAAGACTATGGAGTGTGAAGGCATAGTTGTTTCTTTGTTTCCTTTTCTTCTTTATTGAGTCATAGGAACCACCGTACTGTTAAGTGGGGTCCAAGTGAACAAAGTCAGATGACTGATGTGATGCTCAACCAAAATCCTATGTCTTCGAGCGAAGACAATGAGAGCAAATCTTATCCAGAGTTGGATGAGTCAGCTATGCTTGTAGCCCAAGCCAAGCTGCCGCGTGTGTTTGAAATCCGACCGTTGGACACGTGTCGGTTCCATAGTGACCCAGGGTCATTTCGGACATATCATGTCGGGTTGCCTCCAGTCTATAAATAGCCCACCTCCTACACCATAATTTGGTGTCTGCTCAGAGTTAGTGCATGGCTTTTGTCGTTTGAGAGCAACCCACCTCTGAAGCCTTTGAGAGAGAGAGATCCTTGCAAGGACAAAGCCCAAAACACCCAGAGCCAAAGAGTGTTAGGCATCACTGAAGTCCTTCTATCCACGTGACCTGAAGAGTTGTTACACTTGAGGACTGTGTAGGCATCGCGTTCTGAGCATCCAAGAGCCATTGTGGATCACCGGTGAACGAAGTCTGTGAAGGTTTGGAAGTCTACATTGAAGGCTTACCAAAGTGATTGGGTGAGGACTGGGTGTCCTTAGTTCAAGGAGAATAAGGTGAAGACACAGTCTTCTGAGTTCAATCTCAGCCTCCCTAATCAGACGTACAGTTGTCACAGCAACTGGAACTGGTCTACCAAATTCGTGTCTTCACCAAGCAACTGGTTCCATCCCCTACCTCCTTACATTTCAGTTTGTCTTTCTGAAGTCATTGCTTGCTTATCTGATCTGTTTGACTTCACTGCTTGAAGACTATATCCTGTTTGGCTTCATATCATCTTCCATTCTGGTCCATACTATCTAGCTGCTGTTAGTCTTTGTACTTTCACTGTATTGCTTACTTGACTATGGTTTGTCTAGTGTAGTTTATCTTCCGCTGCATATCATATAGGCCCATATCGACTGTTTGTCTTCAAACACCTCATCCTTTGAAGAATTTCATATAAATCGCCTATTCACCCCCCCTCTAATCGATAACAAGAACTTTCAATTGGTATCAGAGCAAGGTGCTCCCTTGTTCTGTGTGATTTGGTTTAACCACCTGGAGTTTTAGCTATGTCAACTGCAGGGATAATCAAAGTCTCCGCTGCGTGTCCAGTCTTCGATGGCATTGATTACCCCTACTGGAAGAATAATATGCGCATGCATCTTGAACCCATTGACATTGACCTTTGGTATGTCGTCAAGACAGGCGTTCCCAAGGTCAGTGAAGGTGTCACTGCTGCTGATGTCAAGTGGTTCGCACAACTGGACTCAACCGCCAAGAACATCATCTGTGGTCATCTGACCAAAGGACGGTATGGCCGTGTGAGTGCACTGGAAACTGCGAAGCTAGTCTCGGACTGGGCGTCCAAGGTCAACGAAGGCGTCTCAACCCAGAGAGACTCAAGGATTGATGTTCTTCGCAACCTCTTCAACCGATTCAAGAGAAACGACAATGATAATGTCCAGCTCACGTTCGATCGCCTCACTGATATCACAAATGAGCTTCGCGCACTTGGCGCCACTGAGATCTCCAAGCATGAAATTGTGAAGAAGCTCCTGAGATCACTTGGCAGCTCATTTGACACCTTGGCCCTGATGATTCAAGAACGTCCTGACTTCAGAGATCTCGATCCGTCGGACATACTTGAGAGGCTCAACACACATGAGTTCCAGCTATCTGAGAAAAGAGACATCTATGGCCCCAACTATGGCCGTACCCGTGCTTTGAAGGCAAAGGCCGTTTCCTCTTCTGAAGAAGATTTGACTGCAGTTCTAAGGATCCTGAAGACATTGGAAAGGAGCTAGCAATGCTCGTGAAGAAGTTCCAGAAGTTTTCCAAAAAGAATCGCTTCGGAAAGTCTTCAAGATCCAGCTCAAGAAATGATGAGGCTTCCTCTCGTGACCACAAGAAGAGAACATGCCACAAGTGCAAGAAGCCAGGCCACTACATCTCTGAGTGTCCACAATGGGACAAGGAAACTAAGAAGAAGAAGAAGAAGAGCAGGGAATATGATTCTGACGACAAGAAGAAGAAGAAATCCTCAAAGCTTCTTCAAAGTCTTCGTCAAAGTCATCATCTCACAAGAAGAGCTCATCTGGCAAGGCTCGTGCGTTCATTGGCAAGGAAATGGATTCTGAGGAGGAATCTGCTTCTGAGGAGGCGGAGGTGGAGTCTGAGGAGGAGTTTGGTTCAGGTGTGGCAAGCCTGGCTCTAGCTTCGGCATTCGTCGCCAAGTCCATCTTCAACATAGAAGACAATGGTCACATTGTCGATGCTGAAGCCGATGATGAGGACGACTCTGCTCCGACCTACTGCTTCATGGCACGAGGTGCCAAGGTAAACTCACGCGATGCTTACTTCCAAACATCCAGTGAAGATGACTCTGAGTGTGAATCCAAAAATGGCTTTAAGACTTTTGCTAAAATTGCAACTGAACAACAAACTGCTATGGAACATATTCAAAAGTTGCTAGGCAAAAGCGATGACTTGTTGGACGAGGAAATGAATCGAACTCAGTCCTTAATTGAAGACATTAAAAATCTTCGTGTTAAGTATGAGGAACTTGAAAGTCGTCATGAAACTCTCTCAGCTACCCATGAGAAGCTTTCCTATGATTATCTTAAAAGGAAGCGAGATCTAGAGAAACTGATAGCGTCTCATGAAGATCTTCAAAAGGAGAACGATTCACTACTCGCTCAACAGATAAGTTCCGCTCAGGAAGACTTTGTGCCACCATGTTTAAAATGTCATGAGCGTGATAATGCTGTGTCTGTTGCTGAATGTTCCACTGCTTCTGATATTGCAATATCTTCAACTGCTGATGTGGTAACTAACCCCTCTACTGAGGATGCCACTACTATTGCTGATGAGAATAGTAGGTTGAAGACATTGCTTGAAACAGCCATGTACAAGAGCCTCAAAGGGCATCAAACACTATGTGATGTCCTCAAGAAACAGATTCTGAACCAAAACCCTAGGAAAGAGGGTGTTGGGTTCGAGAGGAAAATAAATGTTGATGGTTCTTATTGGAAGCTTGAACAGTACCCCGAAACCACATGGGTTGCTGCAAATGGTCCTTCAGTGGACCCATCCACCTTATTTGGATTCACTTGTGCTAACCCCGGCCCATTATCATTGATGATTCCTTTGACGCCAATTATAAGCTATTTAAGAATCAGAATGGTGAAGCGTTTGCCAGATTTATTGGTACTAACTGCAGGAATGGACCAACTTTGAAGAAGATCTGGGTACCCAAAAGTTGTCTTGAGAAGCTTCCTGTGAATGTCATCATGACACCATCTGGGAAGAAGACAAACCCCATATCAAAGGCGTCATATGGTCCAAAGGCTTCATACAGACAGAGGACCTCTCAAGGTCACCCTAACGCCAATGTTTTGCAGGAAAACCATACTCAGACATATGAATATGAGCAAGTTTCTTCAAACCGCTATGTTCATAAAACAAAGAACTTCTCTGCATATTCTTATGAGTATTATTCACCTCCTGCAAGGCTGTTTGCTAGGGCTCCAAAGCCAAACTTCTCAGATGATGCACTTAGACTCATTGCTTCTAAGCCACCCCTGAAGATGTGGGTGGTTAAGAAGAATTAACTTCCTTTTGTAGGGAAAGGTCTCCAGCCGGAAATCAAAGAATTCTGAAGCCAATGCTGGGGACCTAAAACATCTTGTGGGACGCAAGATAAAATGCCAGAATGGTCTTACCATTTATTTCGTCCCAGGGTTTCTTGACAAGCATCCTATATTACCCAACAAGAACCTTAACTTTGATAGTATGCTTGTTCGACAAATGTTTATGCTTCACAATATTCTTGGTGAAGCCTATCCCGCTAACTGCACTGTAGGGTACAGCTCCGAAGACTACTGAGTCGATTATGGACAGTGGATGCACTAACCACATGACTGGTGATCGAAGTCTTCTTATGGATTCAACCCTACGTCCGTCTGACAAAAGTCACATCACGTTCGCTGACACGGGTAAAAGCAAGGTATTGGGCCTAGGTAGAGTTGCAATCTCAAAGGATCAGCACATGGATAAAGTGATGCTTGTTGAATCCCTTGGATTCAACTTAATGGTTGTCTCAATGCTTTGTGATCTGAACATGATTGTGATATTTGGAAAATATCGTTGCCTTGTGCTCATGGAATCTGACAAATCTCTAGTCTTCGAAGGGTATCGAAGAGACGATCTGTATGTGGTAGATTTCTCCGCAGTACCACAGCTTGCCGTATGTCTTCTAGCAAAAGCTTCAGAGCGCTGGCTCTGGCATCGGAGGCTAGGACATGCAGATATGAGGAACTTGCACACTCTCGTGAACAAGAAGCATATCATTGGCATCGAGGGCGTCAAGTTCAAGAAGGATCATCTGTGTGGTGCTTGTGAAGCCGGGAAGATGACAAGGGCCAAGCATCCCTCGAAGACAATCATGACTACATCACGCCCCTTCGAGCTGCTACACATGGACCTATTTGGCCCTACTCATTACTCTACCCTTACTACCACTGCACATCTTTATGGCTTCGTTATTGTTGATGATTATTCAAGATACACATGGGTACACATAATTCTCTACAAGACTGAAGTGCAGGATGTCTTCAGACGATTCGCCAATCGTGCCATGACCAACTATGGCATCAAGATCAAGCACATCAGAAGTGACAACAGCACATAATTCAAGAACACCGGCGTCGACACTTATCTTGATACATTGGGCATCACACATGAGTTCTCTACTCCATACACACCACAGAACGGCATCGTGGAGCGCAAGAACAGAACCCTCATTGAGATGGCATGTACGATGCTTTATGAGTACAAGACTCCAAGAAAGTTCTGGCCTGAAGCTATTGATACTGCTTGCCACATCATCAACAGAGTTTATCTTCATAAGTTCTTCAAGAAGACATCCTATGAACTTCTGACTGGTAAGAGCTATTTCAAAGTCTTTGGTGCTAGGTGCTGTATCAAGGATCCGCACCACACTTCAAAATTTGCACCGAAAGCACATGAAGGTTTTATGCTTGGTTACCGCCGATATAATGGGTATGACCCGCCAGAGGGCGGTTATACCAATGGCGTTCATCAAGACAAAGCCCATGAAGATGTTGAAGATGGCGGTTCATAAAGCAGACTTGCTAAGGGCCCGAAGCCCAAAGGCGACTTAAGGCCCATAGGTGTAAACCGCCATGTATGTATAATTTGTATTGTAAGGCAAGTGTAGATAGTCACCGAGCCGGACACGTATGTATGAGCCGGCCGGGACTCCGTGAGCCGCCGGGCATCAACCTGTGTATATAAAGGGACGACCCGGCGGCGGGTTAGGGCAAGAAACAAGAGATCGAAAGCTAGGTCCAGCGTATTTGCTCCCTGGTAATCGAAACCTAAGCAATACCACCTCAAAATGGATTAGGCCTTTACCTTCACCGCAAGGGGCTGAACCAGTATAAACTCATTGTGTCCTTTGTCCCGTTTAACCCCTTTAAGCTAACCTAGTTGCGATGGCTCCATGACTAAGTCCTCACACTAGGACAACTCCCGTGACAATTCCACGACAGTTGGCGCCCACCGTGAGGCTAGCGCACGGTGGTTTCGAGTTCTTGAAGGGCAGCTTCGAAGGGATCAAGGGATACGCTGTGGGCTGGATGGCCAAAAGTCGTCGCGGCAAGCTCTACATCGATGATGCAGGCTGGGGCCCCGAGGCCGGCTTAATTGAGTACGGGTACCTGGTCCCCTTCGGCGGAATCCAAGTCTTCATCGGCAAGATCGGCGAACTGGGCCCTGAGCCGGGCATCTGCACCAACATCATTGAGATGGCTCATCACGCACGACCCACCCGAGTTCAGCCCGCCGTCAAACGCGCCTTCGTTGGATTCATCCATGGGGCGGAATTTGAGGATAGATATGTATCTGGTGGTGAGACGGTCATCTACTCTGATGGTGAGTCGTCCACCGGCGAAACTGAGTCGTTGTATCAAATGCAAGACAGCCGGCTTGGGGGCTATTCCGATGGCGACAGTATTCCGGACCCCTATGAGCCGCCTAATAGGGTCGCGATTTTCATGGCCGGTACACAGCCAGGGCGGAATTCTACGACTGCAGCAGCAATGATCTCCGGGTCAGGAACGGAAACGGCTGCTAGGGCAGGAGGCCCTGTGCGCCCGCCGGCTCAGGTCTTGTCCGACTTGTTGGATAATCTGACAACATTGTTAACAACGGAGGTTAACCCGGCAAATCAAGCTCAGCATAACGCGGAGGTTGCAAAGTTGCGTGACGAGATAGCACATGCCAAGGAGGAGTTGAACGCAGAGAATGCCAGGATGGCCATGGAGCGGGCTGCTTTAGATGCTCAAGCGCAGCGGATTCAGTCAGAGTCTTTTCGGCTCACGGTGGACCAAAACGCTTCAAATGAAATCATGAGGAGGAGGCATCAGACTCGTTTACCTTCAGTTTACGAGGCGAGAAACCTTTTCAACACGCCTGGAGCGGGGACCAGTGACCCACCGGAGATAAATCGGGTTGAAGCGCCTAGTTCTGATTACTCTGCATCGTATTACATTTTTGATGATTCTATTTTGCGTGTGTTGTTTGCTTATTTTGATGAATCTATGGCTAGTAAAATAGTTTATAATCCATAGAGAAGTTGGAATCTGAGGTTTAACACCAATATAAATAAAGAATGAGTTCATTACAGTACCTTGAAGTAGTCTTTTGTTTTCTTTTTCTAACGGAGCTCATGAGATTTACATTGAGTTTTGTGTTGTGAAGTTCTCAAGTTTTGGGTGAATTCTTTTGATGGATTATGGAACAAGGAGTGGCAAGAGCCTAAGCTTGGGTATGCCCATTGCACCCCCAAGATAATCCAAGGACACCAAAAAGTCAAAGCTTGGGGATGCCCCGGAAGGCATCCCCTCTTTCGTCCACTTCCATCGGTAATTTACTTGGAGCTATATTTTTATTCACCACATGATATGTGTTTTTCTTGGAATGTCTTGTATTATTTGCGTCTTTGCTTGTTAGTTTACCACAATCATCCTTGCTGTACACACCTTTTGAGAGAGCCATACATGATTTGGAATTTGTTAGAATACTCTATGTGCTTCACTTATATCTTTTGAGCTTGATAGTTTTGCTCATAGTGCGTCACTTATATCTTTTGAGCGTGATTTTGCTCTAGTGCTTCACTTAGATCTTTTAGAGCACGGTGGTGGATTTGTTTTAAAGAAACTTGATCTCTCATTCTTCACTTAGATTATTTTGAGAGTCGTTAATAGCATGGTAATTTGCTTAATGTTAATATACTTGGTATTCAAGATATGTGAAACTTTCTTTTGAGTGAATTGGATACTAAGATAAATTTAATGCTTAATAATTGTTTTGAGATATGGAGGTAATAATATCAAAGTCGTGCTAGTTGATAATTGTAAATTTGAGAAATACTTGTGTTGAAGTTTGCAAGTCCCGTAGCATGCACGTATGGTTAAAGTTGTGTAACAAATTTGAAACATGAAGTGTACCTGGCTTGTGCATCCTTATGAGTGGCGGTCGGGGACGAGCGATGGTATTTTCCTACCAATCTATCCCCCTAGGAGCATTGCGCGTAGTACTTGATTTTTGATGGCTTCTAAATTTTTGCAATAAGTATATGAGTTCTTTTGACTAATGTTGAGTCCATGGATTATACGCACTTTTACCTTTCCGCATTTGCTAGCCTCTTGATGCCGTGCATTACCCTTTCTCACCTTGAGAGTTGGTGCAAACTTCGCCGGTGCATCCAAACCCCGTGATATGATACGCTCTTTCACACATAAACCTCCTTATATCTTCCTCAAAACAACCACCATACCTACCTATCATGGCATTTCCATAGCCATTCCGAGATATATTGCCATGCAACTTCCATCATCATCATGACATACATTACTTTTGTCATATTGCCATGCATGATCATGTAGTTGACATCATATTTGTGGCAAATCCACCATGCATTATTTTCAAAACATGTCACTCTTTATTCATTACACCATCCCGGTACACCGCCGGAGGCATTCATATAGAGTCATATTTTGTTCTAAGTTTCGAGTTGTAATTGTTGAGTTGTAAGAGAAATAAAAGTGTGATGATCATCATTATTAGAGCATTGTCCCAAGTGAGGAAAGGATGATGGATACTATGATTCCCCCTAAGTCGGGATGAGACTCCGGACGAAAAAAAAGAGCAAGGCCAAAAAAAAAGAAAGGCCCAAAAAAATGAGAGAAAAAGAGAGAAGGGACAATGCTACTATCCTTTTACCACACTTGTGCTTCAAAATAAGCACCTTGTTCTTCATGTAGTGAGTCTCATATATTGTGCTTCAAAGTAGCACTAAGATCTTCATGATAAAGAGTCTCTCATTTTGTCACTTTCATATACTAGTGGGAATTTTTCATTATAGAACTTGGCTTGTATATTCCAATGATGGGCTTCCTCAAAGTGCCCTAGGTCTTCGTGAGCAAGCAAGTTGGATGCACACCCACTTAGTTTCTTTTGTAGAGCTTTCATATACTTATAGCTCTAGTGCATCCGTTGCATGGCAATCCCTGCTCCTCATGTTGACATCAATGATGGGCATCTCCATAGCCCGTTGATTATCCTCGTCGGTATGAGACTTTCTCCTTTTTTTGTCATCTCCACACAATCCCATCATCATATTCTATTCCACCCATAGTGCTATCCCATGGCTCGCGCTCATGTATTGCGTAAAGGTTGAAAGAGTTTGAGATTATTTGAGTATGAAACAATTGCTTGGCTTGTCATTGGGGGTATAGAAGTTGGGAACATCTTTGTGTGACGAAAATGAAGCATAGCCTAACTATATGATTTTATAGGGATGAACTTTCTTTTGCCATGTTATTTTGAGAAGACATGATTGCTTTATTAGTATGCTTGAAGTATTATTATTTTTATGTCAATATGAACCTTTGTCTTAAATCTTTCGGATCTGAATATTCATATCACAAGTAAGAAGATTTATATTGAAATTATGCCAAAGTATCACTCCGCATCAAAAATTCTCTTTTATCATTTACCTACTCGAGGACAAGCAGAATTAAGCTTGGGGATGCGTCGATACGTCTCCAACGTATCTATAAATTTTGATTGCTCCATGCTACTTTATCTATTGTTTTGGACTATATTGGGCTTTATTTTCCACTTTTATATTACTTTTGGGACTAACCTATTAACCGGAGGCCCGGCCCAGAATTGTTGTTTTTTGCCTATTTCAGTGTTTCGAAGAAACGGAATATCAAACGGAGTCCAAACGGAATGAAACCTTCGGGAACATGATTTTCTCACCGAACGTGATCCAGGAGACTTGGACCCTACTCCAAGAAGTGCCAGAGGCGGTCACGAGGGTGGAGGGCGCGCCCCCTACCTCGTGGGCCCCCTGACGCTCCACCGACGTACTTCTTCCTCCTATATATACCTCACGTATCCCCAAACGATCGTAACGGGAGCCAAAAACCTAATTCCACCGCCGTACCTTCCCTGTATCCACGAGATCCCATCTTGGGCCTGTTAGGAGCTCACGAGGGGGGCATCCACCACGGAGGGCTTCTACATCAACACCATAGCCCCTCCGATGAAGTGTGAGTAGTTTACTTTAGACCTTCGGGTCCATAGCTAGTAGCTAGATGGCTTATTCTCTCTTTTGGATCTCAATACAATGTTCTCCCCCTCTCTCATGGAGATCTATTCGATGTAATCTTCTTTTTGCGGTGTGTTTGTTGAGACCGATGAATTGTGGGTTTATGATCCAGCTTATCTATGAATAATATTTGAATCTTCTTTGAATTATTTTATGTATGATTGAGTTATCTTTGCAAGTCTCTTCGAATTATCCGTTTGGTTTGGCCAACTAGATTGGTAGTTCTTGCAATGGGAGAAGTGCATGGCTTTGGGTACAATCTTGCGGTGTCCTTACTCAGTGACAGAAAGGGTTGGAAGGCACGTATTGTATTGTTGCCATCGAGGATAACAAGATGGGGTATTTATCATATTGCATGAATTTATTCCTCTACATCATGTCATCTTGCTTAAGGCGTTACTCTGTTTTTAACTTAATACTCTAGATGCATGCTGGATAGCGGTCGATGAGTGGAGTAATAGTAGTAGATGCAGAATCGGTTCGGTCTACTTGTCTCGGACATGATGCCTATATACATGATCATACCTAGATAACCTCATAACTATGCTCAATTCTGTCAATTGCTCAACAGTAATTTGGTCAACCACCGTAGAATACTTATGCTCTTGAGAGAAGTCACTAGTGAAACCTATGGCCCCGGGGTCTATTCTCATCATATCAATCTCCATCACTTTATTTACTTGCTTTGTTTTTACTTTGCTTTTGCTTATCACTTTGCATCTTTATACCAAAAATACCAAAAATATTATCTCTATCAGATCTCACTCTCGTAAGTGACCGTGAAGGGATTGACAACCCCTAATTGTGTTGGTTGCGAGTAGCTATCGTTTTGTGCAGGTACGAGGGACTTGCGCGTGGCCTCCTACTGGATTGATACCTTGGTTCTCAAAAACTGAGGGAAATACTTACGCTACTGTGTTGCGTCATCCTCTCCTCTTCGGGAAAAACCAACGCAAGCTCAAGACGTAGCAGGGTGCAGCCTAGACGTGGTACTACGCCCTCGAGCAGGACGAGGGCGACATGCCTCCCTGGGAGCGTTTCCACGAGCTGTGCCTCCTTCGTTTCGGCCACCATTGCACGGCAGCCGCTTGTCCGAGTTGGGCCGTCTACCCGTCACCTCCACGGTCCAGGATTTCACCGACCGTTTCCAGGCTCTGGCGTGTCACGCACCGGGGGTGACGGCACTACAGCGGGTTGAACTCTTCATCGGCGGCCTTCCCGACCACATCCGCGTGGACATCGAGATGAAGGGGCCCCAAGACCTGCAGACGGCCATGTACTACGCTCGGGCGTTGGAGCAGCGCGCCCAGGCCTTGACACGGCCAACAGCGCCTCGTGGGAGTCGATTGCCTCCACGACCACCACCGCCCATGCCAGCACCCTCAGCTACATCGCCGGCGGCCACCCCGGTCGCGACGCGGCCTTTCCGGCGCCTTTCGCAGGCAGAGCAGCTCGAGCGCTGCCGCCTGGGGCTCTGCTTTAACTGTGATGCTCCCTACACCCCGGGCCATGTCTGCCCGCGCCTCTTCTACTTGGAGACGACCGATGAGACGGAGGACGATGTCACCGAGGCTGGACTCGGCGACCCGTCCGCCGCAGAGGTCGCGCCGGCTACGGCCCTGGTCGTCTCACTTCACGCGTTGGCCGGCATCCGTAATGAGTGGACTATGCTTTTACGGGTCACGATCCATGGCGAGACTCTGGTGGCCCTCTTGGACACGGGTTCTACACATAACTTCCTACCTGAGGCTACTATGCGGCGCCTTGCGCTACAGCCGACAGGCGGGGAGCAGCTGCGGGTCACCGTCGCTAATGGCGACCGCCTCCGATGCCATGGGCTCGCTCGTGACGTGCCTATTACTATCGGCGACGAGCACTTCACCATCACTTGTGCCAGCATCGACTTGGGTTGCTTCGACTTCATCCTCGGCGTCGAATTTTTGCGGACTCTCAGTCCCATCCTTTGGGACTTCGACGCCCTGACGATGACCTTCTGGCTTCTCGGCCGACGCATCCAATGGGAGGGCGTTGGAGGCACCCCGGCGTCGCCTCCACTCTAGCTGGCCACGGCCACCACTAAGGCCGAGCACCCGCTGTTGGCTAACCTCCTGCAGCAGCACAGTGATCTCTTTGCGGAACCGCAGGGCCTTCCGCCGGCCCGGGTCTACGACCACTGTATTCATCTCCTGCCGGGCTCGGCGCCGGTGGCAGTACGGCCCTACCGGTACCCTCAGCTGCAGAAGGATGAGTTGGAGCGGCAGTGTGCACTCATGCTTGCCGCAGGCATTATCCGGATCTCCACATCACCATTCACGGCACCGGTCCTCCTCGTTCGCAAGTCGGACTGACGCGTGGCGTTACGCATCATCGACTACCGCGCCCTTAATGCTCTCACACTTAAGGATAAGTTCCCTATTCCGATGGTCGATGAACTCCTGGATGAACTACATGGGGCGCGCTTCTTCACAAAACTGGACCTCCGGTCAGGGTACCATCAGGTGCACATGCATCCAGACGACATCGCTAAGACGACGTTTCGGACTCATCACGGCCACTTCGAGTTCTTGGTGATGCCCTTTGGCCTTTCCAACGCCCCGGCGACGTTTCAGGCCTTGATGAACAATGTCCTCCGGCCCTACTTACGTCGGTTTGTGCTCATTTTCTTTGATGACATTCTTATCTACAACGCCTCTTGGGCAGAGCACCTCCAGCATGCGGCCATCGTCTTCAACGAGCTTCGGGCGCATCATCTTCATCTTAAGCGCTCGAAGTGCTCGTTTGGGACACCTTCGATCGCTTACCTCGGCACGTCATCTCGGTCGAGGGAGTGGCCATGGACGCCGACAAGGTGGCGGCAGTCGCCGCCTGGCCGATTTCGCCGTCGCCCCGGGCTCTCCGTGGTTTTTTGGGCCTTGCGGGATACTACCGGAAATTCATACGGGAGTTTGGAGTCACTGCGGCCCCGCTCACGTGCCTTCTCCGACGCGATGCCTTTTCTTGGGATGAGGAGGCCACCACCGTGTTCGAGGCCCTCAAGGGGGCCCTCACGACGGGTCCAGTCCTGCAGATGCCTGATTTCGACCTACCGTTCACCGTTGACTGCGACGCCTCGGGTGCGGGTTTCGGTGCAGTCCTTCATCAGGGCGATGGACCCCTCGCTTTCTTCAGCCGGCCCTTTGCCGCCCGCCATCTTAAGCTGGCGGCCTATGAGTGTGAGCTCATTGGCTTGGTGCAGGCGGTGCGTCACTGGCGGCCCTATCTTTGGGGTCGTGCCTTCCGGATCTGGACGGACCACTACAGCCTCAAGTTCATGCTGGATCAGAGGCTCTCGACCGTGCCGCAGCACCAGTGGATCAGTAAGCTCTTCGGGTTTGACTTCACGGTCGAATACCGTCCGGGTCGCCTTAACACAGTCGCCGACGCCTTATCTCGGCGTGACGCCGACACTGACGATGGATCGGCTGAGGGAGCGGCTTTCTGCATCATCACCTGGCCCACCTTCGAGCTCTTCATCGACATCCGGCGGGCGACGGCCGCGGCGGCCGACGCGCTTCTCCTGCAGCAGCAGCTCGCTGCGGGGGAGCTGGATGCGCCGTGGCGCCTCGCCGACGGCCTGCTGCTCCATGGGCGCCGGGTTTTTGTTCCGGCGCATGATGATCTTCGTCACCAGGTGCTGCGCCTCGCTCACTCGACGGGCCATGAGGGTGTGCAGAAGACGCTCCATCGTCTCCGCGCCAACCTCTACATTCCAGGTGATCGTGCCCTGGTCCGTGACTGGGTGCGGTCGTGTGTGACCTGCCAGCGCAACAAAACGGAGACGCTACGGCCGGCTGGGTTGCTCCAGCCTTTGGAGGTGTCGTCCCAGGTCTGGGCGGACATTTCCATGGACTTCATCGAGGGCCTCCCCAAAGTGGGCGGCAAGTCCGTCCTTCTCACAGTGGTCGATCGCTTCTCCAAGTATGCCCACTTCATCGCGCTCGGGCATCCCTACACGGCGGCATCTGTTGCTCAGGCTTTCTTCGAGGGTATTGCCCGTCTCCACGGGTTTCCGTCCTCGATCGTCAGTGATCGGGATCCCGTGTTCACCGGACATGTATGGCGCGACCTCTTCCGGCTGGCAGGCGTTAAGCTCCGCCTGAGCACCGCTTTCCATCCTCAGACAGACGGCCTGTCTGAGGTCGTTAACAAGGTGATTGCCATGTATTTGCGTTGTGTCACAGGTGATCGCCCTCGCGCCTGGGTGGACTGGCTCTCGTGGACGGAGTACTGCTACAACACCTCTTATCACTCCACCCTCCGTGCGACGCCATTTGAGGTGGTGTATGGCCGGCCACCCCCGCCAATTCTTCCGGTAGATCCGGCCCTGGCGCGGACCGAGGCGGCCGGAGTTCTTCTGCAGAACCGTGACGAGATGCTGGCAGAAGTCCGGCAACGCCTCCTCCAGGCCCAGCAGTTGGCCAAACACTACTACGACGGCAACCATCGCGAGGCGGAGTTCGCGGTGGGTGATTGGGTCTGGCTGCGTCTACTTCATCGCTCTACGCAGTCCTTGGACCCCCGTGCGAGGAGGAAGCTGGGTCCTCGTTATGCCGGTCCCTTTGCTATCCTGGAACGCATTGGGAAGGTGGCTTACCGTCTTCAGCTTCCGACGGGTGCACGGATCCATGATGTCTTCCATGTGGGTTTGCTCAAGCCCTTCCGTGGAGAACCACCTGCGGTTTCCCCCACTCTACCACCGGTTGCTGACGGTCGCCTACTTCCGGAGCCGGTGAAGGCGTTGAAGGCTCAGCTGCGTCGTGGCTCCTGGTATGTGTTGATCCAGTGGGGTGGACTTTCTGAAGAGGATGCTACTTGGGAGCAGCGCGAGGAGTTCTGTCAACACTATCCAGATTTTCAGCTCGAGGACGAGCTGTTTGCGCAGGCGGGGAGAGATGTTATGACCGGCCGGGCCTACAGCCGTAGGAGGCCCACCGGGCAGGCTTAGGCCGCAAGTTATCTTAGTTTTATTTTCAGATCGTGGTTATATATACAAGTTGTAAGACTATTTTCAGAATTAAGCAATAAGACTATTCTATTGCCCGGCTCCCAGAGGAGCCGAAACCCTATAACCCTAGCCGCCTCCTGCTTGCGCCGCCGCCGCCCAACCGCAAGGACAGCGCCTCGCCAGCGGCCGCCGCGCTCCAGCCCTCGCCCACCTCCCTCCTTCCCCTACAGCCTACGCCCTAGGCAGGGCAAAACCCTAGTTCCTATCAGCTGCCGAGGGGGAGATTCAGATGGTATGAAATCAAACTTTGCACTTCCTCTTAGAGATCACCATTCTGATGTGCTGTTAACCTCTTTTTCAGCTAAAGGAGTCCCAGCTTTTTGGCTCACTGCTTTGAAAACAAATGACGTCTTGTTGAGGAGGTAATTCATAGTGTCTTTGTATTTTAGGTGTTCTTTTAGCTCCCTTAATGCATTTATGACTGTATACTTGCTTAATTCTAGATCCAAGAGCGTGATGAGCCAGTTTTGAAATATCTAAAGGATATCAAGTGGTCTAGAATTGATGACCCCAAGGGTTTCAAGCTTGAGTTTTTCTTTGATACAAACCCTTTCTTCAAGAACTCTGTACTAACAAAATCCTATCATATGGTTGATGAGGATGACCCAATTTTGGAGAAAGCAATCGGTTGGTATTTCTTTACCTATTAGTTGTTGTTTTCATGTATAGGGTTCTCATGTTCCATTATAAATGATAATTGTGTGTGCATCCATTATTAGCTCACACATCATGTGTACTGCAGGACTGAAATTGAGTGGTATCCTGGGAAAAATGTGACACAGAAGATTCTAAAGAAGAAACCCAAGAAAGGTTCAAAGAACACCAAGCCTTTACTAAAACTGAAGAGTGCGAGAGCTTTTTCAACTTCTTCTGCCCCCCACAAGTACCTGACGATGATGACATTGATGAAGAAGCCGTATGTTCCAGATTTATTATTTGATTCACAGAGAGCACACTATGCTTTGTTCATAATTCATACTAAACTTTTTTTGTTTCAATCTGTCATGTAGGCTGATGAGCTTCAGGGTCAAATGGAGCATGATTATGACATTGGGTAAGTTCTGTTCAACTTCTGCTGCATTTTTTTTGTAATGGGAACTGGAGATCACCGCCCAACATCTAATTCCATTTCTGCACAGTGTGCTGTATATTATGGTCTTAGCATAGTGCCCCTCTTGCTGATTTTGTGTTGTTGTTGGAATTTGACTTGCAGGTCTACGATAAGGGATAAGATCATCCCTCATGCTGTTTCTTGGTTTACTGGTGAGGCTGTGCAAGTTGAGGATTTTGATGATATGGAAGATGGTGACGAGGATGATGACGATGAGGATGATTATGAGGATGATGAAGATGATGAGGATGAGGACGAGGATGAAGATGAGGATGAAGACGAGGAAGAGCTAAGCAAGCCAACGAAGAAGGTAATCTTATCTTGCAGCCATAGAAGTACCTGTTTCTGCTCTCTGCAACATTACTGTGTTCAGCTGGCCTTGCTAACGCATTTCTTTTGTATTTGACTGAGCAGGTGGCGGGCAAACCGAAGGTACAAACTCTACACTAATAATCTCAAACACTTGCCTGGTTCCAGTTTAGCAATGTTATCATCTTACAATGCATGGTACATCGTCCGCCAGGGACCTGCGAAGGGTGGCGCACAAGGGAACGCCGAGCAACCGACGGAGTGCAAGCAGTAGTAGAACTTTGTGGATGCAGTTGTTGCAGCATTTTCCATTGAACTGCCCAGGGGGGAGGAGCTTTTTTGCTGGTTGTGTTGTGCACGGGGTGAGACGTTTGGTGTGGATATTTACCGTAGGCATGGTTTTGTATCTGGTGGCGAGGTGATTGTGCTGATGTGGATAGATGGTTTGGGACGGTCATGTTAGCGTGTTATTCTTATTATGGTCTTTAGCTATATGCAGTCGAAGGATACCCTAAGATTGTGTAATTATATTTGAACTCGTAATAGAGCCTTTTAATATTATATTTATGCCATTACCTTGTGTTTATCGTGTTGTGTGTAGTGCCCTACAGTATACAGAATGTTCATAGACTGCATTTGAGATAACTCAGTCTGAGTGATGCACCTTGGTCGTGTCAGCCCGTAAGTCATTTCCCAAGGTGTATTTGTTGGTGTTGGTTTTTCATGTTCTGCATTGTGGCGGTTCATAGCTTAATGGACTCATATCGCATTTTTAGTTTTTTGAAAAACAATTGCACCACTCATTTGGCCTTGCAAATCCAAACAGAAGTGACTTGTTTCACTCTTGATGGCATTTGCTTGCTAGAAGATTCTGAGAGAAACTGAGTAATCGCCTCTTCACCTGAAAGCATCACGTATTCTTATCTTAGGTAAAAAGAGCATGACCTCTCTTACCATGACATTACTGGTGTAGTTGCCACACCAAGGTTCATTTTGATCGGAGGGTCATCAGATTAGTACACTGCACCTGCATAACCACCCTCTTTTGTTGTCACTTTCAAGTTTCAAACCGGCTGGCCTCCTGAAGCAGCAGCAACATGCCAACATGGGCACTTCTATCAGCTCTACAGGCCACGACCTCCCCTGTGTGATCTCGGCCGTCGATCGTGTCAACATTTGCACTTCCATCAGCTATACAGGCCACAACCCATGACTTTGAGCAGCAGTACGAGAGAACACGCGAGCAATACGAGCACAAAGTTTTTTTTTTCACTCGAAGGGAACGAACACCCAGCACCAGGCCGTCCGCCGGATCTCAAGGCCCAAGTCGTGCTTCGCGAGGCCCAGACGAAGCGAACGAACGCCAGCCCACCGAAACCAGCCTCCTGCACCGCCACCGCGGTCCCGTCCCGTGCCTCCCGTTCCGCTTGCACGCGGCTGCTGAGCTTCGGTGGTTTTAGTCCCACCTCGCCTAGCCAGGGGGAGTCGGGTGGGAAAGCCGGTTATAAAAGCAGAGGCAGGTGCGCCGTGGTTCCATACTTACCTGGACGGGGTCGACAGGCGATCAAGAAGGCCCGTGGCCTAAGCCAATGGCCCACATTGCACTTGGTGGGAGCGTTGACTTATCATCTCCCCAAGTGGGAGAGTGAACGTCATAATTTATGATAGAGGGGGTACGCGTTCGCGCGGCCCCTGCCAATTCTTAGAAATTAAACTTCGGTCCCTGGATTGATTGTTGGCACAGCAAGCAATGCTAATTTAATTTTGTACTGGGCCGTGGTGTATATGTTTTTGCAAACCCTTCTGGCTGAAATTAAGCATTCGTCCTTGGTATGCCATTTTGCTAAAACCTACCATTCAACATATTTTTTACTCTGGTCCTTTGCCTATCTGTTGCACAGCGCGAGTCCTAAAAGTTATTTTTCTTGAAATTAGACGTTGGTCCAGACAATTATATATTCATAGATAGAAAATATAGATATACTCAGCATCATAACACACAAAAGTGGAGACTTTTTTTCTCATTCATTAAAGAAGGGAGGGGAGAGAGCCCCAAATCCACATTACAAGCTTATTTACATGCGGGCCTCGCCCAACACCACCCACACTTGACACAACTACTCGCTAGTACCCCACGTTTCTTGCTCTACTTCAAACCCTACATTGTCTCCTTTGAACAATCCCGCCTTCGCCCATAGCCTACCTTCCTCCTGTATGCGTTGAATGGTTCGTGGTACCGACGGCCTCTCCCCATTGAAGATCATGTCATTTCGCTGCTTCCAAATCATCCACATGCCAAGAAGGCATTTGGCTTTATGCACACGCCCGTGTCTGAGTTGCCGTCTTGCCTTATCGACCATTGTTCCAGCGGTTCATTTTGCCTCGGCTCTATGTCCAGTCTCTCCGTGAGTCGGCCCATTGCCGACCAAATCTGCCTCGCGAATACACACTCCATCAACAAGTGTTGCATGGTTTCATCTGTTGGTTGCACAACGGGCATGTGTCTGGTGGGGTAGTCCACGTCAGGCGAGCCTATCCAAAGTCAACATCTGTTCCTTATCGTCGATACGAGAAAAGCAAGCATCGCCTTGGCGCCTTTAGTCTGCCAGTAAACCCGACGATTGGGGACACCTCTCCCCATGAACCGAGCCTCATATGCCGTACGAGCCGAGAACTCTCCATTATGCTCCCACATCCACCTCACCGTGTCTTCCATCTCATCATCAAGTTGCACTTCCGCCACCTTTGGCCAAAGATTTAGAAATTCGTCCAGAGCCTCCAGTGGTAGGTCAGCTCCAACGTCGCTGACCCAGTTGTTGTTGCGTATTGCATCCGCCACCAGCTTCGACTGGCGCACTCTCTTCATGACCCGACTATAGATTTGCGGGGCCAGCTCATATACCCGAAAACCGTCGATCCATCTATCCTCCCAAAAAAGTGTTTTCCTGCCATTGCCTATCATTGTCCGCAAGAATCGCTTGCACCAAAGCTTGCGAAGTCGGTTAACCTGACGATGGAGAATTTAGCCAGGCCTTTCCTTGTCCACCTTTTGAAGCCATGGCCATCTTGC